>LR991063.1:13548264-14957619 GCA_905163555.1 Notocelia uddmanniana | reverse complement strand
CAAGCGAGGGCCGTCGCCACGCGAGCAAGTGTGTCGTGTCGCGATCCGCCTCCGCCGCCGACTTGAATTACGACGAACCGCGCGTTAATAACTCCTATTCATAATGTGGATATCTTTACAGAAAATCAAATATAAACAAGTCACTAATTGTATATAAACTTTGTTATTGTAAAAGGTAATCATATTAATATCAAATTCAAGTATTTTTTAAATTTTTTTTAATATTACTTTTTATTCCTTATTATTCTGTGGTTCATAAACCCACGAATAAATTGTTAATGAATTATTTGTAGCCTCTCTTGTACCTTCTTATGTAAGTAAATGCAGGACATTACCAAATAATTTGTACCTTTCTAATATAAAAGAACGTATCCTCATCAGAAAACTACGGCACTTACGACGTTTTATGTAAGGAGGAGTCTTCCGGTGATAACGTAACCTTTTTGGGCTATACTCAATGGCTATATATACTGTTCAAAATAATCTTCTATAAAAGGGGGTACGAAACCCTAAACAGAGTATCTTAATAGAACCGTAGGTATACTTTATCAACTTACTTTTTGTGTTACTCACTTACAAATTAAAGATACAGGAGTTAAATGGAATTTCCGTTCACGAGATCAGTTTTATTGTTGGTGTTATTCATAATGACACTGACATACCTACATGTGAAGTGATATGTATAATTATTAATGTATTCATGGAGTGACAACCCCAACGCTACACGTGCCGCGCATGAATGAATACAAGTTATGCGATAGACAGAGATGCAGAGAGTAGGTACGTTTCTTATGCCTAAACGCCGTTTTTGTTAGGAAGTGAAATTTCTGTGTGTACTATTACTTATTCTGTGGTTATGAGCTCTAATTGAATTAATGAAGGTTGTAAACTCAAATTCACACAAAACCAACTGGGAGTAGCGAGGTTAATCAAATTGTGCAAATATTTGACTGTGCATACGTTACGAATACCTAGAAGACTAAGGCTGGGTTGCACCAAACCGTCTGTGACCGTAAGATGTATTCGTTAAAATACGATTGTATGGAAAGTTCGACAAGTTTGTATGGGATTACATCTGCCGGCGCCATATTTAACGTTGATCGGTCTGTAATTGTAAGATGGTGCAACTCACCCTAAGGCTGGGTTGCACCGACTTACGATCACAGACTGATCAACGTTAAATATGGCGCCGGCAGATGTAATCCCATAGAAACGTGTCAAACTTTCCATACATTAAAACTTTAACGAACACAGCTTACGATTACAGACGGTTTGGTGCAATCCAGCCTAAGTATTTCTGTTCATTGCTTGCGTTACTTTGCGTTCTAATCGTATACTAAAGCTTGAAACGCACAGAGCGCGGAGCAGCGTGGTTGCGGGGGCGAAGGCGGTTTTGCGATAAAGCGAACGCGGTCCGGGGCACGTCGTACCAAAATACCACGCGTTATTCGGTAGCGTGGTAGAGCGGAGGCGGTGTGTGTGACATATGAAGCAGTAATCGACAGTCGACAGTTTCGGAAAGATTAAAAATGCAAAACCGCCTCCGCCCCGCACCGCGCCGCGCCCGCTCTGTGCGTTTCGAGATTAATACGTATTGTGCGTTCGCTTCAACACACGCTTAGCTACTTAAAGCGGAACCAGCGCGTGAAACCCATTTATTAACTTTATTTTATTTACGTTAAAATGCTACTTTGATGTGAAAGAGATGAACCGAGTTAAGAGCCAGCAGCTTATCCAGAATATGAATTAACTCCAAGTACGTATATATGTATAAGGTGGACTGATGACCTGGTAAAGGTTGCGGGAGTCCTCTGGATGCGGGTGGCGCTGGAACGGTCATTGTGGGACTCTTTATACCCAGGCCACACACTCGTCAGTGGCATGGGAAGTAGCGAGGAAAGGAGGCAGATACGTAGTGTCGCCACGAACCTTTGCGAACAATTTATATGGAGCCTCAATACCTTAATACCCAATAATTGACACATAAATATAAATATGGGGGGACAACCCAAACTAAGCAAAGCTATATGGGTACTAGAGGACGATATACATACTTATATAGATAAATACATACTTAAATACATAGAAAACATCCAAGACCCAAGAACAAATATTCGTGCTAAATGCACAAATAATGCTCTGGCCGGGATTCGAACCCGGGACCTCTAGCTTCGGAGGCAGAGTCACTACCAACTAGGCTAAACAGGCCGCCAATATTGTTGACCTCTATTAATATGACATAAGATCGAAAGTTTATTGTATCAGGTTAGTACCGAGGACCAAGACGCTTATCACTGGACTTCGTCACAGTGACCTTATTGACCGAGCGAGCGAAGCGAGTAAAGCGTCTCCGTTTCAGCTTCCGACAAAAATTCTTTCGTATGTCTGTCTGTCCAGATTTTCTCCTCTACAGGTCGCATTTCTCAACCGATTCCCGTGAAATTGTGTGAGCAGTTTCGATAATTAAATAGTTTTTTTGCCGAGTCAGTTTTTGGAAATATGAAATTTGATTTTTTTTATGCGGGGTCTACAGCTCACGGAGCCACTAGTATAAAGTAGTAAAATGTGGATATAGTCGCCAAATACCTGTCGCTGTATACTTCAGACTCTTCAAAAATGCTTTCCAACTAAGAGTCCCCCGTACGCTCGACCGAACTCGATTCTCCATACAAACGTAGTTACGTTCTCATTTTAAAACGCTTTGCTGAAATAACACGAAACTTTGTATACACAATGGGATCCGCCATATCTTGGTCGGAAATTAGATTTTGTTTGTAGAAATTGGAAAGGAAAAAAATACAGCGCGCTTTTGAATTTTTTAGGTCTTGTATGAAAACCTTAATAATCGCTGTATTTTGAAAAATTGAACGTTATAATTTTTTTTTTATGACATAGGTGGCAAACGAGCAGACGAATCGCCTGATGGTAAGCGACAAATTCAAGCAACAGAAACTAATTTCCGACTTAGATATACCGGATCCCTTTCTGTATCCAAAGTTTGAAATGATTCCAGCATGCCATTTTAAAATGAGAGCGAAACTACGTTTGTATGGAGAACCGAGCTTACTGCAGACTCTTAAGGCATTATTCTTGACAATAACGTAGCCACCATCATGTACATGATGAATGATATGTGTTTTCTAGCACCTTGTTTGTTCTGTCAACATGTCTGTCAACGATTTCGAAAATTCTAATTGTGATGTAATTAAACTACAATTAATGAACCACTCCCTGCAATGTGACAATATCTTGTGGTTTAACCTAAAAACTAGCATAAAACGCATTTCAACGCCCACCTCAAAAACCTAACATCCAAAACAGTGAATTTTTAATATATAACCTTATAAATATTCATTCGTCCGGAGTTGACGTCGCAATTAGAAAGATGGACTTCCGAGTATTATGCAAATTCCCTGCTCAAATAACATTACGGGGACCGTCTGTTATTTTTAAATGTAAGACAAATCCCTGACAAGTTGAATTGCGTTTTCGTCGCAGTAAATCTTTGATATTCAATTATGTTTGCGAGTGTAGCTGCGGGCAATGGGAAATGCTTGATTCTGTTGAAAAACGGGAATTTATCTCTCATCGGATTATGTATTTGAAGGTTGAGACAGACATTTTTCGAATTTAGCAATGCGGAATCGGTGCGCTATCGGTAAGCTCTCAGCTGCCAGTATCATCTGTCTGTCGGTCATGTCATTAAAAATTATTTACTGCAATATATAGTAGCGGAAAAAAATCTATCATATTGTGATTTTTCTGTAAAATATTTCAAATTAGATGAAACCAAGAACTGAATTTGTTGATGACTAATCAAAAACGATTATATTGATTAATTCTCAACCATTTATACGCTAACAGGACGGTACATATTTCGAAATTCAATTTGAATTAATTTTTCTGGAATTTAGCGTCCGTCACTTGTAGTATTTAAGTCGATAAAAAACGGAATATCGTGCTAATTCATAATCATATTTGTAAGATATATCAATTCCGTCATGGCGAGACCTCGTAGAAATAAAACCTTAACAGTAGCTATACAAGAAGCAATTATAAATGGCTATAGAAATGGCTTCACACAATCGACGCTGGCTATACAATTTCAAGTTCATGAGTCTACTATATCGAAGGTTTGAAACGGGAAAAAGCTCACGGAGGTGTCAAAAGGCCCAACAGACCTGGTCGCCCTCGCTGCACATCAAGTTTGGTAGACCGCAACATTTTGCGAATATCAAGACACAATCCACGACTCACGGCGAGCAACATTTTGTGGGAAATATCGTGTGGAAATTCAGTTTCTGTGTCCGTACGTATTGTAAGAAATCGCCTGATGGTGGACTTCGTGCTCGTCGTCCTGCAAAGAAAGCACTGATTTCCAAGAAAAATCGAGCAGCTAGAAAAAAATATGCGAAAGAACATCTTTCTTGAACTGCGGAAATGTGAGAAAAGGTAATCTGGAGCGATGAATCCAAGTTTTTGCTGTTCGGAACACATGGAATTACCTTTGTACGACGTCCCGACAATGCTCGCTATGACCCCAAGTATCAGCTCCCTACAGTCAAACACGGCGGCGGCTCCTTTATGGTGTGGGGCTGTTTCAGTGCAAGAGGAGTTGGTCCTTTACATCGAATAAACGGCATTATGACGAAGGAAGTTTATGAAGGAATATTACAAGATGTGTTTTTTCCCTAGGCACGCCAAAATTTCGGCAGCGAGATAATGACCCGAAGCATTCGTCTAGTCTTATTAAACAAACAAAAAACGTTGAGTGAGGGTTTTGGAATGGCCCAGCCAAGGTCCGGACTTGAATCCTATAGAAAACCTATGGAAGGAGCTAGGTCGTCGTGTGAGTGCAAGAAATGTCAACGAAAGATTTTAACAATTAAAGAAATAGTGGGAACGCATTCCAAATTCTTTCCGCGCGTAGTTGATTGCATCACTGCCCCAAAGATGCCAAGCTATACTTGATGCAAAGGGTTTCAGTACCAAGTACTAATCTGATATTTTGATTTTCAGTGCAGAATCTGTAATTTTTGTTGTTTTCTTTATTAATAAACCACTTTTACCTATATTTCGAGAGTAAACTGGTACAAAACGAGTTTCTTATATGGTGTCATACAAATGTAGTATATGATTTTACTCTCCATCTAAAGGACTTTCACATGATAATCGTTTAGGCAGCCTTAGTCGTTCTCATAAAAAATACTTAAAAAAAAACACAAATAGAAACACAAAAAGAAAGATTTTTAGAACTTGGCGCCCTTTTAGATCTCAATTCTTTTGTCGGTGAACTTGGCTGTCATTTTCACATTTATGTTTCTGATGGGATATCATTAATTTTTGTCAAACTTCACAATGGTGCTTTCCCAGAACGAATGCACGAGTTACTATACAAAATACCCAAACCGCTATATGTGCACCTAAAATATTTGAAGAGTTCCCTCGATTTCACCAGGACCCTATGATCAGATTCTGACCCGATGACAATGGAACTACCGCGGAAGTATACTGTTTCAAACAAAAAAAGAATTATCCAAATCGGTTAATAAATGAGAGGTAACTAGCATACATAATAATAATAAAACTAATAATAAAATCACTGTTTTCATTTTTTCTGGTGTATACACATAATTATCAAGCTGTATGCCAAATTTCAGCTTTTTAGGTCATCTGGAAGTAGGTTAGGTTTTTGATTACTAGTCAGTCATTCAATCAGTTAGTCAGTCAGTGGTAAAAAATTTAATATCTCAGTAACTATTAAACCTATATTTATGAAATTTGGGGTTCTAGTTCTTCTAAAGGATTTTAATATATGTACCAAATTTCATGTTTTTATGTTAGATAGATTTGGAGTTATTCGGGGGTCAAAAGTGGCTCCAAACGGTTCGTGTAACACACGGCTGCTGTCCGACAGTTCCTGGGAATGCCGCCAGTTCCTGCTGCGTGTCTAGATTATGAAACCCTGCAAAAGTCAGCTGTGATTTCTTTGGTGGGTTGAAAAGCAGCAGCCTCCCAAAAAATCTGTTAATTCCTCCCGACTGAAATTTGTATCAAATAATAACTAACCCAATTCCTTAAGGAAACAAATTCGTCAGCTGGTTGGATGAGTTCAAAACCGCCGCCGGCGCCGTTTTTGGCTGGTTGGAGGGCATCAGCTGAGGGGGTTTCCAACGCGATAAAACTGGCTGACAATAATTCATGCTAGAAGAAATCACTGAAATTAAAAAACATTTTTACATGTTCATGTGAGCAGCTGACCGGGTATTCCATCGCTCTACAACTAGCTGACGAAAAAAAATCGTCCTTAGGGTTATCTATCATTTCATACAAGTTTCAGTTGAGACGAAATTACTGTTTTTTACGCCATTGGGAAGCTGATGCTGCTCAACCCACCATCGGATCGCCAGTTGCCACAGTCCTTGAAAATACAACTTTCTTGACCACTGTACAACTTTTCTTGCGAGAGGAAATTACTAACGATTTTTTTGCCTGGTCTGGGTACTATTAACTAAAAGAAAATAAAAAATAATAGTACATTACGATACAAGTGCAGAAAACAGGAAATTCGCAACGAGTGGTGATAAATTGAAACACGACCGAAGGGAGTGTTTTAAATCGACACAAGTTGCGAATTACCTGTTCGCACGTGTATCGTACAACGTTTTACAGTACATATAGCTCTTTAAAGTTTCGACATATGCACGTAATCTGCTAATTACCGCACTCGTGCGGTAATATAGCACCATATGTACTGTAAAAGTCCTTTATTTCTCATTTACTAATTAATATCTATCTTGGATCTTGTATCTAAGTGTAGTTATTTAATTTAATGAGACATCCATTTACTGGTGGAAGCCTCCTCCATCCTTCAATGCATTTATGCACAATAGTAAAAATAAGGTATTCTTAAAATTTAGGTACCAATAAACAAAACTCAAATTATCCTTCAAATATTTGTACATAGGTCTAACGCGAAATTTATTTATTCATATTTTAAGAATGTGTATAGGTCGAGAGAGTTTTAAGGGTAATGAAAATACTCTGAAAAACACTGAAAAAATCACGCTTTTAACTTAATAGAAAATCGTGGCGTCACTAGTAAGTATTTCCCTAGAGTCATCATCCATCATACAGCGTTTCTGACGTTCCATAAAAAGTTACTGATTATGTCCTTGGCGTCATTGCGTCATTTCATATGTGGTTGAAACTGTCACTCCTATAGGCTTATTTATAACAGGGTGTTTCATCCACCCACCACCACCATATACATTTCCCTACAAACTTCATACTGAGCGAGCGTTATTGATATTTCGTAAAAAAACCGGCCAAGTGCGAGTCGGACTCGCGCACGAAGGGTTCCGTACCAGAAAAAACGCCAACAACTACTCTGTTGTACGGGAGCCCCCCTTAATTATTATTATTATTTTTATTTTAGTAATTTTTGTTGTAGCCACAATAAAAATACATAATCTGTGCAAATTTCAACTGTCTAGCTATTACGGTTCTTGAGATCTAGCTCGGCGAGTGGTAGCTATGAAAAAGGGCTAAAATGTCACGTTTTTTGTATGGAAGCCCCCCTTAATTATTATTATTTTGCTTTTAGTATTTGTTGTTATAGCGGCAACGAAATACACAATCTGTGAAAATTTAAACAGCCTATTACGGTTCTAGAGATACAGCCTGGTGACAGACGGACGGACGGAAGGACAGCGAAGTCTTAGTAATAGGGTCCCGTTTTTGCCCTTTGGGTACGGAACCCTAAATAATGCTGATTCGATTATCAATGAAATACCGTATTCGTCTACAATCTAACTGATTCCTTTGTGACATGAAAGTTATAGGTGAAAAACTTAAGATGACCTGTGTATGACCTGTTGTACGTCACGTAGTTGTGACGTGTTCGAATAGGCGTTTGTTTTGTTGAAATATATTGTAATGTCTATTCGAACATGCTACGACTACATACAACAGGTCATCTTCTTAAGTTTTTCACCTATATACATATAAATTGCATCACAAATTTTGCGTGCTACTATGGAATCAGTATAAATTGTGAACAATTTAAAAGCCTCGTCCGACAATTTGAACTTCACTCAAATCCGTGCCCCATCTTACGTACGAGCTCGAGCTATAAATAACATTGTGGAAGATGAGTGCATGCACTCAATTTCTCACTGCCCGCGGCTAATTGAAATCTCGACCCGGCGGCAAATTAGTTGGACTTGGCGTGTTGGCTGGCGCTTCCGTGCCCCTGGGCCTTAAATTGGTTTAGTTTTATTAAATTTTACGTAATGACTCCAGAGTCATAACCAGTTATATCTACATCATTCTTATTTAGTAGCTTTACCTATACATCATTCTCATAGCGTATTTACCGGTTTTATCCCAAAGGCTTCAATTTGGCACCTAATTTTTTCGAGAGCCACTGCCATCTGACCTTCCAACCCAAAAGGGACAATTAGACCCTGCTGAGATGTTATATTACTTAAGTGACAGTGGGCGGGGCACATTGCACGTAGAACCGATTGCCGTTGGGGCGGAAAGGTTCTTGAGTGGCGACCACGTACCGGAAGGCGCAGCGTGGGTAGGCCCCCCACAAGGTGGACTGATGACCTGGTAAAGGTCGCAGGAGTCCGCTGGATGCGGTTGGCGCAGGATCGGTCATTGTAGCACTCTTTGGGGGAGGCCTATGTCCAGCAGTGGACGTATTTCAGCTGATATGATGATATTGATTATTATTATTACATAGCGATGTACGGTCAACCAATTTGATTTCTGGGCCTCTTCGTCCCTTGTCACAGTGAAAATCAATATGAAAGCTGCTAGAGATTTCATAATATTGTCACTGTGACAAGCTACGAAATGGCCCAGAAATGTAATTTGTTGACTGTACATTATAGGAAAATACAAAATGCTCTTAGTTACAATTCATTATGACACATATTAAGTATAAATTATGTAAAAAATCTATGTTGCGGTTACCTCATCCATCTATTGTACGTATGAAAGCAAAAAAATAAAATGATAACTGAGATCAGATCGGTTGTTTTCATGCAATAAAAAGCTACTGTTAAATATCATAAACTGTATCTTTTTGAAAAACCCAGTGGTACGATCCAGGCTTCGAACCCATGACCTAAAGATTGTAAGTCGCGTGTGTCGCGTGATCATAGCAGTATTAATTTTTTTTCGTGACGGTCATATCTTTGATTAAATCAAAGTGATTGTACTGTATTGTTTTAATAGTATTTGACTTCATCATCATCATCATCATCATGTCAGCCGAATGACGTCCACTGCTGGACATAGGCCTCCCCCAAAGACTTCCACAGTGGCGGGAATGAGGAATGAGGCCATAAGCAGCAGAACCAAAGTGACCGATATAGCCCCTCGAATCGCTAAACTTAAGTAGCAGTGGGCGGGGCACATAGCACGTAGAACCGATGACCGTTGGGGCGGAAAGGTTCTCGAGTGGCGACCACGTACCGGAAGACGTAGCGTAGGCAGGCCCCCCACACGGTGGACTGATGACCTGGTAAGGGTCGCGGGTGTCCGCTGGATGCGGGTGGCGCAGGACCGGTCATTGTATTTGACTTGACGCAGTAGTATTATATATATAATACTACATAAGGCAAAACTGCATAAAGCCTGCCTGATGGTAAGCAGACACCGTAGCCTAAGGGTGCATATTCACCAAAGATGTGCGTGCAAATCTGTATTCAAATATATGGATACCTAGCTGTCAATCATGTAAGGTGTCAAAACTGTCAAATATATGAATACACAGACTCGTCCTCACTTATCATCTCACACCTCACCCGTTTTTATAAGGAAATTGCCAAATGCCATTTGTCAAATTTTGACAGTTTCCATATAAAAACAGAGGTGAAAGCTGAGGACGAGTCGTTTAGTGAATAATACACTTGGTCTTTATAAGCCCTTAAGGCCTTGCGAATTTAGAAGAGAATCTGTGCCTACATTGTGAATTTTATCAAATTATGGCAATTACTTATGTTGTTTTTTTTTTTATATTCGACTTTAAGTTTAGAGTCCTATGGGGCCAATTACTTTTTCGTGTTGAAACGCTCTCGACTCTGCTTTTAGGACCGAGGCGAGGCCAAGAAGAAAATAAAGGGAAAAGAAAAATAGTAAAAAGTGGCCAAGTGCGTGTCAGGCCACTCGCAATGTAGGGTTTCGTACCTGTCCACCCGTGACATTATATGGATCTAAAATGTCAAAAACTTACATTTACTTATGTTTGACATAACTAACAACGTTCTCGTATTCTTGTCTAAGTAATCAATGGAAATTGTACGAAAATTTGCTTTTCCAAGTACATTTCTTAAACTAGTAATGTGTACTTAGCTGTGATAATTTTCCTCTTAAATTCGTTATATATACTACTACCATGTTTTTTTTTATTTACCCAGTAGCAACCATTTAGCTGGTACAGGGGGCGCAGGCAACTTGACTCCAATAAAAACTACCACTTTAAAAAAATAATGTCACGCAAACGAATAGATTAATCAAAAATGGTGAAAGAGTTAAGTAGAGAAAGAGAGGAATATAACCTATATTCTTTTTATGGTTCCGTACCCAAAGGGTAAACCGGGACCCTATTACTTAGACTCCGCTGCCCGTCCGTCTGTCTGTCTGTCTGTCTTTCTGTCCGTCTGTCACCAGGCTGTATCTCATGAACTTGATAGTCAGACAGTTGACATTTTCACAGATGATGTATTTCTATTGCCACTATAACAACAAACACTAAAAAAACAGAATAAAATAAATATTTAAGCGGGCTCCCATACAACAAACGTGATTTTTTTGCCGTTTTTATAGATAATGGTACGGAACCCTTCGTGCGTGAGTCCAACTCGTACTTGGCCGGTTTTTTAACGAGCTCAGCCAACATGATGGGTTTTGTAAGAAGAAAAATTGCATCCTCACTTTACGTTTACGTTTACCCTTAAAAAAAAAAACCTAATTTTATTATACCATTTTTTCAGCGCGATTGATAATATGTACGTATACACATATCAAATTACAGCTTTCTAGTAGAATCGGTTAATGAGCTGCCGACAGAAGCCGCGGAGAGACGGACGGACATGGCGAAACTATAAGGGTTCCTTGTTTACTACGGAATCCTAAATAGGTAAGACGGGGAAGAAAAGGAAACGAGATTGACGGAATGTGTTATTCCTTCAATCATGCAACCTAATTCTCATAAACCGGTTACTGAATCGGTTTTTAACACCACGAAGTTGTGTAGGCCCTGTTTACACATTACGAAGTGCAAGTGCGATGTTCATACATTTGCTGTCAAGTGGCAAGTAGCAAATGTATGAACTTCGCACTTGCACTTCGCAATGTGTAAACAAACCCACATCGCATAGTTTTTGAGTTATACTAGTGAATAGTACTATTACAAACAGGTTTTGAATTAAGTAATTTAGTTCGAAATACGTTTGTGTGGTAAATTTTTGCTTTCGTTGTATCTTAAGCTTTACGTACAGCAGAGATCATAAATTTCGGTACAGTAGAGATTTTTTCTTGGCCTTAAGTGCGATGCGAGCTTCATCGAACGCTGCCAGCCCTTAGAGGGCGATGGGACACTGATATTTCGCATTCATTCGATTTTACACTTGTTCTGACACATTGAGCGCGACGCGAGAATCGCCCAAGATATCTGACACATTTAGCGCGACGCGAGAATCGCCCAAGATATCTGACACATTTAGCGCGACGCGAGAATCGCCCAAGATATCTGACACATTTAGCGCGACGCGAGAATCGCCCAAGATATTTGATGACTACGAGTACTATGGCTTAATTGTTGTACGAAACGGGCGGTCCCAGGTTCGAATCCCGGTAAGGGCAGATTTTATTCGTTCCTGAGTCTTTACAGTGTAAATGCGAAATTAAAATAGTGTACCTATACAATGTGTCTGTGTATAATTATGACATTGTAAATGTGAAAGTTTGGAGTTGGTTCGTACCCTAGATCAAAATATACAATCCTTTTTCAAGATAAGCCTCAGAGGGATATAAAACTGGGCGAGGAAGCTTATAGCTGGGGTAAAGGCTAGTATTTATTCATATAAAATTGAAATGTGAAACGTAAGCGCCTGATCGACCCCGGAAGCTCGCTAACCATAAATATTGGGGCCAATCTACGAAAACTTGCACCGAACTACTTGTGAAATATTCCAGCTATAAGATAAGACGTCGTTTGCTGGCGGCACATCGGCTGGAAAATAGGATCTCCCGTGATGGCCTCAGAGATTTCCACGGACGGATCAAAGCTTTTAAATCTAGAAAGGAATTTCATAGTTCCCGTTTGGTTCACACTCAGGTAAAATATGGTGATGTCGGTGACCGGATCCATCTTAGCCCTTCTCTTAAGACTCCGTACAGATATAGGGCAAACGCAATGCCACTTTTATAATAAAAAAGCAATAGGTTGTATCGGGAATACAACTGTAACTCATATTAAGTAGATACTTCTACCGTTGGCTACCTATTCATTTTCGTCACTATACATATAACCATCAATCTAAAAGTAAACGATCTAAAATTAACCAAAATATAATTAATTAAAAAATATTGGGGGACAATCTAACACAAATCGACCTAGTCCCAACTTAAGCAAGGCTTGTACTATGAGTACTAGACGACGATATACATACTTATATAGACAAGTAAATTTTTAACAAAAAAACACCGACTCCAAACTTTGCCAGACCCTAATCCTCTTGGTAATTTGAGTACCTTATTTTTTGCCTTACCCCATCCTCTTGGTTCATAATTTGAGGAGTTCTTTAGATTTTTCCAAGATCCCGTCATCAGATCCAGCCTTGGTGACAATGGGACCAACTAGAAAACACACCCTTTCAAACAAAAAAAGATGTTTTGAAATCTGTCTACTATTCCGACGAATTGAGAACCTCCTCCTTTTTTGAAGTCGGTTAATAAATACATACTTTAATAGATAGAAAACATCCAAGACCCAGGAACAAATCTCCGTGCTAAATGCACAAATAATGCCCTGACCGGGATACGAACCCGAGAACTCTAGCTTCGGAGGCAGTGTCACTACCAACTAGGCTAAACAGGCCGACTATAATAAATATAATAATAGTATTGTTATTTCCACGAATAATCGCCGATACCGTCAATTCTAATTTAGCACGATTCATCTGACGTTTGTAATGGAACTAAAATTGAAAACGTTAAGTGTAGGGTGGTGTAGGGCAGCTACATCAGTACCGGCCAATAATATATCAGCTTTATTTGGTTTATGACGAACATTTACAAATATTTTTTTCAAAGATTTTCATATTAGACATAATATCAGTTAGACCGAAGAAATTAGATTTTTTAGACCGACAACAAGATTTAGTCAGGTAAACTTGTTATTTCAGAAAATTTTCAAGCTTTTTCAAACTATAGACTGGTATTGTAACTCATACATTCACCACCACCACCATATCAGCTGTAGGACGTCCACAGCTGGACATAGGCCTCCTTTCACGGGGGGTAAATGCCATAATCGCCACGCTTGGCATGCGGGTCAGCGATCGCAGTATAGATCTCCGCCGCACTCCAGGGATGCTGCTGTCCATCCCCCGGTGGTCTTGGTCTTAGTTTTAGGACATACCCGGGTCCAACTCCTACATGCTGCCAAAAAACAGTGATTATTGGCTGGTATTGCAACTAATATATGCTGCTAACAAAGAAGTATCCACTTCAAAAAAGATTTAAGGTATATTTAGGGCAAGAACCAATGCTCGACACAATGCCCAATAGATATATGATTTGATATTCAGCACAGCATACGTGTACATCAGTTATTCAGTACAATATTATACAACATTAGGACAGTGAAGAATAACATTATCATCACACTAACTGTATTGCGTATTTTTTTAGCGAAACCAAAGCTATCAGATCTACAAATAATGGCGGAGAAAGTAAATTAAATGGAGGCCAACTCACCCTATGTAATTTGCCCGGCGAACAGCTGAGTCGGTACCGCAATGGCGAGCTGATGCTCTACTGGATGATGAGAAGCTTCCAACACATGTCAACGATATTTTTTAGCGCGACAACGGGGCTGCGCGTGCAGCCATGAAAAGCCAATATCATCTTACTTTCAACTGGCTTTTATAAATGTAAAAATAAACGAGAAAACTACCCTGTCTAACGGTCGCTTATGAACTCGTTCCTTTTCACGATATATTGTAAGAGCATGCATTAAAAATAACAAATAACTAATTTAAATAAAAAACTGGCCTAGTGCGAGTCGCACTCGCGCACCGAGCGTTCCGTAAAAATATTTTTTTTATATGATGTAACTAAAATTTACGGTTTCTGCAATTTTTCCTTTATCTGTGCTATAAGACTTCGTACCATATTTCAAGATTCTGAGTTCACGGGAAATACCCTGTAGCTTTTGATTCCCTTGCGCGTGTCGAAAATTTGCGGCATAAACGACTGTATCTTTTGATTGCGTTAGCTTAGAAGTTTGATTATTTCACAGCTGCAAGTGACAGTAGATTTGAGTAATTGATAAATTTTAGCTTGATACCTCCGCGCGTTCCTGAGAAAAAGGGTCTTGGCAGACAGACAGACGGACGGTCAACAGAGTGATCCTATAAGGGTTCTGTTTTTTCCTTTCGAGGCAAGGAACCCTAAAAATGATGTCCGGAACCAACACTAACCCTAACTGACTATTACACGTCCCACTGCGGGGCACATACCTCCTCTCATTCATGAGAGAGAGCTGGCTGAAAGGCTCCACGCTGGCTCAAAGCAAGGTGGAGATTTCACATACATACACCTTTGAATTTCTTCCCCGATGTAAGCAAGTTTCCTAACAAAAAATAAGGAATGTGCAAATGTACTGAAATTAAAAAAATTTTTTGTGAAAACAATCTTTTCGTGTAAAGCCCTGTGATAGGCAAACACTCATATCTGCACGTATGAATATAATAAGCAATTATTAGATTAACGACAGATAGAGTGTGTGCTAACTGGATAAGGGATTTCCTCTCAGAGCACGTAATTTAATAATGTAAATTGTAACGTTAAGAATGGGATGGAACTTAATTGTACAAAGGTGTTACATACGAGAAAACTATGTAGTACCCCGAATAGTGTGTTTCTTTGGGAACCCCCTCTTTCTCCACTACACTACGCAGTCAACATATCACAGCCCAGCCTAATTCAGCGCGGAAATCTTTTTATTACGTAAATGTCTTTACAGTACATATGGTGTTACTTTACCGCACGAGTGCGGTAATCAGCAGATTACGTGCACATGTCGAAACTTTAAAGAGCCATATGTACTGTAAAACGTTGTACGATACACGTGCGAACAGGTAATTCGCACGTGTACCGTACAACGTTTTACAGTACATATGGCTCTTTATTAAAGTTTCGATATATGCACGTAATCTGCTGATTACCGCACTCGTGTGGTAAAGTAGCACCATATGTACTGTAAAGTAATTTTAAAAGGAAGCATGAACAAAAGAAAACTTTTTTTACCTATTAATCAGACGGAAAATAACATGACATGACAATCAAGTATTTGATTTATCGACGTGGAATGGCCAGTTACAGTTAAGTGGTAACGTAAAAGAGGTACTAGAATCTGTTCAATGAGTTCTCATTTAATAATCACATTAACAGAGTGTTTTTACGTAACAATTTGTTTTCAGTTTTCTCCAAAAACATCGTAAAAGCTATAATGTTTCATACTTAAATATACTCCAGGGACCGAGTACTATCAGCTGTAAAAATATCCGCAAATAATAAATTAACACCTTTATATTATGGCAGTATAGTTCTATTTTTAGTCAAAAATTAATGATATAGCGAAATCAAACACCTACGATACAGCATTATTAAATTTAACGATTAAAAGGGGAAGTTCCTCGAAAACTTTCCTTCCGCGTATAAATCTCCGCTAGTAAAATTATTACCCCGGCTTGAGCTAAAACTTGCCAGGTAAGCTTTACGCTCGTTTCGTGATCTTGAGTAAAAATACCCAATTAATATTGCTAATGAAGCAAACTACAAGCCCCTGGAAAGTTTACAGATCGATGTAAGACGATGGCGGCGTCGTTTCAAACCATGCTAGGGACTAGGGAAATATATTGCCGTGATGTTGTGTTTGCAGATATAAACGTTTTACTGGAAATGAAAATTGTATCTCTATTAAATAGTATTTTATGCAACAGTTACGGTTCCATACATACGGATTCTTAAAAATTGGCGTAGTGATTTTTGTTACAGTAAGACCTAAGTAATTATGTAACGTTGCATACAATTATTTTTCTACGATAGAAGAATAATTGGATTTGAATAAAAAAATCGATATACAAAGAAAAAACAGTTCAGTAATAATGTATGCAAATCCATTTTGATTATCCCACCGGTCATACAGGATGTGGCCTGTAATAGGAGCAATAAATTTAAATCTCATGTGTCCAAAAAAAAATATTTTTTTTCAATTGGGAGAAATTTTGATCTAAAGTTATGATCTCCATGTAATGGATCTTGGCACCCAGAGATTAGCGCGGCAGTCAATGCTGATTTTGAGGTTGCTTCAAGTTATGACTCATAATCGCTGCCGCATTTTTTGTTCAAAGGATATTTTTGGGATTTTTTAAGTTTTTTACTCATTTTTTTGTGTTTTTTAAATAGTCATAAATAAATCATAAATACAGTCATATATAGTTATTAATATAGCTCGAGTAGAGTAAAAAAGTACTTATGAAGCTACATTTACGAAAAAAAAACCCAAAAATAAAACTTTTTTTTTTTCAATTAAAACCATTTGGAAATAATTGCTGGAGAGCTCATTAGTGTACCGTTTAATTTTTTGCTCCTATTACAGGCCACATCCTGTACAATGAGTTGTTGTTTGAATACTGCTGTCAAGTAGTCATTTAATTGACAGATTGTAATGCTGGAGTAGAATAGCTATTTACGATACAAGGGTTGTAAAACAAAGAAAGGCCGATATCGCAGATGTTTGAGGCCCGAGCCGCAGGCGAGGGTCATAAATATGCGAGAGAGAGCTTTCTGTTTTACGACCCGTGTTTCTTACACAATTTTACGTCACCACTTGGCCGAAAAGTGGGTTATTCCGGACGCGCAGCGTGCGGAAAAACGCGCTTTTTGGCAAGGTGTGGTTAAAAAAATATTTTAGTACTTGTATGTATATAACGAGTGTTGATTTGAATACCATCCAAAACATGTATGCACAGCATGATTACAAAATATCAGCGAGCGTATACTATCCATAAACTACACCAAAACATAATAATATATTTGAGCAAGTTACAAACAGATAATTGAGTAGACACATGACTAAAATACAAATTAATTAAAAACGTTACGTTTTTGTTTTATACATTTATATTTAGACCTTTTAATATTTGTTATAAATTAAAAACCAATTCAAGCTCAGGAGACCCCAAGGCCGGCGTTTACCTCTCACAGAGAATTTCTCTAGCGATACAGAGAGGTAACGCGGCCAGCGTTATGGGGACCATGCCGCAGGCGGACCTTTTAGAAGGCGTATTCTTTTTATAGTTGGGGTTTTTAGTTTTAAGTTATCTAATGTTTATTTTTATTTTTTATTTATTTTGTAGGTTATTGTGTTGTCAATACATACAAATTATTTAATATAATTTTTTGTCTAAAAAAAAATGTTTAATAAATGATAATCAATCAAAAATTCAAGCTAATTTAAGCGGCTGAGTACTTTGACCAAGAACTGAGACTATCTGCCTCCTGAAATTCATAAGTCGCGAGTCGAATATGTGAATATCATTATGTTTCGATACCAGGTCATTATATTGACAACACATTCTTAAAATGGGATTGTAAAAGAAGTATTCTTTCTATACACTTGAAGCGCAAAAGTTTTAGTAGCACGGGACCTAAACCGGGGTGTATTAAACGTAACTAGAGACAGGATTTCAGGCGAGTAGATTTTGGAATGGAGTAGTTTGTGAAGAAATGATAAGTCAAGCAGTAGACGACGTGATTCTGGGATACCACATGAACTCAGTCGCTGGTATTAACATAACTGTGATGTATAAGAGCGCGCTTGTATCGATACGACATTATTTAAAGGCACCTTTTCTGAACTCGTTCAATATTGCTAGAGTGTACATATTAACAAGGAGACGAAACCGTAGAACCATAATCGAGTACAGTAATAAATAATTAAATATTTATAAGTAATCTTGTGTGGCTATATGTTGAGTATTGTTTGTGTGGATTGAACAGCTAAGTAATATCGACATACATACTGGGTTATTTTGGAGTCGTGATCCCGAATGAGAAATTGTGATGTAGATGGTTATACTGAACAACTTACCCCATGGGACCAACCACGTACTTAATCGCAAAAAAAAAACAGCAATCCCATGTTCACCAGCCTAAAAGTATGGAACCGTCAGGATTTTTTTTCTAAATTTTTATATTAGTCCCATGGGAAAAGTTGTTCAGTATGACCATCTGCATCACAATTTTTTATTCGGGATCACGACCACGAAATCACTCAGTACATTTACCAAATAAATTTGTATAGTGTTTGGTTGTCACTCCTGTTATGCGAATAATAATAATCGTATGGCATTTGTTTTCGAACCGTGAGGTCTTCGAGAAGACAAGTACAGCTGCCAGTTTTTGTTGCACTTTTAGCACCACCCAGGGGTCACGTGTAAGGTAACGGTGGGTAACTCCCTACGGACGTAGTGCAACTTCGACTCACCTTGTCAAGTGACTAGGCAACTTGACTGTTAGAAGTTCTCAAGCCGCCCGAAGGCCTCTAAACTGGCTTAACGACTGCTGTCGTAGTCAGCAATCGGGATCAACGGCTTAACGTGCCTTGAAAGCACAGGAGCGCTCAGTTAGTAACCACTCAAAGCGGTCACCCATCCAAGAACTGACCTGCCCCCACGTTGCTTAACCTCACCCGGTACGCGGGCGCCGCTGGGCCATGACCGCCCGTTATGCTGTTAAGATACTACTCGTAGCTATGTCTACATCCCGTCTGCAGCGTCACGCCGCAAATCGATACTGCCGCCGACCCCATGGAACTTCCCGATACCTATCCCATGACATGTCGGCTAGCGCGGGAGCTGTTTGAAAAATCCAACTTGATAATATGTAAACATTTTTGTACCAAATAAATATGTCGACTTTTTTTATTACTTATTTTATTTTATTTTACTCATTAAGGAATGCTTTTCATTTTTTTCCCAGATTTTTTTAGTAATTCTTAACACAATAATTTAAGATTTCATATAAAGAAAGTAGCTACATATGTTTTACTAAAAGGTCAGAGGTGTAGAAAAGGCTCACTCGACAAGCCAACAATATAATACTTCGCCCACCCCGAACCCTCTATGGAAGAAAAGCATAAAGAGCACAATTATATATCAGATATCAGATTACCAAAAGGAAAGACGCCAAATCAATGATGGTTTTTTAAAAATCACTGAAGCAAAGCTAACGGCTTTGGCTTAGCTTAAGGAGAAACTTTGCCTCCTCGTGCGTGTTCTATCGCTTGTATAATGGGTTGTGCTCCAAAGAACTGTTCGACATGATGCCCACGGCCGCTTTCTATCATCTCACTACTCGCCGTCGGCAGGGCATTCATCCTCACACCTTAGAACCTAAATGGTCGTGTACGTACCGGTTTTGGACCCGGGTATGTCCTAAAACTACGACCAAGACCCCCGGGGGATGGGCAGTAGCATCCCTAGAGTGCGGTGGAGATACTGCGATCGCCAACCCGCATGCCAAGCATGACGATTATGACATTAACCCCC
Organism: Notocelia uddmanniana; assembly: GCA_905163555.1. Lineage (NCBI taxonomy): Eukaryota > Metazoa > Arthropoda > Insecta > Lepidoptera > Tortricidae > Notocelia > Notocelia uddmanniana. The sequence goes on along the minus strand of LR991063.1, from coordinate 14,937,760 downwards.
CCATAAAATTGGGGGAGGCCTATGTCCAACAGTGGACGTCCATCAGCTGATATGGTGGTACGGTTTCAGTGGAACTTCCTCCCTCGGACGCTCCAGTAGTTATGGAATGAGCTACCTGCTGAGGTTTTATTTATTTACTTTATTTATTTATTTGTAGTATTTTTCCGAGGAGGAGGTATGGGATTCTTCAACAAAGGAGTGTATAATTTTTTAAAGGGTTGACAATGCGCATATGACACCCCTGGAGTTGCAGGCGTCCATAGGCTACGGTGACCGCTTACGATCAGGTGGGCCATACGCTTGTTTGCCACCGACGTGGTATTAAAAAGAAAACAACATATCTCAACGAAATAGGTGAATAAATAATAGTAAAATGAACATACTCGTACAAACGAAAACACACATCTTTAAAGGTTTTTCTTAATATTTCTCCTATATTTATGGTATACCTTTTAAAAGTATGCAATATTGTTGTAATCCCGGTCATAATGTAATATTCTTACTCGTACATAACCGAAGCTTCCAGTTGCCCGTCTTTTTGCATGATAAACTTGTAAACTTTCACACTAATAGTATAAAAATATGAATAAACCTAAACTGAATGTAATATTTAAAATACTTACCTACTCTAATTTTAATACCATACGACAGTAACTTACAGTTCAGTTTTCTACGAAAATTTACTCGAGTTAAAATCTAACGGGAAAACCTCGGCATGGCTCATTGCACAACCGGAGCGTCCGAGGGAGGGAATCTCTCTGAAACCGTCCCCGCAACAATTTAGGTTCTAAGGTTTGAGGATGAAAGCCGAGAGCAAGCAGTTTGTTATCTACTATGACATTGCATACGATACAACGCGTGCACGAGCACGTGCTGCGCACGCATTCGTTGTGGCTCGGCCTTTAATGTCCTACCAACGCGGCGAGAGCTGCGATGGTAGAAAGCGGACGTTCATGTAAGTTTTTCCGTGGCAGCTCCCATCACTCGCGAATCGTCACTTAATTGATTGCACCGGGCAACTTTTGCCTATGCCCTGCCCTCGGGCATGAGCCCAGTTAATTGGCAAGGCAAAGTTACGCTTGTTACTGGTTCCGCTTTGGTTTTTAACATATGATGTAACGAGCTCGTTTGTTTCACGTGTAGGTATGTAAGTAACAATACATATTTTAGAAGGGTATTTTTATGTTTATTCATTTATTTATTAAATCGTTTCATGCAAAAAAGATACAGAAATTACGAGTATAGTCCACATTCGGGGTCCCGAGCCACAAGATAGCGTCAGGAGGGTGTTAGCTTAAACAGATCTTCCGGGGGGGCGAGTATGAGTGCAGGGGGCAGCGCTGTATCATGTGACTATATTTTGGTCTATTTATTCCGAGACAATTTATTTATTTATTTCAATTACATTTGCAACATAAAGATAGTACCATAGCACCGCAAACTTAAGACTATATAAAATCCTTCTCTATCATTTATCGATCAATTTTGCCAACACAGAAGCGAATAAGGCACATTAGGTGCGCGCGCCGTAGCAGCGAGTTACGGTAGAGGCCGGTGCGCGCGCCCGCAAAGAAAGATAAGGATAAATAACCAAAAATCACAAAAAAGTTATTACAAATACTAGATTTTTCAAAGGTAGGTAAAATACTGCAACCTTACCTGTCTACTTTGCCTACCGCAAAAAACCAAGATTTTTCACTATATAGTTGCGTCTATTTATATGTCGTAGGCGATTGCTCGTATTCTTCTTTCATAAAGGGTTTTTGAAAAGAACAACTATGCCATAAAAATCTCAGTGTATTTGGGTAGGCAAAGTCAGGCATGGTAAACAATATCGTAGTATTTGACGTCCAGGGCCGGTCTAGAGAAAACAGCCCTTTCCAATTCATAAGAAGAAGCCTGTGCCCAGCAGGTGGTAGTGATGATAATCTAAAACGTAAAGTAACGTAAAAATGTGCCGTAACGTAACACGTAACGTTACATTTTTATTACCAATCGGTATGGGTAATGTGGGTTAAGCAGGGGACATTACATCACACATACAATACGACACACTACGAAAGGTCTTCATCTATTTTAGAAGTAAAAATAACTGGATTCAAATACAATCTTCCAAAAAAGTAATCATTTAGAATTATTACAAGCGTAGCTTTTTTTGTATCAAACTAATACGCTCTCGGCATGTGACCGTATAATTTTTTTCTCTAAGCCGTACAAATAGAAAAATGAAAATTCACCGACGGCTTTGTCGGGATTTGAACCCACGTCCGTATCGGCCAGCCAGTCTCCCCTAGCCGTGTGAGCGAGACAGCTCACCATTAATAACAGGATTCCCGTTTGGGGGAAGAATATTGATCTAGTAGTAGCGTTATAGCTGCCGAATTGCGTTGTTATACTATTACGAAATCTATCTATATTACTAAAATGAATTGTTTAAAATGTGTGTTCCTGTTCGCGCTTCACTTCAGAACAACGGCACCTAATTCTTTTTTGTTGTGTAGTTGTCCGAACAAGGACGAGATTCGTATGAAAGATAATGTATGGAAAATCGTACGGAAAAGTGAAAAACTAAGAATTTCAGTGTTACCTAAGTGTCTTCAGTGTTACCTACACCATATTAGCTCATTATTTGAATTTGTAATTGCTACATGGTTGACAATCGAGAGAGCGTTCGTGGCCCAGTGGCGCCCGCGTACCTCGTGCGGCGGGGTCAGTCATTGGATGGGTGACCGCTTGGATTGGCTACTAACTGAGCGCTCCCCGTGCTTTGGAAGGCACGTTAAGCCGTTGATCCCGGCTGCTGTCTATAATAGCAGTCGTTAAGCCTAATAAGAGGCCTCCGGGAACCTTGAGAACTTCTAATAGTCAAGTTGCCCACTCACTTGACAAGCTTAAGGATGATTCACAGTAGACCGTTCCGTGTCCGGGCCGGCCCGTTTACTTCTAGAGAAATGCGCCCGCCGTTACGTTTGCTGTCATGGAAAACGGGCCGGCCCGGACACGGAACGGTCTACTGTGAATCATCCCTTAATCCCCAATAAGGTCTAGTTTCCCCCTCGGGTTGGAAGGTCAGATCCCCTCGGGTTGGAAGGTCAGATGGCAGTCACTTCAGTAAAAACTAGTGCCTACGCCAATTATTGGGATTAGGTAGCGGATCCCAGGCATCCTTCAGGATGCAACTGTACTGGGAATAACGCTAGGAGGATGACATGGTTGACAATCAAGCTGCATTACAACCGTAAAAAGAACTTTCGTAGGTCAACCGATCGCAAACCACCAACCACGGTTGTAAACCAGCAAAGCTCGTCCCTGCTGAAAAACCCGGTTGATGATCGTCACCGGTGAAAGCATTTTATAGTAATATAAGTGCAGATACCAATCTGCATTATCAAATCAGTACCGATCGACATTCACGAATACAAGTGAATATTCATACCACTCTGTGCATTAATTGGATTGACTATCGGAAGATGGTAACGCATACGACATAATATGCACCAAACAACGTTTACAGACTCAAAAAAACCACCACTGCCCTTAATAGAAGGCATTACAGTCTATAGTTGGGTGACGAACTGTTTTACAATCGAAAACAACGATCCGGAACTGTTCAATGAATCGGCAGACGTCTCGACAAAGTTTAATTTGCGGTTCTCATGCTAGATTTTCAACACTGTTGAACCTTATTCCGAAGTTGTAATGATTATACTTAGCTATATGTGGGCGTTCTTGAATGTATTTAATATAACGTGCAGTGTTTAATGAGGATTCGCTGCATTATGACTAGATAATGCGGATCGATTAGTAGAATCGGTAATGCCGCTAATACAATATGTAATAATGATTGTTGTTAAGATATCTCAATGCCGTTTGCATTGCACGTACTGACGCAGCTCAGTGGAGGCAATCCAGGGGCAATTCATCAGGTCGGAAATTAGTTTCAGTTGCTAGAAATTGTAAAAGCAAAAAAATACAGCGGTATCTGGAGTTTTTTACGGCTTGTATGAAAACCTTAATAATCGTTGTATTTTTTCTCCATTATAATTTCAAGCAACAGAAACTAATTTCCGACCTAGATATGGCGGATCCCATTGTGTATACAAAGTTTCATGTTATTCTAGCATGGCGTTTTAAAATGAGAGCGTAAATACGTTTGTATGGAGAACCGAACGTACTGCGCACTCTTTATGTAGGAATAGAGACTACGTCATGTATATTAATGTTAAGGATTTATAAAATGTTTTATTTGGATGAGGTTTAAACAACCCTTTATTAAAAATGAATACAACTTACTCGTACAGTCAGCTTCATATAGTACGTAACAGCCAAAGTGGCCAAATACTTCGGTACACCATACAAAATATATGGTGTAGGTACCGAACTATTCGGCCACTTTGACTGCTACATACTATATGACGCTGACTGTACATACGACTTGCATTAACATGAACAATATTTTCATCGCGGTAGTGAGGTGAAAAGTTGTGTTTCACGCAGCAGCAAAGTTGTTTGGTGTCTCGTGCCTTGAAAGCCTCGCTACGCTCAGCATTGTACTTTTGAACCACTCTCTTCGCTTTTGGTTCAATCTTACAGTCCTTCGCTAGCTCGGCTCTCAATACCTACTTCCACTCGCGTCAAACAACCACTTTGCAGCCTAGCAAAGAAACACAGAAACAAACAAACAACAAACAAACAACTATTCATTAGATCGAGAAGAAATACTATATGTTTACCTTTTATCTAATCTATTTAAACATTTTGTTAACATTACGTGTACCTTTAGGTACTAGTTAAACACAAAATAAAGTTAAGTACACAATCCTGAATACTCCTTTGAGATTTCCGGCAAAGTAAAGTAACAAACGAACCGATGGCCGTTGGGGCGGAAAGGTTCTCGAGTGGCGACCACGTACCGGAAGGCGTAGCGTGGGCAGGCCCCCCACACGGTGGACTGATGACCTGGTGAAGGTCGCGGGTGTCCGCTGGATGCGGGTGGCGCAGGACCGGTCATTGTGGAAGTCTTTGGGGGAGGCCTATGTCCAGCAGTGGACGTCTTTCGGCTGACATGATGATAATGATGATGAAAGTAACAAACTAATAACGCTAGAAGAAAAATAAAATAATATCTTTGTGGATTGAAAATAAGGCTTTCACAAGATTATCCATACCAGTAACTTTGTAACGGGTTTAACATGAACTAATGTTATATTTACCTGAAACTCTCATAACTACGAATAAAACCCAGAAATCCCAAATCATATCTAACAAGAGTTTGCTGTATCCATGTAATAAATGGCTACAGTAACAAAATGTACCAAGAGACCAAATCAAGCAAGCCCCAAAAGCATTTTCAAGGGTATCGATTATTCGCCCCCTAAACATTTACACCGCCAACATTTCGTCGCGATTTATATTTAATAATAACACCCCACAACTACGGGGCGAACTCAAAAATCAATACGGCTGTCTGGGAGGGTGCACCCCTCTGGATCTGTCCCTCCGAACATCTACATTTGAATGGTGTGCAATGTACATGGGAAAGGCACATGGATTGACCATCGATATGTACATCTGAATTGTTTAAGTAGTGTTGTCTGCCCTCCGAAATTTGTTCATTAGCATACGGGATACTGGCGCGTCGTACAGACCGAAAGGCATTTGTGAACTGAATAAGCCCAAACTATTATTAAACAAGTGTCAATGCAATCACGATAAGTACAGGCAGAAGTAAACATATTTTATGTTTTGAAGGAAAAAAGTGAAATATAATGCAAAAAGATTGTATTTATAAATTATTGTAATATACCTACAGGGATTATTAATGGAGTGCATGTTAAACCATATATTTTTATACAACTTAATCGGTAAATAAAAGAATAATTATTTATTTTACCAATGTTAATGTTACTATTATTTACTTTTGTTTATTACCACTCCTTTGTTTGCCTGTTATTTAATTATTTATAGACGGGACTCCAACTGGGTACATGGTAAGGTTCTGAGGTAACTAACATAAATAATAATAATAAAAAAACCAATTAAAAATCACTGTTTTCAGATTTTTTCTGGTGTACACACGCAATTATTAAGCTGCATGCCAAATTTCAGCTTTCTAGGTCACCTAGAAGTGGGTTAGGTTTTTGATTACTAGTCAGTCAGTCAGTCAGTGGTAAAAATGCCGAATTTTGGAATTTAATATGTCAATAACTATTACACCTATATTTATGAAATTTGGGGATCTAGTTGTTCTAAAGAATCTTAATACATGTACCAAATTTAATTTTTTTATGTTAGATAGATTTGGAGTTATTGGGGGGTCAAAAGTGGCTCCAAACGGTTCGTGTAATATAACACACGGCTGCTGTCCGCCAGTTCCTGGGGTGAACTTGGCTGGACACGCTGCCGCGTGTCTAGATTTAAATTTCCGTTTGATAAAGTTGACCCATTATGGGGATTAATTACCAACGTATATAACGTATTCCAATTTTACGTAAAATTGTTTCGCATCCAAAGGGCTAACGTGTTAAAATAAGCATGTGAAACACGCTGAAATCAATATAAAAATTGAAATAAATGTGTATAGGTATTTTAGATTGAGCCCCAGGATCACATTTTCATATTCAATTTCATCATCCTTCTAGCCTTTTCTCGGGCCGGTTACATCCTAAAGGATCCCCGGGGTCCGCTTCGGTATCTCATTCCAGGATTGGGCGTAGGCACTAGTTTTGCGCAAGCGACTGCCATCTGACGTTCCAACCCTGAGAGAAAACTAGATTGTTGGGATTAGACCAGTTTCCTCATGATTCAAACGATATTTTATTTCAAGGATACACGGATAAACTATGCACTTAGACAAGGCTAAGATACATTTTTATCCACCTTAACAGCCGAAGGACTTCCACTGATGGACATTTTAGAAGAGTATATTCAGCTTAGCTACAGATGGTTGAAGCTTACAGCTTCAGCTTCATCCTCATCCAGTGGCGCCTCTTAGCGTTGTATCGAATAGTGTTTCCTGTGCGTAATAGACTTCTCCTAATTTCATGGGGGGTAAATGCCATAATCGCCACGCTTGGCATGCGGATTGGCGATCGTAGCATCTCCACCTCGCTCCGAGGATGCTGCTGCCCATCCCCGGTGGTCTTGGTCGTAGTTTTAGGACATACCCGCGGCCCCGGGTTGCCGGGGCCTGGGTATATTTTCATAACACAACAACAAAGTTTCACAAATGCATACAACAGCGGCGAATTGCCCAAATTACATGCAAAAGGCGGATCCCAAACTGCATGTATAAATTAGTGTGTTTACGTACAAGCACAATTAGTAAATTATTACGTAATATAGATCCGTGGTTTCATTCCGAGTAACATGTATATGTGCGGCGCTCACATTAATGCATTCATCATGCTAATTAAATGTAATACATATTCATCATCATCCTGGCGTTATCCCAGTACAGTAGCATTCTGAAGGATGCCCGGGGCCCGCTACCTAATCCCAAGAATTGCCGTAGGCACTAGTTTTTACGGAAGCGACTGCCGGCTAACCTCCCAACCAAAGGCGGAAACTAGACCCAATGTAAGTTCTTACAATGTAACTTTTACTTAATATATATACCTCTATGATTATTGTATATTAAGTAAAAGTTCGAATAAAATGGCAAACTATATAGGAAAGTAAGCGCGACGCGAATGTTCTGTTCAAAGTTAAAAGTGAAATTGATTTGTTCAAACAGCTAACTGATTACGTTAAGTGTCAAACGTACGCTAGGTATAGTCGAGGAATGGAAAAGGTTCGTCACTTTTCGACCTTCATCATCATCATCATCATGATATCAACCGAAAGGCGTCCTCTGCTGGACATAAGCCTCCCCTAAACAGTGCAACAATTACCGGTCCTGCGCCACCCGCATCCAGCAGACTCCCTTTACCAGGTCATCAACCCACCTTGTGGGGGGCCCACCCGCGCTGCGCCTTCCAGTACGTGGTCGCCACTCGAGAACCTTTCCGCCCCAATGGCCATCGGTTCTACGAGCATGTGCCCCGCCCACTGCCACTTAAGTTTAGCGATTCGGAGGGCTACATCGGTTACTTTGGTTCTACTGCGGATAATCTCGCCTCGCTTTCGTCCCTAACTGCATTAAAATAATTAAAAAAACGCTCAATTTCTCTGGCATCCTTGTTTCCAGAAGAACAGTTTGTCTGTCATTATCATCAGCCTGTAATCGCAAACCACTGCATGAGCAAAGCTTTTTTAATACTACGACTGTGACAAACAAGCTTACGGCCTGCATGATGGTAAGCAAACACCATTGCATATGGACGCTTGCGACTCCAGAAAAATCACAAACGCGTTGTCGATCCTTTAATAACTTGAGGATTCGGTGTGTTGGCAGCTAGAGACATATGAAGGTCCCTCACGCTCAGCAACACAGCAAATCCTCGGGAGCTGGCGACCTTACTGGCTTTACTTATTTTATTGATTTTCCATACAAGCTTATATTATATAAAACGTTAAAGTTTGCCTGCCTGTCTAGCTTAGTTGGTAGTGACACTGCCTCCGAAGCTAGAGGTCCCGGGTTTGAATCCTGGTAAGGGCATTTGTTTCTGTGGTGAGCAATAACATTTGTTCCTGAGACTTGGATGGTTTCTGTGTATTTAAGTATATACCACCATCCATCACCATATCAGCCCTAGGACGTCCACTGCTGGACATAGGCCTCCCCCAATTTCATGGGGGGTAAATGCCATAATCGCCACGCTTGGCATGCGGGTTGGCGATCGCAGTATCTCCACCGCACTCATGGAATGCTGCTGCCCATTCCCCGGTGGTCTTGGTCGTAGTTTTAGGACATACCCGGGTCCGGATATTTAAGTATATACTTTATATCGATTAAATATATAATCGTCTAGTACCCATAACACAAGCCTTATTGAGTTTACTATGGGATTAGTTCGATTTGTGTAAAAAAAATGTCCCCTAATATTTATTTATTTATAAGTAAGTAATCTCCGGCCCATCCGATTTCAAAAGTATTTCATCTGTGTATAGAATTGATCTTTGAGTTTAACATGGGCTATATTTCTGTGACCCTACTGAAAAATGGTATAAGTGCCGTACAATTGTATAGGACTTGTACCCCTTTTCACTAGAGCCACAGATTTTATCCCACGATTTCGCTTCCTACATATACACCAATACTTACGCAGGCGGAACCGCGCTAGCAGGTGTCTTAAATAGAGGTTCCAATTTAGTTTTTTTTTATCGAATGTTCTGTGGACTTCACCGACAAGAGCAGGCTGGAAATGAGCGCTGCAACCCCCAGGCTGTAGCATCATTAGTCCATTTATTTTTAATTTCACTTGTATGGAATACGTTACATGGAAATAATTTACGATAGCAGATTTTTTCTGTATAACAGATATAAGAACATTTTAGTGATTAGGTAAGTATGTAGACCCTACTAATTATCCGTCATTTAAAAAGCCGAAACTGATTAATCATCATCATCATCCTGTCAGCCGAAAGACGTCCACTGCTGGACATAGGCGTCCCCCAAAAACTTCCAAAATGACCGGTCCTTCGCCACCCGCATCCAGCGGACACCCGCGACCCTTACCAGGTCATCAGTCCACCGTATGTGCCCCGCCCACTGCCACTTAAGTTTAGCGATTCGGAGGGCTATATCGATTACTTTAATAGCTAACTTATTAATAGATTCCTTAAAAGACAGAGAAAATATTAATAAATGTTTACTTTATTTTAGTTAATTTAGGTTTAAAGTAACTAAACTTTAGTTAAAATAAATCACAAATAAACAGACATTGAATATTCCTAATCGTTTTTGCGGGAACGCTACTAAAAGTTTGCCTTACCTTTTCATCACATAACAACTAATTCACACATGCATACCTAGGCGCAATGCCCAAATTATACGAGTAAATACTGGGCAGATCCCGAACTGCACCTACGAGTCGTCTGTTCTTCCTTCTGTTTTGTTTTGTCTGCGTTAATTACAACACAATTAAAAATATGAATATATAATAAATATTGGAGGACAATTTTTTTACGCAAATAGTACGCTCAATAAAACTTGTGTTATAGGTACTAGACAACGATATATTTAATACATATATACTCAAATACATAGAAAACATCCAAGTCTCAGGAACAAATGTCTCTGCTCACCACAGAAACAAATGCCCTTACCGGGATTCGAAACCGGGTCCACTAGCTTCAGAGGCAGTAACTAAACAAACCGACAAAACTAAAAACGTGTGTACATTCTATCTTTCAACAATTACTCTATCATGATTTATTCCTAATCTGTTTTCAAAAAGAAACACGTAGATACGGCCGGCTACATTGCCAATACGGTACGATGTCCTCACGGGACGGATGCGAGCGACGCAATCTGCGTTAAGTGCAAATTAGTGCCGATCCCATTGCGATCCGAATACGATTTTGAGATGTCGCGAGGCCGGTATTCCGTACCAACGTACAATCATTGCATATTTTTGAACTTAATGTGTAAATAAATAGATATACTAGATATACAGAGTCTACACATTTCTAGACATACTAGAATAGATAAAGATGTACTAATATAGCTAAATACATACTTAAATACATAGAAAATATCCAAGAGTCGTGAATAAAGTTCGAGATAAATTGATACATAAATATGTATATGGGAAACATTGGCAACAAATACTTATGTTATTCACCTTGAATAAAGGTCGCCCTGAATCATCAACTTCGTATGCAGGGCCACTGTAACTACGCTAAAGGTGGTTTTTTATGATTGACTGACCATCGATTGGCCGAAGTTTCGCCTGATGGAAAACAATGACAAGATCTAAGAGTTAGGTCAATGGTTCAGTAATAGTCTATTTACTCTTGTGTTCAAGAGACCGAGATTGTATGTATCGGAAATACATACAGCGGCAGCGAATTCCAGTCCTTAGCTGTTCGCATTAGGAAAGAAGAAGCAAAGCCCGTCCGGGACACCACTGTCCCGTGAGCGGAAAAGACATATGTACAATAATAATCATCATCATCATGTCAGCCGAAGGACGGCCACTGCTGGACATAGGCTTCCCCCAAAGACTTCCACAATGACCGTTCCTGCGCCACCCGCATCCAGCGGACGACCGCGACCCTTAATAGGTCATCAGTCCACCGTGTAGGGCCCTGCCCACGCTGCGCCTTCCGGTACGTGGTCGCCACTCGAGAACCTTTCCACCCCAACGGCCATCGGTTCTACGTGCTATGTGCCCCGCCCACTGCCACTTAAGTTTAGCGATTGGAAGGGCTATATGGTCACTTTGGTTCTGCTGTGGATGGCCTCATTCCTGATTCGATCACGCAGAGAAACTCCTAGCTTAGGCCTCTCCATTGCTCTTTGGGTGACTTTGAGCCTTCTTATGAGGCCCGTAGTAAGCGACCATATATCATCATTGGCAACACACACTGGCAATAATAATCGTATGACATTTATTTACGAACCCCTGTAGTTATCGCATACCCCACGATCGCCTTTGCCCTTGTAGAGGGTGACAATGTTTGCGCCTTTCATATCCTGTGGCACCATACCCTTCTCCCAACACCGCAGTAGAAGTGCGTACAGAGGAATATCACTACTCAGCATCGTGGGGAAGGCTTTTGCCAAAGTTATATTAACCAGGCTACAAGCCCTAGCTGAAAGGGTGTATCCCGAATCGCAGTGTGGCTTTCGCGCAGGCCGATCAACTACCGACATGATATTTACTTTGCGCCAACTCCAAGAGAAGTGTCGAGAGCAGCAAACATCACTTTTTATGGCGTTTGTCGACCTAAACAAGGCCTTCGATACAGTCAGCAGGAATGGTCTGTACGAAGTGCTGGCCAGGGTCGGTTGCCCCCCAAAGCTGCTTTCCATAATAAGGTCTTTCCACGACAATATGAGAGGTTCCGTGGTTTTCAACGGAGATCTGTCAGAGCCATTTGATGTCAACCGTGGAGTGAGATAGGGTTGTGTGCTGGCACCAACACTGTTTGGAGTCTTCTTTTCGGTACTGCTCTCCACCGCCTTTGATGGATCCGAAGCTGGAGTTCACCTACATACGAGACACGACGGGAAACTCTTCAATATAAATCTGCTAAAGGCCAAGAGAAATCGTCTCGACATCCTCGTAAGAGAGCTGCTTTTTGCTGACGACGCCGCCATTGTGACAAGCACCGAAGAAGAACTCCAAGACCTAGTATCTCGCTTTGGTCGGGCGTGCGATATGTTTTCTATGAGTATTAACGCTAAAAAGACTGTAGTAATGGTACAAGGCACAAACATATCGCCGAATATAATGCTGAATGGCGCCACGCTGCAAGTAGTCAACCAGTTCTGTTACCTCGGCTCAACAATCACATCAAATTTAACAAACGATAAGGAGATCGACTTGCGCATTGGCAGAGCTGCAGCGGTGTTCGGAAAACTGTACTCGAGAGTGTGGCGTAACTCTAAACTCACCACCCACACCAAAATCCTCGTTTACCATTCCTGCGTTCTGAGTACGTTATTGTATGGCGGTGAAACGTGGACGACATACAGGAAACAGGAACGCCGACTCAACGCTTTTCATATGCGCTGCCTGCGAATCGTCATCGGAGTCACGTGGGAGGACAAAATGACCAACGAGGAGGTCCTACACATCACTCGTACTGTTAGCATCACTGCCACTCTAAAACAGAGAAGACTCCAATGGCTGGGACACGTACAAAGACAAGATGCTAACAGACTACCCCGTAGGGTGATGCTCGGCCAAATAGTTGACGCAAAGCGACCTGTCGGGCGTCCAATGCTCAGGTTTAAGGACTCGTGCAAGCGTGACATGGAGGACTTCAAAATCGATCCAAGAAATTGGGAGCTCCTGGGACTGGACAGACCGGTATGGAGGCACCTCCTACGAAAGGGTAGGACTAATCACGACGTCCAGTGGTTGGAAAAACTTAGAAGGAAGCGCCTAGAGAGGAAGCAAGCCGCACCCCCACTCAACGCCGTGTTTGTTTGCAACCGTTGTGGCAAGCAATGTAGAGCCCGTATCGGTCTGTTCAGCCACAAGAAAAGATGTGGCTCCTGAAACAGCAGCTTTAAAAAACATCTGAAAAGATGAAAAGGCCAATGATGATGATTTACGAACCGTGAGATCTTCAAGAAGACAAGTACGGTTGCCAGTTTGTTATACTTTTAGCACCACCCAGGGGCAAGGGGCTTACAATGGGCGGAGCGCGTCGCGTTTTATACCCACCGCTTGCAAACCTCGGGGTGATCAGTCAGGCGAGGGCCGTCGCCGCGCGAGTACGTGCGTTGTGTCGCGATCCGCCTCCGCCGCCGACTTGAATTACGACGAACCGCGCGTAAATAAATCCTATTCATAATGTGGATGTCTTTACAGAGAATCAAATATAAACAAGTCACTAATTGTATATAAAATTTGTTATTGTAAAAGGCAATATTAATTTCCAATTCTAGTCTTTTTTACATTTTTTTTAAATATATTTTTTTTACTCCTATTTATTCTGTGGTTTAGGTATAAACCCACGACTAAATTGTTAATGAATTATTTGTAGCCTCTCTTGTACCTTCTTATGTAAGTAAATGTAGGACATTACCAAATAATTTGTACCTTTCTAATATAAAAGAACGTATCCTCATAAGAAAACTACGGCACTTACGTCGTTTTGTTTAAGGAGGAGTCTTCCGGTGATAACGTAACCTTTTTGGGCTATACTCAATGGCTATGACGTGACGTGACGTGGTCCCTGGCACAGAATAAGTAATAGTACATAGCCACATGTAGAGTAACAGTGGGTACTCACTACGGACGTGGTGACTTGACGTTCTCAAGCCACCCGAAGGCCTCTTAAAAAGGAACTTGGCTTAACGACTGCTGTCGTCGATAGCAACCGGAGTCAACGGCTTAACGTGCCTTCCAACGCACGGGAGCGCTCAGTCTCTCGCATGCGGTACGCGGCGCGGGTGCGCACGCTGAATCTTTTTTATGACTTTAATGAAAATAAACTCATATCTTATCTCATGTCATGTTTTCGTTTTAGATTGATTTCGAAACAGAGCCGGGATGATAATTATGTAATTTAGACTGCCACTTATGTACTACATTACAATGTCATGACATTACGAGCTTCAAGTAACATGCTAGCGTCAAACACAAAATGTTGTCACCTAAGGCTACGAGTACGCATTATGTAGGTAGAAGGAGAGTTCTGCGTATGAACGTTATTGCAAAGCGATAAGGTCTAGCAATCGTCAGTTTCCTGTCATGCTGTTAGTACAGCGTAAAGTATACATATTAACTGGGCAAGAGTTGAAGAGAGTATAAGGTAAACGTTAGTCAGTTACCATTAAAAAAGTATATCTTTCTTTCCACCCATCATGTAAGGAGGATCATTAAAAATTGATTCACACAAAAGCTAATATTTTCTATCTCTAAGCTATATTAATATTTTCCGATCAGAGTGAAAAAATTAATCGCCATGGTTATGCTTTGTACCCACGACCATGGCCCATTACCATGATTCTAGAGAATCCATCTACTGTCGTGGGTTGAAATCCCACTCGTAGCGATAAATTTTTCAATCCGTACGCAAATTATTATTTCGCTACAGCGACGTTTCCGCTTGACAAATATTTACCTTTATTGCTAACCAACTTTGCTTAAAGGTAAGTTTGGTATCACCCGCCAGGCTGTGTTAAAAGTTCCATACATTTCCGAGTCGTTTTCCAATAATGTCGAAATGTACAGAATGCGAGGCCAGATTAAATTCAATATCGGGGAATCAGCGCCAGTTTTATTGGTATTCAAGTTGTACACACAGCGGGACTCGTTCGGAGATCTTCCGAGCGTCTGACTTATTTATCTTTCATCTCAGGTTAATTGAACGCGACTCATCAATTTGAAAATGAGAGTCGAGTCATAAACTTTGGCTATTTTTACAAAATACAAAATAGCAAGGTTTTTTTATCATCTTTGAACACACCCCATTCACAGCCTAGAATGATCTAATATATGTTGGCATAGGATAGTGAAATCCCTAAGAAATAACTAGGGGTATCGCAAAATGATGGTTTTTAGCGTAAAACTCTCTTTTACGCGCTCGTACAGATTTGGGTGGCGTTTTCACGAAAAGACGGATTGAATTCCGAGTTTTCGAAAAACAAATAGATTAGTTTAGAAAAGTAGCTCTGTCTGTTACTGTTATCTTACGTTTTAAATAAATCCATTTATTATTTGTGGTTGAAGAAGTTACCACTGTACGACCTTCAGATAAAAGTCACTGACTACACTGTAACTTTCATCAGGTGTGAGTTGGAACCCCAGCTGCACTGGGTTAAAAAAAACTTGTACTCGAAATAACATTTCATATGTAACAGTAGCTTTTCGATGAAGAAATATGTCGTAAGTAAACCGCTCGCTCCAATCCCGATAAGGACTAGTTTTCCGTTTAAGCTAGAAGTTCAGATGGCCGTGGCTTTCGTGAAAATAGTGGCTACGCCAAATTTTGAGATAAGATTTCACAACATTTTACAACTATGACGGCAAACAAGCTTACGGCCTGCCTGATGGTAAGCAGATACCGTCGCCTATGGACGCTGGGGACTCCAGAAGACTCACGTGCACGTTGCCGACCCATTATTAACTTCAGGATTCGGCCTGCTGACGGCTAGAGACTTATTAAAGTCCCTCAATCACAGCGTATCCTCGGGAGCTCTGACTTCACCGCCAGAAACACAACACCATATATCTATGGCAAAGCAAGGGTGGTGTTATTATGGCTGCAGTTTTCTGTAAGGTCGAGGTACTTCCCCAGTTGGTCTGCTCCAAATATGAGCAAGATGACGTTCCGCTGTGCACTAAATCTCTTATTTTTTTAGATAAAACTGGGGAAAAGGTTGTGGCGTCGGATATAAATAAATAAATAAATGAATAAATATACATAATATATTTACATATTAATAATTTAATACTGTATAAATTTAAATAATTAATTAGTCAATACAATAATTCAGTTTATATAATTTTATATCGTTATAAAACGAGTATAACTCATATTAAGATTATATAACGTATAAATATACAAATAAAATATATTAAGAATACATGAAATATAAATAAAAACATTAAAATATAATTTCAAATAATAATTAATATTTCTACTCGCGGACAGAGCGACCGAGTTTGTTATTAGATATTTAGCGCGGCGCGGAACCGGTTTGACGGCCGGCCGCCGAGGCACCGATGCATTTGCCCGGCGCCTGCGCCCGCAGTCGCTCTCTGAATCCGACGCGAAACGCATGCGCCTCTTATGCTTACTCGCTCGCTATTCCGTATTTTACGTAGTGCTAAATTGACTGTCTTTCCGCTATCGCTTACACTCCTTCTTTTCTAAATTGACTGCTTGTGTATTGTGCTAATTGTTTCTTCTGTGCGCCGTTATAAACAATAAATAGTGTGTGCTATTGGACATTGGGATTGCTTATTTACGCCTGCATCTACACCCGACTACTGGCCCGCTACAAACATCATAAGGCAAGCATAAACACAGCACCATACCTACACTGGTGACCCCGACGTGATGTGAACACGCAACCTTCTGATAGGTTCTGTAGGTATGGTGCTGTGTTTATGCTTGCCTTATGATGTTTGTAGCGGGCCAGTAGTCGGGTGTAGATGCAGGCGTAAATAAGCAATCCCAATGTCCAATAGCACACACTATTTATTGTTTATAACGGCGCACAGAAGAAACAATTAGCACAATACACAAGCAGTCAATTTAGAAAAGAAGGAGTGTAAGCGATAGCGGAAAGACAGTCAATTTAGCACTACGTAAAATACGGAATAGCGAGCGAGTAAGCATAAGAGGCGCATGCGTTTCGCGTCGGATTCAGAGAGCGACTGCGGGCGCAGGCGCCGGGCAAATGCATCGGTGCCTCGGCGGCCGGCCGTCAAACCGGTTCCGCGCCGCGCTAAATATCTAATAACAAACTCGGTCGCTCTGTCCGCGAGTAGAAATATTAATTATTATTTGAAATTATATTTTAATGTTTTTATTTATATTTCATGTATTCTTAATATATTTTATTTGTATATTTATACGTTATATAATCTTAATATGAGTTATACTCGTTTTATAACGATATAAAATTATATAAACTGAATTATTGTATTGACTAATTAATTATTTAAATTTATACAGTATTAAATTATTAATATGTAAATATATTATGTATATTTATTCATTTATTTATTTATTTATATCCGACGCCACAAGGTGATAGTTGATTGTCTTTAAAACTGGCTTCCTTGCACACCAAGCTTATCGTGTCAGTGTCAGTAAGTATGATACCAATGCAGAACATTCAACTAAACCCTCAGTTATCACCCGAATTCTAAAGCAAGTAATTCAAAAATAAAGAAACCCTTATGAATAATGGATGGCGCCCGTCTCATAAATTTTAGAAGTAAATATATCAATGTTAGTAAAGAGTTGACTCGGTAAGAAAACCAAGAGAAAGCAATCTGTATGCTAATTTTAAATGTAATAGGTGTCTTATACGATCGAGTTCGGGTACCAAGTTCATTTATATATGGAGACAAATACAGTAGAACTAGCTTTTTTGGGGACAAGCGCCTCCTGCGAGCGTATGATGGTTGCCATTTTATCACTTATCGTCGTGGATAAGACGCCCGTCACTCTCGCACTCGCATACTTGTCAGAGCGTGACGAATGTCTTATCCACGACGATAAGTGATATAATTTTTAAGAACAAAAAACCGACTTCAATGTGGGAGGCCGGTGAAAGATTATTATACTTAGATGGTGCACTCTTAGATTCCATACAATAAAATAAAAATGGCTATAAGTATGTTTATAATGGTAGAAGACTAAGTACCCTCAATTCCTCATGGAATCATGGAAAAACCTTGCTTGCTTGACAAACAAAACGAAGAGAACAAATCGCCAAACTTGAACTACGCGTCGTTAAAGAGTTCCGTTCTGATCATCATCAGCAGTTCCACTTCATCAAATGTCACATTTTTGTATGATAATGCTCGATTTGTTGATAAAAACACAAAAAATACTAAATGTTTGCCTTTAAGATTTGAGGAGTTCCCTCAATTCCTCATGGATCCCGTCATCAGAAATCGAGCATGACCAAAATCAATCGTGAAAATAGAACTTGCTTAACAAACACAGCTAGAAGGACAAATCGCCAGACGTGAACTTTTCGTCGTTGAAGAGTTCTGTTCTGATCATCATCAGAAGTTCCACTTCATCAAATGTCACATTTTTGTATGATAATGCTCGATTTGTTGATAAAAACACAAAAAACACTAAATGTTTGCCTTTAAGATTTGAGGAGTTCCCTCAATTCCTCATGGATACCATCATCAGAAATCGAGCATGACAAAAATCAATCGTGAAAATAGAACTTGCTTAACAAACACAGCTAGAAGGACAAATCGCCAGACGTGAACTTTTCGTCGTTGAAGAGTTCTGTTCTGATCATCATCAGCAGTTCCACTTCATCAAATGTCACATTTTTGTATGATAATGCTCGATTTGTTGATAAAAACACAAAAATCACTAAATGTTTGCCTTTAAGATTTGAGGAGTTCCCTCAATTTCTCATGGATCCCATCATCAGAACTGCGTTTTGACAAAAACGGGACCAACTTGGATATATATACTTACAATGAAAAAAAGAATTTTCCAAATCGGTTAAGAAATGACGGAGTTATGGAGTAACAAACATTAAAAAAAAAAAGAAAAACACAACCGAATTGATACGAGTAACCTCCTCTTTTGAAATTTTGAAGTCGGTTAAAAATGGCAACCATCATACGCTCGCAGGAGGCTTAATACATTTTGAGCCTTAATTTGGCAGTTTTCTAAGCAGTATGTTATAATACCATAAAAGCTGTTGGATATTTAAGAAAACTGCCAAGTTAAAGCTAAAAATGCATTAAGCCGCTGTAAATTAGTTTTACTGTAAACAATGTAGTGCCGGACTTGGCACCATTTCAGAGAATTTACGGAACTAGGCACCCATTTAGATCTCAATTCTTTTGTCGGTGAAAACGACAACCATGCATCGTATACTCTTAATATTGAACTTGGCTCCCATTTCCACATTTATGTTTTTGATGGTTTATATTTCTTAAGTTCGGCTAATAAAACTCGTTAACTAGTCATGTCTAAGTAGAGCATCACAGCTAAGTAGCTGTGATAGTTTTCCTTTTAAATTCATTATCTATAAGAAATTTACCATGTGCAATTAAATTTTTGAATCGATTTTTTTTTAAGGAAGACCTACATTACTTTTAAACGAGCTATCCAATGATACCCCACACGATGGGTAACAAAATAAATGCATTGCACTATACTCGTACATGTAGGGGAGGTATCCTATTATTTTACTCTATTTTTTAATTTTACTCTACCGTTGCGGCGTGATTGATACTTATACCAAATTACAACTTCCAAGTAATAACGATTCTTGAGCTAGCTAGACATGGCGAAACTATTAAGTTTCATTGTTTACTACGGAACCCTAATGAGTTGACGTTTAGGTGTCAATGCAGTACATAAAGAACGACGTTCAAAGGGTTAATATTACCTTTCAAATCACATCCTGCTGTGCACAGATTCGCTATATCGCCGTTCAAGAGTCGCGATCTGATTTATTGGAGCTTATCGGGACAAATTTATTCGCCCGGGTTGTGCGATACGCCAACTTATCGACAACGAAGCGATATGGCACCGTATTATGTTGTTCAATTAAGATTTTGCATGTTTAACGATAGGAAGTTTTATCGGCTTTAAGTTTGGAGTCGGTTGCTTACACTTTAGTTAGTATGGCGTAACGTGAGAGGTGTTTATGTAAGTAGTGAACGTAACAACTACGTACGGTCGAACTCACAAGGAGCTTAACACCTTTGTACCTTGTCGCTTTAACGTCAAGTTTTTAACTGTCAATTCAATTTCCCGAGGGGCGAATGCGACAAAGTAAGTGTAGTAACCTATAAAGTGTACAGCTACTTATGATTTCGACTTTCGAATGTACCTTATGTAGCTAGCTACGCCTTGATGTCGGATATTGGCAAGTAACAATTTTTTTTTTTTTTTTTTACTATTCAATTAGCACTAACAGTTAAACCTTACGTGCTAATTGGCATTAAGATACTTAGTGTCTAACATGCATTAATTTCTATAATAAAAATAGGCAAACATTAATTATTAATTAAAGGAGTGGCTTGTAAATGCTGACATGATGCCTTTTGTTTTGACCTTTATCTAGACTTAGAAATAAACTTTTTTATTTCAAATTAAAATTTACATTTAACATTAAAAAGGTAGTTCATAATATAAGTAAAATAACATAATAAAATTAAATCATGGTCGAAACAAATAATAAAAAATAACAAATGTCAAATTCAGTTTTTTTAAATATATTGGGCAGTCTATGTTAATACATTTTAAATGAATCTGTTTTAAATAATTATGTTAATGTCAAATCGAATTAATAATGAATAATAACAAATTAATATATAATAACAAATGTCAACTATAGTTTTTTTTAAATTAAATAGTAATATTAAATATGTAAAAGTCATTCCAAATAAAGCTATAATAATTATAAAACGGAGTCATTTAAAATTCTAAAAATTATACTATACAATATTATACCGAATGCTATGTGATGGAGCTAGTAGTAACGAGTGATTCAATATAGCGACAAGATACAGCTAGGAACTTTGTCTCAGCCGTCACAAAAATATCGAGCTGGTCATCGCTTGCCAAGATGTCGTTAAGTAGCATCTGCATTTGGTGGAGAGGAGAGTTAGCAAGCGTGCGGGTGCGGGCAGGTGGGGTTGCGAAGAGACCGCAGCGCCGAGGACGGAGCACTTTGGCTGTGAGACGGGGGACACGGAACGCTATTTGTGACAGTAATTGAGGGTTAGTTACTGCCCCTCGTATTAAATGTAAGGCATATTTAACTAGGTATATACTTCTACGAGTTTCGAGGGACGTGTATCTTACCATACCTAGTACGAATAGTGTTGGATATAATAGCGGATAATAGCCGTATAGCTTCTTGTACAGGAACCTTACGAAGGATTTTTGTACTCTTTCAACTAATATCGTGTATTGCTTTTCATGCGGGTTCCAAATTATTGCATTAGTTTCTAACTTTGTTCGTACGAATGCATTGTAGAGGATAGTCATAGCATGTCTGTTGGTGAATAGCTTGGCCTGGCGTATGACAAACCCTAAACATCTTCGGGCTTCGTTAGATATCTTCGCGATATGCTGATTGAACGTGAGCTGCGCGTCGAACCAGGTACCGAGGTCCTTAATTTCTGTGACGCGTCTCAGGGTTTGACCATCTATTGTGTAGGGATGGTTTATGGGGAGTTTTTTACGCGTGTAGGTAATGACTGAGCATTTGTCTTTGTTCAGAGTCAAACTGTTATTACGAGCCCAATCGGAAACTCTGTCGATATCTTGTTGCAATAGGGAAGAATCTACAATACTCTTAATAGGTAGTGATAATTTCAGGTCATCGGCAAATAAAAGACACGTTGAATGACTGAGAGCCGTTGGTAGGTCATTGACGAGGATCAGAAATAGGAGGGGGCCGAGGCTACTCCCCTGCCCAATACCCGAAGTGACCAAGAACGGAGTAGATCGCGCGCCTTCGTATTGGACAAATTGGTACCTCTCCGATAAGTAATTGGCTAGTAACTCAAGTAAGTGATTGTTGATACCTGCAATCGACAGCTTCTTAAGCAGTAAATCATTATCGACTTTATCGAATGCCTTTTGAAAGTCAAAATAGGCAATATCTACTTGTATGCGCTGGTCCAGATGACTAGATATCAAAGACACGACATTAACCAAGTTAGAGGCTGTTGAGCGCTTTGGTAGGAACCCGTGCTGTTCATCACAGAACCAGCCATTAAGTTGTTTAAATATTTTGGCGTATATTATTGATTCAAAGACCTTCCCGAAGATTGATAGTACCGCAATCGGTCTGTAATTGCGGACATCGGATTTGGAGCCAGACTTGTGTATAGGGAGGACCTTAGTAGTTTTCCAGACAGATGGGTACGTTTTGTTTGTTAATGCCAGGTTGAATATATATTTTAGCGGTTTGATAAATGCTTCGCGACAGTCCTTGATTAAGAATTGAGGTATTCCGTCAGGGCCCTGAGTATGCTTGGGCCGCAGGCGGGAAATTGCTGATCTTACGTCTGCTTCGCTAATGTCGTCGATAGTGATATGGCGAGTGTTAGCCATAGGTGATTCAGCGGTTGCAGCCTCCGATGCTTTCAATGCATTAAGCTTGGGAACATTTTGCAGAAACACATTTTTAAAGAAATCTGCAAACGAATCTGCAACCTCTTGTGGTGACATATTGCCGAATGTGGCAGGTTGGTTAGATCCACGTTGTTTTTTTACATAAGTCCAAAAGGAGGTGGGATCGCTCACGATATTATTTTGTAACCTATGAATGTACGATTGCATACATATTTCGGATTTCACATTAACCATTCTACGATAATACGAGAAGAAGGCATAATACAACTGATCCCCTGTTTGCTTACATAGTTTGTGATAGGAATTTTTTAGTTTATTTAAATGAACAAGTTCAGGGGTAAACCACTCGGGGTACTGCTGGCTGGAATTATGTTTCATAGGTTTCTTTAAAGGGACGCATTCGGTAAGATTATTATTAAGAATATTATAAAAACAATGGGTGCAATCATTTACATCACGTGTGGTCTGTATTGACGTCCAGTCCGTATCTGCTATTTTCTGGTATAGTAGGGGATAATTTGCCTTACGGTAGTTTCTCTCACAGGTCCGAGTATCGGTATCATTGGGGACAGGCTTAGTGGGACGGCTACTGAATATGGTAGGAATTGATATTTCAATATTGAGTGGGGTATGGTGTTTTTCAAATGAGACTAGTCCGGTGGCAGCTTCAGTAACTATGACCTTGCAAATTGATACATTCGATAACACCAAATCCAATATTCGGTTAAGACTATTCACAATACTATTATGTTGAGTTAGATTACAAAGACTAAGAAAGTTTGAAAATAAATTATGCACACTAACTGTAGCCGAGTACAAGTTAAAATCACCGACTATTAATGTGGGATGGCTATGATTATTTACTATTCTTTCTATACATTGAAAGGTTGATTGATACTGAGATTCATGTATACGCGGCGCTAAATATAACACGCAAAGGATAAATCGAATATGCCCCTTAGTGATGAGGGCGCAGATGACTTCGTCTTGTTGTTGATTGCCGCAGTCCAGTTTGAGAAGGGAGTAGGGCGCACGCGCGGCGAGGAGTACTCCGCCGCCTCCACGGCCTGCGCGGTCGCAGCGTAGTACATTGTAGTCGCTCGGAAATAATTCGGAGTCATGGACTGAGTCATCCAGGCGTGTCTCAGTCAATGCTATTATATTTGTGTCAAATGTTGTCAGTTTATTATAAGTAGTAGATAGTTTGCCTTTTAGTCCTCGTACGTTCTGATAAAATATATCTAGGTTACGGGCTTTAGGGACTGCTGCTGTGCGAACGAAAAAATGTTCGTGTTTTATTACATGATTTTTTGTCATTATCATTTGTATGCAATAGCCCAGGCGGGCCGGTATCGCTATCATTTGCGGTTGCTATTCGGGTAGGAGTTGGGCTTGTTTGGGAGGTACTTAGTAATGCTATCTGTGTGGGTGTGGGTGTGGGTGCCTCAGAATGGTGTTCTTTCCCGTTTATAAACAAACGGGTGCCCTTTATAACTGCATGGTGTCCGGCCCGGCGTGCATTTCTGAGGCAATCTCGCAGTGTTTGCCTCTCTTTCAGTGCCTTGTCATCTAAGACTTCCGACACCGCGTAGCCTGTATTCCGGAAGCAATGGGCGTTACTAATTACGTAATGTTTCATTCGCTTGCTTAAAAGTTCAATGATAATCGGCCGGCGGTTGGATCTTTTTCCTATTCGTTATACCGACTCGATAAATCCATTGATATTTACGTTAAGTATATCATTGAACATACAGTTCAGACGATAACACACATCTGAATCACTCTCCCCGTAGTGCTCATCAAGGCCATATAATACAAATTTTTTGCCGTTTTGGGGCACGATTTCATTTCGTGAGTTTTCAATTGCTTCAAATTTGGTTTTCAGATCCTGTAGTTGGTTTTTTATGTCATGATTTTCTTTCTGCAGCACATCAATTGTTGCCGTGACAGTTTGTAGGTCCTGTTTTAATACTTCTTGTTGTGACGTGACATTAGAGTATTTTTGAGTGAATTCTGTCGCAAAATTATTTATTG
Organism: Notocelia uddmanniana; assembly: GCA_905163555.1. NCBI lineage: Eukaryota > Metazoa > Arthropoda > Insecta > Lepidoptera > Tortricidae > Notocelia > Notocelia uddmanniana. Next base: position 14,913,346 of record LR991063.1, on the reverse strand, counting down.
TTGAAGTGATCTCTGTCTGTATCAATGTTTTCAGGTCGTTGGTTATGTCATTTCTTATTAATGACTCGATTTTTTGTAGCTTTGTGTCGAAAAGACAACTGATTTGCTCTAAAGTTAATGTTATTTGTGGGTTGCACTCAGGGCTTTTTGTGTCATTTAAGACGCTCGAGCTCGTATCCTCGGGGGCGATATTGTCTATTGACATATCTGCGGTAGCGGAATTATTATTAAAAGGTTCGAATTGCCTCTGTTGCGTTAGTCTCATTAGAGCGGGCGATGCCGGAGTGTCATCGTCGTTACGCCGCCGTCGGTGTGTGACTAACTCGCATGAAGGACATTTCCAAACCTCAAGCTCTTTTTGATGCACTCTATAGTATGCGGATGTGATATTCACGCATTTGTAATGGTAGCACCCTTTACACTGGGCACAAAATACTCTCTCTAGTCCTTGAGTTTTTGTTTCGCACGCTAAACACAACATTTTTATTTTGTTTATATCTGTTGGCATTCAACTAGGTTTTCCTACTACTAGTACCATCTAGTGTAACTTCAGTGCTAGTACAGTTGTGCGCTTGAACTCTGCTTGATCTATAAGGATCTATTGTGCTATTCAAGTCCTAGCGAGTAACTACAGATGGCGCTGATTTGAAGTCCTCGCACGGGTTATAATGTGAGGTTGGAGGATCTATGCGGCCGTTCTAATAGCACGGTTCCACACTAGATGGCGTTGAGGTTCCACCGTGTGCCGGCTAGTAAGTATTGACAGTTCAAAGTCCACTTCTCGTTTAAATATTACAACCGACACTAAGGATTGTTTTTTTTATTTAATGTTAAATTATCACAGTTTTTCTTGAGTTCTTTTAGCGCTCACTACTTTTATTATCTTGCTGGTATACTATTTAGTCATTAAATGTTTATTTTGAGGTCAATTGTTCACTATTTGGTGATTCCGTTCCATGACGAGAAATATAAATGAAACGGTCACGCATAGCTTAGATACGAGTAACACTCACAGGTAGAATTTGGTCCATATCCAATAGAATAATCACAATGTTACTTTATTTCACCATTATTAACTAATTAAAAAGAAATATTTACTTAGAGTTCATGTTTACGTGACTGTGACAGCTGTCACTCTCCTTTTGGAACACCGTTAATGTTAAAAAAGTTACCCGTATAAATTGTACTACAACTTTTCGTGTCTCAACGCTATCAATAAAATTGTAAACGAATTAAAAGCTTTAACGATGGTCCTAATATTTTTAGGGTTCCGTACCCAAAGGGTAAAAACGGGACCCTATTACTAAGACTTCGCTGTCCGTCCGTCCGTCCGTCTGTCACCAGGCTGTATCTCAAGAACCGTAATAGCTAGACAGTTGAAATTTTCACAGATTGTGTATTTCTGTTGCCGCTATAACAACAAATATTAAAAACCTGACAAGTGCGAGTCGGACTCTTTTTATAGATCATGCGGTACGGAACCCTTCGTGCGCGAGTCCGACTCGCACTTGACCGGTTTTTTTTGCTTACCCACATATACCTGTCAGCCTGTTTAGCCTAGTTGGTGACAGTGACACTGCCTTCGAAGCTAGATGTCCCGGGTTCGAATCTCGGTAAGGGCATTTGTTTCTGTGATGAGCAGAAACATTTGTTCCTGAGACTTGGATATTTTCTATGTACTTAAGTATATTGTACTATACATATATCTATTAAATATATCGTCGTCTAGTACCCATAACACAAGCCTTAACGAGTTTACTATTAGACTAGTTCGATTTGTGTAAAAATTGTCCCCTAATATATTTTATTTATTTATATAGACGTCCCTGACTTCGTTCATGGCCCAGCGGCGCCCGCGTACCGCGTGCGGTATGCGATGTTAAGCAAGACGCTTTCAGTGGTTACTAACTGAGCGCTGAGGTGGGACGGTGCCAGTGTATCTACACAGGTAGCATTCCACACTAACATCCGTTCCAAGCTCCAAGGAACTAAGGACACTCCGTTTGGTGTCTTACCATTGTCTCTGACCATGCAAGTCGGCTCAAGAAGATCGGGCAGATTGAAGAAAGTTGATAGACTTGTTCCATATACATTAATAAGAATAACTAACTGGGAAAGTTAAATTAAAAGCTTGTAAAAATAGAAAACTCATTAAGGGCCATAGATATTTTATTTTTCATCCGTATTAGTACAAAGCTTGTTCTACTCGTAAGATGTAAATTATAACCGCGAGGTGCATTTTTAACAATTATCGCCGCGAGGGTCTCTTAATGAGGAAGGTCCGCGGCTTGCAATTATTTCCTTTGTTACTTTGCCGGCCAGTCGTATTTTTAACTAAGTTAAAACGAACTTTACGTTGTTGACATACTTTCCTGTTGCACGGAATGAACAATATATATACTAAATTATGATATACTTTGAATAAAGATTCTGGTTATCCAATTACTAATATTAGATTAATTGACTGAACCGTTTCAGCTTTCTACATAAATTCTTTCGTATGTCTGTCTATCTGTCCGGATGTTGTATTTCTCAACCGATTCTCATAAAAGTTTGTGAGCAGGTTCGATAATTATATAGAATTTTTTTATCCAGTAAAATTTTGGAAATTTGAAAAAAAAAATTACGAGGTCTACAGCTCACAGAGCCCTTAGTAAATTAGTGATACGATGGGGTCAAAAATTTAAAATCTATAAATTTGTCAAACGGGGTAACATAAGAAAGGGCTTAAGTTGCAAAATTTACAGATAGGTACTGATAGCAACAGTTTTTTTTTACTTTTTTAATTTAGTGAAGTGTTGATTTATGAAGCAAACTGTTGAAAACTTTGTACTGCTGCGAGGGGGGTTCTAACATTTTCGTCGACCGTCATTACACTTTTTAGGGTTCCGTAGCCAAAATGGCGAAAACCGAACCCTTATAGTTTCGTCATGTTTGTCTGCCGGAGACTATAAGCACTACGATTAGGTATGAAAGTTGGTAGGAAGGTGTATTTTATGAACCGCTACAGAAAAGTGATGTAAAATTACGAAAAAATATTAAGTTATGGGGGGGGGGGGGCACCCCACACTACATAGATGTGTCGGCGAGTTAAGCTTTCGGTGCGGTACACATGAGTTGCTAATAGGGGTGGGTGGGTACAGTGAAAAAAATAAAAAAGGTTTCAGTATTGTAAGACTTTAGCCCAGTTGGTAGTGACCTGTGCGAAGCTGGTGGTCCCTGATTCGAATCCCTGTCATAGTTACTTCTGTACCCTTAAATTTACGACACCATTTAATTTACGGCGGCGCCGGCGGATCTAGCGTTCTCCTTTGGCAGGATGATTCTTATGAACCGTTACAACATTTTGAAGGAGAGAAAAAAATCACAAATATAATATTATTCATTATTTTTTGCAAAAATGCTACTTAATATATGCTAATGGTATAGCGAATTGTACTCGGGGTCATATAAAAGTCAGAAATTTATAAATAAAATAATTATTCTTCATTTGCGGCATAAACTTGGCACGTTCAAGAGTTACATAAGGCAACAAAGTTTAAAATTTGCTTAACTTAAACGACTGCCCGTTTCCTGTATTATTTGGAGCGTGATTATAATAACTCATAAATACTTAATAGTTGAAGTCACGAAGAGTTGCAAACGCGAATCCATTTCTTAGAAGGTTTTCGTGGCTGAGACAGAACCAGTAGACTAGCATTGGAAAACGGCTGTTTTAACAAACTTTCATTTCTAGACTTTCTAGTCTGTAAAATACGCTCGTTGGGATTAAACTTATTACGAGTAAGTGAGTGGGCAACTTGATTGTTACTAGTTCTCAAGCCTCCCGAAGGGCTCTAACTTGGCGTGTGATCAACGGTTTAACGTGTCTTACAAAGCACGGGATCGTGTACCGTCAACATATCATTTGATTACCGTTAGCTTTTCGGCGAAGGAGAACATTTGTGACGAAACCTGCAATCATCTGTGAAGAAATGCAAAGGTGTGTGTGAAGTCCCCAATTCGCACTGAACCAGCGTAAGGACCACTATCCGTTCCCTCTCGGCTATGAGAGAAGACAGGCGAATGACTGATTTTGATGTTGATGATAACACTGGTTATCACGACTCTTCTAAGTGACCCTTTCAGCATCATCATTTTATATCAGTGACAGTGTAAAATGGCACCTTGATATTTAACAGACTTGTAAATTGCGCTTACCTAATTTATTAGGTAGGTACCTATTTAGCGATCGGTGGTTAAATGGTATGCTTATAATTTTTATTAACAATGTTGATACAGTCCAAAACTATGGCGAGAGCGGTTTATGCCGATATAGTTATCACTCACGTCACGAGCATGAAGTAAGCTTTACAATTTCAGTGCCAGGAATGCGCTCGGTGGGCGCTCGTCTCGAAGGTGCTTTTCTCTACATACGGGTTTTCGCGTGTCATCGGCTACGAGCGTACGCTACGAAATTATTGGCAGTGAAAGTGTTACCATTGAACCGTTCATGCTTATATAGATGTCTGCTCACCATTATTCGCTGTATGCTTGTTTGCGACCAACAAATATTGCAACTGTATTTTTCCACTGTATTAGTGTCCATAGTGGCCCGAACATAGTGTTGGAGTTTGCAGCCTACGGCGTGTCGGGACATGTCGGTCCTTCGAAGCCGCATCGTGGCCACGCTATAGCGTAAAAAGTTTCGCCAATTGCATTGTAGTTTAAGAGAAAAATGGATAAATGACACAAGTCGCGCATTCAGACGGTATTTTGGTATTAGGTTAACAAAAACACAATTGGCCCTACCATGAAATATTTTTGTTCCATTTCGGAACGCACGTATTTCAGAAGTATCGAAATCATATTATTCGGCCTGTCAAACGAGTATGACGTTTCCCGCCTCCGCTGCCGTCTGGCTTTAAGGCCGATTTTCTTTTGCTTACATTACCGGGTTTGATCGCACTAACCTTAACTTGTTAGCCCACAGGCCCGCAATGCAAAGAACAGTTAAGTATTCGCTTAGTTTGGGACTAGGTCGATTTGTGCAAGATTATCCCCAAATATCCATCAGGTTTTTTTATATTCGGGCTGGGTATTTCCTCGGCCAATGGATAAGGATTGCTGATATTATTATAGTTATGCAACGAGGAAATGTGATCAGACTCATGGGCACCCTCCCCAGGGGTAACGATCACGAGGAATGTTAGTTAGGTTAGGCTTACATAGGAATTACGTTTTAGTTATTATTAATTTGAATATAAATTAATATGTTCATCCTCTAACAAATATCCATTTATATATTTTATTTAATTACCTCATACAGCGCTAATCCCCGCACACACTACGGGCGCATTTCGAAGCATGAAGTTTGCTACGAACTACTTTTCTCGTAGGCCGTAGCGCAAGCGTAGCTCAACGTATAATTAGAGTGAGCTAGAATGAGATAACAGGTTTAGTGGAATGATCCCAAGGATAGTGTACTCAACCAGTATTGCTTTTGCAACTTGCCGGTGCATTCTCTGTGCTACTGCATAAACAGTATATGTGAACGAAGCGCGCAGATATTGCGGTGAGTAACGAATCAAATTGAAATTGTTAATAGCCACATAAATGCTCTGGTGGTCAGGGTGCGTTTCACTGACGGAGCAAAGACTTGCAAAAGCAACGAATCTAATAAATCCATTTACTTGCCGCTCCAAGCTCCAATATAAGTGAAGGCGTATATCAATCAACAAAACGTACTGATTATATTCTCTTTGCATCCATCTGTTGGATTATCTGTGCCGTAAATAAGGGAAAGATTGGAAGCATCGGCCGAGTTTTACTATCAATAAAATTGAAGTGTCTTCGGCGATAAACATGTACAGAATAAGGCTTTGTGGGTTTTTATGACCTTTAGAAAAAGGTGAGGTTACGGCCGGTCCTACGACCAATCAAGATTGACAATCTAGACCAGTATTAAGGTAAGAATTACTTGAGTTTACTAGTACGTGAGAGTCTTCATTAAATTCAATGTCTTAAGATTGAAACGCACAGAGCGCGGCGCAGCGTCGTGCGTGGCGGAGGCCGTATTTCGGTAAAGCGTACGCGGTCCGGGGGACGTCGCACCAAAATATGAAGCAGTAATCTTCAATTTGACGACCTGTTTAGCCTAGTTGGTAGTGACGCTGCCTCCGAAGCTAGAAGTCCCGAGTTCGAATCCCGGCCAGGACATTATTTGTGCATTTAGCACGGATATTTGTTCTTGGGTCTTGGATGTTTTCTATGTATTTAAGTAGGTATTTATCTATATAAGTATGTATATCGTCGTCTAGTACCCATAGTACAAGCTTTGCTTAATTTGGGACTAGGTCGATTTGTGTAAGATTGTCCCCAATATAAATAAATAAATAAAATAAATATTGGGGGACAATCTTACACAAATCGACCTAGTCCCAAACTAAGCAAAGCTTGTACTATATAAAAAAAAATCTACAGTATCGACAGCCAACATAGTTAGGGCAAAATGAAAAATTCAAAACAGCCTCCGCAGTCTCCGCACCGCGTCGCGCCCGCTATCGTTGGGAAATTGCTCAAATTCTTCCTAACATACATTATTATTTCAAATTCGTATAGGGACGGCAGGGGTAGAATATCTATTTCATTGAAAAATTCTCTTAATGACTCACGCGACCCCAAGTTATTAATTGCTCGGATTGCTTTTTTTTTTGCAAAATAAAAACAGTTTCAATATCTGCAGCTGATCCCCACAAGATAAGACCATAAGTACTATTAAAATAAGCAAAGTAAACTAACCGTCCCGTTGCCACATTGGTAAATGCCTTATTCTCAAACTACTTCCTATCGCTGTTATATGGGAACCCCACTGCAATTTTGAGTCCAATGTAATACCTAAGAATACAGGTGTCTTAACAAATTCTAATGTTTGACCATTAAGTCTAATATTTGTGTCTAAGTTTCTATTTGATGAGTTCGCTAGAGAGAATTTCATACATTTAGTTATTTTCGGATTTTAACACTAAGTTATTGGCAGCAATCCAGTCGGATATCATGGACAGGGTATTAATTGGTTCAATGAGTTCAGTATCTCTCCTATTTACATTGAACAGTAATGAGGTGTCGTCTGCGAACATTACAATGCCTGATCTTCCGCTTACCATATATGGTAGATCATTTAAATAAACAAGGAATAGGAAAGGGCTTAGAATAGACCCCTGAGGTACTCCCATCTCTACCTCTGTCTCTGACAAAATGGCTCTATTTACCGCTACCTTTTGATTTCTTTGTCTTAATTAAATATGACTTCATAAGATCTAAAGCATGTCCTCTGATACCATAGAAATTAAGCATACAAACTAAGTACCATGATCTACACAATCAAAAGCCTTTGAAAACTTCACAGAACACTCCAATGGCGTCGTGTGACTCTTCCCAAGACTGCAAAATATTTTTTATTAAACTTGCACCTGCATCAGTAGTTGATCTACCTTTCGTGAACCCGCACTGCTGTGCGTGTAAAATATTGTGTGAATGAAAATGAGAAACCAGTTGCGAAAGCATTATTTTTTCGAATATTTTGATAAACGCAGGTAGGATAGAAACTGGACGATAATCAGAAGGATTATCTCTATGACCTGATTTGAAAATAGGAACTACTAGGAGTGGGTGCAGCAACCTCCAGAATAGATTCCAGTACCTTGACTGAGATAACAGTAGTAACGCCACAGGGAGTTTACAATACAGTCAATATTTTTTTAGGTTTTAGTTCCATTTCTTCACTAAACTCTTTTGGTATGGCATTTTAACGTGTCTATTTCAAGCTTGCAAACAGATTCATCGTAAAGCGAAGCGAGACTGAAAACCTTTGACAACCGACTTGAGCCAGTTCTATATCAATAAAATAACATCGCTGCAGACTGCGAGTTCCAAGTTTTGACTTTTAAACAGCTTTCCTAGGAAAACTCTCTTACCTCGTCTACAACGTACAAGTAGTATATATTGTTCGAAAGTACAGTCGACTTACGGAAGTGTTGAGCATACTTGGATCCTTGAATACATGCTACTGTGTTAAATTTGCCGGTTCCTACGACAAATTACCAAAGTATTCAATTTCAAGAAGGGTAAATTGCTGGCCACACCCCGATAACTGGCCACTTCGCAAAAATATGTACAAAGCAGAGCATAAGTGGCTAGTTATGTAATTTAATTAAAATAACTTTATGGAGAGCTGACTACTAGGGCTAGACTGGCGTCTAAAGGCGTCTACGCACAAAATTGTTGGCTAATAGTAATAACTGAATTACATTTTCTCAAGTGGCTAGTTATTGGAGATTTACCTTACTTTAAATACAAGTTGTCAATCAAACCGACCCACCACTTCCACCACCACGAAAAATGAAAAATTTAATTTTGTTTTCTGTGAAAAATGCCCAATATGAGGGGTCTTGTTACTTATACCAGTGTGGTACCTATCATATGAAAAGGGTTGTATTTAATTACACATTCGATTTATTAAGGACAAAATAACAACCCCCTCCCCATATCTCTCGAAACTCATCATCATCATCTTAGCGTTATTCCCAGTACAGTTGCATCCTGAAGGATGCCGTCGATCCGCTACCTAATCCCAAGAATTAGCGTAGGCACTAGTTTTTACGGAAGTGACTGCCTTCTGACCTTCCAACCCAAGGGGGAAACTAGACTTTATTGGGATTCGGCTTGTCAAGTGAGTGGGCACCTTAACTGTTAGAAGTTCTCAAGCCGCCCGAAGGCCTCTAACTTGGCTTAACGACTGCTATCATAGACAGCAGCCGGGATAAACGGCTTAGCGTGCCTTCCAAAGCACGGGAGCGCTCAGTTAGTAACCACTTAAAGCGGTCACCCGTCCAAGGACTGACCCCGCCTGACATTGCTTAACCTCGCATACCGCACACGGTACGCGGGCGCCGCTGCAGGGCCACGAACGCTCTAGACACTTGTTCACTCGTTATGCGCAAAAGGTAGCTACAACCTCAATCAATGTAACAGCCATATAAAGGCCTTGAACTAATGGAATAAAACGATGGCGAGCTGTGTAATTCATTTGGGCCTACAAAGGGACAATTATCGGAGTTGAAATTGCATTACTGACACGACATTTTTAATCTGGCCAGTTATCACGATTGCCTTTGTGCACTTGTACGTGTATTTCAACGCAAAATACCAGTATACAACAGTATTTGCAAAGAACGGCCAAGAACATGACGGGCCATGCTCAGTGTAGGGTTCCGTAGTTGCCCAATGAACTTAATTAAAAATATCAAATAATAACAAGCAAAAGCAGGGAATACCTTCGCAACGTTTCATACGGCTTTTACTAAGAAGGGAAGACTTTTTACGTTAAATCAAAAGTCTTTATTAAACTTTACTTTCATAATTTTTTTCGTAGTTTTTGCACTTATAGTTCAATAGTTAGAGAGCGAGACACATTTTTTTTTGGAGTGAATATTTACAAAAATATTAACTTCATTAAAAAAAATTAAGAAGACTCTATTCATTTTGAAAGACCTATATAAACAACACCCCACGCCATAGGGTTTAAGCAAAAAAAAATCATCCCCACTTTACTTTTTTTAATTTATTTTAAGTTTATGACTTTGTCAGATATATTGATTTATTATATATATCCATACTAAATTGCAGATTTTTAGCAGTAACAATCACAGAGCAAATTCTCGGACAGACAGACAGACAGACAGACGGACATGGCGAAACTAGAAGTGTTCCAGTTGACTACGGAACCCTAAAAAGGGAAACTCGTTGACGTTAAGTACTAAAGTAGTTTAATTAAAGGCTGAATCTTTTTCCTATCATATTACGTTCAACTTTTACTGATGCTGATGTAATACAGCATGATGATGATGACAAAACGATTTCGTTTTCGACTTTTTTTATGTTGTTAAATGTCAATTTGGGAACAACTATGTATAACTATGAACAACTATGTATACAATAAAGAGTGTCCCTAATTTTTGGACATCCCTAACTTGACGACGAAGACGCGGCTTGCAAACCGCCTGCTAAAATAAAATTGACACTTGGTTATGATGTCACACACAAGATATCAAAACAATCGTTGTATAAGTAGAAAAATAAATATTTTTCTGATTTAGTCGTGCGTTAAGTCCAGGAATTTAATTTCTGAGCCACTTCGTACCTTGTCACAGTGAAAGCCAGTATGAACTCTGCTAGAGATCACATATTGTTGTCACTGTGACAAGGTAAGAAGTAGCCGAGAAATCGAATTCCTCATATACATACACAGTTGTCATACAATTTATACTTAATGTTTACATTAGGATTCTATTGATACCTTTTATTTGTCTTTTGGACGTTATGACAAAGAAAAAAACATACATTTCAGAATTTACTCGTATGAAGTTCAGTTCATATGTTTTTGATGATTGAAGGATTTAGTGCATATATTTTTATATTTTTAACCAACTTCAATAGAAGTATCCCAAGATTGGTCCCATATAAATTTGGTGAAGGTCTTAGAATGGAATTTAGGAGAAATCGAGGGAACTCCGCGAATTTGATAGGTACGCATATGCCGATTTCGGTATTTTCTGTAGGTAACCAAGCACTGGCTCACGGAAACCACAAGTTGGGCCTTAACGAAGTACAAAATTATTATTTTTTTGGTATAAGTTATTGAGAATTTTTTTCGATCAATATTTCGCAGTTTCTCAAGACGAAAGTCTTTAACCAGTGTGTGTTGCCAGTGATGACACATGGCACTGAAACGTGGTCGCTTACTATGGGCCTCATAAGAAGGCTGAAAGTCACCCAAAGAGCAATGCTAGGAGTATCTCTGCGATTAGGTAGCGGACCCCAGGCATCCTTCAGGATGCATCTGTACTGGGAATAACGCTAGGAGGATGATGATTAGGATGTAATCGATATAACGTCTTCTTCTTTCTATTTAAGAGTTTCACTCTTGTCGGCGCAGTTCTCTCCAGTCCGTTCTACTTAATGCCAGTTCCTTGACTTCTCGATACGACCCGACGTCTAATATAACGTCTATGTCTAAAAAAATGTAAAACTCTTAGTTATACTCATATCCCTTAGATAGCTCTTAATGTTTTACTGGCTAGCCTTATCTACATACATATAAGGCGTAAGCTTTTCTTCAGAGTAACTAGGTAACCATTAAAACTTATCGTCGGCCTAACTAGGTATCTCTTCCCTCTAATACCATCAGCAAACACTTAGGAGTTGATCTAAAAACCAAACAATAAGTGCACCGACGCACGCATCGATCGCACACACACAAATGCGCACACACACTAACGCAGCCGTCGCCATCCGCAAATAAAACAAAATGCACCCCTCCCCCTGTCTAGTCCGTAGACAACAAAGGCTGTCAGTGCAAACTTGAAAATAAACCCGTTTAATCAATAATAACCCTTATTCCAACGTATCAAGAGTAACCACAGACGTTTTTGATACGAAGTTTTTCCTAGGAAGCGGTGTGTTAAGTGAAGTTTAGAGTTAATTGCGTTTGCAGATTTTACGCTATAGATGTTGGGTTCTAGTCTTGACAAGACCGGTTGTAGAAAACTCATTATGGACTTAGTAGTGTGTTACGAAGTTATTTTGCTTATGAATGTAGCATTATTCATTGATAAAGGCAAGCTCCCGGGGTTCTGTCCGACTTAATGTATTGAATTGGAATCGATTTGGTATTTTGTCGCATATGCTTGAACTGACGCGAAGCTTGTCGTCCGTAGGAGCAAGTGTGCGAGAAAAAGAACCAATACCATGATCGATGGCAAACAGTTTATGGCCTGTCATAAGGTAAGCAGACTCCGTAGCCTATGGACGCTGGCGTGCGTTTTCGGCCCTATATGGGACTTACAACTAGGAAAACAACACCTACGGAGCAAATAGTGGAAAATATTGAAAATCCCTATTAGAAACCATTAAGTAAGTAAACTATACAAAAAAGACAAACAAATGTCGATATTTCTCTATTTATATATTTCCCTATTACTCAATTAAACATTTATGTATTTATATAAGCCAGAGTATTTTGTCTTGTCTTATCAACAACAACCTATAGATTATTAAGAGTAATAAGTTATTCGTGGATAATGCTGTTGGCTGTACATAAACTATACTTTCTTGATGTTATGTAAATTGTTATAAACAGTTGTTTGTTATCCCTAGAAAAAAATCGTCCGAGTGAAACGAAGGATGTCCAGATGCCCGGATTTTCGATTGTTCTCCTCGTATTTCTCAACCGATTCTCGTGGAATTTTGTGAGCAGGTTCGATGATTTTATAGATCTGAGTTTAAAAAGATTTTTATTTTTGCAAGTTCTACAGCTCACAGAGCCACTAGTTAATAAATAGGTTAACTAAGACAAATTAAGCCTAAGGGCGGGTTACACCAACTTACGTTTATAGACTAAGGCTGGGTTGCACCGACTTACGATCTCAGACTGATCAACGTTAAATATGGCGCCGGCAGCTGTCATCCCATAGAAAGTTGTCAAACTTTCCATACATTCAAATTTTAACGAACACCGCTTACGATTACAGACGGTTTGGTGCAACCCAGCCTTATCAATTCAACGTTAAGAGGGCGCAGTACGCTCGGTTCTCCATACAAAAGTATTTATGCTCTCGTTTTAAAACGCCATGCTAGAATAACATGAAACTTTGTATACACAATGGGATCCGGCATATCTAGGTCGGAAATTAGTTTCTGTTGCAAGAAATTGTAAAAGAAAAAAAATACAGGGGTTTTTTGAGTTTTTTACAGCTTGTAAGAAAACCTTAATAATCGTTGTATTTTCTCTCCATTATAATTTCAAGCAACATAAACTAATTTCCGACCTAGATATGCCGGATCCCATTGTGTATACAAAGTTTCATGTTATTCTAGCATGGCGTTTTAAAATGATAGCGTAAATACGTTTGTATGGAGAACCGAACGTACTGCGCACTCTTAAATATGGCGCCGGCAGATGTCATCCCATAGAAACTTGTCAAACTTTCCATTAAAGAACACCGCAAACGGTTTGGTTCAACCCACCTTTAGGGTAGGGTGTTTAAAACAGTACGTAATCATAACGAACACAGTTTACGTGTTCGATAAATTCTGATGAAATGGCAAGTTTGACAATTTACTATGGGATGACAGCTGCCGGCGCCATATTTAACGTTGATCGGTCTGTATCGGTCCGTGGCAGTAAGAATCATTATAGTTTAAAATCGTCGGGGTCTACAAAGTACGATACAAACCCAGAACGGTACATTTCACTTCAGCGCAGTTTGCCAAAACGTGAGCCACAACACAGTGCTATTCTATAATAGGTAAGGTACTAGTTGTTACTACCGGGTGTCATGGCGCTGGGCTGTCGCGACGCATCGATCGACACCTGTAGCCTATGGCGAGACTGTCTGACGGACGGTGCAGTTCGAAAAACGCACGTGTACCAGCTTTACCAGTAGGTAGTGATTTGTACCGAACGCCGATCTATGAATAAAACTACATATAAATTTAATCGGCAAGAAATCATATTTTTGTGTATAGAACTTAGTAAAAGTAATCATACTGTTGTGTATGGAAATACGGAAAGATATGCGAATAATCTTGTAATAACGTTAATTCAAATATCAACTAAATATTCATGTACAATCAAGTCGTAGGTAATTTTATGACATCCTTGTTTGTCTCGACGCTATGGTAACCAAGAGTCTAACACTCTCCCTCGTTATGAATTGCTTCGTTACAGGTCTAGTCGTTTTGGTGCTCGTCTGTTCCTCGTGCTGCGACGTGGCTCAATAGTAGGGTTATCAGATGGTATAGGTACTATAGGTTCTGTAACTCGCCGTTCTTGTTGATCTTCCATAGGTGCAGGTATGTTATCACTGTTATCAGGCGGAATGCTCTGCCTTTTCCTCGGGCTATATTCATTCAGTGTAACTCTTACTTTTTCTGGGCGTAATATTCTCGCTAAAGGTTGATTGTCAATAATCAATATAATTTTCCTTCCGTAGCAATATTGAAAAAACTTCTTAAGCCCCCATATTAATGCAGCAGCTTCTTTGTCGAGTTGACTGTACCCTTTTTCCGCTTTAGATAGGGATTTTGATGCAAATGCAATTGGTCGTTCAGTCTTGTCTGGCATAATGTGTGATAACACCGCTCCGTACCCAGTCGGTGATGCATCTGTGGCTAGCGTTACCGGTAAGTTCCCATGAAATGGTATAAGAACTTTTTCTCCACAGATCTCTTCTCTTAATTCTTTGAAAATCTTTTCACATTCTTCTGAGCATTCAAATTTTGAATCTTTCTGTAAAAGTCTGTAAAGTGGGCTTAACCTCGATGCAAGATTTGGAATAAACTGTTGGTAATAGTTTATCATTCCCAGAAATGTACGCAGTGATGAAATATCTGTAGGTCGTGTACTATTTTTTATAGCATTTACTTTATCTTGCATTGGATGTAAACCTTTTTCATTTATCATGTGTCCCAGGTATGTAATAGACTTTTGGAAAAATTGGCATTTCTTTTGGTTAACATGTAGTCCGCATTCTTGTAATTTATTGAAAACCTTTCTAATCCTTTGTAGAAGCTCAGCGTATGTTCGCCCTTGTATAGCAATGTCATCGAAAAAACAGGCTGTACCTTCCATTCCTTGTAGGGTTTGGTCCATGTAGCGTTGCCAGATATTTGGCGCAATTTTTACTCCGAACATTAATCTCTTCACTTTGTAAGTGCCCTTGCTTGTACTGATTGCTTGCATTGCAGCTGTCTCTTCGTTGGCCGTCAGATGTAAGTATGCCTGATTTATGTCTAGCGTGCAGAAGTATTTGCCACCGCTTAGTTTTGAAAAAATCTCTTCCACTCTTGGAATAGGGTAGTTGTCATCTTCCAGGTTCTTGTTTAGTGTAGCTCTAAAATCAGCACATAGGCGTACCTTACCAGTTGGCTTAATAACGGGTACTACAGGTGTACCCCATTGAGAATATGCCACTTTTTCTATGATTCCCTCTTGTTCCAATCTGTCTATTTCCGCTTCCACTTTATCTTTGAGAGCAAATGGAACTGGACGTGGCTTCAGAAATATGGGCAGTGCTCCTTCTTTTAGTTTAAATGCAGCTTGATAGTTTTTTATTTCTCCTGTCTTTTCTGAGAACAATTCTTTGTATTCTTCAATCAAATACTGTAATTTTCTTTTAAAATCTTTTTCTGTGAGATCTTTTTCTTCCTTTTGTATTGCATTTATGTCGAACTGGATATTTAGCTCTCTTAGCCATTCTCTTCCAACAACTGTATCCACTTTTCCGTTGATTACGAATATTCTACCTTCTATTTCTTTCTTCTTGTATTTTATGTCTACTTTGCAGGTACCAATTGGTTGTATAATTTCTCCTGTATAAGTTCGTAGTTTTACAAGAGTATTTTTTAGTTTAATTTCTCCAAAATGTTTCTTAAAGTATTCTGCGGAACATGTTGTAACCGCCGCTCCTGTATCCATTTCTAGGGTGTGTATTTTCCCATTTATTTGTAATGTCATCTTGAACTTATCTCTGGATGTATTGCTGTGTATAGGTATTTTATGTATTTCATATATTTCCTCTTCATTTTCGTAAGCTGAGTCACTTTCTGTCTCATACTCCAATTGTCTTTGATCTTTGAAACAAACTGTCTGTATATGTCCCTTCGTATTGCATTTGTTACAGTATAACTTGTTCTTCAATTTACATTGTGTAGCTTTGTGATTGCTTTTTCCACATCGGAAACATGTAATTTGTTTTTCCTTTGTGTTATTATCTGTATTTACATTGTCCTTATTTTTATTATATTTTTTTACTGTAATCTTGTTTATATTGGGTTGTGCTTCGTAATCCATTGCTTTACTTTCGTATTTTGCAGTTTCAATAGCCATTGCAATCTTGATTATATCATCAAATTTTGTACTTAGAGATTCTTGTAAGAGTCTTTCCTTGATCTCGGCATTTCTCAAGCCGCGTATGAACTGGACACGTAAATGTGTCTCGAATGTCGTCTCCTTGCAATTCGTACATATGAAGTTGCATTTGCCTCCAATTTCTTTCAATCCGGCTACGTAATTTGCGATACTTTCTTTTTCGTGTGGAGATCGTAGGCAAAACTTATGCTGTTGGGCTACTTCACCAGGTTCAGGTGCAATATGATTGCCCAGTATCCGCACCTGCTCATCGTAAGATTTGGATTCGGGCGTATTCGGTGCCGTTAAGTTTTTTAACACTTGGTAGTATTTAGGTCCAATGCAGTTAAGGAAAATTTGCAATTTTATACTGGCTTCTGTAACGCCCTTTAAAGTTATGTAATTTTGTAGCCTTTGTAAGTAGCTATCAAAGGATTCATTGTCCTCGTCATAGGGTTGTAGCGATATTCCACTTACTGATTGTGAACCTTGTTGACCATGCCGTAGAAATGCGTATTGTAACACCGCTTGTTGGTTTTGCATAGCGCGCATAGTCTCCATCATTTGACTAAGGACTGTTGTTAATTCCTCCATTGTAATTGTAGAAATCGGTCAAAATCGTGTCGTATTTGTACTCACGTTTTACGTATTTTGAAACTTTTATATGGATTCTCTTTCAATCATGATCCTCGTCGCCATTCTGTTGTGTATGGAAATACGGAAAGATATGCGAATAATCTTGTAATAACGTTAATTCAAATATCAACTAAATATTCATGTACAATCAAGTCAAAGACTACAATTATATATACAATCAAGTCGTAGGTAATTTTATGACATCCTTGTTTGTCTCGACGCTATGGTAACCAAGAGTCTAACACATACCATACGATTTTAGAATATGTTTCACTAACTATCACGAATTTAACCCTGATTTGAACGCCAAGAACGCCTAAAGGCGTCGCGCGATGTCGTTTCCACGGCGCCAATAACGAGTATTAGGTGTTATGATGTCAAAGCCACCTTCGTGCTTTCAATTAATGTTCTATGTTCAATCTCTTACGGAAAACTGTTGGCGTGTACGAGTAAGTGCCACTGCCGTACATGAAAAAGCGCGTTCAAGCTCATCACAAAGAGTTAAACTCTTGTCGGTGTAGCTCGCTCCATCTGACCTAGGATAGGAGGCTTCCTCCTTGATTCCCTTGTACCTAGTGTGACAGCTGGAACAGCAAATTTTATTTATTTAATGCAACTAGGTCTTCCCCTTCCTCGCTTGCCTTCAATCTTGCCTTCTATGATTTTATTTATGCCACATAAAAAAATATAACGTACCTAGTGGCACTCCAAGCATAGTAAGTGAACTATCAATAATTTTTAAGAAAAAAAAAACGACTTCAATGGGGGACGCCAGTGAAAGATTATTATACTTAGATGGTGCACTCTTAGATTCCATACAATAAAATAAAAATGGCTATAAGTATGTTTATAATGGTAGAAGACTAAGTACCCTCAATTCCTCATGGAATCATGGAAAAACCTTGCTTGCTTGACAAACAAAACGAAGAGAACAAATCGCCAAACGTGAACTACGCGTCGTTGAAGAGTTCCGTTCTGATCATCATCAGTAGTTCCACTCCATCAAATGTCACTTTTATGAATGAAAATGCTTGATTAGTTCATGAAAATACTAAAATCACTATTTGTGTGCCTTTCACATTTGAGGAGTTCCCTCGATTCCTAATGGATCCCATCATCAGAACTCGAGCATGACAAAAATCAATCGTGAAAATAGAACTTGCTTAACAAACACAGCTAGAAGGACAAATTGCCAAACATGAACTTTTCGTCGTTGAAGAGTTCTGTTCTGATCATCATCAGCAGTTCCACTTCATCAAATGTCACATTTTTGTATGATAATGCTCGATTTGTTGATAAAAACACAAACATCACTATATGTTTGCCTTTAAAATTTGAGGAGTTCCCTCAATTCCTCATGGATCCCATCATCAGAAATCAAGCATGACAAAAATTAATCGTGAAAATAGAACTTGCTTAACAAACACAGCTAGGAGGACAAATCGCCAAACGTGAACTTTTCGTCGTTGAAGAGTTCTGTTCCGATCATCATCAGCAGTTCCACTTCATCCAATGTCACATTTTTGGATGCAAATGCTTGACTTGTTGATAAAAACACAAAAATCACTATATGTTTGCCTTAAAGATTTGAGGAGTTCCCGTGGATCCCATCATCAGAACTGCGTTTTGACATAAACGGGACTAACTTGGATATATATACTTACAATCAAAAAAAGAATTTTCCAAATGGGTTAAGAAATGACGGAGTTATGGAGTAACAAACATTAAAAAAAAACATACGACCGAATTGATAACCTCCTCTTTTGAAATTTTGAAGTCGGTTAAAAAGTAACATTAAATTGTGTATTACAAAATGATAAAAATCATCACCATCATCATATCAGCCAAAGGACGTCCACTGCTGGACATAGGCCTCCCCAAAAAAGTGTCACAATTATTGATCCTTCACCACCCGCATCCAGCTGACTCCTGCGACCTTTACCAGATCATCAGTCAGCCTTGTTGGGGGCCTACTCACGCTGAGGCTTCCGGTACGTGGTCGCCGCTCGAGAACCTTTCCACCCCAACGGCCATCGGTTCTACGTGCAATGTGCCCCGCCCATTGCCAAAAGTTTAGCGATTCGGAGGGCTATGTCGGTTACTTTGGTTGAACAAATAAAAGAGAAGATAAAGGTTGTGTCGCAAGGAGGTAGTAGAGGACAGAAAATAATGACTCTTCTCTGTCAAAAAGAAGAAGGAGTTTAAATAAACTAATATCAATCTTACACAAATCGAACTAGTCCCATAGTAAGCTCTAAAGCTTGTGGTATGGGTACTAGACGTCGATATAATTAATAAATACTAGTGGCTCTGGCTGTAGACCTCATAAGTCTGTTTCTTTTAATTTCTTATATCTGACATGACAAAAAAGATCCATTATATTATAATTATCGAACCTGCTCAAAAAATTTCACAACAATCGGTCGAAAATGCAACCTGTAGAGGAGAACAAACCGAAAACCACCCGCAAAAACATATGAAAGCATTGAAAAAAAATACTATTTTTGTAAATTTTCATAAACTGACTTGACAAAAATTATTATATAATTATCGAATCTGCTCACAAAATTTCACAATAATCGGCTGAGAAATGCGGCAGGTAGAGTAGGACAAACCTAAATCCGCCCGCAGAAAGATACGAAATCATTGAAAAGAAAATGATTTACAATATATCCAATAACTGAATCGACAAAAAAATCTACATAATCATTGAACCTGCTTACAAAATTTCACAAGAATCAGTTTAGAAATGCGACCTGTAGAAGAGAACAAACGTAAATCCTGACATACGAAAGAATTTTTGTTGCAGCTGAAGCAGAGACCTTCGTTTCACTCGATCAATAAATATGTACCTAAATAAATAGGAAAAAATTATGCTCATCACACAAATACGTATTTGCCCTGACCGGAATTCGAACCCAGGACCGTCAGCTTTGTCACTAGCAGGGTCACTAAATACTGTGTCAAACTTTCTTCGCCCAGGCCGTATTGCGCCCAAATCTGAGGCGGTTGGATCAGTCAAAGTTCTTTTTTCTTCAATTCAGGCACAGGGGCGACACGGGTCTATCGGTGTGAGTCGAGCGCCGGTGACCCTGTAACGGCACGTTTATTACATAGTGCTAGCTGGCAACGTATCTACATTGGCACAAAGAAATAATAATTACTTAATCATATATTATACAATAATATTTACCGAATCATAACTCTGCTCATTTGAAAAAAAGTATACTGTACATGTCGGTGAAAATATTTCATCATTTACGTAATGAACTAAAGACTTTAGATTCTATAGAATTTAAAAGTAAGTTGTTTAAGTGGTGTTTGTATAAGTTATACTATGACATAACGAATATTTTCCAAATAATATTATAACATGACATTGTGCACTATGCTTTTTTACCATTCCTGACAATTGTTTATAACTATTAATTTTAATATTTTATCTGACATTTTACATTATTTCTATTTATACTTGTTTTTTTTTCTTTATTATCTGTTCACGATATCATAGCTGATCATTGACATTTTTTTTTCTCTTTTGTTATTTAATTGTTATACTGACATTCATGTGTAATTTTAGTGACATAACCATAAAATTCAATGACATGCTATAGAATGATATTATCACAGTATAAACAACTACTAAGATTTTTATCGAAATCGTTTCGGATCGGCACTGATTTTAAAAATAAAACCTATAACCTTATTTTAACCGAACCTTTCATGAAACTTGACAGCCCTAACAAATATTTTTTTCCACGCCACTCAACTCCCCGCGTACCCCCCATCGTTGGCCCAAAAAGAGCCGAGTCGGCAGACTGTATGTAGTAAGACTGTGATATCATTGTACGCCATTTATGGCAGATTGTGACGAACAATTGAACTTTTTTACTACCACTAACTTTCAGACAATAAACTATTTGTATTTGTAATGAAACATGTTTTATTAATATTAAAAAAAACTTAAATATAAATTACTTATTTTAATGTACATATTTTCTATTTTTTCGATTAGTTTTGAACATTTTATTATTCTCCTTAATTATTGAAAAAAAAATGTAACCCGTAAGAGTTATTTTTTCATAAAAAATGCTTTTGCCGTTTGCAAAATTGGTCGAACGAACAAACAGTGCCAGTTAAATAAAATCTTGTAAAAATAGACAACTTATTTTTTATCAAACGTACCAGCACTCTCTACTACTATTATCGTCCGTTTTTAAATCATTACATACGATAAATTTTACAGGAAAAATATTAATATAAATACGTAATAAATAATATGATCGATTAATACACATACACATCACACAATATACGAGTAGCAGTGTATTTTCTACAAATTAGTAGCCTTTAGACGATTTAGAATTATAACCATTTGTAAACGAACTTATTTTACGAGCGTTTAAAACAGGCACGCTTGAAGAACAATGAAACACCTTCAAGACCCAAAATCCGTAGCCATTTACACTTCCCCGAACAAAATGAACTTTTTCTTTATGAATTGTAAAATCTTCCATTACGAGGCACTGTTAGCGGTGTATCTTTCCTTGAAGTTTCTAATTAAAAATCTAGAAAGTCAATTAAAGTTGGTCAAGAGTTGAGTAGCTAGTGATGGGACATGTCCTTTTAAATATGGTCGAGTTTCAAAAACGCAGCTCGTGAAAATATTGTATTTTTTACGCATGATAACTAACGACTGGTGTTTTCTAACCGACTTCCAAGAAGTGTAAAAGTTGTTTCACCCTTTAGACACCGTATCAAGTACCAAGAACTACTTATATGTGTCATAACTCGTTGGAGGAGAGACGTAACCTTGGTATATTGACGTTTGTATGTGGGATCCTGCGCGGTAAGGCCTGAATCACACAGGGGCGGCCGTGGTCAATAGTAAATTTGACAGCTAATGACAAGTTTACTATTGACCGCCGCGGCCAAGCCGCGCCAGTCTGTGAGAGGCTTAACTCAGAATGTCCGGAACTGGTGAGTCGTGAAGTGAGGACACTGTGAGAAGTGAATGCCTGAGACTCTGAAGTGATGAATGCTAGGCCCACAACTGTGTAAATGTAATTATTGTTTAATTCGTAATCGTTTGTAATTTATTAAGTTTATCGGTTAAGTCGTTTAAACATTTGTAAATAAATAAATCTTTCGGTATCATAGGCACCTTCATGTCTTCAACCAAGGTCAGATTACCTACTATTAAGGAGAAAATAGGTATTGTGCGTCCAAAAGGGCCAATTTTGTTTTGTTTTGAAGCAGGTGACAATGGATAACGATTGTATAGTTAATTATAACTACAAGTTCACCTAGCCGTAGTTCCTTACCTAAAGAATCTTTAGTTAAAAAATGCACGTGCGTGTTATTAGTGCCTTGTTAAGCTACACATTTCATCCTGCAGGGATATCGATGAGGAGCATCTGGTTTACTCAAAATGTAACCAATACCTCCGAGTAACGGTAACGAAAGTAGACAAATACTAAAAGGAAATGTACCGTTTGTGAACAAAACGACGTTACACGAAAATTATCAACGATATTATATCTACGTGCTATGTGCCCACTGCCACTTAAGTTATTCGGATGGCTATATCGGTTACTTTGATTTTGATGCGGATGACCTCATCCATGATGCAAATACGCACAGAAAATCCCAGCATAGCCCTCGGCTCTTTGGGTGGCTCTTAGCCTTCTTATGAGGCACATAGTAAGTGACCGTTTCAGTGCCATATGACAAATGGCAACTGAAACGGGTTGACAGGTGTTAAAGAATCACGTCTCGAGACACTGCGGAATATAGAACGAAAACAGTCATGTGCCGTAGCCTCCCGAACGCTTCCCAGCCGAGTCGAATTCGACGATTAACCGATTGTTAATATATATTTGGCTTAGTTGGCTTAGTTTTTTGCATTTTTTATGGAGATCCGTCATTGTTGATGTTGTGTTAGTTTGGATATTGTTATTGTTGTATAAGTTTTGTATTTTTTATTGATCTTGATGCACCAAATAAAGTAAATAGGTAATAAATAAAATAAAACATATCTAACCTGCAGTTAGAGCTGACGAGTATACGCCACGAGTCAACTATATGTACGAGTATTGCTATTTTGTTGATGACGCGATCGCTAAAGGTCGTAACTGCCTCAAGTCTCAATCACAATTTGTGTTCCACGTTCTAACAAAACTCGAGACCATGTCCCACCACTATCTCCTTCGGATTGAAATCGTGGAAAATTATCCGATATTCCTTGGTCGGTGTCTGCTAAGTGCGGCGCGATTACTTTGTCCCCAGTTAACGGTAGGGTTAAGAAAATACTGGCTGTACCGTCTTCTAATAAAAAGGCATAATTGCACGGGAGATCTATGCTATTTACGACCTTCTTCGCAAAACTTTCAATATTGATTGCTGAGAAAATTTACTATCAGATTTCTGAGGTACAATGGCAAATATTGACTCAACTAATTGCCTAGTTTGAATTCATGCTTTAACTGTTGTTGAAAATGTTGAATTGAGGGAACTCAGCGCGTATACGAACGATCTTTAATAAATATAATTTTTAAGAATTTATTTTTTTTAAAAGATTAGGTATTATACTTAGATGGTGCACTCTTAGATAGATATACAATAAAAAAAATGGCTATAATGTATGTTTATAATGGTAGAAGACTAAGTACCCTCAATTCCTCATGGACTCATGAAAAAACCTTGCTTACTTGACAAACAAAACGAAGAGAACAAATCGCCAAACGTGAACTACGCGTCGTTGAAGAGTTCTGTTCTGATCATCATCAGCAGTTCCACTTCATCAAATGTCACATTTTTTTATGATAATGCTCGATTTGTTGATAAAAACACAAAAATCACTATATGTTTGCCTTTAAGATTTGAGGAGTTCCCTCAATTCCTCATGGATCCCATCATCAAAAATCGAGCATGACAAAAATTAATCGTGAAAATAGAACTTGCTTAACAAACGCAGCTAGGAGGACAAATCGCCAAACGTGAACTTTTCGTCGTTGAAGAGTTCTGTTCTGATCATCATCAGCAGTTCCACTTCATCAAATGTCACATTTTTGTATGAAAATGCTCGATTTGTTGATAAAAACACAAAAATCACTATATGTTTGCCTTTAAGATTTGAGGATTTCCCTCAATTCCTCATGGATCCCATCATCAGAAATCAAGCATGACAAAAATTAATCGTGAAAATAGAACTTGCTTAACAAACACAGCTAGGAGGACAAATCGCCAAACGTGAACTTTTTGTCGTTGAAGAGTTCTGTTCTGATCATCATCAGCAGTTCCACTTCATCCAATGTCACATTTTTGGATGAAAATGCTTGACTTGTTGATAAAAACACAAAAATTACTATATATTTGCCTTGAAGATTTGAGGAGTTCCCTCAATTTCTCATGGATCCCATCATCAGAACTGCGTTTTGACAAAAACAGGACTAACTTGGATATATATACTTACAATCAAAAAAAGAATTTTCCAAGTCGGTTAAGAAATGACGGAGTTATGGACTAACAAACATTAAAAAAAAAAAAACAAAAAAAAAAAAAAACATACAACCGAATTGATAACCTCCTCTTTTGAAATTTTGAAGTCGGTTAAAAATTAGCATTCACCTACAAGTAAAGGTTACGATTTCAAGCTAACATGGTGAACATAGTCATTGACATTGGAATTACTGAAAAAGTCATATACGTAGTAAATACCCCGTTCGTAACAGTAATTCTAACGTAAAGGTTACTTTGTTTTTTTTAATAATCACGCCAGTCAAATCTGTAACTAACAACGTTTGTTTTTTCCACACGGGATAAAAGCGTTACAGTTGAGTGGGTTGGAAGCACAAATAGGCTCAACACTTTTAAAGACGAACGAATTTCCCAAACATACTCGTATATAAAAATTTGGCCCAATTTATGTATGGCAAAATGTACAAAAACCGAACCAAATTTGGGCCAATCTTTGCCGCCGAGTTTACATCATTACATTATAGTTGTGAAAATTGTAAACCATTAAATAAATAAATACTTATAATACCTAGCTATTGTCCGCGTGGAACTCGTACCTCCACACAAACTTCCATCCCCCATTTAGGTAGCCGGGATAAAAACTATCATATGTTCATACAACATCAAGATACTTAACTATATCCATCCCAAATTTCATCAGTCTGTTCAGTAGTTTAAGCATAAAAAATAATAGACAGTCAGCGTTACCTTCGCATTATGATATTGTTGGATTATCATCATAAGATATTGTGATTCGTGACTCTTTAGTTATACCTTTATATTACTATTGCCAAGCAATTTTATTTTATTATTTCATCAAATGCTATAAACTTTAGCATCTTTTCAGTAATAAAATATGTCTCGTTACAACATAACATAGTAGCTAGCTGTAATCACGGACAGATAGCGTTTAGTGGCACTTGGAGTTATATAGTTTCAGTGCTTTACAAGACCTCGTTGTGTATCAAATTTAGACTGTAACACGACGGTAGTATGAGCTATTTTAGTGAGATGAATGGGAAAAACTGTGACGACTGTAAAGTTTCGCTATTCGAGTCCATTTCTAGTTTAACATTGTACAGATTTACTGGCTGAACGATCGTATACTGTCACGTAGTCATTTCGTGGATTATTTTAGAAACGCTTGTAGTAATCGGGTATTTACATTGTATAGGTACATAAAATGTTAATCTGTGATGTGACAAAATAATAGACTGGTGGTACCAACTCTTATCTAATCGTGCGTCCAACTGCCCCAGAATATAGGTAGGTACTTCGGATTGGGTTCGTTTATCATGATTTTTTTAATGTTGGGTAGTTCCACTTTTGTGACGGCTAGGCTGGCATCGTGCCTTCTCCTACCGAGCTCCTCCACTGATTGGTGGGGCAAGTATTATATATTAAACCCGATGACTCTTGGGGGATTCATTCCTTATTATTCAAGTCGACAGATAACTTGCTTGCTTTAGTCACAGAATAAGTAATAGTACTAGTGCTAAGTTATTATGCGTGTAAATCGTTGTAAAAGTGATTAATAAAAGTGTGTTTCTTCATAAGCTGCAGTTGTTCATTTCACGTTAGGTACCTTCGCATGATATTATAAAGAAGTAAAGTTTCTGAAATGTAAGTAGGTAGCTATGTAATTTAGGTACATACATTTATTTATAACTACGATTAAAAAATAGTCTTGAACTAGGCTAAAGCAATCTTCGCGCAGAAATGTAAAGCATTTACCAGATTCGCAGATAACCATGATTGTGTATACGCACTAACTCCTCGCTTCGCTCGTCGCCATATCTGTATCTGGTCATCTGCGTGTGTGGGAATTTGCGAAATGTGCTCTGGTGCATCTACTGTCTGTGTCTCTAACACATTTACTTACGCCCAAACGAGAGCGAGAGTGTCGGTGCCAAACAAATACATAATCCCATTTTAATTCGAGCTCGAGAAAAAACGCTCTCAACGCCTTTGATGACGAGGAAAGAAAATCGAAAAAGTAGATTTCCAATTATTGTAAATTGTTATCTAACACATTCAGCGCCGAGAACCCGATTATCAGATACTGTATTCGTAGCTGCTACGGGGTGCATTCATACGGCCTACGAACGTAGCGAGTAACACTAGGCGCCAATAAAAGTGCTAATAATCATCATCATCATCATTCTGGCGCTATCCCAGTACCTTACAGTTGCATTCATCCTGATGCCCGGGGTCCGCTACTTAACAGTCCGTTTGAACGCTTTCATATTTGAATGAAGTGATCACTACACGCCAAGCACTGTTGCGTTATCAAAAAATGTGGTAACGTTTAAACTAATAAAAACAATTCATAATAAATTTTATTCATGATCAAAGTACACCTTCACTCCGACCTTTTTAGTGGTTGTTGGCGTGGTGGGCACGACCACTTTATAGGTTCTTGGCGTTAAAAGGGTTAATCTCAGGAATTGGCGTAGACACTAGTTTTTTTACGGAAGCGACTGCTAGCTGACTTTCCAACCTAAAGGAGAAACTAGATCTTATTGTTGTCTGTTGTGTATGCGACTAGCGTGTGCATATGCGTGTGTGTGTGGCTGCGCCCACCACGTTACCTATACATGAATAAACAGTGCATGGCTAGCTACCGGCTGTTTCACTTGTGTCCCTGTCCATCGACTTATCAGTGGCGACGAATACCCGCGTTTTTTTAAAAAAAAACATGACGACTGGACTGTTCGGTGTTCTAACTAATAATAAAAAGATCTAATTAATAGGGAACGGACAGTTGGTGGGATTTAAACACAGAGAGCAGTGGAGTCGTTGTTACTTAATTACCTCTTATTATTGAATGAATATTTTTTTATTTTGTAAATTATGAAACTTAAACCTTCTAAAGCTAAAGCAATCTTTATCGGTCAACAGGTTTTGCATGATTTTATATGTCGACAAAGTACGAGTATGTTTTTAGATCAATAATACCTACCTACTCGTACAAGTACATAAAGATACCAACATTCTATTTAGAAAGTCTGTGGGGTTATGGGACAAATGGCTTATGTAAGTTAGGTTTAGGTACCTAACTTATATTCTCCGCTAAAACAAATACTTAAATCTTTCAATCATTATTCATTTAATCAAAAAAGTAAACACTACTCCGCTCCTCTGTATGGTGAAAGTACCACGAACTGTCCAGTCCCTACTAAAATGTACTCTCAATGTGCAGTAAAAAACCACACGCCCACATGCAGACAATCACAGTACCTCAAAGCCAACTAAGTACACAACAGGTATCGACAGTAGTAATAAAGTTGCTATTACATTTCTTTCAAGAAAACCAATATAGGTTTCCCGGAACACCTAGTTTTATCACCACGAGACTCCTTTACGTTCCTCAGGATTCAATAATTTACAGCAAGGAAACATGACCAAATAGAATGCACACGTAAAAAACCTTAATACAACTATTTAAAGCATCAAATCCCGGAAATAAGCCGCAAACGTCTATAAGGTCATGAGCTTCCAGATATAAACCACGTTAGAACTGCAACTGTATAAGTCTTTATTACCTTGGGTAAAGGATTGGTTTTGTATAGCTGGTGATGTGACGATGTGTTGAGCGTTGTTGCGAGCCTTACGCTACATCGTTAGTGTCGTGGGTCCCTCAGGATTGTTGGTGAGAATGGAATAGAGGGAACTTATTACTATAGTGGATTTTACATGCGGAATTGGATGTTTAGGAGTACGTGTATAAAGTTTGGTAAGCCTATGCTGGGTTTTACGATAACAGTAAGTGGATAAGGTCTAGGTACTTGGTTGAAATAATATCTAAATATTTAGGAAAAAAATCGCAAGCGTCCTGTATACTCATGGCAGCTTAAAATAGAGAGCGGATGTCGCCAAAGACAGAAAGGCGTGGCGCGAGCTTATGAAGGCCCTTTGCACCTCTGGGGTGCCCTAGGACAACAACAACAACATTATACCTAGCCTAGATACTGCATCGCCTGTCGTGAAAGCCGACTAAAGGAGGTCATCGGGATTGCCCGCCGCACTCACCTGAGAACTCTAAAGAACAAACGAAGATCGTATCGCCCTAGGACCAGCAAGCGAGGGGGTTAAGATGCTGGGGTCCTGCACATGATAATACAGATGGTAGTGGTGGTGTTTTTAGGGTTCCGTAGCCAAAATGGCAAAAACGGAAACCTTATAGATTTGTCATGTCTGTCCGTCCGTCCGTCCGTATGTCACAGCCGATTTACTCGGAGACTATGAACACTACAATTATGGTTGTGAATGTATGTTATGCCAGTGCAGCAGTCTATAGAAATAAATATGATGTGAAATTATGAAAAAAAATATTCAACCAGGGGGGCACCCCATACATGTAACAGGGGAGTCAACATTTCTTTTTCAATGCACATAGGCGTGTGGGTAGGACTTAAAAAATAACATAGAGGTTTCTATTAAGAAACTTTTCCATTTAAGTAAACCGTTGGTGAGATATTAGCTGTCAAAGTCGCAAAAAGTGTGTCCCCATGCAGCTATAATGGAAGACTCAAGATAGTTGCCCTGGAGCGACTTGAGAACTTCTTTAGATTTTGTTTTAATACCACGTCGGTGGCAAACAAGCATACGGCCCGTCTGATGGTAAGCGGTAACTGCAGCATAAGGACGCCTGCAACTCCAGGGGTGTCACATGTGCATTGCCGTCCCTTTGAAAATGTTTACACCAAGCACGTAGATATAGAAATTCTAAGGGGGTGGACGGGCCATCAGGACTTTACACAATAAATGAATGCGCGAGCGTTGCGAGCGCGTAATTTTTCTTTAGAAAAAAAGCGGCTAAATGCGTGTCGGACCACGCATAATGAAGGGCTCCATTCCCACCACTACCACTCCACATGTGAAACCACTATCCTGTCCTTCGAATCAAAAAAGTCGCATCTTCATAAGAAATTCACATGATATAGATATCTCAAAAACTATTAAAGCTATAGACTTTTTACAGGGTTTCCTGTAATATATAGGTGAAGGACTATTTTGTGTATTCATTTTCAAAATTTTAGGCCCTGTAGCTTCGGAGATCAATTTTCGTCTATTTTCTTAAATCACTTCAGTCTTCAAAACTATTTATCAAATATTTATAAAATAAATAGAGTTATTCACATTACGACATTTTATTTCATAGGAATATCACACGGTATAGTTTGAAAACTTGTGTATATTTTCTAATTTACCCCTCAAAATTGCCCCCCATGT
The DNA here is from genome assembly GCA_905163555.1 of Notocelia uddmanniana. Classification (NCBI taxonomy): domain Eukaryota; kingdom Metazoa; phylum Arthropoda; class Insecta; order Lepidoptera; family Tortricidae; genus Notocelia; species Notocelia uddmanniana. The sequence continues at coordinate 14,884,008 of LR991063.1, read as the reverse complement.
CTAAAATTCATTCATACAGGATGGGCCCTGTAACAGGAGTAAAAAAATTTAACGGTCTACTATTGAGCGACCCAGGAATTATTTCCAAGTGGTCCCAGTTGTTTATTTTCTTTAGGATTTTTTGAGAGATCTTGCCACGAGCAATTGTAACCCTACTAATCGACACTCAAAGTTTTACATCTTAAAGCACGATGTAGTTCTAGTTTCGTCATGTCCGTCTGTCTGTCCTTATCTCATAGGCATTTTAATCAAAACCACAACAAATAAAGAAATAAATTTTGGATTAAAGATGTTTTGTAAGCCACTACGTCGTAAAATAAATAAATGGGGACACTCCATACAAGTTACTGAACACCAAAAAAAAATCTAAGTTAACATGTGGCACATCAATCGAACGGTCTTTAAAAATAAATATGAGGTTTCTCAGCAGTTTTACTGATTAAGTGAATATAATCGGAGATAATCGCTCCAAAAGTCACAATAATTGTGTTCCTCCCCTAACTTTCGAACCGTGGAATCAAGAAATATGAAAAATACTGAACAGAACATCTAAAAAAAATCTAAGTTAACATGTGGTACATCAATCGAACGGTCTTTAAAAATAAATATGAGGTTTCTCAGCAGTTTTATTGATTAAGTGAATATAATCGGAGATCATCGTTCCAAAAGTCACAATAATTGTGTTCCTCCCCTAACTTTCGAACCGTGGAATCAAAAAATATGAAAAAATTCATGGGTACTATGTCTATGATTTTTTTCTTAATAAATACTTTCACCGAAAAATGATTTGAAAAAGAAAGGTCCAATAGTTTGTAAGTTAGGTATCGCTGAAAAACTGCCTCGTCCTAAAAGTGCCGTGAGTTTCCTATAAAAATACGACCCCTCCTAACTCAGTACAGGATAGTGGTTCTAAACTAGGACCAGTAGCAGTAGGTACAGAACCCCCCACTGCGCGCCGCCCAAACCGCACTGGGCCGCTTTTATTTAGTGTGATATATGATAATTTTTCACTTATTCATGTTCTAAAAGTCATAAACTGTAAGTTTGTCGATCGCAAAATGCAGTACTTTTTTTAAGTTCATTAAATTTACATCAATTCAAGCCAACTGTGCAGCTAAGCCTTTTAGCCCTTTTAGGGACAAAGCTATGGCCCTTCAAAGATGGTCAGAATCACTTGATGGTTCCATCGGAAGATCAGCGCTTGTAATCGCGCCAGCAACACGCTGAGATGGAACCATTTCGTGCAATACCCTTTGTGACTGTTTTTTTTCTATTTCTCTTTTAATTTGTTGCATTGTATTGTCACGAACAAATGTTTTATATTCTAATCCATCTAATCTATCGCGAAAATAAGTTTTCTACTGTAGCATTGTAGTTTTGTGGTAGCTGACACTGTAATTTAATATTTAACTATACAATATTTGAAGAATATACCTACTAAAAATAAAATAAATATAAATCTATTCTATTTTGCTGTCGAAAAACGCACGGTTTATGACTTATAGAACAAGTTGCGAAATTTCGCAGTTCCTCGCGTGACCGTAGGCTCAAATTATTCGATGCTGCCAATCTATTCTGTTAACACTACCCTCACCGATCCATATAGGTACTTCATACTATAAACCAGAAGTGTGGCAAGAATCGGGACGAGTGAAAATTACATTTCTTCACGTGTATGTTAGGGGGGAAAACTCGCACTGCTTAATCGCCTTAATTGCGGCCGTAGGTTTCTTTTCCGGCTCTAGGAATAACCAGTGTATCATCGAAACCTAAGGGGGGGGGGGGTCCCCCCTTATATACGTCCCTGGTTTACACTTTCTTTAAGAACCCCATACTGTAGTTCCTAGATTCTAGACATAGGTACTTACGTAAACGAACCTGAATCTGAACTTCTGCATACAAACTTCTATGGACGGGTCACGTTTCTCTGCAGCTGACTGTATAATACGGCAGAGTTATAGCTCTTTCTAAAACAATTTCACTATCCTATAACTGACAACTTAAAAAAGTTGAAAAATCCCCCGCCATTTTCATGAAGTTGAACATCTCAGAAACAGCTGAAACGATTTTGATAAAACATGTCTAAGAACCAGCTGCTCCATCAAGATTTTCAATAAAAAAAAGCACTGGAATCGTTTCATCCGTTTAGGAGCTACGATGGCGCAGACAGACACACAGATACACATGTTTAACTTATAACATCCCGCTTTTGCGTTCCGCGTAAGGGGTTAAAAAATAGTAATTTGACTTTTAATCCTTTAACCGCCGATAATTTTTCATCGAACATCATTAATATCCTGTAAAAAAACATACCAGACATTTGACTTATATAAAATATCCAGCTCATTCGCAGTCTTATATATCAGACTACGGCGGTTAAAACGTTAAGACACAGGTGGTACCTACGTGGATTCACAGATTCGGGGTACCCTGCATAACGTCTAGTACTGTATAAAATTTATAGGAATACAGAAAAAAACATCACTGAATCACCCACAAATTTATTATCAAATTCTTTGTGACATCAACTTACCTACTTCTTTTATGTTATAACCTAGTATCGTTCACAATTTTACCAGGACGTCCAGTTATATGAGCTTCCACTCGCATATTTCCTGTGTAAATTCTCTTGTACAGTTTCTGGGGGCTCATAGCTGGAGACGTCTTTGGTTTTTCCAGTTTAGAAGGAAATACTCTAATTTTTAAATCAATTCTTGTAGATATTGGCGTGGTTTTAAAGGCTACTCTGCACGACTTCATCATATTTCCACCCCACGCAAGGTGATTCATCTTCCAATAATAGTTTTCCAAGCAGTTACAAAAATATCAGTTAAATTAGGTATGTTTAAATGTCATTAAATCCACTCCTCTATGGTTTGATTATGTCATATCATTTCATTATTCATCTTCATATCATATGCTAAGGAACTGGCAGTTAAAAAAAACGTCCCTTATTTTTTTTTATTTTTTATTTTTTTTTAAGATATCCCGTCCACTGGGGTCAATAGACATCGCAGGGTGAAAAGAAAAAAAATCGCTGATATCTACACTACTCACTAATAACAGTTATCAGCTATCGTACTTTTCGTGCCGGCGGGTACGTAAAATTGACGTCACACTGCATATAGAATGATTCCATTGGTGTTATAGTAATTATCAATCTATTTATCATTAATAATTTAATCATGCATTTATAATGGTCTGTTTCAAATGGAAACAGCTCCCATCCTATGATTAGAAAGGGTTTTTTTTAAGTTAGTGAGTAGTTCGCAATTCTTTAAGGTTTAGGTAATAGATTATAGGATCTAAATATGAATGTAAACTCTATATGACTATGAGACGAGGTTAGTATAACTGTCGGCAATTAGCTGGTATTACCTACATACAAACCAGTCACGAAAATTTGGCAGTAATACCTACCTTGTGTTATACTTTATAAATTGTGATGTTATAGGCAATGTTGTACTTAATAAGTTGTGATATGATTGCCAATTTTACGTGTGAACCGAGGCATAATTAAAAAATGAAGTTTATATACAGGGTGGGAGGGAGTATACCGACAGGTTTTTACTATGGATTCCTGGTGGTATTACGAGTAAAAATGTTATATCAACATGGGTGCAAAACTTAAGTAACTTAATTATTGGAAGAAAAAAACAATTAACGATAGTACTTCCTTGTGTACGAAACCTTAGTCTAAAGAGTGAAAAAGAAAACTTCACACTTCATGAACAACTCCGACAAGAGACTATAAACGACGAGTGAGGTATGACGACGGTATGACACTTGATTATTAAGGGCTCAAGACAACACAAATCAGATAAACATTGATATTATTATGATACCTAATGCTTGGATTAGGAATTTATCTGAATTGCATGCGTTTGCCAGTTAAAAATAACAAATTATTTCGTTTCTGGCACTATCAAAATATTTACCTACGTTCGTTTTTTAATATTTATATATAGTTAAAAATCGTGTCTATTGACCCCGGTTTACGTTACTTACGTCTTAGAACGAAACGCACCTGTCAGTGTCAGTGAGTAGCTCACTATGATGTCGATTTGATGTTGCCGATTGGGGCCCTTTATACGATTAATAATAATACAATACTGAGGTGTCAATATTATCGAGGTTTTCAAAATTGTATGGATTTATGCGGCTTAATGCATTTTGAGCTTAAACTTGGCAGTTTTCTGAAATATCCAACAGCTTTCATGGTATTATATCATACTGTATAGAAAACTGCCAAGTTAAGGCTCAAACTCCATTAAGCCGCAGTAAACCAGTTTTACTGTAAACAATGTAGTGCCGGGCTTGGCACCTTTTTAGAGAATCTACGGAACTTGGTACCCATTTAGATCTCAATTATTTTGTCGGTGAAGACGACAAACACTCAACGCATATTGAACTTAGCTGCCATTTTCACATTTATGTTTTTGATGGGATATTATTACTTTCTGTCAAACTTCACCAAATGGTGCTTTTCAAGAGCAAATGCACAACTTACTATACAAAATATTAATATCGCTATAGGTGCACCTCAAATATTTGAAGAGTTCCCTCGATTTCTCCAGGACCTTATGATCAGATCATTATTGATAACTATACCACCCCTGACGTATACCGTTTCAAACAAAAAAAGAATTTTCCAAATCGGTTAATAACTTTCTGAGTTCTGAGGTAACTAGGTTAAATAATAATAATGAAACTAAAAACACTGTTTTCTGATTTTTTATAGTGTACACACACAATTTCCAAGCTACATGCCAAATTTCAGCTTTCTAGGTCATCTGGAAGTGGCTTAGGTTTTTGATTACTAGTCAGTCAGTGGTAAAAATGCCGTTTTTTGGACTTTAATATTTCAATAACTATTTCTCCTATATTTATGAAATTTGGGGTTCTAGTTGTTCTAAACTAAAGGATCTTAATAGATGTACTATTTTTTTTTATGTTAAGTAGATTTGAAGTTATTGAGGGGTCAAAAGTAGCCCCAAACGGTGGACACGCTTCCACCACGCTTCCGCGTGTCTAGATAACCGTGTAAAAGGCCCCTTTTGATTTGGCTTGACGTTGACGTCCGTGATTCTATCTTGCTTGACATTTGTCACTGTCAGTTTGCTTGGACTGGTGAGGAAGAATACCGTTGGTCAAATTCCCGCTTCGTTTTCACCATGTTTTCACAAATGTGAGCGTTTTTGTTGTTAAAAATCATGCAATAGAGTTCTTGTTCTTATTACAAATATTGGATAGTGTCATTGAAGCGTTCGTAATTCGTGCAAGATGTCCTTTTCGTTTGGTACACCAGCAAGCGCTCCAGCTACGTCGGGCCTTGCTGGAGGATTTAGCTTTGGCGCTAACAAGTAAGTGCTAAAAAACTAGTAAACGTGATTTATTACTTCAGAACTCCACATCAGAACTTTTTGTCAAACGTATTGTTATTACCTTTAATTGTCATTCCATTAGTTTGCAGTATTATTTGTATGCCAGAATTCATGACAATTGCGTTGAGATACTCAAGAGCCCTTGAAGCTCGTCCTTTTAGTCTACATTAAGTCAATTAATTCGTTTTCTACGGAAGTTTACGATACATTCCGTATAAACTAACATAACCTCACTTTTTAACACAGGCCCGCAACACCGGGTTTCGGTCTGACGGCAACGTCGCAGCCATCAGGCTTCGGGTTCGGGAGCACAGCCACGACTTCGGCGCCCGCGTTCGGTTCGGCAGCGCCGTTCGGGGCGTCGACGACGCCTGCTTTCGGCGCTAACACCAGTACTCAGGCATTCGGCGCCACGACTACGCCTGCATTCGGCGCTGGTACAGGGTTCGGGGCGACAGCGGCACCTGCATTCGGCGCGACCGCAGCTCCTGCATTTGGAGCGACATCTACAGCACCGGCATTCGGAGCAGCTACGGGGACTCCAACCTTCGGGGCTACATCTGCTGCATCAGCTTTTGGAGCCACAACTACTCCAGCCTTTGGTAAGTTGTTTTAGTTACTAACACTATATATCTACACTAGGTATGCAATGCATTCTGCTGGTTGCAAATGTTGAGTGGAGCGTCCAATTTGTTTTTGGTGATTATTACTCTGTGGTCAGTCCGATTTTTATGATATCAGATTTATACACTCAAGGCAAGTACTTTGTCATTTTGGCAAATTTAAATTCGATTGGTTAAGCCGTTTCAGAGGTCTAGATGCACAAGAGATTTACATTAGTGGCCCAAATCTGAGCTCTGCTGAATTATTACTATGCATATGCTTTTTCTATACATATTATTGTTATCAATCAAGACATTCCTTGTCACACATTTTTACAGCAATTCCTGCAATTAATAATTTGGAACACCACTACTTGCAGTTGGTGAGTTGGCGGTTACTAACACCTTCCAATAACCTGAATGGCTATAATTCATTTAAGAGGCCTTACAAATTTTAAAATATGTTTAGAACTCAAAATACCACAAAAGCATTGATAATTTCCAATAAACTGATTAGGAATATATAAGATAAGTATAGAAAGGATAAATATAAAATGGATCCATTACTATAATGGATCCATTTTTTGTTGCTTTTATTTGTGAGTTGACGACCTCTTTAGCCTAGTTGGTAGTGACTCTGCCTCCGAAGCTAGAGGTCCCGGGTTCGGATCCCGGCCAGGGCATTTATTTGTGCATTTTTCACGGATATTTGTTCTTGGGTCTTGGATGTTTTCTATGTATTTAAGTATGTATTTATCTATATAAGTATGTATATCGTCGTCTAGTACCCATAGTACAAGCTTTGCTTAGTTTGGGACTAGGTCGATTTGTGTAAGATTGTCCCCCAATATATTATTATCATACAGATCATAATAGTCCTGTACTAGATAGTAACAAAGTGAAAATGACAAGATATTCGTAAATTTACACAGCCTAAATAGGTGAGCATTTTTCTCTGATAACTGACAGCTCCTCAACATGTCGCATCTCAACCTATTCTTGACAGATTTTACAGCAGCTTTGATAATTATATGAAATCTTTTCAAAATGGCCAGGTCATGGCGGTTGAACATAGTAAAATTTACTTGAGAGGTCTACAGCTCACAGATCAACTCGTGATAATAATATATTTACTGGTAACTTTCAGGCGCGACTTCTCAGCCAGCATTCGGGGCTACTACCACTCCAGCTTTCGGCCAAACTAGTGCACCATCATTTGGTGGTGGTCTTAACTTTGGGGGTGGAACCAGTACTGCTTCTACTGGTAAGAATCATTTGTATAAGACTACTTTTCTCCAAAATGCTTGCCTTTTGACATTAAATGAAAAACAAACAAACAGTAGAAGGTGAGCTTTGTCCCTTTAAGAGCTCTCTCCTCCTGAGTCTCTCCTTTTAAATCTGCCATTGCACATATTTCTTGAATTGTGCAATAAATTGTAAATAAATGTATGTGTTACACTCAAGGACACAGGCGACACAATACATCTCATTTGTAGACAGCAAAGATTGCTTAAGTGTAAGGAAAATTTAACCATGTAGTGCTTACAAAATGTGCCAGATATTAATGCTGCTTGACTATACTAGTTTTAATTTTACTACATCCCTAACTATTTCTTCTTCTTCTACAGCCTGTTTTCAATGAGAAAGACTAAAAAAGAAGAATGTCTTACAAAAGGACTGTAGAGGCGACAGCCTCTTCGCCTACAAGTCACTTGCTGCCAACAAATCGGCACTGATCGTCGATTAACCAAACCAAGGAAATAACTATAGATCTACAAAAATTATTTATGACGCACTTTGATTGCAGGATTAAACTTTGGCACACCAGCTACCTCGGCCAGTACAGGGCTAGGAGGGCTGGGGGGCTTTGGATTCGGGGCTGCGGCCACAACACAGAACAGCTTCGGGTTTGGAGCGACTACCACCACTACAAACAGTTTATTTGGTAAGTCTCAAATTAAGTTACTCTCAATTAAAATACAGTTTTCTTTCATACAACAATGGTGGCAAATAATAACGCCTGCCTGATGGTAAACAGATACCATAGCCTATGGACGCTTGCGACTCGAAAATAATCATAAGGGCATTGCCAATCCTTTATCAACATGAGCAATCATTGTGTTGACAGGTAGAGACATATATTAGACCTGCGTAATTACTCTCTCCTCACTTTCACCACCAGGGTCCATCCACATATTACGTCGCAGCCATGGAGGGGGTTACTGAACGTGACAGTACATGTTAAAGGGATAGGAAAAAGCGTGACTGGAGTAGTCGAAATTTTGCGTGACGTAATATGTGGACGGCCCCCCAGGAACACAGCATAAAGAAAGAGCAATTAGTTCTGATATTATGGCTGCAAAAAAATAATACTGATAATAATAAGATATTTGCACCACAAAACATAAATTATTATTATTATTTCTTTATTTAGGAAACAAACGGTCACATACAGATTGAAATAGTACTTATGTGATGTACTTATAAACCTGTAGTTCCATTAATTATGAAGTAATAAAATTTATAGAAATAAGTAATGCAAGCATGCCTACTGTGCACGCGCGTAACCGCGCTTAGATCCGCTAAACTTAAAGTTATACAGTACACATTTTAGTTACTACTAAATGCAAACATGTCATCATCATCATCATCATGTCAGCCGAAAGACGTCCACTGCTGGACATAGGCCTCCCCCAAATACTTCCACAATGACCGGTCCTGCGCCACCCGCATCCAGCGGACACCCGCGACCTTCACCAGGTCATCGGTCCACCGTGTGGGGGGCCTGCCCACGCTACGCCTTCCGGTATGTGGTCGCCACTCGAGAACCTTTCCGCCCCAACGGCCATCGGTTCTACGTGCTATGTGCCCCGCCCACTGCCACTTAAGTTTAGCGATTCGGAGGGCTATATCGGTCACTTTGGTTCTGCTGCGGATGGCCTCATTCCTGATGCGATCACGCAGAGAAACTCCTAACATAGCTCTCTCCATTGCTCTTTGGGTGACTTTGAGCCTTCTTATGAGGCCCATAGTAAGCGACCACGTTTCAGTACCATATGTCATCACTGGCAACACACACTGATCAAAGACTTTCGTCTTGAGACACTGCGGAATATTGGACGAAAAGATGTGCCGTAGCTTCCCGAACGCTGCCCAGCCGAGCAAACATGTATTGTTGTGCAATATGAATTAGCTAAACAAGTCAGAAATTGTTGTTAATACTAAGCGAAAATTATATCGAGATATTCTTTAAAAAGTTATAGGGAACGGCAGGCGGTCCTATCACTATAGAGCGTTCACTTACAGACAACCTTAGTCATTATGGTCCCCTGCGGTATTTCCGTACCTATACGACCTTCAAGAAAAGAGCGTACTCCCATCTTAAAGGCCGGCAACGCACTTACAACCCCTCTGGTGTTGCGGGTGTCCATGGGCGGCGCTAATCGCTTACCTGTAGTACGCTTAATTGTTTGCTATTTCATAAAGAAAGTCCCTATCTTAATCTTAAGAACAGCTTTACCATTATTTACCTTTTCTAATAGGCTGCAACTCCATGTATCCCAACTCCTGCCAGAATGCTACTGTCCCCGTTACCCAAACATTTCAAGACGTACAAGGCCCTTGCTATGTGGCGAACTGTCATGACACCCAAGAATCGGGGACGCCCATGTATCACGTCAAGTGCGCTAGTAGAGATCAGTATCACACTATTGCGCCTTCGTTTGGTGAGATATTAGAGACTAGGAAGAATACTCAGTAAAGTACTGTAGCAATCATTAAGTAGACATCTTTCATACTTGGATAGGAACGTGAATAACATCCCTGGGCGACAAATATCTTGATAATTCTTTTTTGTTAGGAGGAGTCGAGGGAACTCCGCGAATTTGATAGGCACGCATATGCCGATTTCGGTATTTTCTGTAGGTAACCAACCAAGCATTGGCTCACGGAAATCACAGCGAAGTACAAAATTGGCGTCGGTGTTTTTTGGTATAAATTATTGTTTAACCTGTTTTATGATAATGCTAGGATTGTATTTACTTTTTTTTCATTACATTAACCAGTTAACAGTTGCATTTAATTCTAGTAAGTAAAGTTATTAAATACAGTCAAAAGCAAAAGAAACGTATGATAGTATAGAATTTCCATACAGTATTGAGTTGAGTATGCAAATAAATTGTTAACAGTAACATAATGTATGTAAAACGTCACACCTGGCCAATAAAGTGGCAATTACCGAACGCAACGTGCGGGAAATCCCACTTCCTGGCCAGGGAGACATAAAATTTTGTACTTACCATGGCCTGTAATAACGAAAGCCTTAGGTCACATATTTATCGCCCTTGCCTCAAATACCTGCGATCTGAGACATAATTTGTATAACTTCCCTAAGTAAGAAACGTACTATTACAGTACATATGATGCTACTTTACCGCATGAGTGCGGTAATCAGCAGATTACGTGCATATGTCGAAACTTTAAAGAGCCATATGTACAGTAAAACGTTGTACGATACACGTGCGAACAGGTAATTCGCAACTCGTGTCGGTTTAAAACACCCTTCGGTCGTGTTTCAATTTATCACCACTCGTTGCGAATTTCCTGTTTTCTGCACTCGTATCGTAATGTACTATTACAGTACATATGGTGCTATATTACCGCACGAGTGCGGTAATCAGCAGATTACGTGCATATGTCGAAACTTTAAAGACCCCATATGGCTCTGTAAAACGTTGTACGATACACGTGCGAACAGGCAATTCGCAACTCGTGTCGATTTAAAACACTCCCTTCGGTCGTCTTTCAATTTGTCACCACTCGTTGCGAATTTCCTGTTCTCTGCACTTGTATCGTAATGTACTATTATCATTTTTTAATATGATATTGTACGCAGGTCCCAAATTAGGGGCGACTAGTGCCACAGGACCACAACTTTCCACCACAGGTGAGTTATTATTTAATTTTTGTATACTACCTTTTGATTGGAATTTCTTCCGCGTAGACTCGTTAATCGCCTTTTGGGATGTCTGTTATAAGATTCCCATAAGCGTTGTGTTGATTATCGCATTTATAGATAGGATAGAAGTTTGGTTTGTATGCATGGCATGGGTCGCCTTTCTCTGCAGCAGATTGTACATTGAATAAGGGCATTATTATTTGGTTACAGCAACTCCCAGTCTGGGTCTAGGCGGACTGTCTCAAAGTGGTATTGGAACTGCGACCACAACCACAGCTGATGGAAAAAGTGAGTACCTAGCTATATACGGAAATGGTTTTTTTATACAATGACAGTGGCAAACAAGCTAAGGACACCTATGGACACTTGAGACTACAGCTCTCATTATTAACGAATTCTAGATGGTAATTTTAAAGAAAAGAAGATAGAAGAATTATTAGAGAAGTCTTTTCCTATCTCAGGGAGGTATTTCACATCCAATATCTTTGTCCAATATACATTTGATCAAAGAAATTGGATGATTTCATCCAACTTGGATGGGACCCCGACATTTGATCAAAGATTCTGACGCATGAAAAATAATAAAACTTGGACAAAGATATTGGATGAGTGGAATGGGCCTCTGTCAAAGAAATTTGATAAAAGATTGGACGAATATATTGGACGAATGGAATACCACCCTCAGCTCAAAATTATATTTAATTTTAATGAAGTGTTATTATTCAGAGGGCCTACTCCGAACTTCGAAAATCGAACTTCGTATCGTGCCGTCCCTTTCCGTCACATAGTGTATAACACGAGAGTGAAAGGGACGGCACGCAACGAAGTTCGATTTTTGAAGTTCGGAGTAGGCCCTCTGGATAGACGTATCAATATTTTTTCAGTCAATAGTTACATGGTAAACATTGTGTTCAGACTACAAATCAGGCCTCAATACAAGGAGCCTCGGGAGGAATCGAAATAATTTTACCAACGTAGCATCAATGTTTAAATAATAAAATGTCATATAATATAAAGTAACTAAGCTGGATTGGGCCAAAGTTATTTCTTTATATGTATTTTATGTAATGTCAGTCGAAATATAATATACATAAGAAAACTTTCGTCATCTTGTCTTGAGGTTTTTTTTAATGGACAGCCAAACAATTAATTCATTTTGTACAGTCAGAAGCAGAAGTAGCTACGCGGGCCTAGTGCTCGAAATGAGCTACACAGAGACTATAATGTCAAGAGACTAACACTCTGTGTAGATCAAGTGAACATGGTATACTACTTAGCTACTTCTGCAGTTGAACGTATGACAAAAAGAACACCTTGGTTCATATATATTTTTTTACTCCTTTTGATCTCATGATGTGCTTTATTTTTAGGTGAACCGCCAAAACAGAACAAGCTGCCAAATGAGATGCTAACAAATGTGGAGTCATTCAAAGAGTTTGTTAAAAAGCAGAAGTCCCTTAGTTCAGACATAATGAGGGTGTCTATCAAGCCATTGCATAAGGTATGCATTTAGTAATTTCATTTCCATTTGGTTGTTTGAATTTTAGAATGTGTACAAATGTTAATTATAATTTTCAACAAAATTATTTCGTACAATAAATAAAGTATGTATTGTACACTCACAGACTTTAATTGTTGAGGCATTTAGAGCTCCCTTCATACTGGGCATCATAGTTAGCTATAAAGTGTCCAGTATAAAGTGAGTTCTAAATGGCTGAACAATTAAAGTCCGTGACCGTACAATAGACTAACCGAAATGTATGAAGTAAATTTTTTGGCATGGACAAACTTGGTCCTATGGTAAGAATTGTTGAGAATCATGGATAAAACAGATTTCATATTTTTTGTATCAAGAATTTTGTGTACGGCTAAAATACAGTTCCCGGCGATAAATGGAGAATTAAAAAAAAAACGACCAATGGGCAGGTGTCGAGCACGGCGGAGGCGACGCTGCGGCAGGCGCTGACGCTGAGCGGCGAGGTGGGGCGCGCGCGCGCCGCGTCGCACCGCCTGCGCGCCTGCGCCGCCGCCGCGCTCGCGCACACCGAGGTCTGCGCCAGGGACTCACTAGGTATGCTGTACTGTACACACGGCGGAGGCGACGCTGCGGCAGGCGCTGACGCTCAGCGGCGAGGTGGGGCGCGCGCGCGCCGCGTCGCACCGCCTGCGCGCCTGCGCCGCCGCCGCGCTCGCGCACACCGAGGTCTGCGCCAGGGACGCACTAGGTATGCTGTACTGTACACACGGCGGAGGCGACGCTGCGGCAGGCGCTGACGCTCAGCGGCGAGGTGGGGCGCGCGCGCGCCGCGTCGCACCGCCTGCGCGCCTGCGCCGCCGCCGCGCTCGCGCACACCGAGGTCTGCGCCAGGGACGCACTAGGTATGCTGTACTGTACACACGGCGGAGGCGACGCTGCGGCAGGCGCTGACGCTGAGCGGCGAGGTGGGGCGCGCGCGCGCCGCGTCGCACCGCCTGCGCGCCTGCGCCGCCGCCGCGCTCGCGCACACCGAGGTCTGCGCCAGGGACGCACTAGGTATGCTGTACTGTACACACGGCGGAGGCGACGCTGCGGCAGGCGCTGACGCTGAGCGGCGAGGTGGGGCGCGCGCGCGCCGCGTCGCACCGCCTGCGCGCCTGCGCCGCCGCCGCGCTCGCGCACACCGAGGTCTGCGCCAGGGACGCACTAGGTATGCTGTACTGTACACACGGCGGAGGCGACGCTGCGGCAGGCGCTGACGCTGAGCGGCGAGGTGGGGCGCGCGCGCGCCGCGTCGCACCGCCTGCGCGCCTGCGCCGCCGCCGCGCTCGCGCACACCGAGGTCTGCGCCAGGGACGCACTAGGTATGCTGTACTGTACACACGGCGGAGGCGACGCTGCGGCAGGCGCTGACGCTGAGCGGCGAGGTGGGGCGCGCGCGCGCCGCGTCGCACCGCCTGCGCGCCTGCGCCGCCGCCGCGCTCGCGCACACCGAGGTCTGCGCCAGGGACGCACTAGGTATGCTGTACTGTACACACGGCGGAGGCGACGCTATATATATCCAAGCCACTTCTTTGGCGTCACGTTCATGCTCTAAAGGTTTTCTAAAGAGATCCTATACGAGTTCCAACAAGAGGGACGGAAAAGCTTTTACGCAGGTTAATTGAGAATTTGTTACAAACAATCTCTTTAATTTGGGCGGCTAACCGTTTATTTCCCTCAATGTGTTTCGAGGAAAATAAAAAGAAGTGGAACTAACATAGCAAATGCTATAACTCTCTCTGTCCCTCTTATTGAATTTTAATATATAAGCATATCGATTGGTTGCTTACGCACACGGAGCCCTGCACTAGGTTAGGTGACCTCGCCTTGAGAGGTACGGCGTAGCGGAATGTCATCTAAGTCATATCTGGAGCAGCTCAACTGCGGAAGTACACTCGTACAGATTCAGAAGACCGCAGCCACAATAACACCACTACTTGCTCTGTAGGTATTTAGTATTGTGTTACATGTATGGAGTGCCCCTCCCCTGATTTAATATTTTTTCATAATTTCGTATCACTTAAAAGTAAAAGTAAAAGTAAAAAAAAAGTAAAAGTAGTTTATTCTTCAAATTAGGCATATTACATGCACCTATGAACGTCAATAAACTACCACCGGTTCGGAAAAATAAACCTCTGCCACGAGAAGAACCGGCGTAAGAAACTCGGCGAGGTGTCATTTTTTCAAAACAATATACATTGTATAGTTAAATATAAAATTACAGTCTCAGTTACTACAAAAATAACAAGCTACAGTAGAAAACCTATTTTCGCGATAGATTAGCCGTGCAGGACACTATCACTGCCAAACATCCCTGTCCATGATGTAATCGTTTACCTTATAATATGCTTTTGAAATAAGTGTTTGTTTTACTACAGATTTGAATTTAGAATTGCTAAGTTCAGTAATGTGTTTTGGAATTTTATTGTAGAATTTAATACAATTTCCCAAGAACGACTTTTTCGCCTTTACTAGTCTATAGAAGGTTATTTTCAGTTTCCCAGTGTTTCTGGTGGCTATTGGTTTATCAGCGTTCGTTGGGAAATTGCACAAATTCTTCCTAACATACATTATTATTTCAAATACGTATAGGGACGGCAGGGTTAGAATATCTATTTCTTTGAAAAATTCTCTTAATGAGTCACGCGACCCCAAGTTATAAATTGCCCGGATAGCCCTTTTTTGCAAAATAAAAACAGTTTCAATATCTGCAGCTGATCCCCACAAGATTAGACCATAAGTAATTATACTATTAAAATAAGCAAAGTAAACTAACCGTGCCGTTGCCACATTGGTAAGCTGCCTTATTCTCCTGACTGCAAATGCAGCAGAGCTCAACCTACTTCCTATCGCTGTTATATGGGAACCCCACTGCAATTTTGAGTCCAATGTAATACCTAAGAATACAGTTGACGTAACAAATTCTAATGTTTGGCCATTAAGTTTAATATTTGTATCTAAGTTTCTATTTGACGAGTTCGCTAGAGAGAATTTCATACATTTAGTTTTTTTCGGATTCAACACTAAGTTATTGGCAGCAAACCAGTCAGATATCATGGACAGGGTATTATTTGGTTCAATGAGTTCAGTATCTTTCCTATTTACCTTGAACAGTAATGAGGTGTCGTCTGCGAACATTACAATGCCTGATCTTCGGCTTACCATATATGGTAGATCATTTACATAAACAAGGAACAGGAAAGGGCCTAGAATAGACCCCTGAGGTACTCCCATCTCTACCACTGTCTCTGACGAAAGGGCTTTATTTATCGCTACCTTTTGATTTCTCTGTGTTAAATATGATTTCATAAGATCCAATGCATGTCCTCTGATACCATAGAAATTAAGCTTACAAATTAAAGTTCCATGATCTACACAATCAAAAGCCTTGGAAAGGTCACAGAACACTCCAATGGCGTCATATGACTCTTCCCAAGACTGCAAAATAAATTTTATTAAACTTGCACCTGCATCAGTAGTTGATCTACCTTTCGTGAAACCGAACTGCTGTGCGTGCAAAATATTGTGTGAATTAAAATGAGAAACCAATTGCGTAAGCATTATTTTTTCGAATATTTTGCTAAACGCAGGTAGGATAGAAACTGGACGATAATCAGAAGGATTATCTCTATGACCTGATTTGAAAATAGGAACTACTTTACTACACTTCATTAAGTCTGGAAAAATGCCATTGTCTACACAACTATTAAAAATGAGAGCTAGAGTGGGTGCAACGACCTCGAGAATAGATTCCAGTACCATGACTGACACGCCCCATAAGTCCTCAGTCCTCTTTATTTTTAACATTTTAAAAGACTTCAGTACATCTAGAGGAGAAACATGATGAAATTTGAAAATATTTAGTGACTCTAATTTTACGTTCTCATTCAGAAGGGATTCTGCTATTGTGGTAGATGATGCCAAACTTTGAGTCGTGACTATAGGAATTTTGGAAAAGAAATTATTAAATTCATCGGCTACTTTTAGTGCATTAGTAATTAAATTATCCTCTATTTTCAAAGAAATCGTGAACTCTTTATTACTTCTCTGCCCAGTCTCTGTGTTTATTATTTTCCAGACAGTCTTGGCTTTGTTATCTGAGGACTTTATTTTATTATTCAAGTGCATTGCTTTTGCCTTTGTGCACACTGTTTTGAATAATTTGGAATAATCCCTAACATACTGATGGAAGCGTTCGTCAGTGGTGCAAGATCTCCTTTCATAAAGTTGGTATAAGTTATCTCTACTCTTTCGAATTCCGGTAGTTGCCCAATCATTAAATCTCATTTTATTGTTTATTTTAATACGCTTTTTACTACAAGTCCTATTAAATTCGTTACACACTGTATTCAGAAGCATTTTGAATTGATCATTCGGATCATTTGATTCTACCTGGGTGTTCGGCATGGCGACTAGTAGATTTGACTTTAGTAGTTCTAGTCTACTTTTACTCAGGGGTCTTATTTCTATAACGCGATCTGGAGGTTTTACTTCGCAAGGTAGCCTGACCATCTGAGCTTTATGATCCGACCGGACTCCATTCACTATGCTTCTGTCTAGATGAGGACAGTTTAACCAAATATTATCTATGCAAGTGGCAGAGGTCGGAGTAACTCGGGTAGGTGCTTCAAATAAGTAGTCAAAATTGAACGATTTAAAAAGAGTGATGTACTTATCTTTTTCGACTGATTGTGATAAAATATCGATATTAAAGTCGCCACAGACCACTACTGGTTTTTTACCACTTATTGCTTTACTAAGTACATCCTCCATAATTTCTATAAAAGATATTAAGTCACCTGATGGTGGTTTATAAATGCAAAATATCAGATACTGATCCGTCTCTGCACAAGCAATCTCACAAACACGATCAACAGAACAACCTGAGAGGTCTTTACGTTCTTTAAAAGTTAACCCATTTTTCACTAAAATAATAGAGCCACCACCCTCTGCGGTAGTTCTGTTGAATGCGCTGGCCAATACGTAATTATTTACATTAAATTTCATCATATGATTCTTTAACCAAGTTTCTGTTAAGCAGACTACATCTACATTAAGCTCTTCTGTAAATAATTCTAAATCTAGTATTTTGCCAGTGAAGCGATTTATATTTTGGTGTAATAAAATTACACTATTGTGCTTCTCCATTGTCCCAACAGTCAGTTTAAAGACAAATCCGCTATTGGAGATGTCGTCCTATCCAAGGGGGAGTGGGAGCTTATATTTCCAAAAACGGAATTAATAAAAGATGCTAAAGATTTAGCAAGTCTGTCAGTTGTAATACGGTAATCACTAATAGCATTATTAGTGTCAAAAAATATAACGTCACTATGACGGCACGTCAGCTTATACATAAGCTTATTGAGATTACACGCATGACTGTTAGCACTGCAAGGAGAAGCAGAATAGGGTAACGCGCCTATAATAACATTTTTAGCACCTAGCTTTGACAGGCATTCGAACTCAGTCTTCATCTCAGAGTACCTAATATTTGAGCCATCACCTAACATTAATACAATTGTGGTCTGTTCATTTATATGGACATCTTTAATATTATTTATGATTTTTTCAAATGAGGCATCGGGCATACAATAATTTATAACACAGCTGTTCTGAATATTATTACATAAAATTTTGCCCAATCCTCGTCCTACCCTATCTGAGAAAACCAGAGTTCTATTTACATTATTACAGGCTGGGGTTATTTTTTCCGGTGACACCGGCAAGCTGCTGTTCGACACAGATGAGTAAACTGCATCTCCGGGCAGAGGGTGAGCCTGCCGGAGCGCATACTCACATTCACACGAAGACTGCTTGGTAAGCAGTGCTTCCAAACATTCCTCGTTGTGGTGGCACAGCTCCAGCAGTTCATCCGCTGCCAGGATATGTTCACTAATTTGCTTCTGAGACATTACATATTTATTAGTTAGATCTTTCAAAGAATTTTGTAATCTGTTCAGTTCGGCTTGCAGCTTGTCAGTGTCCGTTTCATAAATGGTCCTACTGTAGCATAATTGCTCTTTGTAAGAATTTAACTCTTTCAAGACACAGACATGATTTTTTCTCAATTGAGTAATTTTATGAATATTATTATACTGTCTGTACAATCGTTTTGATTTTTTTATAAATCTATTTAACTTAACATACTTTTTGTATTTCTTATAACTTTTAAAACAAACTTGCTTATCATAAAAGGAGTCCTCTGTCAAATCTATTACACTAGAAGGTCCAAAATTGCTGCAATGCTTTGCATAAGCGTTTGGTGTCACAAGTTCTTCAAAGAGCCGCTGAGTGTTGTTTATTTGCTGGCTCTCTGCCTCTTCTTGCAATTGACGGACCACCTTGTGGGCATCGGAGAGCTCATACTCTAGGTGATCCACACGTTGCAGTGTCCGCTCATGGATATCACAGCACTCTTGAAGACTGTTCAGTTTCTCAAACAGATGGTCACGCTGTATGACAGTATCCGCATGCAAAGCATCCAGGTTGGCTAACTCACATTTGAGTCCTGTGTTTTTTTGAATAATCAATTTAACCTCCTCTTCACTTTCATCTCGTTCCCGCAGTAGCTGGTCACACAGAGATTTAGATTGCTTTAGTTCCTTGAGTGTTGCATTTAATTTCCTTTCCAGTTCACGTACTGTGGCCTTGCGTGTCATAACTGAGCTAGACATGTTGAGCTAGCTGGACACACAGCTCTCCACAGCACCTGAAATATGATGGCAACACGACTAAACACCTAGCAAGGAAAGCACAGTCGAGAGAGAGTAGGACTGAACAGATATTAAGTGTATAGATAGAATATAAATATGAACGTAGAAGGCAGAATTGAATTGTGAATATAAGAGTGAAAATATGTATGAAAAGAATATTTGACAGAGTGAAACACAATTGGCATAAAAGTTATGAATCAGCTGACCGAGTCCGATGTCAGTTCCGAGTGAGGTTATGCTTGTAGTTACTTATTAATTTAATACGGGAAGTATTTAAGTTAAATGTTATTTAATGTAACATAAAATGCAGCTATGACTTATTTATATTGAACACAATACTCCCCAGATTAATCGTTGAAGTTTCAAACGATGATGCGTTACGATGACTTAAGTAGCGATTCATAGAATACACCTTCCTACCAAATTTCATAATTGTAAATTATAGTCTCCGAGTAAACCGGCTGTGACATACGGACGGACGGACAGACATGACGAAACTATAAGGGTTCCGTTTTCAAAAATTATTTGGAAGATGGACCCTACAAACTTAATAAAATAATTTAATTGCGTTTATTATGCGTTATTAGTTCATAACGAGAGTCCTTTTCAGCACTCGTGCTCAAGCGGATTGCCTGCAAAAAATTATATTATCTGTCATATTTGATATTATATTCTTCCCATTACAAAATAACGATGATAATGCTATGTATATATTATATACAAAAATCTGTAAGACATTGATTAAGCCCAGCACAGAAATGTTTATAAGGGAGATCTTTAATTGCTTGTTTGACATATTTCAGGTACGGAGTTAGAAGGCATGGCGCCGCCGGCGTACATCAAAGAGCTGATAGGAGAGTTGGAGCAGCAGATACTGACGTTCAAACGGCAGATGGAGGTAGCTGACAAGCAGATGCAGTCCTCACCAAAACTGCTGACTGAACAAGGTATGGGGTTCAAGAAAGGAGTGTTTAAATATTTAAAGGGTCGGCAACGCGCATGCGACATCCCTGAAGTTGCAAGCGTCTATAGGCTGCGGTGACCGCTTACCATCAGGCCGGCCGTACGCTTGTTTTCACCGACGTGGAAAAAAAAACTATTTGTTGGCATACATGTTTCAGAAAATATATACTAAAGGTACTGATTCGACTTTTTGTAGAGCGCAGTTAAGGTTCACATACTCCGTTAACTTCCTGCCTCATATGCTAGGAGGGACAAGCGAGCCGCCTCCGTCATTTTGCTCTTAACACCTCCTCTCCGTAGTCAGCTCTTCCGAATCCTTGCAGCAGAACTGCTGGCTGGATGCATCACCTGAACTGAGGTACTAATCCGACTTTTTGTCCACAGAACTGAACCTCGGTATAAGACGCATGCACGAGTCTCTCGTAGCGTTGGCTGGGCGTCTGCAGGCGGTGCACACGCAAGTCGAAGCGCAGAAGGAACAGTATCTCAACCTGAGGAAATACGTGCTCAAAGACTCCACGGATGTGTTCAATTCTGTGTCATGTAAGCTATGCAGAGATCAGATAGTTATTAACGTAATAAATATGCTTACAATGCGATCCAAATAAAAAATTGGGGGACAAACTTACACAAATCGACATAGTTTCAAACTAAGATAAGCTTGTACTATGGATACTAGACTAGACGACGATATAAATACTTATAGATAAATACATGCTTGAATTTTTTGTGACATTTGATGGTTTACTATGAATAGAGCGAGTTGCTAGAAGTGGAACTGAAAATAAAATGTCATATGCTCTGCCTGCCTTTTGGCAATACAGGCGTACCGTGATTTTATATGTGTGAACTAATGTAATTCAATTGTTTTCCAGCCAGCAATAGTCTAGACCAGATCCTTAGAGACGCGGAGGGCACCAGGAAAAAAAACAAATCGGGGCTCAACGACAGTCTCGGTCGCGCCGTGCTCTCGGACCCTAGAGCCGCTTTAGGTATGTTCGTTCGACAGTTTTTATACTAGGCCCGTTCCAAACAAGCCTATGGCCTGCCCAATGATGGCACAGTAGATATATAATTAACTAAATAATAAATAAATATAGCTTAAAGCAGTATACGAACGGTATATTTGACGCAATGACACTGACACCCATAGCTACTATACAGCTATACATGTAGCCATCTCATCATCATCTTGTCTTATATAAAATTCAAAATAATACTGTCCTGGTATCTTAATTAAACGCTGTTGCACGCCTATAATTGAGATACAGGCAAGACTTGTTTCATCTGTTATCTTATCATTATAAATGTATAAGCCTTGTATCTTGTTGGTGTGTCTGATAAATAAATAAATAAATAAAATAAATAAATGTAGTGAATAATGCTTGGCCATCGGCTAAACTCTGAATACGACTAGATCCGAAGAAGCGTCAATCAATTACAGTATTCATAAAATATTTCTAGAAGGGTCGAACGCGATATTTATTTATTTACCAACGTTTCCGGTCATGTTCTGGTCTGAAACTGACATCCTATCCCAGCAAGTTGTCAAGGGAGATATGGGTACACAACATTTAACTACCGCACAGCAGGGGCCTTTCAGCTCGAAGTACGATTTTTTCTATGGAAATGTTAGTTTAACTTGTTTGTAACAGATGTCACTGGGTGCTATCTCTATCGCACTAGCATATTGAAGTGACAGAGATGCAGCGGTCGTACGGTTAGTTCTTACTAAATACACAACGGCGCTACGATCTATGTGGAGTATTTATCTCTATCTGTGAGCGTCAGGATGACAGGACCATGATAGATTTTTATATCGAGAGTAATTCCAAGTTTTAGTACCTTTTTTGTACTATTTGGTACCTGACATCATAAAATTTGTACCTCGCTAAAAATCCAGAAATATTGAAAATAAAGTGGTCAGCCTTTCTGACGTCAGGTTGACAGGACTAAGTTTAGTTCCCCTAGTTGCAGGCGTTATACCGAATCCATCTTTTCGTAATTATTTAGTACCTAATTTGTACCTTAATGCATGATATTCAGTATTTTATAATGACTTACAAAAAAAAAGTTACACCAAGAATAAGCTTTGTATGGGCATAGCGCTGCAGTCCGTTGATTTGAACCAGACCTTAAATTTTGTTGAAACGTTATGATTTATTGCTATTAAAGTATTTTATGCATAATAAAGGTTCCCAAAAGTAGAGTCTGTCATCAGAATCTTTGATCAAATGTCGAGGTCCCATCCAAGTTGGATGAAATTATCCAAATTCTTTGATCAAATGTATATTGGAC
Organism: Notocelia uddmanniana; assembly: GCA_905163555.1. Lineage (NCBI taxonomy): Eukaryota > Metazoa > Arthropoda > Insecta > Lepidoptera > Tortricidae > Notocelia > Notocelia uddmanniana. The sequence continues at coordinate 14,861,572 of LR991063.1, read as the reverse complement.
AAAGATATTGGATGAGTGGAATACCTCCCTTAGAGACTAGTAGTCTCTCATATATCTACTGCGTTGGTATACAGACACCATCGCTCAGGTTTTTTGATTTTTTTCTAGACATGGACACCCCTCAAAATTTCTTAGAGGGCCCTTTATCTTTCGGATTAGAACTTTGATATTAATGCACAGAATGCTTGCATGCGTTTGTATTATTATACAGGATTATTGGTCCTGGCAGCAGGGCCAGAACCGACAGGGCAATGCAGGGGCAGGGGAATAGCTGGAATGCAACAAATTTGACCCTCTAAATGTAATTTTCAATAGTTTTTTTTTTCATCTGAAATTAAATTCAAAGTGAAACCCAAAAACCTTTTTTTTTAATGTTGTAAACTTGATTTATGCCTTTACATAATCAAATTTGTTGCATTTTAGTTTCTCTATAGCCTCTTGTCAGGAATGCCTCAAGTCACCAGTAACCTTGTATAAGCTTGCCATGGTCGCCTACCGCTCATTACACTGACCGTTCAGAGGTCCAAACGCCACAGTTTAAGAAACCCTGCTGTAGCCTATGCCGCCAAGCACTACGCCTTTTATTGATTTGAGGATTCATTGTGTCACGATGCCGTGCACTGAAAACGTTCCATACTAATTGACACTACAATGTGACACCACAGTTGAATAGCCTTCGTATACCTTTGTATGGAAAAACGAGTAAATTGTCGTTTTGCACGGCTTGCACTAGACGGCTCGCAAGATAGCCGTCTCTCTCTAGTTGGTACACACAGAATCAGATGGATAGTCTATGTCGCGCGCCGACTTGTGCTAGCGAAATATTGCGTCTGTACAAAAAGCAATATATCACGATTGTTTCGTTACAATTATTTTTTCATTAACACATGAGAAATGTATTAGTAATTTTCAATTTACTATTTTAAGTCTACAGTCGCGTATCCTTTTATGATTTTGGTTATTCTCTCTAATTTCCTTTTTATTGTGATAATTTGATGGTTTACTATCCAAGTATCCACTTACTACACATTATAACATTATAATGATTTATTTCAGGTAATATAGCTCAATTAGCAGGACCAACCCCTTTCAGTTACATCGGCAATTCACTGTCGCCGTACTCAGGACCTGATAATACTGGTAAGTCCATAGTTCACTATAATAATGGGGAGAATAAATAATAACCTTGCTTTTTGTAGCGAAAATCTTTATATTTTATTTTGTTTATCCAATATTTTTCTAATATGAATTTGTGTCTTGCGGAAAAAAGATCATTTTTATTTGTCAATGCAAGGGGCTTACAATGGGAGGAGCGCGTCTCGTTTTATGCCCACCGCTTGCAAACCCCGAGGTGATCAGTCAGGCGGGGGCCGTCGCCTCGCGGGCACCTGTGTCGTGTCGCGATCCGCCTCCGCCGCCGACTTGAATTACGACGAACCGCGCGTAAATAACTCCTATTCATAATGTGGATGTCTTTACAGACGTTACAGACAATCAAATATAAACAAATCACTAATTGTATATAAACTTTGTTATTGTAAAAGGCAATCATATTAATTTCCAATTCAAGTCTTATTTACAATTTTTTTAAATATTATTATTTTACTCCTTTTTATTCTGTGGTTTATAAACCCACGACTAAATTGTTAATGAATTATTAGTAGCCTCTCTTTTCTTATGTAAGTAAATGCAGGATATTACCAAATAATTTGTACCTTATATATATATTAGAAATATAAAAGAACGTATCCTCATAAGGAAACTACGGCACTTACGTCGTTTTGTGTAAGGAGGAGTCTTCCGGAGATAACGTAACCTTTTTGGGCCATACTGTTCAAAATAATCTTCTATAAAAGGGGGTACGAAACCCTAAAAAGAGTATCTTAATAGAACCGTAGGTATACTTTATTAACTTACTTTTTGTGTTACTCACAAATTAAAGTTAAATGGAATTTCAAGAAACAAGAGTTAAATGGAATTTCCGTTCACGAGATCAGTTTTATTATTGGTGTTATTCATAATGACACTGACAGACCTACATCTCAAGTAATATGTACTTATTAATGTATTCATTGAGTGACAACCCCAACGCTACACGTGCCGCGCGTGAACGAATACAAGTTATGCGATAGACAGAGATACAGAGAGTAGGTACGTTTCTTATGCCTAAACGCCGTTTTTATTAGGAAGTGAAATTTCTGTATGTACTATTACTTATTCTGTGGCTATACTCAATGGCTATACTGTTCAAAATAATCTTCTATAAAAGAAGGTACGAAACCCTAAAAAAGTATCTTAATAGAAACGTAGGTATACTTTATTAACTTACTTTTTGTGTTACTCACTTACAAATTAAAGTTACAAGAGTTAAATGGAATTTCCGTTCACGCGATCAGTTATATTATTGGTGTTATTCATAATGACACTGACATACCTACATGTGAAGTAATATGTACTTGTAACTATTAATGTATTCATAGAGTGACAACCCCAACGCTACACGTGCCGCGCGTGAACGAATACAAGTTATGCGATAGACAGAGATACAGAGAGTAGGTACGTTTCTTATGCCTAAACGCCGTTTTTATTAGGAAGTGAAATTTCTGTATGTACTATTACTTATTCTGTGGCTATACTCAATGGCTATACTGTTCAAAATAATCTTCTATAAAAGAAGGTACGAAACCCTAAAAAAGTATCTTAATAGAAACGTAGGTATACTTTATTAACTTACTTTTTGTGTTACTCACTTACAAATTAAAGTTACAAGAGTTAAATGGAATTTCCGTTCACGCGATCAGTTATATTATTGGTGTTATTCATAATGACACTGACATACCGACATGTGAAGTAATATGTACTTGTAACTATTAATGTATTCATGGAGTGACAACCCCAACGCTACACGTGCCGCGCGTGAATGAATACAAGTTATGCGATAGACAGAGTTGCACAGAGTAGGTACGTTTCTTATGCCTAAACGCCGTGTTTGTTAGGAAGTGAAATTTCTGTATGTACTATTACTTATTCTGTGGTCAAGGTTTTGTAAGATGTCAGTCTTGTTATAATAATAATAATAATGTAAGTATGCCTTTATTTAAAGACTTTATTTATTTATTTGGAGAACAAACAAATGGATTTACATAAGACTTAAAAACTATATATACCTTAAACTAAACATGCATCGACCTCCTCACTAGTTCCCTCTAAGTACACACAAAAATTAGGTGTTGTAAGGTTGGAATATCTTAGACGATATAATATCTATTTTAATCTCTAATTCTATCACTTATCAGACATCGACACTGTCGTCTTGCCTTCTGACGTAGGCCTCCTCTAAAGATTTCTTCATCAAACATTTCGTCAATTTTTTTTTTCATTAAAAATGGGGTTACTCTTGGGCAGAATCTAGCCAGGGAGCAAAGATGAGGCCGACGATGAAGCGAGCTCACCCAGGAGCCTTAAAAGGGTCTAGGTTATATGAACTCGGAAATACAAACGCCGGCAGAGAATTCCAAACCATGCAAGTGCGCAGTATAAATAGACCCAAGCGCTTGGTTTGAATTAGAGTAATTATATAAGTTTAAGGTAATCCTACTTTAATGGTTACTCTATGTAAGGTCTTCGGTATAAACGTATTGTTTTTGTCGCAGGCAACAGCTGGCAGCCCAGTCCGGCGGCCGCGCCCGCGCCGGCGCCGGCGCCCGCCGCGACGCTCGCCTCGAGCTCGTTCGCGACCACGTCCGAGCCCAGCTCGGGCTTCCAGCTGCAGAAGCCGCCCGGCAAACGCGGGAAGCAATGATATTGGCGGTAACCGGGGCTCGGGCTGAAGTAGCCCTGTGTTCCTGGGACGGTCTATTGACTTTTGCCATAACGATTGTACACAATTTTTTCTTTTCGCATGGGTTTTATTTCCCATGGATGATACATTTTTAGAAATATGGATATTTTCCGGCATAAGTATCTATTATTCGATAGTGACAACCGGTTCTTAAGCCGTTTAGAAACCGTTAATCGTTCTGTTGTGAACCGAACTTAATGTGAATGATGATACAATGGTGAATGAAATGTTTTAAAAAACCTAAAAATTTAAAAGTTTCATCTTTTGGAAAATAAACCTTTGGGAAATGAAAAGTAAACGAAAAATATACGCCCATAAGAACGGGTACCTCATGTGACAATGTAAATGTATAGTGCGTTTTTTTTATATCGAATCTTAGCTATGTATTATAATGACCAGGGCCCATTTCACATAGACTTGTAATATGTAATACAACCAGAAACCTTTTATAAACCTTTCCGCTTTTATTACAAGTTACATGCCTTTTACTTGCTTTTGATTAACCATGCCTTCTGAAAAACATTAGGGCTTAATATAATATTCAAATATCATAATGAGCCTAATCCTTATTTGGCGAGCATGACAATCAAACTGTCACGGATCTATACCTAAACCGGATTGAGTACTGTGACGAAAAAGTGTGACCGATAGAGAAGCCAAACTCGAGGATTGCATCTCGTTTTAATTAGGGTGACCAAGTACATCTGTGGATGTGAGGATTATTTCTAATATAGGTTCTATGTACAATGAAATTTAAACTAAAATAGGTAGTAAATAAAATAAGAATATTTTTCAAAGAAATATTTATTTTCGCTAATCACAAGTTTGTGTATCCAATTATCCATACATTGTTAAACAATATAGTCTTGTGTAATTTTTGCCTAAGCCCTACTTTATTTTCCAAATCTCTTAACAAATATGTTCTCCCGTGATGGGCCATGCGTAAATAAAAAAAAGACGAGGACGAGTTTTAATTCACCATCAACAGATCAGCACGGTGGTGCCATGATACACGAGTTCGGTAGGTAACAATACAATATAACTGTTACCGAACTTGCCGGTATCCAATTGAACTGAAATGTAGCATACTTATGTACAGTATGCGTGAAAATTAGAACACTGTACATAAGTATGCTAAATTTCAGCTCAATTGGATACCGGAAAGTAGCTGTAAAATGGTTAAAAAATTGGAACGACAACTTAAGTACTTGCACAGTTTAATCACATACAGTCCAAGTTGAACAAAAGCTCATAATAATAACAAAATTTTTAAAAGATTGAATTTCAACTGACCTTTAGAAAAGGTTTTCTCACTAAACACTTAATAACGAATATTTCTGCAAAACCAGCCCAAGTCATAGTCACCCTAATCAGTTTGACATTTGTCTTGTCGTTTTATCGTAAAATATAACAAATTGTTCCTTACCTGTGAAATGATATTCCACAATTAATAAAACTTTCACTTTTACAACCCTTTACACAACATGTTTTCACTATTTTCAACTAATTTCATCAGCCGCTTATTTTCATAATTTCAAATTTGACACAATTAACGTTGGGGATACCAATTAATATTTGAAAAATACTACTATATTTATTGCAACACTAGGTTTTAGTCAGTTAATAATGTTGATATTTTATACAATTACGAATGAGGTCAAATGTAAATTATGCCTGATAAATATGCAGTACTAGTTAGTACAAAGCAAGTAATTGTTTTCAGTATTCTAAAATACCACAACATATATTTTTTTTTACTGGCAAGTTGTGCGAGTGGGATACCGCCCTCCGGTTGGTTGCTCTCGCTCGGACCGCTTTCTCTAGTCTGTCTGTCATAACAGGATATTAACTGTATTACGCGAGAATAAGGTTCAAGTTTGACTGGCTCATAAAAGTTTGTACTCAATCCGGTTTAGGCATAGATCCGTGCAAACTGTAACTTAAAAATGCCAATTTGCTTTACATTTCGCCTAATATTATTTGTAAAGATTGTTTGACTTATAGATTTACGTCGATTTCATCATAGTCAGGTGACGATTAACTTTTGGCTATGTGCACGACACAAGGGGCACCTAGCGTTGATTAATTCTGGGGACATGTGAAATAATTACATACGAAAATTTTATTTCATAAAATGATGTGTAAGAAAAAACCTTCAGATACATTTCTTGTGGATATACAGTTTTTATTATAATGGTCATGGTAGGGTTTCAACCCAGCAAGGTATTTGTAGAACCGTCAAAGTATTAATTGTCATTGTCAATTTTATTAATTTAGTTTATTAGTGAAATAGGGTCCAGGGCCCTGTGTCACAATACTCTACAAGTGTACATATTTATAAGTACATGCGGCTCTCCTGGGTACTAAAGTTAAAAGCGCCGAATTTCGGATTACGAATCCAAATACAAATTTAGGTTTTCTACCTAAATGTACATAATTTACATGCACATAAGCCGGTTACTTTTGACCACGGGAAATTCGACGTTGGTTCTTTCTACTGTGTGGATGTTGAGCCTATTAGGGCTTGCGATCGTGTCCGGATATAATGTAATCATGTCGGGTATCTGTATCTGTGACACACGAACGCGGTTCTAAACACCCGGTCCGTTCGGATCCGTGTAATTAACGATCGTGTACCCAGGTACAGGGGTCCTAATTACCCGCGGGTATCGAATAACTATTGGCAGTTTAGCAGTGGTAAGTTAGATGAGATCTTTTATATAAATATACATTGCAGTGTAATTTATAAGCCGCGCGTAGAACTCGCCCGGACCGATAACTACACGGGTGCCCGGACGGCCAGAGAGCCTACTCCGAACTTCGGGTCGTACCGTCCCTTTCACTCTCGTTATATACACTATATGACGGAAAGGGCGGGTTCGATTAGTGGAGCCCTTTGTAATACAAGATTAGTGAATAATGCATTAACATCGGCTAGACTTGGAATACGATTAGACCCGAAGTGGCTATCAACCACAGATATCAGAGTAAAGCAGATCCGCTCATTTAAGTTGAACGATTTCTGTGCACCTGATCTATTCTCACTAATGCACAAATCAGAAAGTTTAAGAGAGACAGACAAGTGACATGTCTTAACCTGTCAGTGTCTTCGTCTTCATAACTGAAAATTGTACTGAACTAACGTTGTGGTGTCTTAAGTTTATATGGGATTTAACATTCTGGTGTGCTTTCAAATGGAGACAATTCGTTAACAGCCGAAAATGATCGTACTATCTGTCGCATTCTTACTCATTATAGTGCACCATAGGAATTAATGAGACAACTAAATGAAAAAATCATCTGGCTTAATACTGCGAGTCTGCTTTTCTTTGATGTCTGTGTGCTATCAACTATCGTATGTATTAAATGATTGACAAGTTCATGTCAGTTAATGTGAAACTTTATCAGTCAATGTCAGAATGAAAACTGGTAGTATTTTGCTATTTGACATGACAGATGTTAAATAAAGGAGTAATTTTACGAGTTGAATACGTCACGCATGAGGCACGTCACTACGTTTACTGTGCGAGTGCGTTTTAAGCAGCCGTGTGACCGGACCAACGGTAATTGATTGACACTTCGGATGCAGTCGTATTCCGAGTTTAGCCGATGGGTAAGCATTATTCACTATATCTGAGGATCTACCGCGAACTTCGAAAATCGAACTTCGTATCGTACCGTCCCTTTCCGCCATATAGTGTATAACACGAGAGTGAAAGGGACGGCACGACACGAAGTTCGATTTTCGAAGTTCGCGGTATACAACCTGTACGTAAGTTCCGTGAGACCTCGGGTGTTAATATTAATGTTACTACTATATTATAGCTGTAAAGCGTTGTTTCCTTGTAACAAGATATAAAATAATGTGGTGTCAAACAGTTATCTACGCATAGTAGCGTCCTCGCGTACAAGTTTGTAGGGTACTGATAATGTAAATGTATTTGAATAAATGAATATGTCAATTTAACATGATTTATGTCATCCGGAAATATACAATTAAAATTGTTGTTTTATATAGAAAATCCCGTGAGTTTGAGACATATTAAATATAATGAAACGGGTCACTCACGTCTTAAAGGTCGAATATCGCTCGACATGTTTCAGACCGGTTCGCGGTCCTTAATCATGAGCACCTAACACGGCGGCGGTTTTCTTAGCACTGCGTGCCCGTGCCCTGTCCGCTCGGTTGCTCGGCGCGGGTGGAGGCGGCGGCGGCGAGAATCTACCCTCGTTTTCTTCACAATTGTTCAATGCCGAACTACACACAACACTCACAACGTCACATGCTAAAGTCTCGTCCACACTCTTCACAGACGTAGTATTCAACACTGTTTTCCAGCTGGGTGGTACAACCCATCCACAATCACGATTAAAATTTGGAAAGCGACCAATTTCGATAGCCTCCCGCACTTTGCGTGGTACAAAAAACTTTTCCCTCGCTAATACGGTTACCTTATCGAACCGAATATAATGTGATGGGCCCGAATCCAGTGAATGCTCCGCAACTGCAGACCCCCGAGCATCACGTTTCTTTATACTGCGTATGTGTTCAGACAATCTAGTGGAAATGTTCCGGCCTGTCTCTCCTATGTATTATATCCACAGGAGCAGGGAATCATGTAAACACCAGGGGTGTTCAATTAATTAAAGCCAAACTACCCACAAAAGGTTCAGTCTCAAACATTGCGACCGAAACTGTGAGCGGAATTGCGAAGCCTTAGCACGGGGCCTCAATTTCGCTGAATATTGACGCAAAATCGAAATAATTTTGAAAACCACGATATAATTGACACACCAGTATTGTGATAATAATAACCGTGTAACAGACCCCAAAGAGCACGAATAGCGAATACGAACTTACTGTTGACACATTCGCCATACCCACCTATGTTGATATTATACATTGTTAACGTTAAGGTGAAGGGATATGCAAATGACCTTGCCCCATCGGCGGCTAGCCACAGACAGCGGGCGTTCATACTAGATGGCGCGAGCGTAGGCTATCGATGTATTATTAATCGGATTGACGTATAGATGGCGTAAATTATTTCATTTATATTTTATTTGGTGATTTAATTATAACTGTATTTATAGTATTGAGGAAAAAAAAGGAAAATCCAATGCCACATGTTATCTCACTGCTGTATTTTGCAATCGAGAACAAACCGAAGCACACCGAAGGAACTCGACCGCTCAAAGCATGGCCAGGAGAGCGAAAGAGACAGCACGATCCAAACTTTAATACATAGCTAGAATTAGTACTTCACTTTGAGATAGAACTTTTATTATGTAAGTATAAGAAGAAAATTTAGGAATATATTGTGATATTGTCCTAGAATAGGAAGGCTACCGTTTGTTGATTTATCGGTTCAAAACCTAACTTACCTACCATCAATCTCGGTACTTCTAGCCGACTAGATGCCGCTGAACTCCTTACCTGTGTGATAAACACGCGGCGCGGGCTCTTGGCACAGGGTTAGAAAATAAAAGTCTAGTTTGCAGTTATTATTATGATGTTTATTTCATTGGACAAAATACTTAAGCATACGGAGGATGAATACCCTTTTTTTAAATAATCAAAAAGAAGTAAACTATTTATTTAGTTTTTATAAATACTTTGACAATTTTCTTTGCAATTTTTCATGAAAACATATCTGGAAGTATATAAATAGATAAAAATAAAACCAACCAAGTGCGATTCGGACTCGCGCACCGAGGGTTCCGTACAACTAAAAAACAAATGTGATTTATCAATATACTTATTGGTATTTGTTGGTAAAATATACGTATTAATACTTTCAGTGCCAGTAACCCTAGGGTGTGTGGGCGCTGGTTTGGTAGGCGCTTTCCGCTACATACGGTTTATCTCATGTTATCGGCTACGAGCGTAGCGCTACGAAATCGTTGGCAGTGAAAGTGTTGATAAACAATATCACTAAATAAGATCATAGGTGGAATCCCATTAAACATATCCTTTTTCCTGAATGTACTAAATTGATCAAGAAACAATGCCACCAAATGTGGAAAGAATACTTCGATTTGAAAAAATTCGTGTGACAGGCGAGGCCATACATTTTAAGAACTCTGCTTCCCATGTTTTATGTACAGTATACATCGTAGCAGAGAAAAATTTTTTGGTCATTGGACCAAATAAAAATATGCACCTGCTTAGTGCTGCTCATCTGCTCACATCCAATGGCCACCGTTCCAGCCACTGCGCTTGTGTTTAGATCCAATTCATTAGTGGACTCATCATTGTAAACTACAAAATCCATGTTGCACATTTTACATTTCAGCCGAAATTGAGATAGTAAACCAGTGCGAACTTCAGATACAATTTCCACTGCTTTTAAACCACAATTCAGTGGACCATGACAAGACATTTCCTGTAGTTGCTTGAAAAATGGGAAAACATTAACAATTCTTCTCTCAATGTTTTCATTGCCTTTATCACTGAAAAGAAAATAACATTACAGCATGAATTATCAAAGACATAACATCTAATAACTATGCTACTACCCTCCATTTCATTATATTTATGATTTTAAAAATAAAGAGTGGTGTTTTTTTTTTCAAAATTCTGACCATTTACTATCTGATAATGTGCTTTTTAGTACATATTCACATTTATAAAAACTACTTTTTTTACTTTGTAATAATAGTAATAATAATAAAAATATGCATGCGCTTTGTAAGGCACATTAAGCCAAGGTCTTCCGGCAGCTTGAATTCTCTAACAGTCAAGTTATCCATTCACTTTACAAGCCAATAAGGTCTATTTTACCCCTTGGGTTGAAAGGTCAGATGGCAGTCGCGTCCGTAAAAACTAGTGCCTACACCAATTTGTGGGATTAGGTAGCAGACCCCGGGCATGGCGGGCATCCGTCAGGATTCAACTGTACTGGGATAGTGCTAGGATGATATACGACGAAACCTTGTATGGAGACTGTTGTGTGTTTCTTCATTATTTTAACTTTTCATTAATTAATAACTTATCCGCCATAACAATATTTATGTGGAAATTTCAACTTGCTAACTATTACCGTGCAAAAAAGCCTGTTTGTTAGAAGTTGGACAGAAAAACGGTGTAGACTTATTAATAATGTTAATTTTGGTACCCTGAGAATATGGAACCCTGATACTTCATTTATTATTTATACTCACCTTTCAACCACAATATTGTCATCCACTACAAATGAATCATCATCAACAGCAACAGAACTGAAATAAAAGTACAGAGAAAGAGTCCACAGTAATATAATAAAATAGCAAAGTACTGAAACATTTAATAAATGTCTTTGCTATTATTAGTCATCTTCCCTAATAATCATTTACATAAACATTATTTTTTCAGATTATAGTATTTTAGGATAATAAAAAAATATTGGGTGACACATTTACACAAATCAACAGTCCCAAACTAAGCAAAGCTTGTATTATGGGTACTAGATGATGATATACATACTTATGTACATAAATAAATTCTTCTGCCACTATCTTTGGCACTATGCTGCGGGGGATAGATTATTTATTTTTAAAATTTTGTAACGTAATACATAAAAACATTCAAGACCCCGGTCCAAATATTCATGCTCAACACACAAATAAATGCCCTGTCCGGGATTCGAACCCGGGACCTGTGGCTTCAGGATTTGTATGAAACAAACCTAATGGGTAGTATTTAAACACATCCAAAGGAGTTTACAGTTTTATAGCAAATGAAACTTATGTAAAATTAATCAACACTTTACAATTGACAAAACCCTAAAAAGAGGGATACTCTTTCATTGATGTAGCAGTGGGCATCTTCTAATTTAAATATATAAAATTACATAAATTAACATTTACTTTCATTTATTTTTGATGTTCATATGATTGGATAGTAATTGATTTATTGATTGACAAAAACATTACAGCTTGTAATTGTATCAATCACTGACAGTAGTTTGTATCTATTGCATTATGCCTCTTCCATATTTTGTAATACCATGAGTGCCTACATAATAGTAGTTACATTTCAGCAACACAATAATCAGATACTTACGTTTCAGGTTTAACTGATAGTTTCATTAGCTGCTTCAGTTTACGTTAGTATATATCTTCTTTGTCAGTACTAAACTCGTGATTGTCATTGTCAAAATCTGTAGAGACGCTACAACAAAAGGAAAGCAAGGGTTTAGAAATAAATAACACTGAATTATGAACACACACAACTAAGGCCAGGTCTTATGGATTTTGCACAAATACCCCTTGTATATAAACTTACTTTGCTGTGGCGTCGAGTCGTTTCATTGCAGCAATTTGTACTCGACGTTTGCGCATCAACCTGACTGATGCAGTAGGTTTCCGCCCCTTCCTATTTCCCATATTGGTAAAAGTTTAACTATGTCACACACCGCACCAAACACATAGGTTAATCCAATGTCAATAACAATACACCTAATCTAACCTAACCTAACATCATGAAACAATACAATCAACGAATAAAATGAACTACCTATTTTAATTATCTAAACTAAATAACACACACAATATAACAAAATGCAGTTAAAAATCCTTTAACACCAAATTCCGCACTTCTAAAGAACGTATGAGCGTATATCAACTATCAAAACAAAACACACAGTCCACACAGAATTATCAAACGTCAACAAACAACGAACGAGAGAAATATCCATGGATGGACGTGGGATGGACAATAAATCTGGCAACAGCGCAGCACTCGTGCAAACGGAAACGAGCTCGCAACGCCGCTTACGGGCGGCCCTTCCTTCCTTACTTCGAAAAATGCAATGATACAATTATGCATGCAAGTTCAAATCCTACATCACAAAAAAGTCAAAATAGTCCCCCAGTGATTTTTAATTTTATTTTAAGTAGTTTTAATAATTTTCTGCGTATTTATTTATTTTTTGAACCTTTGAATCATATTTTAATGTTTATAATAATTTATTGTACGTTACAAAGTGCCTGGTCATAGTATGTGAGCAAACATTTATTACAATGTTTAACATTCTTATTGTATAGGAAATATCTTTAAAAATTATAAAATATCTCTAAAATCCGTATTTTAGTATTTTAGGGATATAATAAAGTCTAGCCCACAACACAAAGTTACAAAAGTATACTTACAAAGTATGGCCACAAAATAACTTGCACAGCGGGAATAAAACTTAAACAAAAAAATGCTTAGAACGGCACTTTTAATGTGACTTATATATTTTTCAGTGAATTCTAGGAACACTTGAACAATTAAGGGAAATACTTGAGTATATGTGTGTTCAGACGGTGAACTTTCAAAACCTCCACATGCTGTATTTTAAGCAAAAAATCTCAGCAAAAACACCTCCATTTCATAGTTTTGCCATACCCTTCGCCTTAAGGAAGAGCGGTGTCTCTTGCCACAGGCATCTTGTTTGCTTCAAAAGAGACACCAGCCTGAATATTGCAAGGTTTTTTTGAGCTTATGAGTAAATCATTTTAATTTTTATTATTTAATGTTCTTTTTATCAACTGAAACAGCTCATTTGGATGATGTAGCGCGCATGCCGCTAAAATTTTCAAGTCCTCCATATTCGTGTGCGAATACACCCCACGAATGTGTGTTCGCGACGGCACTCATACATACACGAATGTTTCGTCGAATGAGGAGGCGAATAGCGAACGCGGTAGTATAAATCTAGTGTGAGACATAAATAGTACTGAATGACAGCTGTCAAATGAAGATATGATAAGCCTCGTAGACCGCAAAATGTTTAGCAAACAAAAACATTATTCACTCGAAAGTCGCAATGGACGGGCAGTTGGAACCTCAGAGTACCAGAGTAGACGTCAAATAATGATACCGCTAAGAGCGAGAAGATCATATACTAAATTTTTATAAGAGCGACAGAGAGGGATATATCATTTGTTGTCCTTGTCATAGTTCCGCTTTTCTTTATTTGCGTCAATGTCATCTATAATAATAATAATAATAAGCCCGCAGGGCAGCTTGTGACGACCTGTTGGGGAGTAACGACCCCACGGTCCCGAGAGTCGGTCAGGGCCTCCGTCTACGGCGTGTCTTCGTCGGTCGGAGTGAAATCCCAAGTCTGCGGGCCGGACTCTCAGCTCTGGCTTGCCTTCATTGGCCGTCCAGAGAGGAGTCGTTAGAGCTACATGCTCCAGGGGTGGAAGTGTTAAAGGGCATAACGCCGCGAGTAACTTCGGAGAAAGCGCAGCACACCTCTCGACACCCCTGAGCTGCTCACATCGGTGTTGCTCGTGGCCGTCTTTACGACGGCGTTTTCAGGGACCCATCTTAGGAGCGGCTAGTCACCGCCTGCCTCGATAACGTTGTAATTACAATGTTATGGCAGGTGTCCGAAACTCTTTGCAATAGCCCAATCTTATTATCCATCCAAACTTCATCACCATAGCCCAGTCCATTCTCTATCCACTTCACATACAATAGCACTGACGCCTATTGGGACCGGTTCATACCGTTGTACCCGTCAATGGTATGGTAGGTGTACTATATTATATCAAACTTCGTCTCCCAAAGGCCTCTACGTGTTGGATCTATATCACCACGCACGCCTACCAAATGACCGGGCTGTAAAGACCCGAGAGTTTTTTAAAACGGAGATACAAATAATAATAATTGCATTCATGTTTTTGGTATTGGCTATGTGCACGTCAGAAACGTCAAACGTCAAAGGTCCCGAGACAATTTCAAAACTCAGATGTCAAATAATGACACATGAATATTATATTTACTTTAGTAAACGAGAAAGACCCCGTATTGGAAATTTTACTGAAATAAATAAATACATACAAACGAAACGAATCGTAGAAAACCGTTAAGAAACCAATAGAAAACGTGAAAGTAAATTTGACAGTGGTCCCCGGTAAGTACACATTTCTGCCATGGTGTGCGCTACGATCGCCTAGCTTACCCCCACCACCTACTTCGCACATAGCCAATACAGCAGGTCTTAAATAACTGTTAACTTAAGAATACAACATGACACCCTGTAAGGGTATTGCAAAATTAACTTATATCCTAAAGGTACATTAGAAGTTTACATGTATTAAAATATAGTATGACATATTCAAACTATACATATTTATGGTATCTATTTACATTAAAGAAATCTTGCAGGGAATAAAAACAGTTTTTTATTAAATATGTTTTTAACTTCTTAACAAAGGTTGTATATCTGACCGATGTTTGTGACGTTTTGGACTATATGGGATTTAACATTTTGGTGTGCTTTCAAATGGAGACATTACGTTAACAGCAGAAAATTGTCTTACTATCTGCCCCGTTCTTACTCATATCGGTTAACCATAAGGATTCAAAGAGAAAACTATATGAAAAATTGTCTTGCCTAACAGTACGGATCTGTTGGTATTCTTAATCTAAAACCGCGAACACACAGATCTGTGCGTGAACTGAAAACAAAGTGTTGCGCTCCCTGTCGCTCGAATTTGCAAGTGCAATAGAGAGGCATATAAATTTTTTATTAAGTAGTAACTCTGCTAACGAAAATTCCGAATTTCAAATTAAAGGGAAAAATGAAAAATTTTATGCTCCGAGCAGGATTTGAACCTGCGAAATCTGACATACGCGGCCAATCGCTCTAGCCTCTTCTATCAGAAACGGGAACGAAATCACTCACTATATTTAATATAGACCGTAAGCAACTATATTTAATCTGTACCCGCTGGTAGATTTTTGACGTTTCTTTCTTTTAATTATTTAATGGCACTGTGGCAATGGAACTTACTGTGAACATCCAACAATAAATATATATATATATATATAGCTCATTTAAATTTAACTTTGTGTAGAAGCTCACGGCATTTCCAATTGAACACCACTGGTGTTCAATTGAAATACCGTGAACTATGTTGAGCCATATCTTAGTTAAATGAAATTAAACAAACATTTTACTTATCAGCAGATTTATTTTTTAATGTATGTCATCTCATATCCGGGAAAACGATATATCTTCGTCCTTTCACAGAGTTCTTCGTTTTACAACCACAACACTCGTACATTTTGCAAAATGAGAACTTGCATGCCTTGCCACATACGATGCACTTCACTATCTTCCATTTGTTGTCCAAACAATGGTTAATACGCGCTTCCAGATGAATTTTCGATTAGCTACACACTGTTTCGTTTGTTTACTGCATAGTAAACTATCAATACTACAATTTAAATAACAACATTAGAAAAAATAATAAAAAATGTTCAGAGACGACTAGACGAAATTCCGAGAAGACGCCATTTTATTTTTATTTGTCACTTTATTTTGACGTTTGACGTAGGCAGTAGCCAATCAAAGCTCAGTATGTCGTCAAAATCTTTTGGTGCTTTTGACACAATGGGGTCTGTTACACGACTATTATTACTTATGATACTGGTGTGTCAGTATTATCAGCAATATTCACTATTGAAGTTGTATTGAAAAGGCCATTTACGCAGTGAATATTATCACGCCGATCACGCGTCAGTACTAAGTTGTTATTCAACTGTGACACTGCTAACCTAACATTCGACGCAAGTAAAGAGAATATAATCACTACGTTTTATTTAAGCGTCGGAGTTACTTTTAGTGCTCGGTACGTTATTATTACGGCGTAGTTAGTACACACCACTATAAAACAAAAGTATTACAACATTGATCCGATAAAAAGTGAGTTAATCTTGCCTGAGGCGCTACCGCGAACCGAAAACGAAGTATCTTCCTCTCTGTCGTTCGAATATACATGTGCGAGAGAGAGGCAGATACTTCGTTTTCGGTTCGCGGTAGCGCCCCTGGCTTCGTTACACGGAACATTGAGCGAGAAGAGATTCAGTGATATATAAGTATAATAATCATAGATAATTTAACATGTAGTCCCAAGTCCAACTTTGCATTTATAATAATAATAATAATAATTCTTTATTGCAACCATGGTAAAATACAGTTCTTAGGAATACAGTGGCATCTCATGGACCCTGGCAGGGTATAGCAATCATTATAGAAATAAAACCTTAAAACTAATATAAAATGGTTGTTTGTGACTATAAGTAAACAGTAAGTACATTCTTATTTGGCTATTGTTTAATTTACAGCGCATCGTTCATAAACTCCGATATTGCATAATAAGATTTTTTTATCAAGAATGATTTCAAGGAATTTGCAAAACACCGATCCTTTTCTATTGTTTTTAAGGTGTTGGGAATCTTGTTATAAATTTTTATCGAGCTGTAATACGGGCCCTTTTTATAAATGTCCATGACAGATTCAGGAAGAATTAAATTATCCTTACGCCGTGCACTCTTATTGAATTTGAATAGATTCAAATTATTTCTGACAAACGTTACAACTTCTAAAATGTACAAAGAAGGGAGAGTTAGTACTTCTAGTTGTATGAAGTGTGGTTTGCAACTTTCAGTTTGGGATATATTGGCTATAATGCGTATGCACCTTTTTTGCATTATAAATAGCTCATTTGCATTAGTGCTATCTCCCCAAAGAAGCACACCATAACGCAACCAAGCCTGGCCATACGCGTGATAAGCTGACAATGCACATTCTACTTGGGTATTGGATTTTAATACTCTTAGGGCATAAATAAACGAGGACAGTTTGGTTTTAATTTTGTCAGTGTGTTTTTTCCAGTTTAGATGTGTGTCGACTGTTAGTCCTAGTAGTGTAAAATTTGTTACTTCTTCGATATTTAAGTCTTGTTTAAGTGATGATAAGTTTATAGGTTGCTTTTGGTACGGTCTGAATTGAATGAGCTTTGTCTTATTTGTATTTACTTGAAGATTATGATCTTGTAGCCAATCGGATATTTGATAAAATGTTTTCTTGATTGAGAAGTTGTTGTCATTGTTAATAGGACAGTCGAATAGAAGCGATATATCATCAGCAAACATTATACATGTGTGGTTTGTAATTTTGGGGAGGTTGTTGATGTATATTAGGAACAAGACACAGCCAAGTACACTGCCTTGGGGGATTGAGCTGTTGACAGTTATTAGTTGAGATTGGTATGTTTCTAATTGCCCTGTTTTTTTATTATGGTGGTCAATTTGTACTAGTTGTTGCCTATTTTGTAGGTAAGACCGGAACCAGCTGTGGGTATTGCCACGGATACCTATTTCGTGAAGTTTGCGTAAAAGAATATTGTGACATACTGTATCATAAGCCTTAGACATGTCGAGCAACAAGCCTACGGCGTGGTTTTTATTATTAAGATATCCCAGTGTACCTTGTATTAAGTTATATACAGCTAAGGTTGTCGATCGTTTTTGGCGGAAACCAAACTGGTTTTCGTCTAAGAGATGGTATTTTTCGAGAAAAGAGTTAATTCTATTTGCCACGCATTTTTCAAAATTTTTTGAGATAGTTGGTAGCAGTGCTATAGGTCGGTATTGAGTGGGGTCTTCTTTATTTCCGCCTTTTTTTAATATCGGTCTTATTTTTGCAATTTTTAGTTTAGTAGGAAAACAACATTCTTCAAACGACTGGTTAATCAGTGTTGCTATGGGGCGCGCTAATTCTAAGCTACACGTTTTGATTAAGATTGGAGGTATGTCATCTATCCCGCAACTGAGCTTATTTGGCAATTTTTGTATTATTTTTTGCACTTCCGTTTCTGAAACTGGTGGTAGATATATAGAATTCAGGGCAGTATGGCCAGATGGACGGCCACAAGGCAAACCACTTTTGCTAGACTGCTGGCCAACAGAAGCAAAGTACTCATTAAATAGGGTTACGACTGATTGTGGACTTTCAATAGTTTCATTTCCTAAGTTGAGTTTAATGTTGTTATGTTTTTTACCTGTTTTTTTGCCAGTGACGCCTTTAATGACGTCCCACATGGCTTTTGTCTTGTTTGTAGCTCTATTCATACTATGGATATAACTTAATTTTTTTGATTTACTAACACATGTTTTCAAAGTTTTGCAATATATTGAGTAATATTTTTTTAACGTAACGTCGTTTTTCTGATTTAGTAGTGTTTTGAAAAGCCTTTTATGACGGCATGATATTCTTATGCCTTTTGTTAGCCAATGCTTATTTTGGCGTTTGTTGAGTTTAACTCTCTTTAGAGGAATATAAGTATTGAGAAGGTTATGTAATTGCTCGTCAAAAAGATTATAGTTTGTGTTTATGTCGTTACTTTTGGTTAAGAATGATTCCCATTTAATTTTACTTACAGCTACTTTAAATTTATCAAGATTATTAGATTTGAAGTTCCGTTTTAGAATTTTAATATCTTCCGCAGGTATCGGGTTTTCTGTACAAGTAAAGGTATATAATAAGCTTTTATGATCAGAGATACCCCGATTTTTACGGTAACATCAAACGTTTTATAATTCGTAAATGTAAAATCAATACAAGAAGCTGTTGTCTCAGTTTCTCTAGTAGGTACCCTAATTATTTGGTGGAAATCGTACTGCAACATAGTATTTAACAACTTTTGATACTGTGTGGAATTCTTAAACATATCTATATTAAAATCTCCAGTTATAACAGTGTGTTTGTGATTTTTTGACTTTAATTTATCTAAGATCTTATCAAGTACCTCAAAGAACATATCGATATTTCTATCAGGTCTATAAATAGTTACTAATATCATATTTGGCAATGTGATCTCCACCGCACAGCATTCTATGACACGTTCTATTGAGAGATTGGCAATGTCAGGTTTTTCTATGAACGGAGTATTATCCTTTAGTAGTATAGCGGCACCACCTCCCTTATGTTCACATCGATTGTATTCTGCGGCAAATATGTACCCGTTTATCTTCACTGTATCTTTTTGGTGATAATTAATCCAGGTCTCCGTTAAACAGACGGCTTGATATTGATTTTCTTCTAGTAAACTCTCCATTGTGTCGATTTTGTTTTTTAGGCTTTGGATGTTTTGGGTTAATATACTGAATGTAGTGACATTTGATAGTTTATTTTCGAAAAGTAGGTATCTCTTCATCACTGTACATATTTTTGTGAATTTTGCTGAGGTCCTCTTGTTCGACATTTGTAGGAATGTTGATTTTCGTCTCCTGAGATTGGTAACCGTTTTCTAAATTTTGATTGTTATGTATGAATAGTTTGCCGTTTATAAATAATTGATTGTTTCTAATCACCGCGTGCTTCCCGTCTTGCCTGGCTGCGCGTAGCTCTGTTATAAGATTTCGTCTAGTTTTTAATTCATTTTCATCGAGGTATTCAGTTACGGCCAATCCTGAGTTATTGAAGAATTGGCGGTTTCGAAGTATATGTTTGGTCATTTTTTTACTAATAAGTTCTATTACTAACGGTCTTCTATTGCCCCTTCTACCTATTCGTCGCGATTCTTCGATATATCCATAGATGTTAATATTCATGATATCTCTGAAAATGTATGTAAGTCTCTCATAGATATCATCTTCATTTTCTCTGTCTAGTTCATCGAGGCCATGCAGAACAAATTTCTTGCTAACATGGTCCGTAGGACCTCTTGGCACGTTATTTATAGATTTTTGTATGCATTTCAAATCCTCTTGAAGTTTTGTGTTTTCTAAATGGAGTGTTTGTATTTTCTTTGTTAGATTTTCTATGTCCTTTTTTATGAATTCTTGCTCCACGGATAGGGCATTTGTACGTTGTGAAAAATCTGTTTTGAGTTTATTTATGGCTGCATTAACTTCACTTTGTATGGTGCATTTTATTTCGGAAACAATAGCCTGAGTATTGGTTTTTAGTCTTTCATCTAGAATGGCCCTGAAATCATCTAGAGATATTGAATTTACTGGATTTTTAGAGGTATATGTTAGTATCTGGGTATTCGTATGGGTGCTTATTGACGGAGGTAGTGTTACGCAACTCGTGTTGCCCTTTAGAGCAGAGGTTTCTGAGGGTTCAATTTCCTCGCAGGACATATTTGCGATATCGAGTTCCGTTACTTCCGTTGGAGTAAATTGCTTGTGTAACCCTAACCCTGCTGGGGATGCGGGCGTGTCGTCCTTCCGTAGTCTACGTTCATTATTTTGACAGGTGGGGCAGATCCACTGCCTTTTGAGCTGCGCACCTTGCTCTCTAAGGACGGCTGACGGAATATTTAAACACTGGTAGTGATAAATTCCCTTACAGCGCGTGCAATTTAACAGTTCTCCTCTTTCTATGCGTTTATTGCATGCCAAGCAGTTCATCGTGGTTTTATATTAGCGGATATTGGTGGCGAGGCAATGTATTGCAAAGTAGCAATCTAAAGCGTCCAACGGCCGCAGTGGTGTAGCAGCGACTGGTGATGAGTCATGCGCAGGCGCACCGCGAGTTCCCGTGTGTCAGTTACGACGGTTTCTTAATTATTTTGTAAATAGTTATGCTTGTAACTCACGTTTTCCTTTGAGTTTCATTTTGATTCAAACGCCAAATTATTGGGCGTTTTAGCAGCTGCACGATGAGGTATATCACTAGGCACAACAACTATTTTTTACAATGATTTTCAATATTAAACCGAGAGCCGAAGTTTAACACTGTTTCTCGCGCGGTAACGACGGTAGATTATCACTTTAGTAAAGACAAGAGGATAAGACTAGCGGATGCATGGACTCCTGGCAAGGAGTTGTGTGATCTATCGTTGCAGGCACCAGGACAGGGAACATGTTAAAATAATGAGTGGTCTTAGGCAGCAGTTCTGTCATTAGAATCATCACAAATAATTAATTCGTCTTGGTGGTGGTGTTACAAGGTATGCACCTTTCTGTATGTGTGTACATCTTGGCAGAAATAGAGGTATTCCACTGGCTTCCACTGATCTTGCCTACAGAGGCTGTATTAATATGGTGTTCCTAGTGAAATTGACATGGTTTGGCATAGTATCTCTTGTTGTGGAGGCCAGGGAACATAACATAAATACAATTTCAGGCCAATTACGAATAACATTAAAGCATACCTATAGTTACTGCGAAGACTTAACTTTCTTCCTAGCATCTTCCCTCGTTGCATTTGGTTTAAATTTTTTTAATATACTGGCTAATTTGTCGAGGTCTTAATTTTTTCGAGACTTATTTAAGTAATTCTGGTTCCTTGGGTCCCACAGTGAAGGAGATATTTCGTAAGCAATGATAAATTGTTTAAGGTAGTCCTGTGCCAGGGACGTCGGGGAAGCAGACCTCGACCGCGAATTATCCAGCAGACTATCTTCTTCCATGGTCAAGAACGATCTTAGATAGTTGAATTAATGCTTTATTTCCCCGGTTCAGTTTGTTTGTTTGTTGTTGGTTGGAAGTTAGAATCGTTTCGCTTTTCATTTATCACTAATCTCAGTTTATTTAAAGTCAATAAATTATGAATTATTTACCTTTGGTGTATAGTTAAGTATTTAATTCAACTGGTAAGATATACATAGTTGGATATGAAATTAAAAAACTAAAAAAACATTACAAATAAAAACACAACCTAAAAATACTAACCTATACCTACCTAATGGCTAAGTGTATTACAAAAAGAACACCGCCTCAAGCAGGTCAGACTGCGGCATGGACCCCATTACACTGGCGGCATTACCTCTCTGAATCGCTATAGAGATGCGTTGCGAGAGGTAAGCACCAGCTCTGGGGTCGCCAGTTGTTTGGACCAGCCGCGGAGACAAGACCTTAAAGAAGTTTTTCATATCTGCCGACCAGGGTCCCAAGGTTTCCACGGCAAGCGCCGAATAATCGTAATCCTTTAATAAGGAAGAGTATTTTCGGCGCTTGTTAACTTGGGCCTGGTCAGCAGCAGCGCCGGCCTGAGAACGGGTGCCCTGAATGTGGGACAAGGCGAAAGTGTCAACGCAAGTTACGTCCCACACCAGGGCCTTGCCTAGTTTCCATGGCACTAATGTAGCCCCGTCAGGACGCTTGCCGTCGTCCCGCGCCAAACCTACAGGTTCAAGAATTGCTGGCACGGAGGCGGTGGCAAGCGAACGGCGGATAAGATCGTTTATAGTGCCATGGCGGTATAGGCGGCCGGCGCTTCTATGGTATGAGAGGCCATGTCTGCCCAGCTGGTCCACATTCCTTCCACAGTTACACGTATGAGCGAGGCACATTCTGGCTCCAAGTCTGAGGCATACCGATATTCTCAGGCAGTTTGGATCCAGAACTGTGCCCACGTTTCGTGATGGGAGGGCATGCAGCCAGTGACCCGACTCACTCACTGACACAGCCAAAATTCGAGCACGATCCGAGTCGTCCAGACTACTATTAAGAAGTGAAGCATGGGTTACCTTGAGGCGCGGAGTATCCCATGCTCTCTGGACATGCTTTGTTTCAGGGACGTCCACTCCCGGGCATGAGTCACACCAGGCTTTATTGGCCTCCGCTAGGCTCGCTATCTCCATGTCAATTATTTGAGGATGATTTAAAATAATACTGACAAGAGATAGCGAGCTGTAGGCCGAGGACAGGAAAGCCGGCAAGGCCACGCTGGATGAGGAACGAACGCCCAGACCACCGAATCTAATAGGGAGAACCGCTTGGGCCCACGATCTAGAATCGAAATTTATGTTTAATACTTTAGAGAGAGTTGTTTTGATGGAGTCGTCAATGGCAGATAAAATGGAAGGGAATTTCCAGATTGGGCAGCTGCGAAGTAAATACATAAATTTAGGAGTGAAAAGACAGAACCGAATTATGAAAAGGGCCATGTGGGGGTTGATTTGGAAAAGTAAATTTGATGTGTTATTAAAGAGATTTAATTTACATGTGATGATGGGTTTGATTGCTTCGTCAAAAATGGGTGAACCTAAAAGAGACAGTGATGAGTTTGAATGGACCGAAATGTTGGGCAGTACAGCGTTAAAATTTGTGAGAATTTCAATTTTTTTTTCTGATGGAAGGTGACTGGGCAAATAGATCTCGCATTTAGTATAATTTAGAGAGAGGCCGATATCTGAGAATCTGTCTATTATTAGATGCAGTTCCTGAAGAACTGTTTCAGCGTCACCGCCAAGCGAGCCGTCATCCAGATACCAGAGATTGAATGATGATTTAAGGTTAGAGATGATAGGGTGTATTGCCAAACTAAAAATGGCTGGCCCAAGCGGATCTCCCTGTTGGCAACCCATGCTGGAAAGAATTACTTTATCACCAAAGAGTAATTTTGTTGGGGCCCCGTAGCATTGCCATAGGTATTTGTATGCGTCTGGTAGTTCTTTTTTCACCTCTGATAAGAGGACCCCGCGATCGACCGAATTAAATGCATTTCGCACGTCAATTTTTAGGAAAACCTCGTAGTCCGGACGACAGAGGAAGGAGCGCGCGGCATGAACTGCAGCCTCACAGCCGCCCTTAACACCGAAACCCATCTGTCGAGGCTTGAAAAAGTTGGTCAGTTTAGTATGGAATTTACGGCAGCAGAGCTTCGATGCCAAGCGTCTGAAGGTGCAGCCGACAGCAATTGGGCGGATTCCGCCGTCCTTCTTGGCAAGAGCAATCAGATTGGCACCGTAAAGGAGTGGCACGACTTCGGTGTTAACGCGGCCTGACAGCATTAAATTTATTAGAGCAGTTATCTGAATTAAGAGAGCAGCACCTGTGTCACCCGACGGCATAGTGGTCAGGTCTTTTAGATGTTGTGGAGATAAACCGTCAATGCCACCGGCAGACCCGATCGGGAATGACAGGATCGCTCGATGAACAGCGTCTACGGACACAGAAGCAAAAGAGTCATCTGGACCGGGAGGATCCGGTAGTTGAGACGCAGGCGAGGGGACTGGGTGCTTCTCTCTCAAGGCCGTATGGGTCTCAGCTGAGTACGACGCCAGGTCGTCGCTAGAAAATAAAAGCCTGGCAGCTCCACTCACATTCCCTTCTGAAAGTTTGTTCTCTATACATTTTATTTTATTAAAATGTAGAGCATTTTGTTTTCTGTGGCTGCGTTCCGAGATAGTGTGTGGTTCCGAAAGGGATAAAGTTTTACTTTTTATCTGATTCGTAAGTGACGCCTTGTTATTTTTGTCTACGT
This sequence comes from Notocelia uddmanniana, assembly GCA_905163555.1. Lineage (NCBI taxonomy): Eukaryota > Metazoa > Arthropoda > Insecta > Lepidoptera > Tortricidae > Notocelia > Notocelia uddmanniana. The sequence continues at coordinate 14,836,747 of LR991063.1, read as the reverse complement.
GGAGAATCGTGTAGGAGAAAGTGAGTAAACGCTCCCAGGCTGCGGGGGAGTTCTCTGCGACGACCTTGGCGATACACTCAGTAAGGCAGCTGGCAACAGATATGCGCGCGCCCCGCGGTATTCTTTTTATAATTGGGGTATTTGCCTTCAGTAGCCCTAGTTTCCGAGTCAGAGTGGAGGAACTATTAGATGTTGGTAATGGGTCTATAACGCCAAGTGAAGACACTGGTTGAGAGGCACTGGGCAGCGGGGGATCGACAACCATACGGGTGCCATGCTGGCGAGCGGTATGGATTGCGAGACCCCGCCGCCCCTTGTACTGTTTATTGTCACCACAGATAGGACACTCCAATAGTTCCACCGAGGTAAGGCAAGGCTGAGACGGCATTCAAGGTTTATAAAAACACATTTCAAAAAACATATAGAAAAAAAAAACTATCAATACATAACGCAGCCGCTAAAAAACAAGATAGGCGTTCATTCACTTTTCTATGCAATATAGAGCGTAAAAGTAACTCACTTAAAACGAAGAAATCTGCAATAATTATGCAAAAAATAACAAAATAAACAGACTGACACTGTCACTGATTGACATAATTACACCGTCGTTCAATAATAATTCGTTGGGCGCAGGCGTTGTTTCAGCGTCGCCTGGGAGACAAGGGCGGATGGGCCAATGAGATAGTCAGTAAATTGGTAAGTAGAGCGGCAAACGGCTGGTTGTCCTGGGAAACCGCAACAGCTGTTTATGGCGTCTCGTGAGAATTATGAAAATCTGATTGAGATAACTGCTGATCGTGCACTTGCAACGGTCTGCCAACACTTGTGCTGGCAAATCCCACGATTATGAGGCCACGGAACTCAATTTCGCTTCTCGATTCATGTTTTTATAATTTATTTGAATAAATTCAAAATACTAACATGACAGCTTGACAGGATTCGTACCTAATAATAATAGTATTTAATAATTTACTCATGCTCATGCCTGAGCCAGTGACGCGGGAATCCCACAAGATTTGGCAAAATGAGACAGATAATATCATGATGCCTTTGGATGAACAATATTATTGAAGGCCCGCCCCTTTTATATCGCGGATTTCAAAATATCCGGACTTGCTCCGATATTATCACGATACTGCGATACTCGTCAATATTCACGTGATACGTATCATGATATGCCTGGATCGAGTGATAATAGTGACCATGTAACTGGGCCCAATATGGACGCTATCATACACGTTTCGTTCTACGTAGATAAACAGTCGTGTTATGATTATGTTTAGTTAGTCGTGTAAAGGCCCCAAAGAGTACATTGGCTGTGTTCCGAATCACGCTCACAGCGCTGTGAGCGCGCTCACGGTCGGACCGATTCACGCTCACAGCGTTTACACGAGATGTCGTGACGTCATTGATGACGTCATGGACGGCGCTCACGGTGCTCACACTCCCAGCCGTAAGCACCGTGAGCGCAAACGTCAAGTTGACGTTTGACACGACCTTTTCAATTATTGGCGCGAAAAAAACGGTTCAGTTAAATAGTTACTATAGTTGGTTGCTCTTAAAAGTAGTCATGGAGGATTTAGTGGAAATCTCTGTTTTTATTGAGGCTCAGTCAAAAGTAGTTACCTTACAGGTGTCCCCATCTGATGCTCAGAGGGCTCAAATAGGTAAGTAGTTAATGCACAAAACAATGAACGATCTTTACTCGAAAGAAAACCATGAGTTTCATTAATTGATTATATTGTACCCTTCGATTGTATGTCTATTTACCATTGTTTAACATTTTAGACAGTCAATTTCTGAAAAACTTGATGCAGCGATACACGCAAGCCCCGGAAGGATTAGGAACGCCTTCAGAAACGGACACGTCCGAAGCAGGTATGAATGGTATGGTGATATTACGAGAAATCCTCGAATATAGACTACGAAATAGGCATATAATAAGGCGTAGCATACGGCTACGGTATCCTTGCCTGTCATACAAGGCGAATAAAAGGGGGTCTTTGGGGTCGGAGACGGTCGCAGTTGGGGGCTGCCTTATACTCTCCGCATCTTGCCATACCTTAGATCTTAGATCAGTGTAATAATAAATACATTTATTCTTTACTGTTACAGCAAAGGATTCGTCACTATTTATTTGGTCATTCTCATGTGTCCAATTGTTACTTTGTCTATATGAAGAGCGTGCGGCAGATTTTGCTAGCGGAATAAAGCGCCATAACAAAATTTGGCAAGATATCTCAGAAATTATGGACAAAAATGGACATCAAGTTACCGGATCACAATGTCAATCAAAATTGAATAGTCTTAAAAAGACATATAAAAAAATCATAGATCATAATAATGCATCTGGAAATGATAGGATGACCTGGCAATATTTTGATGTAAGTTTTGGATACTTCCTATCAATATTGCTTTATTTCTATTTCTTGCTGAAGTGCTGACTTGATTGGCACTTCACTCTGGATCTGAGACAGATCATAAATTTAATTTCACAATTAATTTGTTGCAGAAAATGAATGAAATTTTTGGCGCATCCAGTTGGGCCAATCCTAAAGCCCTGGCTACAGAAGCAGGGCCATCATCCCCTCTCGAATCTCCAAAAAAGAAGAAACATAAAATGATTGAAAAAATCAATACTAAAATTGAAGAACGACATAAAGAAAGGGAGAAGAGGAAGCAAGAGTGGCAAAGGATAAAGGTCCAGAAAATTGATGAAATCATGCATCAAAAAGATAAACAACACAGAGAAAAAATAGAACTGATGAATGCTCTTATTCAAACTTTAAGAAAATAAAATTAATTCCTTGTCATGTTTAAACTAGTGTTGATTTTTTTTATGACTATCTCTTCTTTCATATCATAACTTGCTTTGTTACTTAAATGATATCTTGCTTCTTGTTACAAGGTGAGGTGTAAATTACTTATGAATGGGTTAAATAAATAAATAAATAACTAGTCCCACAGTAAGCTCAATAAGGCTTGTGTTATGGGTACTAGACAACGATATATTTAATAGATATATACTTAAATACATAGAAAACATCCAAGTCTCAGGAACAAATGTCTCTGCTCACCACAGAAACAAATTCCCTTACCGGGAATCGAACCCGGGACCTCTAGCTTCGGAGGCAATGACACTACCAACTAGGCTAAAGAGGCCGACAAACTTAGTACAAAACCAAACTTTAATAGGATTAGTTAGTTTATTTTATTAGTGAGTGTTAATTTTTTTTTATTTTAAAACTTGTTACTTAATGGTAATCAAAGTTACCAAATACTAAGGGCAATATGAATACTTATGGGTCAGGCAATTGAAATTGTATTTTTCTAGGTTTAACATAGCTAAAAAACAGAATCTAATAAACCTTTTAATAACAAAACCATTGGTACATTTAATTGTCCCTCATTATTAACAACTCCATAATCTGGTTCCGCTTGATGGTACCAGCGGCTGTCAGTTGACCAGATGATAACTGACTCCTGCTTCCTTGTATTGTTGGTGCGGGTGGTTCTTGAAATGACACGAGGTCACCATTTAAAATACATATGTTATGTAGTACACATGTCGCCAAAATAAATTGTGGAATCTTGTCAATTCTTTTCAATGGCAGACAATCCAATACTCGGCGCCAACGAGCTTTCCAGAGTCCAAAGGCCCTTTCTATAGATATACGTGCTGTAGATAAGCAAAAGTTGAAATTTTTCTGCCTCGCTGTTAAATGGCCATTGTCTTTGAATGGCGTCATTAGATGAGGGTTAAGACTGTAGGCTGAATCGCCAATGAGATGGCTATTTTCTGGAAAGTATTCCTCAGGTTGCTCCATATATTGGTAGACAGGTGACATGCGAAAAACACGAGCATCATGTACACATCCAGCAGTGAACAACAACTCATGTGTGCAAACAGCCTGTGAACAAAAGATATATTTACAATGGTATACTTAAGATCATGTTTCATTAATTTCAGTATCAAATTTGCAATATTCAGTTACTTACCTGCACTTGAATAGAATAGTAGCCTTTCCGGTTAATGTAAGATTGGGCATCATCTTTTGGTGCATTTATGGGAACATGGGTGCCATCAACAGCTCCAAGAACCTTAGGGAATGCACTATGCCTTTCAAACTGCTCCATCACTTGTTTGGCTTGCTCTCCTTTTGGCCATTTAATAAATCTTGGTGCCAAGGAGTGAAGGGTGTATGCCACTCTTCTGAAACTTCTTAGAGCTGTAGCTTTTCCGACATCAAATTTTTCACATATAGACCTATGGAATAGATGCTCATTAACTAAGAATAGATAAGTAGGATTTATATTTAAAACTAGTAAAATAAGTTGTTTACCTTAATGAATCTGGTGCGGCCATAGCCCACAAAGATAAAAGTAGTTGCTTCTCAGCATCTATGGGTTTTCTGCCTGCTGGTGTTCTCGTGACGTTTAGAGACGGCCCTATTTAGCCTCATAATAAATTTAAAAGTTTCAGGATACATTCTGAAAGTTTGTAAAATAATAAGCTACGTATCAATCTGATAACGAATGTAATGTTGTCCCAAACATACCTAAAGTGCGACTTAAATTCTTCCCTGGAGTATCGGGGAACAACCCTTTCCACATATAGTTTTATTCTTGGTTTTACAACCTGTTCTTTTTTATTACACGCGTTTAATAATTCTTCATCATCATCTTCGCCGCTGCTTGACGACGAAGATGAGAATAATTGCTCTTCGACATCGCTATCATCACTTTCTAGAACCAATGAAACGGACTCAAGTAGAGCAATCTCCATGTTTAATATAAAACTTTAATATAATATTGAATAATGACGAGAGGTTCTTCCGTAGATCGGTATTTATTATTTAAATCATAATTCTCACACAATAGTATAAATATTAGACATTGCAGCTTTACCGACAGGCGATGACAGAATCAAAACTCATAAAGAAAAGTGTTAGCAGCCAATATAAATCTACCTTAGGTATACAACCTCAACACGCCTCCTTAGATTTATATGGCAACACAAGCAATACTAAATAAACAACAAAAACATCCCAAGCATGGCAATATCATTTTAAGTAATATTTAACATTTGTCTGAATTTCAAATATTTAATGTGCCCTAACGATGTAGTGAGAATATCTGCAACGTTGTCTTCCGAATCTACTTTTACTATATCAATGGTTCTATTCTTAACACTCTCATGAACATAGTGATAATGCACCTCAATGTGCTTTGAATTCTTCGTAAAATTACCATACTTTGCAATAGCTACAGCTCCTGAATTATCTTCATAAATATTTACAGGTTTATCGAACTTTACAAAAACATCATCAAGCACACTACGCAATAAACTTATTTCAGTTACAGCTTCTGACAACGCTATGTATTCTGCAAATGTGGAAGATTTTGTCACACTGCTTTGTTTCTTCGACTTCCAATACACGGCGTTACCAAACAATCTAATCACAAAACCCGTGGTAGACTTTCGGTCTACAATATCTCCTGCCCAATCGGCGTCAACATAACAGTCCATAATATTCGCCTTTAAATTCTGATAATACGTGAGCTTAAGGCTTTTTGTTAAGTACAAGTATTTTAAAACGCGTAATGCGTATTTGAAATGAGTTTCATCATAGCAATTCTGAAATCTACTCAAGTAATTGACACAAAATGCGATATCTGGTCGCGTACCGGAGCTAATGTAGAGTAAAGCTCCTATCAAGTTTCTGTATTTAACATCCTCATTTATTTCACTTTTATCGAGTTTCACATTAACCTCCATAGGAGTTTTGTACAGTTTAGAATTCTCAATTTTATATTTTTTGGCTAATGACTCTATATATTTTTCCTGGCTCAACGTCATAATGCTGGCTTTTCCATAATCATACTCAACATCAATACCTATATAGTTTTTAACTTTGCCCATGTCCTTCATTTTAAAATAATTACTCAATTTACTTTTAATAGCCTCAACCGTTTGTTCATCTTTGCAGGCAATCAATAAGTCATCGACGTATACTAAGATATAAATAGTTCCGTTATTATCCTGTTTTACATAGAGACAATAGTCATATTTACTCCGCCTAAAACCAATAGTTGTTACAAAATCATTAAAGCATTCGTACCATGCACGCGGACTTTCCTTTAAACCGTATAATGATTTGTATAGTTTATACACTTTGTATGTATCATCATCATAGCCAAGTGGCTGTTTAACGTACACTTCAGATAACACTTTCCCGTTCAAAAATGCAGTCTCTACGTCCATTTGATGCACATTTAGATTAAATTGACAACAATACGATAGAAGTAATTTCAACGTTTGCATCCTAGCTACAGGTGAATACGTATCATCTACATTGTCTGTCTGTTGGAAACCTCTAACCACTAACCTGGCTTTATATAATTCAGCAGATTTCTTCTTGTACACCCATTTTACATCTAGTACCTTTTTCTCCTTTGGCGCAGTTACCAGGGTCCATGTATCATTTTTGACCAAACTATTCATCTCACGGTCCATAGCCTCTTTCCATTTTTCTGCTTCGTCACATGTAGTCGCCTCCTGAAAAGTATCTGGAATCATCGCATCACAATAGTTAACAGTTATACAGTAGTAGCCAAACTCTTCATCGAATCGGACTGGTGCTTTGATTTGTCTCTTAGACTTTCTCCGTTCATCATTTATTTGCTCTATATTATCATTATTCTCGTCCGGTTGAATTTCATCTAGAGAATCTTCCCATTTTTCTTCCTCTTTTCTGTTTTCAATTTCATTATCATCAAAACCAATAAGCTTTACATCCTCTTCAATTACGTCAACGTGTCTTGCCACGACAACTCTGTTATTAATCAGTACTCTGTATCCAACATCTGCATATCCAAGTAAAATACCTATTTCGGCTTTTTTATCCCATTTCGATACTCGTCTCTCTTCTGGTACTCTTACATAAACTTTACTGCCATACATTTTCAAATATTTTGCAGTTGGTTTCTCATCAAAGAATATTTCATACGGTGACTTTCTCTCCGGTGTATTCGTCATGATGCGATTCTTCAAATAAGCTGCTGTCTTGATAGCTTCCGGCCAATAACGTCTGTTGACCTTTGCTTCAGCCATAAGGCATCGTGCCATATCCATTATTGATCTATTGTATCGTTCAGCTGTACCATTAAGCTCATGAAAGTATGCTGGGCACGGTTTAATCATTATTCCTTTCTCTCTCGCGAAGTTAAAAATTCTATTGTTTATATATTCTTTTCCATTGTCACATCTTAATTCTTTTATCTTTTTTCCTGTCATATTTTGCATTCTATTCACGTATTCTACAAAGCATTCATAAACTTGTTCTTTAGATTTGATACAAAATACTTTCGCCAACTTACTGTAATCATCTATAAATGTCAGAAAATATTTTTCTCCTTGATATCCTGTAGTTCTGTGTGCTCCATTAACATCCGTATGTATAATACCTAATATATCATTCGCTCTGGTTCTGTTGTTATTAAAAGGTAAATTGTGCATTTTATTTTCAACGCAGATAGCACACTTCATATAATCCGTTTCTAATTGCTTAGGCATTCCTTCTAATACTTGGTTTTTGCACATCATATCGAGACAATTGAAGTTTATATGTCCAAATGTTCTGTGAAGCTTTTCTTTCATTGTCATTTCACTATTTGCTGTATTTACGTCTATTTCTTTACAGACAAAACTTGTTATCTTGTATAATCTCTCATCTTTTTTCGCTATAGCTATCAATTCTCTATTCATATTATATATCTTCGTTGTATATCCTGTCGAAATTATTGTATGACTGTCCGTAATCTTTGAGTAACTTAATAAATTAGCTTTCATCTCTTTCACATAAAATACGTTGTCTATGACCACCTTATTTTTATTTTCATACACAGGAAAGTATGTTGTAATACTCCCAACCTTCGTAGCTTTCAATATTCTTCCATCTCCAACCTTAACTTTTATAGGTTCCTTCAATGTCACGTATTTGTCAAAATATTCGTCCGTATTTATGATGTGATCGGTGCATCCACTATCTAAAAGCCAATTAATTTGTCCCGCCTTAGGGGAATCTTCTCTAGCAGTCGTTGAGTTATTTACAATCAATGTGTGAAAGCTCTGTCTGTAATATTTTGAGTTATAATAACATCCTCTGCCTCTATTTTGTCTGTAATTATAGTGACTTCGTCCACGGCCACGACTCCGACCATAATGTTCGTGTCCACGACCACGGTTTCCGTGCCGGCAATCTCTTTGCACGTGTCCAAATTTTCCGCAAGTAAAACATTTAGGTTTATTCTCTGCCTCTACTTTAAATGCATTGGATCTGTCAGGTATTTCTTCTTCTACTTTTTGTATATTTTTCATCCGTATTTTACTTTTCAAATATTCGACTGTTCTCTCTTTTTCCGGCAAAACATCTATTAAATCGCCTATATAATTGTAACTTCCCGGCAACGCTTTTAACATATAGTTCAATTTTTCGCTTTCCGAAATTATCGCGCCGGCTTTTTTCAAATCATTGACACATCGTTCGAAATCGTCAAAGAAAATATTAATGTCGGAATATTTCGCTAGTTTTATATTTTCTAGATTGCTTCTACATACAATTTGCAATGCCGTTGATTGTTTCAGATACATTTCGTCGAATTTTAACATAATTTTGTATGCCGACTCTAATTCGCAAATATATTCCAACTGTTGGTTCGTGATCGCGCTGTATATATAATCCTTTATTCCAGCGATGCTACCATATTGAATAATGACGAGAGGTTCTTCCGTAGATCGGTAATTATTATTTAAATCATAATTCTCACACAATAGTATAAATATTAGACATTGCAGCTTTACCGACAGGCGATGACAGAATCAAAACTCATAAAGAAAAGTGTTAGCAGCCAATATAAATCTACCTTAGGTATACAACCTCAACATATAAAACAGACAGATTACGATTAAGTTCAATTTTCTACAGATCACTAACCAAAATTTCCTACTGCGATTATGATTAGTTCAAATTATTGATAAATCTCAAAATTCAAATTCAGTTGACGTTTGACAGTAAACACGCTCATGACTGGTCCGAAACAAAACCCCGCTCACGCGGCCTTGAGCGCGCTAACTGCTGTGCTACCGCGAACTTCGAAAATCGAACTTCGTGTCGTGCCATCCCTTTCACTCTCGTGTTATACACTATATGACGGAAAGGGACGGTACGATACGAAGTTCGAAGTTCGCGGTAGCACCCCTGATTCGGACCGGCCGTCAGCACTGTAAGCGTTGTGAGCGTTGTGAGCGTGATTCGGAACACAGCCATTAAAGGCCCCCAACCGGTGCGGGATGGCGTTCGTTTCGTGTCAGTGATGCCAGATTGGGGGGAATCCCCCCGAATTTGGGGGTATTTTTGTGTCTTGGGGGAAAAATTGGGGGGATAAACAATTTGGGGGGTTCCTTGGGGGGAAAAATACGAGTTGGGGGTAATTTGGGGTATTTTGGAAACAACCTCATACCACGATAATACTGACACTCCAGAATTGCACGGTGTGTAATTGGGGCCTTTTACACGGTCAGTATCATACGATACACACATATTACGATCCGTATCACGTGAATATTGAAGAAAAATCCATACAATTTCACAAACCGCGATAATATTGACATCCCAGTATTGTGATAATCATGTAAAGGGCTGGTGTTGTAAATGTGAGTTCTGAATATTATATTGCGTTGTTGTTAAATTGTTACCAGTTAAAAAAAAAATCCTCATATTGGCTATGTGCGAAGTAGGTGTTGGGGGTAAGCTAGGCGATCGCAGCGCACATCACGGCAGAAATGTGTACTTACCGGGGACATCTGTCAAATTTACTTTCACGTTTCTTATTGGTTTCTTAACGGTTTCCTACGATTCGTTTCGTTTGTATTTATTTGTTTATTTTCTTATTTATTTCAGTAAAATTTCCAGTAAGGGGTCTTTCTCGTTTACTTAAATAAATAAAATATTCATGTGTCATTATTTGAGACCTCTGAGTTTGTCATTATCCCGGGACGGTTGACGTTTGACGTTTCTGACGTGCACATAGCCAATAGTGGTCGGCGGTTAAGAAGTCAATCCTGACAGCTGTCATTCCCATACAGTTTGTACAAAACGAAAAAAATAATTTACGATATTAATAAACTAATCATACGAAAATACTGAAAAAAATCAAACTTCAGCTTATTTAATGCATTGCAGCTTATGCAATGTTAAATATTTACATAACCATAAAAAAAAGGATGCCGCTTGAACCCTAACCGAGCGTTTTTGACGTTTCGAAAAAAGTTGTTGATTTGACTATCAGTTAAATACCGTATTATATTGCTGATAAGGCTTAAGATTCAAGTTTTTAATTAAAAAAGCGTAATAAGTAACTTATTAAATTACTGGGGGGATTTTGATCAAAACTCCCTAATTTTGGGGGAATCTGAGTACGGTTTGGGGGTTATTTGACTCGGCTATCTGGCAACACTGTTTCGTGTCAAAACTGTCAAATCAACAAAGTTACACGAGTAGAGCAGCATAGAGTCGAATCATTACACTAGTGTTCAAGGAGTATATTGAATATTTGGCACAGTTTAACCCGTTTAACAAGGAATAATAGGAATATATTATTGTAATGAAGCCCTAATGACAATACTGTGACCTACTTGACCTAGTCACAGGGTCGCTGGAAAGCATCAAAGCACTAAAGTGAAGCTGACATTGGACGCACAGAGAATATTTGTATAGACTGGAAGTTAAGATGACTGGAAAGTGGGCACCGAAAGGAGAACACTAGAACGTGACGCGGCCCATAGTAAACTGGAAGTCTCTCCCAATTGCCTCAGGCCTTCCAGTCCACTGCTAGTAAAATATAATTTGTATTTTATTCTACCATAACCAGTTAATTGGTGCACTCGTGAACATGTTGGTCTTTTGGACTAAATATGTTCCCTCTGTGTTTGATGATTTTGCATAACTTGCATGCAGCACCTTCCCATTGCTGTTGCCACCACAGAGAACATTTGTGATTTTGTATCCTATGATTGGAAAATTTAATTCCTTCTCTCAAGTCTCAACTTCGGTGCAGCAGGTGGCAGAGAAGTCAGTTCTTTTTCTGTGGTTAATATTGGTACAATCAATCAAAAAAAATATGTATAAAATTTTTGGTATCTTCACATGTGCTGCATGCAAGTTATGCAAGTTACCTCACGAAATAAAAATAAAAAATAAATATGCATTTAAAAGGAAACTGACACATTGGCTTCAAGAAAAATGTTTTTATAATATAAAGGAATATTTGACATTACAGAATCAGTTATAATACTTAATCACAAATATATATTGTAATAGTTTGTATGTACCTAACTGTGGTGCTCCCAGAATCACATTGCATGTATAATTTGTACACCTGCATGCAGGTTGAATACGATGGACTCTTGTTTATTTTTAAGACCTGTCATTTTACCGTGTTCTTACAAATAAATAATTTTGATTTGATTTGATTTGATTTGTGTTTTTTCTGTCTTTCTTTAATTTTGGCCTGTTGTTAAAAATCATATATAATAGTTATTGGTGATTCTAAGTATTGTTTGTGAATGAGCAATAATGTTTGTGCTTCCTGGCGTTCCGTGTGCATCAGCTTGACTTGTTGGTCTATAAATGCCATTTTAAAATGAAATAGAGACAAGAAAAATATGGATTGGGTTTAGTATGGAGTTTCTTCTCAGATGTCCACTATCCATGTAATATAAGGGTCTCATTCTTGTCCAAACATTATTCTGTTAGAGGTAACAGGACCTACTTGCCTGTTGTTATTATTGTCTTCTCTCTTTTGATTGCTTCCGTCTTTTATATCTTATTATGAAGTCTGTTGTTTTATTAATTAAAATATTTTAATGAAATGCTTGAATCAAAAATTGAAACAAAATGTACAATGTGGCTGTCCCACATCATTCGCTCACATAATTCTAGTCAAGTGAGTTAGTCTCCATTATCAATTCTACTGATAATGTAGTTTTTTTTTTATTTTGTATGAGTGTCACATGCTTAAAAGTGTGTCATAGTTATCTTTTAACTGACATGGTATGTCTCACAAACTTCACGATTTTATTTTGAACTTTGTCACCAAGGCGTAAGTGTTTCTCTGAGAGTGCTTTGACAATGTTGTCACTCACAGGTTAAAATAAAAAGGAATAAGTTTCTATTCTCTAGCTGTAAGAATACTTATGTGATTGATTTTTAAATGTCTGTCAAAAATAGGAGATTTAATTTAATATTTTAATATCCTCAAGATTTTTATTTATATGTACCTAGCTTATCCAGGCATGAGACAATCAATGTGACTATACTAGTTAGTAATTGCACTTGTGGCATTAAGTCTTTTTTGGCTTCTTTTTGCTGACCTTGGATTTCATAATTGTGATTGTTTTTTATTTTTAATTAAATGATTATTTTTAATTATATTCCAATAACACTAGACTAATACTAATATAAGAAATCAAACTAATTTTGGAAATGGCCCATGCCCTGCGGCATTGTGTTCATTATTTTGGTAGCATTACCTCGCTGAATAGCTAAACCAATACTCTGTGCAAGGTAACCGGTACTTCTTTGGTCAACAGTGATTTTGATTCGCCTCTTTGATATTTTCACGGACTTAGGGTTATTCAGTTCAACTTGCCTATATATTTCCAATATATTGTTGTTTTGGTCACCCATTATAATAAAAATAATAAGTAATAAGTCGTGGGTTGGTTGTCTAGACAGGCCCTGCGCCTATGGCTTGCCTTTACCGGCTATCCAAGTGTAGTAGTGTAGTTGCGAGAGTTGGCAATATGTTTAATAGGGTGGGTCACACATGTATGGAAAAAAAGGCTTTTTTTTATTGGGCACTGGTTTAAAAAGGTGCTAAATGGTGTAGATAGTGTGCAAAAAATCATTGGAATCAGAATTGATCATTTGCTTCTGGATCCAAGATGAAATATCCTAAAATATGATTAAATAATTTGGTCATTTTTAGATCGAAGGAAATCAATTAACAAAACCAAACAAAAAGTACATTTTCAAGTTGTGTAAAAGTACATTTTCAACTGTATAATTTATTAGTAGGTAAATAAGAATTTAATATAATAACACCCACATCCTCAAACCTATGTAAAGATATTTAGTTAAATAGTGGAAAATACTTACTATCAAATTTGGACTTGGACATAGCTTTTCGCATCACTGTTTGGGATTTTATGAACGCTTCTCGGGTATTTATTTCATTTGGTGTAAATTGGGCGGTTTGGTAAAAAAAAGGTAAAATAAATATTTTATTGCAAATTAAAACTTACCTAAAAGATTGTAATGCAAGTATAATAAAAAAAATTAAGGCCCCCTCCTCAGGCCCCAATTAGTGAAGATATGGGCCCCCAAATTTTTAAGCGTCACGGTAATGTCATTTTGCATGCTAGGTAATGACTACAGCGCATGGTGATGACAAATGTTTCTATTTCCAATTAGTTTGAACTGTTTCTGCGGCATCTCTAAGAGTACTGTATTAAGATGTAAAGTGCAGTTGAGTTGTGCTAAATAAAGATTAATAGAATGAAATAAATGAATAATAGACCATTATAGGATTCTATAATGAATAATTTATTAATTTCACATAATTATAAGGTGTTGTTACTATGGATCCATCCACAGATCTGATTCTTGGGCATTTCTTAAAAAACTTCCAAAAAGTCTAAAAAGTTTTTTTTTTACAATATATTATGATAGTCATTAAAAGTATATATCATTAGCATGTTTTTTATGCATACGGACAAGCTTATTGCTCTCAGGAAAATTAAAAAAAATAGGTACATAAACACGGTTGTGACAGATTGTGCCTCAGTCGTGACATTACTGAATGTGGCCGTGACACGCTTTATCACGGATGTGACAGTCTTAAATTTTGACTGTAATTTAATTGTTAATACAATCATACAATATGTTATTTTAGTATTAAGTAATATAGCCATAAAGAAAACACTACATTGGTTTAATCAACGGTATTTATTCGGTACTTTTTCTAGTGATTAAGTCATAATTGAGATCTTGTTCAAGTAGTCTTGGTCATAGAACTAACTAATGTCTACTTTTGTACAACAAATCAGTCTTTTATTCTTATAAGTTACTGATCACAGGCAGCAGTTTCAATGTCACATAATTATTGCCTTAAACTAGTAAATATTAAACATTATAACATTAATAAATGATAATCAAATCAAGAGTCCCCAGTAAATACTTTCACAAAAAGTTGAGCATTACTTAAAATAATACAAGAAATATAATTTGAAAATAAATCTTGTACAAAGAAAGTTAATCTCTCTCTACAAAATAAACAATATGACTTATCAAATATCTCAATCAAAACATATGAATAACAAAACTTAATAACCTTCTGATCTCTGAAAATAAATGAAATCTTATATTGAAAACAGTCATATATTCTCTGATCACTTATTTTAAAAACTTAAAGAAAATCCCTTTTTCTTACATAATGGGGTGATCAAATAAAGAGAAATCAAATTTGAAAATTAGTTCTCGTCTACCAATAGTGGGAACTTGCAGCACAGAAACAATATCTTTAGCGCCAAGATCTGCACAATCATTGTTTTTCCAGGTAAAGACTGTGTCTCCTGACATTACGTTATGATACTTCTTCCTGGTAAATTTTGTGAAGTAAAGAACATCAGAGTTGTCGTTATTTAAAGCAACAATTTGTCCCACAAAATGGGAAACCAATTTTTTTTCCCTAAAAACTTGGCGATCACCCACGTCCCTTCTTTATACGTTGGATGAGATGCTTCAAGAGAGTTATTTTCGATTCCAGGTTCAATTAGGTTAGGATTAGTCGTGTTAACATTTGACTCTGGGCCACGTTCAGTGATCAATCGTACTATTGGGCGTATGGAACACGGATAATGTGAACATTTATTATTTATTTCACAGCAGGCGCAAGAAAGCTCCCTTATGTTAAGCATTGTGGGTTCTTCAGCACACCACGTTAATTGATGCATATTCTTTGTGCCTGGTATATTTAAAATTTTAGTGCAATTTCGAAGCAAGTCATCAGCATCTTTAATATCTTGCTCATTTACTTCATACACCAAAACTTTGCAGTTGGCTTTAATAACTTGGACAAAAGTTTCATAGTCCGGTACATCATTGCCGTTTTTGACATGGTTATTTGCCGCTTCTTTCACCGTCGCACCGACACCATCTGCAGGGCCTTTACCATGTGCTGTCACCGTAAAATTCCACGTCGCTGATGTAATATTCAATACACGGACAAGGTGTTGAGTAAACAGATAGAAATTGCTCTTGTTTTTGTATTGACTGCTAGGACCATCACTAACAACATGAAGCACGTTAACATTTTGATTAGCAATCAAATGCGTTAATGCCGTCTTCAAATGAGCATATACGGCGGCCGCATCATGACGCAGGCAGTCAGAAACAGAACAGAAGGTCATATAATCCACTTTACCAGTGACTTCTGAAAAGTAATATAAAACACCTGTGTGAATTGACACCTGGGTCGTTCCGTCATTTCGTGCCATTTAGACGCATTCCATGAAATAAAAAAAAGTACTTAATTCGATGAAGAAATTTTATAATTATGATAAGATACTTAAATACTATTTATTTAAAACATAGGCACCTCACACGTATTCCTGGTTTTCTTAAAACATCAAAGATGGTAATGCTGCTCAGGACGGTAAGGGAATTCGACAAGTTGGTAATGAACATCATAGGATGGTAATGAAATTATTCTAGATGGTAATTTATGATAAGAAAGGTAATGAAACAATTTATTAACCAAGTTACTTTAATCAGTCTATTTATTGCAAGCAGTCTTTAATTTGACATCCTACAAAATAAAACAATCATTCTAATTAAAAAAAAGAACAAAAATATAAAACTTTTCAGAGATCAGTAATTAAATAAGTAAGAACTTCACTGATGATCACGACGTAAACGTTCCTTATAACTTATGGTAACATTATTTGTACTCGTATTTGGGAAGGTTTTTAAATTCCATCTGCCTCCTTCTGTTTTGTTTAAAATTCGATTGTCAGAGACACAGTCTTCGTCTTTTACGTCCGGCCAAGAAAATTTAAGTGATTTTCCTTGAACTTTTTTCAAGAAGTTGATTTTATACTCATCATTATTGGATTCTGTGATTTTTCCAATGTAAGAGTATATTTTAGATTTTATTTGGTATTGAACAATAACCCAATTGTTTAATCCAAATTTAGTTTGTACTTCCATTAGGGGTTCTTCATGGGGCTGATCGCTGTTAGGATAATTTTCTTTTGAATTGTCATCTTCCTCAATGTTCGAATTATAATCTTGGTCAATAGTAGGTTGGTCTGTATCAGACTCTTCTGCCCTTGCTTGAATAAATTTCATAAAATCACCTTGATCAAAAGGATTGAAAGCACTGGATGGTTTGCTATAAAAGCTAGTATTTTGCCAATCAAATTTTACATTGGATAGGATCTTAACTGGAGGAGATTTAGGCTGATCATTTAAATCATGCCCTGCCGATGAAGAAATTGGAAGATCACGTAAATTAATTTCATCCTCAACTGAAGCCAGATTTTGTATGTTATTAGCCAAAGTTGGAGTGTCAATACGCAAACTGTCAACATCATTTGTAGCATCTGCAAGTGGTACAGCATAATGTAAAGCCCCGAGATGGTAATGGCTGCATGGTACATCGTCTTGGCAAGTAAAACAACTAAGGCTTCGTAGTGCTACTCTGTCTGGTACTGACAAACTCCAAACAACCTGCAATAAAATAATATTATTAATGATTAAAATACAAAAATAACCCCTCATCTGGCAAAATAAAAAACCCTAATTCTAGCCTCGGTGAATTTGAGTAGGTTTCAAAATGAGGGTTTAAATAAAAATGACCAAAAATATGTCCCGCTACGGGACAGTGCCAGATGAAGGGCTAATTGTCCAATCGAAACATAGTAAATTTAAGAAATATTAATTATATTTAAAATACCTGATGTACTTTCATCGTCCCTCTGAAAGAAGGTATTTTATCAGGCCATCTCTTTTTTTCCAACTTCCTCTTCACTGATGATGTCAAAGTGGATTTTATCGATCTTTTGGCTAATGACTTTAACAAATTCCTGGAATGAACCAATATCGCCACCGAATTTCACAAAATTATCTGCTGTTCGTTTGACCACAGCACCAATACCGTCTGGTGCTCCTTTGCCATGACCTGCCTCTTGATAATTCCACGTGATTTTCTGTAAGCTTTCAATGTGTTCTTTTAGTTTCGTAGTCATGTAGAAAATATACCGGTTGCGATATTGGCTGCTAGGGGAATCGGACAGGAAATGGATGGTTTTAAGTGACGGCACTAGTTCCTGAGCAACTTTAAATATGGGTAGCAAATGTGCCCAAATCGAGCCAGCATCATGGTTTAAATTTTTACTGAAAGTGCAAAAAGGTTTTGTTGATAGGGTTTCGGTTTGATTATCTATGTAATAAATGACCCCCGTATGAAGAGATGCTTGTCCTCGGCTGCCACCAAAATGGAAAGACTGAATTTCCTCATTATATTTAAATGCATAGTTTTCACTGAAGTCTACATGTATTAATATCTCGTCACATTTGAAATTATCTTTCAGGTGCTTTATTGCAGAATATTGCTTAACAATATTGTGACAATGCTGAAGGTAGTCATCCTGTAAATCATGCAATTTTAAAATTATGTTTCGCGGCTTGTCATCAAGTTTCTTTTTTGTTGAAATCGTTTTTATATTTTCTTGGCCTTTTCTATCCTTGTATTTTTCCTTTTCCACTATCCACTGATGGTAGGTTATTTTTTCTTCGTTATTAAACTCTAAGTAATCCAAAGCTTTATTTTTGCAAATCTCACACTGTCTCTTGACGCATTTATTATTTAAGGAATCGCAACATATCTTTTCTTTACGTCTTCTACTTTGTCACTCTTTATTAAATCGTTCACTTTTTTTTCTATGCTATCCCCCAGGCTCACTGCTTTTTTCATTTGGACTGATAATTTGCGACAAAATTTTCTTCTCCTTTATTAATTTTTCGTTATCCTCTTTCAGTTTTTTTACAATTTGTTGATGTCTGTAGCGAATTTTTCGCAATGCATTTGAAGGCGGAGTAGGTTGATGACGTACAACCGGAGGAGTTGATGTTCTTTAAATTTTTTGATTTTCGACTATTTCTAATGGATCTGGTCCCTGTACTTCATTATCTAGTTCAGGGGTTCCCAAACTTTTTTTTCTCATAGACCACTTTAAAAAATTTGCTGGTTCTGGTGGACCCCCTGCTCTACAGCCTACACCATATTCCCAAAAAATTACAAAAATGTGACTATTACCTAACTCTGGTGACGATATAACTATGAAATAGTATAGTATATTATATGTACACCTAGGGAGATAATATAAAGAAAGGCCGAGATCGCAGATATTTACGGCCCGAGCTGCAAGCGAAGGACGCAAATGTGCGATCAAGGCTTTCTTTATTATCTCCCGTGTTGTATACATCATTTTATGTCAACATTAGGCGAAAAAGCGGCTATTTCCGCACATGTATCGGGCGAAAAAATCCACTTTTAGCCAGGTGTGACATAAATGTTCTTTACAGGTTTAGAAAAAAAAGTGAAAAATGATTGGTTAATATGCTGTCAATAATAAATACTTTACTTTTTTGACATCTACTCACAACCTATCTATTCCAGCATCAAATAAAATAAAATCAATCAAATCTAAATCTCGGAGTGGTGAAATAAAATTAAATATAGTATATTTTGCTTGTGTTGTGTTTATTCGAGTACTTTATAATATTTATGATGATAATAACAGTCGTAAAATAATTAAAATTAAACATTGTTACGTAACTTCTAAGTACAATGACACTCAAAATTAATGGGAGGGATGAGCTTGATGAATTGACAACAAATTGTCAATATTTGGGTTCAGTTTTGTCAGGAATAATCGCAAATCTCCTCGTTCTGTGATATTCAGTCTGTTCCTATTTTTCGTTAAAAGGTTTGTAACGGTGCTGAAACTTTTTTCCACAAGATATGACGAGGGAAATGATATCAAAAGCTTTCTCGCAATTTTCCACAGTCCAGGATATTTTTCGGGTATTTCTGCTTGCAGCCAAAAAGTTTGATACCCTTTTTTATATTTCACCTTCAGCTCCTCATTAGTGCTAAGCTCAAGTAGCTCCTCTTGCAATATCACGTTCTCCACTTCCATTTCATCAAATGGATTTATAATCCATGGTGGTATTTCCATCGTGAGAATGTCTTCAAATCTGGTTTTGAAATCATCATGCAGGGCAATCAAATGTTGAACATATGTCTGAATATCATCATCCTCGCATTCTACCTGTGACAAGCTTGAGAATTGGGAAAATTCGCGTCGACTAATGTTTTGCTTCATTAACTTCAATTTTCCAAGAAAAGCGGAAATCACACTCTTTGTTTTAATTAAATTGAGGTTGTCCCCCTTGCAGTTGTAAGTTAATATCATTAAACTTTTTGAACAAATCTGTCAAATACGCGATATCTGCTTTGAACTTGATCAGGTTTTCTTTTAAATCTGGAGCTTTACTATCCAGAAACTCCAAGACAGACTCAAAAAGTGAGTAAAATCTTGTTAAACATGCACCTTTCGACAACCAGCGTACTTCAGTGTGTAAGAGCAATCGTCGGAAGTCTTCATCATTTTCATCGCACAATTGGGCAAATAAACGCGTATTCAAAGCATTGCTTTTTATTTTATTAACCGCGTTAATCACAAATTGGAGCGATTGGTGCAGTCTAGCACTCAAATTTTTTGCTACTAAGTGTTGTCGGTGGATGACACAGTGAATTGCAGTTAAATCTGGTATCATTTTTTTTAGATGGCTTATGAACCCACGATATTTCCCGACCATTGCAGGAGCTCCATCTGTTGCCGCCGATGTAACGTTTGTGAACGGAATTGATTTTTCTTTTAAAAAATCGCTCAGGATGTTAAATATCGATTCACCTTTAGTGTCAGTCTTCAAAGTTTTGGCGAATAATAGCTCTTCATGAATTTCTTCGTCCATAACAAATCGCACAAATGCTAATAATAATGCCTCATTATCAGGTAAAGTTGACTCGTCCAGTTGAATAGAAAAATGAGTTGTTTGCAGATAATTACACAAGAAACTTTCAATATCAGAGCTCATTTCGTCAATACGTCTTTGTACAGTGTTGTTACTCAAAGGAATTTTTTTGAGTATGTCAAATGGAGGTTTGTGCAGAACAGTTTTTAAAACTTCTTCAACAGCGGGTAAAATTAACTGTTCACCAATGGTGTGGGGTTTTCCAGATTTCGCTATGAGTAATGAGATGTTGTAAGATGCCCGCAAGCCATCATCGTTACTTTCAGATGTTGAAGCGAACATACCTTGCAGGGTGGGTCTCTTTTCATATTTTTCTTTCAATGATTGAAAATATTTCAAATCTTTACCTGTTTTATCAGGGTGGCACCTTTTTAGATGATCTTCGAGCTTCGATGGTTTCATAGAGTCATTGCTCAAAACTTTATTGCATAAAAGGCACATGGGCAATCGCTTGTCCGCGTTTGATGGAAGAAAGCCAAATTTTAAATATTCCACACTGTACTGTCGACACTTAATTTTCTTCTTTGGCTCCGCCATGTTTCAAATTAGCTACCTGTAAGTATAAAAAAGTTTTTGTGATCTTAACATTCTTACTTAACTTCTTCTTAGTCTTACTTAACAGGATATGGCTATTTTATAGAACAGAATTTATAATTTTTCGCTATGAATCAAAAAAAGAATACTAATAAACTTTTTTCGGCTGTCTGTTGTTTTATGGAAGTAGGTAGGTAATAATCGTAATGTTCATTATTTCATATTTCATACATGTCTATCATACACAAAGAAGACAAATATATTAACTACAAAAAGAGATACCTATAAGTTGTATAGCAAATAAACAAATAATGTACTTAATTTTCCGACACGATTCTGGCAACCAGGAACAGCAATTCACTTTACTTTTGTAGTCGAAATCCGGAAACAATGAGTAACGTTTGTTCTTAGCATTCGTATTTATTGGTGAAGAATCAAACAAGTGCATACAAGCACAGCACATTACCGTAAGTCATAGGTATTTCGTCCCTTTGCACGTCCGAACAAGCGTTTTGGTCGGCGCCGGCGATAGCGACGCGACGGTGCTTCGCAAGCCTAGACTTGTTCGTTTGTCCAACAGCTCGTTCGCGATATGTTGCAGACTTGCAGTCGACAAGTTTTGGAGCCGAAAGTTGTAATTTTAATAATATAGTATTATAGTATAGGTAGTTTGATTCACCGAAATATTTATCACGGAGGAACGCAATATTTTTATTATATATTTATCAGTCGTCCAGGCTATAAAAATAATACAAAAATCATTATCTGTTTCGTTATTTACCATCGAAACCAGATAAATTTTCGTGGACCCCCACGTACAAACTGTGAACCCCTATTTTTTTGCCACTCCAGCGTAGACCCCTGTCACATCGTTCGTGGACCCCTGGGGGTCCACCTGGACCACTTTGGGAACCCCTGATCTAGTTCCTCGGTATCACTAATCGGGGGAGAATTATCAAACAATATTTGGTCTACTCTCCTTTTTTCTTCTCTTCTCTTTAAATAATTTTTAGCATTTCTCCGCCACCTCCTTCGTTGTTCTCTTTGATCTCGAGGAGTCAACTCTTAGATACTGAGAATCTTTTTCTTTTCTTTTCTGAGAAGGTATCTCTTTCTCTCTTTTTCCTTTTGAATGGCGTATAATTCTGGGTTTTGCTTTATTTCTAAATATTTTTGTTTTTTACGAAGTCTATCTTTGGCATGATTTTCTTCCCTTGTTAACGTTTTTTTGTGACTAGCCATTACGAAAACATTTACTGATCTGAAACATTCAATTTGAATAAGTTATCGAAAGAAGTCTGTAAAGTATACTTAAAAATATTAATATGTCGTAATTAATACAAAATCTTCATATGAATGCCAAATTTTAATTCAATCGGATGGTTGCAAACTTGAAAATGGGTTATTATTGACTTATACTATTTAAATAGATTATAATATATTAACTATTTATAATAAAGCTTTAGTTGACATTTTGCAATTATTTCATTACCTTCCAACTGCTTTCATTACCATCCTTTGCAAATTTGGATGGAACGGACGGTAATGCAAAGGATATGAATGAAAAAAGTATACAATTTCAATAATTACTCTTCAACAACATGTCCTTCAATTTTTAAATAAAAGTGCGAGTTAAAACCACCCAAAAGGGATATTTCTGTAATGTGTAAAAATAATCAAAACCATTACTTACCCGTGAAATTTCCGGAAGGTAATTAGGAGTCCACAGTACAAAAAGACTTCTTCGCCTAAGAGAACGTAAATATTTTTTTATCAAGCCGCGTACGTCCTCCCCGTTCAAAGCGTGTTGGTTGACTGATCACAGCGTCGTACGGTGCGAGCAATATTTTGTTGCCAGAGGCGGATTTAGAACTACAACTAGTTTTAAGGTATTTCTGGAAGTGAATGAATTTTTTTGGTTAACAAAAACAAATTTATACAATTTTTCTATCTAGCTGTTTTAAAAAAATATAAAAATTATAACAATGAAAAAGGAGTATTAGAAGACTATACTGACATAAACAATTTTTATTATTCTTTTGATAGTATTTAAGAACAAAATACTCAACCTATGAACATGCATTGGAACATTGGAGATGAATGATTTTTTTGGAAGTTTTCTGACATCATTAAATAAAATAATGCAATATAGTGAGTATTCGTTAGATGCACTGTATCGAGCTTTTTAATACGTAACGTTTTGCATTAGCCAATTTTATGATTACGCAATCTTTATAATTAAAAATCACGAGAACATGTGATTGGCACGAAATGACGGAACGACCCACCTGCTGGCGGGATGCCCCAAAATGGACCGCCTGAATTTCAGAGAAATATTTGCATGAAAAGTTTTCGGAGAAATCGATCCTTACCAAAACTTCCCCTGCAGCTAAGTTTTCTCTCATGTCAGTAATTGCATTATATTGATTAAGCATATTGAATGTGTGGAGGAGAAATCTTGGCAGAATTTCCAGAAAAGCTTCAACTAGCCCCTTTTTGTCAGTTGTCAGTCTAAATTTAATTGTTCTTCTAATCGATTTAATAGTGCCTTTTATATTTCGTTCTTCAGTTAGAGTTGTCCATTGATGGTAAGAAATCTCTTCGTTTTCGAAAGTCATAAAGTTAGGGACTTTGTTTAGACAGTGACAGCATTTACGATGTATTGTCGCATACCACACTTTTTATAACAGTGTCTCCATTTTGTATAATATTTAATGCTTGTAGTCTTTTAAGCATCATATTAAAATTTTCGTGAAGTACACACAAGCAGGTATCGCGATCGGTTAATTTGGCTTTAACAATCCAGAATGGGCGCAAACGGCAAAAACTTGCATAGCTCACACGCAATGTTCTATCTGATACAGAATTGTACTTTTTGTGAAGCTTTTCCATAGAGTTAGTAAGGTACCTTTTCTGTTTCTTTATTTTACGACGCGTAATCGTATCTTTTATTCCAGGACTTATCATAGAATTTTCATCACACTCTAAAAACTTCTGAACCGATAATTTGCGACGACGCCAAGTATGTTTCAAAAGGCTTTGCCTTTTTTTCGCTTCCGTCGGGATTTGAGAAACCTTCATTACCAGCCTCTTCATTTTGGTTTGAAGATTATGTATTGCTCTCTGCTGCACTTTTATTTTTTCCTTTTGCTTCGTTATTAAAGCGTTGGTTAGTTTTCTGCGTTGCTTGTGTTCTTTTAACGCTTGGCGTCGTTGTCTACTCATTACACTGTCTCGAGAACCGGTAGATGAAGGAGTTCCACCTCGTTGCGATATGATAGGCGAATTGTGACTGCAAGCCTCCGGTAGTAAATCGTGCTCTCTCATTGGTGAAGGACCGTTTGGATCTTCTGGCAGGGCTTCATTAGTTTCTAAATCAGACGGAGGAGTGTTCTCCCTAATTATTTGCAACCCACGTTCTCTACATTTCTTTAATGCTCTCCTTTTTCTGGTACGTTCACGCCATTGCAGTCGTTGTGCCTTCTGATCACGACGTGATAAATCATTAATTGACAATATTTTCTTCTGCTTCTTCCTTCGTAGGCGTCGTGCTCGTTCTTTTTCCTTGGCTTCCGCGTATTTGACAGGATCTGCTTTTATTTTTGCACGCCGTCTTTTTTCATATTCTCGCCTGGCTTTCTTTTTTTCTTCGGAAGTTTTTTTCTTTTGTGGCATCTGTAGATTAGGTGGTAAATTGATATATCTTAAAATGATATAACAATTATAAGCAAAAATAACAATCACACTTAGTATTACACATAACAAATAGTACATTGTGTATTAAGGGCGGTAAACAGATATTGCGAACGACTATGAAATTAATTCTAACACGAGTTCGTAATTCTTGTACCACCCGTGGTACATACAATATTTTTTATCACACTTGCGTCGATTTTTACCCAAAAAATTGCTTAGAATCTAAAACGCCACACGCTCCAACCCGCGTGACCGCGGCGACCGGTGGCCGACGTGTGGCGTATTAGCTCATTACTTTTAAGTATACCTGCGTATAATATCACCCTTTACGAGCAAGTGTGATGAAAATTAACTTTTCGTCACGACTACGTATTATAATGTCACGACCATGCACTCAAAAAGTCCACGGCTGTGACATTTTTTTCATACCATGGTCGTGACATTTTAGAACGTGTGCGGTATAACCTAAACGACAACCGCAGTATTGCAAATCTGAAGTTATTATCTTAAACTACACTACATTACGTATAAACTTTTGTTTAAAACAAAAGCGTGACATTGGTACTTACGTTCAAAACGTGTACACGGCGTTGACCTGTTAAGGTTGTCCTTTTTTTTAAATAATTAATTTTTAAATAATTTCGGCCATTTGCAAAACTGACAAGAAGTCAGTGTTGCTGTTCCAAAAATATTTAAAGAGTGTTGCCGACATCAATGATACTTTTCTACCAAGTAACGTAGTTTTGTTGTATAGCGCATGGTCGTGACGCAAAAACAACTCACAAAATTTATGTTGATCAAAATCACAAATAGTGATTATTACTTACATGTTTTTTAAATTCATTTTATAGAATTAAGGTTGATCTTACATAATAGCTGTAATATTTTGTCCAATAACATAACATATCTACTAAGTAAAACGTTTCATTTCAGTTTCCGTCAATCTCATACTACACGGTCCGTGACATTTTGGATATGAATTATTTTTTTGTTATATGTTTTTATTGTATGTATTTAAAACATATCAAAAAATAAATTCGATGTCAATTCCTAAATGAAGTAATATACAGATTAGTGATTTAAAAAATATATATTCTCAATTCTTACAACTCACACAAAAAAACGTGAGAATAAGAAATGCCCTCTTGCCCTTTATCATTGTCTAATAATAGTTTATTGTCTAATAACAAATCACTCTAGGTTATTGTTAACCTGTTTTTTAAAAAGTATAACATTCTAAAGTTATTTATTACATTATAATACTGTTTAACTGTTTTTGTTTTTGGTGAACAATAAAGAATAATTGTATTGTATTGTATTGTATAATAAGTCTTAGAGTAGTTGTAGATTTTCGCCCTTCTAGTATCATCTTGGTCTTTAGTATTAGTTTTTCTTGAAAATTTTGGCAGTTCCTGACATAAATTATATTTTCTCAGTTTTTGAGTATAGATCCTTTATCTTCCGTTTTTCACACAATGTCTGTTTCTCATAAGTAATCATTATGCATGTTGTTAATATTTCGGCTTTTGTACCTGGACTGCGCAAGCCTGTAGTTGTAGTGGACTTTATCTTCTTAATAATTTGCCTCAAGCTACTGATGCGCCTGACCAATGATTTGTTTTTCTGTTTCATGTCTAACAAGCCCCTCTTAAAGCGCAATACGAGCATCAGAAAGCTTGCTTTTTGTTGTCGTAGAAGACCCTTTAGGGGAGTGCCGGTGAGATGGACCAGAAAGCATAGCTGAAGGGTCACTAAAAGGTGTAGTTGAATCTCCTTCAGGGAATCGACTACAAGACGGACCAGGAAGTTCATCTGACGGGTTGCTGTTAGATAATTTTGAAAGACTTTTAGGAAAATGATCATGAGATGGCCCGGGAGGTTCATCTAGAGGATTGCTTATAGGAGTTGTTGAATACCTTAGGTATAGCAGAGTGAGCGTGAGAAGAATCACGTTGTTCCTCGATAATCCCGACGTCTTCTTCGGATTCAGATGCAGGTGGCGTGTCTTTTTGTACCAGTTGTCTTTTTCTTTTTTTTTTCTCTGCAGGCTCTGGAGTCTTGGCGTTAACTCATTTATTGCTAGCAGTTTTTTTAACCTCTCTTCTTTGAGCATATCGTGCTTTTTCTTTTTCTGCGTATTCTTTATATAGGTCAGGGTTAGATTAAATTTTTGGTCAGACTATGACAAAGGGGGGCCGTTTCTAAGACTTAAAAATATTTTTTTTTGTTGTTATTGGGCTTAAATTTGATGAAACCATGTCATCATGTCAGCCGAAAGACGTCCACTGCTGGCCATAGGCACCATGTAGATTATGACAAAATAAACACATTTAGTTATTACAACTTTTTGTCTCAGATCAATATTTACCAAGCTATTGGGTTTCGAAAGATGAGTTCTTTTAAAGGGACAAAAGGCTTGGAAAAATTTCGACGATAAATTTGTCTTAATACAGCGCCTCTTTTTTATGAACATCTTCTATAAAACATGTTAAAAGAAGCATATTATGTCAAAAAAACTTTTCTCGAAAATTAAAAATGACCGATTTAAAACACCTTTTTCGAGTGAGGTGTCATTATGACCTATAATTTTTATGATTCCAACGTATAGATATAGGTAAAATAAGCATCTTATATAAGAAAAACATTTCTCTACAACTTAAAATGGCCGAGATGACGCCTTCAAAGGTTGATGTTTTTTGCCCAAAGTGGTGACATTATCACACCTGTTTTGAATGATAGTTACGCATAGAACACTTCAAAATAAACATCTTACTTTTGTCTGGAGTTTGGAGAAAAGTTTTTCTCTGGAGAAGTTTATTCCCGCTCTTGCATAAAAAAATAACCTCTGTTAACTCCATCAGGAAATGACAACCACCATAGAGTTTTGAGACGTGTATTTATCCATAACTTTATATTAATCAACAATTAGATCAGTAAACAAACTCCAACGCTTGACCGTTTAATCCCGCAGACCCGCTGAGAATGTCCTCTTGGCAAAATTCCCTCACTGCCGCCGTCTAATCGTTCCCCCCTCGGCCCTCAAGGCAGTTATGATGTCACCAAAATGGTCAATTCAATTGCTTTTAAATTATATTTTCTTTCAAAAACATTACAACCTTACACTCGACCATCCTGATGACGTGCTTGTCCCCAGGCACGTGTCCGGTGAAACCAAAAACCTTACACTTGGCATCAATGGACATGCTCAGCAAATGAGCGATATAACATTATACAAATTGTCTCTGTCTCCCTGTAATTTCACATTGGTCGAGTAGAGTTACTTATTCGTAAAAATAATTTTAAATGGGTCTCGACTCGATGTCTACTTTTGCGCTTAAGCAGCTCTTCCAATTGTTGGCCATAATTTTATTCTGTAGGAAACGCGTTTATTAATTTAGCTTGCCACTCATCCCATGTGAATAAAATATTTTGAAAGCTCTCATACCAAGTTTTTGCTAGACCTTTAAGTTTCTGCATCGCAAAATGTATTGTAGTCTTCTCATACCAGCCGTAAACCTTTACACATTCATTCATTGGTCTTTTTTAACTACATATTTACGCGTTGACTTTACTCGGATGGGTTGAATTCTGGAATTATATTATTGTGATCCAGGCTTCTGCTGAAGGAGTTCGACTTCTGATTTAGTGGCTGAGGCGAGAAGATATCTTTCATAGATTTAATAATTTGGACAATATCTTTAGAGAAAAAAGTAGGACTACATGACCTTCTAGAATGTCGATCGAGGCTCGCGGAGTTCCTTACAACTTTATCGCGTCTCACCCTGGCGCCCGGCTCGCGGCTGCGACTGCGTGGCTCGTAGTTGACCCCTAGGCCTCGGCGTCTGGCTCCGGCTGTAACGTCTGCGACTCGCGCGCGACGAACTGAGGTGTCCGCTCCTCCGCGAACGGTGCTCGGCGTCTCGTTCCCTTTGCAGCTTCTCTTCCGTCTGCCTGATCCGCTCCCGTTCTCGTCTTAACGCCAGCTCCCGTTCCAACAAACGGCGACTGTGGCTGTGACTGCGACTTCTCGGTCGAGCACTCGCCTCGCTACGTCTAGAGTAGGACCGTTCGCGCCTTGGCGTCACCAGGCTGCGGTCTTCTCTTTCTCTATCTCCCATTATCTGAAACTCGTCACATAAGTTTCGTGAGCAAACTAATAATGAACCGGCAAAGAGCACGTCAGGCCATGCTCAGTGTGGGGTTTTATAGTTCCTGACCAAAAACTTAAAACCGTTTCAACTGATCAAGTTCAAAATAATTTTCCTTGTGTGTCTTTATAAAGCTTTACTTTCATATAAATATATATTTTTGTTAAAGATTTTTATCTCATTTTGTATTCCTATTTATACGATCATAATATACATTCGTGTAAAATGACCTAAGATAATTTATATCGCAATTTGCATTATGAAATAAAGTTGTGACACCGGCTATAGTCGGGGAGCAAATTTGGGTCTGGGGATCACACCACGGCTTGAGGGCTAGGTTGCCCTTAAATTTATATATAGAGGGGCGCCTCGGGACAACCTAGTCGCAAACGGAAATATGGGGTGTCTGCGAACCGCAATGAAGTATGCAAGTAAACCACAAGTATCGCATTAAGACATTTATTTAACCCGTATACATGGCCCAACTTAAAATAAGGTATAACTTATACTATCCCAAAGTACACTATAGAACCAGGCGTCCCCGGCAAGTTAAAATTAAAGTGGCCTTGGACCCTTCCGCTTAGGTTAAAAGTGGTTGAAGGCGTGTGTGTAGTGTAGACTAATAATAGTGACAATGAGCCAGCTTACCTGCCATAGCAGTAATAATAATACTATAGAATCCTACGCTTCGGAGTAGTAGCAGCGACCGACAAACTTCAACTCAGCCCGATCCCGCAACAGCGCAGAACATAGCGAGCTCCAATTCTTTAGAGATAGCTATCGCTCCGACCGGAAGTTCCAAGGCTATCGGGGTAGCTTTTACCCCACCGGAAAAAGCCCAGAACGGGCAAAATAATCCTTTTGTATTGGATCGGTGTCACTCGATGCTCACCATTTTATCGCGATATGCAACGGCGGTCCCATGGAGGACAGGGGGCACTTTATAGTCGGGTGTACCCAGCGGACTGTTTATTGGCTTTCAATCTTCGGACACATCTTCTGCCCGAGTCGACACGTTTGACAAATTAGAGTTTTGTCTTGAAGAAAATTATAAAACAACGGCACTCATCCACCACCACCACCATATCAGCCCTAGGACGTCCACTGCTGGACATAGGCCTCCCCCAATTTCAAGGGGGGTAAATGCCATAATCGCCACGCTTGGCATGCGGGTTGGCGATCGCAGTATCTCCACCGCACTCATGCTGCTGCCCATTCATCGGTGGTCTTGGTCGTAGTTTTAGGACATACCCGGGTCCGGGCACTCATCACGCCGTAGCAAAAAAAAAGATTCCTCCTCGCGTTACTTCTTCATCTTCCCATATTTAATTTGCAGGATTCAATCCGATTTGTCTAATACCGTTTCCCCACGATCTTTTTCCTCTCCGTCCCCCTTGTCAAAAAAAACAAAGTCTCTGCTTTTATTTATTTTTTTACCTCGCCTAGACGATGAGACCGTGCCGCTTGACAAACAGCCAATCGAACATCAAAAGGTGAAATTTCGTTATTACGAATTTTGACAATACTGATATCCAAAAATCCCAAAAATTAACCTGATATTGAAAATCTATTTGTTATTGCAGACAAATTCCTACTTTTGATAAAAAAACTCAAAATGAGTGTAAATATAGTTTGAGGACTCGAAGTGCGTTTGGAAACCGCTTAAGACGTATTTCTAGACGAAACCTAAGGTGTTAACAGAGTAAAACAAAAAAAAAACGATGTTACAAAGTAATCCAATCTATGTCGGGGCGTCGAACGATAATTTGCCAAGTAGTTAAGTATGTTTAATGAGTGGACAGCGATAAATCTCAAATACTCACAAGATCAATCAATGGTGATAATAGGACATTTTCACATACAAACTAATTGTTCACGAATCCTTAGAACATTGAATTAAGTCTAGTAATCACATTTAGTCAACTGATTATTGTAAATCAATTCTAGTTTCATCGAGATAGAAACGAATTCGTAAGTCAAGCGTTATTCGTACCGCTTAGCACAAATAACTAATAAGTATCAATTTCATTCTCAGACCCACGACCTCATTAGTGAGTATTATATTCTTTGCCCACGACCATGTTCGACAGTCATAGTTCTGTCCCGTTTATTCAAAAACAAAGAACTAATATAGTCAAATTACAGTTTCAATAGTAGAATGTTGTTAACATAAACAATCAAGAAATGCGTGTCGCCTTGTGGGCCCCAGCCACGACGAACTTAAATATAAACACGCCCCGCTTTGATATCCCAGCCACTTCTATAATTATATTATTATACCCTGTTGACGATAACGAGCTAGTATAGGTACCTCTCTTTCGCACTATTGTATGCAGATAAAAGGGACAAAAAAGGGCAGTGGGCGTAAACATTAGCATCCCGCTCGGAGCTCGGCTACCATGCCGTCGCACGGATTATTTCTTTTTAAAATTCTAATAATTTTTATGATTTGTTTTTAAAATATTAAAGAAGTAACTTTTATTCATTTTTTAATATAATGATACTTAATGCGTTAAAACACAAGTATTTAAATAATACGGAATTCAAAGGTAGAAAAGTAAAGCTACTTATTGATCATTGTTATAGGCTGGATTATTATATTTTATACTATACTGTATAGGGTACGTGTAAATATGCTGTTTGTTAATAAATATATTTATTCTGTATCCGATCCACTAGAATCATCTTCTAAATTAATTATAAATCTTTTCACTGGTTCCACTGTACTCATTTTTAATTCTACTACTTCTACGACGTGCTTGACGCATTTCTTCCATGACTCAGCGTTTACTTTCAAAATAGCTTCCTGCAGCAACTGTTTCACTTCCGCTAGTTTAAAAGTTTTATTGTTCATATTATTATCATCTTTTTTCATATAATTTGTATATAAATTCCTTTCCTTTAGCCAATCGATGATCTCATTCTTTCGTGATTGTGTATTGGGTATTTTTTCACTTTTCCTTGAATGGTACGGGGCGTTATCTAGAACAATTACTGAGCCATCTGGAATCTTATCAAGCACCTTCGAAAACCATTCTTCAAACACCTCCGCATTCATATCTTGGTGATAATCACCTTGTTTTTTTGATTCGAACACCAACAAGCCGTCGTCTACAAAGCCGTCTTCACTTCCAATGTGCGTTACAATTAACCGCTTTCCCTTACCTGCAACAAAAAAGATATAAGATAAGGAATTAAAAGGTGACATTTGCGACACATGTGACCAGGTAAAAAAAACATCTACGAGTATTAGCGATAAGATACGTAACACGTGCTATTTTTCAATTTATGCAAATGAAGGATGAATCTATCACCAGATTCGAAACAAATGCAGTTTTTTAATAATAGAGATTATTTAAAACTTAGTCGTTTTGTATGTTAACTTATTACATGTAACTCACCTGATGGATTCTTCAAGCCTGAAGATAAACCATTTATCAAGGCGTGTCTTGTACTCTGGATCGTCGAGTCTAGCCAAATAGAGCTATTAGTATGACCCTCGTTCACCCATGTCTCATCCAAATAAAAAATCTTTTTATTCTCTGCTCTCGCTTTCTTCACACATTTTAAATAATTTCGCGATTTGTTAGCTGTTTGTCCAATACGCAGTTGGTCCAAATCGCATTTTGCCGTTTGCCAACTACGCAGTTCGTCCATTTCGCTGTTTGTCATTCCGGATTTCGTCCATTTCGCGACTCGTCAAGACGCAGTTCGTCCATTTCGCTATTTGTCATTCCTTATTTCATCCATTTCGCGATTCGTCCTTACGTATAGTACACTCTACCTACGCAGAACTGGAATTAATGAAATTTCATCGAATCATCATGAGCTAGGGAAGCGTGAAAATTTTCAAGAGGTTATTGAAAGTATTCGACCATAGTAGGCTATTATTATAGATAGTTATATTATAAGTATATCTAAAAGGAAATTGCGGAAGTTTGTTTACCATCGAGCGAGCGAAGCGAGTTCTTCCAGTCTATTTAGACAATCCGTCGTTTGTATGTATTATGTATGTATCTATGCTTGTATGTTCGTTCGACGATAATTCGAGTATTTGTTCATATAATCGTCATGGCAAGTGGTGAAAATGAGATGTGAAAATTAAGTTAAAGTCGAAAAAATAAAAGTGTGTTTATTTTATCGTAATAAACAAAGACCATGCCGTGCCCAACCTGACGAAAAAATCTGTAAATGTATATAATAGGATAAATTCTACCATAAACATCTACATAATTGACAACATTTAGTTTTTTCATAGTGAACCTTTTGAACGCCAACGACCAAAAAAGTCATCAGCTAAACATTCTGGAATTTGGACGTCTCTTAGGTGGCGAAATGATTAACTAGTGATTTCTAAGCTTTTCTTTATTGTTCTGTATAACGTGTCTCGTTTTGAATGAAAAGGTGGAATTTCATCTGGTTCTACTAGGCCACTGTCCTCTAGGTGCTGGATGGAATCTTCGTATGTCTGCTGCACAGAACCGAAATCAGCTGATACTTTTATCTTGCAAGCGTCAAATGCAATGTCGATTGCATTTCTGGAATGATCAGGTTCGCAGGTATGCTGGCTTTCTCGTAGCACTACATCACGGTCTTCATTTAATATAGCAGACGCACTGCACTCGTATCTGTTGCTGCACCGCCACAATGAAGTATTACTATTTTTGCCATTTACAGGTTTTCGAGGGTTTAAGTGATGCCTAAACCCGTTTCTTAACAATACATCATGACCTCTTTTGCTTTTAATAAAAGTCAGATCAAATTTTTTATACATTTTCAATCCACCGTTTAACCAGATCGAATTTAAATTGTTTTACGATGAAATAACGTCACATGCGATAAGTCAGTTTTAGAAGTAGGCCAGATACATGACATAGTTATAATGGAAAGAGGATGAATTCAAAAGAAAAATGGTAGAATTATGGCACCTGCATAGCGTAACATTGTTACATTGTGATTAACAAAAGTGCGAAACTTGTCAAGGTAGTCAGTTTTAGGAGTAACCGTTATGAAAGGTAGCGAGGGGTAGTGAGGTATCAGAAATCTTTGCACGATTGTGAAAACTATTGGTAAGACGGACACAATCTGACATGTCTACGTAACGAACGAATAGATAAGGACATTGTAAAGTTTATGTGACATGACCTTTACAAAGTGACCGTAATACGTGTTGCACTAAGTGCATCTTGGACAAAACTCGTGTTTACGTAATACGTATTGGACCGACCGTCTGCTGGACAAAAAATGGGATGGACGAAATATGTGTTGATATAATACGTCTTGGACGACCTGCTGTTGGGCGATATGTATGTTGGACGAAATGCATATTGGACAAACGGCTAACAAATCAATTTCGCCTCCAACGTTGTAGATCCTCTCGGTCAGTTATGACACTGTTGCGACTTCTCTTTTCAAACTTGAATCCTATTAGTTTTAATAATTTGTGAAGTGTAGCCCGCTTGAAATTATCTAAAGTTGTATCACTGTTAACAACTTGTAATATTTTGTTCATTGTCGGGATTTCATTCCGAGCGAAAAACTCATGCACGATTCTCCTTGTTGCATTTTGTGTAAAGCTGTCTGTAGTGTTAATCACAGATTTTCGCTCTCTTGGTTTTTTCGGCAATTTAAGGAAATTTGTGGTTTTCTTTTCCTTAATAATTGTATAAACGGATACCCAATGGATTCCTAATGACGACGCAACAGTCTTCACAATTTCATTTTGAGAGGCGTCTGGGGCCTCTCTAGCAAAAGTACGATACAAGTTTAGTATCATGTCTTTTTCATGTGACGAAAAAGGCTGCCTCCGCCTTTTCTTGGTGGCGATTGGTGACTTTGGCATTTTACTTCACCAACAATTACTTAGTCCAAAGCACTAGCGAGTTAAAGTCCAGTAAACAAGCCGAGTCACAGAAAAAGCCGAAAACAATGAAAAGGAGAGCAATATAACGCGTCCGCACCGTAATATGACAGATGATGACTAACCTTTCACCGCCATGTAATCCCAACCGGTGCACATGCATCGCCCTTATCGCTGACCAATTACGTGCCGCTTGAGATTTCTAGTACTAGCTCGTTAACTGAGACAGGTATTATAGTTACATCACTTGGCATTAAATTACCGTCCTGAACCCTTTCTTTTTATATGTTTATTTCCTGAGAGGGCGGCGCGGGCCGGTGAGTGAGCGGTGATTTTATTAAATACAATGGTGTGCACCTGTTCCGTGTACGGATGTACCTCAACCATGCCGTTATAAGGTTGTATGATGATTTGAAGAAAGAGTTATTCTACTACGGTTTCGATGTTATTCTACTTGATAACACGTAGGCTGAATAATGATAGTCTAGAAAAAAAACGGCATAATATATAAGGGTATTTTGGAACTAAAGTGTTTTGAGAACTATGCATTATGAGAATAAAGTATTACGCCACCTACAGTGAACAAATTTGGGGTATTTTGGGAAAGGTGTATTTTGGGACTAATTCTGAATGGTTCTCGTGTAAATCCAGAATGAACCTTTTTGGAAATATGGTGTTTTTGGCCTAGTTTCTTATGAAAAGAGGGGCTTTCGAAATTAGAATGTATTGACTAATAGTGCATTTTGGGACTAGTGCATTCGCCACCGGAAAGAATACGTTCATAAAAGACAAGTGTTATATTGGCGTAAAATTTTCGAACTGAGTTTTTCTGCGGCCTTCTTTATCATAGTCCAACCGCATTTCTACTTTATAAACTTAAACAAGTAATATTTATACATATTTATTTCGAGATTTAGGAAACGGCTCTAACAATTTTGATGAAATTTGATAATATAACCCCCATTTTAGAGGATAAAAACGATCTAGTTAGGTATCAACTCTAATGACGGTGACTCCACTCATTACCGTGGATTGAAAAAATCCTCAGTAATCCATGGTAATGACTACCTTGGTAATGACAAAAATCTAGAAATTTCCAGTTTGGCTTGCGCTATGTTGAATGTTCCAGAACGTTCTACTGATTAGGTCACATTGAATCAGTTAAATATTTATTTTTACGTGAGCGCCGGCGATCACTCTGTCATCTGTGTAGTGATGGGAGGCATGCAGGGACAGCGGCAGGGCTTATTCAGAACTATTTAGTCTTAGTGAGTAACTATATGTCCCGTCACATAGTGACACGGTGATGACCACTTTAGTAAGGACCAGAATGTACGATGTTGCTGTTAAGTTTTATACAATACCATTTAATTTGTGCAATCAATTATTTATGTCATAACTACTCGTAGTAACTTTAGTGTTAGACATGCATTGTACGGGATTTTTTACAGAAGTTTTACCAAAAATTGGAAAGCGGACAGCCCTTGGTAATGACATTTTGGCCCTTTTGAGCAAAATAACTTCCACATTACTTAAATATAAACTAAATTTTAATGAAGCGCCAGTCAGGGATTTTTATGTACCTAGTTCGTTACTATGTTCTGTTACTCGATTTGCAAACTCTTTTCTTGCGTTAAAACAAATGCTACCGAAAAAATAAAAAATGACATATAATGGCGGGTTGTCAGTTATAATTTTATAGCACACACAACACTTATCTCGTCATATTTATAATGGATTGGGGTCTAAAAGAAAATCGTGTCGCTGTAATTGCGTTGCACAAATGCGGGCATCCGCCAAACGTGATTTTGAAGTTGCTTCAAAATCTGAAAATCAACAAACAATTCGTTTATCGTACCATTCATAGGTACAATAGTACTCTGAGCTTTGATGACCGCAAGAGGTCTGGAAGACCACGCACCGTTCGGACCCCAGCTCTAATAAAGGCAGTGAAGGCGAGAATCGCAAGAAACCCCGTTCGGAAGCAAAAGTTGTTGGCAATTCAGATGTCTGTGAAGAGAAGCTCCCTTAAAAAAGTTATCAATCGAGACCTTAGACTACACGCTTATCGTAGACGGAAAGGTCATTTGCTTAATGGACGATTGAAGACTATGAGGCTGAATAGAAGTCGCGTGCTACTGAAGCGGTACGCACAAAATGGCCACCGAAATATATTATTTACAGACGAAAAATTTTTTACCATTAAAGAATGTTGTAACCGCCAGAATGACAGAGTGTATGCAAAAAACAGTCAAGAAGCGAGTGTAGCTGTTCCGAGAGTGCAACGAGGCCATCATCCCTCTTATGTCATGATTTGGTTAGGTGTGTCATACTCAGGGTTAACACAGGTCCCCACCACCACCATATCAGCCCTAGGACGTCCACTGCTGGACATAGGCCTCCCCCAATTTCATGGGGGGTAAATGCCATAATCGCCACGCTTGGCATGCGGGTTGGCGATCGCAGTATCTCCACCGCACTCAAGGAATGCTGCTGCCCATTCCCCGGTGGTCTTGGTCGTAGTTTTAGGACATACCCGGGTCCATTTCTGTGAAAAAGGTGTCAAAACTGGGGCTAAAGTTTACCAGGAAACCGTTCTGGAACCAATAGTGAAGCCTTTAAGCCACTCTCTATTTCAAAACCAGCCCTGGGTCTTTCAACAAGACTCAGCCCCTGCACATAAGGCAAAAACAACTCAAGCCTGGTTTCGAAGCAACAAAATTGACTTCATTACCCACGAAGACTGGCCCTCCTCCAGCCCGGACCTCAACCCCCTGGATTATGCTATATGGCAGGTTATTGAGGAGAAAGCCTGTGCTAAACCCCACACAAATCTTGACTCCCTCAAGCGGGCCATAGTCAAGACAGTGACGGAATTAGATATGACAACCGTGCGTGCCGCTATTGATGACTGGCCTCGACGTCTGAAGGCCTGTGTTCAGGCCCAAGGAGGCCATTTTGAATGAAATTGACAAATGTAAATCCTGATTGTGTGTACTTCATTTTAATATATAATTTATTTAACTTTCGTTAGTATATTTTATGTAGATAAGGATTATTACAGTAACATAACTTAGTAACCAACTAAGGCCTGTACCGAAAAGTTTTTTTACAGAGTATATTTATGATATCATTTAAACTACAATGAACAGCAAGGATATTTTATTCTAGTCATATGATGTTTAATGTCTATTTACAATAAATATACACATTTTATGGTTTGAGGGTTTTGCGGCTGAATAAGCGGATTTTTTTCTTCAAGCCTGCCATTAAGTTTTGCACAGTGGTTTCGGTGACTTTGTTGGCGTGTTTTTTCCATTTCTTTTTAAAATCTGTCTCTGATGTTGCTGGAGCACAATCAATACCGCTCGATAGGTCGTAGCTGGGGACAATTTGGAGGGTTCATATCTTTGGGCACACATTGTACGTTGTTTGAAGCCAGACACTCTTGTGTGGCTCGGGCATAATGTGCAGTAGCCAGGTCGGGCCAAAACAACACATTCCCTTCATGCTGCCTTATAAATGGTAAAATCAAACCTTTTATACATTTCTGGACATAAATATTTGCATTTATGGTACCTTTTGTGATAAATGACCCAGTGCGTTTTCCACAGGAACATATTGCTTGCCAGATTAAATATTTTTCCCCAAACTTTTCCATAAAAATATATTTATTTTGATCGCTTATATCCGCCTTATTTTCGGTTGTATAGAATTGGTCACCTGGTAAAGTTGTAAAATCTTTTTTCACATACGTCTCATCGTCCATTAGAACGCAAGTTCCGTCCAAATTGCAGAGAAGCTTGTATAGTTTTCGTGACCTTGTAACAGAACTATTGTATTGCTTTAACGACTGTTTTGGGGCTTTTACTTTTTTATAGGTCTTTAAATTTTGACGCACTTTTGCTCTCTGGACCATAGACGTACTAGTTTTACATTTTTTGGCCACATCCCGCACTGATAAACTACAATTATTCTTGTAAGTAGACACTATTTTCTTTTCTATTTTTTTATTTGAAGGACCCGTCGGGCGTCCACTTCGAGCTTTGTCTTGAATTCTATATTCTTTTAAGTACCGATTAACAATATTTCGCACCGTCGCACGACTTATATTCACCATCTTTCCAACCGCTGCATAAGTTGAATTAGGATTTTCAAGGTACGTCCGCAAAACGGTTTCTCTCCGAATTATTTTATCGTCCTGCATTTTAAATAAAAACATTACCTAACCTG
Organism: Notocelia uddmanniana; assembly: GCA_905163555.1. Taxonomy (NCBI): domain Eukaryota; kingdom Metazoa; phylum Arthropoda; class Insecta; order Lepidoptera; family Tortricidae; genus Notocelia; species Notocelia uddmanniana. The sequence goes on along the minus strand of LR991063.1, from coordinate 14,798,051 downwards.
AATTAATTATGCCAATCGATACATCAAGATGACACAAACTGAGGCATATAATCAGAAAAAAAAATCGTTTACCAGACAGTATTTTACTGGTATGCAGACTCTGTAAAAAAACTTTTCGGTACGGGCTTTAGGTATTACAAGTTACCTTAAGACAGACCACAGCAAAGATCCTACTTCATTTATTTAGACGGTGATATTATCGCGGACATCCGATTTGCACCAAATTAAATAAATACCCTCTCGCTGTACTTTAGTACCAGTTTTGACGGGTCGTTCCACGTTCCACTGCTTGATTGCAATGTATAATTGCAAAAAAATAAAAATACACTGCTTTTCTTACTAAAACTATTAATGCACATTTAAATATGGTCCATGATCAGCTGTTCGACGGAGCTTAGTCAAAATGATCGCACAAGAACGTTGGAAGGCAATCTTATCCATTGTGCGTACACAAGAATTTATCTCTTTATTAGCTGAGCACTATTTTCGGCTCGCTGATTATTCTTGTATCTAACCAATGAACTCAAATACCCGAAAAAATCTTCAATTGGTCGACATTGAGGAAGAATTGGTGAGTTGCGGTATTTTGGTACAAATGGGATGTTATTGGAGTCCAGAAAACTGACCGTTTTTTTGGCATAATGCGACGACGCCCTATCAGGCCAAAACACATACTTGCCATCGGAGTGATATTTCTGAATAAATCGCATTAGTATTTTCTTCAAGCATTCGTTTTGGTATATTTTTGATTCACGGCAAAACCACAGTTTTGAAACTCCTCTTTCGGAAATTACGACATACAGCATAGCCTTTTGCTCAAACTTGTGTGAATTTGTATTTTTTATCCGAAGGTGTTGTAGAACTGTAACATGTGTAGTATCTTTCATTTCCCGGGATATGAAATTTGCTCAACGGAAAATAACTTTCATCATCTAAAATGAAACTTTTTCCAGCGTAATTTCGGGTCATCCAGCGGCATTGGGTTTTAATCTCAGATCATAGAAAGAAGGAGATATGGCACAGAGGCGTGGCGCGTGTCGCCTCGATAAGGTCAGTAAACCATATTGGCGCGCACCGCTCTTAGCGCTGACTCATTTGAGCGGCGATCGTTGTTCAGGCTATGGCTCCAGATTTTTTTCGAAATAACGGTCTGTAGCATGTTTATTTATAAAAATCGTTAAGCTAAACAAAAATACAAAATACGTGGAATAACATACCACTGCTAAGTGCTATTTTAGATTAGTATTTCCATTATTAATGTATTTTTAAAGTTCGTTAATTCACTTTGTGAAATTCACCCTAAAAGCTTCGACCTGCCAGCGCAAACACCTTACGCAGCTTCGAGTGCGCGGGATAAGGCAGTGGCAGTATCTGTAAGCATGCAATATTATCGATAATTGATCGACATTATTACGAATGGTTTTCATTACATTTTCTTTTTAAATATAGTTATTTGCATAACTGAATATCACATTAAAATAAAAAAAGTCTACAGATCGACTATGAATGATGTTGCCATGAAATATTTAAAATAATTTGATTAACGGTCACTGAACTATTATTTAGGATGTTTCTTTGTTACACATAGGTACATTACACATCATAGGTTTGTATAATATCAAAATAGACGAACCCCCAATACAATAAATATGAACCATAGGTTCGTTGGACTCGTAATTTGTACTAAAATTAACAATTTGTATTTCTGTAATAAACATTATCTTGATTCACCCTTAAACGAAGTTTATCGTTTTAAAGGTAAAATTCTCATCTCATGATTTTATCGATAAATGCAAAAATGGATGCATGTGCCCATCCCTAACGAGTTCACCGACGCTGTTGTTTATGTTTACGAGTGTATTCCTACAGTTGCTTTTCGTAGTGAGAGTACCAATTAGAGGATTAGAATGCTAGTAGACAACTGGACGGATGTGTGCGGGAACCCAATATTTACAATATTGTGCAAGTAGTGGAAACGCACACATCTTTAAAAGTGGCGACAGCAGTACCGGACTAATTTCGCGGTTAGGGCATATCTCTTTCTTTCTATGATCTGAGGTTTTAATGGTCGAAATTTGTTTTTCTGTATATTCTGGTGGTCTCTTCTTCTTTCGGCATACTTTTTTAACCTTTTTCAATGATTTGCAGATATACTGTTGACTACAATTAACTTTTTTTCGCAGCATCACGTTGGCTCACGGTGTCAGAATCATTAAATTGGGTATGAAGCATTTTCAGCCTTCTTTTGGTCATTATCTTTGCCGATCTGTGGCAGTGGCCCCTTTCACGAGTTGTAGTCTGAGATGCCAAGATTCTATACACAGTAGATGCTGGTAGATTGAGATGCCAAGATTCTATACACAGTAGATGCTGGTACATTCTCTTGAGGAAAATGATTCACTGTAAACTTTTTCCCTAAGTCAAATTAGAATGATACAAATTTACAATGCGTTTTCTCAGGATTTCTTGTTTAGATGCCATTTTTGACAACAATAAAACAAATGCAGGGGAAAAAAATAAGTGACTACCATTAAGAAAGAGGTAGCAACAAAATGACATACCACTTTTTTTATTTATGCGGTTAGTATTTTTTTTACAGAGTGCGATAAGTACATATTATCATTTTTTTGTTATCACCCGTTATTCATGACACAATTCACAAAAATAGGAGCCTAGTCCACTGTAGGACTTGCTAAATCTTTAGCATCTTTTATTAATTCCGTTTTTGGAAATATAAGCTCCCCCTCCCCCTTGGATAGGACGACATCTCCAATAGCGGATTTGTCTTTAAACTGACTGTTGGGACAATGGAGAAGCACAATAGTGTAATTTTATTACACCAAAATATAAATCGCTTCACTGGCAAAATACTAGATTTAGAATTATGTACAGAAGAGCTTAATGTAGATGTAGTCTGCTTAACAGAAACTTGGTTAAAGAATCATATGATGAAATTTAATGTAAATAATTACGTATTGGCCAGCGCATTCAACAGAACTACCGCAGAGGGTGGTGGCTCTATTATTTTAGTGAAAAATGGGTTAACTTTTAAAGAACGTAAAGACCTCTCAGGTTGTTCTGTTGATCGTGTTTGTGAGATTGCTTGTGCAGAGACGGATCAGTATCTGATATTTTGCATTTATAAACCACCATCAGGTGACTTAATATCTTTTATAGAAATTATGGAGGATGTACTTAGTAAAGCAATAAGTGGTAAAAACCAGTAGTGGTCTGTGGCGACTTTAATATCGATATTTTATCACAATCAGTCGAAAAAGATAAGTACATCACTCTTTTTAAATCGTTCAATTTTGACTACTTATTTGAAGCACCTACCCGAGTTACTCCGACCTCTGCCACTTGCATAGATAATATTTGGTTAAACTGTCCTCATCTAGACAGAAGCATAGTGAATGGAGTCCGGTCGGATCATAAAGCTCAGATGGTCAGGCTACCTTGCGAAGTAAAACCTCCAGATCGCGTTATAGAAATAAGACCCCTGAGTAAAAGTAGACTAGAACTACTAAAGTCAAATCTACTAGTCGCCATGCCGAACACCCAGGTAGAATCAAATGATCCGAATGATCAATTCAAAATGCTTCTGAATACAGTGTGTAACGAATTTAATAGGACTTGTAGTAAAAAGCGTATTAAAATAAACAATAAAATGAGATTTAATGATTGGGCAACTACCGGAATTCGAAAGAGTAGAGATAACTTATACCAACTTTATGAAAGGAGATCTTGCACCACTGACGAACGCTTCCATCAGTATGTTAGGGATTATTCCAAATTATTCAAAACAGTGTGCACAAAGGCAAAAGCAATGCACTTGAATAATAAAATAAAGTCCTCAGATAACAAAGCCAAGACTGTCTGGAAAATAATAAACACAGAGACTGGGCAGAGAAGTAATAAAGAGTCCACGATTTCTTTGAAAATAGAGGATAATTTAATTACTAATGCACTAAAAGTAGCCGATGAATTTAATAATTTCTTTTCCAAAATTCCTATAGTCCCGACTCAAAGTTTGGCATCATCTACCACAATAGCAGAATCCCTTCTGAATGAGAACGTAAAATTAGAGTCACTAAATATTTTCAAATTTCATCATGTTTCTCCTCTAGATGTACTGAAGTCTTTTAAAATGTTAAAAATAAAGAGGACTGAGGACTTATGGGGCGTGTCAGTCATGGTACTGGAATCTATTCTCGAGGTCGTTGCACCCACTCTAGCTCTCATTTTTAATAGTTGTGTAGACAATGGCATTTTTCCAGACTTAATGAAGTGTAGTAAAGTAGTTCCTATTTTCAAATCAGGTCATAGAGATAATCCTTCTGATTATCGTCCAGTTTCTATCCTACCTGCGTTTAGCAAAATATTCGAAAAAATAATGCTTACGCAATTGGTTTCTCATTTTAATTCACACAATATTTTGCACGCACAGCAGTTCGGTTTCACGAAAGGTAGATCAACTACTGATGCAGGTGCAAGTTTAATAAAATTTATTTTGCAGTCTTGGGAAGAGTCATATGACGCCATTGGAGTGTTCTGTGACCTTTCCAAGGCTTTTGATTGTGTAGATCATGGAACTTTAATTTGTAAGCTTAATTTCTATGGTATCAGAGGACATGCATTGGATCTTATGAAATCATATTTAACACAGAGAAATCAAAAGGTAGCGATAAATAAAGCCCTTTCGTCAGAGACAGTGGTAGAGATGGGAGTACCTCAGGGGTCTATTCTAGGCCCTTTCCTGTTCCTTGTTTATGTAAATGATCTACCATATATGGTAAGCCGAAGATCAGGCATTGTAATGTTCGCAGACGACACCTCATTACTGTTCAAGGTAAATAGGAAAGATACTGAACTCATTGAACCAAATAATACCCTGTCCATGATATCTGACTGGTTTGCTGCCAATAACTTAGTGTTGAATCCGAAAAAAACTAAATGTATGAAATTCTCTCTAGCGAACTCGTCAAATAGAAACTTAGATACAAATATTAAACTTAATGGCCAAACATTAGAATTTGTTACGTCAACTGTATTCTTAGGTATTACATTGGACTCAAAATTGCAGTGGGGTTCCCATATAACAGCGATAGGAAGTAGGTTGAGCTCTGCTGCATTTGCAGTCAGGAGAATAAGGCAGCTTACCAATGTGGCAACGGCACGGTTAGTTTACTTTGCTTATTTTAATAGTATAATTACTTATGGTCTAATCTTGTGGGGATCAGCTGCAGATATTGAAACTGTTTTTATTTTGCAAAAAAGGGCTATCCGGGCAATTTATAACTTGGGGTCGCGTGACTCATTAAGAGAATTTTTCAAAGAAATAGATATTCTAACCCTGCCGTCCCTATACGTATTTGAAATAATAATGTATGTTAGGAAGAATTTGTGCAATTTCCCAACGAACGCTGATAAACCAATAGCCACCAGAAACACTGGGAAACTGAAAATAACCTTCTATAGACTAGTAAAGGCGAAAAAGTCGTTCTTGGGAAATTGTATTAAATTCTACAATAAAATTCCAAAACACATTACTGAACTTAGCAATTCTAAATTCAAATCTGTAGTAAAACAAACACTTATTTCAAAAGCATATTATAAGGTAAACGATTACATCATGGACAGGGATGTTTGGCAGTGATAGTGTCCTGCACGGCTAATCTATCGCGAAAATAGGTTTTCTACTGTAGCTTGTTATTTTTGTAGTAACTGAGACTGTAATTTTATATTTAACTATACAATGTATATTGTTTTGAAAAAATGACACCTCGCCGAGTTTCTTACGCCGGTTCTTCTCGTGGCAGAGGTTTATTTTTCCGAACCGGTGGTAGTTTATTGACGTTCATAGGTGCATGTAATATGCCTAATTTGAAGAATAAACTACTTTTACTTTTACTTTTTAAGCTTCGTGAGCCCATTGCGCACAATCCCCGCACTGAATCCATTCTTTTTGTGGTGGTTTCCTCATAAAGATCGCTACAAACAAGACAAAAATGTTTAGCTGCAGACTTTTCGTTGGTTTATTTTTTTTGCTTTTCGTTTTCTTTACTTTGCTTGTAGAAGCCATCCTTTGTAGTTTTTTTACTTGTAGAAGGAAGGTCTTTTATTTTCTCCTTTTTCAGCAGATTTAGTTTCAGTTGTGTTCTTTGGAGTTGGAGGAGTGATCCGATGTCGTTATTCGATCTGATACTGCTCTGATTGTAATGGAATCAATTGGTGTAGAGTAGAACATAACATCGGTGTATTCCTGCTGTTGGATCCCCTACAACGTTAATTGCACATTCAGACCAATCTAATGAACCCTAGCACGATAGGCCTGTGCTGCTTAGGAATTTCTTCGGACCTTCCGTCCGTCATCATCATATCAGCTCCAATATACCAAATAATTGTATTGTCACGTGAACTACATATACATGCAGTTTAAATTCAATGCGACAATTACAAGTAGGTTAAAGTTAAGTTCCAAGATTTCATTATACTGTTCATAATGTCAGCCGATAGACGTCGGTTATAGAAATATTGCATGATTCTTCGGTCTATGGATTTTGCTGGTTCGTTTCTACTGTAATTACAGGGCACACATCTTCTGGCAGGCAGGTAGCGGGCATGCATCCTTTGACATCATCCTCGTCCTGCCACTTCACGTCGTCGTTCTCCCGCATTATGCAAAGGCCCTTTCTTTGGGATCTAGATCTAGCGAGCGATAGATCGCCTGGATAGAATTCGTGTCTTTGGTGCACAACTTTGTGGATATTTACTAACAACATCCCACAACAACTCTTAAATACCAAAAACCGGCCAAGTGCGTGTCGAGTCACACACAAATAAGGGTTCCGTACTGACAACCCCTAATCTACATTTAAAACCACTATACAATACATTGAATCAAAACAGGTCGTATCTTCATAGGGAACTCACGGCACTTACGCCCTTTTGTTTTGGGCAAGACAGTTTTTCAGCAATAACTCAAAAACCGTTAGACCTATCTTGTTCAAACCAAAATTCGTCGAAAGTATTTATTAATGTAGGTACATTTGGTCTTGATTTGGTCAAAATTTTAAATTTCTTAGTTTTGTTATTAGAGGGTGGGGGGAGGGGTGACACTTTTTACGACTTTGACAGCTAATATCTAACCAACGGATGACTTAAATGGAAAAGGTATCTAATAAACTCCATGACATTTTTGAAGGCCTATCCAAAGATTTCCCAAACGCCTATGTGCATTGAAAAAAAATTAACCCCCTGTTATGAAGCATCGGAACTCTGGTTGTACTTGTTTAAAATTTCTTTTTTAGCCATTGCTGTGACAATACTAAAAAAAATTGAATGAAAACAAAAACGAGTATTGTAAAATTAAGTTAAAATGTTCCATGATCTTGTGAAACAGTGAATTAAGTTACTTACTTCAGGCAGCTTAACAGAGTCCGTACTTTAACCAATAATGAAGGGTACCTTATTTGATCTGTGAAGGGTACATATAATAGGAAAATCAGTTGTAGAAAGGAGAAAGTGTTTTAGAACTTTAGGGTTTATTTATTTAATCGTATGGCATTTAAGTAAGTACGGTTGCCAGTTTTTGTTGCACTTTTAGCACCACCGGTGCTAAAAGTGCAACAAAACAGGGGTCACGTGTAGGGTAACGGTGGGTACTCCCTATGGACGTGGTGCAACTTTGACCCCCCTTTGTCAAGTGAGTGGGAAACTTGACTGTTAGAAGCTTTCAAGCCGCCCGAAGGCCTCTAACTTGGCTTGACGACTGCTGTCGTAGACAGCAGCTGGGATCAACGGCTTAGTGTGCCTCCCAAAGCAGAACTTTAGGGTAGTAGTATATATACAATTAGATGAGGTATGTTAATATAATATATTAGATGAGAGAGTGACCAGGGATAAAAGGGGAAATGAAACAAGATCTTGAGTGTGGATTAAATAATACTAAAATACATTTTCCATTATTATTTTGATAATTTAAATCTATCACTTAATTGTTTTGGGATTGTATTTTTTTAATAAGTGTTTTAGCTCAAAATCTTTAATAGTTACAGTACAGACTCCAAGCTCCACATGTGTATTTTTTTTCTGGAAACCTTAGGATTGCGCGCTCTGAATTGCTTCAGGTAATCAAGCAGAGATTTGTCTATTTGGTAAGCTTTTGAATCAGAATATTGGACTTCTGGGATTCTCTAAAAATTAAAGTAAAAAAAAGGAAAAGTAGTTTATTCTTCAAATTAGGCATATTACATGCACCTATGAACGTCAATAAACTACCACCGGTTCGGAAAAATAAACCTCTGCCACGAGAAGAACCGGCGTAAGAAACTCGGCGAGGTGTCATTTTTTCAAAACAATATACATTGTATAGTTAAATATAAAATTACAGTCTCAGTTACTACAAAAATAACAAGCTACAGTAGAAAACCTATTTTCGCGATAGATTAGCCGTGCAGGACACTATCACTGCCAAACATCCCTGTCCATGTTGTAATCGTTTACCTTATAATATGCTTTTGAAATAAGTGTTTGTTTTACTACAGATTTGAATTTAGAATTGCTAAGTTCAGCAATGAGTTTTCGAATTTTATTGTAGAATTTAATACTATTTCCCAAGAACGACTTTTTCGCCTTTACTAGTCTATAGAAGGTTATTTTCAGTTTCCCAGTGTTTCTGGTGGCTATTGGTTTATCAGCGTTCGTTGGGAAATTGCACAAATTCTTCCTAACATACATTATTATTTCAAATACGTAAAGGGACGGCAGGGTTAGAATATCTATTTCTTTGAAAAATTCTCTTAATGAGTCACGCGACCCCAAGTTATAAATTGCACGGATAGCCCTTTTTTGCAAAATAAAAACAGTTTCAATATCTGCAGCTGATCCCCACAAGATAAGACCATAAGTAATCATACTATTAAAATAAGCAAAGTAAACTAAACGTGCCGTTGCCACATTGGTAAGCTGCCTTATTCTCCTGACTGCAAATGCAGCAGAGCTCAACCTACTTCCTATCGCTGTTATATGGGAACCCCACTGCAATTTTGAGTCCAATGTAATACCTACGAATACAGTTGACGTAACAAATTCTAATGTTTGGCCACTAAGTTTAATATTTGAATCTAAGTTTCTATTTGATGAGTTAGCTAGAGAGAATTTCATACATTTAGTTTTTTTCGGATTCAACACTAAGTTATTGGCAGCAAACCAGTCAGATATCATGGACAGGGTATTATTTGGTTCAATGAGTTCAGTATCTTTCCTGTCTGCGAACATTACAATGCCTGATCTTCGGCTTACCATATATGGTAGATCATTTACATAAACAAGGAACAGGAAAGGACCTAGAATAGACCCCTGAGGTACTCCCATCTCTACCACTGTCTCTGACGAAAGGGCTTTATTTATCGCTACCTTTTGTGAAACCGAACTGCTGTGCGTGCAAAATATTGTGTGAATTAAAATGAGAAACCAATTGCGTAAGCATTATTTTTTCGAATATTTTGCTAAACGCTGGTAGGATAGAAACTGGACGATAATCAGAAGGATTATCTCTATGACCTGATTTGAAAATAGGAACTACTTTACTACACTTCATTAAGTCTGGAAAAATGCCATTGTCTACACAACTATTAAAAATGAGTGCTAGAGTGGGTGCAACGACCTCGAGAATAGATTCCAGTACCATGACTGACACGCCCCATTAGTCCTCAGTCCTCTTTATTTTTAACATTTTAAAAGACTTCAGTACATGTAGAGGAGAAACATGATGAAATTTGAAAATATTTAGTGACTCTAATTTTACGTTCTCATTCAGAAGGGATTCTGCTATTGTGGTAGATGATGCCAAACTTTGAGTCGTGACTATAGGAATTTTGGAAAAGAAATTATTAAATTCATCGGCTACTTTTAGTTAAATTAATATATAATATATAAATAATTTTAATTAAATTATCCTCTATTTTCAAAGAAATTGTGGACTCTTTATTATTTCTCTGCCCAGTCTCTGTGTTTATTATTTTCCAGACAGTCTTGGCTTTGTTATCTGAGGACTTTATTTTATTATTCAAGTGAATTGCTTTTGCCTTTATGCCGACTGTTTTGAATAATTTGGAATAATCCCTAACATACTGATGGAAGCGTTCGTCAGTGGTGCAAGATCTCCTTTCATAAAGTTGGTATAAGTTATCTCTACTCCTTCGAATTCCGGTAGTTGCCCAATCATTAAATCTCATTTTATTGTTTATTTTAATACTCTTTTTACTACAAGTCCTATTAAATTCGTTACACACTGTATTCAGAAGCATTTTGAACTGATCATTCGGATCATTTGATTCTACCTGGGTGTTCGGCATGGCGACTAGTAGATTTGACTTTAGTAGTTCTAGTCTACTTTTACTCATGGGTCTTATTTCTATAACGCGATCTGGAGGTTTTCCTTCACAAGGTAGCCTGACCATCTGAGCTTTATGATCCGACCGGACTCCATTCACTATGCTTCTGTCTAGATGAGGACAGTTTAACCAAATATTATGTATGCAAGTGGCAGAGGTCGGAGTAACTCTGGTAGGTACTTCAAATAAGTAGTCAAAATTGAACGAATTAAAAAGAGTGATGTACTTATCTTTTTCGACTGATTGTGATAAAATATCGATATTAAAGTCGCCACAGACCACTACTGGTTTTTTACCACTTATTGCTTTACTAAGTACATCCTCCATAATTTCTATAAAAGATATTAAGTCACCTGATGGTGGTTTATAAATGCAAAATATCAGATACTGATCCGTCTCTGCACAAGCAATCTCACAAACACGATCAACAGAACAACCTGCGAGGTCTTTACTCTTCAGGACTTCTCTTGGATTAAAGGGATAAAAGTCCCTGTTGCTTTAAATTCGCTTTGTAGATTTGTATTATTTCGTATCCCAATGTTTTCCATAAATGTTTTTAGTAACGCAAAACTTTTTTTGGAGGATTTTCAGTTTTATATTTGAATAGTATGCATTCGCCATTCTTTTTTTAAAGGTTCTATAAACGCAACATTCAACGGTTGGGTTAAATGGGGCGAATTTGGAACCGTGGGGCCACAGTGAATGGGGTTTTCTAACGGTGAACGCACATACTTGTGTCTTGGTGGGGTTGGACTTGACCAGATTATCCTGGCCCCATTCAAGAGACTCTGACTAGAGTGGTCTCGATTTCGGACAAAACTTGTTTGCGACTCTCTAACACAGATGCACGAGGAATGTTGGCACGACCCGTATAATAAGCATCCCCGGTGCTGTAATCTGCATAACAATGGATGCTGTATGTCATTGATATGCAGTAAAAACAGCGTCGGGGATAGCACTGAGCCTTGTGGGACGCCAGCATTAATGTCCAAGCTTTCGGAGCAACTCCCGTCTACTACGGCTCTTATGCGTCTGCGGGACAGAAAGCTGGCAATGTGCAGATGCACAGACCCTCGGGAAGTCCGTACGATGGTAGCAGAGGGTCGGCAGAAGACCTCGGTGCCAGACCCGATCGAACGCCTTCGCTATGTCCAAGCTGACCGCTAAAGCCTCTCTCTGACTCTCAATGGCTGAAGCCAACCGGTGTGTAAGATACACTAGAAGGTGTGTATGGGTGTGTTCGTGGGCATCATGTAGGCCTCTTCATATGCAGCACCATACTCAGTAAACCTGTCTACCGTCTCCTGAAGCCGGGCCCGCTCAGAATTTACATCGTTGTAATCACTTTCTAAGGAACATAGATCTTTTTTTGACTTATCTCTGCTATCAATTGAGCACACAATTCCTTGCATGTTTTTAGTTCAAGCAAGGTAAGTTGATGTTTCTCATGTTCCTGCTGGCAAGCCGCTGCAGCTGCTTTGCGAGTTGGCATTATATATATTTTTTAATTATACACAAACAAGGAATTGCTTACTGAAACTAAGCGAAATTACAATTAAGTACATACTTAAAATAGTGGCGCCTATACCTGTGCCTTTTGATACAATTCTGTACAATGATTTACGCCTAGTTATAACCACAATTAGTGAAATAATTAATAAAACAAGCAGATAGGACTGCAAAACGAACACAGATTTCAAATCCGGGTTCTAACGTACAAACGTCCGTTTATTAAAAATAATCACCTGGTACAACTTTGACGTTGGCGAGTGTTGCTACAGATTTCCCTTTCTTGGCAAAGATTGGACGAATACCAATACCAGCCTTATCAAATAACTAGGTAGGTTAAAATTACCTACCTTTAATTTTTCAGTCTGGTACTGCGTCCGGAAACCATTTATTTTCTTCTTCAAGTCTTGTCCAGTAACCTGAACTTCGAATACGTCATAAATTTGTTTAGCTAGTGTTTCAAAGAAATGTATGAGTCTAGGGTTTGCAGTCCCGGTACTTATTGAAGTCCCGAAGTTTTCGGGACCGGGACTGGGTCAGTCCCGGGAATTCCCGGATACTTTCGTGACTTTCGGGACTTTGTAGTTTTTAGGAAGTATGTATGAAAAAACCGGACAAGTATGAGTCAAACTCGCGCCCGATAGTTTCGTTCCGTACTCTCATGATTTGTAGCTATAATAAACTATTTGGCTATTGTCTAGTGTAACCTGTATCTGGATGTCCCTTTACGTTGCTTAAATTGAAATAGTATTTTTATGTACAAGTTCAAAGTTATTTATTACCTTACTTGTAATGTAAGACCATGCTTATTATATTACCAAATATCATGATTCTAGGTCAACGGGAACTACCCTATAGGTTTTGATTCCCTTGAGGGTGTCATTATGCGGTATTACAGCCGCATATTTCGATTACGATTACTTAGAAGTTTGATTTTTTCGCAGCTTCAAGGAATTGCGGTTCGAAGTATTTTATTTTTATATCAACCTTGAAGTACGGAGATCAGCCTGTAAGAGATTAGAATGGCTCTTAAACAGCTCAAAAACAACAATACACCCGTTGAATATGGTATTACAGCCGAACTCCTGAAGGCGGGTGGAAAACCGGTCCTTACGGCCCTCCAGAAGTTGTTCAATTCAGTCTTACTGGAAATAAGAACGCCAAAGGCATGGAGCGGGTGTGAGGTGTAGTGTGCTTTACTTCAAAAAGAGCGACAACGTTCTGCTAAAGAACTACAGGCCCATCTGACTTTTGAGCCATGTATATAAGCTGTTTTCATTTCAAGAGTCATTACGAACCGTCTCGCACGCAGGCTAGATGGCTTCCTGCCTCCCGAACAAGCCGGTTTCTAAAGAGGCTTTAGTACCGTATAGTATACCACTTTCCTACGCTTCGCCAGGTTATACAGAAGACTGGGGAGTATGACTTGCCCCTCTGTTTAGCGTTCGTGGACTACGAGAACTTCGATTCAATTCGATCGAAACCTGGGCTGTGCTAGAATCTCTGCAGCGGTGCCAAGTTGACTAGCGCTATATCGAAGTGCTGAAGTGTTTGTACGAGAAAGCCACTATGTCAGTCCTTCTCCGGGACCAGAACTCGAAACCTATTTAGTTGCAGCGGGGAGTCCGGCAAGGAGATGTTATTTCTCCTAATTTGTTCTCCGCTGCACTGCAGGATGTTTTCAAGACTCTGGACTAAAAAGGCTAGGCATCAACATAAATGGCGAATACATCACTAACCTTCAGTTTGCTGACGATATAGTAGTCTTGGCTGAGACCATGGAGGCTATGCTATAAGTACAATGCTCAATAACGTCAGTAAAGCCTCCGAGCGAGTTGGTCTTAGGATGAACATGGACAAGACGAAGATCATGTCAAATGCCCACGTAGCACCAACTCCCGTAACAATCGGACACTTAACGCTCGAAGTTGAAGACGACTACATTTACCTAGGACAGACCGTCCAATAAAGTAGGTCAAATTTCGAGAAAGAGGTTAGTCGTCAAATCCGAATCGGGTGGGTAACGTTCGGGAAGCTACGGCACATTTTTTTGTCCAGTATTCCGCAGGGTCTCAAGACGAGAGTCTTTGACCAGTGTGTGTTGCCACTTGCCAGTGATGACATATGGCACTGAAACGTGATTGCTTACTATGGGCCTCATAAGAAGGGACAACAAATTTACATAATGGTTACCTGTCCGTCACATCACTGGAATTTACAATAGAAGACATCTATTCTATGTGGAGAACCAAAGGCATGGTTATATAATGATCCCTAACAAAAGGAAATTTAATTTTTCAGACTGAAATACTGATTTCTTGTTACATTATAGATTTCTATTTTAAACATCTTAGCACATGAAATATACTACTGACACATAGTACATCAATGACTGACACCAAATGTCAACTGCCTTAGCAACCACCATAGCAACTACACCCGCGACGGCCAATTACACCTACATTATGAGGGGTGTAAGGTGGGGACATCGTTTTTGACATTAACGTGTCGTGGCGTACGTCCCCACCTTTTCAAAATTACTTTGTGAATACGTGTAACTGTCAAATCATCTCACCTCTAGTGATGTTCTAGTTATCGATGTACTAATCGATTGGGTTTATGCGTTAAAACTATCCTGATTCAAGTAATATAAACCGCTTATTGGTTAAACAAACTCTACGAATTAAAGTAAAAATGACTTTTACAAAATTTGTGTATGAAATATCAAGTGCAAAGCCTACATTTTATCAAATTAAAACCATGTTACGTATATAGGAGTTAGACTGTACTGGCTGACATATGACAGGTGGAGCGAGCGTTTAAGGTGGGGCGAGAGTTGAGGCAGGGTAAATAGGGTAGGGACAGTGCGGCCGTTAGGAGCAGTTGTGACGTCATCGGTAATAAGTAGTCGTTCGGACGCAGGGTTGTACAAAACGTCTTTCTTTGTTTTGACATGTGATTAGCATCATTCCTATATTATTCGTTTGAATAGATAGATAAAAATGCGTGTCTAAGTAAATTAATGAAAAAAAAAACGGCCAAGTGCGAGTCGGTCTCGCGCACCGAGTGTTCCGTACAAGTAAAAAAAATCTGATTTATTAATGTACTGGTATTTTCTGGTAAAATATACGTAATGATAAACAAATCACTAAAGGCTGTAGCAGGATAGCCTAGGAAAAACTGCCCCCAGCGATTTTGGGCCGAAACTGTAATCAAACGATGCCTTTTGGGGAGGTTATATTCTGCACAAAGTTTCATCCCTCAGTTACGCCCTGGGGGTGAAAAACATCCGATTAACCCCAAAACTGTTTTAATTATTTTTTCCTAAACTATGAAAGTGACGAATTTCAAATTTTGTACAAATATTAATAATACTAAAAGCTATTTAAAAAAAAAATGAACGCCGTAACCATTTAAATTCTTGTAAAAAAAAACAAAAATGAAAAAGAATCATCCTGTATATGAAGTTTGGCTCATGGTACCCACACCATGTTTTTTCCAAAAATGAACCAATTTATATTCTACATTATACAAAAGTTTCATGGATCTACTCCAGAAGGAACATTGCGAAATTAATATGTATTGGCTCTCAGGTGCGTACTATTTATTGAACTTCTACTAAGAGCCTTGCATTAGTAATAAACAATGGCTTGCGATCGGACCGTTGCTCGTACCCGATTTGAAAAAGGTGGGGATAAAGAAAGAAGTATGAATCAAACTCATTTGTATTTATAATAACATTTTTCTCTTTCCTATTATGGTAATAATTAACATAGCTTCGTGTATTTACATGTTACAAGTAAGTTTTTAGGTAGAAAACAATTATTAATTAATCTTCATCACTGTCTTCGTTAATAACTGTCAAATTGTCTAAGTAATTATCAAATATGTTAGTCAGAATTTCGGCTGGTTTTATAATTTTTGATTTATATCTCGCATTGGATAAGTAATATATTATTGAAGCTATATGCGAGCAGCAACCTGCAGTTCGGTTTCCGTTGGGGCAAGTACAAAAGTGATCGCTTATACCTTCATAGTCGTTTTTATTAGGCACATAACGTATGAAAATATGATATGTTTTTTTATTTATATGTCGCGACTTTATGTGTATTCTTAGAATATCGTGTTCTTTTGAAAATTCAATATTAATCGACCCATCAGCATTTTGCAACTCTGCTAAGTAGCATATTGACTGCTTTAATTGATACGAACCTCCAAAGAATATTTGTAAATCATTCAAGGCTCTTAGTAGAAGTTCAATAAATAGTACGCACCTGAGAGCCAATACATATTAATTTCGCAATGTTCCTTCTGGAGTAGATCCATGAAATTTTTGTATATGTAGAATATAAATTGGTTCATTTTTGGAAAAAAAATGGTGTGGGTACCATGAGCCAAACTTCATATACAGGATGATTCTTTTTCATTTTTGTTTTTTTTTACAAGAATTTAAATGGTTACGGGGTTCATTTTTTTTTAAATAGCTTTTAGTATTATTAATATTTGTACAAAATTTGAAATTCGTCACTTTCATAGTTTAGGAAAAAATAATTAAAACAGTTTTGGGGTTAATCGGATGTTTTTCACCCCCAGGGCGTAACTGAGGGATGAAACTTTGTGCAGAATATAACCTCCCCAAAAGGCATCGTTTGATTACAGTTTCGGCCCAAAATCGCTGGGGGCAGTTTTTCCTAGGCTATCCTGCTACAGCCTTTCAAGTTGATATGTCAAAAGGAATTCAAAAAAATCTTCGGAACAAAATGTTTGACAGACGGACACGCAAGTGACAGCAATAGGGCTCCAATTCCTCCACATCCCAAACATTCATGATCTAAGTAAGTACATATATTCTATTCAAGAAACAGTTGTTTAATTTTCTAGTTAAGAAATCATATTATTCCATAAAATAGTATTTAAATGATTACGACATAAAATAATGAACTACTTTATTACGAACTTCATTATTAAGTATATATTTTTCATTATGAAAAATATTATTATCATTAATTTCTCTTTTTAGAATAAGTACTAAGTGTATTAGGTATTCAAGGTACAACGTGCTCTTACTTGATCCGTTCCTATGTAATTCATACCTAATATTATACACTATTATAAATAGACTCAAGTGGTCGGCAATATTTATGAATTGAAACATGCATAAACATAACAATGACGGTCGAAACTTGACTTAATTTGTCGCGCGAAGTAATTGCCGGCCTGACTTTACGTTTAACGTGTTGCCGCGACGGCGAGGCGGCCCCGACTTAGAACGGCGGAGACCGGCCGACACGTCAATCATTTAGCGCGTAGCACAAGCGGCCGCGCACACGTCGCCGCGTCTATGTGTGCGTGAGCCGCGGATGTACCTTTTGTATGGAGTGTCCTTACCCGGTATACCCTGGTTGAGGTGATAACTACAGGTGGAGACGTACGTCTTTACGCCACAAGCCAATACTTTTACAAGAATACCACTTCAGGTGCGGCTAGAACAAGTAGTCGTTAACGGAATTTCATACAAATCTTGCAGGCCTAGGCCGGCAAAGTCCTCTTTTTTAATTTCCATTCCACATAAATTTGTGGCACAGGCATCATGACATTCTGCCACTATGCGTATTAAAAATAAATCTTAGATTTTTTTGTTGTTTATTTTATTGCATGTTTGAGAAAAGCACTATACATACCTCGGCGGGAAATATGTCTTCGGCCGGCAACCCCTTTCGTCCCGGCCTCTGTAGTAATGTACTATTGTATCCTCTCTAACATTTGTTTATATTTGGTCTCCTGTGGAGCCCATATTGCCGCATTGTATTCCAGCTGACTTCGTACTAGGGCATTATAAAGAGCTGCAATTGCTTTGATGTTTGTAAAGATTGCTGCTGTCCGAAGCACGAAGCCAAGTATCCTGTACGCTTTTTTACACGTGTTAACAATATGTTCCCTAAAACTAACGTCGTTGTTTAAGCGCACTCCTAGGTCCTTCATTGAGTCAACTCTCGTCAACTGCGCTCCCGCTGCCGTATAATTGTAGCTGACTGGCTTTTTTGCCCTGCTGAACGTTATCACGGCGCACTTGTCTATGTTGAACTGGAGCTTATTTCTCAAACTCCACTCGACAACTCTATCTACCTCTCGCTGGAGACGGGCGCAGTTTTCCTCGCCTTGTATCGCCAAGAGCAACTTGAGGTCATCCGCGAATAGTAGGCATTTGGCATCTTTCACTACCGCAGGCAGATCATTAATCATAATAATAAATTCCAAAGGCCCCAAGTTGCTTCCCTGACTTACCCCAGTCCTGGTGAAATAAGGCTGCGATACATAGTCTGCATACTCAACATATTGCTTCCTATTCCTCATGTAACTTGCGAAAAACTGCAATAATTTGGGAGTGCAACCGACTGCCGCCATTTTTGCCAGCAAAATGTCATTATCGACTAAGTCGAAAGCTTTTTTGTAATCGAAATACGCGGCGTCAACCTGCACTCCGGCGTCCACATGAGGGACCACATACGCCATGGCGTCGAGGAGATTGCTCGTCGTGCTTCGCGCCTTTCGGAAGCCATGCTGCGCGTCTGATAATTGAGCCTTCACTTGCTTCTGGATACTCCGCTGTATTGCTGATTCAAACACTTTTGCTGATATTGAAAGAATTGCAATAGGTCTGAATCCGCTAACATCAGAACCTTTATCACCTTTAGGTATCGGAATAACCCGTGTAATCTTCCAACGGTCCGGAAAGTAGGAGTTATCCAGGCATAGGTTAAATATATGTAGCAGCGGTTCCTCCAGAACCCTGCCGCAGTCCTTAATAATGAAAGCGGGGATCCCGTCCCACCGAGCGTTTCGGCTTGAGACCGGCGAGAGCATCTCGCACTTCGCGTCGCGTTAGCCGCGTCAGATGTACGCGCGCGCTGCCTGCGCCCGCCGCGCGCACCGTCCGTCCAATTTCGCCGGGTTGCTCCCGTATACCGATTGAAAATATTTTGCAAATTCGTCGGCACATTCCAAATCTGATAAAATGTTACCATTTTTAGTAATTTTCTTACTATTATGTGTCCCTTTCTTAGCACTGACATAGCTCCAGAACGACTTTGGGTCTTTCGTCAGCTGACTCTGGACACGCTCTTGGTATTGATCGTGTACTTTACGTATCAATTCCTTAATTTTCGCCCTACAATTGGAAAACGCTGCGTAATCTTCACTGGAGCCACTCAACTTGTATCTTTTGTGGAGTCTAGCCTTAAATTGAATACCTTTAATAATATCTTTATTATACCATTTAGGATAACTATATCTACTCGTATTAAATATTTACGTCTTTGGGTCGTTTTTTTGGAACACAGTCATCTCATATTTTGTTAAGTATACTATAATAATAATTTAAAGCGTGTTCAGGCTCTTGCAAACTACATAATGGATTCCAATCCGCAGTCGTAAATAATAAATACATCATATCAAAATCTGCCTTAGCATAGTTCCACTGCTGTGCAAGTTCATGTTTACTGACTGGTGGCGTCCCCAGGCCCGGCGGCGGGGCGAGCGCGCGGCGCGGTGCGCGTGCGGTGCGTCCGCGCACGGCGACGGCCCTTGTGTTTGTTAGTGTTGTCAAAGTCATTGTCATGATGCTTTGATGAGATTATCATAGCATTAGGGGGTACAAAGATAAATCAATCATTAAAACCTCTTCGAGGACATGTTTCTACGAAACTATTGTTAGACACTTTTGCAAATTAAGTTTAATTAATACGCCTTTAAGATTAATGATGATTACAAATCTATTTGATCACAAATGTGTTGATTGTTGGGTGATGTTCAAGTTTGAGTTGGAAATCGCCTCATGCGGTCACCAACAAATGTTGTATGATATATTGAGGATGATAGTGAAATATAATCTGAATTCGTTCCTCTTCATGGGACCACCATAAAATGGTGGTATATATTGATAGTGATGTTGAGAAATAAGGATGGAACCTGGATTACCTTTCCACGGTTTTATACTGTACTTGCTTTTATCACGCGCCTCCCCGACGCCGCGCCATCTTAACGCGCCGGAGAAAAATGTTGGAATATGAAGTTAAAAATATAATTCGCGTGACCAGATTAACACTTTACTGAACGATAAAATTACACTGTTAAATGTGCCCGCCTCGTTCTGTCCCCCAGACGAGGACGTCGTACATGCCCTTGTAGCTGCTGATGAGTAGCAGCTGATACCGTTGAGACCGGCGCTGGCCTAGCGTACTCGGTGACTGGTGTTTCGACCTGCAGCGGCGACCCCCGTCGCGGTGTCCGGCTTGGAGACTAAGGCGGTGAATGATGAGGTTGTGAACCACCCCCGTGCTGACTCTGAAGCGCAGTGAGCAAACTAATTCCTGTGAGTGCAATCCCGTGCAAAGTGCAGCCGTAAACATTTAAAACATTGTCCAGATTTCTTACCCCACTCCTTCCGTTCGGCCGGTGTCCTCAGACGGAAGTCCTCGCACCGTGTGGTCCTGGCTATAGCAAAAGGAACACTGGTTTGAGTTCACCTGATTTAATGAGCTTGGTTGGGCGTACAACAGCCTCCCTGACGCTGCAGGCCTAGGTGCATCTTGAGCCCGACGCACTCTTTGAGGTGGCGATGGCTTCCTGTCCCTCTCCACTGACGTGCCCGGAGCCTCCGGAGACATCGTCCGGTGCACCCTGCACTGCTCATCCAGCAGCTCCAGAAGCTGCGTGACCGTAGGCAGGACTTGAGAATCCTTGCCATATCGCTCCTCATAGGCGGTCGGGTCCTGATCCGGACCGGCAGCTTCTGTAAAACTAAAAATACTATAACGTAGTTTTTCTAAGGCCTGAAGTGACTCTCTTAGTGGATCATAGAAATGTTGTTGAAGCCGGTCTCGTTCCGCTATTACCGGCAAGTTGTCAATTCTTGCCAAGTAGGTATCTACAAGCAGCCTCTTGTTTTGGTACCTATCCTGCAGTAGCCTGAGTGCTACAGGGTTATTGACCTCGTCCATAGGCAGCTGCCTTATCAAAGATGCCCTTAAACTATAATGCTTTTCAGCATCAGAAATATTTCCACAATGAACTAAAGAATGGAAGAGGTCATGAAAAGAGAGCCATTCATGAACCCTCCCAGTGAACCGTGGCAGTTCAACACCTGGTAACTTTGCCAAAACCTGGGTTGGTGGCTTGACATCCGCCTGACGACTCCCTGTCGCTGGCTTGTTGGCCTGTTCCAATCTCACCAGTAACTTATTTATTGTTGAGAATTGCTCCTCAAGCAACGTCCGCTCTTCAGCTGTTAGGTCCTGGTCTGAAACGCTGATGATGACTCCAAAGGCGGCTATAAACTGCGGGTAAACGCGTGAAATTGGCGTCTGACAACCTCAGCCTTTATATATTAATAATATCGTAATTGGTATACAGGAATCTGGATCAAAAACGGCTCAAGTACGACAAATAAATGACCGCAATGCACTAACGAATATCCTCAAATCTGTTCTAAAAACTGCTTAGCTACCTTTGCCTTGGAAAATTATGCGGATAGGAAAGTATAAGACTGGCGGAACTCGTCCCCTCAAAGCGTATTTTGACTCGGTCGGAGTGGCAAAAGATATGCTCCGAAACAGACAAACTCTTGAACATGGTGAAATCAAAATCTTTTCCGACCAAACTCCGGTCCAGCAGGCATACATGAAAGGTTTACGTGAGCAACTTGCGCAAAGAATTAAAAACGGAGAACAGGACCTGACCATCAAATTTATCAAAGGACATCCTAAAATAGTGTAAAAAAACGACAACGCTCAGACCAAAAAAGGACAGATAGAGAAACAGAAGTCACCGACCAAATTCTTCTACAATACCAGACATTAACTACTTATGATGATTTAGAGCCGGTAGAGCACTCCTTTAATATCTTCTACACAAACATTAGGAGTCTGGTAAAGGCAAGCAAATTGGACGAACTAAAATGTATAATAGGATTAATTAGGCTTTTTTTTTTGGGTGAGGGTAGGCAAATAAACAGTACATTGATTTTGACTGCTTTATTTTAAATTACTGAAATTATTAGTATGTGTTTGAATTTAGCTACAAATTTAACTTACATGAAATAAATATTGCCTCACTGACGCCCGCAGTTATTATCTCCACTTTTCACATTGCTTGCACAAATTATTACTATAAAGTCCAAAGGTCACTTCATTGTTGAACACTTCAATACACTATGGACCACTTGCAAAAACTCCAGAAGAAGATGCACGAGCTGAAGGATATGTTTACATCCCAGATGGCCTCATTTGAAAGTTCAGTATCCGGCCAAAGTTTGGATACTTCGCTGCCGCAGGTTCATGCCGAATACCAGACATTTAAAAGCTTAATTTGGAGAACAGTGGAGTCCCTGCAACAACAGATGCACTTTGTGTTGGCATCTCTGGAGGAGCTGGAATCTAGATCGCGGTCAGGCATCTTATTGCTTCATGGTGTCAGAGAAGCGGATGATGAGGACATAGCCGAGATTGTCTCAACAGCCTTTAGGGAAACTCTGCAGGTTGAGTTAATTACTGCACAGTCTTTCCTTGCTTGCCACCGCCTTGGCAGAGCCCGTAAGTCTAAGCCTAGACCTATTTTGGTCAAGTTTGCATGTGTGCGGACCCGGGATGCTGTATGGTCTGCCAAAAAGAAGTTCAAGGGTTCGGGTAAGACACTTTCAGAGTTCTTAACAGCGTCCCGGCATGCTGTATTTTTGGAGGCTCGGCGAATTTACGGAATTCGAGACAGCTGGACGTGCGATGGTCGAGTTGTGGTTCAATGTCTTGATGGCTCGCGGCATAGGGTGACGTCGCTTGCAGAACTGCGCGCGCTGCCTGCCCCGCCTGCGACTGAGGAAGACATAGCTGAAGGGCCCGCTGATGCCCCTGTGGACATCGTCCGTGGAGCTCCCGCCGTGGCGGCTAAGGGACCGGCACCCGCGCCATTAAAAACCACTGAGCCTGCGCGGCGGACTCGTTCTACCAGGAAGACACCTGCCCTTTCTGGATCGCGTTAGTTGTTTGTCCATCTTAAGTGTTTGTTATAGTTCCCGATTTCTTTTAATATTTTTATGTAAGTTAATTTAGTATACCTTCATCTAATGTATTACATTCGGTTGATGTCACTTGTCATCACTAGTGTCAAGCTACCGTCTATGTCAAAGTTACCAGTTGCGTTTTGTTGTTGCATTGACGGAGGTGTATTTTTCTAAGTGGAACGTATGTTATGGACATGTTTGCATTTCCTTGTACTTTTTGTGCAACCTTGTTTATTTCTAGTTATTTATTTACTACTGATTTAATGTATTTTTTTTAAATCTTTTTATTGTTAACTGCTGGCGAGCAAATGAGGTTGTCTAGTGCGAAAGTTTATTAGTTGCGAAAATTTTGCATACACATTACTAGTTAACATTCTATATAATATTTTACTTACATACTTAATTGTGTTTTTATATTCAATTGTTTAATGTCGGACGTTTTTGATGCGAGTTTAGATAGCGAGTATTTCTCCTTATCGTCTTCGAGCTGTTATGATTCCCTTAGTGAAGTGTCGGACATGCCCGACTTGGGTGATCGTTTGCAATGTACCTTTGCTTCAGCCAAAAAGTGTTTCAACGTGGTTCACATTAATGCTCAAAGTATTCCGGCACACTACCCTGAATTACTCACATCCTTTAGCTCCCGCAATATTGATGCTATTCTTATTTCTGAAACTTGGCTCAAACCGACACTACCATCAGTTCTTTATTCCCTGCCTGGATATCGCTTGATACGTAATGACAGGACTGGCACTAATGATGGCGAGGCGAGGACAGTTCGAAGTGGTGGTGTTGCCATTTATTTAAAAAGTGATCTGGCTTGTCAAGTTGTCGGACAGTCACCAACGGTCTACTCGAACTCTGCCGAGTATTTATTCCTAAACGTCTCCTTGCATCATTCCAAGGTTCTTCTGGGTGTATTTTATAGTCCATCCTCTCATATTAATTACTTCGATTCCCTCGAGAGAACATTGGAAGATCTTAGCCCCCAGTTCGATCACTGCATAATTATGGGTGATTTTAATACCTGTCTCATTAAGAATGATAATCGCTCCCTTAAGCTGCAGTCGCTTGCTAATTCCCTAAATCTAAATATCTTGCCCCTTGGCCCTACTCATTTCTCCCACAACGGACCTCCTTCACTCTTAGATCTTATCTTAACCTCTTCATTGGATTTGGTTGCTTCTCATGGCCAATATAATGCCGCAGGATTCTCGTGTCACGATTTAATTTATGCTTCTTTCAAAATTCGTCCCCCTAAGCAAAGACACAGAATAGTTTTGCGTCGAGACCTACGAAATATTGACTTGCAGGCGCTTCAAAGAGACATTATTGAAGCGGACTGGCATAGTGGTGAAGTTCAGGCCGATATTGACCATAGGTTGAGGGCTTTTAATGACACATTGCTAGCGATATTTGATAAGCATGCTCCCATGAAGCCGGTACGTTTGAGGCATTTACCTGCACCTTGGCTGACGTTGGAGGTCAAGTTGCTTATGGCTAAAAGGGACAAGGCTCGCATCAAACTCAGGGCTGACCCTTCGGAGACGAATCGACTCAATTACACCAAGTTGCGCAACAGCTGTAACAGGGTCTGTAGGGATGCTAGGCGTCGCTATATCCATGAATCTATCCAAGAATGTCCGCCAGCTAAACTCTGGAAGTTTCTGAGATCACTGGGGGTGGGAAAAGCTTCGCAGTGCCCCACAGAAGTGCTTGACCTAAACGCCATCAACCAGCATTTTAGTAATCCCCCGGTGAGTGTGGACGCTTCTGTGAAGCAACAAAGTCTGTCCTCTCTTGCCAAAAAGCTTCACCCTGTCTCCTCTGCCTTTGATCTGGGAAGGATTACGCCGCATTAGTTAATTGCCATTTTAAAAACTATTAAAACGAAAGCCGTTGGTGAAGACGGTCTTAGTCTAGACATGCTCATGCTCGTGGCGGAACTCATAGCTCCTATCCTTTCTGAAATAATGAACCTTTCCTTCTCGTCAGGGACATTTCCATCTGCATGGAAATGTGCCCATGTCATCCCGCTTCCCAAAATTCCCAATCCCGCTTCCTTCTCACAGTATCGTCCTATCTCCATCCTCCCAGTCCTGTCGAAAATTATTGAACACTTTGTTAATCGTCGCCTCCTTTCCCACCTCAACAGGCACAATTTGTTCAATCCCTTCCAATCTGGCTTTCGTCCCGGGCATAGCACTGTCACAGCTTTAGTCAAGATCACCGACGACATTCGTTTTAATATTGAACATAAGAAACTGACTGCTCTTGTATTATTGGACTTCAGTAGCGCCTTCAATACGGTGGATTTCGATATCCTCCTTGGAGTCCTCCGTGGCCTCAATATGTCTCAAACTGCGTTGTCCTGGTTTCGTGACTATCTTTTTGGCAGGCGGCAGCGCGTTAGGGTTGACGGGGGGGTCTCTGAGTGATGTAATCTTTCTGCTGGGGTACCTCAGGGGGGAATTCTTTCTCCACTTCTTTTTTCCATTTTTATTAATGGTATTACGGAGGGTTTAAATTTTAACTATCATCTTTATGCGGATGATTTACAGATTTATGCGGCGGCTGGCTTGAATGATTTCCCTTCCCTGATTAACACAGTGAATTGTGATCTTGAGTCGATTCGCTCCTGGGCGATGCGGTATGGTTTGAGTGTGAATGCCAAGAAGTCACAGGCGATTGTTATTGGCAGCCCTCATTTTGTGTCTAAGCTATCCGAGCTGGTGATTCCCGATATTATGTTTAACAACGTGGCCATTCCTTTATCATCTTCTGTTAAAAACCTGGGTGTAGTGATTGACCAAACGCTATCCTGGTCACCTCATGTATCGGAAATAAGTAGGAAGCTTTTTGCTTCGTTGCACTCTTTGAAGCGTCTGCAAAATTTCCTTCCTCTTCAAACCAAAATTACTCTCGCCCAATCTCTTCTTTTGCCACTTCTTGATTATGGTGACATTGCATTTGTCGACCTTAGAGAGGAGCTGCTTGACAAGCTGGATCGCTTGCAAAACATCTGCATTCGATATATATTTGGTCTGCGAAAGTTTGATCATGTATCCAACTTTCGTTCACAACTCGGCTGGCTTCCGATTCGTCATCGTAGAGATATGCTCGTCCTGTCATTGCTTTTCAATGCATTGTTCAATCCTGCTTCTCCTCCTTACCTCACTGAGAGATTCCGATTTCTGACATCTAACAGCGGTTACCGCCTTCGTTCAAATTCTAACGCCAATATCTCTCTGAGCGTTCCGTTCAATAGGTCACGTGCGTATAAGAGATCGTTCACGGTTCGGGCCGTTAAGTTGTGGAACGAGTTACCGGTGTCTGTGAGGCAATCCCAATCTGTAGCGTCCTTCAAAGCTACATTGAAAAGATTATGGCTGTCCGACTCCTAACTATTAAAAAAAAAAAACTTTTTTTTTTTACTCGCGTATATGTACCTATTTATCGTAGTATATCGTAGTTATCGTAGTATATAAACACATTATTTAATTTCTCTCACACACATTTATATCTTGAGCTGTAAGTAATAATAGGATATTTAATCGTATTTTCTGTATTCAATTATAAATTATGTGTATTCAAAATTAATTTGTTTTGTTTTAACTTTGGTTCGGTGCATAATTCACAGGTTGTTTATCGTCATCCTCCATTTGTTTTTAATAAACTCATTTGCTCAAAGGTTAGCTGGAAGAGATCCCTTGAAGGGATAAGCTTGCCTTTGTACGTCTACTTTTTGTTTGTTTATCGTTTTGTCGTGTTTTATGTACAATAAAGTAATACATACATACATACATACATTAATAAGCAGAAAGTTCCACGTGATACTTTTAACGGAAACCTGGATTAAGACTGAAGCAGAAGCGAACTTCCTCACAATTCCCAAGTACTTTCATTACTTCAATTATAGAACGGACAAAAGAGGCGGGGGAGTATCCATATATGTACACGAAGATATTAAACATAACTTAATTCAAGAACGATATTGGAACGGTAACAACTACCTATGGCTACACTCAAACAAACTAGATATTAATATTGGATTGGTATATAAACCAGGAGACACAAACATAAGTACGTTCTTTCAAGATTTTGAGAAACAACTACCGGAAAGAAAACAAACAATTATATTTGGAGATTTTAATAGAAACTTACTGGAAAAAAATAAAACTACTAAAATATACACTAATATGCTCAGAGAAAATGGCTACAAAATCATAAATAAGATTGATGAACAATACTCAACACGTGAAACAGCCCATACAAAAAGTATTTTGGATCATATTATTACTAACGCATGTGATAAGAGCATTCATATAGCTATAACTGATTCTTTTCTTTCTGATCATAAGCAGATTATAGTTACAATGAAAAACTTTAAGCCAAGCACGGAAAAGTTAAGATCCAAAGTACAATATGAAGCTTTCGACTACGGAGTGCTTGCTAATAATGCAGAGAAAGAAGCCCTGTTAACTCGAAGTAATGATCCAGACCTTAATACGCTGCACAATTGTATAGTCAATATGGTTAAAGCTAGCACTATTTGAAAAACAAAAATTACTAATCTACCGTACAAGACTGGATAAACAGGGATATAATTCAACACATAAACAAAAGGATTGAACTCTGGCAACAAGTTAAACGAGACCCCGAAAACAATGATATTCTATCAAAGTTTAAAACCCAACGAAATATGACTACTATTCTTACCAAAAAGGCATATTAACAGATGAGAAAGAAATTTGCGAATATTTTAATACGTTTTTCGTTACAATCGGTCCACTTCTAGCACATAAAATAACATATCGCAACCGAAACCAATACTCGGCTTCAAACTATAGATTACAACACCACAGTGGCGACTTACTATCTTCTTTACCGTTGTGTAATGAAGAAGAATTGGACAAAATAATAACTGCTCTTGATCAAAATTGCAGTTCCGGTATAGATAAAGTCACAACAAAGTGCATCAAAAGTATAAAGCAGTAATTTAACTATAAATGTATTAATAAATGCCTGGAAGACGGCACATTCCCCGACTCCATGAAAGTAGCAAAAGTAACGCCAATCTTTAAATTGGGAAATAAAATGGAGTCTGGAAATTACAGGCCAGTTTCAGTACTACCAACTATTCCAAAAAAAATTAAAAAAGTAATACACAGCCTCTTGGATGATTATTTAACGCAAACTGATTTTCTCTCCAAAGTCAATACGGGTTCCGCTCTGCATCAAGTACCCTGTCAGCGGCCATAGATTTAGTTACTAAAATCAAGGCAAACATAGATGCGAAAAAAATTACTCTAGGAATATTTATTGATTTAAAAAAAGCATTTTATACGGTAAGTCATTCGCTACTATTATTAAAACTTAAAGAAATAGGAGTCACTGGCAACGCATTCAAAGTGCTTGAATCATACCTTAATAATCGATATCAACTCGTAAAAATCGGTAACGTGCAAAACACTCCTCAAATGATCACATGCGGCGTCCCCCAGGGATCCATTCTTGGCCCGCTTCTGTTCCTCATTTATGTAAATAACATCTGTTCAATATCACTCCACGGAGAGATAAGCCTGTACGCGGACGACACGTGTATATTTTATTTTGCCGACACTATGGATGAGATTGAAAGAATGGCACAAAATGACCTAAATGTTCTTCAGGACTGGTTTAAAAACAATTTGCTTACTGTCAACATCGTCAAAACTAAGAATGTAATATTTAAATCAAGACACAAAAAAGTAAATACAGATATCTCACTCAAATTAGACAATGTAGCAATAGAACAATCTAATGAAGTAAAATACCTTGGGCTTACATTAGACAACGAATTAACCTGGAAACCACACATTAGTAAAATATGTTCTAAAATTTCATCATTGCGAGGCTGTCTTCACAGTACTGCATACTGTTTTCCCCAATATGTTAGACACACCATATATAACTCGCTGGTCAAGTCCCACTTGAACTACCTCATAGAGATATGGGGTAGTGCAAATAAAACCACGCTTAAACAGTTGCAAATTGCTCAAAACAAAATTATAAAAACTCTCTTTCGATATGATTTTCTCACATTCACCCACAAAATATATTCGGAAACAAAAATTCTAAGTCTAAATCAAATTTATTTCAATAATACGTGTATTCTAGTAAGAAAAATACT
This sequence comes from Notocelia uddmanniana, assembly GCA_905163555.1. NCBI lineage: Eukaryota > Metazoa > Arthropoda > Insecta > Lepidoptera > Tortricidae > Notocelia > Notocelia uddmanniana. The sequence goes on along the minus strand of LR991063.1, from coordinate 14,768,920 downwards.
AGAAAAAAAACCACTCAACACTGACTTTTCAAATGAAATCTGAAATAGGAATACGTCCTCTACGAAGTGCTAAAAACTTGTGTCTGAAACCAGCGAGAACCCAATTCGGCAAGAAAAGTATAACTTATGAAGGGGCCCAGTTCTATAATAAATTACCAAAATTTATAAAAGAATCAAAAAGTTTCAATAATTTCAAGCATAAGCTAAAACAATATGTAATCGATAAGATCTAACTGCTAACTCCGGACCTGTAAACTCTGACATAAAAACTAGTTAACGTAACCTATTATTACTGTAGATGTACTTTAAGTACACCGTGTTAGAGTTCATAATGTTTTGTCTGGTTGTCGAAGTGTATAACTTGCCTACCTTTATTTTAATGTACCCACCCAAACTTTAAATTGTACTTATTATTTACTTTTACCTACTTACTGTTTACTTTAAGTATAAATATGTATATTTTCTCTCTTCTAAGTGAAATGTAAATTTCTTTAGAGAAAATAAAGTTCTTTAACCAGAATTTATTGGCGTACCTGATAAATCGGACCAGAAATCATCTTCAAGTTGCTTTAGCCATACTGCCAAACTGCCTCTTGAACAGCGGAGCTCATTGCCATGTTTTCAGCCTCAGTAGATGATAGTGCTACCGTGGCTTGTATTTTAGAGTTCCAACTTATGCAAGCACCAGAATTGACTGCAAAGGTTATATCAGGACGTGTACCTTGTGACAGATACAATAGACATCCCACGGCTTCCTGATAGGGAATGTTTTTTAGGATTTCATTTTCATTTTCTGCTTTTTTTAATTGAGTACCAGCTTCGAATGGTGTAGGTACAGGTTTAGAGTCAGACATCCTGAATCTGTGCAGTATTTTTTCAATATATAGTGATTGATCTAGAGATATTGTATTTAAATTCTCACTCTGTGTTATTTTAAAACCAATACATTGTTGAGCAGGACCAAGATCTTTAACTTTAAATTTCTCTCCAAATTTCTCTTTCATGAACTTTGCAGTACTGTCATTGTTAAATAGACAAAAGATGTCGTCAACATATACTGCTATGAACAATATGTCGTCTTTATTCCTCAGTCTGTAGTATATACATGGATCTACTTTTAACCGCAGTAAGCCAATTTCTAGGAGAGCAGCGTTAAGCTTTTTGTTCCACTGTCGACTAGTCTGCTTTAAGCCATACAGAGCTTTATTAAGTCGACAGACTTTATTTTCCATTTCATATCCGGGTGGCAATGACATGTAGATTTCTTCCTCTACATCACCTCGCAGGAATGCTGTGATTGCATCCATTTGGTGGATTTTTAAACTATACTTTGTTGCTAAGCCGATCAGGTATCTTATAGATGCATAACGTACCACTGGAGCATATACTTCATGATAATCTATTCCTTTGGTCTGTTTGAAACCTTTAATGACGAGGCGGGCTTTGTAACGAACTATGCTTCCTACGTCATTTCTTTTCGTTTTAAATACCCATTTGGAAGGTATTATCTTCTTGTCCTTAGGTATATCAACCACAGTCCTGGTATCATTTTCAATTAATGACTGATATTCAGACTCCATGACCTCCTTCCATAAATCTGATTTATCACTGGTTAAAGCTTCAAAATGATCTTGTGGATCATTATCTAATAAACTCATTGCTGATTCAGAGTTCAAAAATAAAAATGAATTTGGTTTTGAGTTATTGTTATGACGCTGGCGAGGTCTTAAGTTTATATGTCTCAATTCAGGAGAATTATCCATATTCTCATCGGAAGGAAGGTATGTCTCGTTGTTTTTGTTTAAATAATATGCACGATTAAGCTGCCGTGGATTTTGGTTTTCATTTTGTTTGGGATATCTGTATTTTAGTACTATCACGTCCATCGAATTTAAAACAAACGCTCTTTGGTCTGATATATTTCCTAGAGCCCAAAAGTTATTGAAAATGTGTTCCCTATCATTAGCGTCAAATTTTGTAGAACACTTATGTTTACAATTTCCACCTCATGGAGGCCCCACAGTTTTCGCTTGGACTAAGTTTCCCTAGACATTAGTGTACTATTTACCAAAATTCTTCAGTTTCTTTACAATATTACGTTTCCATAGTTCAGGATTAGCTTTGCGTTTTCTAGTTTTAGGATTAGGAATACTGAATGAAGACTTTTTTTTTTTTTTTTTTATTAAAAATGGGATTGCTCTTGGCCAGCAGCATCTAGCCAGGGGGCAAAGATGAGGCCGACGATGAAGCGAGCTCACCCAGAAGATGCCTATTCACTCGTGCCTTAAAAAGGTCCAGGTTATATGAACTCGGAAATACAGACGCCGGCAGAGAATTCCAAACCTTCGAAGTGCGCATTATAAAAGAAGATGCAAAGCGCTTGGTTCGAATTAGAGGAATTTCGACCAGGTAAGGATGGTAGCCAGCCGTACGTCTGGATGTCCGATGGAAGAAGGGGGAAGGCGGTATGAGCTCATGGAGCTCCTGAGCACACTCACCGAAGTACAGTTTGTAGAAGACGCACAGACATGCTACTTTGCGTCGATGTGCTAAGCTCTGCAGCTTATTTCCCACTACCGTACTGCCGCCAATGAGCCTCCTGGCTCTGCGGTCCACCGAGTCGAGTGCGGCAAGTTGGTACTTAGCCGAGCCATCCCAAAGGTGACTACAATACTCCATGCAAGACCGGACTTGGGCTTTATATAAAGATAGAAGCTGCCCAGGGGTGAAGTATCGCTTGACCTTATTAAGGATGCTCAGCTTTTTGGCCGCTGTTCCGGCTTTGGACTCGATGGTAGTGCCGAAGTTAAGGTTTGAGCTTAACGTCATGCCAAGCAGCTCGAGATCGTTGGCTACAGACACGGTTGTACCTCGGAAAGTAGGAGCCAGATTGAATGAGCTCCTTTTTGCGGTAAACAGACACGCTTGCGTTTTGGTGGCGTTGAAACTAACCAGATTGTTATCACCCCATTGGGAGACAAGACTTAAGGTTGAGTTAATTCGCTCTACCATTGTCTCTCTCTCAGACTGGTTCGAATCAGAGTCGCTATTTTGATTTTCGTTGTTTGGGCAGGTGTCATAATCAGCATCAGAGTTGGTTCAATATTATATTGAATCGGATGACTAGATGAACAGCTAGCTATGGCAGGGATCTCCTTTATAGGAGTTTCACAGTCTGTTAAGACACAGTCATTGGGTGGTTCAATATTAAATGGAATTAGAAGACTAGATGAACAGCTAGGAATTGCAGGTATCTCTTTTGTAGGCGTTTCACAGTCCGTCAAGTCGACGTCATCGAGTAGCGTAAAATCATGTTCACTTAAATTTAAATCGTTATATGCTAACATTGCCGATATGTCACCACCTACGCTGTGTACCACCGGGGGATGGACAGCAGCATCCCTGGAGTGCGGTGGAGATACTGCGATCGCCAACCCGCATGCCAAGCGTGGCGATTATGGCATATACTATATAATCGCCACTTACTATTTATTACTTGCCATATTATTTTATATTATTATATTGGCTGATATGGTGGTGGTTTGACAATTTATGGTCAAATCCATAAGGCCACTTGTGAGAAAAAGGCTCTTAAATTATGTTACGCAAACGGTTAGAACTCACGTATAAATTGTCACTCCGGGTGACATGTTTCGAACTCTTCGGGAGTTCTTCCTCAGGACGAGTGCACCTGCGACGAGCGCGCCTCGCACACTGAGTGTCGCGTCCTGAGGAAGAACTCCCGAAGAGTTCGAAACATGTCGCCCGGAGTGACAATTTATACGTGAGTTCTAACCGTTTGCGTAATATAATTTTGAAATGACTCACGAAAGTTTAAATTCAAGGCTCTTAAAGACCTTTTATGCTATGGCTCTTGAAATAAGGTCCTAAATTGACAATTTTGAATACGAATCTGCAATAATCCAGACAATTAAAATTTTTGAATTGTGACCGTAGCAGGCACACGGCGATATAAGCTGAAAAAATTATCCTACTTTTTTTTACGCGGAAAGTGAGGTTATATTTTTTTTTACTTTAATTTCATTTTTAAAACAAAATTTAAAAAAAAAAAACTATATCAGGTAGGGACAGCCCATAACCTGTTGTAAAGAAATAATGCGAGATTATCACTGAATACTAACTTTATTAAATATTACAATATACAACGGAACAAAGAAAATGTCTAGTCACGAGACGGCGCTAGGGAAGAGAAAAAAACACTTTTGGATTTAGAGGAGTAATGTCAACGGGTGCACACATTGCTCGATAATTTCAGCAGGCGTCGTGGTTTGTATTCACTCCAACAATGTTCCTGCTGGCGAGCCGCTGCAACTGCTCTGCGAGTTAGCATTATTGTTTTTAATTAAACACAAACAAGGAATTGCTTACTGAAACTAAGCGAAATTACAATAAAGTACATACATAAAATAGTGGTGTCTCACCTGCCTGTACCTGTGCCTTTTGATACAATTCTGTACAATGATTTACGCCTTGTTATTTACACATTTAGTGAAATAATTAATAAAACAAGCAGATAGGACTGCGAAACGAACACAGATTTCAAATCCGGGTTCTAACGTACAAACGTCCGTTGACAGCTTCAAATACCCGAGTGTCCGTGCACTGTACTAACGAATTATATATTAGTCTGGTGTCGCTTATTTACTCTATTTTCACATTCGAATACACTTTGTGAAATAATAATTATTTTATTAAAATTAATTAGCTGGTACAACTTTGACGTTTGACGTCGGGTGTTGCCACAGATTTCCCTTTCTTGGCAAAGATTGAACGAATACCAATACCAGCCTTATCAAATAACTAAGTAGGTTAAAATTACCTGCCTTTAATTTTTGAGTCCGGTACTGCGTCCGGAAACCATTTATTTTCTTCTTCAAGTCTTGTCCATTAAGCTGAACTTCGAATACGGCATAAATTTGTTTAGCTATTGTTTCAAAGAAATGTATGAGTCTAAAGATACTTTATAAATTAGAGTTTATATTTTTCTCCTGTGTACCACTTTTGTGTTTGTTAGTGTTGTCAAAGTCATTGTCATGATGTTTTGAGGAGATTATCATACATTATGAGATTATCATATTACATTGGTGGGTACAAAGATAAATCAATCATTACAACATATTCGAGTACATATTGCTACGAAACTATTGTTAGACACTTTTCCAGTTTAAGTTTAATTAATACGCCTTCAAAATTAATGATGATTACTGATCTATTTGATCACAAATGTTTTGATTATTGGGTGAAAAGATCACTTTTGAGGCCTTGAATTTCTCCGGAAAGTTACACCCGAACAACATGTCATCTCGTTCAGTATCTTGAATAATATTCAAGGAAGTTTCGTCTAAACAAGGTGATATTAATTTTGTACGAACTTGGATCTCACAATAATGGAGTCTGTCGCTTCGCACTGTCGCTTAACAGCTTTGACTTTTTCATCAGTAGTCAGGAGCAATGTCATTGCTCGATTGATAACTGTAATTCCATCACCAACTTGTTGTTGGGTTGATTCTATCTTCTTTTTCTTGCGATTTCGCGCCAATTCGGGCATTGCAGCGGATATTTCCGGGTTTAGCTTTGGAGCATGCAACAAAGTGCAATTCACTGGAACAAGATAATCCTTAAAAATCTCGCCTTTTGCCTCTTTCGTCAAAGCCTTACGTAACAAATGGTAGTCATAAGATGACAGATGTTGTGAATTTTCTCTCCGAATTTGGGTGTTTCGTCCGTAGCTTCCCCAATGGAGACAGGAGCTCAGAGTCCCAAGTCCGGTACTTAATTAGTTTGCGTGTTTAATTCAAATGTCAAGTTCTGTGATATCTTATTTTTGTTAGGTAATTCATAATGTATCTTATCTCGGGTTCGACATATACCTGTGTTGCAGGCGTTACGATAAGTGCAATTGAATTCCGTCATAAGTTCTCGTAACATTTTCATCCTCAAAAATACTGGGCATGATCTGTTCAAGGCCATATGATCCCCCTTGCAGTTAACACACTTAAATGTCTGGATGTTGCAGTTATTATGAAATCCATCACATTTAGGGCATATTACGTTGCGAGACGAACACCTGGTCTTGGTATGTCCGAATTTCCAGCACTTCGAGTATTGGGTTGCAGGAATGATGGAAGGTTCGACCTGGATACGCAGGTTGTCTATGTTTACGGCAGTCGTGAGTCGGCAATTACTACTCGTGTTACCTCACAGGGTATAGGTAAAAAACTTAAGAAAATGACCTGTTGCATATAGTACCTAGTTGGTTACTAAGTTATGTTACTGTAATAATCCTTATCTACATAAAATATACTAACGAAAGTTAAATAAATTATATATTAAAATGAAGTATACACAATCAGGATTTACATTTGTCAATTTCATTCAAAATGGCCTCCTTGGGCCTGAACACAGGCCTTCAGACGACGAGGCCAGTCATCAATAGCGGCACGCACGGTTGTCATATCTAATTCCGTCACTGTCTTGACTATGGCCCGCTTGAGGGAGTCAAGATTTGTGTGGGGTATAGCACAGGCTTTCTCCTCAATAACCTGCCATGTAGCATAATCCAGGGGGTTGAGGTCCGGGCTGGAGGAGGGCCAGTCTTCGTGGGCAATGAAGTCAATTTTGTTGCTTCGAAATCAGGCTTGAGTTGTTTTTGCCTTATGTGCAGGGGCTGAGTCTTGTTGAAAGACCCAGGGCTGGTTTTGAAATAGAGAGTGGCTTAAAGGCTTCACTATTGGTTCCAGAACGGTTTCCTGGTAAACTTAACACCTTTTTTACAGAAATGGACCTGTGTTAACTCTGAGTATGACACACCTAACCAAATCATGACATAAGAGGGATGATGGCCTCGTTGCACTCTCGGAACAGCTACACTCGCTTCTTGACTGTTTTTTGCATACACGCTGTCATTCTGGCGGTTACAACATTCTTCAATGGTAAAATTTTTTTCGTCTGTGAATAATATATTTACAGACGTAAAATTTTATATTGAGTAATATGATCGCCACATTTTAAGGTGTAAACCCGAGTTACACCATCAGATCCAGGATACTTTTGCATAATACGCCGCCCCATCAACCATTTTCCGGGAGACAGGTTTTCTTGTTACACAAGTACTCTCTGTCCAATATCAGTCTCAACCTGTTTGAGCCAGTTAGGTTGTTGTTGCAATCTTGACAAGTATTCACTCTGCCATTTATGCCGGAATCACCTGAAATAAAAATTTGTGGCGTCATGAGCCGCCAGGGCTCAAGAGCATACCCCGACCCCGTATCACCTGAAATAAAATGTTGTCTTTAGTGTCATAAGTTGCATGCTCTAAATTGATTGAATGTAAAAGTGCATCATACGGGGTACTCTATTGTTGCATGATGGTAGAATGTTAATTATTATGAACCTACTTACAACATTTTTTTCGTACCCAGAAGGAAGTGCCTGTCATGTAAGAACCGTTTTAGTTCCGCCTTGATTACACTATATAATAGTTGTAACACTTTTATTGCTCACAAACATTAACAAACTCAATAATATAGTCAGCAGGTACAAAAAGTAACACGAGACAACCATGGGCCATGGAAATACACGAATCCAGTTGGCTCGGTACGACGCCCTGTGCGGACTCTATCGAACTACGACTGGAAGCGCGGGCGTTATAACTATTATTAAATATGAAAGAGTCGTGCACTCGCCCCGGAAATCCATACTCATACTCATTTATTCGTAAAGCCAATTTTCATGTCAGCATTTAGTTTAATTAACCGCATTAACCTCAATTACCTGTAGATTGTGCAATGGAGATGCAGCAATGCTAGAACTTTTTTTTTTAATTACAAATGGGATTGCTCTTGGCCAGCATCTAGCCGGGGGGCAAAGATGAGGCCGACGATGAAGCGAGCTTAAAATACAAGAACCAAGGTAACGTGTTACTATGTTGTTATTTAAACACATCTTGTAGCCTACTTGATATTCGTAATATGTTATACGTATAATATTTGGTTTTTGCATTATGTAATAATATAAACAATGATGCCTCGATTTATGACGGTTTATCGCAGGGGCCCTAAAAGTCTGCCTTTAAATTGTAATTATAAGGCCAACACAAGGATAAGGATACCAAAATATCAATAATTCCGAAGTTAAAACAAAATATTAGTAATTAAAGGGAGTTACATAAAGCAATCAGAAGTATTGTGAATGAGACTATAAGAGTAGTATTACTAAAATTTGGGGTGGTTCAAAGGGAGGATAGGCGTGAGGAGGATTATTGTCCACCCCCCCCTGTTCATGGCTTGGACTACCCGTAATAATATAAACGATTAAACAAATGCAATCGAGGTCAAAAGGTATTTTTTTAGGGAATAGTTACTACCCACCAGGGTAGCGTTATCGATCATATTTGCTACTACGAACATATTGTTTACCTGTGGATAAAACAAACATTTAAGTAAACACGGAAAAGAGAAAGGTGGAGTCGAAACTGAAAAATTGAAACTCACCGCATTGTGAAATTCGGGACGGTTCGGGGGTTGTTGGAGGGCTGCCTGATTTTGTCTTCTCTACAAGCGAAAAGGGAAGTTTAGAAGAATAAAGATCATGTTAATAATGATAGTAAATTTAATGTAATGACGAAATAGATTTACTTGATGAGCCTTCCGGCGACGTTGAAAATTTCTGAGCCTTCGGTTGAGGTCAGCCATCGTAAAGGGCTCAGGGGAATGCCGTTGGCAGAGAGCAAGTAATTGCACGCGTGCCGCGTTGCGAAACCTATGGTCCTTGTAGTTAAAATGCTGGCGGTCCCATAAAATGGGAAAGCCTTCGACTAGACCATCGAATTCATGGGTTGAAGTTATTCAACAATTGTTGAAACCAAAGATATACTTATACTGTGATTTGGGTAGATCTAAGCTTAAGGGAACAAGAGAAGGAACAGAGGAAGGGGAATTTTTAATTCTTTTTTTAATCGTCTTCAGCTGATTCTTGATATGGAACCTTAAAGTCTGGGTCTTCTTCATCTGAATCACTCTGAAGTACTTCTATTTTCCTTAGTAGTTTTCTTTTCTGAGGATGAGTTTGATTTCTTTTTTTTTGGGCGTATCTGTAGCAATCATACTACGTCCCAATTTTCGGGGTTTGCGATTCGATTTTTGGGGTCCAGTCTTTATTGGTTTTCTAAACTCGTATGGCGATATGATTTTCTGTTTTTCAATAGTGCTGAGTGGTCTTCTATTGATTTGAGGTGCTGATAATAATATTTGTTCATTTGCATTCTTTGTACCTCAGATGTCCAAGTCACTGATGTTTGGAGAAGATCGTGGGGGGACTGGGGAGATTAATTTATACGTATCAGGTTCATTATTTGGAGAAATGTGGAGCGGGAGGTCGTAGGAGTAATTAAATAAGTGAATGCTGATTAAAGGCTATCGTTTTATTCAATAAGCCTGTAATTTATATCTATAAAAACAGCAAGGTTGAATTATTACTTACTTATAACTAACACCTTACATCTCCCACGGAAAAGAGGAAAAAAAAAAAGAAATTACATAAGGTAGGGAAGGTACAAATAGGTTTTTTTATTACAATCGTATTTTTCTTTTCTTAATATTTTAGATTTTTTTAGGTTATCTCTAGCCTCTTTTTGAGATACCTGGAGTCTATAATTTAACTCCTTAGGATGGATAGCTTTCGTGATTGTACAATAGTTCTACAATTTTACCCATTAAATTACTGGGAAGTAAGCATTTTCTACCAAATACAAGTTCAAATGGCCTGAAACTATAATTCAGTGTCAACTGAAGTGTTAAAAGAAAAAATCCAAAAAGGCAGCCGGGTAAGGCCGTAGATTTTCCCACTAAGTAACGTTGAGTAACGTTGAAGTAACACGAAAGTAACGAGTAAAGCATGTAAGGCCGATTTCATACTGGACCTTTATATGTATAATGCGCATTTTTTTAATGGGATCGCTTTTGGCCATCATCTAGCCAGGGGGCAAAGATGAGGCCGACGATAAAGCGAGCTCACCCAGAAGATGCCTATTCACTCGCGCCTTATAAAGGTCTAGGTTATATGACCTCGGAAACACGACAACGGCAGAGGATTCCAAACCTTAGAAGTGCGCATTATAAAAGATGATGCAAAGCGCAGCGTTCGAATAAGAAGAATTTTGACCAGGCAAGGATAGTAGCCTGCCGTACGTCTGGATTTCCGATGGAAGAAGGGGGAAGGCGGTATGAACTCATGGAGCTCCTGAGCGCACTCACCAAAGTACAATCTGTAGAAGACGCACAGACATGCTACTTTGCATGGATAACAAACTGTCTTATTTATAAAATAGTGAGTGTTAGCACTGTTAGCAGCAACAAAATAAAACCAGTTCTCTTTCTAATTTGTTTTATTTGTGTGAAGATAGCGCAAACCAAAATTGTTAATATTCTTCTAAATCTTTTAGTAATCAAAGGTACACAAATCGACAAAAAATAGTCTTTAATCAAAATTAAGTAATTATAAGACACAACGCTGTACGATGGAGTACACAAATTTAAAACAATCGCATTTTGTCTTTAATCAAAACGGGGTAAGCAAAAACACAAAATTATTATTGTTCCTCAAAAACTTCTAGTAACAACTACAGAAAAAACAATCGAGATTATTTTTTATAAAAACTATGTTAACAAAATTATACATAGAAAATCTTTCTCTAAAATTTCTAGTAATAAAATACACAGAAAACAAAAAATTGGTTGTTTGTAAAGTAGGTTTACGATCGAGATGTTTACGTGATAACGTCTTACTTCACTTGCACTTCACTTATACCTGCGATCGCGCTCGTGAGGTTTTGGTGTGACACAAGTTTCTGAACATGTCACCCGACTAAAACGATTTTAAAGACGTTATCACGTCAAAAAAAACATATTTAATGTCATGTCTGTCCGTAATGTCTTTTATTTGTATAAACTAAGTGAAAAAAAAATTGTTAAGGTGGTTCGTTTTCCATACAAAACGTCCCTCGACATCCGCAGGCCAGCGGCGTTATATTTTAAGAAACCCATGCAACAAACCTTCATAAATCGGCATTCCATTTGCGCGAAATTCCCCCTTTCCTAGAAAAAACTTGTTTAAACTAGAATAATTTGAAAAAATTTATGTCACGTATCTAATTTCAACTAATTTCTCAAATTATTCTAGTTTGTACAAGTTTATTCTAGGAGGGGAAATTGGCGCAAATGGAAAGCCAATTTATGAAAGTTTGTTACACGAGTTTTCCAAAATATCACGCCGCTAGCCTGCGAATGTCAAAAGACGCTTTGTATGGAAAACGAACCACCTTAATCTAATTCTAAATCTTTTATTTAAAAATTCTGTATCAAAAATAAGTTGACTACTTAATTAAACTATTATAAAAGCAATTTGGTACGATAAATTGCACAAAAATAATTAAAATCAGTCTTTTACCAACACTAAGTAAACAAAAACGTAACGCTGTACGATAAATTACACAAAAAAAAAACAATCAAAATCACACAGTGCCAGTCTCAGTCAGTGTCAGTCTTTTTTCAAAACTAAGTAAGTAAACATGTATTTAGGCCAGTCATATGTCATATTCGAAATTGCAATAATTGCGGTAAACGCACTACTTTATTTTAGTTCCATGCAAAAAATATATATAAGAAGGATCTGACGAGAAGGGTCGCTATTTTTTTTTATAGTGTACAAAATTCCTGACTGAGCCCTGATCTAATTTCCTAGGTCTAATAGTTCCCAAGACAAAGGGTTCCTAATATTATCTATTTTTTCCCAGTATCTTGGGAGCTATTAGATCTAGAAAACTGAATAAATCCTGAAACTGTCAGGCATTTTGTACACTTAAAAAATAGTGAACTTTCTTGGCAGGGCCTTTTTTGCACAAAACTTAAAAATTTACGCGTGTTTATTTTTTTAGACTGCTGCAAATCTGTATAAAATACCAAAAAAGCAAGTTCACCGCAGTTATTGCAATTTCAGCGTTTTTTTTTTGTATGTACGATGACCAGCCTAATTATAACATCAACATAAAGCTACCGCAGCGCGGGACGGAAAGCTCACAACATAAAATAATTTAACAAGGTGTATTCAGCAACATCACAAAAACTATCCACCTCCTTTACTTACAACAAATAAAAAAAAATCTTAAGTAAAAAACACGGTATCTTCATCGTTTTGCAGATAATACATTTTCTCTCGCTTAATCAAATGTACCTTTTTGACGATAGAAATTGCAGTCACAATATCTATATCTACCTTTCTTTGTACTAAAAATTTCAAAGTATTATTAGACCCCTTAACAGTTTTCAAGAATCTTACTTTGATATTATTTTCTTCATTAATTAATTCTATCTTCTCAACAAATCCCACATAATATCTCCAAGTTTTTCTTTCAAAATATCTTACTATTACAGTATCTTTAATGTCCAAATTTAGTTCACTTTTTTCACTCTCTATCATTTTATTTCCTCTTTCCTTATCATCCTGCTCACTGGATTTAATCTCTTCATTTGCCTCTATTCCTTTCTCTTCATAGATCTGCTCAGTTTCTTCCCTATCTTTGTCTTGATCGTTCCGGACTCTTTCTTTACTATCTTTCACATTTTGTTCTTCATCTTGATCCTTATGCTCAGTTTGTGCATTATCTATAGCCTTTATTTCCCGTTCTTCGTCAATCTGCTCATTTGTCTTTAAAATATTTTCTTTAGCGTGATTTTCATTTTCCTTGTTAGTATCTCTTCTTTCATTATCAGCATTAAATTGATCACTGTCTTTGTCTTTTATTACACTTAAGGAGTCACATTTCCTTAATAAATTGCTGTCTTTCAAATCACCACATACAGTATTTTCGGGGATGTTTCTAATTTTTGACGACATTGTCACATCGTACTTAGGAAGATGTTCTGTAGATTCGCGAGATCTTTTTGGTACGAAGTCTTCATTTTCACAAAGTTCTCTCCTTTTTTCGGCTTGTTTTATTTTCATGTGATTATCGCTTTTTTTTATAATAATTTCGGATAGCACGGTCACTTTCTTATTTGGGTTAATTTCAAGGAGAGTGCCAGTTTTTTCGTGCAGTACATTGTGCGCAGGGGTGGAATCGTTGTCATTATCTAGATTCATTGGATCATCGGAAAATCTCTCAGTCTCATCACTGTCCGCATATTCGATATCAATTTCACTGTCGCTTTCCTCACTCGATGAACTGTTTTTCTTAGTTTTCTTGCTTTTTGTAGATCTTCCGACATTCCTTCTTTTATTACCTCTTTTTAGATCATTTCGTTCGTTTAAAAAGCTATGATGGACTGGTGAGTGACATTCACAGTTAGCTCTGGGATCTCCGCAGAAACAGCTGAGATCTCTGTGCTTGAGTTGGAACTTTTCCTTTGTTATAAGCTGGTGAATTTTCATCGTTTGTTGCAGAGGAATAAGTTTAGTATGAATAGGTAAGATATCCACAGACGGAATATAAAATATTTTTATACTTGTGTTCTCTGTATCCAGAACTTCAAATGCTGTTTCAGCATTCGGGATATCTTTTCCCTGGGCGATTTTAGCATCTAAAGTTCGTTTTATAACTCCTCCTATACCGTCCGCAGCACCCTTTCCATGTGCGGCCTCGAAAAACGACCAAGTACCGTAACTAAACCCGTATTCGTAAATTTTTTGACTAAAAAAGTAAAAATGAAAAAAAACCCGGGTATGTCCTAAAACTACGGCCAAGACCACCGGAGGATGGGCAGCAGCATCCCTGAAATGCGGTGGAGATACTGCGATCGCCAACCCGCATGCCAAGCGTGGCGATTATGGCATTTACCCCCTATGAAATTGGGGGAGGCCTATGTCCAGCAGTGGACGTCTTTCGGCTGATATGGTGGTATGGTGGGGTAGTCGGGCCATCTGAGAAGAAGTGCAGGGTGGTGATTTCGGGATAATAAATTTTAATGTGTTTTAAAACGGGGTCGAGGTGTGTCCATATTGCTTCCGGGTTATGTTGGTTATCCGGAGAAATAGAGCAAAAAGAAATGGGTTTTTGCTCTCCTTTGATGTAAATTACTTCCGTATGTAAAGTAATTTGTTCTTTTATGAAATGCATTGCTTGTATTTCTTTGTGATATTTACAGGTGAAATTCTCCGAAAAATCTATATGGATGCATGCCTCATCGTCTTTCAAATTATTAATGCAGTCTTTGTATTGCTTGTACTGGTAGTAAAAGTTAAATATGTGGGTTTTAAATTCCAGTTCGCTCGCTCGCGCTATGTGAGTCGGTCGCGTGCATAAAGTAACAGTCTGCTATACAACTAAACAACTTGATATATAACGCTATGGCGAAGTGTTCTAAATGTACGAAAGTAGTGACAAAGAAAGCCCCAGGAGTACAGTGTAGTAGGTGCAATAAATGGCATCACGCCGCGTGTTGTTCCCTTACAAGCGAACAATTGAACACCCTATCGGTTACGGAAGCAGCTGACTGGAAGTGTAAACCGTGTGTTTCTCAAAGTAAACACAAGAGAATTTCAGTTATTCTTCCCGAACCCGAAGATGAGGAGGCTACGGATCGCGAAAACTCGCCACCACCTGCCGCGGCGCTGGAGACGGGGCCGCGCGCAACGGACAAAATAATACAAGATATCTACCGCCAACTTACAGAAATGCGCCGTGAAATAAAAGAAGACATACAACGGAGCCTCGTATTCTGTTGTGATAAAATCGATGAATACCAACAGATGATAATCAAGTATGAAGAACAGATGAAAGGACTGGAGAACAAATACAAAGACGTAAGTAATAAATATACCAACTTAAAACTCAAGAATGACCTCTTGGAACAGAAGGTAACTAACATGGAACAATTACAAATGATAAATAAACTTGAATTGTGCGGAATAACGAAGGATCACGACGAAAATTTATCAGACATAGTAACAAAAATAAGTGCCAAGTTACATCAAAATCCTAACGACGTAATAAAAATTAATCGCAAAGAAAGCTACGCCCCTGCCGCCAAATTGAGAAACGCCGCAGTCGTGATGGTGACACTTCGCGATGGATGTAGGGACTCCTGGCTGGAGGCCTCCAAAACTACCACTATCACCAGTGCCGATGTAGGGAAACCGGATGGCCAAAAGATATTCCTAAGAGAGGCTCTCACCCCGGCCATAGCGTCGCTTCTATGGAAGGCAAAGGCTGAACTTAAAAACACAAACATATATAAATACGTCTGGTGTAAGCGAGGTACAGTTTTAGCTCGAAAAGATGACAACGACAAGATCAAATCCATCCGCTCGGAGGAGGACGTGGAGAAACTTGTGCGTGATGCCAAGGGCTGATTTTGTTTTTATTTTAGTTGTTTATATTTTACTTTTGAATAATAACTATCTTAGTTTTTTATTCTCTAATGGCCAGACACGAAGAAACAAATATGGATGAACATTTATTTAACACCTGGAATGACTACGCCTTATTCATACACAAACTTCCTAAAAATAAATTTGTTACAAATGTAAATGTTTTACAAGTGGAAACGTCCACTTAACGAAATTATAATTTCCAATTGAAAATGAAAAATTGATCACCCCGGGCGGGATTTGAACCCGCGACCTCTGGAATCCGTCCATCGCTCTTACCAACTGAGCTACCGCGGGTTATCCCGAGGCGACGAATCTTTCAATCAGTTCACTCTTTAATTAAGCCTTAGGGAGACTTGTAGCGACATCTACCGTCAAAGTTACTACAACTTTTTGAAACGGCACCAATGTCTCAAGTTACATTGAGAATCATTAGTAACAATGTGCTACCCCATTCTAAATGTAAATGTTTTACAAGTGGAAACGTCCACTTAACGAAATTATAATTTCCAATTAAAAATGAAAAATTGAAAAATTGATCACCCCGGGCGGGATTTGAACCCGCGACCTCTGGAATCCGTCCATCGCTCTTACCAACTGAGCTACCGCGGGTTATCCCGAGGCGACGAATCTTTCAATCAGTTCACTCTTTAATTAAGCCTTAGGGAGACTTGTAGCGACATCTACCGTCAAAGTTACTACAACTTTTTGAAACGGCACCAATGTCTCAAGTTACATTGAGAATCATTAGTAACAATGTGCTACCCCATTCTAAATGTAAATGTTTTACAAGTGGAAACGTCCACTTAACGAAATTATAATTTCCAATTGAAAATGAAAAATTGAAAAATTGATCACCCCGGGCGGGATTTGAACCCGCGACCTCTGGAATCCGTCCATCGCTCTTACCAACTGAGCTACCGCGGGTTATCCCGAGGCGACGAATCTTTCAATCAGTTCACTCTTTAATTAAGCCTTAGGGAGACTTGTAGCGACATCTACCGTCAAAGTTAGTACAACTTTTTGAAACGGCACCAATGTCTCAAGTTACATTGAGAATCATTAGTAACAATGTGCTACCCCATTCTAAATGTAAATGTTTTACAAGTGGAAACGTCCACTTAACGAAATTATAATTTCCAATTGAAAATGAAAAATTGAAAAATTGATCACCCCGGGCGGGATTTGAACCCGCGACCTCTGGAATCCGTCCATCGCTCTTACCAACTGAGCTACCGCGGGTTATCCCGAGGCGACGAATCTTTCAATCAGTTCACTCTTTAATTAAGCCTTAGGGAGACTTGTAGCGACATCTACCGTCAAAGTTACTACAACTTTTTGAAACGGCACCAATGTCTCAAGTTACATTGAGAATCATTAGTAACAATGTGCTACCCCATTCTAAATGTAAATGTTTTACAAGTGGAAACGTCCACTTAACGAAATTATAATTTCCAATTGAAAATGAAAAATTGAAAAATTGATCACCCCGGGCGGGATTTGAACCCGCGACCTCTGGAATCCGTCCATCGCTCTTACCAACTGAGCTACCGCGGGTTATCCCGAGGCGACGAATCTTTCAATCAGTTCACTCTTTAATTAAGCCTTAGGGAGACTTGTAGCGACATCTACCGTCAAAGTTACTACAACTTTTTGAAAACATTTACATTTAGAATGGGGTAGCACATTGTTACTAATGATTCTCAATGTAACTTGAGACATTGGTGCCGTTTCAAAAAGTTGTAGTAACTTTGACGGTAGATGTCGCTACAAGTCTCCCTAAGGCTTAATTAAAGAGTGAACTGATTGAAAGATTCGTCGCCTCGGGATAACCCGCGGTAGCTCAGTTGGTAAGAGCGATGGACGGATTCCAGAGGTCGCGGGTTCAAATCCCGCCCGGGGTGATCAATTTTTCAATTTTTCATTTTCAATTGGAAATTATAATTTCGTTAAGTGGACGTTTCCACTTGTAAAACATTTACATTTAGAATGGGGTAGCACATTGTTACTAATGATTCTCAATGTAACTTGAGACATTGGTGCCGTTTCAAAAAGTTGTAGTAACTTTGACGGTAGATGTCGCTACAAGTCTCCCTAAGGCTTAATTAAAGAGTGAACTGATTGAAAGATTCGTCGCCTCGGGATAACCCGCGGTAGCTCAGTTGGTAAGAGCGATGGACGGATTCCAGAGGTCGCGGGTTCAAATCCCGCCCGGGGTGATCAATTTTTCAATTTTTCATTTTCAATTGGAAATTATAATTTCGTTAAGTGGACGTTTCCACTTGTAAAACATTTACATTTAGAATGGGGTAGCACATTGTTACTAATGATTCTCAATGTAACTTGAGACATTGGTGCCGTTTCAAAAAGTTGTAGTAACTTTGACGGTAGATGTCGCTACAAGTCTCCCTAAGGCTTAATTAAAGAGTGAACTGATTGAAAGATTCGTCGCCTCGGGATAACCCGCGGTAGCTCAGTTGGTAAGAGCGATGGACGGATTCCAGAGGTCGCGGGTTCAAATCCCGCCCGGGGTGATCAATTTTTCAATTTTTCATTTTCAATTGGAAATTATAATTTCGTTAAGTGGACGTTTCCACTTGTAAAACATTTACATTTAGAATGGGGTAGCACATTGTTACTAATGATTCTCAATGTAACTTGAGACATTGGTGCCGTTTCAAAAAGTTGTAGTAACTTTGACGGTAGATGTCGCTACAAGTCTCCCTAAGGCTTAATTAAAGAGTGAACTGATTGAAAGATTCGTCGCCTCGGGATAACCCGCGGTAGCTCAGTTGGTAAGAGCGATGGACGGATTCCAGAGGTCGCGGGTTCAAATCCCGCCCGGGGTGATCAATTTTTCAATTTTTCATTTTCAATTGGAAATTTGTTACAAGTCTACATATAAACATAAGGTCAATCACAAAATATTATGCTCACTTGGAATATATTATAACATGTAGTCCAGTCACCATAGATTTAATAATATTAACTGAGGTAAATATTAAGGATACATGTAAACAACTGTTTCAATTACCCAACTACAGTATGTATAGTAAACTGCGAAAATATCGGAAGGGTGGTGGCATACTCGTATATGTCCATAATACAATAAGATTTACTCAGATTTTTACTCCTACTCTTCACTGTGAATCAATACTGGGCTATATCGAGTGTGACAACACTCTATTGTATATGTGCGCTGTATATAGACCACCCGATACAAGTAAAACGCTATTCTGTGATGAGTTATACGAACTTTTATGTAAACAAAAGACAACAGCTGACTTCCTTCTAATAGCTGATATGAACCTAGATATTACGTGTACCACTCCACATTCTACCCGATATATGAATAATCTAAAGGAATTGGGCTTTGAAACGGGTATATCCCAATATACTCGTGTACGAGAACTTAAAGGCACAAAAATAACTAAATCCTGTATAGATCACATTTTCATGCGCAGAGGAGCGTGGCGACGGCGAGGGGCGGGAGGGTGCGCGGGGCAGCCGGTGCGGGCTGCAGTGATAACTACTGCAATAGCCGACCACATGACGGCGTGCAGCATGCCCGCGCCGTCTCCCCCGCGCGCGCGCCCGAACCCCTCCTCGCCGGTGTCGCCTGCGCATCTACAGAATCGAGTTGTAAACATGTTAGATAACGAACAGGTGATTAAGGAACTACGTACTGTCAACTGGAATGAAGCGCTCCAATATAAAACGCCTGACAAGATAATAGAATTTTTAGAAACGCAATTTAATAGTATTTACAGTAGATGTAAGAAAATTATATTACTATCACACAATAACAGAAAAAAACGTAAATGGATAAATAAAAAAATTATTGGTATGTGTAAGCAAAAAGATAATTTGTATAAAAGCTGGAATAATGACCCTTTAAATCTAAATAAACGATTATTGTATAATAAATATCGGAATAAAACTAATAAATATATAAATTTTGTAAAAAATCAATATATAAAAAACGAAATAATTAAACATTTTAAAAACCCACGAGTTCTGTGGCGGTTATTGAATGAGTTATGCGGCAATACCTCCTTAAATATCGACGAGACTATTTTGAAATCCTTTAAATTAACTCCATTAGAAATAGCAAACCGGTTCGCTACCCAATATGACAGTAGTACATTACGCACACATATATCTTCATGTAAGTGTTCCATGCTAGATGCCGACTCATACAAAATAACACCTTACGCTAGTATGAGATTAAGGCCCATCACCCAAGACACCACTTACAAAATTATTAAAGGGCTAAACAAAAATAAAAGCCCCGGCATTGATGGCATACGTGCATCAGATCTCATAAAAATAAACGATCTAATAGCCCCCGCTATAACTCATTTAATTAACACATGTATAACTACTTGTTCATACCCAGATAAACTTAAAATTGGAATTATTCGACCCATATACAAAAAAGGTAACCACTCTGATTATGGCAATTATCGACCTATCACTATCTTACCCACACTGGACAAGGTGTTTGAGCGTTACTTGGGAAATGAGTTAAACTTGTTTTTACAAAAACATTCCATTATTAATCCGAAACAATTTGGATTCCAAAAGAAACGGAGTACCGCTCAATTACTTTGCCAGTACACCAATGAAATCAACGACCATTTGAACCTAAAAAAACATGTGGTCGTTGTTTTCATTGATTTTAGCAAATCGTTCGATATGTTGCAGTTTAACACTTTATATGACAAGATGTACCAAAGTGGAATACAAGGACCCCTATTGTCTTGGTTCAAAAATTATCACAGCAACCGGAAAACATTTGTCAAAATAGATAACGTTCTAAGTACAGGAACCGGCATAGAAACCACAATGGGTACAGCCCAGGGTTCAATAATTGGGCCGAGTGAATACTTAATTTACGTAAATGAAATGTGTTCTATAATCAAAGAGGGCTCTGTGTACCAGTTTGCGGACGACACCTGCCTAGTAGTGGCTGACACGGATATTGTGAAGGCAGAACGACAAATGCAAGCAAATTTTGACCTTCTGTGCTGATGGTCGCACGATATGGGGCTTGTTATTAATGCACAAAAAACAAAAGCTATGCACATCCACACAAGCCACAATAAAACAGCCCACGTGCCGTGCATCATCGCACATAGCGCCGAGTGCTTGCACAAGTATGATGACAAGTGTAATTGTACACGGGTCGAATTTGTTAAGCAACATACATACGTAGGTCTTGTGATTGACCATAAATTCAACTGGGGTCCGCACATACAGCACGTATGCGAAAAACTAAGAGCGCTTCTCAGTAAAATTCATATATTAAAATATAAACTGCCTTATCGCACCCTTAAGCTATTGTATACTTCCATGGCAGATTCTGTGGTTACATACGGACTAAGCAGCTACGGTAGAACCTACAAATGTTACCTTCACGACATCTATAGGCTACAAATCAGATTGCTTAAAAATATTGTACCTAAAAACGTAAGGACCAAAATATCCCCAAATTATGAACTGTTGTTTAATCATTGTAAAGTAATGTCTGTTTATAATAAGGTTAAACTGTGCATCTTGAAAGAAGAATATACTTATGTCGATACACTAAAATTAAATGTAAGACAAAATAAGCTTGAACAAAATATACCACAGCTAGCTTTGTACAAGTTGCCTAAGTTTGCTAATGTGCATGGTAAAAGAAACGTCCGATATCTCTTGCCTTACTCGTACTTAATAAATCAACTACCAAAAGAACTCCAACATAGATACTTAAACAGCTTGAAGTCGATACCGGCTTTAAAAAGATATCTAACGTTATCTGAAGCTAATAATAGTCTTTTGTAGTATACGAGTGTATGTATATGTATATGTAGTAAATGTACCATAAGCGAACTACTCATCGGCATATAAACCCCTGAGGTTTCCGCTGGTGAATCATGTACTACTTTTGTATCATAGATTTTGGCCAATAAATTAAAAAAAAAAATAAAAAAATTCAGTTCTGAATTAAATGTCTCAACCAGGTCTTTTAAAGTCCCTTCTTTTCTTATTTTTACCATTTTCTTTATTTTCTTTTTCTCTCCATGTTTTTCATATTCATGTTCTTTTAATGTCCATGTAAACCAGCTTGTTTCTTCAGATAGTTGGTCATTGTCAACACATAATTTATTTTCTAGACACGCGTCACACTTGTTGTACATGCAATCTTTTGAGGTGCAATCGCAAACAAAATCTGCCACTACTTCGTTAAGGTTGCTCGATTTCAGGACATTTAAACACTTAAGTATATCAACCATGAATTGGAAGTTCGAATGCTTAATACAGGCACAACTCTCGCAATCTTTGACTTTAGGAGAAAGTACATACCATGGACGGTACTTTTTAAATGTACTAAAGCTGATCGGGCCCTCTTCCTAAATATTTTTTTTATGTAGTACAATAAGTTTATCTACTAAATATCTCTTCTGACGCTTATTTTTTTTGTAAGTCCTGTATTCTTTCTTGCCTGCAGTGGCGCGGCTAACGTCATCTCTGTTAAAAAAACCTCTCAATTTTGTATCTTAATAAGCTGCTTTTAACTTTCTTACTACTGTATTTTTTCATATTGCTTCTTAATCCCAGACATTTCCTAATTTTTGATACGTGTTTATATTTTTTTACGATATCACTGTTTACCACTTTTTTCAGAACGTTTTTTTCAGTATTATTCGCGATTTCAAACTGCAGTTTTAATGATTCTTTCAATAAATTATGCTCTAAAAGTCTTTTCTTGATTGCTTCCTTTTTGGGCGTTTCAATGTCAGGAATAGTTTTATTTATGAATTCAGCAACATTTTTTCTCGGTGTACATTCTTCTATTTCTTGCGTTACATCTTCTGTCTTCTGTTGCATGGCTAATACAACTAAGAAGGTATCAAATTCTTTCTCCATCTCATTAACAGAACAACTGTTGCCTGCGGATTTTTTGCTGCAGTTTTTTGAATCCTTTAGCCAATCGATTTATCAGTGAACGCAATTCTGCATTTTCTTGTCTCAGCCTCTGGTCGATGCATTTACCTTCTAGCTGACTCGAAGCTTGTGATAGTTGTGATACTTGTGATGTTGATGGCTCATTTTGGGATGTTTTTTTTTCAGCTTCTGCCCTTTTTCTATCTTCTTTCCATTTTTGGCGCAATTTTTGTCTGTCCTCTTCGGTATAAGAACTCTTTTTTTTTCTGATAGTATCGTGCACATCTTTCTTTGGTCTTTTTTCTAGCTTCTTCATACTTCTCGGGGTTTTCCGTTTTTAACTTTTCCCGATATTTTTTTTGCTTTTCAGCTGCAGTCATCGGCATCTGTGACATGATTAATATATTTATAAATACAATTATAAATATAAATTATAAATGATTAGGGTTTTTGGATTATCACTAAAGAACTGTCTTGCCCAAACAAAACAACGTAAGTGCCGTGACTTCTCTATGAAGATAGGACCTTTTTTGATACAAGGTATTAAATAGTGTTTTTAAAAGTGGTCTGCTAGGTGTTGCTACGGAACCCTTCGTTGTGCGTGATACGACACGCACTTGGCCGGGTTTTTTCCAGATTTTGACATGCTCACATAATATATTGTGTATGTACTTATGTATAACACTTAATTTCATGTAAAAAACAATAATTGAAATATAAAGTACAAAGAAACTTGAAATGAAAATAAAATAAATGAATACAATCCCAATCCTAAAAATAAAAGAATAGCAATATTATTCTAACGCGATGACCGAGTTCTACGCAGACAAAGTCGGGGGCAAAAGCTAGTTATTCATACATTAAAAACCGTGGAATACTCAATTTGTTATCTCTATAATTTGGTCAATTTCAAAATTAAAACCAAAATGTAATTCATTAAAAAAAAAATAGTTGATAAGTAAATTAACTTTCAAGCGTATGCTCCGAAAAAATCTGTTGACAGAGGAGTTTAGATAGTGTCCATCATATATATATATATATATATATATATATATATATATAATATATATTAGTTTATTTTATGTATGTATTTAATGTGTATACCTTAATTTCATTGACTTTTTACACTTTCAACGTTTCTATATTTTCCTGCACCGTTTTGAGTGTCTCTGTTTGGCCCTATGGTTGACGGGTAGAGAATGTCATTTGGCATTAAGTCCGCCATTTGTACATTGTATCATGTTTTGTACAATAAAGTTTAAATAAATAAATAAATATTTTGAATTTTATCAGCAAAATGAGTGCCGAGATTTCAAGTTAATAAATACTATTTGAGATATTAATTTTAAATTAAAAAAGGTGTTAGGTTGTGTCTGTTTTCCTTCCTCTTGAATCACTATGTATTTAAATAAAACCGGCCAAGTGCATGTCGGATCAAGCACAACGAAGGGTTCCGTTCCGGCACCTAGCAATCCACTATTAAAAACACTATTTAAAACCTTGAATCAAAAAAGGTCGTATCTACATAGGGAAGTCACGGCACTTTTGTTTGGGAAATACGGTTTTTTGGTGATAATTCAGAAACGCGTAATTCTATCTTATTCAAACCAAAAAACGTTGAAAGTATTTATTAATGTACACCACCTCATTTTTTTTCAGAATTTTTATCTGCATAGTTTGGAAATTAGAGGGGGGGGGACACATTTTGTACGACTTTGGAAGCTAATAACTCCCCAGCGATTGACTTAAATGAAAAACTTTTTTGTAACCACTATATTATTTTTAAAGGCCTATCTAACCTCCACACTTGCGTTGAAAATTTTTTTTCATCCGCCAGTTGCATACTGTATCCCCCCTAAAATATCTTTTTTCCCTAATTTCACATCACATTTATGTAGCGGTTCAAAGAATACATCTTCCTACCAAATTTCGTAATTGTAGCACTTATAGTCTCCGAGAAAATCGGCTGTGACATACGGACAGATAGACAGACATGACGAAACTATAAGGGTTCTGTTTTAGCCATTCTAGCTACGGAACCCTAAAAACCGCATCAAAATCCGTTACTTATTTTTAAAGATCTAAGCATACAGTAGGGACAGACAGACTTCGTTTTATACTATGTAGTGATAGTCATCATATGATATGATTTATTTATTGCACAAAACACATTTGCAAATCAAATTACATTTAGTCAATTTATTGTGATCGTAATCGTCAGTTATCAGTTGGTATCACAACCGCTCACCACCATGACGCCCACCCACCTATCAAGTGGACCGTGCGCTTGTTTGCCACACTGCACGATATGAACGAATCCTTACAATACTTCATCGTTACCTTAAAATACAGTCAACGTTGCCGGTAACGATGAAGTAGCGTGGAAGTAACGTTAAAGCGAGATTGTTTAGGTTATAATTTATCATAAATCGTTAGTTTGAGCTAAATTAGACACAAATACACACCTTGTGCATTGCTAATTAACTGATCTATAGTTTGATATGAAATAGGTGTAATAAAAACTGTTATTTACCTTTGTAATCGTCCAAATTCGCCGAAAATTTCTCCAACCCAACACGTGTGTGCACCTTTGTGCGAGTCCACAGACTACAAAATGGCGTCTTTTTTTTTAAAACTTTGCGTCGGATTCTTGGTGTTGCCAGCGAGAATATAAAATAGTACCATAAGAACTAAACATTATTTAGAAGTGGAATTTTGGTAACGTTTGAAAAAAAGTAACGTTGAACCGAAATTACGGCTTCAAAAATTAAACTTGCTATAAATTCATGAAATCAGCTTATTTTTGCTAGTCATAATTACGAATTAGTTGCATAATTTTGTGTAAATTTTGGTAGTTCTGGTGACTTTGACTTTCAATAGAAAAAAATACAAATTTTGTAGGTCAGAGTGTTTACGGACATCAAAAAAACAGCGGTTTTTTTGCTAAATTTGCAGGACTGGGCGAACTAAAGTCACTCTAGTTAATAAACCATGCTGTGTATTTTAACTTTAAGATGAACATGCATTAGCTAGAAAGCTACGAAACATATAGAAAGTTATTGTACTTCAAAATACTGGTTAGTTTTTTTTCTAGTAAAATTTCTAACTTGGTTACACTTTTGTTTTTCAAAAAGTGGCAAAATCTACGGCCTTATCCAGCCATGTACTCCATGTTTGTGGATGCTTTTCAGATTGTATACGTAAAAAAGCAGCCAAGTGCTTGTGTGTATTTTCCAACGCACCTATACTTTGATAGTGATAGGCGGTAGAGTTCAATTGGTCTATATTTAGAAGTTTACTTACCTCTTTGAATGTAGCTGACAGGAACTCGGTACCCTTGTCGATCGCTATCCGTTTCGGGATGCCATATCTAAGTAAGAAATTGTTGACAAATACTCGAGCGACTTCCTCACTCTTCCTATCATCGAGTTCGACTGGGCCGACCAAATCTAAGAAAACTTTTTCGAACGCATACGTGGCGGTAGTTGTAATAACCATGGGTCCTTTTATTGAAATTGAGTACTTATGTTTCTGACATTTATCACAACTTCTAACAAACATCCGGATAATTTCTCCATATTAGGCCAAATAAAATATTCTTTAACGTTATTATACATCCGTCTCATAGCCGCGTGGCCACTAGTGGGTAAAAGATGAAAGTGATTCAATATTACCTTTTTTTGATCTTTGTCGTCCACTCTTATTAATTCTTTCAAAATTCATAATGTTAAGTTCGAAGTGCAGTCTGACTTTTTAAATTCTTGAATAATTTCTCTATAAATACGAAGTTATTATTATTTTTCTTTACGTAAAGGTTGAACATGCCAAAACTGGGGCACACAAATATTGATATTAAATAATTTTAACAATAAATAACTACATTATGTTTTCCATATTTAATGACAAATTGAATAAAGTTTAAAATAACATTTTCTATTTTAGTTATTGTCTACACAGTAAGCCATACTTCTAACTTTCCTACGCACACGGCTCATAAGACTTTGCACCATCTCATTAATTGAGTGGGTTAAAGCCCGAGAGAGTGAGAGTGACCGATGATATTGAATCGTTGGTGCCAGTGGACACATACCATCCCCCGCTCGAGATGACTTTGGCGATGCCGCGTGGGCCCATGATCCCTACGCAGCCTCTACCTCCCCCTGGCCGCGATAATAATTTTGCTCCTAAGTGGAATTTCCGCAAGGCCAACCTCAGCACACTGTATTATGACATAGGAAACATAGATTGGACAGCTGTTAGCTACAAATTCTGTTGACACTGCGGTCGAACTATATTACTGTAAATTAAATACGTGTATTAATAATAATGTTCCTACTCGTAATAAATCGCAACCGAAACCCTCGCGCTACGTTTATCCTTCCTGGTTTACAGCTGATATAATTAGAAATATAAAAAATAAATTCTTTCACTTAAAGAGGTATAAAGAAAAAGGGCTGGAATTCAATAGAGAACTTTTCAAGTTCTACAGGTCACATGTCAAAAAATTAATTGATGATGCGTATAAACAGTATCTCAATCGGATAGAAGGTGACATAGCCAAGGATCCAACCAAGTTCTGGACCTACGTGAAGTCGAAGAGTGAAAGCAGGTGCAGCAGTAAAGAGTACACATATGCAAATAGGACAGTGGTGGGACAAGAGGCGACGGATGCGTTCGCTTCTTATTTCGCCTCTGTGTTTCTGAAAGAAATGCCGAGGTTAGATGCTGAGGAGGCCATGCGCGTTTCGGCCAGCATTAAACCTAGTGACTCGGCGCGGGTCGTGGTTGACAGTGTATCTGAGGCGGAGCTCCATCGGGCGGTCAAACGGCTGAATGCCCAGTCCTCGGCCGGCCCTGACGCAATTCCCCCATACCTTGTAAAAGATTGTGTATCTGTGTTAAGGGTTCCACTGTTGTACATTTTTAATTTAGTTTTACAGGCTGGTCAACACCCGTCACGATGGAAAATATCCAGAGTGACTCCAGTATCCAAAGGGGGAAATACATCTGATGTTACTGAATACAGACCAATTGCAGTCCTCTCTGCATTTGGGAAATTGTTTGAGACCATAATTGAAAGCCGCATAAGCCAACAGATAGATATCAGTGTACCTGAATGACAGTCAGCACGGTTTTAGGCAGGGCCGATCTACTACTACTAACCATATAGTGTATGTTGATTACATCTTATCTCAATTGGACTTAAGGCGCCAAGTCGATTCCGCTTACTTTGATTTCAGGAAAGCATTCGACTTGGTCCACAATGATATTCTTTTGCAAAAGTGTTCGGCCATTGGGTTCACCCCAAAACTATTACAGCTCTTGTGTAGCTATTTGCGCAATCGTAGTCAGTACGTTCAATTAAATGGCTATCAATCTGAGCCATACTACACACGGTCAGGTGTAAGCCAGGGAAGCACATTAGGCCCAACATTATTTCTTATAATGATCAATGATTTACCTGATGCAGTTAGTACAGCTAAATGTCTGCTGTTCGCAGATGACCTTAAGCTCTTTTTGGGTGTAGGTGGCGTGGCAGACTGCGACGCTCTACAACGGGATATTGATAACGTGGCCGAGTGGAGTATTTCAAATCGTCTTTCATTATTTTCATTCAATATCAGCAAATGCAAGCAAATCACGTTCTCCAGGGTTCGAGCACCCACTACCGTAGAGTACAAGCTTCTCGGCAGTTTGCTGGAAAGAGTTGAAGAGGTACAAGATCTCGGATTGACCCTGGATACTGGGCTTGACTTCCGGGCGCACATGACGGGAATTTGTAAGCGAGCCAACCGCATGCTTATGCTTGGGTTTGTCATGCGCATGTCATCCCAGTTCTCGGACAAGAATTTCGACCATTTTGTATAACGCATATGTCCGGAGTAGGCTGGAGTTCGGTGCCTGCCTCTGGGACCCCCGCGAGGCAAAGTATTCGCTAATGGTTGAGAGGATACAAAGAAAATTCGCAAGGTATCTCTATAAAAAGAAATACGGGTACTATCCATTCCTATATCCCTCTATGTTTGTTTCGGGCATGGTAGGGTTAGAAACGTTGGAGTTGCGGCGTAAGGTGCTTTTATTGGTACATTATTATGACCTATTCCGAAACAAAGTCAATAATACGGCGGTTCTAGACCAGATAGGGTTGTTTGCTCCGACACCTCGGACGTGTGGGGTGCGAACGGCGAGAGCCAGGACGGTGCCGGGCCACCGCGGCGCCCGCGCCCACTGTTCAGTAGCGGTGGTGAGGGAGCGCGTACGAGGAGGGCTAACAACGCTCCCACCAATCGAGCACTCTCACTCTTAAATCAGTTGGCTATGAAGACACCTGCCGACGTCTTTCATGACTCGCCAGGTACATTTTACAGGCAGATATGTACATTTATAAATAATAGTCTAAGTATTTAATTGTATTATTGTGTGTTGTTGATGTTGTAATATTTGTGTTAGTATAGTTTCCTTTATTGATATTTGTGTTAGCATAGTTTCCTTTTCATGTAAATGTTTTGTGTATGTAACATGTGAGCGTCTTGGTTTTAATACTGTAAGCTTATATGTACTATATATATGAATACTTATAAATAAATGAATGAATAAATGAATTAGGACACCGTTTCGACGCCCATGACCACATTTTTTGTAGCTCAGAGACGTTTTTTACTTCTCCGTCTTTCTTTTTTAAAATTCCCTTCATAATACTCCAGTACTCTTCAACAGGCCGCAGTTCTGGACTATTTGGTGGGTTGCATACTTTGGGTACCACCACGATCCCGTTTGCGTCATACCATTCCATCACTGTTTTTGCGTAATGGCAACTGGCTAAATCTGGCCAAAATAACGGTGGTGAGTAGTGCTTTATTGTGAAAGGCAGCAAACGTTTCTGTTAACACTCTTTTTGATAAATATCACCGTTTATTGTGCCGGTGGTAATAAATTGCCTGCTAAAGAAGGTATTTTTTTGGAAATTTTGTTTTTTTTTATTTGCGTTCTTCAGGAGCGTCTGTTCGACTTATGCTGGTATAGAACTATTGCCCATGACTTTGTTTAAAATCTGCTTTTATATATGTTTCGATGTCCATGACCACGCATGCAAAGGGCTTAGCCCTGTTTATATGAGACGTTGGCCCCAGAAGCCAAATCGATTGCCGTTTGGGTATTTTATACGCCCCGATGTAAGATGTTTTTTCATTTAAAAAAACCACCTGAGTTACTGCAGGT
Organism: Notocelia uddmanniana; assembly: GCA_905163555.1. NCBI lineage: Eukaryota > Metazoa > Arthropoda > Insecta > Lepidoptera > Tortricidae > Notocelia > Notocelia uddmanniana. The sequence continues at coordinate 14,739,385 of LR991063.1, read as the reverse complement.
TTTTGAGAAATTAAAAAAAAAACGAAAATTGGTTTTCATTTTTTTTTATCTAAACTACCGAACCGATTTTTTTGTAACTTGCACACATTATATAAATTATAAAGATGCATTATTGAAAAAAAAATGGATTTCCTAATATCCTTTTAGGTAGACATTTTTTTATTTTAAGTTTTCGTTTTTTTTTTATATTTCCGTGATACACCCACCAATTTTGGTTATGTTATGTATAAACTAATATTCTATAATTTTTTTTTCAAAAACATTCACAAGGCTCATCAGGGTTAAAATTAAACAAACTTGTGATATACCCTACATTTATTGGGCTTAATACGACTAACAATTAACAAAAACATATGAGCATCGTCAAAATAAAATATCTATAGTACAAACAGGCACACATCTAACTGGCCGTCAGTGGGTCTTATTTCAATGTGTATATGGTCTACCGATGGTCAATTAAATTTGTGGGTTATGGTACAGTCGACGTCAAAGATATAAATAAATAAATAAATAAATAAATATTGGGGGACAATCTTACACAAATCGACCTAGTCCCAAACTAAGCAAAGCTTGTACTATGGGTACTAGACGACGCTATATATACTTATATAGATAAATACATACTTAAATACATAGAAAACATCCAAGACCCAAGAACAAATATCCGTGATAAATGCACAAATAAATGCCCTGGCCGGGATTCGAACCCGGGACCTCTAGCTTCGGAGGCAGAGTCACTACCAACTAGGCTAAACAGGTCGTCATATGTTTAACACTTTTGAACCTTATTACAATGGAGTACCTAATGGTGAAAAAGTGTAAAAATATCTTTGACGTTGACTGTACAATATTGATTATTATACCTACTGTCGCGAGATGTAGTAATAAATACTAATCGTCTTCACTATCTGTTTCAATCGTTACAGTTAGGCCTTCATTTTGGAAAAGAGAATTGAGCCTTTCATTGGGGCGTGGAATTTTAGATAAATATCTGCCGTGTGACAGGTAGTAAATCACAGCCGCCACATGCGAACAGCAGCCCACAGTTCTCAAGCCATTGGCACATTCACAACAATACTGTTGTATAGTGTGTATGCCTTCAGATTCAGGGTGATATTTTAAAAAACATCTGTACACTTTCTTAGATATGTGTCGTGACTGGACCTGTATTTTTAATATCTTCGTTTGATCCTTAACGTAGGCCATTTTGAAAGCACCGTTTTCGTCTAAAAGCTCAGCTAAGTATGAAATTGCTTGACCTAATTGGTAGCTACCAGTGAACAATAACTTAAATTCAGGCTCTGATAATTGTGGGAAATCAGTAATTTCATTAGATGAAAACATTTGGAAGGGTAATTTCTTTCGCATCCAGCCTTTTTGTTCTACTTCCACTGCTAAGATGTTCTCTGAATAGTTCTTTGATATAATTTGTTCGTAAATCTCATTAGACATGTGAATGTCAGACGTTAACGGCTTGCTAAAAAGATTTAATAGATATGAAGCAATTCTATACAAGCTTTTTATTTTGGGAAGCATTTTGTTGTCTAATGTTTGGTCAAGCAGTTTATATCTTTGTTTAAGGGCACCGTGTTTAGCTTCTACGACCCAACGAATTTTAGTAACACTTCGGGACTCATTTGCCTCTTTAGCTGTTAATTGTTTCCTTTTACCTTTGATGGAGGGCATCATAACTTTAAATCCCTTTGATTCCAATAAAGGAACAACGTCCCGAAATCCTCTATCGAGAACAAATATGTCGTCACTTTGTACAGGGTTACCCATGCTATCAATGATTTTACGCATTATACTAGCATCATTTTCATTGGCATGGTAAGGCCCCAACATATCCACAATGAAGCCATCTGACGTACAGATTGTAAATGGCTTACACAAATGGGTCTTTTTCTGGCCAGAGAATGACTTGCGTTGGTATTCGTTATTACTACTTTTTTGATGGTAAGCATAGGTACCATCAAAAATTAGAATCAAGTTGTTTGTGGCTTTAAATATTTTAACGGCAAGTTCGGTTGTGTGGTTCTCAATTAACCATTGTCTGCTATGTGTGTTTATCCCAAACTCATACGGAAGGACATCTGTTTCAAATGACAGAATTACGCTCGCTACATAATCGGAAACAGCTTGTTCTCTCGAGAGTTGTAACATTGTCGAAATTAATTTATTGCTACTACCAGTACGTAATTTTATTAAGAAAACTATAATTGCTTATAAAGTACTCTTATTTTGAATAACATCAATTTCGTTCCATGTAAAGCCCGTAAAAACTTTTACCTCATTATCTGCGAGTGCTCTACTTTGTATCTTATCAAATACATTTAATTGTGTTTGAACAGCCAAAGACTCAAATAGTTCCGTTATTTCTAATAGATTAATTGTGGATGTGTTCGAATAAATTACAATCTTATTTAAATCGTCTTGATAAAACTGGCCATTTATGATATGGGAAGGACACCATCTGTTATCTGTAGGTATATATATTTTTCTTTGTATGTATGCCTGTAGTCTAGCTTTTTTTGGTACTTTTTGTAGGTTTACTAAGTTAGAACAAATACAACAACAGCGGTGTGTAGATATCGTCCTTTGTATTGGTAACTCAACAGATTCAACATTGGGACTATTCAGGTGAACAGAGAAGGTTGGGTCTTCGTCTTCGCTGCTAATCTCAAGGTCTGTATTCGCATCGACCACTGGTGTTTTTTTTACGATAGGCTTTAGTTCGGCAATATGTACAAATAGAATCACCAATGTTGAAACTTTTTGCTAATGAAATAGAAAAAAAACGACGTCTGCAGGTGTAAGCAAACGTTTCTTCTTACCTAATATTTTACAGTATTGTTTGTTACAGCTGTCGCATTTACGATTATTTGTCGACATTGAAATATATTATTATGTAAATATATTTATTCAACCAAACACAACACCTCTACTTGAGTGATTGATAACGTATCTACTGAAGTACTTATTTTATTACACTTGAATTACAATTTAACAGGTATGCTACCTATTATCATAAGAATTACATATTGTTCTCTACATAAAATAATTTTCCTGCACAGCACTGACAGAATAATTCGTTGTATTCCACAGTACAACGTGTATAACCATCACTCTGCCGATGAAACTTACAATGCGAGCATTGGTCAAGCAAAACAACTCCTTCTTCTTCTAGATACACCTCGCCAAACGACATAACTTCCAAAAATACTGTTCTGAGCATACTTGTTGGCAGCTGTAATCCCTCGAAATATATGTTTTTTAATATTTCGACCTAAAACCAATATTTGTATTAACGACCAGGCCCCTAATTCACCACGGTATCAAAAATGATCTTTTACAATTGACACACCTATATCATCTTTGGGGGAAATATGTCACTAAGAGTTAACAACATAGGTTACTCTACTACCTACTACTACCTACTCTGTTGCTCTAACTATAAATTAAGATTTAACGTGGCTACATATTTGTTTAGAAATTATTTAAGTATATTATAATTGTAAACGAAACAACATTGTGTAAACACACATAAGTTTTCGTACATAGCACTTAAAAAGAAGTATGCTTACGTTTTCTGCTAAGGACAGCAGGCTTGTTTCTATATATTCGATCGCATATTTGTGTAGCCGTTTGCAGATAGTACTAAGAACGTAGTAATTTAACGATTTTGGAGATTTTGAGAATATTTTGCGAATAATATCCTTTTTGTTCATTGCAAAGTCAATATTTAACAGGAACAGAAGTAACAGAACACCAATAAGTAGCGTTTCCCGCCTTTTCTACTTTTTAATTTCGTGACGCTAACCAAGCTGCATACAGCCAATAATGTAAGCACCTATTCCTTATTAGCAATTTGTCACGTTCTAAATTCAAATTCTTTCAGGGCGGCGGTAGATCAGGCGAGTTCTCCCGGTTGGTTTTTAAACATTGTAGACGACGCAAGTCCACAGCCTATCGTCTGCGATAGCTCGGTGGAAACAGAGGTTCTTGCCGCACTCGTCTCGGTGAACACGGTTGCGTCACACAAAGGATCTGTGAACGACCGAGGAATGGCGCAGCACTGTTTCGAAACTAACTCCTACTTACGCGGCTCTGTTCTTGTAAGGTTCACTATGGTCATGGGAACACTCCGTAATAAAAACACTGAGTCTGTTAAAAGTTATAATGGAATTAAAAACACAAAGGAAAGATAAGGTACAATACTGTTTTCAGCACTAAGTTTACAGTTCAGAGTCAGAAGGTTCACAATTTAAATACTACACAACGGCGGGATTACACTTAATAACAAGTCACTGCACTGAAGAATTAATTACGTTCACTATGCCACGTTCCTGGCCAAAGATTCACTCGTCACTCTATGCCACGCTCCTGGCTAAAGACTGACTGCCGACTATTAATTACAAGTTACTGTTCCGAAGCTCACGTTCACTATGCCACGTTCCTGGCTTGCGTTCACTGTGCCACGCTCCTGGCTACAGACTGACTATCCACCATTAATTACTAACTCCTGTTCTGAGCCTCACGTTCACTATGCCACGTTCCTGGCTAAAGACTGACTAACTTAAACAACGGCGGGATCACAATTAAAAATGAGTTACTGCACTGAAGCATTGCGTTCACTATGCCACGTTCCTGGCCAAAAGATTCACTCGTCACTCTATGCCACGCTCCTGGCTAAAGACTGACTGCCGACTATTAATTACAAGTTACTGTTCTGAAGCTCACTTTCATTGTGCCACGTTCCTGGCTTGCGTTCACTGTGCCACGCTCCTGGCTACAGACTGACTGCCGACTATTAATTACAAGTTACTGTTCTGAAGCTCACTTTCATTGTGCCTCGTTCCTGGCCTGCGTTCACTGTGCCACGCTCCTGGCTACAGACTGACTGCCGACTATTAATTACAAGTTACTGTTCTGAAGCTCACTTTCATTGTGCCTCGTTCCTGGCCTGCGTTCACTGTGCCACGCTCCTGGCTACAGACTGACTGCCCACCGACTCATCTCGTTCGTCCGGTGGGTTTTTTTTCTTTTCAAAAACATCCCTACTACCGTAATTTCGTTTCCCACGCCGCCTGCGCAACCTTGTGCAATATAATGGCTTTCTGTCCTAACGGTTCAGGATAACCGATTCTCACGAGAGACATTAACAATGGTTATACAAATGAATAGACAATTGTTAACAACAAAACATTAGTTCAGATATGCCGACACCCGACAAAGGTAACGGTACAGTAAGGATAACAAATGAACAATATCTAACGGTCTCTGCGCAACTCAGGATCTATAACATTAATTGATACATTTTATGATTCTAACTGTATTTTAAACGCTAACGTTACATAATTTCTAGGAGGTCGTAAACGGGAAGTAACGGCAAATTTCGATTCCCGGTATTGGGACCGCTTGCCTCTAACGGTAAAATGTTAGGTACACTGGGAAAGTCCCTGGTCCTCGGGGCTGTCCGTAACAAACATGTAAACGGTATTTTCACCCTGATGAGCCTAGTGAATGTTTTTGAAAAAAAATATATTATAGAATATTAGTTTATACATAATATAACCAAAATTGGTGGGTGTCACGGAAATATAAAATAAAAAAAATGAAAACTTAAAATAAAAAAATGTCTACTTAAAAGGATACTTGGAAATCCATTTTTTTTCAATAATGCATCTTTATAATTTATATAATGTGTGCAAGTTACAAAAAAATCGGTTTGGTTGTTTAGATAAAAAAAAAAAAACCAATTTTCGTTTTTTTTTTAAGTTCTCAAAAACCTGCAGTAATTCAGGAGTTTTTTTTTTAATTTATTTATTTTATTTATTTATTTATTCGGAGATCCAACAGCTGCTTAAACTACATTAGTTCGAAACATATGACACAAAAAGCCAATTACAGGTTCTCACCAGTAACAACATTTTGACATTAAAACAGATGGTGATTAGCACTAAAACACTTCATCACACAAGGCAAATAATGCAGTGGTAATATAATAAACTTAAATAAACTATTATATTAAATTACATTATAATCTGTCCAAGGCACGCTCATTTAAAGAAATCCTCCGTCAGGTGACGCCGCACAGTTTGGATGCTACTATTGAAAATATCAATGTCATGCTCCTTCGTTACTTTATTTAGGCTTTTACCAGCTCGTATCAAAAAACTATTTTGTCTATAGTTCCGCGCAGCGAGAGGAATTGCAAGAGGAATATAACACCTTTTAGATCTGGATGGAGTAGTGAAAGAAAGTTCAGCTAATAATTCTGGGCAATCGACATTGCCGTTAGTAATGTTTAGCATGTAAATAATATCTGCAATATCACGGCGTTTACACAAAGGAATGAGATGATGCTTTTTGCAGATATTTATATAGTCTGAGGACCAATAAGGGGTTTTCAATTTAAAACAAAGGTACTTAATGTTTTTTTTTTGGATTCGTTCTAGCCTATCAATGTAAGTACAATAGCGAGGATTCCATATTTGTGATGCATACTCGAGTTTGCTTCTAACATACGTGCAGTATAGGATTCTAATCGTTTTGGCTTGTGTAAAACATAGAGAATTCCGCATAATAAAGCCCAATGTCTTAGAAGCGTTGGATATAATAGTGTTAATGTGAGTGTCAAATAACAGCTTAGAGTCATGAATTACTCCTAGATCTCTCATCGTCTGGACCCTTTGGAGCGGTTGATCGTTGATCTCATACATAGTTGGGATTGTGTGACGTTGTCTCGAGAAAGTCAAGGTGAAGCATTTCGAAGGTTTAAGCTCCAGTTTGTTAGATTGACAGTAAGCTACTAGGCGCGTTAAGTCATCTTGAATTAGGGCAGAATCCTGGAGAGACTTTACCTTAGCAAAGATATTCATGTCGTCCGCAAAGCAAAGTAATTTTCAGAACAGTAACTAGTAATTAATAGTGGGCAGGCAGTCTGTAGCCAGGAGCGTGGCACAGTGAACGCAGGCCAGGAACGAGGCATAGTGAACGTGAGCTTCAGAACAGTAACTTGTAATTAATAGTCGGCAGTCAGTCTTTAGCCAGGAGCGTGGCATAGAGTGACGAGTGAATCTTTTGGCCAGGAACGTGGCATAGTGAACGCAATCCTTCAGTGCAGTAACTCATTTTTAATTGTGATCCCGCCGTTGTTTAAGTTAGTCAGTCTTTAGCCAGGAGCGTGGCATAGTGAACGTAATTTTTCAGTGCAGTAACTTGTTATTAAGTGTAATCCCGCAGTTGTTTAGTATTTAAATTGTGAACCTTCTGACTCTGAACTGTAAACTTAGTGATGAAAACAGTATTGTACCTTATCTTTCCTTTGTGTTTTTGATGTCATAATAACTTTTAACAGACTCAGTGTTTTTATTACGGAGTGTTCCCATGACCATAGTGAACCTTACAAGAACAGAGCTGCGTAAGTAGGAGTTAGTTTCGAAACAGTGCTGCGCCATTCCTCGGTCGTTCACAGATCCTTCGTGTGACGCTACCGTGTTCACCGAGACGGGTGCGGCAAGAACCTCTGTTTCCACCGAGCTATCGCAGACGATAGGCTGTGGACTTGCGTCGTCTACAGTTTGCGTGGTCCTTCGAACCGGATTTTAGGTACAGTGAACCCTTTTCTGTACTGTGAACATTGAACCTTCTGAACCTCTGAACATTGAACCTTCTGAACCTGTGATCATTGAAACTTCTGAACCTGTGAACATTGAACCTCCGTATTTTGTGAACATTGAACCTCCGTAAATTGTGAACTTTGAACCTCCGTACTGAGATTTTGTTACTGCACTATAAATTCGAACTCTTTAGTAAATCTGTGTGACCCAAAATGATGACACGTAGCCGAACAATCAAAGGCGACGATGCGGAGCTGGGCGCTGGCGGGAACGCGCCGGCGCAGAACGAGTGCGGGGGCGGAGAGGCGCACGCGCCCGGTGGGGCGTGGCCGCGCGCTACCCCAAGTGCCGACGGCGGGGAGGAGAGTGCCCGCGAACCAGTAAGGCCAGCGCCGTTAGTGCGATCGCACGCCATTAGTATAACGACAGCGCGCAGGCATGAGGCAAAGCTACGCGCGTTACAACGGATCGCCGAGATCGAAAAGGAAAGAAAGAGTTTGGAGCTTGAACTGGAACAGATCGAAGCCGAGGGAACACCGGTGCAGTCACGGGTAGTGACTCTACAGCCAGGCACGTCGAAGGTCGATGAGTGGCTGAGCAGCTTCACGCACAGGCGGGGAGAGGAAGGCACGGCGCGCCGACCCGACCAACAGCGAGGACCTACGAGAGAGACGCCTCTCGCTACGCTGCAAGCAGAACGCGCCATACCGCCACCGCGAGGGCCATGTGAACCGAAACAAGTGACATCGCCCGAGCGTTGCGCAAGAAACGAACGCGCCCCATCGCCACCGCGAGGGCCGCGTGATTCGAACCGACCGCCGTCGCCCGATCGTTGCGCAAGAAACAAACGCGCCCTATCGCCACCGCGAGGGCCGCGTGAACCGAACCGAACACTGTCGCCCGGGCGGTACGCAAGAAACGAACGCGCCCTAACGGCACCGCGAGGGCCGCGTGAACTGCAACGAGCACTGTCGCCCGAGTGTTACGCAAGAAACGAACGCGCCCTATCGCCGCCGCGAGGGCCGCGTGAGCTGAACCGAGCGCCGTCGCCCAAGCGTTGCGCAAGAAACGAACGCGCCCTACCGCCACCGCGAGGGCCGCACGAACCGAACCAAGCGCCGTCGCTCGAGCGTTACGCGAGAACCGAACATGCCCAATCACCGCCGCGTGGGTACCGCGATCCGTGGCCCATTGAGCCGCAAACCGGCTCGCTTCACAGGCGATACAAATCAACGCTCTACGAGAGAGAGCAGGGAGCCCACGACGACATGCACTTCAGGTCATCAGCAGAGCCACCCAGTGACACAGCAACCGCCTTCAATCATCTCGCCGAGCAGCTGAAGGCGTCGATGTGGCCGAAACCGCCAAAACAGGTGTATGAGTTACCCTATTATAGCGGAGATCCAAATCATAGAACGTACGCGCCGCGCCCGGACTACAGACCGAACGCTACGCGCCCTGAGTACCGAACAGACGCGCCACGACCCGAGTACAGACCGAACGCACCACAGAGGCGAGCCGTCAGCAAACCACCGGTACGCCAAACGTACGCGGTGGAGAATCAAGAACCCTATCTAAGTTGCGGCGGCAGTCACCGATCAACGGACTGTAAAAAGGTACTCTGTATGAACGTAGGAGCCCGTTGGGACTGGGCGAGAAGCAATAGGATTTGCTTCAAATGTTTGAATAGAAAGCACCGCCGAGAACTGTGCAAGGCAAAGGGATGCAGCGCGAACAAACGACTGCGTGATCGTTGTAAACCCAAAACGGCCTCGGAACGTGTGGCCGCGAGGTACAATATGACGTGTGTTCCTGGAACCCGACGGAAACGTGAGATCGACGGACGTCGAGACGCGGGGCGGCAGCTTCCGGCGACCTGTAACCAAGCTGGCTGTCCTACCGTTGCAACGGCAGTCGGTTACAGGCGGGGAGAATGTTACGGACAGCCCCGAGGACCAGGGACTTTCCCAGTCTACCTAACATTTTACCGCTAGAGGCAAGCGGTCGCAATACCGGGAATCCAAAATTTGCCGTTACTTCCCGTTTACGACCTCCTAGAAATTATGTAACGTTAGCGTTTAAAATACAGTTATAATCATAAAATTTATCACTTAATGTTTTAGATCCTGAGTTGCGCAGAGACCGTTAGATATTGTTCATTCGTTATCCTTACTGTACCGTTACCTTTGTCGGGTGTCGGCATATCTGAACTAATGTTTTGTTGTAACAATTGTCTATTCATTTGTATAAGCATTGTATAACCATTGTTAATGTCTCTCGTGAGAATCGGTTATCCTGAACCGTTAGGACAGAAAGCCATTATATTGCACAAGGTTGCGCAGGCGGCGTGGGAAACGAAATTACGGTAGTAGGGATGTTTTTGAAAAGAAATAAAACCCACCGGACGAACGAGATAGTTACTGGACAGTCAGTCTGTAGCCAGGAGCGTGGCACAGTGAACGCAAGCCAGGAGCGTGGCTTAGTGAACTTGTTATTAATTATAATCCAGTCGGTGGGCAGTCAGTCTGTAGCCAGGAGCGTGGCACAGTGAACGCAAGCCAGGAACGTGGCATAGTGAACGTGAGCCTCAGAACAGTAACTTGTAATTAATAGTCGGCAGTCAGTTTTTAGCCAGGAACGTGGCATAGTGAACGCAGGCCAGAAACGAGGCATAGTGAACGTGAGCTTCAGAACAGTAACTTGTAATTAATAGTGGACAGTCAGTCTGTAGCCAGGAGCGTGGCACAGTGAACGCAGGCCAGAAACGAGGCATAGTGAACGTGAGCTTCAGAACAGTAACTTGTAATTAATAGTGGGCAGTCAGTCTGTAGCCCGGAGCGTGGCACAGTGAACGCAAGCCAGGAACGTGGCATAGTGAACGTGAGCTTCAGAACAGTAACTTGTAATTAAGGGTGGACAGGCAGTCTGTAGCCCGGAGCGTGGCACAGTGAACGCAAGCCAGGAACGTGGCATAGTGAACGTGAGCTTCAGAACAGTAACTTGTAATTAAGGGTGGACAGGCAGTCTGTAGCCAGGAGCGTGGCACAGTGAACGCAGGCCAGGAGCGAGGCTTAGTGAACGTGAGCTTCAGAACAGTAACTAGTAATTAATAGTGGGCAGGCAGTCTGTAGCCAGGAGCGTGGCACAGTGAACGCAGGCCAGGAACGAGGCATAGTGAACGTGAGCTTCAGAACAGTAACTTGTAATTAATAGTCGGCAGTCAGTCTTTAGCCAGGAGCGTGGCATAGAGTGACGAGTGAATCTTTTGGCCAGGAACGTGGCATAGTGAACGCAATCCTTCAGTGCAGTAACTCATTTTTAATTGTGATCCCGCCGTTATTTAAGTTAGTCAGTCTTTAGCCAGGAGCGTGGCATAGTGAACGTAATTTTTCAGTGCAGTAACTTGTTATTAAGTGTAATCCCGCTTGTACAGTCACAAGCTGGATAACGCACCCCTGGGCGGGGTGGCAAGTAAGTGGTATAAGGTACCCAGGACGGGTTGGTAAATTACCCCAGGATGGGGAGAATGGAAGTAATTAGAAGTATCCCTAGGTTCGGGATTTAACTTATCCAGCGTGCTGCTGCACAGACTGCGTAGAATTGAGGGGTGGGTTTCAGCAAGGGAGCCTAACGCCCTAAATCCCTAAGTCCCTAACCTATCCTCAACTTACGCCCTTTAAGTACACAGGGATACCTGTTACCATGAGACCTAAGGCAACAGGTGGATTCCTACGGGGAGGAAATTGGGTAGCGGAGGGTGATTTTCTCACAGCCGATCAAGCAGGCTCTTTTGATCGATTGAGGGCTTGAAGGTGTCTTCGCCACTGTGAGAGGATTACACGTAGAAGGAAGGAAGACCCTACACTCCCGGAGAGAGCGTAGGGTTTAGGTAATAAAACACCAACGGACAATTGGTAACTGAACTTTAATACATATTTCTTATTCTATTTATACAATGTTTACCTACAGCACACTGCTACGCAAATTTCTTTGTATGCTGTAGGTGTAAAGTGCAAGATGTGACATTAGGAAAAATGAAGAGTTAACTATATATTGCTCTTTAGACTTGTTATGCTGATTATGCGGAATCTTAAGATTTACTTAATACTAGGTCGATGTCGCCATCGAGGGCGCCTTGGGAGGCGCGTGTTTCTGTTCTCTGAACATACTGGCGTCTCTCGGCCATGCGTGGGCGTGTTACAGAGGCTGTATTTGTCGTAGCTCAGCCATCTCATAGCTGCCTCCGTTCTGTACTGGATGTTCTTGACTGGGTCGCTGACGCTCGGGTTTCGGCGGAGCCCGTCTGGCGGGGGCCCGGCCGGTGGTGTGAGGCGGTGCGTCGACCAAAGGGGCCTGGCGGGCGTTTGCTCTGGCTCGTACCGACTTGATGACCTGTGGACCATAACAAAATATTAGTATTATAAAAATAAATGTAATTGCTGACGAAACGAGACTGACAGTTAGCGAATGAGTCTGTACTTGTTCCCAAATCGTGTTGTCTTATTCTGCTTGAAGAGAGATTTCGTTATTAGCTAAATGTTTAAATAGGTCTCTGGAACTGTCAAGTACTTCCTCATCTCTGGCCATGTTCTGAATTAATCTTGTGGTTATATTTGTGTTCATCGAAAAATTGGCTTTCTTTGTGTATGTGGCTAGTACTCGGACTGTGTTCATTCGTCTGGCGGCTAATATGTTATTTCTGGTTTTTATTATACAATTTTCCGAAATGTGAATGACTCCAGTCGTTTGTATCGTTATCTCTTCTCTTTCGCCGTCGCAGATGATTGACGTTTTGATTTGCTTATTTGTAATAATAAGCCATGTATTTGGCATGTATAATTGCTTCCAAATTGTTGATGTTACGTTGAGAAGTCGGGTGTTGCATTCGATTGCTTCTGTTTTCTTGAATAGTAGGTCATTGATACAATTTTTATTTGATTGCATGTTTTTTACGGAGGTTGGGTAACATATATAATCATTGTTTCTCTTTAGGCATGACTGGAATTCGTCTTTATCAAGTTCAAAGTAGTTTTCGTTGTTGTAATCAATTCCAATTATACTATGGTATATTTCTATGCTATACAGTTTTCCTTTTTTATCCTTTTTCGGAACCGGCGTTACATGAATCAAGGAATATTTTGCGATATCTTGAATCGCAAAATAGCCATAAACTTGAATATGAGTTGAGTTTTCTGTGCTTTTTGTGCTAATTAGTTGATTTTGAACTACTTTCAATTTGGTGGGCAGTTTTGTGTTTGCAGTTGTTATAATTTGCTTTATCTCTTTAACTTTCAAGACATTATAGATTGTTCCTTGGTGCAGGGAGACTTCTAGTAGCCCTGAATAATGATCCAGTATTTCGGTTATGTAGTTTACTGCTAATTGGTACATTTGCAATATATGTATGTGTAGCCAGTTGTGATCTATTTTTTTGTACCACACGTTCACTTTGTTTATGTAGTCAATGGCTTGGTTTAAATTAGTTTGAAATCTTTCGAGCTTTTTTGCAATTCTTTCTTCCGTTTGGTTGACTGCGGCAATTGTGGATATCATAAATTTGGTTTGATGATTTGCCGCCTCAATGAGATTATCCTGGTTCTTTTTCAATGTGTCGATGTCTTTGTAAACTTCATCATTTACACCGAATATTGATGTAAGTACTTGCCCAAATAATCCTCTTTTCTTTCTAACATATCCTATTTCCATTATAACTTCTTGGGCTTTTTCTAACTTTATTTGTTCTTCATATAAATGCTGATATAACTGCATGCAGTGGATGTCCTCGTTATCTCTTTTGGTTTTTTCACAAAATTGTTGAAATTGGGTCACTATGCCTTTTACATTTCGTACATCATGTGCTAGAGTTTCTTTCTCATAGTTTGCCTGTATTCGAAATACCCCTCGATCTATGGTTGCAGTTCCTATGTGTTCCACGTATATTCCTTCTTCTATATTTTTTATGGTATAATTTGCATAAGTGGTCGTAACTAGGCTAATTAGAACACTAAACATGAGTATGCAATTAATAAGTCCACTTGATAATACATTTCGCTTACGTTTGTTTACATTATTGTTAGCTCGTGCCGTGCGGTTCAAGTTACACGTTACTCCAGACGTACTGTCTGGCGTAGTTGGAATATTTGAACGTTCAGCATTTCTTGGCGCCGGCTCGCACCTGTTCATTGTATCATGTTTCTCTATTGGTAAGGGAATTACCGAGTGTATCGCCCTCTTTAAACAGGTGCCTGACGGTCTTTGTAATGTCAGCACTCTATTTATACCATCGCTACCTACGTGTGTTTCTTTTATTTTTGCCAGCGGCCATTTACTTGGCGATATATTTTCGTCTTTTATTAATACCACAGTTCCGATTTTTAAGTTTTCTTGGTCCAATTTCCATTTATACCTACCTATGTTGCAACTGGTGCAAATATTCTTGTGTCCAACTTTTCCAAAAGTCTTTTTTCATCTTTTGAATCAACTTCCACCTACTCTGGAGGTCCATATTAGTGTAAGCTACTGGGTCAGGAATGCCCGCTGATTCTCGTGCTATCAGAAAATGGCTAGGGGTTAGAATGACGCTGTCGTTCACATTATCACTCTGTGCGCATAACGGTCTGGAATTCAAACATGCTTCTATCTGGCTTAGAAGCGTTGATAACTCTTCGTATGTTAGTGTTGAGTATCCTATCACTCTTTTTATATGATGCTTCATAGATTTCACTCCGGCTTCCCATATCCCGCCAAAATGTGGTGCTAGGGGAGGTACAAAATGCCATTGTGTCCCCAAATTTGCTACTGTGTTCTGGAATTGCGGTGACTGTGTTATCTGTAGCAGTTCGGTGTGTAGGAACTTGGCTGCTCCAACAAAGGTTTTCGCATTGTCACTGAACACATGTTCTACATGACCTCTTCTTGATCTAAATCTGGTAAAGGCAGCTATAAAGCTTTCAATTGTCAAATCTCCCACTAACTCGAGATGTATGGCTTTTGTAGCGAGACATACGAATACCGCTATGTATCCTTTGGTAGATTTGTTCCCCCTTCCTTTCGTTGTCCGTACTTGAACTGGTCCTGCATAATCAATGCCTGTGTGGCTAAACGTTGGCGATGGGTTCACTCTCGGTGCTGGTAATTGACCCATTTTCTGAATGGGCGTGCAGGCTTTATATCGTATACACCGGACGCATTTGTTCACGCAAGCTTTTACCATTCTTTTAGCACCTATTATCCAGTATTTCTGTCGTATGTAGGCTAACGTTAATTTATTTCCGCCATGTAACGTTCTTTCATGTGCATCCCTGATAATTAGCACGGATACATGATGGTTGTACGGTAATAGTACTGGATGCTTTTGGTTATATGGTAAATGTGAGTGTTGTAGCCGCCCACCTACGCGCATAAGTCCATCTTCGGAAATGAATGGATCTAAGCTTGACAGTTTGCTACCTCTTTTAACGCGTTGTTTTTTCTCTAATGATTCATATTCTTCTGGCATGCTCTCAATTTGCACCATCTTGATAATTTTGCGCATGGTTTGTACCATTTCAATGCACGTCAGGTATTTGCTTCGTGTGTTCCTTTGGATTATTCTGTAACAATATGACAATACCCTTATCATTCTTTGCAGCTCTGAAAATCGATCCCATATATTGTTTTTTACTGGTTCGCCGTTTATGAGAATGTGGTGACTCATTTCTATCTCTTTGCACATTTCCGGTATCGTTTTTGTTGTCTCGATAGCTTTTATTTGTTGTTGAAACTCGACCCATTTATTTTTGGAACCCTCGTCTACTAGCTGATCCCATTCTGTTCCATTTGTCCAGAGTTCCTGGATCAACATCTTCATTTTAACGATAATTGGTGCTAGCCACCCCAAGGGGTCGAATATTTTTGCAATCTCGGACAGGATAAATCTTTTCGTTGGATTATTATTGCTTTCTATCTTTATTAGGAACTGGAATGTGTCTTGTAACGGTGACCACATAACTCCGAGTGATTTTCTTGTTTCATGCTGGGGTAACTTTATCATCTCATCTCTCAAGTGCTGTGGAATATTTTCTAATATTTCTGTACTATTCGATGACCATTTACGTAAGTTAAATCCTCCTGACTTCAACATATCAATTAACTGGCTTTGCAGGTTCTTAGCCTCCTCCTCGCTTTTCTCACCGGACAACAGATCATCCACAAAGAAATCTTGTAGGGTGACTTTACTAGCTAGTGGGTAATTCTTTTGCTCGTCTACTGCCAATTGCTGCAGTGTCCTTACAGCTAAATAGGGAGCTGCACTTGTCCCATACGTCACCGTGGATAATTCGTATTCATCAATTGGCTCTTTGGGTGAGGTTCTCCAAAGTATCCTTTGGAACTTTAAATCCTTTTCATTTACTTTTATGAACCGGTACATTTTTTCTATATCCGCCATCCAGGCTACCTTATGCTTCCGCCAACGCAATAAAATAGTTGTCAAATCTTCTTGTAACCTCGGGCCTTTATACATATTTTCATTAAGGCTTATTTCCCCTTTGCCCTTACTGCTGGCATCAAAAACAGCCCTTAACTTCGTTGTCAAACTTTCATCTCGGACCACTGCATGGTGGGGAATGTAGCAGGCCCCTTTCCCGTATGCCGACTTTTTTACTTTCCTCATGTGGCCCATTTCTTCATATTCGGTCATAAATTCCAAATATTGTTTCCGTAATGGTTCATTTCTTGCAAAAAAAATTTCTAAATTAAACAGCCTTGCCGCAGCTCTTTGACGTGACCCTTCGTATGTCACTTCTCGATTTTTAAATGGAACACGCACAGTGTAGGTCCCGTCTTCATTCCTTGTAGTGGTTTTTTTGTAATACTCTTCACATATTCTATCTTCTTCTTTTACCTCCACCATCTGTTGGACCTCTTCTAGCTCCCAAAATTTAGTCAACTGCTTGACTTCTTCTATACATGCAGCCATGCTCGTTATTCTCATTTGTTTGGAACTGTTACTTAGGTGCCATTCAGAAAAAATCCACCCGAATTCCGTATCCTGCGCTATTATGTTGTCTTTTATCTTTTCTAAACCCCCTAACAGTAGCTTACTATACTCCTGGGCCCCCAGTATGATATCAATAGGACCTCTTTTATAATACGTCGGATCGGCTATGAGCCTATTCCCTAAACTATCGGAACTTATTTGTGGTATTTCGTGTTTTGGAAGTGCGGAAGTTAATTTTGGTAACACGATGAGCGAAACTGGCATTCTAAACGCACTTGGAAAACGTGGTTTCAACGTTATGGAAATTAAACACCGGGATGTCTTCGGTTTTTCATCACCAATGCCCTTAACCTCGATTTGGACTTTCTCTCTGGGATACGATAATATCTGTGCAACCTCTTCCGTACAAAACGACGCTTCTGACCCTTGATCACACAAAACTCTCAACATCTGGGTCTCTCCATGGTATGTAGTGGTCTCTACTAAGGCTGTCGCTAAAATTGTGGTTTTCTTGCAATCTGTGCTAGCCCCCATTGCCGCCACATGCGAATTCGTTCTGTAAGGCGGTTTTCCTTTCTGCGGTATGCCTTTATTCCCATATTTATAATTACTCACATTAGCTGTGTTGTATTTGTTATTGTAATTTAGCTCCGTGTGAAGCATTGAGTGGTGATATTTTCCGCATACATTGCATACTGAGTTGCTGTAACACTTTTCCGCTGAGTAATGGCTAATGCAATTTACACATATTCTTTTATTTTTCACTGCCGTCATGCGATCTTGAACAGTCAATGCTTTAAATTGTACACACTGGTAAATACCGTGATCGCGTCTGTTACAGTACCAACAACCTTGGATAGACACTTTCCCTGAACTATTTTCTGTTTTATAAAAATTGGCACGATTTTGCTGCGGCGAATATGTATTCGTATTGCTAGCTGTTTCTAAACATTTAAATCTTTTTGACAAGAAGTCCATCATGCTGCCAAAACTTTGTTGTTTGTTCGGCTCACTCAAGGCTAACTCATACATATTGTTAGTGTCTGAATCCCATTTTCTTGAGATAATTCTAGTCAATATCGGACCCCATGTTGTTGTATCTACTCCTTGGTTCTTTAGACCCGCTATACTTTCATTTATCAAATCGAACATGTTTTTCAACTTTATTGGCTCAGCCCGGTCTATTTTAGGTAAATCTAAAATCTTGTCTATAAACTTCGTAATAATTAATCGTTCATTCTCGTATCTTTTCGTCAGCAATTCCCACGCTGCATTATAGTTTTGCTCACTAATGCATAAATGCTGAATCATACGCGCTGGCTCACCGCGCACGTGCGCCTTCAAGTATTGCATCTTTTCTGTGCTACTTAATGTGGCCTCGTTGTGTACCATATTTTTAAATAAATCGTGGAAGGAATACCAAGACTCATAATCTCCGGAAAAAATCGGTATTGTCATTTTTGGTAAATTTATCCCAGCCTTAGGATTACTGGAGGGACTTTGTTTGACAGACCCGGTGGCCTCATTTATTTTGGTTAATAACTGGTATGTTATGTTCTTGTACTCTTCCTGAACCATCTCAAACTTCCTGGCAGTAAAGTATTGATCACTTTGACTCGTTCCTTCTACAAGTAACTCCATATGCGACATTTCTATGGTTTCCCATTGCTTTTGGATACTTTCAAGTGTTGCTCGTAATATCCAACTTGATTCGTCTCTGGTTAGTGACTGTTTAGCTACCGATATTTTCCTTTCTAACTGGGAAACTCGAAAATTTTGCATCCCTACTTTAGGGTTTGTTCCGTCTGCCCTTCTTCCTATCATAGTATCATTGGATGGCTTGAGCTCGGTTTGCTCCTCTTCCTTCAATTTTTTCTCGCATTGGGTTAAATAGGACATGGCCTCAGTATAAAGGTCCATAATACCACCAAAGTGGTTCGTAGTAATGTACTCATGGTTGCGTAGTCTTTCTTCCTCCTTTAATTGGTCATGGTTATCCTGTACTGCCTGTATCAAGTCTCTTAACGCAGACCTTTTATCGATGATGTATTTCAATGTCTTCCTACTCCACGAGTCCTTTTTAATATTAGTCAATGTAGTTTTTATTTGGTTCCCTAATCGTTCTTGGCTTTCGATGAGGTTGTTGAGCTTTACAGTGTCCATGTTGTCAGTTTGTCAGTCGATCCCTAGATAATCAATTCCTATCTCAGGAGGGTATATTAAAGACGCGTGGGAAAAAAAAAACCACGTCCCTATCTGTGGTGGGAGATTTTAAAAACAAAATTCCGGTACTAATCCGAAAAGATCCGGTTCGAAGGACCATATGTACAGTCACAAGCTGGATAACGCACCCCTGGGCGGGGTGGCAAGTAAGTGGTATAAGGTACCCAGGACGGGTTGGTAAATTACCCCAGGATGGGGAGAATGGAAGTAATTAGAAGTATCCCTAGGTTCGGGATTTTACTTATCCAGCGTGCGGCTGCACAGACTGCGTAGAATTGAGGGGTGGGTTTCAGCAAGGGAGCCTAACGCCCTAAATCCCTAAGTCCCTAACCTATCCTCAACTTACGACCTTGAAGTACACAGGGATACCTGTTACCATGAGACCTAAGGCAACAGGTGGATTCCTACGGGGAGGAAATTGGGTAGCGGAGGGTGATTTTCTCACAGCCGATCAAGCAGGCTCTTTTGATCGATTGAGGGCTTGAAGGTGTCTTCGCCACTGTGAGAGGATTACACGTAGAAGGAAGGAAGACCCTACACTCCCGGAGAGAGCGTAGGGTTTAGGTAATAAAACACCAACGGACAATTGGTAACTGAACTTTAATACATATTTCTTATTCTATTTATACAATGTTTACCTACAGCACACTGCTACGCAAATTTCTTTGTATGCTGTAGGTGTAAAGTGCAAGATGTGACATTAGGAAAAATGAAGAGTTAACTATATATTGCTCTTTAGACTTGTTATGCTGATTATGCGGAATCTTAAGATTTACTTAATACTAGGTCGATGTCGCCATCGAGGGCGCCTTGGGAGGCGCGTGTTTCTGTTCTCTGAACACCGCTGTTGTTTAGTATTTAAATTGTGAACCTTCTGACTCTGAACTGTAAACTTAGTGATAAGAACTTTTAACAGACTCAGTGTTTTTATTACGGAGTGTTCCCATGACCATAGTGAACCTTACAAGAACAGAGCTGCGTAAGTAGGAGTTAGTTTCGAAACAGTGCTGCGCCATTCCTCGGTCGTTCACAGATCCTTCGTGTGACGCTACCGTGTTCACCGAGACGGGTGCGGCAAGAACCTCTGTTTCCACCGAGCTATCGCAGACGATAGGCTGTGGACTTGCGTCGTCTACAATGTGAATTGTTAATGTACCATTTTGGACAATTGTGCAAAGTTCTTTTTTATGGATCTGATGTTTACATGTAGGATAAGTAGATTGTTACTTTTATTAGAAAATTCTTGTGAAAAGTCATTCCAATTGGCATAACAGTCTTCCAATAAGAAGTTATCCAGTATATTTGTATCTTCCATTAGAGGTATTCAAGTGTAATGATACAAATGACAGTAGATACCAAAACACTTAGCTACGGAGATCATTTTTTAGTTATATTTTTGGACATGTTTTTGATCCTTACAATGTCCGATTCAGATCTGATGTAGGAGGGTCTGTCTTTTTCCTCTTTGCGTGCTAGTATGGTTCCATTTTTACACCACACATACTTGCATAGCCCAGTATTTCTAAGCTCCGTTTTGGATTTCCACAGAAGGTATGCAGTAGCAGGTGAGAGTGCCTCTCTTAGGTATATCCTGGAGTTATTTCCGGGGAGGACATCGTGTAGGTTCTTGTTTTTGGCTGCCGCAAGCCACTTTTCTCTGCATTCTTCTTTAAGATGTACTACAATGGCTTGCGGCTGGGTCACTTGCTGGGAGGTTGTCGAGGAGGGTCCAGAGCGCTTGCTATTCTTGCGGAATGCCGCTTTGATGTCCTCTGATTTTTGTCCCAGGAAAGTGCCAATGTTTCTCACAATGCCCATTACGTCTTCATCATCAGTCTTCATGATCCCGCATATTTCTATATTGTTGTTCATTTTGTTTTGCTCGATTTGGTTAAATTTCTGCTCAAGGACGTCATTTTTCAACTCTAGGTGTTTACATTTATTTTGTAGGTCATTGTCATTGCACTTCTTATCTAGGGCTGTTATGTTGTCCTCGTACGCACTCATTTTTGCTTCGAAGTCGTCTATTTTGTCCGAGAAATACTTTAAGCTACGCTGAAGTTCATCTGTCACGATTGTTTGGACTTCACGGCGTAATCCACTTAGAAGCTGTTGAATTTCGGGTTGCTTTAATGCGTCGTAGGTCGAATCGTTGTCATTGTCTTCTTCATTTGCGTCCGGTAGTATGAATGAGATACGCTTTTGTTTCCCGGCACAATTTCGACATTTCCACTCAGCTGAGCTAGTTTGCTGCAGGACGTTTAATTGTTCAATCGTGATAGACACGCATGATGCGTAGAACCATTTACTGCATTTAGTACACAGTATTCCTGGATTCTTTTTGTTAACGACTTTTACACATTTTGAACACTAGTTCTTCTAAGTCTAGTCTAAGTCTAGTTCGCAAACGAAAACGAGTTACAGCGCGTTGTGTTAAGGTCCAAGTTTCTACGGTGCTCGATCACTACTCAGGCGCGCGCATCGCACAGCCGCCATTTTATTTCATACGGCACTGCACAGTAGCTGTTTTGTTTATGTTAATCCTGCTTCGCAGTATATTTTAGCTAGGTTTTTATTATCACAAAACACTTCTACATTCGTATGCGAACACTTTGATGTATTTTTCGAGATGAATTATAAGAAAAAACTAGAGTAATCAGATAAATAAGGCGGATGGTCAGCGGGAACGATCCTATCGCTTAGTGTTGCCATCACAAACTGCAGAATTTAGTGACTTCTTTAGCTCTGTTTTTAGTAAATCCCTCAATTCATACCCTGACTATCCACTCCCACCTCCGTTCTGTGATAATGGAGAAACAATATCTTCTATAAATATTTCACCCGAGGATATAACTAGGGCCTTATCAAGGATAGACGCTAACGGTGGTGCGGGAAGTGACGGTATACCACCATTTCTCATTAAAAACTGTGCATCAAGTCTAGGCATACCACTCTCTATACTTTTCAATAAGTCCTTAGCTGAGGGCTTATTTTCTAGTAAATGGAAGGAAGCATTAATTGTGCCAATTCACAAAAAGGTTCTAAAACTAAAATAATAAATTACCGTCCCATATCAATATTAAATCAAGTAAGTAAGACATTAAAAAAAAAAACTAAATAATATACATAACGTTTTAATCAAAGGTATCCCTTCTCAGCAGCACGGTTTCTTAAGAGGACGGTCAACAGTCTCTAACCTCTTAGTATTTAGTAATTTTGTTCTCCGGAATATAGAAAAAAGGAAGCAAGTTGACGTCATTTACACAGACTTTGAAAAAGCTTTCGATCGTGTGGATCACATCATTCTGCTTCGCAAATTATATTGGTTGGGTTTTCGTGGTTATGTTTTCAGGTGGTCTGCTCATATGTCTCAAACAGAAGGCAAGCAGTTGTACTGGGTGGCTGCAGGTCGGAATTTGTGGACGTTCCCTCAGGAGTACCGCAGGGGTGACACTTGGCCTACTATTGTATAACGCATACTTATATGACATTTATACAGTTTTTCTAAACTCTTACTTTCTTATGTATGCATGTATCTTTCTTATGTACGATAAAAAAGTATTTATAGTGTAGCGCTTACTCTGAGTAATCGTACAAAACTTCCAAATCCCATTAACTCGCAGGGAACGTACGAGATCTGTCTTTGTTGTCTTGCCAGAAGTACAGTATTTCGGCCGCTTTACTCGCGTTCATGCAACTCCAACTGCCGGAGATAATCACTGCGGATGTGGGACTCGCGCACCGTAGCCTGGGGAGGCCGAATAACTAAAACAAACCTTTTAAACTAAAGAATAATCGCGTATAGGCATTGTTCATTGGATTTGTCGCTCGTTGAGAGTGTAGCGTTTAAGTATGGCGACTTGAGATGGCGATTAGTTTCGGTAAATTGTACATTCTATTTAATTCAAGTGGCTTCGCGATTTGAAGACTACTCAAACCGCGTCATCGTATTATAACAGCTTTCTTTAACTCCAATGTCCGGTCGACCGGAGACAAAAGTGTGGAATGTCAAGGAGAAAAAAATAGTAGAGGCGTGGGAGATAGATGGTTTTTTTTTTGGCCCTGGATCGCAGCGGCGACTCGACGCGCTCTCCAGGTTTTTCATTTGATTATTGCGATAACTTGTAAATACCCATAGTAATAAGGTGGAAAGGCAGTGTGCGCTACGCGCGGCAGTGGCCGCGAGTGGTGGCGGAATTGTGCGCTCGGACAAGATGATGTCCGGCGCGGGAGTGTCGGCGGTGCAACACCGGTCGAACCTGCGCCATGCGGCGCCTGCGGATGATCTGTGATCTGTTCTTCTCCTCGGCGAGCATTGCGGCGGATACTTGGGCGGCGGCGTTCTGGTGCGCCCGCGGCTCCCCCTCGTAGGATACTGCACGCACAGTAAGTGAGGTGGAGGCCACGTGATGCTCCGCGGCTCCAACCATGCCAAGAGGGTGCGCGCTCGCGGCCGTCCAGTCGCTGCTACCAAGCGTCGTCCGACAGCAGCGGGGTCTGCGGTTTCTCCGAGACGGTAACTCGTCGTCATGGACCGAGTATAGTGAGTGACGTTCGAACTTTTCTTTTAACGTAATGGCCTGGCTGTAGAGTCCCGTTCACAGCGTCGTAGCTGTCTCTCGCGCGCGCGTTTAATTTTAACGTTTAGTATTAACGGCGAGACGGATCCTCTCTGCACTTAATTTAATTACCCTTTTTCGGGGTTGTAACTTAACAATGTGGCGGCCTCGCGCCATGTTACGCGGCATATTTCGTCAATAGCCAATATAGGCTCTTTAAACAGTATCTCTGTGGATTGATTTCGCCAGCCAACTAATCCTCCTGTGTGTTGATAAAGAACGGCCTTTGAAACAGAAGCCCAGTCTTCTCCGAGGGTTTTATCCGGCAAACAGCTGTTCTGCTTAGTAAGTATTAGTAAATATTATTGTAGCCTGTCATTACTTTTTGGGTGGACACATACACATCACCCACCACCATTTTACACGCTCCAATAGATGTACGAAAGCCGGAAGACTGTCTTAAGTTGCAGGATGATCTCGACCGATTATTTATATATTACTTCAGAAATCGTATCAACGCAAATATTCAATAATGCGTACAAATCTCCTGTAATTTTTCAGTATAATATCGGAGGTAAAGTTATGCAACGTGTAAGTTTTAATACGAGACCTGGGTGTGCTCCTTGATGTGAAGTTGACAATTGGCCAACATATTGAAAATATCGTGAACCGTGCTCAAAAAAAAAAAAGTTTCGTTATCCGGGTTTGCAGCGAGTTCAATGATACAAGATTTCTGAAAGTTGTTTATAATGCTTATGTCAGAAGCTTATTAGAATACGCCAGCTATATTCCCCTCAATATGTAATTCATAAAGATAAAATTGAGAAAATTCAGCGCCGCTTTCTAAGACACTTAAATTTTCGCGTCAAAAAGTGGGATACGTCCTACGAGTCGATGTGCGGCCGCCACCATCTACTTAGCCTTGAAAGAAGGCGTCTGTCACTTGATTTGTCAGTTTTGCATGACATCTTATCTGGACCAATTGACAGTTCCGAGCTACTAGCTGAAATTAAACTCTCTGTTCCAGCAATTCGAACTCGGCACACTGAACTTAGTCTGTTCAGTATACCAATTGTGCACACAAACTACGCTCAGAACTCTCCTTTAATTCGTTTTTTAAAAATTACAATAAAATGTATTGACTTGTTCAATTGCACCAAGCCTGCTCTTAAGACACGTATTCATTCTCTATTAAAGCATAATATTGCACATACCTACATTCGTCCACACACCCACATACTAACACACACACACACAAACTCACCCACATAAATAACTAGTTAAAGTGGAGTAACTCCTGGTTGTATTAGCTTATCTCTATAGTTTTTGCGTACGAGCATGTTTAATCTTATGTTTTTAGTTCAATTGTCAACTCAACCTTTGTCAAACGTTTATTTTTCCATTTACTGTGGAGATCTTTAATTGGTTTTATTATTTACTATTAAGTCTTTTATTTTCTTTTCTGTAATGCTGTTGATGCCCCAAATAAATAAATAAAATAAAAATAAAATCTAAACTCTTACTTATACGACGTTCGCTCCGGCCACCATTCTCGTAGTTGAATGTATGCATACACCGTGCTATCGTGACTTTCTGCAACCAGTGCATTTTAATAAATAGTAATTCTTCTGTTATTTCTTGATAATCTACAGGGTGTCCCAAAAACCAACGCCAAAACGAAAAAGGGAGATAGTACAACCCATAAGCATTCAGATTAAGCAAATATGACCTTAATGAAAAGTTCATGGTTTTCGAGATATTGGCCGTTTTAAAAAACTAGTGACTTTTGATACCCTGCGTCACTGTATCCATTGCCATCACTGCAAATTTAAGTATTTTGTAAATCGGTTTTTTGCAGGATGTTACCAAAAACATACCCTATCGAATGTCATTTAAATTTATTACATGCCATGGTGCTATAGTGGTAAAAATAATAATCAAAAAATAAATCAATCAATTTTATTAATTTAATCTGCGGGTTTGATCGAGTTTAATTTCAAAAAAGTATACTAAACTAATTTGGCACAAAATGTTAAAAAAATGCAATTTTATTGCAGTTTTCAAAATGGTACTGCATATTCTAATGTACCCAGTAGTTTACGAGATAATACTATTTTACACCAGAAGGAGCTTAAACTCCAATTATTCCATAGTTTGCAACCAGAGCTCCTACCAGGTTCAGAGGTTGAATTTCGAACATATCCGATTTGAAGATTACTTCATTTGAAAATGGAACACAATTCAAAATTCGAACTCAATTCGGTTTTCTGGTTACATCAAATTTTAGCTATTTCAGTACACTTCGTTAATCCGTTTGATGTGCATCATTTGGCTCGATTTCTTATTTTCTTAAATGGGCTTGCTTTACCGGGACTTAAGTATTGCCTAGTGATTTCGATTTTGTCTAACTAATGAACTTTGCTTTGTTTATCTTGGATTCGTGTTTGCTTTGTGATTTGGATTTTAACTAGAAAAATTAACTTTCTGTGCATCTCGAACTCGTGTTCTGCCTAGTAATTTTATTTCATTTAGTTGAGACTAAGTGTAGTGTGTTTGTTACATAAATTATGCCAGTGAATTATACTCCTCAAGAATATGCAAACATGCATTTCATCTATGGGGAATGTCGGGGTAACTCTAGTGCTGCAGCTAGACTTTATCGCGAAAGATATCCAAATTTAAGGCATCCGGACCATCGAGTATTTCGAAATGTTCATCTCGCATACTCACAAGGCGTTTTGCCTGGTAATCGTGGCGGAGTAGGACGACCTAGAGCAGATTACGATGAAGATGTTTTGCAAGAGATTCAAAATGACCCATCTACTTCGACACGTAACATTGAACGTAGCATAGGGGTATCAAAATCTGCTGCCAATAGAATATTACTTGGTTATGGATATCATCCATACCACATACAACGTGTTCAAGCATTGCTGCCCCGTGATTACCCACTTCGAGTACAGTTTTGCCAGACAATGCTGCAGAAACACAGAGAGGATCCAAATTTCATAAACATGGTTTTATGGTCAGATGAAAGCACTTTTAAAAGAGATGGATTCATGAACATGCACAATTTACACAGTTATGCATTAGAAAACCCTCATTTAATGAGGGAAGATCGGTCGCAGTACCAATTTAAAGTGAACCTTTGGACTGGAATATTAGATGGAAAAATAATAGGCCCATTTGAATTACCAGAAACACTAAATGGCCAAAATTATCTACATTTCTTAGAGAATGAGTTGCCAAATCTTCTTGAGGACGTGCCTTTAGCTACACGAAGGTCAATGTGGCTGCAAAATGACGGCTGTCCAGCACATTATGCTCGGCAAGTACGAGAACATTTAAACCAAACTTATCCACAGAGATGGATCGGGCGTCGTGGTCCTATTTTGTGGCCTCCTCGATCTCCAGACCTAAATCCTCTGGATTTCTATTACTGGGGTTACATCAAAGAAAAAGTGTACAATAATCCGATTAACAGTATAGCGGAGCTGAGACAACGCATTTACGCAGAGGCACAAAACGACGTCACAAGAAGTGCACGTCGCATCAGTCGAGCATTTTTAAGGAGATGCCGAGCTTGTATTCAAGTAAATGGCCGACAATTTGAACATTTGATTTAAATAAATAAAGCAGCGGGCCTATGATGCTAACCATTTTATCACATATCGTTGTTGATAAGACATCCGTCACTCTTGCACTCACATACTTGTTAGAACGTGACAAATGTCTTATCCACAACGATAAGTGATAAAATGGCTAGCATCATAGGCCCCCTGGTAACGTTTTTTTTCATTATTTTTATTCACTTTAAAGGTAAATGACAACCAGAATTAGTTTTGTATGAAAGATTAATTAAACTAAGTAACTAAGGCTCCTTAGGGGGCACGACCAGTAGTAATAACGTTAAGAGGATACAAATGAATTTAACTAAATGTACTGAAGTTACTAAACTAATCCTAAACCGACTTGAACTTAAATATTGAATGATGTTCCAATTTCAAATCGATTTTTTATTCGAATTTCAATTTCTGATCCTCGTAGGTGGTAGGGGCTTCAAAGTATGGAATAATTGCAGTTTAAGCTCCTTCTGGTGTAAAATAGTATTATCTCGTAAACTACTGGGTACATTAGAATATGCAGTACCATTTTGAAAACTGCAATAAAATTGCATTTTTTTAACATTTTGTGCCAAATTAGTTTAGTATACTTTTTTGAAATTATACTCGATCAAACCCGCAGATTAAATTAATAAAATTGATTGATTTATTTTTTGATTATTATTTTTACCACTATAGCACCATGGCATGTAATAAATTTAAATGACATTCGATAGGGTATGTTTTTGGTAACATCCTGCAAAAAACCGATTTACAAAATACTTAAATTTGCAGTGATGGCAATGGATACAGTGACGCAGGGTATCAAAAGTCACTAGTTTTTTAAAACGGCCAATATCTCGAAAACCATGAACTTTTCATTAAGGTCATATTTGCTTAATCTGAATGCTTATGGGTTGTACTATCTCCCTTTTTCGTTTTGGCGTTGGTTTTTGGGACACCCTGTATATCATCGTCGATGTGAAGCACTGGTATGTTTTCTTCCACAACTTCGGGTTCTTGCGTAACAACTTCATTCTCTTTGATTGTTTCGCTCTGTTGACCAAAAACTAAATGATAAAAGTCCGTCAACAATGTTGTTTTAGCATCATTTTGACAATTTGACCCACGACTATGCGGCGCAGTCATTCCTGACACTATTGACGTCTTTAAGGCTCAAATGAACCCGGTACCCGTGGGATTTTTATTTGTTGGGCTGTGTTGCTGAATCAGGCCTAATAGGTTTTCGAGAGCATCCTGATTTAGTTGCCTTAAGTTTATGTATTTGAATCCAATATCATCACGGACGCGATGCCACAAGTCCTGGAGGGAACTCAAAGATGTTAAGTATCCGTTGACACATTTAACATTTTTATTCACCTGTCCATTTTTTACGAAGCGTATAGCGGACAGTTTTTTTCTAAAATCTATCCATACCTGCAAGTGGTTCATTTTTACTGAAACATTTTCTCGAAAGCCTCTTTTTCTATCATATTTTTGTGAAGATTCATTGCTGTAGTCAAAAAGGCGGTCCAGTTCTTGCACCACCAATGCAGTGTCCATGATTTCAGAGGACTTTTCTGGGTCTGTCTCAAAGAGTACATTATATATACTGAGAATAGAGTAATCAGTCGTCAGTACTGACTAACGATATCTAGTGGTCTACGACAGCATGTTGTGAGTTAGCCCACACACGCACGCTCGCGACATCTCGTGATTTTTTTAAGTACTACCAGGGTGCCCCCACACACGCACGTTCGCGACATCTAGTGGTTTTTTTAAGTACTGCCAGGGTGCCCCCCCCCCGTCCTCACCTCGCCCCTACGGCCCCTCGAATGAAATGTCTATTCGAACAGACCACAGCTACCTACAGGCCTTACTTAAGTTTTTCACATATAATGCGTATACGGGTAAAGTGAATTAAAGAACTTCTTAAGGAAAAATCGTTTTTTATTGATATTCCGCTTTTATCTTCAAATGTAGCTTCCATTTTCAGAAATTAAATAAATCATCAGAAAAAGTCAGCGGTGTCTTCGCACTCCTTAGGCAGTATTCCTTTGTCTGAAATATAAAAATAAGCATAGGTACACTCAGTTGAAACTCAGCAGAAACGAGACTACCCCCTGCATACATGTCTGTATCCTTCCTGCCCTGGCCTCATCTAAAAGCGCCTTTAAGGCAGTGGCAGATACGATATTTAGTGAAGGAAATTAAAAAGTTACTTTTTCGCTGTATTGTACCTGTATTTGTAAGTATCATCATCATCATCATATCAGCAGAACAACGTCCACTGCTTTTAGTATTTTTTCTTAGATAAAAATGATTTTTGGTTTTTTTTATAATCTATTTCTCTATATCCACGATTTTCTTAATAGAGGTTCATTAGATGTTACCATTTGGCTATCTCATTCCGTGCACTTGAGATCCTTCATTGTTAAAATATTTAGTATGTACCTTTTATTAGATGAAGAGGGTCAGAGGGGAATTATTTTACTTCATTTACCTCGAACATTTCAGCAGCATGCAATTGTCCTTTTGTAGAGTGCTTTTGTTATAATATGTTTTTGTTTTTTCGCCATAGGCTCTGCAGTATGGGTCTGCTATATACCTATAAATAATACCATTGCAATTAATTTACATATCTCAAAGTTCATTCCCCCAGTTCCAATTTTTATTGATGAAAATGATGGAGTTAAAATGATGTTTTGTTCATTTACATATTTGCCTTCCAACTAACTCTATTACTATGTAAACAAAGTCAAACACAATGAAAACATTCAAACTTGGCACACATTTTTTTTTTCAAAAATGGTTTTTTGAAACATGCTATTTATTTATTTCATTCTGTATTATTCACAGGTACAGAATTACACATACAAGATAGACTTACCTGGATGGTTGATATCATATACTCAATTCAAAGTGTTTGTGGTACAATCTTCTTGATTTTCATAGTTCTTGGTTTTTCCCCTATAGCATACAGCCAAGTTCAGATTGTATCCCTATCCTTTTTAGGATTAGGAAGACAGTGCAATTTAATCCCATCAAGATCTGGAAATAACAATAAAATTAAAAAATAAACCATCATTCAATAATTTGCTATGATATAGCGCATATCAAGTAGCAGCCAAGCGGCTGCCATAAACAACACAACAAGTCAGAAACTATGAGAGATAGCAAAATCTGTTCTTAGGGACCATGGCGAAGATTCTAGTGACATGAAAATGTGCATTCATAGGTTTAAAATAATACCGGCCAAGTGCAAACCAGACTCGCGCACGAAGGGTTCCGTACTATTATCTATACAACATTAGACACTTTATTATAACCTTATTTAATTTAATTTAAATAATAATATTTTTTAACAGATATAATTTTAATGTTAAATAATATCAAGTATCATTTTGGTCAAGCGCGAGTTAGATTTTAGTTTTCCCATACATTTTGAGACATGAAGGCAACGAGCAACTTTTTAAAGGAGTTTTTGTATCCGAGCTCCCATAAATATTTATTTTATTATGTTTTTTAGTGTTTGTTGTTATAGCGGCAATAGAAATACGCCATCTGTGAAAATTTCAACTGTTACAATAGACGGACAGACTGACGGACGGACGGACAACGGAGTCTTAGTAATAAGGTCCCGTTTTACCCTTTGGGTACGGAACTCTAAAAAGAACTTGGTACTACACATTTCAGGAATCGAACGGTCTTTTATTGAAGAAATAAAACTTATAGTATTTCTATGAGCATGTTATTCATTTTAGTAAACATACTAACATGCTAGCATTATATCTATCGTGGCCGGTAGGTACAAAGGACGTTAACCTCTTATTTTTTAAGTTAGAGGGCATAAACATATATAATTTTGATACAGAAATATACCATTTAGATACATATGTTATAAAATTATTTTTCTACTTACGGGTTCCATCGCATCTCGGACACAACACTTTTACTTAGACATAAGCGTAAGTCTGGTGAAAATTCAATCACCCAAGGAAAGCACACAAAAATAAGGAAATTATGAACATAAACTGGTTTTTTTTCTCTCGTTATTGATGGCGTCTTCATAAATGGTGTCTTGATGTTTAAACAATCGCTAAATCAAATTGTCACCTCTAAGAGTAAGGATTTATATAGAGATCCTATACGAGCTCCACCAAGAGGGACAGGAAAGCACTTACACAGCTAAATTAAGAACTAGTCTTAAATGTTTGGTGGCTTACCATAAACAAACTCTTTAATTTGGTTGGGTAATCGTCTATTTGCCTCAAACTAGTTGACATGATGTATACATGACATTGAGGCAAATAAAGAAAGCGGAACTATGACAAGGACAATAAATTATATTATCTCTCTCTGTCGCTTTTATACAATTTGATATTTGAACATCTCGCTCGTTAACGGTACGAGTATTAATATTTGACGTCTTACTACTCTAGCAAAATTTACTCCAGCACAGTAAGATATTGATTATTGAATAAACATACAATCATTCTTGTTTTTTTATATTATGTTTATTTTCCACGTAATGACAATTTAGTTTACACATATTTCAATAATTTGGTTTCAAAAAGTGTTTAAGATATTCAGCGTGAAATGGTGATTTTAGTCAGTGGTGTCAAAATTTGTTAGCTTGTTTAGCCTAGTTGGTAGTGATACTGCCTCCGAAGCTAGAGGACCCGGGTTCAAATCACGGCAAGGGCATTTGTTTTGTATTAGCAGAAACATTTATTCTGCGACTTGGGTGTTTTCTGTGTATTTTAGTATATATCTATTAAATATATCGTTGTCTAGTACCCATAATACAAGCTTTATTGAGCTTACTATGAA
The DNA here is from genome assembly GCA_905163555.1 of Notocelia uddmanniana. NCBI lineage: Eukaryota > Metazoa > Arthropoda > Insecta > Lepidoptera > Tortricidae > Notocelia > Notocelia uddmanniana. The sequence goes on along the minus strand of LR991063.1, from coordinate 14,707,566 downwards.
AGTTGTTCCATTTGTGTAAAAAATTGACGCCTTATATTTATTTATTTATGATTTTAAAAACACAATATTTATAATTTATTATACAATACCTAATAACAGTAAAAAATGAACACTTAAATAATCCAAGTCCAAAATTTAAATAATATAATTGGTAAATATTATAACATCGCAATGCCATCAACTACGGGTCGATGGGATAACGCCTTGCATAAAACTGAAAATACCCTTCCCTAGACTCAGGATATTCGTGCTAAACATACAAAAATAATGCCCTGACCGGGGTTCGAACCCGGGACCTCCGGCTTCGAAGGCAGAGTTACTACCAACTAAGCCAAAGTGGCTTTCAGTTTGGTAAATATATAACAACGTGATGCCATCTACTGAGGTAGGATGGGATACATTTCAACGCTCTTTTCTCCCATACAAAACGCATTGTATAAAGCTGATAATCTGTCTCTGCCTCTGATAAGAGTTTAAGGACTGCAGAAACAGTTGTGCTCAGCATCTGAGCCGCATATTTCACTTTCATTTTGACCTTAAAACTTGGAGCTACGTGATTTTCTGTCACTTTACTAAGGTATAATAATGCCTTGTTCTTTTCTTGCACTTTCACCTGGTGAGACCAATTCGCTTTTCTCCCATTGAAGTGCATCTCTCCACAAATAAAAAAAAAAATTCTCATTGATTTAATCAAGTGGGGGATATCGTGAACTATCCAATTTTTTTTATTCTACCAGAAACGAATTCTGATTTTTTTGTTCGTTTGCAGCACTAAATTCTATTGTTTTTAAAAGTTTCAAAGCTCCCATGTTTGTGCGGACCTTGATCGCAGACTGTAGCGACGATGTCGAAACCAGTAGTTCTCACAGCTTTAATGACATCTTTCATGATTACCGATAACTTAGCTGATAAAATTGTGCCCTTAACAAAGTAGTATTTTGCGCCCTTAAACTTAATAGGTAACATCCTGGTAGAAATATCACCGAAGTAGAAAATTAGGCGTCACTCGACCTCACTCTTGGGGCAATAACCATGGGACTAATTCAACTGAGAATCATTTTCGAAGATATTCTGAAAACTTTCCCCGAAAGATCAGGAAGAAGGTGTCTAAAGATTTCCTGGCACCAGCATCTGAGTCCGAAGCTCTCCTGTACGTGTGCGGCAGACGCACAGATATATTCTTAACCAAAGGAGGAATATTTTCAGACCGCGGAATACAAATTTCAAAAACATGTTGCAAGAGATACAGACACTCACTTCTTCGAGGATAAATCGCTCTCGGGTGTGATGAAAGAACAAGGGGGAGTTAGTAAGTTTTTCCAAATAAGCGAACAAAACAACCCGCAAGGCAAAAAGGGACATTTCGCCGACCCTCAATTTTTTCTCAACAGCCAAACAACAACCGGGATTCGGGATGCCCCGGTAGAAAGTCCCCTATCCGACCGGCTGGCAGGGGACGAAGAAGGCGAGAAAGTCAACCGAAACGAACTGTTATCCCCAAGAAGGTAAAAAGTGGGCGATTCGCAAATGACTCCTTTAAGGCGGGTTGCTAGTAAAACAGACCAGTCAGTGCAACTAGGCACCCGCGAGCATAAAGAGGATCATAAGGCGCTACAGGATGCCTTTTGGAATAATTACCCCCCGGTGCTCCACTCTAGGTGGAGAGCAAGACGAAACATTCAGTTTATAAACAGATGTCATCGAGTGTGGACGTGTGTGACGCAAGTTTTGAAACATGGAAATACGAGTAGTGTGGTCCCACAACCATGTTTCAATGCTCATCGAGCTATATCAACAGCGTGGTATGCTTTGGGGCGCCTCTAATAAAGATTATAAAGATAAATAGAAAAAAAAAAGATGCTTGGGCCTTGGGCCGACGACATTGCTGCAGAATTAAATATGCCCCAAACGGAGGTGGAAAATAAGATGCATATTCTACGCTCACAATTTTGTTGTGAAAAGAAAAAACACAAGTCATCAAAACAAACGGGATGCGGTGCTGAGCAAGTGATTAAAAGCAAGTGGCAAGGGTATGATCGGCTACAATTTTTATTACGTGGTGCAACGACGTCTGGGACCTGTATAGACGTAATTGCCATCTTGTTTTTGTTAGCTAGTTTGGTAAAAAACAAACATTTCATTTTATTATATTTTGTGTGTGTTTCTCTGGGGCCACGATTATTATTATCGCAATGCTCCGCAGCATTATGCGTGATAATAATAGCCGTGTAAAAGGGGCCTTTGGTTTGTATCCATTTTTATTATTTTGATGTGTTGCCCGCCGTTTTATCACCTTATGGGGCCCTTTACACTGAGGTTATACAATACTCGGATGTCAATATTATCGCGGATTTTTAAATAGTGTGGATAATGCTTCAATGTTCATAAATGTTGACGTGATACGTATTGTATTGTAGTATGAGTGTATCAAGTGATGGTAATCGACGTGTAACGGGCCCCTAAGGGACCTACGGAAGATCAGCGCCGGCTATAAAGCCTGCATATGCTGAGTGGGTTCCTTTTCGCAACTTAGGCTGGGTTGCACCAAACCATCTGTAATCGTAAGCGGTGTTCGTTAAAATTTCAATGTATGGAAAATTTGACAAGTTTCTATGGGATGACAGCTGCCCGCGCCATATTTAACGTTGATCAGTCTGTGATCGTAAGTCGGTGCAACCCAGCCTTAGCCTTTGTTGTGTATGTTTTTGTTTACTTTTGTTACAGTGCTTGTTGTGAATAAATATTTGAATCTTGACATCAGATACAATGGAAACGGTGTGTAATTTTTTATATATTTATTTGCTAAATTGATGAGATATCTATTGATCTACAATAGATATCTCATCAACAAACCTCTTGATCAGATATTTTTTTAGGTTAGGTGTCAACGTAAACGAAATACAACTCATGTTATCAGAACTTTATTACGAAAAAACAGGTATACAGTGGGTACTATTTCATTATGCGTGAGAATTTTGCCATGACACACTGCATTCTGTACTACTAAAATATTCAGCGAAGTGATCTCTTACGACCGCAGCAGCTAGTGGTGGGTGCCTTGCAATAGGTTGTAAATCCAACATGCTATGAGGAGCAGCTTCTGTTCGCCAAGAACCTTCTATAATGCTATATTCTGGGTCTTCATAATCGAATGTTCCAGGTGGATTATATATAGCTCGGGACTCTTTTGCAAATATACACATGCGATTGTTATAGGTACAATTTTACAAGTAGCAGGCTTAAGAGGCATGACTTTTCTGCGCGAAATCGTGAAAGACAGCACATAATAAACCAAACACATTTTCTACAATCCTTCTTGATCTGGAAAGGCGGTAGTTGAAAATGCGTTTTTTAGTTCCAGGATTGTGAACGCCAGGATACGGTTTCATCATATTTTCAGATAAGGCAAATGCACTGTCCCCTACTATTACATTGAGTAGATTCGGACAATTTGGTAATATTGATTGTGGCTGTGGAAAATTTAAGTTGTTTGCAGTCATTGCATTATAAAATGAAGTTTCCTGAAATACTCCACTGTGGGAAGATCTGCCTTTAGCACCACAATTCGCATATGTAAAGTTGTAATCTGCGTCTACTATTACCAGTAGTATAATGCTGAATTCTTCTTTAGAGTTGTAAAAATCGCTGCCAGTGCCATTAAATGGTGCTTCAATAACAATATGTTTTCCATCAATTAAACCAATACAATGAGGGAAATTCCATAATAACTCGAAGCGGGCCTTCTTTTTCCATTCTTGTTCAGTTCGTGGCAGCTGAAATAAATAAAATTTATAGGAAGTAAAGTAGTTTCTTTATTTATACGAAGGCAGTGCCGCAACGCAGTCGACAAGTACACTGCCGCCTCCACCACTACCACCATCATCATCATCATCGTTATTACTGCCACCACCGCCGCCACCACCACCACCACCGCCGCCTCCGCCGCCACCACCACCACCGCCGCCGCCGCCAAACAACCCCAAAAAGAGGAAAGGTGACGAAACTCTCAATAAAGCATATGAAATTATTAAAAATGCAAAGAAGAAGATGGACGACGTATCAAATAACGAGTTCGATATTTATGGCCAGTATATGGCATCTGAATTGAAAAATGTTAAAGACCAAAGAGCACTTATGCAGGCCAAGTATTACATAAATAATATATTGCTACAAGCAAGAATGGGCTATTTCAATTATAATGGTGGCTATGGAAATTGGTGGCACGGCTATGGCAATGCGATACCGCATCATCAACATCAACATATGCTGTTACTTCTACACCAACAAGGACACCAGAACCCGAAGCCCGTACTGCAAATGGTGAAGATTATATATAGTATTGACGAATTAGTCTCCCAGTTGGAATATGTTGATTCACAATATTTTTTTGTAATTTCATTTAAATAATTAATTAATAAGTATGTGTTTTAAATTTATATCGCTTACCTTTACATACTCCTTCAAAACATTTATCAATTCCTGACAAACTTCCGGGATGATCTTGCTGATTAATTGTTTCGATACTTTAAAAGTATATGACAGTGAGCCATACGAGTCACCTGTTGCAATAAACCGTAAAGTTATAGTCAGTCGTCTTTGGGGCTCAATGAGATGCCGAAATTTCGTCTCCTGTCTTGTTATAGCAGGTCCAATCAATCTCAATAATATTTCAAAGTCAGATCGTGAATTTCTGGTAATATTGTGGAATGAACCATTAAAACCCCTAAGATCATTAAATACGTAAGTTCTATTCACGAGGTAATTTCTAATCCACCACCTTTTCGTTTTTATCTTAGTTTTACACTTATTGTGTATTATTATATAAGCAGCACAGAGCATCATTACCTCCTCGGACGACATCATAGCAACAACAAAACTATAAGTAGTGTGGACTGCTAAGTTTCAGAAAAAGTGTTTACGGTAAATTTGTTGCAAAACATGATGATCAAGTTCATAAACAGTTTATTAACAAAAGTTGCCTAATGAATACCCGGCTTTAAAGAACCTAGGTGAGTTTGTTTAAACCCCAAAATTTCACCTAATAAACACCAACAGGTTCCTCTACTCGTACATCAGAGAACGACTGATTTCATGTGGAAATTAGACCTTTCAAAAGCTTATTTTCACATTCCAGTAAGCGAAGGTCATCGCCGCTTTCTGTCCCTCTCGTATAGAGGAATCGTGTACGAGAAGACATGCCTGCTGTTCGGTTTAGCAAGTGCTCCATCGGCATTCGCGAAAGTCACTAACTGGATAGCACATGAACTGAGACGGAAAGGTCTAAGGGTTTTAGAGAACCCTAGATGATGACTAATTGGATCTGTGTAAAAAATTGCCTCCTAATAATATATTATAATAATATGTATGTCGTTGCAGCGTTAAACAAACAGACGTTATAGTTATACCTTGTTCAGCCGATGTCAAAGCACGCACTTGCTGTTTCCCAGTCGCAGCGATCGCCTTGGAACATGATTTTGGCACTACTGAATCACCTGACGCGTCAGAGATATAAATTCATTCTAGAATAAAGGTTGATCGTCAAGCGCTTTACCTAGCGGTTAGAAAAAATTATCAATGGTCACTCCATTAAACCAGTTCGAGACGCTTTTCCGATCGTAAACTCAGGATGACGGTTTAGGAATCCACGCAGAAAGTCCTTACCAACTGTTCCTTCTCATCATGAAATTAAGGCTCCGCTACTGAATTGCGAATATTTAATTTTGAACTGAATTACGAAAAAATTTTAAACTGGGGGGCACCCCATACATGTAACAGGGGGGTAATTTTTTTTTGCATGCGCATATGCGTGTTTTGGTATCTAAGAATAGGTCTTTAAAAATAACATAGAGGTTTCTAAAAAACTTTTTCATTTAAGTCAACCACCACCATATCAGCCAAAGGACGTCCACTGCTGGACATAGGCCTCCCCCAAATTCACGGGGGGTATATGCCATAATCGCCACGCTTGGCATGGGGGTTGGCGATCGCAGTATCTCCACCGCACTCCAGGAATGCTGCTGCCCATCCCCCGGTGGTCTTGGTCGTAGTTTTAGGACATACCCGGGTCCAACCGGGTTAAGTCAACCGTTGGCGAGATATTAGCTGTCAAAGTCGTAAAAAGTGTGTTGCTTTTCTTTGATGCATTGCTATAAAACACATTTTTTTGATGAATATGCCAGAGTTAACCTTTTCGCCGCCAGACGTTAAGTAATTCGCCGTACCCCTGACGCCGCAACGGTAAAAAAATGATGTGTAAAGAAATAATGCCAATATAAAATTGGGCAGCTTCTCAGTAGTTTTTCATTTAAAAAAATTGTCGGCCAGTGCCGTCGTTGGCGTCGGGGTGACGATTTTACGTTGACGTCTATGGCCGACCGTGGCGTTCAAAAGGTTAAAGGCTGTGAAATCAAAAAATTATAAAGATATGGTGCTAGTGTTCACTACCTTTATAATTTAAACAAAACAGGTGAGAATTGTCAATACTTGTACTGTGTGAAGAAAAATGCTTCAAGTTGCACTGTGTACATTCGTACTGGAAAGAAGCATACCTATGAACCGGATCCGACTGTAAACTATTTCGTAATTTTGAGATCTTCGTTGAAAAGGAAAGTCACAAGTTCGATGGTTACTCTAGCGCAAATAATTCAGGATTCTATCAAGAATATTCCATCGATCATCCATGTGATGCAATGCCCCAGCCACTGACCACTTAACCCTATAGACACCGCTTCATAGAACTTTGACTTGAATCTCAAACTGCCAAATTGGCGGGGCGCGGGGGGCGACAAGTGCACTGTGATTGGCTAGTACAAGGTCAACGAGCAATCACGTGTGCGGTGCGTGACGCGCGCCATTTTGTGTAGTGATGGGACACACTCGAAAAAGAAACTGCAAAATATAAATGTAAATGTATTTAATTGTAACCAATAAAAATACAAAAACCAATTTAAATTGCTTTTAATTCAAAGATGCTAAATAGGTGACTAAATTTTTAAATTTTATTGGCCACAGGTAATTAAGATCATTTAAATTTGAAATTAACTCAATATTATTACATATGAAAATGAAAATGAAAATGAAAAAAGTTTATTTTGGTTAACAATAGGCTTTCAGATCACATAGGTTGGAATCTCCTAGTAAGTATTGAAATACCTGTGACAGGAGATCCCGCTTTTCCATACTTAACATTAGTTACACAAAATAAAATCATGAATTTCATATTCTTAACTCATCTAAAAACTAAACTAAAACAAACTTAATGAGTACACTCTATTTGAGATCAATTGACCTAATTAAAATAATAAAATGAGTTGTATGTTTGTGTGTGTGTGTGTGTGTGTGTGTGTGTGTGTGTGTGTGTGTGTACGTGCGCGCGCGCGTGTTGTATGTATGTGTGTGTGTGTGTGTTTGTGTTTGTGTGTGTGCGAAATTGTGTGTTTTACATAATACTTATGTAGTTATATAGTATTTAGAGTAAACGAACTAGTATTTATGTAGTTATTTTCATTTATGAGTATCCTCGTACTTTACGCTGTGCTGCAAATGAGTGCTTCAATTTCATAATAGTTCAGATTTCTTAACCAGTTTTTAACGGCTTTTTTACATTTATATTGTGGTAGAACAAAAATATTTAAAGATTTATTAATTTTATTGTAAACACGAGCAGATATATTACAGTATTGGTACATTGCAAATTGAGAATTACAAGCCGGTACTGGGGCAACGTTGTATTTGCGCCTCCCAGTTAACAACAGCGGATCATATGTCAAGGACTTATGTACTTTAAGTGTAGATAGTAGAATGAATAATTTTCTCATAGAAAGAAGTTCAGAGGTGTCATAAAGTTGACTTGTTGGATATCTATGCGGTTTAAAATACATAACTTTAATAAGACTTCTTTGGCCCCTCTCTGCTTCAATAAATTTTGTTTTTGCTGCCCCGCCCCATATAGTGATACAATAACACATGATGGATTGAGCCAAAGTAGAGTATAGTTGGTTTAGTAATGATTTTGAAGCGACATGTCTTAAGGTTTTAAAGATCCAGATAAGTTTCCGAATTCTATTATTGACATATTCTATATGTGTGTACCATGAGAGGCGTTGATCAATCATGACACCGAGATATTTTGTTGAAGATACTTTTTCGATTTGGGCACAGTTGCAAATAGAGGAATTACTTGGGCTACATCTATGAATTTGGAGATTGAAGTTACTAGACGGTTGGGTACTTATGTTTTTAGTAAAGCAGATATAATTAGTTTTGGAAGTATTAAGTGTTAGAAGATTAGATTCGAGCCATTTATTTACTCTTCTAAGACCATCTTCAGCAGAATTATATACATTTTGCCAACTTTTCCCGTTAAATACAATAACCGTATCATCCGCATATGAAAATAAACATCCGTTATTAATGCTCATATCAGTCAAATCATTGATATATATCAGAAACAAAGTGGGTCCTAACACACTGCCTTGAGGGACGCCATAAGAGATGCTGGAACTTTGGCTTACGTAATCATCAACCCTCACGCATTGACTTCGACCATTTAGGTAGTCATTCAGCAAGTCGAGAGGCTTACCCCTGATACCAATGCATTCCAGTTTATGTACAAGAGTGGGAAGAGATACAGTATCGAAGGCTTTCTTAAGGTCCAAGAAGACTGCCATACATTTGTCACCTTTATCTACATGCTCAGTTATTAAGGATGTGAGTGCATGTACAGCGTCTTCTGTAGACCTCCCTTGTCTGAAACCGAACTGTGTTTTGGACATAATTTTAAATTTGTTTATGTATGAAATTAGTCTATTGTTGATAAGTTTTTCGATAATTTTGGAAATTGCAGGTAGCACGGAAATAGGTCTGTAATTGTTAGCGTCCTCTTTTTTCCCACTCTTGTACACTGGTGTTATTATGGATTGTTTAAGTAAAGAGGGAAAAACTCCATTTGTGAAACATAGATTGGCTAGGTGAGCAATCACAGGAACGACGAAGGGTCTCACTTGCTTAAGAAATTCGGTTGGGATGTTGTCAGGTCCTGAGGCACTCTTCGTTTTTAGGCTCATTAATATTTTATCCACTTCGAGAGGGTCGGTTTCTGTAAGGACAAAAGACGTGGCGTTTGTTTTTATCGGTTGTATAAATCTACTTAATGCGCAACTGGAATCATTTTTAATGATATTTTCGGCTAAACTTTTACCAATATTTGCAAAGAAGTGGTTAACATGATTGACTGATTCATACGGCGTTGATTTACTGTTTAATAATTCAGTATTGCTTGTCCTAACCATTTTGTAGTTCGTAATTGATTTGATTGTGTTCCAAAGAGCTTTAGGGTTGTTCACCGAGTTAGCTAATTTTTCTCTTTCGTATTTTCTTTTTAATCTTTTTATAAGGTTATTACAGTAGTTTCGGTATCTGACAAACGTAATTTTTAGGATCTCATTTTGTGGGTCGGAGCGAAGGTTCAATTGCATTTTATTCCTATTTTTGATACAGCGTAGTATTCCAGGTGTAATCCAGGGTTTAATTATTCTATGGCTTTTTGGTGTATGTTTTATTTGCTTACTTACTAGTAATGCACTTTGAAGTTTATTTATTAATTGTTCGATTACAAAGTGGGGATCAATACTAGATAACAGGTTTCCTATATTTTTATTTTGTATTTCGGTAATAGCTTTGTTATAGTCATATGTTACACGATATTTTGGGCGCTTCTCAGTCACGTTACATCCCGATAAGGATAGAAAGATGGTATCGTGATCCGTTAATGTCGTGTTTAGAACAGCCACAAAAGCAGAAAGTTTGTTATTATCAATTTTTATAATGAAGTGGTCTAAGCAGCTGTTAATCCTTGTTGGTAGTGTATGAGCCGGAAGTAATCCATATGTAGAGAGCATTGTTAAGTATTGGTGTCTGTTTAAATACTCATGTGATGGTTCCTGCGAACGGGGAATAAGATTAATGTTGATATCACCTGTTAATATGATATTTTTGTATGATTTGATGGTGTGTAGGTAATTACTGAGAGAATCTATGAACGTGGATGCATTGGAATTTGAGGGGGATCGGTAAATACCAATTATTATCAAGTTATCAAGTTTGACATGTATGGCTGATGCATGATCAATTTTAACTTCTTCCACGTGGGCTCTTAAAAAGTTATTTACATAGACCACAACACCATCATTTTGATTGAGGTTATGTGTAGTATATAACGAGGTGTAGTTAGGAATACATGGGATAGGTTTTATACCATTTAGTCTACATTCCGTTAGTACTATAACATCTATTTGGAACTTTATATCTGAGAGTGTAGTTATAAAGTTATCGAAGTTATGATAAATGCTCCTGATATTTTGAGATATTATTGTTAGTTTTTTATCGGTACTGGGCATTAGATTTGTGAGGTCCTGAAAATCACATTTTACAGAGTGTGCGAGCTCAATTGCATCAATTTCATTTATACTATTTACATCACTAGCCATTTTGCGTATGTAAATATAATAACGGGTTAATTATGGAAGGTGTGCATTTATGAATTACTTGCGAAGGTGAGAAAATAGGTAGGCTGGCTTTGGGATTAATTTTGTTGAAATATGTGTTTTCATTGTAAATATATGTAAGTGCTCTTTTATTTAAATTTAAATTAGGATTTGCTAATACATTGCGTAATTTTGATTTTAACAGGTAGTTGTGTGAGTTGTTATATTCAATGTTATAAACGTGTCTATAGTAACATACGGGTAAATTCATTGTGAGTATGTGTGTGTGTTTTCGGTATTTGAGATCTATTTGAAGGTTATAAGCTTGAGTGTGTGTGTATAAAATTATAAAAAAATTATGTAATGGGGTATTCTTACCGATCTTAAGATTAAATACTAGTGGTAAAACAATAACTGTTTGAAACATATTTTGAACTCTATTAAATACAGATGATGTGACAGATAGATATAGTCATACTTCTTGAAGTAACCTGTGTATTTGAGCTTCATTGCTTATGTGGATAGCGGGGGAATTTTCGTTTTTCCTGACGAACACTTTGCCGAGATACGTCCAGCAGAAGGAGTAACCTTTGGATTTCGTCAGATCACTGGCTAGGAATCGCAGGCGGGCTGCTTTTGCAGTCAATTGTTCCGAGACGTAGATCGGTGTATTTTCGCTTTTCTTATGGCCCAAATGCTTAGCGCTGAGTTTATTGTCGCGGTTTTTTATGTTATGGTCTTTGCATTTTCTTAGAAATTTGTCTTTCAGAAGCGTGGATGACATCTCAACGATAATAGGTGTATTATCTTCGTTTTTTTTCCCACGTACCCTGAATATGTCCATGACGCTTGTGTCGGCTATTTTGCAATCAATCGTGTCAGAAAGCTGCGTAACCATTTTCAACAATTCCTGTTTGGTTTCTTTGTCTACTCGGGGGATATTTTTTATCTCTATGTTTCTTTTGCGGCTCTCTCGTTGCGTGTTCTCCAGTTTCTCTTCAAGTAGCACGATGTAGTCTTTGTCCTTCTTGTTATTCATTTCAAGCAGCTCGACTTTCTTTTTAAGCTCTTCATTTTGCTCGGCAAGAAAGGCAATAGATTTCTCGATACTGCTATTTGTTTCTTTGATCTTCTGAAGCGTGGGGTTGATCTTTTTTAGTTCACTGTTCTGTGATAATAGCATGGTTTGGATCATATCTTTTATTTCCTGTTTGAATGTTTCAAAATCAGAACATGTCTCATTCTGTCTTACATTCTTGTCGGAAGACTCTTTTGAAGGTCTTGTATTGTGTGGCATTTGCTTACCAGGCGCCATAACTATACTTATTATTAGGTAAGTTGTTGCAAAATTTGGCGAATGAAAGTGATAATAACAGCTAAGTTCATCGGAGTTCACGGAGTAATTCCTGGAAATTTCGCTCGGTCCTTGAGGAGCTCGCACCGGGTGAGTTCGCGCCCAAAAAGTCGTAAGAGCGGCTGGTTTCGAAGGCGCTTACCCGTTTCACTGAGACCGGGTGTCGATTTCGTTTGTATTTTAGTTACTTTAAGTGTTTTCGGTGATTTACGGTAAAACGCAGTTTATAATTAAACTCACTATAACTTCCACATATCCACTGACTTTTGAGGATTATATTCATATAAAATTTAAGTCTAAAAACACAGTTTGAACTTTACTAACTAATTATTAAAACGGAGCATTATAAAAGCACTGTTTACGCGCGTAACGCGCGATGATTGCTTTTTTAAATATAAAATCTTACAGCCTTATTCATAAAAAAACCTTAACAGAGGCTTGATCGGCCTGTTAGATAGCAGACTGATTGAGCCTGTTTGACCGTTGTTAAGAAGTATGATTTATAAGCGCTTGCTAGCCGTCTGTTAGTTAATCGGTTGCTGATAGGTGGATTAGACGCGTTATGTTGGCCATCCTGACAAATCATAGACAAAAACATGGCCAGATCGTGAATTAAAAAAAATTGGCTGCAGTGACAGCTAATTAGCGGGAAGCCAGGTAACCTCGAAATAGTCGAAATTTTCCTGCTCGTTAAGTTTTCAATTATTGAATTTTAAAATTAATTCCACCAAAAAAAGGAGTGATAATTGGATATCGGAGGATAAAGTAAGAAAAACAATTCATTTACTTTTGTTTGGTGTGATATGTGAAGTGGATCTTTGCTAACCTACCTTTAGTGTTCCTATTGAATCTAAACACTGGACGTCCTTTTCAGATGTTGCTTCAAGAGCTAGTAAGTGAGAGTAAACATAATAGAAGATAAAAATACGGACACAAACACGTACAGCCGCACCGTCGCTGCGTGAGCGGACCTTCTTAAAAGGCAATCAAATTGTTGGAAGTATTATATGGTACAGCTTTTTCCTAATGAGTGTTTATTATAGTTATGAAAGTGTTGTTCTTGCAAATGAAACAATACGTATGTACGCCGGGGGGTACGGGGGGTACACCGGTGCGCGTTAAAGAAGTACACCGTTTTTTTGTCGCTCCGTATTTTTAATTATAAAAGTAGCTAAGAGTGTCATCTTCCTAAAAACAGTTATACAGTAATAAACTGCAAGTTTCCAGCTATACAAAGCTTTAAACTGCTTGTTTCTAAGTGTTGTGGTTGTAAAGATACAAGCATAATCATTTTACAATATCAAATACCGACATAGCCCCGTGTACGCGAGTTCGCCGCTGCTGTGAGTCATACACAGCTGATTAACGCTCGGCCCGGCAGCTCGGCCTTGTACCACGTAATTAGCAATACTAAAGCGATACGTAAACGACAGTTTTGATCGCAAAGTTGCGTGGTCACAGTCAGATTTCAAGAATTAACAACGAAATGAGTTCGACTCAACCACAAAAACTAAGAGCTGTTCAGGATGTCGGGATAAGATATCGGACAGTCCATACATTTGCTGCAATTCAGTTGGCTGCAGAAAATTCTTTCACACCCAGTGCATTGGTCTCACTGCGGTATCCCCGGAGCTAAGAGACGCTTGGACATGCCCGGACTGTCGCAGTGCTGCCAAAAAAGGAGGTGACAACTCATCCACTCCAGTGAGAGGAAACACTACAGATAACGTCACTATAAGAAAGCAGCAGAATAAAAATAGTAGTGAAAAGTCGTCAAGTGATTCGCTATTGCAGTTTACTTCCGAGCTCCGATTGTTTAGGGAGGATGTATCGGCACTTGTTATTTTTTGCCGTATTAAAACGATTCATTATCATGGTACCTGTTCCATTTAACTTTCTTTTGATAAGCTATTGCATCAGTGGAATCGAAGTAAAATATCTGTCGAAGTAGAGGAAGCTGCCACTTGGCAGAGTCGTCGCCAATCGTAGAATTACAGCGGGCCCCATCCCAAATTTCTCTAACTGGGAGGTTAGTTGTTGATACATCTCAAAATCAAGAGCTGTACGTGAAGAAAATGTCAACACGCAATTTTTTAGGCCTACAGGACGGGGTTTATTTTCTTACCTTTAACCCAGCACAACGTCCTCCAAATGGTATCATTTGCTCATCAATTGAATAGTTGCCGGCGTTTCTAGCTATCTGGAATCAGCGGTTTTACACAGCGTCTACTACTGGTTGGATTCTCCAAAGCCTATTTTGTTCTTGTTCTTAAAAATTTTCTTCACTACCTTAAGCTTAGTGCTAGTAGGTTTTTTATTCTTCTTTGTTCCTCTTTTACTGGTGTACTTCTTAGTATTTCAGCCTTTTGGGCCCTATGTTTTCGTGTAGATACATTCGGTGAAATTTGAGGGAGTGGCCTGATGTCTATTGGAGTTTATGCTGTTTTACTGGTGGCGACGGCTGGTTACATTTACTCTGGTAATTTCTGGGGTCAAAGGTCTGTTGCCTTCAGTAACTTGCAACCTCAATTCTGTCTCAACCACTTGTGGCAGAGAAGTGTCAGATTGCATCTCTGGTGCCGTTTCTTCAGTTGGTCCTATAGGCACTGCTACTGTACTATCTAGTGTTGCATTTAAAACAGACAATGTTTCTGCAGTATTGGTGTTAGGTATTTTAATATCCTATACATAGGGTTGAATTGTTGTTTACTCCTTAATCCCAGTTAAGGGGTTCTGGCCTGCATGTCAAAGAAGATGCAATAGAATCACCGTCGTTAAATCTATGCCGGTTGGTTGGCCAAATGCCAGTGAAAGAAAACCCTTTGATTGCGTTATGGGCACTAGCCGCTTTCATGTAGGCTTCATAAAATAACTTAACCACGTCATACTGTGATATAATGCGCCCAACGCGGGTTCCCTAAAACAGTGAAAGAGCTTGCTCGAAATAAATTTTTAAATGGTGCGTTGTGTGTGGCGGGAGAGACAAAAATCACATTGAAGCATACTCCAGGACTTCCAGATATTTATGTGACACGTGATTGTCCATTATTACAATTATTTTTATTGTCACAACTTGGCCTAGTCGTGGCCACAAAATGTCGAAGCCAGTTTATCCAGCCGTTGTCTGTGCAACTTGCGACTGATCCAGGTGGAGCGCCATCTAAAAGCCTAGGCACCATTCGCTATTGCCCAACAAATAAAAATGGGGGTTTAAACGCACCTGCTGCGTTGCAAAAGCAAACCACTGTTGTGAGTTTACCACGCTCAAGACTGGATATCACAACAACCTGTTTTTTCCTGATCTACTGAGAATTCTAGGCGGCTTGTTGCTATTAGTCTGAATTCCAGTTTCGTCGACGTTGTGAATGCGCGTGGCATCGATTTTATGTTTATCGATCTCTCGCTCTAGCAAGTCGAAGAATCTTTGTATTTGTGACTTGTTAAAACCTCTAGCGCGTGCTAAAGACGTTGGTTCTGGACGGCATAGAGTTAAATCAAGATGTCGTGTTTTAAATTTTGCGCACGATTATTTTCGAATGAACCCAAAAAGAGGTTTTTTTGATATAACTGGAACGCTAGTGATTGACTATCGATATTTTGTATTTCGTTACCGGTTATTCAAATTCGTATTTATAATACAAAATAGAGATAAAACAATATTAACCATTGAATTCGTAGTAATAATTTTAATATTTACTTATAAGTACATCTTCAGTTTGTGATAAACGTAAATATGTAACGACATGACCGATCTCTTCTCTCCGCTTCTTTACAACAAACACGGTTGGCGACCGATCTAGATAAACAATGCGTATGCGAATTCTTAAATAAAGATGATTATTCTAAATTATTGGTGCGTGCCCAATTTTTGTATTAAATAAATGGCGGGTGAAAAAATAATATTAGCTCTGGATTTGAGGTTATGTTATTTATAACATCATTATTGAATTAACTATCATATTATAAGTGTTTTATCCAACTTAAAACAATATTATTCGTGTAATATAAAATTCAAGTACGAAGAAAATAGATCCAGAATGAACTACCTAGTAGTTCCTAAATTTCTACTGATAGAATTGACACGAGTGGTCAATACCACTCGACTTCACATTTTCTATCGCTCGAAATTCAAAAATAGCATTTCGCAAAGAGTAGAGCGTTCAAAACTCAGAAAGTGCCCCCCTGGGCAAAAGTTGTCCATAGCTATCCAACGTGGTAATGCCTAGCGGCGTTATTGCCACTTTTGCACAAGGAACCGCCAGGGGTATATTATTTTAGTTATAATTGTTTTTAAGTAGTCAATTATTAGTTTATTTAAATATAAAAATAATATTATTTGTCAATTTTTTTTTATCACATTATATGAAACTAATATATCCTAGTAATGTATACAAATCTTTACACGCCAAATGTAAAATTGTTTACTCATATTTCGGAAGAGTATAAAGTTATGGTTGCCACATACAAGGGTGGTATTTGTAAAGCCCTCTGTGAAGATGAAGACTGAAAGTATGATTATTAACAGAATATATGAACAAAAATCATGTTCCACATATTATTCCGTTTACATTGTCAGAAAAGGGATAAGGAAAAATCTGCCTGAGCTGGTTCAGGATGGTGATATTATTTTACACAGTCGGACCATGTGGTCGCTCCCTCTGAATCATGAATGAATGTGGGGGTATTTCTGTGATGCCATATTTTAGGTCGGTGGCTATCAAAATAGTCATGTATAAAGTATTTATGATGCTCATTTTTAAACATTCAATGACAAACAAGTGAGAAATTAGTATGAGAATAGTAATCTAACATGAGAATGATTGCTTTTACGATGCCATAAGGTAACGTGTGTCTTCGCGGCAGTGAATCGGTTGCTGTCTCTGCATTATGCTGAGGTGTCAGACACCTGCAGCGCTGGTTTTCAGACAGCACCGTAAGTGATCCACGGAATGCGACACAACATACTATATAAAAGGTACACATAATAAATAAATCATATTAATATAATCATACTAAAATACTTAAAATATAATATTTTCAAAATCATTTGAATAGGCAGAGTTAGGTATATAAAATAAACCATTTCAAAAAACATTCTTACCGACCGAGAAAACAGATTCAGATTGCGATTATGTATAGGTATGTATTAAAAAAACAAATAACAATCATAGGAAGCTACAAGAGAAGAACATAAGGGAAAAGAGACAAAGTGGCGATATTTAAGTGCTGGATGGGTTAGGAATGGGATCTTTGGAGCGTCAACAAATAGCCTAAATGCTCCTTGGACAGGTGGAGGGAGATCATTCCAACACTTGGACGCCGCAAATCTAAAACTTCCTCGAAACGCCGCGGTTCGATGCTTAGCCACCAGAACCATTGGGACCCCAGACCGCACTATGCCAAAAAGAAGAGTGCCGAGGTGTAGGCATCTGCGTGCAGGCATGTTAAGCAGACCAGCGGCGTTCAAGTAGGGAGTGATATGGGAGCGGGGAGGGACTCGAAAACAGAACCGAATGCATGCGTTTTGCATTCGTTGTATGAGTTTCTTTGTACGACCAGTAATGCAGCCAGCATAGACGATATCCACCATACCACCACCATATCAGCCCTAGGACGTCCACTGCTGGACATAGGCCTCCCCCAATTTCATGGGGGGTAAATGCCATAATCGCCACGCTTGGCATGCGGGTTGGCGATCGCAGTATCTCCACCGCATTTAAGGAATGCTGCTGCCCATTCCCCGGTGGTCTTGGTCGTAGTTTTAGGACATACCCGGGTCCGACGATCGGGTCAGACGGATAGACGATATCACAATATTTTAATCTTGACAATATCATCGATTCACAAAGGTTAACACGCAAATCCACACTTAAGTAATCGCGAATATTGTAAAGAACTTTAGAGAAGGTAGAAGCAGTTACTCACAACTTTAAGTATGTGGTTCTCGAAGCGCAGCTTGCCGTCCATGTGGAGGCCAAGGTTATTTGCTTCTACCACTCTCTCTATTGGGTCGCCCATGATGGCAATATTACTAGTAGTCCAAACCTCGAGGTTATTGACAGTACTACGGATTTGATGTTCCGACCCAAAGACCACATATTTCGACTTGTTCGGATTAAGAACAAGGCAGATCTTTTCCGACCAACTAGAAATACGATCAAGGTCTGCGTTAATAGTGTTGACAGCAGCAGATATGTCCGTGGGTGCACTAGAGAGGTTGTAACAGGTACTTTTTTTTGGGGTTGTATGCGAAAGAAAACATATTAATACCACAGAGCTTTTATTGAGCTTTTAACATTAAGCCTAGTAGTGCGGAGTACTTTACGATAAATCTAGATATTATTCTAGCACTAAAAGTATTAATTGCGGGGTCTCCACCTTATAATTTAGGATAAGGGTAGGGTTTGATGACGCTTTTGGTCGATTGCGCTAAAACCGTAGGTTAACACTAATTAATATAAGGGACTAAGGGCTTAGCTGCATGTCCGTCCCGGGCGGTGCTACGGAGCGTTCCCTTTAATGGGAGTACGGGCTCAGCTGTCACGGGTGGCTCTGGGCACGATCAGGTCCCCACCAAACACCTCCTGTAATTCCCATCCAAATAGTAAGCAGGCAGCAATGGCATATACCGAGGAGTAGCAAGTATAGTGTTAGTTATAAAATTCATCGAAAGAGACAGTGCAAAAGAGAAGAAAGAAGATCTCTAGAATTGCCAAACGTCATCGTAACGGAACATCGTTTGAAGCTTCAACGATAAACCTGGGGAGTAATTGTGTTCAATATAGTTATAAATAAGTCAGTAGTGGAACTTTTATTACATTTAAATAACGTCTACTTGAATACTTCCCAAGTAAGTAAATAAATATTTACAAGCATAACCTCACTCGGAAATGAAATTGCACCCGGTCAGCTGAGTCATAACTTTTGTACTTGTTGTGTTTCACTCTGCCTAATAGTCATTTTATAAATCCTTTAACGACTCATTTCTCCATTCCATATTCATACTTACATTCTACCATCACACTAAACTGTTCACTCCTGCTATCTCTCTCTCTCTTTACTGGTCTTTCTCTGCTTGGTGTTTAGTCGCGTTGCCGTCTCATTTCAGGTGCTGTGGAGAGCTGTGTGTCAAGCTAGTTCACCATGTCTAGCTCATTTATGACACGCAAGGCCACAGTACGTGAACTGGAACATAAACTCAATGCAACACTCAAAGAACTAAAGCAGTCTAAAACTCTATGTGACCAGCTACTGCGGGAACGCGATGAAAGCGAAGAGGAGGTTAACAAGATTATTCAAAAAAATACAGAACTCAAACGTGATCTAGCCAACCTGGATGCTTTGCATAGGGATAGTGTGACACAGCGTGACCATCTGCTGGTCAAATTGAACAGTGTTCAGGAGTGCTGTGACATCCATGAGCGGACACTGCAACGTGTGGATGACCTGGAATATGAGCTTTCCGATGCCCACAAGGTGGTCCGTAGATTGCAAGAGGAAGCGCAGTGCCAGCAACTCAACACCACCCGGCGGCTCTTTGATGAACTTGTGACACCAAACACTTATGCAGAGTGTCATAGCAATTTTGGACCTTCTAGTGTAATTGATTTGACAGAGGACTCCTTTTGTAGTAAACAAGTTAACTTTCTAAGTCACAGGAAATACAAAAAGTATATTAAGCTAAATAGATTTATAAGAAAATCAAAACGACTGTACAGACAGCACATTAATATTCATAAAATTACTACATTGAGAAAAAATCATGTCAGTGTTCTGAAAGAATTAAATTCTTGTAATGAGCAATTATGCTACAGTAGAACCATTTATGAAACTGACACTGAGAAACTGCAAGCCGAACTGAATATATTAGAAAATTCTTTGAGAGATTTAACTAATAAATATGTAATATCCCAGAAGCAAATCAGTGAACATATTCTGGCAGCGGATGAACTTCTGGAGCTGTGCCACCACAACGAGGAATGTTTGGAAGCACTGCTTACCAAGCAGTCTTCGTATGAATGTGAGTGTGGGCTCCGGCAGGCTCATCCTATGCCCGGACATGCAGTATACTCATCAGTGCCGGACAGCAGCTTGTCGGTGTCACCGGAAACTATAACTCCAGCCTCTAATAATGTGAGTAGAACCCTTGTTTTCTCAGATAGGATAGGGCGAGGATTGGGCAAAATTCTATGTAATAATATTCTCAACAGCTGTGTTATAAATCATTGTATGCCCGATGCCTCATTTCTAAAAATTATAGATAACATCAAACATACCCATATAAATGAACAAACAACAATTGTATTAATGTTGGGTGATGGTTCAAATATTAGGTACTCTGAGATGAAGGCTGAGTTTGACTGCCTGTCTAAGCTAGGTGCTAAAAATGTTATTATAGGCGCATTACCCTATTCTGCTTCTCCATGCAGTGCTAACAGTCATGCGTGTAATCTTAATAAGCTTATATATAAGCTGACGTGCCGTCATAGTGACGTTATATTTTTTGACACTAATAATGCTATAAGTGATTACCGTATTACAACTGACAGACTTGCTAAATCTTTAGCATCTTTTATTAATTCCGTTTTCGGAAATCAAAGCTCCCTCTCCACCTTGGATAGAACGACATCTCCAACTGCGGATTTGTCTTTAAACTGACTGTTAGGACAACAGAGAAGCACAATAGTGTAACTTTATTACACCAAAATATTAATCGCTTCACTGGCAAAATACTAGATTTAGAATTATTTACGGAAGAGTTTAATGTAGATGTAGTCTGCTTAACAGAAACATGGTTAAAGAATCACATGATGAAATTCAATGTAAATAATTACGTATTGGCCAGCGCGTTCAACAGAACTACAGCAGAGGGTGGTGGATCTATTACTTTAGTGAAAAATGGTTTGACTTTTAAGGAACGTAGAGACGTCTCAGGCTGTTCTGTTGATCGTGTTTGCGAGATTGCTTGTGCAGAGATGGATCAGTATCTGATAATTTGCATTTATAAACCACCATCAGGTGATTTAACATCTTTTATGGAAATTATGGAGGATGTACTCAGGAAAGCAACAAGTGGTAAAAAGTCAGTAGTGGTCTGCGGCGACTTTAATATCGATATTTTATCACAATCAGCTGAAAAAGATAAGTACATCACTCTTTTGAAATCTTTCAATTTTGACTACTTGTTTGAAGTACCTACCAGAGTTACTCCGACCTCGGCCACTTGTATAGATAATATTTGGTTAAACAGTTCTCATATAGACAGTAGCATAGTGAATGGAGTTCGTTCGGATCATAAAGCTCAGATGGTCAGGCTACCTTGCGAAGTAAAACATCCAGATCGCGTTATAGAAATAAGACCGCTGAGTAGAAGTAGACTAGAATTACTAAAGTCTAATCTACTAGTCGCCATGCCGAACACCCAGGTAGAATCAAATGATCCGAATGATCAATTCAAAATGCTTCTGAATACAGTGTGCAACGAATTTAATAAGACTTGTAGTAAAAAGCGTATTAAGATAAATAATAAAATGAGATTTAATGAGTGGGCAACTACCGGAATTCGGAAAAGTAGAGATAACTTATACCAACTTTATGAAAGGAGATCTTGCACCACTGACGAATGTTTCCATCAGTATGTTAGGGATTATTCCAAATTGTTTAAAACAGTGTGCACAAAAGCAAAAGCAATGCACTTGAATAATAAAATTAAGTCCTCAGATAATAAAGCCAAGACAGTCTGGAAAATAATAAACACAGAGACTGGGAAGAGAAATAATAGAGAGTTCACAATTTCTTTGAAAGTAAATGACAATTTAATAACTGATGCAGTAAAAGTAGCTGATGAATTTAATAATTTCTTTTCTAAAATTCCTATAGTCACTACTCAAAGTTTAGCATCGTCTACCACAAAAGCTGAATCCCTTCTGAATGACAACGTAAAATTAGAATCACTAACTAATTTCAAATTTCATCATGTTTCTCCTCTAGATGTACTGAAGTCCTTTGAAATGTTAAAAATAAAGAGCACTGAGGACTTATGGGGCGTGTCAGTCAAGGTACTGGAATCTATTCTGGAGGTCGTTGCACCAACTCTAGCTCTCATTTTTAATAACTGTATAGACTATGGCATTTTTCCAGACTTAATGAAATGTAGTAAAGTAGTTCCAATTTTCAAATCAGGTCATAGAGATAATCCTTCTGATTATCGTCCAGTTTCTATCCTACCTGCGTTTAGCAAAATATTCGAAAAAATAATGCTTACGCAATTGGTTTCTCACTTTAATTCTCACAATATTTTGCACGCACAGCAGTTCGGCTTCACGAAGGGTAGGTCAACTACTGATGCAGGTGCAAGTTTATTAAAATTTATTTTGCAGTCTTGGGAAGAGTCGCACGACGCCATCGGAGTGTTCTGTGACCTTTCCAAGGCTTTTGATTGTGTAGATCATGGTACTTTAATTTGTAAACTTAAGTTTTATGGCATCAGAGGGCACGCATTAGATCTCATGAAGTCATACTTAACACAGAGAAATCAAAAGGTAGCGATAAATAAAGCCATTTCGTCAGAGACAGTGGTAGAGATGGGAGTACCTCAGGGGTCTATTCTAGGTCCGTTCCTGTTCCTTGTTTATGTAAATGATTTGCCATATATGGTAAGCCGAAGATCAGGCATTGTAATGTTCGCAGACGACACCTCATTACTGTTCAAGGTAAATAGGAGAGATACTGAACTCATTGAACCAAATAATACCCTCTCCATGATATCTGACTGGTTTGCTGCCAATAACTTAGTATTGAACCCGAAAAAAACGAAATGTATTAAATTCTCTCTAGCGAACTCATCAAACAGAAACTTATATACAAATATTAGACTTAATGGTCAAACATTAGAATTTGTTACTTCTACTGTATTCTTAGGTATTACATTGGACTCAAAATTGCAGTGGGGTTCCCATATAACAGCGATAGGAAGTAGGTTGAGCTCTGCTGCATTTGCAGTCAGGAGAATAAGGCAGCTTACCAATGTGGCAACGGCACGGTTAGTTTACTTTGCTTATTTTAATAGTATAATTACTTATGGTCTTATCTTATGGGGATCAGCTGCAGATATTGAAACTGTTTTTATTTTGCAAAAAAGGGCTATCCGAGCAATTTATAACTTGGGGTCGCGTGACTCATTAAGAGAATTTTTCAAAGAAATAGATATTCTAACCCTGCCGTCCCTATATATATTTGAAATAATAATGTATGTTAGGAAGAATTTGGGCAATTTTCCAACGAACGCTGATAAACCAATAGCCACGAGAAATACTGGGAAACTGAAAGTAACCTTCTATAGACTAGTAAAGGCGAAAAAGTCGTTCTTGGGAAATTGTATCAAATTCTACAATAAAATTCCTAAACACATTACTGAACTTAGCAATTCTAAATTCAAATCTGTAGTAATACAAACACTTATTTCAAGAGCATATTATAAGATAAACGATTACATCATGGATAGGGATGTTTGGCAGTGATAGCGTCCTGCACGGGTAATCTATCGCGAAAATATGTTTTCTACTGTAGCATTGTTATTTCAGTTATTTTGTAGTAGCTGACACTGTAATTTATATTTAACTATACAATGTATATTGTTTTGAAAAAATGACACCTCGCCGAGTTTCTTACGCCGGTTCTTCTCGTGGCAGAGGTATATTTTTCCGAACCGGTGGTAGTTTATTGACGTTCATAGGTGCATGTAATATGCCTAATTTGAAGAATAAACTACTTTTACTTTTACTTTTTTACTTTTAGTACGGGTATGGGATAACCTCGCCAAGGGGTCCCCTCGATTTCGATTGGTAGAACCCAACCGAAGAGCTCCGTCCACGCCGAGCCTTGACGAATAGCGTGCCGGGGCTCACGAGTAGTTTGCGGGCCGGTAATTATCATTCAAACAAAGATAACGGACCATATACTAGCACAACTCGGGCATCACGATATTTCATCCACAAGTTTTGTTTAAAGGTTACGCGTGGGTTAGGACAGCGCCCGTGTGACGCGAACAGGACGAAAACTCACCTGTTGGAGGAAAATCGTCCCGCCTCAGTTGGATCTCGATACGGTCGGATAATGCTAATTGTTTTGAATAGAATGGCCTTATATTTTGCATCAGAAGACTCAATTTTTCTGATTCTGGTAAGGGCGTCTCTAAGCGTGAATAATAGTTAAGCATTACGCTAACATAATTTACTTTTGATTCGTCAAATCCTTGCGTCCTCGCCCTTATTTTGCAAAGTAAGCGCTCATTATAGTCCACTGGTAAGTAATCGCGGAGCATCATACTCTTGAGGGCCATCCAGCAATGTACCTGATCACAGATACCATCGAACCATGAGGACGCCTCGTCGGTGAAGAGGTCGCACGCCGAGCGGAATAGGGTCGAGTCGGAAATCTCCCGGGAGACACGCACCTGCTCGAGTTTATGTAGGTAAGCCTTAACGCAGGACTTGCCGTCATACTTTATATTTAATTTCTGTACCGCGTTATTGTTATGTTGCGCCGCACAGGTAGGTGTAGCGGCGGTCGTGGCATCCTGAGCTATGTTGTTTGTCAGTGCACTTTTAAAGGTGAGCATTATATTATCGAATAGCAGCAGCAGCTTTTGTAGCTGTTCGCTTAGCTCAGTGTCTGGTCAAATCTGTCTCCGAAGGTGACAATCGAGTCAATCGATAGTATAGATGGTGCGCAGCTGCTTGTACACGATTGAGTACCTTTAGCGCGGTGCGAGGTTGTGTTGACTCTTGTATCATGTTACGCAGGTCATCCATCTTCGACGAGATTATGGCCAGCTCATCGGTGACATCTCTCTCGTAGTCCGCGACCTCATCGCTGGGGATTTCCAGGTTCAGCTTTCGCAGCTGACTCCGCAGTTCCATTACTGATGGTAGCGGCGTCGCTTGGCGCACCCTGACTTCGTACTCGAGCTCATCCTTCTGTAGTAGGTTGAAGGCTATCGGGCGCTCCTCTAACGGTTTTGTTGATGACATATTCGAGTATAAGTTGGTCAATTTTAATAGTACATTACTACAGAGGCCGGGACGAAAGGGGTTGCCGGCCGAAGACATATATACGGCCGAGCGGAGCGAGGTCGGATAGGTCTGAGGCGGGCAACCCCTAATTTCCCGCCGAGGTATGTATAGTGCTTTTCTCAAACATGCAATGAAATAAACAACAAAAAAAAACAAAATTTCATTTTTAATGCGCATAGTGGCAGAATGTCATAATGCCTGTGCCGCAAATTTATGTGGAATAGAAATTAAAAAAGAGGACTTTGCCGGCCTAGGCCTGCAAGATTTGTATGAAATTCCATTAACGACCTCTTGTCCTAGCCGCACCTGAAACGTCATACTTCGCAGCCTATTATAAGGAACATAACATCAATATTTCATTGCATGTTTGAGAAAATTTATTTTAAAATCAAAATAATAAGCCGGCCAACAATCACCAATCAGCCCGAGCATGCTATGCCTGCATGCCTGCGTTGCTGATGGCTAATTGTAGATGGTAGGTATCCGTGTGGTCACTTATCAACCCAGTTGTCGGGTAAAATAAAAACGTTTAATATGAGCTCTGAGCCGCCCGGCTCAATTTGTCTTATTAGGTAATGAATACTTAAGTTTCGAGCGCGATCGACTAATCACAGAAAAGCGTTCGAGATTTGTTATTACTGAGGCACTGCGTCAGTGTACAATGTCTATTGTGCTATTTTTAATAAAAAACTTAGTCAACTAGGTGGTGTTCATAACTATTTGCTCATATAGCATAGCTTTGAGGATTCACATATGTGTACACCACTGCACAGTCGTAATGGTCACCAGGTTATAAACAATAAAATTGTATAAAATATAACTGTATATATAAAACAAAAAATAGTAAAAAATAAATATAGGTAAAGTGTGGGGGTTATAGTGCCCCTAAAGTTTGTCGAATACAGTATTTTCCTCCTTGCCAGCCTCTCACAACAGTGTACACTGCTTGTAGTAGTACAGTTATGGGTACAATTTCATATTACCTTAATAGTTAACTAATTTACTAATACGGGCTTAAATTTAGTACTTTAGTGATGCCTTGCAAAGGCAAGTGCCAGGATTGACTGTTTATCAGCTACAATAATGACTGGAGATCAATAACTAGATTGTTCAATGTTCTAAAGTGCAATACCACTGTAAATGATCTCCTTTTCCTATAATTATCATAAGAAATATCTGCATACAATACTTAGGTATAGCGCAAGCGACCAGGCCCAGTCCTTCACAAAGAGGCAGGTAGTGTAGTAAGGAGGGAACCAAGCGTAAGCGTCATCAACCTATCGGACGCCATGAAACAGGTACTTTTTTTTGGGGTTGTATGCGAAAGAAAACATATTAATACCACAGAGCTTTTATTGAGCTTTTAACATTAAGCCTAGTAGTGCGGAGTACTTTACGATAAATCTAGATATTATTCTAGCATTAAAAGTATTAATTGTGGGGTCTCCACCTTATAATTTAGGATAAGGGTAGGGTTTGATGACGCTTTTGGTCGATGCGCTAAAACCGTAGGTTAACACTAATTAATATAAGTGATTAAGGGCTTAGCTGCATGTCCGTCCCGGGCGGTGCTATACGGAGCGTTCCCTTTAATGGGAGTATGGACTCAGCTGTCACGGGTGGCTCTGGGCACGATCAGGCCCCCACCAAACACCTCCTGTAATTCCCATCCAAATAGTAAGCAGGCAGCAATGGCATATACCGAGGAGTACGGGTATGGGATAACCTCGCCAAGGGGTCCCCTCGATTTCGATTGGTAGAACCCAACCGAAGAGCTCCGTCCACCCCGAGCCTTGACGAATAGCGCGCCGGGGCTCACGAGTAGTTTGCGGGCCGGCAATTATCATTCAAACAAAGATAACGGACCATATAATAGCACAACTCGGGCATCACGATATTTCATCCACAAGTTTTGTTTAAAGGTTACGCATGGGTTAGGACAGCGCCCGTGTGATATACCATTAGGAAACAGTGACGAAAACTCACCTGTTGGAGGAAAATCGTCCCGCCTCAGTTGGATCTCGGTACGACGAATGTCAACTCCGGACGGCGCACCTCGCCTTCCGTGACTCGCTGATCAAACACGATTGAGTGTTAATAATAGAGGTTAACATGCGTAGGAACGCCACGCCATCCGGTCCGCTTGTGAGGTGATCGCAACTGGCAGGCTGAAAATTCACAACATGCTATGAATTCAAGACACTCCAAACGAGTTTAACCCAGATTCTAAAGAATACTTACGAGGAAAATAACTGCATCTATCATAAATATTAATTCCGTCTCATTGGAGATCGGCGGAAGTCTCTCTTTTCGACCTGACCTTGCCAGCTCCCGAAATCCGATTCCCAAAGTTTAAGTAGACTAGTCAATTTGTCGCGCCAACTTGTAAGGAAGAAAATATTAAATCAACCGATTAAGTCAAATCCGCTACCATCTTTTACGTCGTAAACATCAATTACGTCTCTCAAGTCGGCGCCGTTTAACGTACGCCAACTCTGGTAACACTCGAGTCACAGATAAGCTAGCACACAACTAGGGCCACTTTCCCACAGAATGCTAAACGACGAAGACAATGGGATATGACAGTTGACCAACCTTAGAAATAATCGAATAAGCGAACAAATTTTACATAAAATCCGTGCTGTGCGGATTTATACATTACAAGGTAAAGCTGGAGGTCGTCCGCGTAAAGGTGGTATTTGCTGCCCTTTATATTATGTATGATGTCAGCACTATACAATATGACCACGCCCAAGCTCACGACCGATATTGAGCCGTTGAGTTTAAGGAGAAATTTTGCCTCCTTGTGCGTGTTCTATCGCTTATATAATGGGTTGTGCTCCGAAGAACTGTTCGACATTATGCCTACGGCCGCTTTCTACCATCGCACCGCTCGCCGTCGGCAGGGCATTCATCCTCACACCTTGGAACCTGAATGGTCGCGTACGGTGCGCTTTCAGAGGAATTTCCTCCCTCGGACGCTCCGATTGTGGAATGAGCTCCCTGCCGAGGTTTTCCCGTCGGACTACAGTATGGGGTTCTTCAAGAAAGGAGTGTATAAATTCTTAAAGGGTCGGCAACGCGCATGTGACACCCCTAGGAGTTGCAGGCGTCCATAGGCTGCGGTGACCGCTTACCATCAGGCGGGCCGTACGCTTGTTTGCCACCGACGTAGTATAAAAAAAAAAAAAATGAAAATCAGGGGGCCTAGTATTGAACCTTGAGGCACACCTCTCAACACAGGACAAAGTGCGGACCGCATAATGACGCCATCCATCTTACGCAAAGCCAACGTCTGCGTACGGCCGGAGAGATAACTATCAAACCAATTCACGGCAGAAACATCAAACCCGTAATACGACATCTCCGATAAAAGTAAGGGCACGCTAATACTCGTACAGTCGAAAGCCCTGGAGAAATCTAAAAGAACGAGTATGGTACTCTCTCCTACATCCCGAGCCTGTAAAATATTGTCGACTACATCAAGTAACGCAGTAACTGTCGAACGACCCTTGCGAAAACCCGACTGTAGTTCAGGTAGGACACTATTTTTCACCAGGTATTCCGAGAGCTGGTCGCAGATCACCTTTGATGCGCAGGGAAGGATGCTTATAGGACGGAGTTCGGAGAGGTTAGCTGGATTTGGCTTTTTTGGGAATGGCGTCACTTTTCCAGTCTGCAGGGAACGTCATAGTCTGTATACTCTTGTTAATAATGTGAGTCAGTATGTCAGCAGTCCTCGGTAGCGTCATAATGTGGGGAAATGAAGCTTTTTCAGGAGTCCGTGTCCCCACTGTGGGTCCACGGGTTGTTCACGGCTACGAACTACAACTGTCACTTGGACTTGTGACATTGTATGGGGGCAGAGAACGTGTTAATTGATGTCAAGATTTTTATGACAGCTGTAACAGTCGTAGGTCTAAGAGTGAAAGTATAATTACAATGCCTGTCAAACTCAAAAAAGGTCATGTCTGATATTGTTACGTCCTGTTTGCCTGGTATATTCAAAAAATGTCTGTTTAATAAGTCAGGGTCGTCAAAGTGTTGCGGAAGATCTGTTTGCGTCCGAGAATCTGGAGTAATAGTCCGCTTTAAGTTGGTCCAAAGGGTCTTTGAGTCGGTCACATTGTTAATCTCGTGTTGGAAGAAGGCACGCTTCTCGTTGTGGATGGTCTCGATGACAAGATGTTTCAGGTCCAAGTAGTATTGTTTATGTGCAGCGTTCCCTGTCTGCTTAAATTTAGCAAAGGCTGCGTTTCTGAGCTGCATCATAAACTTAACATTACTCGTCAGCCACGGCTTAGGTGCCTGATTCACAACAATTGTCCACTCTGGTGCGTGTGTCCTAATAAAAGCTCATTGAATCGCCTAACCATGTCACTCACGTCTTGCAATAAAAAAAATGTTCCCAGTCTATAGCGTCGAGGACCTTAAGAGGTCGGTAGGTAATACGTTTTGGCGTCGGTTTCTTTTTTTTTAATGTCAATCTCAGCTGTAATAAAAGCATGTCTGCCTAGGTCTGGAATATGCCTCACATCCACAGACAAAACGCGAACGTCAGTACAAACCAGGTTTATTGTGGTCTCACTGTGGTCTGTGAAGTGCGTCGGGTATAGTGTTGTCAAAAATTGCGTCAAGTGTTTAAATTATGTATCATTTTTGTCAGAGTAATTTATATTAAAGTCACCAAATAAGATCAAGCGGTCGTAATTAGTGAAAGAAGTAATTGAGTCAGTAATAGCGTCAAAAAAAGTTTCAACGTTAAGCCAAGGGAGACGATATGCAGTTCCGATAACTAAACGTTTCGAATTTACGTTAATCGTGAGCCACAATGGCGGTAATGCCCTGGCGCAGAAAAAACGCGACTTCACCTCCCCTCCCCGCGCGGACGTCGGCCGGTCTAGGCACGTGGCGTAACCTGTAGCCAGGAACAGTCGAACGCGGCCTTCCTCGCCGGCGCGAAGCCACGTCTCGTTTATTGCAATAACGTCAGCTTCAGTCTGTAATATTATCATAGTCAACTCGTCGTGGCCAGTACCAAGGGATCCAGCATTAAATAAACCAACTTTAAAGTGTTTTAAAAAAAAAATATACTGTTTATTTCATACTTAGATTTAGGTAATTTTGAACAAACTTAACTACTAATCTTAATTATAAAAGATTATTTGAGTTAAGGAGCCTTGCCGTTACTTTGAATTACAATGCATTTTTTAACTTATAACTATAGTTAATTATTCAGTGGAACAAACACTACTTTATCTAATTAATAGGTTAGGTACATCTATTTTTGATTTTGCAGCATATGCTGTTTGACTAAATTCCTTGTTTTCCTACGGCTTTTACCCTCTATCTTGAGTATTACATCACTGGGAAATCTATTCAATATTGCAGGGAGAATACAGCTCCATACCCTCTGTCCATATTCATTGTTGCTTTTTCCCACTTCATAAGTTGGAAGATTAGGTATGTTTTATAGGTTCTTCCATAGCTTTCTAGGCCATAGCTTATAACAGAGTCCGCCAGTGACAGGTAAAGAAGTCTCAATGTAAAAACGAGGCATCACAAAAAGAAATAATAAATAAGAATACAGTAACAATAACAACAGCAAACGAATATCTGTTTACCCGTAAGTATTACGCATTCATTCCAGCTGAATAATGTTAAAATAGCGAGTTTTGTTGCACATCCACCATATCAGCCCTAGGACGTCCACTGCTGGACATAGGATTCCCCTAATTTCATGGGGGGTAAATGCCATAATCGCCACGCTTGGCATGCGGGTTGGCGATCGCAGTATCTCCACCGTACTCTAGGAATGCTGCTGCTGGTATATATATATATATATATATATATATATATATATATATATATATCCACACAACAGATCCTTTGATTAAGAATAAGTTTGTGCAACAAAGACAAAAATGAGTCCACCAGCAGTAGCAGGCTCTTCTAAGGAACCAGAAAGAAAGAGGAAAGCTGACCAAATAGTGGATCCAGACTCCCTACAACCAATTGAAGACTCTAAGAAGCCCAAAGTAGCTTTGGACCACGACCGAAAGTATCAGTGTCTCACCGCAATAATCAAAATGTACGATTACCTGATTCTCAAGCTTCAGAGTAAGGAATCAGCACCCGACGAGATGGACACAGATGCAGTCATGTTGGATGCTACAACCAAACCAGCTCATCCTAAAGAAGCATTCCTGTCTAGGAACATTACAGTTGGGAACCACATGATGAGTATAATATTTACACTTCATAACATATGTAGTCAGGAAAAGAGAGGAACAGACACAAACATGATTAAGAAAACAAGTACAACATCGTTCAAAGCGCTTTGTCTCGGGAAGGAATATCTTTTCGAAAATGCTGAAACCAAGGCCCAATGGCTCAAGATTATAAAAGGAGTTGGACTTGAATACAAGAAATTTGATAAAGGCGACGCAGCAGACTGGTATGGAACCATGGGACCATACATCGACATGTTTTCAGCTTATCCACTTCGTACCAATGAGCTTAGATTGGGACACAACAACATGCCAATCACCAAAGTCGACGGAGTGTATAAGAGTTTTCCCGTTTCAAAGTACGGGCTCTCAGGTGCACATCACGTTCTGTTGGAGGGGACATCTTTCCCACCTGAGAGAAGATCCTCTATTGTACAGAGTTTGGGACCAATGACAGCCTGGTTGTGCATGATTAGAACTGAAGGTTTATATCGAAAAAAGTATGCACGTGCAGTCAAAAGAGCATTTTCCCATGTTCCCTGTATCGATGAATTAATTGCAATCACTGAAAGAAACAAGCAGGCCTCAGAAATATCTGCAGTAACAACTCTCCTAGCGGAAATTCTGATGGAAACATGATATATATATATATATATATATATATATATATATATATATATATATATCATGTTTCTCCTCTAGATGTACTGAAGTCCTTTGAAATGTTAAAAATAAAGAGCACTGAGGACTTATGGGGCGTGTCAGTCAAGGTACTGGAATCTATTCTGGAGGTCGTTGCACCAACTCTAGCTCTCATTTTTAATAACTGTATAGACTATGGCATTTTTCCAGACTTAATGAAATGTAGTAAAGTAGTTCCAATTTTCAAATCAGGTCATAGAGATAATCCTTCTGATTATCGTCCAGTTTCTATCCTACCTGCGTTTAGCAAAATATTCGAAAAAATAATGCTTACGCAATTGGTTTCTCACTTTAATTCTCACAATATTTTGCACGCACAGCAGTTCGGCTTCACGTAGGGTAGGTCAACTACTGATGCAGGTGCAAGTTTATTAAAATTTATTTTGCAGTCTTGGGAAGAGTCGCACGACGCCATCGGAGTGTTCTGTGACCTTTCCAAGGCTTTTGATTGTGTAGATCATGGTACTTTAATTTGTAAACTCAAGTTTTATGGCATCAGAGGGCATGCATTAGATCTCATGAAGTCATATTTAACACAGAGAAATCAAAAGGTAGCGATAAATAAAGCCATTTCGTCAGAGACAGTGGTAGAGATGGGAGTACCTCAGGGGTCTATTCTAGGTCCGTTCCTGTTCCTTGTTTATGTAAATGATCTGCCATATATGGTAAGCCGACGATCAGGCATTGTAATGTTCGCAGACGACACCTCATTACTGTTCAAGGTAAATAGGAGAGATACTGAACTCATTGAACCAAATAATACCCTCTCCATGATATCTAACTTGTTTGCTGCCAATAACTTAGTATTGAACCCGAAAAAAACGAAATGTATGAAATTCTCTCTAGCGAACTCATCAAACAGAAACTTAGATACAAATATTAAACTTAATGGTCAAACATTAGAATTTGTTACTTCTACTGTATTCTTAGGTATTACATTGGACTCAAAATTGCAGTGGGGTTCCTATATAACAGCGATAGGAAGTAGGTTGAGCTCTGCTGCATTTGCAGTCAGGAGAATAAGGCAGCTTACCAATGTGGCAACGGCACGGTTAGTTTACTTTGCTTATTTTAATAGTATAATTACTTATGGTCTTATCTTATGGGGATCAGCTGCAGATATTGAAACTGTTTTAATTTTGCAAAAAAGGGCTATCCGAGCAATTTATAACTTGGGGTCGCGTGATTCTTTAAGAGAATTTTTCAAAGAAATAGATATTCTAACCCTGCCGTCCCTATACATATTTGAAATAATAATGTATGTTAGGAAGAATTTGGGCAATTTTCCAACGAACGCTGATAAACCAATAGCCACGAGAAATACTGGGAAACTGAAAATAACCTTCTATAGACTAGTAAAGGCGAAAAAGTCGATCTTGGGAAATTGTATCAAATTCTACAATAAAATTCCTAAACACATTACTGAACTTAGCAATTCTAAATTCAAATCTGTAGTAAAACAAACACTTATTTCAAGAGCATATTATAAGATAAACGATTACATCATGGACAGGGATGTGTGGCAGTGATAGCGTCCTGCACGGGTAATCTATCGCGAAAATATATTTTCTACTGTAGCATTGTTATTTAAGTTATTTTGTAGTAATGTAATTTTATATTTAACTATATAATGTATATTGTTTTGAAAAAATGACACCTCGCCGAGTTTCTTACGCCGGTTCTTCTCGTGGCAGAGGTATATTTTTCCGAACCGGTGGTAGTTTATTGACGTTCATAGGTGCATGTAATATGCCTAATTTGAAGAATAAACTACTTTTACTTTTTTTTACTTTTTTATATATATAATAAATAAGACGTCAAGTATTGTTTTCTTCCAGACTGAATCACTATACGGGGCGGAAATAATGATGCAATATCGATTCACTCCCGCGACGGCACACAAACACGTAAACAAGTGAATATAACAACACGGTAAGGAAGATAGTATACATTTTGATGCCAGCACAACATAACAAAAATAGAATACAATAACAACAGTTTATCATTTTTAGGCTTATACAACGGCAACATCTGGTTTGCGAAAAATGTCCAAATCGGACAGTTGGCGTATTCGCGCGGCGGCCGTCCACTCGCCGGGCGAAGATCTTGCCGTCCCGGGTCCAGACGTAGCGCCAGGCGGCGTCACGGGCAGCTTCACGCGCGCGCTGAAACAGCAGCCGGTTGGCGCTCATCAGCCGCTCGTTCACGTAGAACTTCTGCGGCGGCGAGACCAGCCCCAGGCCCTCGGTGGTGGCGCCGCGGCGCGAGCGCGCGGCCCGCAGCAAGTCGTCGCGCACGACGCGGCGCGCCAGGCGCAGCCCCAGCGGGCGCGGGTGGCCCGGCTCCCGCGCGCGATGCACGAACACTATGTCGCGCACATCCAGCTCGACGCCCAGCTTAGCACAGACCAGCGTCGCCAGGCCGGCGGGAGTCTCGCCCGGCTCCTCTGGTAGGTTGGATACCTGCACGTCGTTGGACAAGAGCTCCTGGTCCCGCTCGTGTAGCTCCAGTTGGAGGACAGCAATGGTTTCCTCCAGCACCCTCGTAGCCGCCGTGACGGTGCTCTCGGCGACAGCTTTTTCTACGGCTTCAACGCGGCACTCCAATGAGTCGACTCTGTCACTGAATTCGACCAAGCGTGCCCTGTCATCATGGAACTCCTGCCGAAAATCGTTGAGTTACTGTCTCACCCGTTAGAGCTCAGCCCTAAATAGACGAATCTCGCAGCCCAACGACGATTCGATTCTGTCATCGGCGGGGATCGGCGGCTGGGGCGATGCAAGCGGTCGCGATGAGAGCTCCGCTGAGGGCCCCGCCGCGAACACAGTCAACTGAGCGCCAGCAGGTTGGGAAGCAAGAGCCACGAGAGGCTGTAAAGAGAACTCGGTCGGCTGACTGCCCAGACCCTTCACCGGTGTGTCGGCCCGGGTATCGCGCGGCTGGAACCTTTGGCACGACGGACAGATCCAGTCTCGAGGGGCCGTTGTTCCCACCGGGAACCACACACGCACACTGGTAACTAGAGCTACATTTAGGGCACACTATAGGCCCAATGCGTCCCATGAACTTTGCACAAGCCGTACATTTATTGGACACTAGCATTTGCCCGCGGCTTCGCCCGCGTACTAAGCGAAATTTTTAACCGTCTACAAAAAACAGGTTCGTATGTTTGTCCACGATTATCTCGCGTTTGGCTGAACCGATTTAGATGCGGTCTCCAGAAAAGTAGTTGTTACATTCTGGGGTTTCGCTATACGAAGTTTGGTGATTGTGATTCATTAACAGATGAACAGATAAAAAGTTAGTATACATTCTGAGAACCGGCAAACTGTTGAATTTCATTTGATTTTGGCAAAAATAAGGATCTAAAACTATTATCATACATTTCCGAGAGGCCGAAGGGGAAAGGGCCGATGAAATAAAAGCATGTCTGAAATAGCTCTTAGTAAAAGTATCTGTGTACTACAGTAACACCAATAGGTCTGTAAACGACCTAACAGCGCGCAGCGGCCATAAACTCTGGTCCTTTGAAGTACAGAAATACGGCTAATTCAATATCATGTGTAACATTTATTTTTCCTACAATTAAATTTATTAGGTAGGTTTTGCCAGTTACCATTGGAGCATCCAAAAAGAAAATTTGGCCTCACTTCCATTCGCACTCCTTACTGTCAGTCCGTCTGTTACAACCAAGTTGCTTTTACTGGACCTATTGAATTGCAATTTGGCACAAACTATCAAGAATTTAGAGCGCTCGTGGCCCAACGGCACCCGCCTACCGCGTGCGGTGTGCGAGGTTAAGCAATGTGGGCGCAGGTCAGTTCTTGGATGGGTGACCACTTTGAGTGGTTACTAACTGACTCTCGTGCTTTGAAAGGCACGCTAAGCCGTTGATCCCGGCTGCAATCGTTAAGCCAAGTTAGAGGCCTTCGAGCGGCTTGCGAACTTCTAACAGTCAAGTTGCCCACTCACTTGACAAAGGGGGGTCGAAGTTGCACCGCGTCCGTAGGGAGTACCCACCGTTACCATACACAGAACCCCTGGGTGGTGCTAAAAGTGCAACAAAAACTGACAACCGTACTAGTCTTCTCGAAAATCTCACGGTTCGTAAATAAATGCCATACGATTAAAAAAGAATTGAAGGTTGATTTAAATGGAAAAAATATCGAAACCTCTATGTCGTTTTTAAAAGCAAATCCATAGATACCCCACACGCCTATATAGTAACATTAAACTTTTTTGCATATAGGTATGAATAGAGTGCCAAATTTTACCTCAGATTCGCATTAAGAGACCTCTCGGATGCTCAGATATCGATTTTGAACGAAATCGGGACGAAAAAAAAAGAAAATCAATATGGCCGCCACTTTCACAAATTTTACCCCGGATTCGTATTAAGAGACCTCGGACACTCAGATATCGATTTTGAACGAAATCGGGACGAAAATGAAGAAAATCAATATGGCCGCCACTTTTTTCAAATTTTACCTCAAATTCGTATTAGGTGACCTCTAGGACGCTCAGATATCGATTTTGAACGAAATCGGGTTGGAAATGAAGAAAATCAATATGGCTGCCACTTTTTCAAAATTTTACCTCGGATTCATATTAAGAGACCTCTCGGACGCTCAGATATCGATTTTGAACGAAATCGGGACGGAAATGAAGAAAATCAATATGCCGCCACTTTTTCCAAATTTTACCTCGGATTCGTATTAAGAATTCTCTCGGACGCTCAGATATCGATTTTGAACGAAATCTGGACGGAAATGATAAAAATGAATATGGCCGCCACTTTTTCTATTTTATACCTCGCATTCGTATTACGAGACCTCTCGGACGCTCAGATATCGATTTTGAACGAAATCGGGACGAAAAAAAAGAAAATCAATATGGCCGCCACTTTCACAAATTTTACCTCGGATTCGTATTAAAAGACCTCTCGGACACTCAGATATCGATTTTGAACGAAATCGGGACGAAAATGAAGAAAATCAATATGGCCGCCACTTTTTCCAAATTTTACCTCGGATTCATATTAAGAGACCTCTCGGACGCTCAGATATCGATTTTGATCGAAATCAGGACGAAAATAAAAGAATTCAATGACTGCGACTTTTTCCACATTTTACCTCGGAGTCGTATTAGGGACCTCTCGGACGCTCAGATATCAATTTTGAACGAAATCGGGACGAAAAAAAAGAAAATCAATATGGCCGCCACTTTCACAAATTTTACCTCAGATTCGTATTAAGAGACCTCTCGGACACTCAGATATCGATTTTGAACTAAATCGGGACGAAAATGAAGAAAATCAATATGGCCGCCACTTTCACAAAT
The DNA here is from genome assembly GCA_905163555.1 of Notocelia uddmanniana. Lineage (NCBI taxonomy): Eukaryota > Metazoa > Arthropoda > Insecta > Lepidoptera > Tortricidae > Notocelia > Notocelia uddmanniana. Next base: position 14,670,383 of record LR991063.1, on the reverse strand, counting down.
TTTACCTCGGATTCGTATTAAGAGACCTCTCGGACGCTCAGATATCGATTTTGATCGAAATCGGGACGAAAAAAAAAGAAAATCAATGACTGCGACTTTTTCCACATTTTACCTCGGAGTCGTATTAGGGACCTCTCGGACGCTCAGATATCAATTTTGAACGAAATCGGGACGGAAATGAAGAAAATTAATATGGCCGTTACTTTATTCAAAGTTTAGGTACCTCGGATTCCTATTAAGAGTCCTCTCGGACGCTCAAATATCGATTTATGTCGAAATCGTATCGGACGGCACTGATTAATAAAACCATCTACAATACATAGAATCAAAAAAAGTCGTATCTTCATAGGGAACTCACGGCACTTCATGCACCTTTAGAGCTTATAAGGAACTAACATGCCAAATTTGGTATCTCTCGAACAACCAGTTTGCGCTGTGCGGTGATATGTCAGTCTCTCAGTCAGTCAGTTATTTCTTGATATTTGGCACATTTTTTCAAAAGTTTTCATGACCACAATATTAAATTTCAAAACCGATGCCATTTTCGTAATTAACGTCCCAAAAAACCATAAAAACGACACCCATATTAATATTTAGACATTTCATCCCCCTCGGACCCCAACAGAGGGGATGGTATTTCACGTCCTCCACGTGGGATTTTAAAATCATTGTTGTTTTCGTAATCAGCGACCCAATAAACCATGGAAACAACACCCATATCGATTTTCAGAATTCGTCACCAGATTTCTCCCTTTTAGGGGTTGATTTCTCATAAAACCTGAAACACATGTTTACTCATTATCGTTAGAAATACTCCTGTGAAGTTTCGAATAAAATAATCCAGCTAATCTTGATTCCCCATACAATCTTCGGACCCCCATTTCACCCCCTTAGGCGTTGAATTTTGAAAAATCCTTTCTTAATGCACCTCAAGACCTTATATGGAACCTACATACTCAATTTGGAATCTCTAGAACCACCAGTTTGCGCTGTGCGGTGATATGTCAGTCACTCAGTCAGTCAGTTATTTCTTGAAATTTGGCACAATTTTTCAAAATTTTTCATATCCACAATATTAAATTACAAAACCGATGCCATTTTCGTAATTAACGTCCCAAAAAACCATAAAAACGACACCCATATTAATATTTAGACATTTCATGCCCCTCGCACCACAACAGAGGGGATGGTATTTCACGTCCTCCACGTGAGATTTTAAAATCGTTGTTGTTTTCGTTATCAGCGACCCGGTATATCATAAAAGCAATACCCATGTCGATTTTCAGAATTTGTCACCAGATTTCCCCCTTTTAGGGGTTGATTTCTCAAAAAACCTGAAACACGTATTTACTCATTTATCGTTAGAAATACTCCTGTGAAGTTTCGAATAAAATAGTCCAACTAATCTTGTTTCCCCATACAAACTTCGGACCCCCATTTCACCCCCTTAGGGGTTGAATTTTGAAAAATCCTTTCTTAGTGCACCCCTAGACCTTATAAGGAATCTACGTGCCAAATTTGGAATCTCTAGGACCAGCGGTTTGGGCTGTGCGTTGATATGTCAGTCAGTCAGTCAGTCAGTCAGTCAGTCAGTCAGTCAGTTTCTTCTTTTATATATTTAGATAGTTTTAGTTTTTTTTTTCTTATGCGTGGGTAGTGTTTTTTTTAGTGTACAAGGTTATAGCTGATTTCCACCTAAATATACACGGCACCAATTCACTTAAACAAACAATGGATATTTAATATTACTATCAAATATAAATCACTGCACGGTAAGTTAAAACTTTTGTTTCGATTATTTTTATTGAACGTAAATCGCTTGCGTGTACGTTGCATGCGTGCCGTGACGTCACCAATGAACCATCAATTTCTAAATCAATGCAAATAGTAATTTTTCACTGATGTTTTTTAAAATCTCAGTGCTCGCTTTAATTTACTCGTATTTATTTTTCTTTAATTCGAGATTTTCTTTAATAGAGGTCACGTTCACGATCTTACCAGCATCGTTAAGTCTATTCTCCTACGTTAGAAGAGCGTAGCAACTTCCTTAGTCTTCCCAGTTAGTGTTCCTACATGTAGAGTAGCAAAGGGGACCTTAAGGTTTTCATTTCATATATTATTCGCGTAGAACCGATGGCCGCTGGGGCGAAAAGGTTTTCGAATGGCGACCATGTACTGGAAGGCGCAGCGTGGGTAGGCCCCCCACAGGACTGATGACCTAGAAAAAGTCCCAGGAGTCCACTAGATATGGGTGGTGCAAGATCGGTCATTGTGGAACTCTTTGGGGGGGGTTCCAGCAGTGGACGTCTTTCGGCTGATATGATAATGATGATATTATTCACAGAGTTAGGGCGATGTGTCTGCGGGTGCGACGCCCTATCTATCATACTCGATGCATTTTGTAAACTTTTCATTGTGCTTTCCTATAGCTTGGCCAGATTTCGAATTTATTATTCAATCACCGATTGCCATCTGACGTACAAAAACCTACCCGCTTGAGTTTGGGATATCAAAGATTATGCGGTTATTATTATTATGTATGCAGGTATTTTCACTTGGATTTAAGTATTTGTTAGTCAGCAGGATGTGGATTAAATTTATTTTTATGTTACTTTAATTATCTATTTGTGAAGTGAATATCTAATTAAATATTCCGTGAATATTTCAAGCGTCTATCTGTTGCCGTTATCAACATCGAGCAAAAACGAGCTAATAAATTGACGTTTGTTGTATGGGAGTCCCCTTAAACATTCATTTTATACTGTTTTTTAGTATTTGTTGTTATTGTAGTGGTAACAGAAACACATCATCTGTAAAAAATTCAACTGTCTAACTATCACGGTTAGGGCTTCCAATACCGGGATCCCGGGATCCCGGCTTTTTTGGGACGTTTTTCAATACCGGTATTTTCGGATTGAATACCGGGATCCCGGTATTTTATAAATTATCAAAATATGCCAAACAAACGTCACTAACCTTCAAAGTGTTTGAATTCGGCATAGCCGCGAAAATATACGAATGTATAAAACAAAATTTATAATTATACGAGATTCATGTACCTAATTGAAGCTATTTGCGAGGAGCTCGAAGAATATATATTAAATCATCTGCTCTTAGTAAAAATATTTTATTATTGTAAGGCGTACAAAAATACGTTCTAGAAAAAAAAAAAAAAAAACAGTAAATTGAGAACATTAAAAAATATTTTAATTACGTTTTTGCTCTTTTATTGTTATTCCCCATACTATTAAAATATCGGGACCATATATTATTATTTATAATGAAACATAATTTATAGACGATTGTTTGTGTTTTATTCTTTGTATAGTACTTTTATTTCATGTAACACTTTATGTACATGACTTTACAATAAACATAATTTATAGATGAATTAACAATTATATTTGACCGACCTATGTTTACTATTTACTAATTGTTATTATAATAAATAAATAAGTAATTAAATATTGGGGGGACAATCTTACACAAATCGACCTAGTCCCAAACTAAGCAAAGCTTGTACTATGGGTACTAGACGACGATATACATACTTATATAGATAAATACATACTTAAATACATAGAAAACGTCCAAGACCCAAGAACAAATATCCGTGATAAATGCACAAATAAATATCCCTGGCCGGGATTCGAAACCGGGACCTCTAGCTTCGGAGGCAGAGTCACTACCAACTAGGCTAAACAGGTCGTCAGTATATAAACGTCAGTTGAAAATAAAGTTTTTACAATCATTTATAAACTGATTCAATACAAGTACATATTGTTATTGTACATGTCAAATATAATTAAAAGTTTTAAGTCAAATAGCCCGACCCGCGTTATTCCGGGTGCAAAGGTGCCTATCACGCTGGTCGCATTACCGCGTTGAATTGTAATAGACAACCTTTGCAACAGGAACGACCCGGAACGAAGAACAAACGAGAGAAGTCACGACCCCCGGTCGTGACTTCTCTCGCAAACGGCGCAATGTTATATAGTCTTTATTTGATCAAAACAATTTCCATAACATCGAATTCACAATTCAATTTTATTAAAAAATTGGGGCGGTTAATTTATATATATACTTATTTTATAAGAAAGTAAGTAAAGTAAATATGTTCGTGGTACGAAATAGGTATTTCAATTCATGCTTTTATATCTTTTAACTTTTTCCCCAAAAAATCCCAGGATCCCAGGATCCCGGTATTGGAGATTTCAGGTTCGGTATTAATACCGAGATCGTGGAAGGTCCGGTATTTAGAACCCCTAATCACGGTTCATATATTTTATAATAGGGTCCCGTTTTACCCTTTGGGTTTGGGAACCATAAAAACAACATTCACAAGTTGCTACAACAATTTATAGCAATGAAAGTAAATTTTCACACATGTTTTTTAAAATTTCAGTGCTCGCTCTTTCCGTAATAACGCTCTCGTATTTTTTTTCTCTTTAATCCGAGATTTTCGTTCATTGAGGTTTGAACAGATTCGCTTACAGCTAGATAGACGGGACAGCTCCTGGGCTGCAAATGCTTGTGCTGCTGGTGGCTCAAATATAATAATAAATTCAAACATGGTATCGACAAAATCAAATTTGGTTTTTATTTGTGTGACTACTTCAATATATAAATTTCTTTGCAGAATCTTTCGATGCTTTTTAAAGAAAAATTGAATTGTTTCGGTTGCAGTGATGCTCGTATACAGTTTTTCAAGGAGTATAAAGTTGTCTAGACGTTGGTAGTTAATTGTGGAGGGGTCTTTTTTGCTGATCTCAATTTTCATATAGGTTGAATATATTCGTTTTAAGGAAATTTTCTATTTCAGGTTTTAATCTGTCATCCTCAGGTTGGAAAAGTACTTTAAAGTACAGTAAAGAATGTTCCCTAAACATCTGTTAACAGAAGAATTTGCATAGGGTCCATCATCCAATATATTATATAAAATATATATTTATGTATATCTATTTATATGTATTGTATCAATATTATCTATGTACGTTTATATCTTAATTAACGTCTGTGTTATATTCTCAACGTTTCTTCATTTACCCAGCACTAACTTTAAGTGTCTCTGTTTGGCGCAGTGGTTGACTGGTAGAGAATGCGCAACGTGTACATTTGTTTTTTTTTGTACAATAAACCTTAAATAAATGAAATAAATAAAGTCGGCCAGTAATTATAATGTGTATGAAATAAATTCTAAGTACCCATATGATCGGCAGGTCATTTTTCAGAACAGTTTATATTTCTTCAGTGTTCTTGGGTTGGCCATGAAGTATGAAATTAGTACAGGTAGTTATTCTAAGATCCTGTCAACACATTGTTTGAGAGATAGCCATCTAGTTGTAGCAGGACATACAATTTTGTGTATTTAGTCTCTAGTAACTGGTTTTGAGTTGTGGAATGTTACACCTTCATACCTCATTGTTTCTATTAGGAAACGATAGTGCACATGCTTATGTTTCTTGCTTTTCTTGGTTTGGTTTTTCATCTCGCTTTGTTAGCTCAGTATTTTTATATAACTTCCTCTGGGTTTATTGGATTGTCCTTGGTATTGTATAACCACTACTTATTCTTTCTACGTGTAGGAACCTGCAAGGTGTAAAAATACCACTAGATTGTGTTGTTTGTTGAAGAAGAAGAAGAAGAAGAAGAAAAGGAAGTTATTTATTCAGCACACAAAAAACCATTACAAAAAAATCTTACAGAGAAACAAAATTTTAAAATCTTAGTGCTACCTTAAATAGGACGCTCACTCAGCATGTTGTCACGGAATCCGTGACGCTGATTTTCAGTGAGTGCCCCAAAACTAAAAACTGTTGTGATGTTTAATAATTTAATAATAATAGTATATAATAATATATATCCTGACATAACACATAATAAATTAATGAATAAAACCAAAATATTAAATCAAATATAAATAAAACAACATAGATACCAGGAAGTACCTTAATTTTCAAAATAAAAATAAATACTTGAAATGAATTTTCTATTTGGGTATAAAAATGTATTCCGTTACAGAATAAAGTGCCTTCTGTAAAAAATGGTTCTTTAGTCGACGGCTAAACGTTTCCTTGGATTTAATAAATTTATTAATTAATAATTTGTAAGAAGATTGACCTCGCTCGATAATAGCGCGCTGGTCGAACAAACGCATCGGTCATTCGCTTATCTGTGGAACGCAAATGTCAACATAAACAATTGACAGTACATAGAAAGATTTCCTAGCTTATTCGCTTATTTCTTCAATTTGTGGACTAATAGTTATTACTGAAGAACAAGTGGCTGTATAAAATGAAAATAGAGTACTCGCCGATAGCCACAAGGTGCACACAGGCAGCTGTGTTACGCGAAATGGTTAGTAATTATGATTCTATAATTTTAACTACATGCACCCTTTGAATGAGCTAGCATGATAGTCTCCATGATTATCTAAATCCACAGTAACCATTAAACAGGCAGGTAGCTCCGCAAAAATGAAAATTAAGTTCTCAAACTAGACTTGAGTATACTACCAAATGTTACAATTTAATTTAGTAGTTAGGTCCAGTATTGTTGCCAACCCCATTTGCTACTATAAGGAATAGTGCAATTAGTATGGGCTAAGTTCTTAGTAGAATCTATCCACATTTATCACCCACGTGTAAACCGGGTCGCCAAACCCAATCCTTGGCAATTATCGCGATTTTATAGAAATTTAGAAGACATTCTAGAGGAGAAAATTGACCTAGAAATGTCGCCCACCCGTTGAAAACCCTCTCACAGTGTTGGAAAGTGCGTCTAATGATACTGACAAAATATGGAAAGCTTTGCGATTAGTACCCGAGTTTGATGGAGATTCAAATGTGCCCATAAGATTTTTAGAATTTGTGACCAATTAATATTACATTATATTAATCCAGACCCTGGACATAACCTTCTCAATTCGGCACTATTAAATGGAATTCTAAATAAAATAACCGGCAGAGCCGCCTCTACCTTGGCAGCCAATGGCATACCAAGAGACTGGAACGGTATTCGGAACACGTTAATAAATTCATTTTCAGATCACAGGGACGAAACGGCCCTCTATATAGACTTGTCAATGCTAACGCAAGGGTCAGATACACCCTACGTATTTTTTGAACCAGTCCAAAATTTACTAACTACTATAATAACCTATGTCCAGCTACATGAGACCGTGCCAACTACGGTCGAGGCTAAGCGCAGTCTTTATCAAAAGATAGCACTACAAACGTATGTCATACAGAGGCATACACGAACCACTTGGTTCACGCATCCTTTGCATGCGACCTGACTCTTTAGAAAAAGCCTTGGAATTTGCGCAAGAGGAAATACTTATATTGTACTTAAAAAATAAAAACGCCCAACATAAATCATTTAAGGACCCTCCACAATTTCACAGATATTTGAACTACATACCATTTAATCCGCAATTAAAACAAAATAACCAACAAATCCCCAGATTGCCACTGAACCCGTTCATGAATCAAGTGCATCCAGTTAATAACTTTAACAATCGATTGCCTAACGCGTTTAAATCAAACCCCCCGCAACAACTGCCTATGTCAGCCCCCTACGGACAAGGACCTTCCATGACGCAAAAACATATGCGTGCCCTGCCGCGATCTAATATGACCACCGACTTTAGGATCCCACCCCGTCAAAATTACCAGCATAATTCCCCGGTACCGATGAGTGGAATAAGCCATCCCGTAGCGAGAATTTTACCCCCCACTGACCAGAATGAACAACACCAAATACATATGAATGAATCGCACAACCTTGACTATCATAACGACTACTTCGAAAACTATCCATGTGACTACTACTACACTGAACAAGACAGCCAATACGAGACTTATGATAATGACAATCTTGACCAACACGTAGAAAATTGCAATGAAAATGTACAGCCGGATTTTTCTCAGAAGCCTCAGTCAACACCCCCAAAATAGAACTAAAAATACAGGACAAGCGACAACTTCCATACATTCAAATTTCCAATCCGCCACTAAAACTATTAATCGACACAGGGGCAAATAAATCATTCATTAGCCCGACGCCTGCCGAACATTTTTTTTTTCAAATGTTCCTCTAAACTATGATCCTTTCATCGTCACAAATATCCACGCCACTACTCGAAACGATTATTCAATAACTGTTCCTTGCTTCAAAGAAATGAATGACCTAAAACCTATCAAGTTATACATTTATCGAATTCACGAATACTTCGACGGACTGATTGGACTAGACTTATTAAAACAATGGCGATCTAAAATCGACCAAGACACCCGCATATTAAGAACAGAATTCGCGAGCAATCCGATACACATGTACGAGTCACGCAACCCTGCATCGATAAAGATCCCCGCTAAATCTAGTCGAATAATTAGAGTGCCAGTTAATGTTTCTCAAGGTGACGTCTGTATAGACTACCAAACTATATGCGGATATTACATCTTAGATTGTGTAACTATGGCCAACAAAAACCACTCCTTAACAGAATTATTTAATCCATCCGAAAATTAAATCAATTTAAATTTTATAAAACCATTGCATGCACATGTCTTAAATGAACAGAGTACGTTGTTACCAAACGCCACACTTGCAGACTGCAAGGGCAAGCCCGGACGATTCCGAAAAGTGTTATCGCGGTTGCGCATGGACCATATGAATGACGAAGAGAAAGCGAACTTACCGTGTTTATGTTTATGTGAAGAATATTCTGATGTATTTCATCTAGACGACGAACCTTTAACTTTTAGGAGTAAAATAAAACACAGAATTAGGACACTAGACGAAGTGCATAGTAAAACTTATAGATACCCATATATACATAGAAAAGAAGTTCAGACCCAAATACAAAAAATGCTCGATCAAGGCATCATTAGACCTTCCTCTTCTGTCTGGAATGCACCCAAATGGATCGTGCACAAAAAACACGATGCATCTGGAAAAACTAAATGGCGATTAGTAGTGGACTTCCGAAAATTAAATGAAAAGACAATAGACGGTAGATGGACAATATACTGCGAGGACTTCAAAATGTTATTTGCACTGTTTACCTCGATGACATTCTCGTATTTTCGACATCACTCCAAGACCACATGGTAAATTAAAGAATTTAAAAGAGAAGAGAAGAAGACTGACTTAGCGAATCTAATTTTAAAATCCAAATGGACAAATCAGAATTTCTGAATCATGAAACTCCATACTCCATATTATTACTCCAGAAGGGGTCAAGGCTTACCCTGAAAATATTTCCGCGATTTTAAAATACCCTATTCCTAAAACGCCAAAACAGATCTCTAGGACTTCTAGGATACTAGAGACGTTTACTACTACAGATATTATCCCGAATTTTGCACGAATCACTAAACCGTTGACTGCATGTCTAAAGAAAGGAGCAAGAATCACCCTATCCCTGAATACGTTAAATGCTTTGAACACTGCAAGACTCTTTTAATCAATGACCCCATACTGCAATATCCTGATTTGTCCAAAGAGTTTTTACTGACGACAGACGCTTCTAACCTAGCCCTTGGCGCTATTCTCACACAAGGACCGATAGGTTCAGACAGACCGATAGCTTACGCATCTCGAACTCTCAATGACAGTGAAATTAATTACTCAACCATCGAAAAAGGACTGCTTGTCATAGTGTGGGCTACAAAATACTTTAGGCCTTACCTTTTTGGCCGGAAATTTAAAATCATCACAGACCATAAGCCACTTCAGTGGTTATTGAACATTAAGGAACCCAACTCTCGTCTTACAAGATGGAGACTTAAACTATCAGAATATATACATGATGACACCACGATAATCTATAAAAAGGGTAAAAACAACACAAATGCCGATGCTCTATCTCGAATCGAAATCCACAACGAAGAAATATCCTCAATTATAGCTAACCCTGGTTCAAGATGCACCAAGCACCTGATGAGAGGCCACTGATTAGTCAGTCCTCAACCGATACCGCACCCAGCTTAAGACCGCTATCCAGCCAGTCTAAAACTGACACCGCTCCGAGCCGAAGACCCATGAATAGCCCCTTATTTTTTTTTCGGATTTACCAACTGTTGATGACGGTAAAAACGACTTTCACGCTGAGACTACACACAAGTGTAGAGCACCCAATTTTAGAGGTCCCATATCCGACGACCCTTTAAATAAATTCAAACGTCAGCTTGTTATAAAAATCACAGACTCCAACAAATCTAAAGCCTAAAGAATCCATCCCATTTGAGAACTTTCATAGAACATATTCATATTCAGCAGGCAAACTTACAACAGCATTTAATATCTGCTATTAAAAACCATGTTGACCCTAAAATACGCACAGCAATTCTAGTTCTACCACTTACAAAAATGTTCACTATCGTACCTATTCGTCAACGCACATTTAAAAACTCAAACATGAATTTGATCATGGTTAAACAAGAAGTTCAAAATGTCAACGAATTCTTAATGCAAGATGATATCATTTCTAAATACCATATAGGAAAAACGAATCATAGAGGCATAAATGAAACGTATCTCGCACTATCCCAGCATTACTATTGGTCTAAACTCAAGGAAAGCATTACAAAATTAATAAATCAATGTTCCATATGTGGCTGCGCGAAATATGACCGCAATCCAATGAGACCTGAATTCCAAATCGTTCCCCCACCCTCTAAACCATTCCAACACATGCACGCTGATGTCGTCACAATTTAAAATGAAAAATATTTAACTTTCATGATACATTTTCTAAGTATGCTCAAGCGTATCTCTTACGCGATTGCACAGCCCCGAATATAATAAAGTCACTACTGACGTGGGTCCCACCATGGTTTTCCCTTATCCCAGAGGGACCGAATTCACAAATAGATTATTCGCTGAATTCCTTAAGTTTCATAACATACAGCACCACCTTACGGCCCCTAACGCACCGAATGAAAATGGCGTAATAGAACGCTTTAACAACACCCTCATAGAACATTTAAGATTACTCAAAATTCAGCATAAAAACGAGCCCGCGCATAATTTAGTACCGTACGCGTTAATAGCATACAACATTTCTATACGTGTAGATAGCCTAACGAAATGCCGACCACACGAACTATTATCTGGACACTTTGACCCTAGGAACCCGACTGATCTTAACTTGACCGAAAGACTTTTACAACAATACATGCAGGAATATAAAGAAAAAATAGAAGTCGTGTACAAAATTGCGCATGACGAATCATAATCAAACCGCTTAGAAATGATGACGAGACGAAATCAGAACCGAGAACCTGAAATTAACTATGACAATAACCGACAAGTATATATAAAAAACCCATCTGCACCAAAGCAGAAATTAGCACCGCGTTACTCTCACGATAAGGTCGTATCTAACTCACCCATTCATATATATATACGTCCCGAAAACCAGGATCAGTCGCAAAAAACTTCTTGAAACGGAATAAAAAATACTCTAAATTGTTACAGGACAACAATCTTCCTCGTGACCCTGACCCGGGCCCAAGCCGACCTACCTACTACCGACGACACTTGACAATATCAGACTTGACAACCTCTCCGACGGACCAGGCATCTTACCATTCAAGCTAGGTTTGACCAAAATCACCTCACATGAACACATTTTACTTCTGGAAATCAATCTTGACACGATTCAGACGCAAATTGAGAATGTACAATCCCAACTAACATATGTAGCGAATACAACTCCGAACCTAAATTCCCACTATTCAAAGAACAGATATTGCACCTATTTTCTAATATATATATATATAACCATGTCTAAATTACAGTCCTTTGAGCCCAGACGATCAAAGCGTGGCTTACTTAACCCACTCGGGACCCTAATCAAAAGTGTAATAGGTAATCTTGATAACGACGACGCGTTACACTTACAAAACGCTTTCACTATTCTTCAGAAGGAAAACCAAGTACTTTCTACTAGTTTAAACAAACATATTAGCATATACAAAGATTTGACTCTATAACAAACTCAAATTTTAAATAACAACCTAACTTTCAGTCAAAGGAAATTGGAAAAAGCTTTCGCCAATTTTATAAATAGTACGAATGCCGGTTAAGATCTATATGCCCAACATTCGCACCTAATTTAAATAATTTACACTTTCAGCGAAAATGTATATCTTTTATCTGAGCTGATTAGAATAGAAAGTTTAAACTTTTAGTCGCACTAATTCAATGCATTTTATCAATTAATGGCTTAAGTAATATGATAAGAAAGATAAAGGCCAGTTATGGACCCGTATCCTTATTAGATTAGATATTAGGTATTATTATGATATGATTAATTTAGGATCATACTTTATTGATAAAAAGGTCGTTATAGTTCTGAAATTTCCCATTATGCCCCCAACAACCTATGATCTTTACAGACTATCTCCCGTACCCAATAGATACTCCCAAATCATTATACCCCTTACCCCTTTCTGGCAACCAACTCCAAGGAATTCGTATACATGGAGGCAGAATATCCTAAGATCGACACGTGGTACATCTGCAAACAACAAACTATTCATCAAAACCTAACTCAACAAGACTGCATCACCCGGCTCATACATGAACAAGAGATGGATTAAGACAATGTTACGCCAAGAAGCTCGAGGCGGTCGGTAATCGGCACGGTTACATCTCGGAAAGTAGGGGCCAGATCAAATGGCCTCTTTTTAGCGGAAAACAGACACGCCTGGGTTTTTGCGGCATTGAACCCAACCAGATTGGCATCGCCCCAATCGGAAACTGCCTTGAGAGAAAGGTTCAAACGCTCAACCATGGCTTCTCTGTGAGACTGGATTTCGACCGCACTGGCACACGCTGTGGATATGTAACTCTCTACGACAGTGCTGTCGTCCGCGTACCCAAAGATACCAGGATTCAGCAGGTCGTTGATGTGTAGCAGAAAAAGAGTCGCAGAGAGCACTGATCCCTGGGGGACACCGACGTTGACAGCCATTAGATCTGACGAGCAGCCATCAATGACCACTCGAATATATCTATCCCTCAGAAAGTCCGATATCCAAGCACAAAAACCAGCGGGCAGACCGTAAGAATAAAGCTTGCAAAAGGTCGTCGTGCCAGACCCTGTCAAAGGCTTTGGAAATATCAAGAGAAGCCGCTAGAGCTTCTCCGTACTTCTCAATGGCCTCACTCCAGATATGTGTGGCGTACGCTAGAAGATCCCCAGTGGACCGATTTCGGCGAATGCCGTATTGGCGATCACTGAGGAGGTCATTAGATTATAGGTACGCCAAAAGTCTATTATTCAGGACACGTTCCATACTCTTGCAGAGAATGGACGTGACCGAAATGGGCCTGTAGTTAGCAGGGTCAGCGCGGCTGCCCTTTTTGGGCACAGGCTGCACATAAGCAAGCTACCTAGATTTCGGAACTATACTGTTCTTCTTTTATGGTGTGCCGTACCAATCTAAATGCTTACTGGTGAAATTAGTCTTCAAGGGACATCATGTTCTACCTCGACGACGGATTCACATCATTGGACCCTGTACTAGCAACCTGGTAGCCGGATAAAACTAGTTGAAGTGCAGAACTTTAAGAGATATTGGTGCTCATGTGTTTTAGTGATAAACTGTTGAATTGGTGGTGCTAGTTATGTGTACTGCGATAGTGGTCGTTTTGTTTTAACAAAAATATTGTATTTTGTTATTTATAATGAATTGTAGCTTTTTAATATCCAAGCAAAAACTTGTGGTAGGCGATGAATGTTTATTTAATGCTTGTGGCCTTGTTATGTCACAATGACATAGGTATTTGTACCCTGTCTTGGTCTCTTGACACATTTAGATAGTGTTTTTTATCATGTTAGTAAATGTAGTGAGATGACCTATTAAATTATGTGATATTTGTAGTGCCTTGCATATGAAGAAACTTCTGCCATTTTAAGTGCCACTAAAGTTAAAGTCGTTTTGGGGTATTTTTAGGGTTAGGATGTTCTGTTGTTCGCAGGTGGTGATTACATCAACCAAGGTTGTTACCATACCAAGTATGTGGTACTAAAATCGGTTGAGTCACTCAAGATGCAGATATGTACGCGTGAGGTATGTGGTCTGGTTTTATGTTTCAGTTATATACAGCTGGAGTGAAACATGTTGGCGTATCTTGATGAAGAAGCCACTTTTGCCAGACTCATGCTGGTGTTTGTACTATTGGACAGACAGACTGACTGGCCAGCAGTCCGTTTCCAAGATCCAGTTTACCGGAACAAGACTCCGCCCATTCAACTTGTTGACGAAGACTGTTGGATTGAACAATCTGAGGTAGTGTCCCAAGTTTATTTTATTTATAGCTACAGTTTAAAACTTGTTTGAAGAAGAGCTGTTTGTGTTTTGTTTTGGTCATCACATTAATTCAAGGTTTTTTTTTTAAGCATTGTCCATATCTATATGATAAGACAGCTGATCATTCATTACAGAAAGGCTCAATTACTTTGTTGTGAAAGTTGGAAGCATACTGAATATTAATTGGATATTGATTCTAAGCTCAATCTGTTTTTATTGCCTATTATTTGAAAATTTAAATTCTCTATTGCCAATACACTCAGCAATCTGAGCGTAAGGTTCTGGTAAAAAGAAAGTCTATTCCAAATACTATTATTCTGGCAATATTAGTTCTTATAGCTTTATGAATATACCCATGGATTACTGATAATGCTAGGTCTGAAAGAAATTGATCTGTGTCATTGTCAGGTATGTCTTCGCTTTGTGCTTTGTCATCATGAGATAAGTGGCAGTGAGCCCAACAAATTATTACTTATGTAGATGTCAATTCAAATTGTTTGTTTGTTGACTATTCTTATTATTTTGAGCTATCTTTGAAATGATAATTATGAAGTACCTTGAATATATGTTGAATAATTCTCTTTTTATTGAATTTTGTGATTGACATGACTAAAATGATATGAGTATAATAAATGTATATGTGTGTGATGAGTATATGTCCACACTTGTATTGTCCATTATGACTTGTTTAAGAACAGTCTTATAATTTATAATATGAATATTGATTATGTTTTATGGATAATTACAATTCAACATTATTATTATTTTAAAATGATGACTCCGTGAACATTATGAATGAGTCTTGTATAATAAATAATATTCATATAAATGGAACATAATTGAACTAATGCGAGCAATTATATGGTTTCAGAGTATGATGCTGTGCCCGAACTGGTGCCAATGTCTGACGGTTTTTGCTGTGACTAGTGGTCCATGTCCTTGAGAAGAAGAGGATGAAGTGCTCAAGCTGACAGTTTAGTCTATCAGTTATGGCTGTGACTTTTAATCACTATCATCATAAGTCTGACAGTGTCTACTATGACTAGTGGTCCATTGTCCTGGAGGGGAAGAAGATAAAGTACTCGAGTTGACAGTTGAGTCTGACAGTTATGGCTGTGACTCTTAGTCAACCATTCAAAAGGTAAGTACTGTAGTACCCAAACTGGAGGCTGAGGCTAACAGCGACTGCTGTGTCTCTTAGTCCTTAATGGACCAAGGCATTTGTCTTTACCATTTCATGGCAAGTACTGCTCAAGCTGGAATCTAAGACTAAAAAGATTTTTTTGTCTTGATTATCATTCATCATCATCATCTTCGAACGCACGTTTTGTTCGACGGGAAGGATGCAGAGCTCGTGCTCAAGCCTGCGTCTGGCAGCGAGCGTTGCGAACGCCTCGTGCGTAGTATGTGCTGTTACAGACCTTTAGCATAACTATTCCTGATGATGATCAGAGGAATATGGTAACTGTTTTTTACTATTTGTTCATACTTATATTTTTATTTTATCAGACTGATGTTCATGTGTCATGTTCCCAATGAAATTATTTTGTCGATGGAGAAGTTGTTTCCATTTACATGCACTCCTTAAGGGGAAGCTAAGAACGTCAGTGAATCAACTCGTTGAATTTAATCTAATGTTTCATATTTTGACACAAATATTTAATTAATTATTATGGGACAGATTCAATATAGGCACAATTTTTATTATTTATTGTTTCTCATAAACAAGGCCTATATATACTATGTGCAGAGCTAAATGCGAGTTGTGTGTTTACATTTATTTATTGTTTACAAGTAACATTGAAAAACTGTAGTAAACACATGTTCCTTTATAAGTAAGAGTGAGAGGTAAAAATTATGCAAATGTATGCACTTTTTTGGTTTCAAATTCAACATGGATACTGTTTTGTTTTTGAAATGTGGAGGCATAAATATGCAAATGTGTAACTTTGTCTTTGTGTGAAAACCAAAATACTTAGTTCTGAATTAATTAATATTTTATGTGCTCAACTATACCTAAGGGTGTTTCTACTGTAACTTGGTTTCTACAGTCATCACACATTTGTAAACTTGAGAAACCCAAGAGCAAATCTATTCAATCATTATCATTAAAATTGTTAGCTATCCTGGGTGTCTCATATACATATATTTACTTGATAAATGAATAGATAATTTTTCTATTTGTGTGTAAGCTTTGGCATTTTTCCTCACTTTACTTTTGTCATATTTAAGCCATTTCTTTTGTAATTATTTTACAAATAGATAATTGAGTAAATATTCTTGCGTTATCTGTTAGCGACAATTAATTATTGTCTTTTACATGTTAAAAGTATGTTTTAACATTGTCAGATTTTGCATAAGTAGGGTTTGCCAATGATTTTAATGAAATCATCTAATGGCTTAATGATTTAGATAAATCACTCATTAAGGCCCTAATTGTTGATCTCGCAAGCAGCTTTTGTGAAGCTTTGTTTTAATCTGAGTGTTAAGCTTTTGCCGATGCAGTTGTGAACACTTTTGTCAGGAATTTCTTGCATGAAGTTTTTGATAAAAATTGTAATTTCACACTTTACAGTGGTAACAAGTAAGTGCTTTGAGATTACCTAGAAACACGGGTATTGCCATGATATAAAGTGGTTGCATAACTGCTAAGTGCCTAACAAATACTATGTCTAGTTTCAAACTTTTTTTTACCTTTGTCATTTGAATGTAGAGTCATAGTTTGTTGCATATATGTATGTAGATTTGTAACTGTAATTTCTTTTCCTCATTTAATGTCAAGTGTGAGGGAAAGTGTTGGAATAACTGTATGTATACACCCTTAACATTTATTGTCTCTGATCTATTAAAAAGAAAATTTGTTGTCTATGCTCTCTCTTCGCTCGAACCTTATCCGGTACACACGTATGTCTTTGATCTGCAAATTACTTACTTAAATAATAAAACTAAGTCTGTCCTGAAGATGTGTTTGACTTCACCAACCACTCCGCTGATCGTCTCGTCCTCATCCACTGCCGCACACTCTCCAACAATTTGATCTGCTGTTTTAAGTCTTAAACCTTCGTAAAATTCCTCTATCCATACTCCTTCACGTTTGGGAGTAAGTTATCAAACGTGTGGCGCCCTGATCATCGCCATACATTTAAAGTCGGCAGCCTCAAGAAACTTGCCCACCCTTATGAGACTTTCTAGCTGCTGACTAGCACGGAGCATTTCACCAAGTGTGGACGAGTCGCAGGCTCGTCAAGTGGCATGCACACGTAAGTAAAGGTAATCCGTCTTTACAGACCCACCACATACGGAACCCTGTTACAATACCAGTCCCAAGGGAAATTCGAAAGAGGCGTGTCAGCACAGGAGCCAACTTAGGTGCACAAGTCCTCAGAACAATGGCTGGAATACCATCGGGGCCACTGGCTTTATTCAAGTCAAGATTGCGCAGCACTCTTCGAACCTCCGTTTGGCGAATGAGAATTTCCGACATGGCTGTCGGGCAGCCAGAAGGTGCAGGAGGTGAGGCGCTACAAGCATCCAGGCGCGAATTCTCCGCAAACATAGAAACAAACAAGTTTGCTTTCTCGTCAGCAGTGTGGGCAAGCGACCCATCAGGTTTTAGCAGTGGAGGCAGTGAGAGGCGGCAGAAATTGCCCTCGACCGACTTAGCCAGGGACCAAAAAACTATACTACCCGCGGGGTATGAAGCTAATTTACTCCCTACGCGGCTTATGTGGTCGAAGCGGGCCCTCTGAAGGACATTTTTGCAGGACTTGGCAGCCTTATTAAAGGCTTTCTTCCTCTGGCTGATATCCTTTGCCTTGCGGTGTCGAGCATCAACCCAGGCAAGGTATGCGTCGTGCTTCAGCGCCTCTGCGCGTCCACATTGAGGTCCAAACCAAGGGCGAGTTTTGGCGGACAGACATACATCGGAGAATGGGATAAAATATTCCATACCCAGTCGGAGTACATCCGTCACGGCATCCGCACAGGTTGAAGGATTGCCGGAAGAGAAGCAGACTGACTGCCAAGGATAAGATGCAAAAAAGGACCGCATCTCATCCCAATCTGCTGACCTGTATCGCCACGTCCGCCGACTGCCCTAGGGCTGGGGTCGGATGGAGAATATACTGATACAAAATTAACCAGACAATGATCGGAATTACCTAAGGGCGACGAGGTCGTCACTGACCGACCGGATCATTTGTCAGCAGAAGGTCCAAACAATAAGGCGTATGCGTATCAACATCAGGTGTAGTACTCTCTTAAGTACAATATAGTCACCTAATATATAAGTATTCACTGGCTCGATACCACACCAATGTCAGACAGACGTCCACCACCGACCGTGGCTATCACCTGACTGCCTACCCACAACCGTGTGCTCGAGACAGCGCTATAGCTGTTATGTATAAAACAGATAGACAAACACTACGAGGCTTGCACTGAAAGTGGCGGGAATCGAATACTTATTAATTTATTTTTAACATGTCGACGCTTATCTAAAACAAGTTGGTATCACGAAATAGTCCATTTTGCAATTAAGTATAAGACTAGGCGCAGAATACGCTAAAGTTTATCGTGACTAAGACTCCCGTGTTCTAGTTCAAAAATTTACCACCGTGGCAGCATTGTGCCGTTATGTCATTGGTGGGGAGTCGACGCCATTTTATCTGCAAGACCGCCCGTAGGCCAGTTGAGCCATAGCAATTGACGCCGTCACTGTTTTTCTTTGTGGACTAACGGCACATCTCGAAATAATACGACAACACACCTTAAACTTTATGCACAACAGCGGCATAACACGAAATAGTCCAGTGGAACAGTGGTAACATTTTGTGCAATACAGAATTATTAATGGATGGTGCACTATCCGTGAAACAGTAAGTACAGATGTTATGACTTAATATGAAATAAGCGAGTATTCACGAAAATAATGAAAGTTGACTTGTTCACGTAAGCGAAATAGGCTCCTATACTACATAAGATTTAATTCATTATAGGTATACTTTACGAATTCAGACCATGTTAATTATAATTAAGCATTTAATTATTTGATTCAAAACGAGTACAGCCACTACAGATGATAAATAACGATCATATTTAGTAATCTTACGTAGATGTTTTATTGTAATAAAAAGCATTCTTTACGTATTCAAGTTATTATATCTATTAAATAATAAAATCGACATCTAGTACCCTTATGGGTTCTAGACGACAAGCCTTATTGAGCAAATAAGTTATAGATCTATGTACAGTTGACTACAAAAAGTCCTTAAGTCAAGGCAATAAAGTAGTGTATAAATATTACTATTTTAACTTTAGCTCTATCGATCTCTTTGTACTTTTTTGTACGTTATTGTGTTAAATTATGAAAATGTTGTTTTACTACTAGCTGAAGTTTCTTGCGGTGTTTCTTCTCTTCAAATGTCACTTTTCGAAGCGCTAGTAGAATAAGACTTGTGAAAGTGCCCATTTTGGCATACTTTATAAGGATTTGTCCCACATGACTTTGCGTCAGAGAATCAGCCTTTCTTTCGGTAGTATAACTTGATAATAAACTTTGGTTACAGAAATGAACACACGAACTGGGAGAATGTTCCAAAATCTGAAAATCGATTTAAAAATTGGAAAAAGACCGCCGCCTTGTAAAGAAGATCCTAGTAACTTGACTGACCGTGAAGATTATTCATCTGATGACAGTGTGAAAGATCCTACATTTACAGACTACCCGCGACGTCGTTCATATTCCTCTTCGAGTTCCAGTGATAATGGCGTAAGTGCACCCCGCAAAAAACGGAAACAACACTCAAAAACCAGCTGCAGTGTATTAAATGAAAAACCAGATAATATTGTGGTATGTACAAATCCTGAAAATGTCATACAATTTCAAGAAACAAACAGCACGAATTTGCTCGGTAACGGGAAAAGAAAATAAAAGCTTGATGTTAACTGGCACGAAAGATACAGACTCACAAAATATTGACGACGATAGTGGAGATAACACGCATGACAGCACTCAAATATCTGCATTTAATGTGTCTTCCGTGGAGTGTATTCAAATTTCTCCTCAGAAATCTAGCTTGATGTTAACTGGCACGAAAGATACAGACTCACAAAATATTGACGATGAAAGTCGAGATAACACGCATGACAGCACTGAAATATCTGCATTTAATGTGACTTCCGTGGAGTGTATTCAAATTTCTCCTCCGAAATCTCCGCCGAAAGCTTCGAGTTTTTCTTCAGGCTCCTCTTCCAGCTCTTCTTCCAGCTCTTCTTCCAGTTCTTCTTCCAGCTCTTCTTCAAGCTCTTCCTCGAGCAGTTCAGAAGATTCCGAAGACGATTCAAATCAAGTCCGAGTGAACAAGGTCAGTTCTTCTAATGAGGTATCCCCTATCGAGCCATTATCTTCCCCAGTGTGTGGTGTTATCGACGACTTTCCGAACACTCAACAAATCGAAATACCTTCTTCATGTAACTCCGTTGCTGATAGTGAGGATGATGACAACACAAATACTCAACTGAGCTCAACTGTTCATCAGAACACACTGGTAAACGATAAACGAGCTGGACAAGGTAAACTGAACATCAATATTGTTCCTTACTCTTTCACTGACGACTCTTCCAGTTCAAATAGCGATACGACTCCTTCAAATGGATGTCATAAGAATGAAAATGATACAGCTGGAACTAACATTGCCGAAGAAAATGAACTTGCTTGTAATAATAAAGGGACACGAAAAAAAAGAGCGGCACCTGAGAGTTGGATTCGCAACACAGCCAAGAGACTGAAAAATAGTGGTAAGTCATATACTTCAAGATCTAACCGTGTTGTACCTGAAAAAACTTTGAAACCACCCTGTACTACAAAATGTAAGCAAAATTGTAGCCAAACCTTCACTGAAACTCAACGCAAAATAATCTTTAAAAATTACTGGGATATGGGTGACTTGCAGCGACAACGTGAGTATATTTTACGGCATATTTCTCCTATCCACCCAAAATACTCATATAAAGTTCACAACAGCAACCGTGGTCACAATAATGCATTCTATATCACTGTAAATCAGCAGAGGATAAGGGTGTGCAAGATATTTTTCAAGGCCACATTAGATATCACAGATCGTGTCATCAGAACTGTTATACAAAAAACTGAGGATGATAACGACAGTAGTGTTTTATCTTTAGATCAACGTGGTAAGCACACTAATCACAAAACCGTTGATCCGGAAATAAAAGACAGCGTGCGGGAGCACATAAACAGAATTCCTAGAGTAGAAAGCCACTACTGTCGTGCTTGCACTACAAAAGAGTATATCGATGGTGGCAAAAGTATCGCGGACTTACATCGCGATTATATTAAAGAACGAGAATTGCAAAATCTTCCTTATTCGAACTATTTAATGTATAATCATATTTTTAACGAACAGAATATTTCATTCCATCAGCCCAAAAAAGACCAATGTGAAGATTGCGTTTCTTATGCGAACTCAACAGAAACAGAAAAAGCAAAAAATAAAGATAAATTTGATACTCATATAAATGAAAAAATGCTAGCTCGAACTGAAAAGGATAAAGATAAAAAAAATAGTTCCAATACTACTATAGTGTGCGTCTACGATCTCCAAGCAACGATGCCGTGCCCAAAAGGAGACGTTTCCACATTTTATTATCTTTCGAAACTGAATGTATACAATTTCACGATCTGCAACATGAAAGATAACAATGTGTCTTGCTATGTATGGCACGAAGGCGAAGCTAGACGCGGAGTTACAGAAATTGGAACTTGTGTTATGAAATACATGGAAGATCTCAAAGTTAAGGCAACTCAACTTAATTCTAAACTTGATGTCATATTTTATTCTGACAACTGCACTGGCCAACATAAAAACCACTTCATGATCGCACTCTACGTTTATGTTGTTAATCATTTTGAGCACATAAATTCCATAACACACAAATTTCTGATTAAAGGGCATACGCAAAATGAAGGTGATAGTGCTCACTCAGTTATAGAAAGACAAGTAAAAAAACTCTTAAATCGGGTCCCATATACTCACCAGACCAATATTATCTTATGATTCGGAATGCAAAAAAAACTGGAAAACCATATGAAGTAACAGAAATGATGCATACTGATTTTATCGATATCAAACACATAGCGTCAGGATTGGGGAAAAACTATACAAAAAACACAGACAACAATGTAGTAAAATTATCAGACATTAAAATAGTGCAAGTAACAAATGATGAAATAAATAAATATTCTTTCTTATATAAAACTTCATTTAATGAATCAGAAACCTACAAAACAGTTTTGATTGATACAGCAAAAACCCGGAGTTCAAGAAGCAACAATGAAAGCTCTATAAAGCCGGCTTATCAACAGCGGATCCCAGTAGCAGAGGCAAAGAAGAAAGGCCTTCTTCAATTGATTGCCAAAAATATCGTCCCAAGATTTTATAGCAATTTTTATGAAAATTTGTAAGACTGATGCTGTAGACTGATTAGAGATTTTGTTGATTTATTATTAAGGTTAGACTAGTAGGATTTTAAAACATATTTATTGAGAGTCCTTACACTTGATTTATTATTGCTCTAAAGAAGATCTCATTAAAATAATCTTAAACTAGCAACTGTCAAGGACTTTTAATAAATTTATTTTATTGATGGTATAACCATGGCTGTGATTGTCTGTTAGAAGATATTGTTTTAATTTTTTTTTTACTTAAAAAATTTGGAAAAGTATTATTTTCGAAGTTTGTTTATTTTGTAATATTTTGATACCGGAGAAAAGTTTTGTATAAACTTATAGTAGAGGTTACCTAATAATAGAGGCATTTTAGTAATTAGGAGATACTAGAACACAAACTATACTGTGTTGTAAACTAAAATATACCGTTATTATCTGTAAAGTTTAATTATTATTATGAGGCATGTCGTTTTAGGCCATTATTGTCCATATAAAAAAATAGTATTTAAGAAACAAAACACAATAAGTTAATATTCTTTATAAATTTTATTTGAATGTTTGTCTTAAAGACGAATAATCCACTATTGTTCATAAGAAAAAACTTAATTCTCGAAACTTTTTCTATTGTGACGTTATTGCACCTAAATATTTACATATTTTGAGTTGCGACTCGATTTTATCGTGTCACAACTCTAAGTTGTGGTGTTTTTTTTGCGTTTTTTTGTATTGATTTAAGTCTTATTCATTTTTTTTTTGTTATTTTGAATTCTTATATAAAAACGGAAGCTGTGATTAAAAGAAGATTTCCGATTGGTTTTCGTAATAAAAAGTTATGAGGATGTATTTTTTGTGTTTTTTTTAAACCTCTCTCCTGAAAAAACACACATTTTGAGATACCGAGTTCTTTTAGATAAGCGTCGATGTATTATACCTTTTTATAATCTCTGAAGTTTCCTTATCTCAACACACTGGCCACTTAGAAAAAAAAAGTATGGTTCGGTTTCAATTGTTTATTGAAGTCGTCGAGTCACTGCTTAAAATGGAATTGTGCCGTGAAAATTTCAGAGCTATGATTTATTATGACTTTAAAAGTGGACTAACACAAAAACAATGTGAAGAGCGGATGGTTGCTGCTTTTAATATTGAAGCTCCTTCAAAGACTACAATATACAGGTGGTATTCAGAATTTCAACGTGGCCGTGTATCCCTCACCGACGAAGTGCGTGAAGGTCGACCAAAATCGGCAGTCACGCAAGAAAACGTCGATGTTGTGCGTCGTCTGATAAATGAAGACCGACATGTGACATATCGGGAAATTCAAGAGCACCTGGGTATTGGAATGAGTCAAATACAAATTATTTTAAAAGAAGAATTAGGCGTGAAAAAGTTATTTTCCCGTTGGATACCTCACCTATTGTCTGACGAGCAGAAAATAGTCCGTGTCAATTGGTGCCGCAAAACTTTGAAAAGATTTAACAAGGGACGCTCAAATGCTGTTTTTAGCATAGTATCAGGTGACGAGTCGTGGATATACGCTTATGAGCCTGAAACTAAAAACCAATCCCGAGTATGGGTCTTCGAAGACGAGCTCAAACCCACAAAAGTTGTTCGTTCTCGCAGTACGGCTAAGAAGATGGTGGCTACGTTTATCTCTAAATCTGGTCACGTAGCTACTGTGGCTCTTGAGGATCGTAGAACAGTCAATGCTGATTGGTACACCACTATTTGTTTGCCGAACGTCTTTGCTGAACTCCGAAAAACAAACCCTAGTCGTCGCATCATCCTTCACCACGACAACGCCAGCCCACACACCGCTCGGACAACAACTGAGTACCTGGACGGTGAAAAAGTCGAAATATTGGACCACCCTCCATATAGCCCTGACTTAAGTCCCAACGACTTTTTTACATTCCCCAGAATCAAGGACAAACTGCGTGGTCAGCGGTTTCAGACGCCAGAAGAAGCAGTGGAGGCCTATAAAATAGCCATTTTGTCGACCCCTACTTCAGAGTTCAAAAAGTGCTTTATGGACTGGTTTGAACGCATGCATAAGTGCATGAAATACAAAGGAGAATATTTTGAAAAACAATAAAAATAAATAAACTCACTTATACTGCATATTTTCTTCTATTCCCGAAACTTTCAGTTTTACCCTCGTACATCCCTTCCTTATTATAATTTATTTAATTCAATTAACCTGATCAATAAATCATCACAGTTAGGTGCTAGTTCAATTACTTGATTCACTGGCACTTGCATCGTGATTGTTCCCATTTCCTTAAACTGTCCATTTGCCTTGGACTTTCTTTGGATATAGCACAACTACGTCTCAGCCTTCTGCGTGTTCCACAACATGAGGTATACGTTTGAAATTTATATACTTTTAATCACTATCATCATAAGTCTGACAGTGTCTACTATGACTAGTGGTCCATTGTCCTGGAGGGGAAGAAGATAAAGTACTCGAGTTGACAGTTGAGTCTGACAGTTATGGCTGTGACTCTTAGTCAAACATTCAAAAGGTAAGTACTGTAGTACCCAAACTGGAGGCTGAGGCTAACAGCGACTGCTGTGTCTCTTAGTACTTAATGGACCAAGGCATTTGTCTTTACCATTTCATGGCAAGTACTGCTCAAGCTGGAGTCTAAGACTAAAAAGATTTTTTTTGTCTTGATTATCATTCATCATTATCATCTTCGAACGCACGTTTTGTTCGAGGGGAAGGATACAGAGCTCGTGCTCAAGCCTGCGTCTGGCAGCGAGCGTTGCGAACGCCTCGTGCGTAGTATGTGCTGTTACAGGCCTTTAGCATAACTATTCCTGATGATGATCAGAGGAATATGGTAACTGTTCTTTACTATTTGTTCATATTTTTATTTTATCAGACTGATGTTCATGTGTCATGTTCGCAATGAAATTATTTTGTCGATGGAGTAGTTGTTTCCATTTACATGCACTCCTTAAGGGGAAGCTAAGAACGTCAGTGAATTAACTCGTTGAATTTAATCTAAAAGCCGAGCCACACCGAAGCGGTGTGTCAGCGGTGATACAACGCGCACGCCACGCACACGCGCACGTGCTGCGCACGCATTCGGTGTGGCTCGGCCTTTGTGTTTCATATTTTGACACAAATATTTAATTAATTATTATGGGACAGATTCAATATAGGCACAATTTTTATTATCTATTGTTTCTCATAAACAAGGCCTATATATACTATGTGCAGAGCTAAATGCGAGTTGTGTGTTTACATTTATTTATTGTTTACAAGTAACACTCTCCCAATATCATATTCATGTAACTCTTGTAGTTTAGATGTGGTTAAAGGTTCTGGTGGACGCGACGGCAGTGGCGGCAGCGGTGTGGTTGCCAATGGCGAAGATGGCTTTGGCGCTAATTTATCCGCCGTTACTGAAAGACGGAGATCTATTAGTGAATCTAAACTTTCTTAATGTGGTCACAAATCCACGATTCAGTGATGTGATGGTGGTGGTAGGATGAAAGTCGGCGTTACATCCATTCCATTGTTTGCAGTGTCTATTCCATCCACCCGAAGATTTAAGACCTGAGTCATAAGCCATACCTAAATAACCAAGGCTAGATAGATTCCTTCCATGAAACATGAAATTATATTTAACCACCAGTAAAGTAAAGGAAATACCTACCGTAACTACTCGAATTCGGACGCGCCGGTACATTAAATAGGTAAATGACTTATTTTGCTCCGTTTTAGTTTACATAATTACATACCAAAATTTCATTTCACATTAGTTAGTGAAAAGACATTACGTAGGTTAATGTAATTTCTCAGGTTACTATTAGGTATAGGTAAGTACATATCTACATGGATGCCGCTTTCAATATTCAAAAAGGCACTACGACTACGCCCCACCTCCATCGATCAAGGCACGGCCTCACTGGTGCTATAAGGTAACTAACAAAAATTTCGTCAAAATTTTCATTTTTGGTACTAGCTTTTATAACCGACTCGACTGTACCCTTTTTTAATTTTTCCACAGTCATCAAAATCGAATGAGCCCAAACACGATGAATTTATCTTGTGTAGTTTAGGAGTAGCTATGGCCTTCTGTTTCCATCATCAAATCAGCTCGGTGATACCATAATATTGCATTGTCACCGAATTTACATCAGTATGCCAAATTTCAGTTCAATCGGATGAATCGCATACCGGAAAATGGCTTAAAAAGGATTACAAATTTAACTTACATTCGAACAGCGCAAGCTAAATATATAAATCATTTCATCATATCAGCCACCTGCCTGTCCACTGCTGGACATACGCCTCCCCATACGAAAAACACAATGACCGGTTCACCATCAAAGCGTCACCCGCATCCAGCGGACTACCTTACCAGATCATGTGTGTGCGCCTTGCGGTAAAATATATGCAAGCTTATAGGCGGATGCTACACGCGTGATATTTGGATGGTTGATACAGATAGTGGATTTTTAGATTACCAGAAATCCAACGCGCGAATATCGCGCGTGTAGCATCCGCCATAGTCTCACACACACACACATACCACCGCAAGCAGAAGTAGGCTTAGAACCACATCACAATCAAACTTACATGATGAAGTTTTCAATGGATTAGAATTTTCAGAAGACGGTTCCACTTTACCAATACCTTCTTTCTTCTTTTTACACACGAAAAATGAACGCAAATCACCTTGTTTTCGTTTCGATGACATTTTACGCGTGACCTACACTTTACAATATGCAGTATCAATTATAGTTAACAATAAAAATAAAATAAATAAGTAATTATGCAAATTACGTAATTATTTTCAAGACATTGAGTAGGGTCACCTAAGGTCACTTCACTTGTTTAGAAAGAAAGTAACTGCGGGGCGGAGTGGAGTGGGAGCGGCAGGGTTAGGCGACTCGGGGGGCTTGCACTGGGTGGGGCGGGGCGCGTCGGATTTAAAATTGAAACCTAGCTCGCGTCACCCGGGGCCGCCAGTCAGTCGCGGGCCGTCGCCGCCCAAGCGAACACGTGTGCTTCGTGTTGTGATCCACCGCCGCCGCCGACGACACGCGCATATACTCCTATTTATTTTGTCCATTTTAAGGCATTTAACGCGCAATCTTCTTTCTATGGTTGTCTAAAGCCCCCCGCAATCTTTCGTTAATTATGTAAAAACATTCAGAGACCCACTTTTTTAAATAAGTTCGATGAGAAAATTAATACTATTCTGTTTGTGGCGCGAGAGCGATTCGCGGACCGCCGCTGCCAACGCGAGGCGCTCTCACTGCTCTCAGCGCCTGTTTTCGGCGGGTGAATATGAAAAACTGTATATATTGCGTTGCTGATATTTGTTTTTTTATTTAATTTTACTGTTTCTTAACGTTGCGCTCCTTTCGCAAGCAAGGCATCGAGTCCTAAGGCCCCTAAGGGGCGGGTCCGGACCCCCCAGACCCGCCCCTCTTATATTATATACGTCCCTGATTGAGGTTCTTTAAAGAAGCTAAGCATTGTTTTATTTTGGATAAAAATGTCCTAATATTTGTTGGGTTTGATTTGAACAAGGAATTCAAGTCGAGCAGTGTGTTAATGTGTTCATTTATTATCTTAGATGTGTGATTGTATCTGTCATTTAACAAGTTAAGAGCCTCGTCGTAACTTGGCATTGTTAAAGAAAGATTCTTTATAATGCCGAGTGGCTCCTTATCCAAAAACGAACTCAGGTAATAGAGCTTTTGCACATTATCAATGGACTTATCATTGTGGATTATTGCACGAAACAAACTCATAAACGGTGTATACTCACTGTATTTACCGGTGAATGTAGGAATTTGGATTGTAGGCAAACGGGCCTTAAAAGCGATACTCGCATCGGCAGACGGTGATGCTTTGGTTTTGATT
Source organism: Notocelia uddmanniana (assembly GCA_905163555.1). Lineage (NCBI taxonomy): Eukaryota > Metazoa > Arthropoda > Insecta > Lepidoptera > Tortricidae > Notocelia > Notocelia uddmanniana. Next base: position 14,641,699 of record LR991063.1, on the reverse strand, counting down.
GCCTCGTTTATGATCGTAAGGATGTGAAAATATTTGTCTTCGACATCCGCCACATCCTCATTATCCTGTTCGTCGTGAGCTAAAATTTGCTTGTTGTAAGTTTCGTACTCGTTGTACAGTTCTAATAGCCTAGACCGCTTGGATTGTAGTGTCGACAGTAGGTTCAAATCCACATCTTGCGGATTTGCAACAAAATTATACAATCGCGTGATGGATGACTTAGTATATCCCCTTGAGGCTTTTAATTGTTTCAAATCAGTCATTTTATCACACTGATACTTATTTTTAAGATTAACACATACGATACGCACAAACAATGTAATTGCTAATACTACGACAAAAGTACAAACCTCGCCTGTGCCTCCCTCCCTGTCCTGTGTCTCCTCGCCTCGGCCTGTGTAGCCTAGTTGGTAGTGCCACTGCCTCCGAAGCTAGAGGTCCCGGGTTCGATTCCCGGTAAGGGCATTTGTTTCTGTGGTGAGCAGAGACATTTGTTCCTGAGACTTGGATGTTTTTCTATGTATTTATGTATATATCTATTAAATATGTCGTCGTCTGGTACCCATAACACAAGCCTTATTGAGCTTACTGTGGGACTAGTTCGATTTGTGTAAAAAATTGTCCCAATATATTTATTTATTTAAAACAATATGTCCGCTATTTCGCTACTCGGAATATTCACGTTGCACTTATTGTTATTACCAACTTAGATGTTAAAATTATTGCATCAGTCAACGATAGATTCTTAAGATTCGTTGTTTGTCCCTCGTTCATAGCGGTTCCGCTGCTTGCCGCTCCACAGTAGCGCCACGTCGCCGGCGCAAGTCTTCGAGCGAGAGCGAGACGTATTAAGAATGCTTGCCATTGCTGTCCTGCTCGTGTCCGGCGGAGAGAAATGAATACGTAAACAAAATGGAGACCTGATGAATCTTGATTTTTAATTTTCTTGAAGATATGATGAGTTTAGGCACACCAAATATGATCGATTGACTTCTGGTACCGATTCGGAGATGAGCTGCGACGAAATTGATTGCGACGCTGTCTTGAATATCGATAGTATTATCTCAATATGTAACTTGTAGGTAGGTACTGAAGTAATTATTGCATAAGTCTTGCTTCGTTGTTGTACGATATTATTGTTGCAATAACTGTATTAGAGTTTGCCCAGCGAGTGGCTGCTTAAAAAAAAACGGCAAATTCAAAAAATCTTTAACTGGTAACACGAAGCATAGTGCAAAAAAAGTAATTTGATACTTGGTAATTCATACGTAATTCATTTTTGTTTTGATTAGTGACAGACTGAAGTCTGCAACGTAGCAGACTGTAAATTTAATACAGTAAAAAGACTGAGGATATCGTTGCAATGCAATTATAACCCCTGGCCTCTAATTTAGCCCACTTAAAAATTAAAAATATGATTGAATAGTTATCATTATTATCAGAGATACTAAAAAACGAAGGAACGAATTGTTAGTAGACTAATCAGTCAATCATTACAAAAATATGTAGTAAACATAAATATCTTTGACTTCAACTGTACAAAAAGTAAGTTATTATATTATCCTAAGATTCCTAAGTTATAGAAAATGATACTTTGTTGTTACAAATAAATTTCAGGACTGACCATTAAACGGCACCCTTTAGATCTCATTTCTTTGGTCGTTGAAGTCAACAACCAAGGCATATGTCATAATATTGAACTTGGTTCTCATATGACATATATTTTTGATAGGATTAAAATTTACTTCATTTGTGTTTTATTTTGAAGTTTTGAACTCAGGTTAATTACAGGCGATTATTTATTAAGCATAAATATTTCCATTGTGCTATTAAAGTAAACCTTCACAAGGGAAATATTTATGCTTCCCGTTGTACTTATAAAGTTAGTAATAATAAAAAAGTGACATATTGTATAATGGAGCTAAACTGAAGTTAGTAAGGTGAAAGAAAACACAATCTAGTTTCAATCTAGTTTTAATATTGTTAGTTTATAAAGAAGGTGCCTATTTATTTAAGAATCATAATCAAAATCGGATTCAAGAAATTCAATGCCTGACAGAGAACTATCACTGTCATCGTCACTTTCCCGAACTTCTATTATGAATGGAGCTAGTTCAGTGTCTGTAATGTTGCCCTTAGACTTGTATTTTCGTTCCACATTTATTACATGGTCTGTACATTTTTTCCAATCTTCCGGGGTAATCATTGCAAAACATTCCCGGATCAAGTTTTCCGTATCTGAACCCGGTAGCCCCACATTTCTGCTGGCTATTTTTCGCTTTGTGAGGCTCCATATCAACTCAATAGCGTTTAGATCGCAGTGGTATGGAGGCAATTTAAGGACCTCATGCCCATGCTGCTTCAATAACTCCTTTGCTGCATATATGGGACCAATTTTATTTTCCTCGACGAGGCACATCAATTCCTCCTTTTTGAAACACTTCATATGGGATATTATTTTCCCTTTGCCATTTTTGAATGTCAGCCTTTAAGCTGTGCATGGTTGGAGGCTTATTAATTTGTGTTACATGGTAACTGGCATTGTCCATAACAATTACACTGGGCTCAGTCAAATTTGGGATTAACATTTCTCGTAGCCACTTTATAAAAAAAATAACTGTTCATGTCATCATGATAGTCAGCTGCTAAAATGCTGTGCTAAAAACAAGCAAAGCATTGGGCACAAATCCTTGCTCTGATCCCGCATGCACTATAATATGCCGCTTACCCGAGGAAATTTATTCAACTAAACCGGAAGTTGAAGGCCCTTGCGATGACTTCTTCGGTCTGTAATTTTGATGGACATATGTCTCGTCAAGATACACATTTTTTTCCTTCTTGCCGTTTTTTATGTATAGCTCTAAGAAACCTTTGCCTCCACCCAGATATTTCAAACTTTTCCATGAGGATGGAGGGTTCTTCTTTATTTTTTTTAAACTCAAATCCGTTCTCGTGTAGTATTTTCCTCAGTGTTTCACAACATCCTGAGAATCCTATAGATTCTTTCAAATCCGCATGTAAGGCTCTTAGAGTAGGTACCTGCTTTTTGACGCAATAAAACTCGTTAATTTTATTACGGATGGCTGACACATCAAAATTGACTAAATTTGACACAGTTGGTGGCCGGGGTCGTTTTTTCCCTGGCGTATTCCATTGGCCTTGGTTAATAGAGCCCTCTTTTTTAATTGTGCGTAGTGTACGAATGCTTACACCTGAAAAAAAACAGTTTTAACAGTAGGAATTTTAACAAAAGAACACTAAAATATTAATAAACCTAGATGTGAAAATATAGATTATTTATATTACCTGTCATAGTAGACACTTTCTCTAAATAACTTGATTCTGATGCGTTATTATGAATAACATTCTTCAGTTCTCTTGCTAGCTTTTCAATAGTTTCTCTAACATAATTTTAATAATACAAACAAATGTTCCTATCTCGTAAATTAAAATTTGCTACAAGAAGCATCAACATTGTTTGATAATGACTTACCGGTCGCCTGAATGATTTCGTCCAATATTCGCTTCTTTTCTAGTAATCTCCCATTTTCGTCGTGTCGAACTTGATTATAGTTACAGATTATCGTAAATAACATGCTCCTCACACTGCTTCTAATCGGTTTAGTCATTATAATACGATATAAACTTCCGTAACGAATGAACTAACATGAGAATCTAGGTTATGTGTAAACTCGTTCGACAATATTTTTGACACTTTTGACAGCTAAAATTATTGCCATATATAGAATTCTCTAAAAACGCTTGTGCAGCGACTCGCTGGTCAAACTCTATATTGATGCGATTGCGACGAAGGTTTCGCGCCGCTCTCGAGGCTTTTCTTAGGATGATTGAAGAGAAGCAAATATGTAATGAATGACTCACGTTGATACTCGACGTCCAAGGTAACTGGAACTTTGGTCGAGCACGATGACTTGGAGTATTCTTTCAAATAAATAGGCATTCTGCGACGGAGATTTCGCGTCGCTGGTTGCTTTGCTCCTTGTGAGGTGTGAGATATTATCAATTTTTGACTCACATTGCCGGTCGTATTCTTCAAGCTTCGCCGCGCCGCGTTTGCACCCAAATCTTGCCTTACGAAGGACCAAATGTTGCGTCGGTGGACTGTATTGCAGACTTGCAGTTGATTCTCGTGGATGGGCAGCACATTAAAACGAAGTAATTTTGTGAAAAACTGTATTGCGACCATGTAGTATGAAGGATAGCACAAGAAGAAAGCACCGAGGTGGCTGTGCCACAGATAACAATAATCTCGGTGTAAGACCGTAGATAAAATTAATCAATACCAACTTAAATTATTATTACATTGCTTATGTTGGTATCTCCAACACTTAGTAGAATATTTGTTTGATTGTTGACTATACGCAGGTATTAGGGCATTAAGCGAAGAAGAATATGCAGTCATGTAATTACATTTGTTTCATAACCACCAAGCACTTATTTATTGCACTACTTCACGTATTGAATGCTACCAAAAAAAATGCACTTGAAAATATCTATTTTTATTATGTCTATTCCTCTCTGAAATGAACTATAGTTTTGCATTGATAAAAGTTGTTGTTATAAAAACATTGCAATATTTCTTTTGGGCAATCGTGTCAAAAAATCTCTAACTTGTTGACCGAGCGAGCGAAGCGTCTCCGTTTCAGCTTTTGACAAAAATTCTGTCGTATGTCTGTCCGGATGTTCTCCTCTACAGTTCGCATTTCTCGACCGATTCTCGTGATATTTTGTGAGCGGGTTCGATAATTATATAGATTTTTTTTGTCGTGGATTTGTTGTAGTGGAAATTTTGTTTATTTTTTTCTACAACTCACAGAGCCACTAGTAATCTTTGAATCACTTTCTCATTGTCTGTCTATAAACTCGAAGTATGATCGATAAAATATTCGATGGAAAATCAATCATAAAAATATCGATTTATTATTACGGAACATTTTGTAAATAAGTTGGAAGATGTTTCGGAGGAAGTTCTAGGTTTGAAGTGAACAGTTTTTGAGAAGCTTATTTTACCCGTATAAGATACTGATTATTATTTTGAATACTTCTTACCACGTTGTATGGCAAAACTGATTTCGTTGGTCCTCTGGGAAAGGTAAAAGCCTCCCTTCTGGTCAGGTAAAACGTCAACCATGCGCTTGCGCAATTCATTGAAGATTCAGCGCGCGCCCGATCCCCGCGGTCCAATGGCCCCTACACCGACTGTCGATGGCTCCATACTTGCGCCATTTGAAACCCTGAGTCAGTAGCGGAACCAGCCCCACACGAAGTCCCCGGAAGATGGTCGACGATTACGGGTCGACTGACCAGGACACTGACTTTCTAATTATTTAAATCATTTGAAATCCACGGTCAATCCTGTTGGCATATTTTCCTGTTGCCCATGCCTTATTTGAGGTAAACAGAAAATATACGATGTGTCAGGTAAACGTCATGGCAGATTGGCTCACCAAGTGTACGTCGCATCACTTTCATAAACAATAATTAAATAAAAGTTAAGAAGTAACATAAATAGTGGTTTCAATCTAACAAAACATGGTGGCAGCGGAAAATTGAGTACGATGGAAGAAACACTAACAAATATATTCCAACAACAAACGGTGCTCTTGAAGTCTATGCAGGAACTAATCGCTAGGCTCGCACAAACTCAGCCGGTTTCATCACAAAACATAAACGTGCCTTGGCCATCCGCGGTCAACACTAACAAAGATCCAGAAGAAGCCTTCAAGGCCTTGCTCCCATGCAGAAACCAGTCACAAAATGAACCTTTTGACATATTTTATGCAGATCCCAATAGATTAATTGAAGACTGTTATTACAATACATTTACGGGACAAAATAGTGCTACGAATAAGAGACATAGCATTAAAAAAAGAGCTCTTAAAAAAAGACAATCTTACCTTAAAAGAGTCCATTAACCTATGCCGCGCTACAGAAGCAACTGATAGGCATATAATAGTACATTACGATACAAGGGTTGTAAAACAAAGAAAGGCCGATATCGCAGATGTTTGAGGCCCGAGCCGCAGGCGAGGGTCATATATATGCGAGAGAGGGCTTTCTGTTTTACGACCCGTGTTTTGTACACAATTTTACGTCACCACTTGGCCAAAAAGTGGGTTTTTCCGGACGCGCAAAACTGGTGGTGTAAAAGAATTTTCAGCATCTTCAGACATTAAAAAATAGAAGAGAAGAGGGTCAAACAGGGAAAATGTCGCTTCTGTGGTAATAACCACACTCTTTAAAAAGAATATTGTCCGGCATGGGGTACTATTTGTACCTACTGCAAGGGAAAGAATCACCTAGAAAGTCTGTAAAAAGAAAAAAAAATAATGAAGTCAAACAAGATTATAAACAGCAAAAAAAAACTGGCAGAAAGCAAGCTGCAATACAGAGTAAATAAAACATGGAAAACAACTGAATATTTATTAGACACAGCATCGGATGCATGTATAATTGGTCTTCAGAATGCTGAAAAAACGTTTGGAAAAAGTTTTGTGCAAGAAAAAATGCGACCAACAAAATTTTGAAAATTTTGATTTTGAGGAAATAATGTCATGATTCATAGAGAAATTGATATAATTCTGAAAACAAACATATGGTCTTAACACTAAATACACTGTCACTTTTCAAGTTGTACATGTCATACACATTCCGCTTTTCTCATGTAAAGCCTGCACACAGATGGACCTTGTGAAGTTCTGCAAAGAGGTACGATGCAATTATTCACAGGAAACACAGGACATATTAAACAAGTATAGCTCAGTGTTTGAAGGCCGAGGTAGTTTCTCAGGTGAGCCCAACCTGGAAATAGATGAAGCGGTTCCACCAGTTGTTCAGAAAGCTCGTCGTGTCCCAGTAGCACTGTGGCCAATACCGAAAGAAGAATGAAGGAAATAAGAAGAAGAGGGCATAATAACAAAGAGGACAATCATACTGATTGGGTAAGCAATATTCTATTAATTAAAAAGAATATAATTTTAGAATATGTTTAGATCCAATCCCTTTAAACAGAGCTGTAAAAAGGCCAAATCATCAGTTTAACACAGTGGAGGAAATTCTATCAGAACTCGGTAAAGCTAAAATATTTTATACATTTGATATAAAATAAAAAACCGGCCAAGAGCGTGTCGGGCCACGCTCAGTGTAGGGTTCCGTAGTTTTCCGTCCGTCACATTAAGTTGACATATTAAGTACAGAAACACAAAACCCTAAAAAGCACGTCATTTCATTGTGATTTTGTAGAAATGACAGGTACAATAAACACCTGTTTATACGGTTAAATTACAAACTTAGTTCAGAAATTATTTTTGTAATGTTTTCAAAAACTATTCAACCTATCAAGTTCAAAATAATTTTCCTACAAAGTTTTTATAAAGTTGTACTTTTGAGATTTTTTTCATATTTTTAAAACTTATGGTTCAAAAGTTAGAGGGGGGGGGGGGGGGGGACACATTTTTTTTTACTTCTGGAGCGATTATTTCCGAAAATATTAACATTATCAAAAAATGATTGTAGTAAACCCCTATTTATTTTTAAATACCTATCTAACAATATATCACACGTTAGGGTTAAAATGAAAAAAAAAAAAATCACTCCCCACTTTACGTATAGGGGAGGTACCCTAATAAAATATTTTTTTCCACTTTTTATTTTACCACTTTGTCGGCGTAATTGATATACATATTAGTACCAAATTTCAGCTTTATAGTGGTCACTGAGATTATCCGCGGACGGACGGACAGACATGGCGAAACTATAAGGGTTCCTAGTTGACTACGGAACCCTAAAAAGGCTTTTGGTATCTGAACCTGTCTGAACAAAGTAGTAAGCTCACCACATTTTGGACACCATTTGCCAAATATCGCTGGAAGGTTCTTACCTTTGGAATTTCGTCAGCACCTTAACATTTTCAAATAAAAATAAATGGAATGATTCAAGGACTAACGGGTTTTGAAGCACTTGTGGACGATTTGTTGGTATATGGGGTTGGTGACACCATGACAGAAGCCATTATGGATCATAATAAAAATCTTGAAGCTCTATTTAAAAAAATAGTTAAATATAATTGCAAATTGTATAAATCTAAGACTAAAATTTTACAAACATCAGTGAAATATTATGGCAATGTTTTCACTAACAAGGGTCGTCAAGCAAGTGCAGAATCCACATCCTTAAGACAGCTAACTCATGACAAATCAGAATGGTTATGGAGCAAAAAAGCACAAAACGAGTTTGAAACTCTTAAATGTATCGTCAGTGATATAAAAACATTAAAATATTATGACAAAAATGAACTACTAGTTGTTGAATGTGATTCCAGCAAAGGAGCACTGGGAGTGGCGCTCTTCCAACAGCATCAGCCAGTGGTATATGCTCCGCGATGCCTCACTCCAACTGAAAAGAAATACGCACAGATAGAAAAAGAACTGCTGGCTGTGGTTTTTGCCTGCACACGGTTTGACCAGCTGATTATAAGTAATAACACAACAATTATTAAGACGGACCACAAACCACTCCTCAATATATTCAAAAAGCTTCTTCTTTTTGCTCCAAAAAGATTGCAGTCCATGTTGTAGACATTACAAAGATACAGTCTAGAATTACAATTTGTATCTGGGAAAGAAAATATTATGGCGGATGCTTTATCCCGATTTTATCTAGAATGTGAAGATGTTGATAAGTCTAAAGATTTTAAAATATTCGAAATAATTGAGAAAATGGACCCTATAAAAATCTACCGATCTCTTATAACTGCAGGAGACAAATTGCAAATGCAACATCTAAGGACGATAATTTTATGCTTCGCAAAGACTTTGTTCAAAGTGGTTGGCCAAAGTACATAAGAGATGTACCAGATACTTTGAAACCATATTATAGTATTCAAAGTGATTTGACAGTTTATCAAGATCTAATATTAAAAGGTCAAGCTATATTGATTCCACAGAGTTTAAGAGGAGAAATGTTGAACAAGTTACGTAAAGCACACTCGGGCATTGAAAACACACTAAAATTGGCTAGAGATGCTGTATTTTGGCCGTCAATGTCTAAGGACATTAAAGAGATGATTGCTTGTTGTACTACAGGCTTGTTGTACTACATACCTGAATATCCATTTCAAATAATATCAATGGATGTATTCTTCTTCACTCATAAAGGAAGACAAATAAGATATTTAATATATGTAGATCATTACTCTGTTTTCTTTGAAATCGAAAAATTTAAAGATTTTTTATCTAAACCTGTAATTGAAACCTGCAAAAAGAACTTTTCACGACATGGTGTTCCAGAGATAGTGATCACTGATGGGGGAACCAACTTTGTCAACCAAGATTTCGCCGATTTTGCTAAAGAATGGGAATTCACACATGTGACGTGATCGCCCAATCATCCACAAGGAAATGGTAAAGCAGAGGCTACTGTCAAAATTGCTAAGTTACTACAGAAGTCTACAGATAACGAAGAAGATTTCTGGTTTAGTTTGCTCTGTCTCATAAACACTCCTAATAAACTGAACTCAAGTCCTGCCTAAAGGTTATTCTCTCCTAGGACAAGAGGCTTCTTGCCAACTATCACAGAATTATTAAAACCAAATATAGTAGAAAATGTTCCCGAGACATTCAAAGAAAAAAGAAGATGGTGAAGCACTCACATGACAAGCGAGCAAGAAAAGCATCTCCACTAGAAATAGGACAGGCTGTATCAGTTCAAATTAATCCAGCGTCAAATAAAAGGTAGACATCTGGAGTAATTTCAGACATACTTTCAGATCGATCATATCTGGTTGATGTTAATGATACAACATATAGACACAAGACCTAATACATATCCGGCCTCTCTTGCGGAGCACCATCAGGCACAGAAACACAAAACAATATTGACATACAACCACACCAAGATAACCACATTAATAAGGAACAAGAAAATGTAACTTTAGATATCACACAAAATGATATTACTTACCCCTCTGCTAACAATGTTGAGTCTACCTTGGACTTACCAGTAACTCAGGATCAATGTTCTTCTCCCAACCCCCCAACTGCATTCATAAATTCACGTATGTCTAGGTCACCTATTTCTAATACTAAGGAAGAAGGCAGACTTAGGAAAGAAATTAAGAAACTATGTACAAAGGCTATGTTGGTTAAAGTTATAAATCTAATATTGTTTGATTTCTTGTAAAGGAAAGGTCTTAACATGACCTGACCTATATATTTATTAGTTGTAAGTTTTCATAGTTTGAAAATTTAGAGGGGGGGGGGGGGGTGGACACACTTTATACGACTTTTGACATCTAATATCTCATCAACGGTTGACTAGAATGAATTTTTTTTTGAAACCCTCATTTTTGAAGGCCTATCCAATAGATACCCCACACGCCTATGTACACTGAAAAAAAAATTGACCCCCTGTTACAGTATATATGGGTGTTTTTAACATTTCCCATACTGGCCCATTTGGAATGCTTACTCTGGGTATGTTACTCTGTTTCATGTTTCGTTATTGTTACAGATACTTTTGGATTTTGAGAAACTATTCAAAGAGAAGTCGCTTAACTATTTTAAAAACTGGGAACTATTTTTCTCGAAACTTTTGAAGCTTAGAGAAAGTATCGTGACAAACAGTGATGCAAAAGCACTGATTGAAGGACTAGGAAATATCATTGACGATGGTATGTACTTACCTACTTTGTTATCTGATTTGTGTAAACCTAGGGGATAGTTACCCTGCCTACGAAGCTATCGTTCCGGGGTTCGATTCCCGGTAAGGGCAAATATTTTTGTGATGAACTTCGATATTCATACTCGAATCTTGGATGTTTTCTATTTATTTATAAGTATTTAGAGTACCCATGTTGGTATATCGTCGTCCTAGTACCCATACTACAAGTGATAGACTTACTTGAGCTTAATTTTAGAGTTGGGTATTAATTCGTGTTCAAGAACAAATTACTCACCAATACATACATGTAAAAAAAACCCAAATAACACCTTTTTAGATTTTACTTACTACTTATGGTAGTGTGTAAGAACTTGACCAATGTAATAAATTGTATGTTTTGGTAGAATATCATTGCTCGGTAGTATACATCACATGATGACATAATCAATTACAATGCATTTTGAATATTATTATTCATTGTGTTAATCTCTTATGATGATTTATTTCAGACAAAAGAATACCGGTTCAGATTTACCTGTTAGGCTTTTTAATACCGCCCAAAGGCCGAAAATCACGAAAAGTCAAGTTCTCAACTACTGAATTAATCCGGGGCTTATATATTAGTTCAGATAGATGTAAGTATCACTATCACTAATCACTACATAGTATAAAACAAAGCCCGCTGTCTGTCCCTATGTATGCTTAAATCTTTAAAACTACGCAAAGGATTGTGATGCGGTTTTTTAGGGTTCCGTAGTCAACTAGGAACCCTTATAGTTTCGCCATGTCTGTCCGTCCGTCTGTCCGTCCGTCCGCGGATAATCTCAGTGACCGTTAGCACTAGAAAGCTGAAATTTGGTACTAATATGTATATCAATTACGCCGACAAAGTGGTAAAATAAAAAGTGGAAAAAAATATTTTATTAGGGTACCTCCCCTATACGTAAAGTGGGGAGTGTTTTTTTTTTTTCATTTTAACCCTAACGTGTGATATATTGTTAGATAGGTATTTAAGGCCCTCTAGTTCTGCGAGAGTAGGTATTTAGCGCTGTCCTGGCGGTGCGTGAACAAGCCCGCGCGGACGAAGCGACTGTGAACTCGGATGACCCCGCTAGCTTCATACTGGTCACAGTATAGAAATATAACTGTATTTTGACTTAAGAAATGCATTAATTATGATTAAACTTTACTATGTAATTGATATATTTTTTTAATAAGGTAGTAAATAAATAATTGAAAGTCGAACTTACGGTAAGATCCATTATAATGAAAAAAAAAAACAGAATTCGTAGTACATACCTACAACCCTGAAATTCGTTATTTTAATCTATGAAACCTAAGAACCTAAGAAATATGTCTTATTCCCTTCTACTCGATTTGTTTAATAGGTCATGCAATTTTTTATCTAATTGTGTTATATTATACAGGATGTTATATTTATTTGTCGTGTGCGTGTTATCATCATCATGTATATGTATGTATGTATAACACTTTATTGCACAAAAAATAATAACAATCGAAACAAAATAACAAAATGTAAAAGTACAAAGGCGAACTTATCCCTATAAGGGATCTCTTCCAGCTAACCTTCGAGAAAATGAGAAAAATAAATATAGTACAGAAGGCAACAAACTAATTTTGCACAAACACGGATATTTAAGAAAGCAATGACAGATTATGAATACACGTAAAACTAATAAGCTTGTATACACTATAACAACTATTCACGTAAATATATCATCATCATCATCATATCAGCTGATGGACGTCCACTGCTGGACATAAGCCTCCCCTAAAGAGTGCCACAATGACCGGTCCTGCGCCACCCGCATCCAGCGGACTCTCGCGACCTTTACCCGGTCATCAGTTCACTTTGTGGCCTATCTACGCTGCACCTTCCTGTACGTGGTCACCACTCGAGAACCTTCGTCAGCGCCCCAATGGCCATCGGTTTTACGTGCAATGTGCCCCGCCCACTGCCATTTAAGCGATTCGGAGGGCTATATCGGTTACTTTGGTTTTTCTGCGGATGGCCTCATTTCTGATACGATCGCGCAGATATACTTCCAGCGTAGCCCTCTCCATTGCTCTTTCCTCTTGGTTACAGGTGTATAGTAGAGAAACACAGATAATTTAATAGGTTTCTATTGTGATGTCCTAAATAAACATATTTTATTGCGCTTACATTGCAAACGCTGGCTGAACCCCACGAGATAAATCAAAATAATGTACTACAGTATTGTACAACTTAAAAAGGTCTACAAAAAAGTCGATTATGGTATATGTCTATCTCTTAGGGATAACCCACAATAATCATTTTTTATCCTTTACTTTTTACGAAAAATAATGGCTTATTTACGAAGCGATTTTAAGCAATACAGCATTAATCCTTCTCCAATAAAATACCTTAAATACATTTTGCATTTTATATAGATCAATATGGCACTTGACAGCATGTAATTTAAATGAATATTTTTGAAGATATTACTGATTTAAAATGCAGGAACATAGCGGTTGCGGCGGTATCGGCCGGGTTGTATATAAATACATTCTGTAGTATATAATTATAATTAGTATCAGCATTGCACCCGTACGAAGCCGGGGCGGGTCGCTAGTATACCATAATCAACTTCAAGTTCGAGTATAAAGTGTCCGATAGTAACGAAAGTTGGTGCTACATGGGCATTTGACATGACCTTCATCTTGTACATATTCAGCTTAAGACCAACTCTCACGGAGGTTTTACCAAGGTCGTTGAGCATGGTACTTAAATCCTGTATGGTCTCAGCCAAGACTACTGTATCGTCAGCAAACCAAAGGTGAGTGATGTACTCGCCGCTTATGTTGATGCCTATTGCCTAGGCTTCTCCAGTCCAAAGTCTTGAACACATCCTCCAGTGCAGCGGAGAACAGTTTGGGAGAAACAGCATCTCCCTGCCTGACTCGCGGCTACAACGGAATAGGTATCGAGTTCTGGTCCTGGAGTCGGACTCACATAGTGGCGTTGTCGTACAAACACTTCAGTACTTCGATAATAGCGGTAGTCTACTTGGCACCGCTGGAGAGATTGTAGTACAGCCCAGGTTTCAACCGAATCGAAGGCCTTCTCGTAGTCCACAAACGGCAAACAGAGGGCACAGGCAACAGGGTATACTCCTCAGTCTACTGTAAAACCGGACGAAGCGTATGGATATAAGTTGATAATGTTCGACTCTTCATATACACAGGCCCAGTAGTAGTGAACCACGACTGTCATAAAAGTATACTAACATAGTTTTTTGACCGAGAGAGCGAAGCGTCTCCGTTTCAGCTGTCGACAAAAATTCTTTCGTATGTCTGTCTGTTCGAATGTTGTCCTCTACAGGTCGCATTTCTCAATCAATTTGATCAATTTGAAAAAATAATTTTTTTGCCTGGTCTACAGCTCACAGAGCCACTAATTTTAAGCTTTATTGTAACAGCTAACACTTTAGGAGCCACGAGCTTGGAAAAAACGTTAATTTAATTTAATAAATTACAGATATTTTTGGTTGTTTAATTTATTCGTCTAGCTCTCAAAGCATAAAAAACATTGCGAAGTTTTTACTGTTTTACTATTTACGCGAAAGATTACTGTATTCTTTTAAAATAAATACCAGAAATGATTTTTACATAAAGATGATAAAAGAATCAATATGGTATATGAAATGATACCAAACTTGCCACGGTAGCTACCTGGAAATGGGTAGATTTATTAAAAGAAGATTAGCTAGAAAGATAGATAGTGTATACATTTTAAAAGGATCGGCAACGCGAATTTGACACCTCTGGAGTTGCAGGCGTCCATAGGCTGCGGTGACCGCTTACCATCAGGCGGGCCGTTAGTTTGCCACTGACATGGTATTAAAAAAAAAGACGCTCGGAATTAATGTGGTGAAGCTCATAGCTTAATAAAAATATTCATGTGCAAAGCAGTAGATCTCTTACTATATCTATAATTTCTGGTAATAAAAATTTCATTTTCTCAAACATGCAATGAAATATTGATGTTATGTTCCTTATAATAGGCTGCGAAGTATGACGTTTCAGGCGCGGCTAGGACAAGAGGTCGTTAATAGAATTTCATACAAATCTTGCAGACCTAGGCCGGCAAAGTCCTCTTTTTTAATTCCATTCCACATAAATTTGTGGCACAGGCATCATGACATTCTGCCACTATGCGTATTAAAAATAAGATTTTGTTTTTTTTTGTTGTTTATTTCATTTCATGTTTGAGAAAAGCACTATACATACCTCGGCGGGAAATTAGGGGTTGCCAGCCTTAGACCTATCCGGCCTCGCTTCGCTCGGCCGTATATATGTCTTCGGCCGGCAACCCCTTTCGTCCCGGCCTCTGTAGTAATGTACTATTATAATTTTACCATCTTTGGTTCCATTTCTGCAGGGGTTCAGTTTAGTTGTTATACTGTCATTTCTATACTGTGGCACTATGACCATAATTTATTTGTTAATAAATACGACGTTTTTCGTTTGGGTTTCTATTGCCCTTCTTAAATAACTTGCAACAATTATATAAATTCGTCAAAAACTGCTTGTTTGGTGCACGAAACTGTCGCGGATAAAACTGACACATGTCCGTTGTCCGTAAGCGCCAGCGCGCGACTGATCGGGCCTGCCGAGCCTCCGCGCTCGGCATTTTGTAGGTATTTAAACATATTAATTAATACAATCATTTTATCTTTTTAAATTCTGCAAAAATGTCTAGAAGTACTGAATGGCTTTAGTTTAGTTCAAAAACTTTATTTAAAACATCAATAGTTTAGTCGTCAGATTGTAAATGCTTTACAAAAAGGAGTAACTTTGGGGTCTCTTTCTATCGAGCGAAGTTCATTAGATCGTGTAACTGAGTGCAACTTTGACTAGACTAGATCCTTAAGTAAAACATATAATTTTTTCAAATTTTTAAAACCCTAATTCTACGTTTCAGATTGTTTTTAGAAAACTCGAAAACGCTAACTCGCTTGACGACCTAGCCTTAAAAATAAATAGGGGTTTACTAAAATCATTTTTTGATAATGTTAATATTTTCGGAAATAATCGCTCCAGAAGTAAAAAAAAATGTGTCCCCCCCCTCTAACTTTTGAACCATAAGTTTTAAAAATATGAAAAAAATCTCAAAAGTAGAACTTTATAAAAACTTTGTAGGAAAATTATTTTGAACTTGATAGGTTGAATAGTTTTTGAAAAAATTACAAAAATAGTTTCTGAACTAAGTTTGTAATTTAACCGTATAAACAGGTGTTTATTGTACCTGTCATTTCTACAAAATCACAATGAAATGACGTGCTTTTTAGGGTTTTGTGTTTCTGTACTTAATATGTCAACTTAATGTGACGGACGGAAAACTACGGAACCCTACGAGCGTGGCCCGACACGCTCTTGGCCGGTTTTTAATAGATAGAGCGATTCAAGAGGAAGGTTCATAAAAGTAAAAGTAGTTTATTCCTCAAATTAGGCATATTACATGCACCTATGTTTAATATATGCATATTAGGATTTCGAATAATGTATAATACGAGGGGTGTTGTTTAAATAATGATAATGACATATAAACTCTTTGGCAAAGTAATAAAAAAATACTGGCAGGCATAGCCCATTTAACTATTACGAAAAATAAAATAAAAAATAACTTGACAGTCGTTTGTTTTTTTAAAAATAGAATACATTCATTTCGTTGTGTCGGAACCAAATGGTGAAAATGGAGAAAATTATTAATTATTAGATTTGCAAGAAACATTAGGGGTTCACGCTCCTCCTTATTCCACGGTTTCACGGTGGTGTGCCGAGTTTAAAAGAGGAAGATCGAACATCAATGACGACCCACGCTCAGGGCGGCCGAACACTACAGTGACCGAACAAATGATAAAAAAAGTTGAGAAAAAAATAATTTTAACGGATCGTCCTGTTACTGTTCGTTTTATAGCAGAAGAAGTCAAAATTTCTGTAGGGAGTGTTCATAATATAATACATGACCACTTGGGCATGAAAAAGGTATCAGCACGCTGGGTACCAAGAATGCTTCCGGACACTCAGAAACAAACCAGACTGCGGGTTTCAAAGAGATATTTGGACCTGTTACAGCAAGATCCTGAACGATTTTTGGCGCGTTTTCTAACAATGGACGAAACATAGCTTCACCATTACGACCCAGAAACCAAGCAACAATCTATGACTTGGAAGAGGCCATCATCTCCAACTCCGAAGAAATTTAAGGCAATTCCATCCGCCGGTAAAGTCATGGGCTCCCTTTTCTGGGATAGCCACGGGGTTGTTATGATTGAATATCTCGATCATGGAGCTACGATCACGGGAAATTTATATGCGGAACAAATAAAAAACTACGTAATGTTATACGTGAGGAACGCCGAGGGAAACTTTCCAAAGGTGTTTTGTTTCACCAGGACAACGCTCCCGCACATAAATCAAGAGTTGCCATGGCTGCCATCGAAGATGCTGGCTTTGAATTGATGGAGCATCCGCCATATTCACCAGACCTCGCTCCTAGTGATTTCTATTTATTTCCGCGGTTAAAAGAGCACCTCAGAGGTCAGAAATTTGATGATGATGATGCCGTGGTCGCCGCGGTACAGGATTTTTTAAGGGGTCAAGAAGAAGATTTTTTTAAAAAGGGAATATTAATGTTAGAATAGAGGTATAATAAGTGTAAACTCTTGAAAGGTGACTATATTGAAAAATAAAGTAAAATGTCTTGTCATTCTCATTATATATTGAACGCCCCTCGTACATGCATAATGGGATCCTAAATTGGATTTCGAATGTCTCATAGTGTTCCAAGAACGCTTGGAATCGGACATTTTGTTATAACTCTGGTAATCGATGTAGTTCAATATGGTAAATAAAAGTGTAGAAGTGACCCTCAGTCAAATTTTGTAGATTCGGAGAAAAAAAATATAAAGTTGGCCATTCCCGGTAGGTACTACAATGGAAAAGTTGTTATTTCTTTTTTTTGTAAATAGCATTAATTTGTCATGTGATCATGCATATAATTGCGCGTTCTTTGAGCTATTAAACGTGTATTATTATTATTAGATAGAGTGATAGAAATTGACGATAAACCAGTTTTTCGATTTTATTTCTTTATTTTTTATTTATAAGGTAGTCGCATTCAATTATTATTGCGTATGATCGTTACTATTTATGTCTATAACCATTAATAATTACAGTTCCGAATCTCATGGAGACTCTGAGAAATTGAATTTAAACTACCGTAAAACGGGGTGAGTAGGATTCGCGGGGAGAGATGGGTTATGAATGGGGAGAGAAGGTTAGAGAGGGGGGTGAGAAGAGATTTTAAGACTACTGCTACAAAAATAATGTATCCCAATTTAAAATGGAGCTATAGTAATACGCATAATAAAAAATAAACGATCCAACAATCTTCCAAAATCATCTTTGTATGAAAACCCCTTTCACCCCAAATACGAGGCACTACGGGGTGAGGTGGGTTTTCCTCTTTATCGTCAAAGTTATGAAATGGAACTGCCCAAAATAAAATAAAAACTAAAATACAAACGTCCGGAACACGTATTATATACACCATTCAGTTTTCATATTTAAAAATAAAATGTTTCGAGGTTTGAATTTCAGTTTCACCCTACTACTCACCCCATTTTATGGTATCCGTGAAAAGCGCCTAAGAGTTTCTTTATAGCAAAATATCGAAAGCACTATTGTAACATATTTTGAATTAATGCTATTCCATAAATTCACAAAAAAAAGAAATAGCATTTTTTTTCATTTTAGTGCTTACCGGAAATGGTCTACTTCATGTTTTTTTTTATCATTGTCCTATTGAAAATCCGAATTCTCCAATGGGTAATAATATAACTATCAATGAAACTCAACCAGATCCTATAAAGTTTAATAGTTCTACCAAACTTAAATCTCACAGTGAGGACTGTACCGAAGACAGTAAAAATTTAACAATGCAATTTAATAAAGATCTTCACTTATCTGTTACACTTCTTTTATCGAAATTATACAGTAATTTAAACATGCCAAGAAATCAAATACGAAATGTTATCGATATTTTCAAAATTTTCATTGCTGATTCAGTAACTTTCATAGAAAACCAAATTCCAGTCCTTGAAAGTATTGATAGTAACGAAATATTGCCAATGAATAATTTAAGTTTATGCTTGGATATATTTAAAAACTGTTTTCAAGCAATTGACACAGAATATAGATTCATAAACTTGTTTAATGCCAGTGGTAAGTTGGTTAAACCAATTAAGAAAAAAATCGGTGTCTCTAAGGCACCAAAAAGAGTAGATTCCACAGTTATTATGTATTTAAAGGATGAATATGTTCATTTGGTACCTTTGAGAAATAGTTTAAAGTTGTTTTTAGAATTACCACACGTTCTGCAGACCATACTAGATTATCAAAGATATCTTAGTAGCACAGAAAATGTATTGCGAAACGTTGTTAATGGAGTATTATGTAAATTAATAGCTCAACGTGAACATAGCTTAGAAGGCTCAGATATTTCAATTCCTATATATGTATACGAGGGGTGATCCAAAAGTAATGATAATCGAATACTATCCGTGGCTGAATAAGGTCTTATTTTTTAAAGCGGTTACTGGCCAGTAAATTAAAAAAAAACATTTATTAAAAAATATGTCATTGAGTTATCTTCTTTTGTTCGTAACTGTTTGAAAAATACATGAAAATGGAGAAAAATGAAGTGAGAGCCGTCATTAAGTACTTGTGTTTAAAAAAAATGTGTACTAAAGATATACAGTCAGAGTCACTTGAATAGCCTCACCAGTAAATTAAATATAAATCCCGTTCTTTATTGATTGCTGCCTGTTAGATTTTATGAATAAGCTTAATTATATTAGTACTATAATATAAAGTAAGAATTGAAATAATAATAATAGTAAAATATTAATTACCAACTTCAGTGAACAAAAGGGTTAATTATTCCAAGTTTTATTAATTTCCTGTACTAGATCTGCGCTACTATTGAACTGGCGTCCACTTGCATATACCTGGCGAGATAAATAGCCCCAAATATTCTCTATAATATTAAGGTCTGGAGAGTTAGATGGCCAATCTAAAACTTCAATTTTATTTTTTTGTAACCATGCTTTTGTCTCATGTGACGTATGTATAGGGGCATTGTCTTGTTGAAAAATCCAATTTTGTTTTTTAAAAATGTCATTTATCTCTTTTTTCTTATCTTCTAGTAAATTGATATACAATTTAGAAGTTTGTTTTCCTTTAAGAATAGTAATTTTGATAGGGCCATGATAAGAAACCGCACCCCACACCATTAATGAACCACCTCCTGAATGACGACGTGACAACACTTGTTCTTCTTTTCTTAAATCGTGAAAATAGTATAAATATCCATCTGGACCATCTAAATTGAATTTTTTTTCGTCACTAAAACCAGGCCAGGTCAGGAGTACCCTAAATCGGCGCGCATGCATGAAGAATGTTATGAAAGTTCATGAAGCGAAAGTTGTATGTCAGGATCGTAGCAAGTGGAAATCCGTGATCTCTGCCTACCCCTATGGGAAACAGGCGTGATTATATGTATGTATGTATGTATGTATGCACTAAAAACAACATTTTGCCACTCATTTGTCCAGGACATATGTGTTTTAGCAAACGATAATCGGGCTTTTTGATGCTGATCACGCAGAAGAGGTTTCCTCTTGATTTTTGTTCTTTTAAGGTGTGATGATGACTTTATAATACGTCGTACCGTAGACAGTGATGCGCGGGTGTTTACTTCATTTGCTATTTGTCGCGCTGTCTTGGAAGAATTTGATGCTGCACGTAAAATAAGTCGACGTTCACGTGACGAAGTTGCCAGTTTTGTTCGACCTTTATAGTTATTTCCATAATTTTGTTTATGTTTCATAAAATTATTGATTACTTTAGGGCTCCGACCAATTTTTTTTGCAATTTGGCGGTTAGATAATCCTTGATCCAAATAAATTTTCACTTTTTCAATTTCAATATCAGTTAATTTTCGACCACGACTAGGGTTGCCACCTTTTTTTTTGAGAAATATAGTACATGGCGATTTGAAGGAGCAAAAAATAAAGTACACAGTGTCAAAATAAAGTACTCTTTTATTTTTCCTTAAAAACATACTAATAAACGTCACCTGAGTGCCTACCGCGAACGGCTTTCGAAGTTTTCTCTCTCTCTGTCGCACTTACGTACGAACGTGCAAGTATGACAGAGAAGGAAAATTTCGTTTGCACTTCGCGGTAAGGGCCCTGTCTGTCACTTACTCACTGCCGGACTGTCACTGTCAGTCACGTCACGTATATTTTTTATGGTTATGGTTGCGTTCGGAAACGTTTTAGTAAATCATATTTTATTGATGCTGAAAATATAGTATTTTAGCGTACTTTATGTATTTCGTATATTATAAAGTACGGACAGCCAGAATATAGTACAATACTATATATTATAGTACGGGTGGCAACCCTAACCACGACCCATTATAGGATATGATTAAAATAACACTTC
Organism: Notocelia uddmanniana; assembly: GCA_905163555.1. Lineage (NCBI taxonomy): Eukaryota > Metazoa > Arthropoda > Insecta > Lepidoptera > Tortricidae > Notocelia > Notocelia uddmanniana. Next base: position 14,620,462 of record LR991063.1, on the reverse strand, counting down.
AGAAATGATATATAAGTAATATACGCCGTTTATAAGAAGGATTTATAACGATGCACTGAAATAAACGTACGCGAATAATGTTCAAATGACACTGAGGCTAATCATGTGGAGCGGTCGAACTAACGCATCGACACTACGCGCGGTGTGTATGTACAGGTTCGTGCAGGTTGTGTCTTGTTTCGTAAGGCACTGCACGTGAGGTGAAAATTAGACAAAGTATAATATACTAATCATGTATGTTAATATAAAAAAATACCTAATTTAGGGGTGAGGCTATTCGACTTGGTCTCTTACGACATATTGTGGCAAAAATTGAGATCGGCCGGAATGCCATTAGATCTATTGGCCATTTTTCAGCATTGGTATGGTAATCAAACTAATGTTGTTAAATGGGCAAACGCATTGTCTTCACCGTATGTACTCGAGTGCGGAGTAAGGCAGGGAGGGTTAACATCGCCTAAGCTATTTAATTTGTACATGAATGCACTGATTGAGGAGCTAAGTAGCGCCCATGCGGGTTGTTTTATAGACGGGGTTAGCCTTAATAACATTAGCTACGCCGACGACATGGCGCTGCTGGCGCCATCCGTCAGTGCACTCAACGAATTAATTAGCATATGTGAAAAATACGCGACTTCTCATGGGCTCGTGTACAATATAAAGAAGACGGTGTATATGATATTTAAAGCTCGAGGCATGAAATCCCCAGATATGTCACTGCCTGTTTTGTTAAATGGAGTTCCACTGGTCAGAGTTAGTCAGTTTAAATATTTAGGTCACTGCTTAGCTGACGACATGAAGGATGACGTAGACGTTGAACGGGAACGCAGAGCGCTGGCGGTTCGGGCAAACATGTTGGCCCGTAGGTTCGCCCGATGTACAACTGCAGTTAAAATAACGCTTTTTAGAGCATGTTATTGTACTCGGGTGCCCTTTGGGTTGATTGTTCGCAGCGGTCGCTCAGCTCTCTGCGTGTCCAATACAACAACGCCTTCAGGGCGCTGTTGGGTTTGCCACGGTTCTGCAGCGCATCCACCATGTTTGCTGAAGCGCGAGTGGACAGTTTTGAGGCTGTGATGCGGAAAAAGATGGCATCGCTCTTAACTAGAATACGTGGCAGCCCCAACAGCCTCCTGAGGACTATAGCCGTAAGAAGTGAGTGCTCAATAATGCAACACTTAATTAAAAACACTTTATCATTAGCTACATATATTTACTAACATTTAGAATATTAAGAAAACGACTAACAAATTATGGATCATGTTGTCTGATTAAATAATTAAATTATTATTATTATTATTATTCAAGTGACTCGGACTGTACATATTGAATTATCGGGAACATTAGGGGAATCCGCACCACCGTATTCCACAGTTGCACGCTGGTGCAAGGAATTTAACTTGGGTAGGACATCAACCAAAGACGAGCACCGCGAGGGCCGACCGTCCACCGCCCGTACTGACAACAACATTAAAAAAATTGAAGATTTAGTTTTGATTGACAGAAGAGTGACGATCAGGTATTTAAATGCAATGACAGGGATCTTGTATGGCAGCATTCAACGAATATTAACCGAAGATTTGAACATGAACAAGGTATCCGCTCGTTGGGTGCCACGAATGTTAAATGACGACCAAAAGGAAATTCAATACCAGATGTCAAAAGCTAATCTTGAAACATTTCAAGCTGACCCGGAAACTTTTTTGCGATGATTTGTCACCGTGGATGAGTCTTGGATTCACCATTTCGATCCAGAGACCAAGCAACAGTCTATGACCTGGAAACGACCGTCCTCTCCGACCCCAAAGAAATTTAAGGTCACCAGTTCAGCGGGTAAAGTTATGGCGTCCGTGTTCTGGGATGCCGAAGGGGTAATAATGATAGATTATTTGGAAAAGGGAGCCACGATCACGGGCTTACACTACGCAGAACAAATAACGAGATTGCGGGAAGCTATCAAAGAGAAGCGACGGGGTAAGTTACGGTCCGTTGTGTTGTTCCACCAGGACAACGCACCTCCTCATAAGGCCAGAGTTGCAATGGCTGCAATCCAGGATGCGGGTTTCGAATTGCTTGATCACCCCCCTTATTCACCAGACCTAGCCCCCAGCGACTTCTATCTGTTTCCACGGCTAAAGGAACACCTCAGAGGCAAGAAATTTTTGAATGACAATGAGGTCATGGCTGCTGTGGAGGCGTTTTTGGACAGTCAAGAAAAAGATTTTTTTTTTAAATAGAATTCGCGGTCTAGAAAAAAGATGGTCTAAGTATGTAGGCTTATTTGGAGATTACGTCGAGAAATAAATTTAGTTTTTGGTCACTTGAGTTGTTTTACATATTAATTATCACTACTTTTGGAATACCCCTCGTATATATATATAAGTATACTATGATGATTTCGAAAATGGTAATCGGTTAGGCAGTCATGCCGGTAAACATAAAATCGGCGCTGTTTATTGTAGCATTGCGACTATATTTTACATTTACTCGGCTTTCAAATTTGAAGCTAAGCACAAAGAACTGAAAAGAGTATCACGTTCTATAGCGAGTAGGACAGACTTATGCTATTCGATTTCAATACGGTGCCAATTAAAGGACTGCAGCAGGTTTTTAACTAATGGTGGTTTTGAGAAGAAAACAAAGTGTGGAAAGTCAAAGTATTGCGAAAATATCCCGGAGCATTTGAAAGGAGATAATTACTATTCGATAGCTACTTTTGAAAATAATGCATATATTTATGATCATATGTCCGATGTTTTGTACGAATGTAAAGATGAGAATCCAATATTTCTCTTAATTAATGATATTAATCAGGGATAAAGATTATAAATCGGTCATCCTTTCATGTACTGTGTTACAAATAATTAACTACAGTACTCATATCAAGGCATATCGAGTAAACAAAACGAATGAATACAAATACATGTCTTTGATTGAATGTTTTGATCACATGCCAATGCCTCTTCGCTCAGTAGGTGGTAATTTGTATGTCTCTTTTTATAAATAATAATGTAATATGATAAAAGAATATTATTTAAGTTAACATTAATCAGTATTGTATAATTGGGTATAAAGTAGGGACGCTAAGCAAGAATAATTTCGTACAAGTTAAAGCAATACATTTGAATACAATATAGCAATCATTTGAATGGAGATAATTACTATTCGAGTGCTGCTTTTTAAAATAATGGAGATATTTATGATTACTATATGTCCGTTGTTTTGTACCAATATAAAAATGATAATTCAATATTTCTCTTAATTAATGATATATTAATCAGGGATAAGGATTTTAAATGTCATGTCATATTAAATGTATAGGCCAGTTAAAAATCGACATCAAACATTGCAAACGCGCATGTATCTACGATTTTTTTTAATGTTGTGAGATTCATTGAGAGTACTTATAGTTTACACCCAAGAAAAGCTATGCTCGAAAAACTAGGAAATTTTGGGACTTGGGGGTAACACAGGGTTTTCAGGGTTACAAACTTGGGTGTTAACTACTCTCAAGGGACCTAACTAAAAGGAAAAAAATCGTAGTTACATGCGCGTTTGCGATGTTTGCCTTTTTGGTGTTAATATTAACTGGCCTACATGTATTGTGTGTTACAAATAATTAACTACAGTACTCATGTCAAGGCATATCAAGTAAACAAAACGAATGAATACAAATACGTATCTTTGATTGAATGTTTTGATCACATGCCAATGCCTCTTCGCTCAGTAGGTGTTAATTTGTATGTCTCATTTTATAAATAAGTAATAATTTAATATGATAAAAGAAGATTATTAAGTTAACATGAATCAATATTGTATAATTCGGTATAAAGTAAGGACGCCAAGCACGAAGAATTTCGTACACTGACACGAGTAGGTTAATATTGGGGGTTCTAGCTCACATCGCTTCGCTATCGCTCGCTCCGTTCGCAGAACCGCCCAATATTAACGATAATGTAGGTATTTACGCAGCACTACAGCGGCCAGTCTACGGATACCCTTTAATCTTCAAATTCAATCTTAATACATCTGATTTCGAATCGCTCGCTGTCGCTATCGTTCACAGAACCGCCCAATATTAACAGCAGTTATGAGAGTACACAAACTCCGTTATGTTAATTCCCACTTCGTTACTTGTTAGATCAGTTTCTACTTTAATTTTGATATCGCTAGCAATCGCACGTAGATGTTACTTTTGCTCTCTCGCTCCAAGATAAGCCGGAATTTTTGTTCAAAAGCAATTATACGCATTCGAAATCGATCTGAGTCAATTTTCCATGTTCCCATTCGACAATCATCTTGATAAGGCACTGGGAAATATAGTGCAATATCGCTAAAAGTTACTGTTTTAGATGGCATGAGAACTGCGTCGAGCATCACGTTGAAATGCCGTTCAGTACAACATGATACTGATTTATTGTAGAAGAAATACTCTTTTATATACCAAAATAAACAACCTTATTTATAGAAAACCTTTATTTGTACACCATTTTCTTAAGCAAGTTACATTTTTTAAAGCACATATAGTAGGATGGTAAATACAATTAAATACATCACTAGATAATCTAAAATCTTTATATAAACTTAAGAAATTAGGACACTGCATGTCCTCTAAGTTAATTACATCATTATGAAGAAACATGGTTTTAATCCAATGTACTTTCTCAGTACCTTTACAATAAATTGTTTTATCAGATAAAAAATCTTCTACGTGCATCAAATAATCTGTGTAGGGAATGAAACCTTCATTCCAGTAAATTTTTCTGTTTTTCTGTATCCACCATATTTGTTTACGCTCTTCCGGAGAAAGATTATACAATGGGAAAGGTGGTAAAATAAGAAGATGCTGCAACTGATCATTAAATACTATAGCTATTTCTTTTACAATAAATTGATTTCCATCTGTTTTAAATCCTTGAACGTCAACGATTGCTATTGATTTCATGTTAGTTTCCTGACTATATTGCTCAAAGGTCGATACTCGAACAGCCGATCGTTAATAATTAAACAATAAGCACTTGTGTTGTCAGGAATGTCTTGCGTAGTTTCAATTTCTAAACGCACATCTACTGGTCCAGTTTTTAAATTATCATTTTGTCGTGAACAATCAATCACGTATAATGGAGCCTTATCTTTAAACTGTTTCAAATCTAACAACGGATCTACGGGAAGGTTGTAAAACGACTGACGAAATCGAGCATACATATCATATAATATACTATATTGGCCTTGTTCAAACTTTAAATTAAGAGCGTCGTACGGATAATAATACGAATTTAAAAATAACGTAACGTTTTTCAAATCACAGTGATCAAATACGGCATTATCTTTTTCCTTATTATTTTTTCGATTAGTTTGTAAGCCAAAAATAACATATCGCGGTTTTTCTAGTTGAGAAGCTGTCTTCACAGACCAGGAATGTTTCGTAGTCTTAGGTAATAATGGGTATTCATATAAATCCCAATTTCTGAAGGCAATTTGTAACGGTTTATCTTTTTCTAAATGTTTTAGCAAAGCAAGCCTTTGCTGATCTGAAACTTTAACATGAGGCATGCGCCATTGAACTTTCCGTATGTCAACTTGTACCAAATCATCTTTATCTGTTACAACACCATTTAAATTAATGCTACTTCTGTTTAAAATTAATTCATGTTTGCAATTAATAATAATTTTTCTATAATCTTCTGCGAAACCCAATAATTTGTTTAACGGTAAAAGAATACAAAACTTTCCATCATGATTCTTAAACCCATTTACATTCCAGCCCCACATTTCAGCAGCTTTACTTTCTCCGTTATTCATAGACACGAGCGACTTTATTGTCGTAGTAACTCCAGCATTTCTAATACGATCAATTTCGACTCCATTCATCTCGTACCTTATATCTTGAAAAAGGAATGCTATAGCATTATTAGTTAAGTTTATTTTCTTTGTTTTTGAGGCTCCCGTTGTACGATCCTTTTCTGTTATGGAGAAAGATCCTTCTATATATACAGAACTTGCTGAGGGCAAAACATAAATGTCTTGCTGGTGGATAGGTATTCGTATTTCATCACTTTCATTGTAGCTATTATTGTATGGATTATAAGTATGCATTTCATAACTTTCAATAGAATTGTCAAATTGAGGGTCGTCCGTTATATGGAGAATACTCATACTTTAAATCCAAGAGCACGAAGGAACTCTTTATTACTCTTAGTTATTTTAGTCGGAGTAATGGATGTTATTCGTTTCACGGTATGCTTATTAATGGCTTTATTTTTATTTTGCTTGGGCATTTTATTGTTGAACTTATTCTTTTTATTTGCTTGTCTCTTAAGCTTACAAGACGATGGTGTTCTAAGTCTTTGGGGGTTATTATATACAATCATTTTGATTTTCGTAGGTGTAAACTCAAATATATATTTTCTTTCTTAAAATTTATTGGCACACCTCTTAAGTCTAATATTTTTACAATTATTGATGAAATGTGCTTTTTTGCTATAGGGAAATATATTATATTTTTAGGCACCTCAATAAGCTGATGACACGGAGGAACGTTCAGTACAAACTCGTGAATTATATGGGCTGGTAATCCATTCATATATGAGCCTTGCACGAGATCACATTCGATTCGTATCACCGACGTTGGAATAATGTTTACAGGATAGACTGATTCATGCCATTTATTTGGTTCTAGAATCGTTTGGGAAAATCCTAAAAAAGAAGCGATACTATTTTCGGCTTCAAAATGAATCGGCTCGGTGCAAAATAACAAACACTTAAAAGTATTATTATTCGATTTAATTTGCAACTGAACATTTTTCAGTTCAGTTTTTAAGTATTCATATAAGTCTGTCAAGTCGTAATTTCCCCAAGGAATTTTGATACGTTTATCTTTACCATAGGCAAAAATGTTATTATTTTCATGAATATTCGGAATTGTATTAAATGTAGAAAAGTAGAGTAAGCCACACTCATAATTATCATCTAATATCAGAGGAGGAATAAATTCCGTTTGAAGAACAGATTCGTTTCCAGTGATTGTAAGTGTTATAGACATTTTGAGCAAACTAAATTATTTTATCAAGTTCTCGTCTATTTATGCCGGTTCCAAAAGGATTTCAAAAACCGAATACACAAATGGCCACAATTATAAGGATGACTCTTTTGCACATTAGCATAATTATAAAAAAAATTTGGTCCAACATAGTGTAAAAATTCTTCAGGTGGTTTTAAGTTACCATAACTGTCGAAATATTCAATATAATCACTTAATTTAGCATAGGCCACCCAATGAGTTCCAGGATTATCTGAACTATCAAGATTTATAATGCCGCATTCTTTATTTAACGGGCTAACTGGCAACTGATCTCTCATGTACACTCCTCTAAAAAATGGAATGAATTTTGCATATTTCAGTAGGTCGATATTAGTTAGCGCTCTTTTGGGTAGCCTTGGAATTAGTTTTTTTGTTTTTTGACATAAATGCCTAAACCATCACCATGTTCTTTGAGACAAAGCCCATTTCCTATACACAATTCTTCCATTTTTTGGTTGTGACGTTTAAGTTCTTGCAAGCGTTGTTTAGCTGATTTTATTGCTTGAACTGCCTTTGCGATTCCAGCTGCACCACCTGCTAAACCACCTGCAGCTGACAGACCAGCGAAAATTGGTATTAAGGGAAGAAATCCTCCAACTTTTGGCACTGGTATCACTCGAGGAATATTCACAGTTGAGTTAGAATCGGAAGCCAATTCACGAGCAACAGCAACGGCTAACTCTATAGCTGCTTTTTTACATTTGGGTTTAAATTTGTTTATGTGTTTCTTTGTAAGAGAAACAATATTTTTAAACGTTTTCTTAAAACCTCTCCCGGTTTTTAATTTTTTTGCAGCACCAGTTGGTTTAGCGTTGCGAGCTTTTGTTTTTCTTGCGGAATTAAATTTCGGCATCATTGATTTAAAGATATAATTAAAATATAATTTAAAGATGTAATACCGAACACTCTTTCTTTCTTGAAATACGGACTAAGAATGAAAAAATTAAATATGACCTGCTTATAAAACTTCTGACTTATCAATCCAACTGTTTTCTTGAGAAGGTAATCCTAACCATTTCACATATAAATTTGTACCTTTCTTTTTTAAAATTTTTTCAACCAGGTAAATGTTTGGATATTTAGGTTTAAGTAATTCTTGTGAATAAAACGATCCCAAAATGGGCCGATGCTTACTATCTTCTATGATATATGTAACCGGTTCTGTGTTCTGAATTTTAGTAATAGTAAATATTTCTGTTGACCAATTTGGAGTATACCCTTTTTCAAATGTCCCTTTGTATTTACTTATACGCACGGGATCTCCAACTTTAAATATAATTTTCGATGTTGCTGGCAAAACTGTTTTATTATATTTTTGAAGAATTTGCTGCTTATTTTCTGCATTAACTTCGCTTGGCTTAAGACCAATTGTTCTGTGTACCGTATTATTATACTGCTTAACTACATTATAAAGAGTGTCATTAACCCATTTGTAGTTTCCTTGTAAGCTAAATTGTTTATATAATTTGGTTTTTAAGGTTCTTATAAACCTTTCCACTATAGAAGCTTTTTTCACAGAGTATGTTGAATAGTGTCTTATATTATATCGATCAAGTAAATGTTTTAATTGTTTGTTATAAAATTCAGTTCCTAAGTCAGTTTGCAAATTTTTCGGAACACGAGGTTGTGTTAACAAATCTTCAAAGGCTCGAGTCACATGTTCTTTACTTTTTTGTTTTAATGGATATACCCAAGCATACTTCGAAAAGGTATCGATTATTGCTAGTATATATTTATACTTTGAGTTCACTGTCGAAATAGACTGCATGTCAATAAGATCAGCTTGCCATAAATCGTCAATATCTCTCATTATCACATGTCTTCGAGGAAAATTCTTTCGAGCTTGTTTATGTATTTCATTAACCACCACTTCTTTACTCATTTTTTGTATTTGCTTCTTTGTATCACTGAGTCTATGCTCTGATTTAAGGTTTTAATTTCTGTATCTAACTGCTGTAATTCTTGACGTATCGCTGTTATTTTTTTTAACATAACCTCCATTATATTATCAACATACTCTTTTGTTACACCGTCCGCGGAATCAATTGGTTTTCCAAGATGTTTAATAGGCTTATTCTTCGCGTCAATAAAATCATCATTAAAATTTATGAAAGCCATATAAGGTTCTATATTTGAATTTACTTTTCGCCTTTTGAATATGTGATGGCCAAACTTATCAACGTTCATCTTCAGAGAACATTATAGGACTAAGTCATAATGAGTCCCTAACAACACTTTTATTCTTTTATTATACCTGCTTCTCTCAATTCTTCTATGATAGAAATTATTTCATTATCGTGATTAGTATTGCCAGCATTTTTAGAAGCAACCAATAATTTTAATCTGTCAATTAACTCGTTAGGATCGTCCCAATATATGTAATCTGTATTACGCCTATATTTTTTCAATACTGGTAAGTTGCCGCCCTGTTTTTTGTTAGATTCGTTAAATAATGGTTTGATAAATTGGCAGTATTTCATGCCCGAATTTCCTTGTATCTGACCGTCTGGACTATATCCTCTCTTATGAACATTAGTATGAATCAGGATATCTTTATAAGTTAGTTTATCTTTTTCTTCAACGATATTTGAATTGGGTTTGGTTTGAAATAAAAGTTCGTTTAGTCCTGGAGTTAACTCATAACTTTTATCAGGTAAATTAATCATTGTCATTTTATTTGGGGTATTTTCGCCCTGCGTTTTTAATGTTACCGGCGAATTACCTATAAATAAGTTCTCGCCATCATTCCGCACTCCAAATGTTACATTGAAAGGTTCTTTCGGGAGTTGCAAATATTTTCTATTTGCTTGAGGACTCTTCACTTTTGCTACATAGTTTTCCACTTTAGTTGGAGTTTTTAATTCTTGTGACACAAACTCTTTAGGGCCATATTTTAAATCAAGATTAGCATCATCCATAGGAGCGTCGTTTTGAGCATATATCTCTTTATTTTCCTTGTGCACGCGAACGTTTTTAGAAGTATTGTTTAGTGATACTAGGGTTTCTAATGGGTCACTTAATGATTTGAATATTTTTTTATGTTGTAACTCACAAACTTCATCTTTTTCACGCATTTGTTTCAGTTTATTTTTTATATTTTTAACTGATTTTATTAACTGTGTTTTTAAATCAGCTTCCATGACATTTAAATTTGCACAGACTTGTTCTATTGCCTTAAGCCTGTAACTAACTGTCTTAAATTGGATTTGTCATAAATATTTGTATGAATGGTTCACTCAAACTTTACAAACTCATCAAATGATTTTCTATATCTACCATTGTTCAACTCACAATCTTTGCTGATTATTAAAGATGCAAATGGGTCCCTCCATATATTTATGGCTAGTGATTTGAATATTTCCCAACTAACGTCAGAATTCACATGTTCATGATATATGTGTTTCAAATTAACATCATCCTGTTTAAAAATAATTAGGAAATTCACATTGTCTCGAATTAATTGTTTGGGAATTTTAGAGTAAGTTTGAGATAAATAGAAAACATCTATTCCTTTATGTCTTCCCATAGAAAAATAATTACGTATATTGTTCTGATTTTCACAAGTTATGTCGTCAAATATAAAAACAGAATTGCATAAGACCTCATCAGGAGAAATTACATCCTTTTCGTCTTGAAATATGTGCAGATTAATATCAGATATTCTCATAATAACGTCTTCTAGAAAGCGGTATTTTGGTTGGAAAGCCGTTTTAGAATAAAGATACACATTTTGAAATTTTAACCCATTTTCATGAAGTAATAAACTTAGCATGGTATTGGTTTTGCCGCAATTGGAAGGCCCGCAGATTATGCATCGAATCGAGTTGGGCAAAAGCACACTGTGCTTTATATTAATAGGACGTGACTCAGCAATAATTTTACCGATTTCAAGTGACACTTGTTGTTTCATTAGCTTCATTTTACTTTCTGTTAACTAATTATACAAAACATTCATTAAATATGTATACCTACTAGCAGTCTAAGTTGGAGAGTATTTTGTTTTAGAAATGTTAGAGCGCTGCCTAAAAAGGCATTCGGTATTACTCATGATTATTCTTAATACCTGTTGCAACCTGTAAAGAATTGCGAGCATTGGCTTCCATTTCATTGCTTGCGTCAACGGAAGCAGTCGCAACGAGAGAACTTACTGCCTAATTTAAAGCCATAGGTAATGGTTTTCTATATTAAATATTTTATCTTAACCAAAATTAAGATATCTTTTAACAGTCTTGAAATATATTTGAGAGATTAATAAAACTTGTAACGTGCTTTATTTTGTTATGTTATTTCTGAGGGCTCGTTATAGTGTCTAACCTAATTTTTTTTTCAGATAATGGAGTCAAACATGGGCAAACAAAACCAAGTTGATGATTTTGCCGACATATTTAACGTTAGCCCTCCAATTCATGATGTCGGGCCGGACGATCCATTCTATTACGTGCAAGATGTTGACGGTTGGCTTGAAAAAGTTGAAAAACGCCGTCAGGAAGTAGTACGCAAAATAGTGAAAAATAAGCCGAAAAAAACTATTATCAAAGATCAAACTAAAAAATGCTCGTCTTTCGTTATAAAAAATAACTATCGAAAAGGACAATATTTAATAAAAATTGATATCGAAGCTGTGAACGATGGTGATTCTAGCCGCAATGTTAGTGCGCAGTACCTTGTTTGTGATCCATGTGACGAAGTGTTAGACTCAACTGAATACGCATTGACAAGAATATTAAGAAAACTGGATGAAAAGTGAATTTTAGTATTACTGTACGTATCATATAATAAACTTTTGTAATTTCGTAAGTACTTGCAGTATTCATTTTAATATATACTCGTACTTGTAGTTAAATGTTTGCTAAGACCTCAATAAAAATTTCAGCAAATATGTTGTTTTTTTGTTTATAATTTAGAATGATAACCCATTTTAATAACGACAACTGTTATTATCAGTTGTAATTAGACTCCCATAGATAAAGAAAAACAGAGTATATTAAATAAGGCGCCTAAAAAGTTTAAGGGCAAACTTATCTATTTACTGACTTTCGCATAACATTTTTATTTCTTATAATAAATAACATTTGAGCAATTGATAGATAGAAAAGCTAATAAACATCGAAACAATTATCGCCTGTTGACCAGGCAAGCGTTATGAACTCGGGATTCCATGACCCGAACGTTACTATATTATTTTGTTTTATTATTCATGCACTTATTATGTTTTTGCGTCACGAATTAACGTTTGAATCTTGAATCCTGAACTAAGTAGTAGCTTTAGGGTTAATTTAGGTCGATAAATTATATTTTATTCGTTTTACTACCTATCGTTCATGGAACAGAGGTGTTTTAAGCCTTAGATGCATACAGTATCAAAAAAATGATACTTCATTTTATTTTTGTAACGTCTTAAATAAAAGTCATATATATGTCAAATTGAGACTTAATGGCTCAGTTTGACAAAGTCCCAAATTGACGTTAAGTTGATTTCGACTTGTGTCATTTCAGTAGTATCGTTGTTGATACTTCATGTATCTAAGGGTTAACAACTGGAAACAGGGCTCGGAAACCAGTATTCTCTCCATAAAAACCGGTTTTTTTTTTCGTTCTTTCGTTTATTATTTCATGTTTAATTAGGCTATCTAATTATACGAAGCAATATTCTAAATACATTATTGAGTCCTACATAGAGAGCATAAACTAATTCAAAATATTTGACTATTTCGGGATTTTGACATTAACCGGTTTCGAGCCCTGACTGGAAATATCAAAAACTCGTCATGGTGAAACAATATAGCGTTTAGAAAACTGATTGGATATTTATTTTTAGTTGCTTAATTGTGTACAAATCGTCACAACGTATTTTCTATAACGCTATACTGTCAATAGAGAAATATAAATAAAACAAGTAATATTATTTATCGTAAATATGATTTATTATCATTATTATTCAAATGTTACATACTTAAAAACTATGTAAGTGTGTATACATCACCACTTAAAATATCGGTTACAAATCAGAAATAAGGATGAGGACCAAATTTTGAGACCATCGTTAAGGTTTTTAATTCGTTTACATTTAATTGATTCCGTTGTGACGAAAAAGTTGCCCAATAAATTGTAGACAAATTTCGGCTCACAACGGAATCAATTAAATTGTAGTCGAATTAAAATACTTTTAACGATCGTCTAAAAATTTGTCATCGTCCTAATATCGTATCTTATTTACTAACATCAGCAGCGTTACATTATATTTAAGGTTGATTCTACGCATGCAACACCGTACTTAACATAATGTTTTATAGTGCCCCCAGGGCAAAGACGTAATATTATCTTTATTTACACACCTTTTATCATCATCTCGTGAAAGAACTAGCTTGTTTATTTTTTGGGTATAAAGTTTATGGCATTTGGATCTAATAATACACATTTCGTCTCTCAATGATTCATTATAAAATAGAGCACGTTTATATTTATTAATGTCCAGTTTTTTGGTAATACACTTTTTTATTCCCTTTGCTTTTTTTACAGTTGTGTTACAAGTAGTGATGCAATATAATTTTGCTCGCAACCCTATATATTCTGTTATAATAGCACCGCCCATCTCATCTTTAAAATATCCGGGTATCTTACTGTTCACAGAAGGTATGTTAAATATATTACCTGCTTCATAATTGCTAGTATCAAAATATTCTATATTTTCTTTCAAGTCTCGATAAAAATCTTTTGTATAGATAAGATATAAGAGACTGTCGGTGTCAGTATAGCAGAGATGTATTTTATTTGTATAAATGCGTTTCATTACACTGTAATGAAATCTGTATAAATGGCTTTTTGCAAGTTCCAATATAGAGAAACCAATGTAGATCGGACGGTCAAGTACAACTTTTGTTTGGTTCAATTGAATTGCTACTAATGAGTCTGAAATTATCGCCACATTTTTAAAATTAGGGGCATTTATATATTTTTCCGCCCCACAATATTTGTTCGTTTTATTCCCATTATCTTTCCACACATTAACAAGTTTCACATCGACCTGCTTACGCTTATTCTCAATCGTTTTACCAAATATTGAATTATTCTGTTTTTTAAAAAAATCTCTTTCGAATTCGGAAGATGCTGTTTGTCTAAGTGAAGTATTTAAAGATATGTACGGTTCTAAGAAATTGCTTTGTTCAAAGGCTAAAACTTTATAGATTTTTAACAAAACTAACCCATTTTTTAAGCATTCTTTCAAATGAATGTAATGAATAATATATCGATGTTTATCATAAAGGTTAGCAATTAATTTACTATTTTTGCTCCCCGCGGGGACAAATTTTTCAGCCGCGAATGGCATGTCCGAATGAGAATCATGTAACTCAAGTGGGTAATGCAAGTCTACTTCCAGAATGAACCCGGTGTCAGAATCATGTTGTATACTTTCAACATCAAAACTCACAATTTCGAAATCATCAAGAAATCTGAAATTACTTTTAGGAAGACGTTGCATCATGGCGTGGCCGTATAAGTTAACGCAGTCTAAATATACTAAAAAACTATCCGGCTCATTACTGTCGTAACTTAAAAGATACTTGTTGTTAGATCGAGCATATCTTCGTGAACACTGAGCAAGACCGCCTCTTATTCCTTTCTCGATCATCTGGTACATCTCTATATCCGTCAATAAATCTAACCTTACTTTAGTGTACAGTAGCATAGCGTCCCAACTTAGTGATGGTGATGACACGTAATAACAAGGGTCGAGATTGTAAAAATTAAGACTCATGTTTCTAAATTTTTCAAAACAATCGCATAAGAGTAATACGTCGCATTTTAAATACAAATCAGTGTATTCTCCGAGATTTTTAATGTTGAAAGTATCCCATACACGCATAGCATGTTTATAATCAGACGAGGATACAGATTCTGATGTCAATCTGTTAAAGAATTTAGAAGGCTCTGGCAAACATGTTTCTTCATATCGTTCCCAGGTGTCAACGTAATCGTAACAATATATACCCTTTTTACGAGCAATATCAAACTTTTCACCTTCGCCGAAAAATGATTTTAAATGTTGAAAATCGTTTGCTTTCATCGTGTTCACTAAATTATCTAAACTTGAGCTTAAAAAATTAAATGAATCGATAAATTTTAACTGGGCCACATTTTGACGATCCATGGGTATGAATTTAGTGAATGAAATAAACTTTTCTTTATTTTTCGGTATAAGGTTAATTCGCCCGCATACGTTCGAAAGTTCGTTAATAAATAGATGGCTGTCGTATCCTGTTAAGTTGTGGAAAATTATGGGAATAAAAGGACAAGTTTTTGCTTTTAAATTACATGTTGCATGCGCAGCCCCTCTATAACGACCCGTAAAATGATTATGATCCATCACAATTTTGTCGTCAGAAGAAAATGGTTCTTTACATATATGACACATAGTACTTGACGTAAACGATAACCGCTCATCTGGGGTAAGTGGAATCATAGGTTTACTGTAAGACAGAATAGCATGTAATCTGGTTACATCACCGCATATTGTTTCGACAAACTTTTTCGAGCAGTTAGGACCTCGATAAGATACGAAGTCGTTTAGTTCAGGGTTGGTTTTACAGCAAATATAATAGGCAAAGCACGAAGCCTCGTGAATTTGCATATTTTCTACATAGGTTGACTTATTTTTATCCGAAAATTCTAGTAACAAGCTTTCAAAATCAGCGTAAATGACAATAGGTATCTCTTGTGTCCTTTCAAAATTACAAAAAGAAATTTTGGTGTCTTTTTCAGGTAACATAGTTTGGATTCCTGCACAGTTATGCTGAATTTGTTTTTCTTTCGTTGAAAAATACAAAAAACACTCTTCGCACAAATGTATTTTTGCTTTATGTTTAGTAAGTTGTTTATGAGCAAGCTTTCCTAAATCTTTTATCAAGCAAAAATGTGCCTTTCCTTTATGTCTTAATAATAATAAATTTACATGGTGTATTTTCCTTTTGTGCGTTTTATACAAAGGGCCAGTGACTTCGCCTTTTTTTGTTAAACCATATATATTTAAACTAATATCAGAGTTCTTATTTTCAAACCATTTGACATCATTTAAACTTGGCGGAAATGACATACCACTTGTTTCTAATATATCAGAATAATCGGGATATGATGTAACTCTATGAGCATTTTTTTTAGTTGGATACAAATAAGCCATAATACACCATAAAAAGCAGCGATTGTCTGTATTATTTATATTCAAGCAAGCCTTCTTATTTGCTATGTGCTTGGGCAATGGTATATAGGAGCCTGCCCTTAGAGGGTTGTACTTCATTATATTGACTTCTAAATGATTAATCGTGTCAATTGTCCACCCGGACTCCGAAAGTTCGAATTCTGAACATTTTGAGACTAATGTTTCAGCAAATGAGCGATATAATGATGAAATATCGCTGTTTTGAAATACTTCAACGTATTTAGTATTGAATGATTTCATTGATTTCTCATCATTCTTCGTCAATACATATGTAACAAAGAGTTCGAAATTCACTTTTAATGCCGTATGCTTATACAAGTACTCTCTGATAAGTTGGTCCGTTACTTCTGAAATTTCGGATAAAAACAATTCTGGAGCGATCGTAAAGTTTGCCGAATTTATTTTATAGCTAGCTATTCTGTCACGAAATGCGTTGGCAATTATGTATACATTTTTATATTTTGTATTGAGTAAACAATTAGATTTATGCAAGTTGGTTTTTTTATGAGTTGATAACTTTGGAACGTGAACGTTACAAGCTTGACAAAAATACATGATGATTTAATATAAAGTTTACTCGTAAATTAAAATATGTATTTATAACGTTAAGTTTAAATTACTACGAAAAATTGGGCAAAATGAATATTGCGAATGAAAAAAATATCCGAATCTAATTTAAATACTGGGTATACCTGAGTTTGACGTAATATTCTCCATTTGTCTGCATAGTATATCCAGATGCGGTTTTCAAGATAAAAAAAGATCATACGGTCGAGGCTTTTAGGGACAGTGCATTTGATAAACCTGAAAGGACAAAACGATGTCATAGTAAGTAAAATACAAAAATAAATCGACCAAAAATTGTGACATGCCTTAATAAATACACCTGTAATATCTTCTTGAAAATTTCGTTACCTACGAAGTCAGTTATTATAATTGTATGCTAAATAAATTAAAGACGTTACTGATGTCAATATAGTAGTCAATATGTGTAAGAATCTACGACAATCAAGGTCAAGATATGATGCATAACTAAATATGGTTGACAATGAAAAAATATACTTCTGAATCCAGTTTAAAGGTTAAATTCGATTAAATAATACACTGAAATACCGAGGGTCAAAGTAAAGAAAAATAGTCATACCTTAAATATTAGAAGGGTACAATATAGGTTGGATGCCTTTATATTCTTCTTTAACAGCCTTTATAACGTCGCAGACTGAAGCAAAAATTGGGCTGGTTTCATCGACCGCTCCCTTGAAAGTGACGACTGCTTTTTTCCAGCGGTCAGCCTCATTCCCCGATGGCTCCAAATCTCGCATGTGATATGCCCTGAGTTCGATGTAATACCCCCCTTTGGCAGAATGATTCGTCTGCATAGTATACCCAGACGCAGTTTTTCTTGATAGAAAGTTTCTCAATGCTGAAGCTCTAATTGGTACGGCAGTTCCATAATCCTGTAAGAACAATGACATGTTAAATAAAAATAAATCATAACGCAAATCAGTAATGGCTTACGAAAGATTTCGTTAGCGAAATATCACTTATCATAATTGTGAAGTTATTTTTATACGTATTACGTACTTAAGCAAGGTAAGCTTAGATAGGTACCTCAGAATCCAGGAACAGTTGAGGTTTCTGGACCTTTTTCTTCGACTGCGCTGTGGAATCATCTTCGGTTTCAGAGTCTGAATTATTATCGGCAACCTTCAAAACCTTCTGCGTAGTTTTCTTTGCTCGAACGGTTTTGGATTTTAATGCTTTTCCCTTCGATTTTTTAGCCGGCGGAAGCGCGTCGTCACTTCTCTGCGTTAAAAAAATTTCCTCGTCGGATACAAACGGATTATTATTAGATGCCCTGTAAAAAGCACATTATAGAAGCAAACACGATGCAAATTATAAAGAATAACTTATTCAACATATACTTACATACTTGCTCGAATTGCCTTCTGAGTTTGTTAATGAATAAAATATTTTTAAGCGTCCTTCAATAATGTACGTAATTAAAGTTTTCAAGTGTCCACCAGGTTGAACGTGTCAATAGATATGAGCTGAACAAATATCGAGTATCCAACAAGAAACCTTTAATTCTAAAGGCGTGTAGATATTGAAGTACTTATGCAAGCGCACTATGTTTATGTAATTTCTGAAATGATAATACAGACATAATTCTACTTTACATCATAGGAAGATAAGATCTATTTTAGTAGATAGCTCCAACGATAGGTGTGAACTAGGATTAATGCAAAATCTAATTTAGGTAGTGGCGCCAGATTGTCGACGACATTTGATACGTAATTCTAAAATGGAAATCAAATGTACTTACCTTTTCGACATACAATTTGGTTGGTTAATAATAATAATAATATAATCGGGCTATATGTGTAAATCAATCTATCTGACAAACATAGCTTAACCAAAACTATTAATTATTAATATTGGATATTTCAAATGTTGGTTAAAACTAAATCTATTTTCATACCATCTAGCGGCTAAGACATAAAGCTTTATAACGAACCTTTGCAGTTTCGGCACAGCGCTAAACAGCTTCGCACTTTTAAATGTTTGCAAGGTTATTGATAGATGGTGCCCTGAAATCGATTTTTTATCTTGTGGAATAAACTTTATTTTACACATACTGCATGGAAAACAATGACATTACTGTTTCTGGTGACCACTCAAACCAGTACATTAAGGAAAAATGTATATTTACTAATCAAACAATTTGACATACTAACATTTGTTTGCTCATTATTCGCTAGATGGCTATACGGATGGCGTTACATAGGGTTTAAAAGGTAAATATACTGAATTCAATGTAATAATTTACTTTTACAACTTGCAAGTAACGAAATATTGGAAATAAGGGTAAACTATAATGAAAATAAATAAAAAATCTTTATTTATGCATAGGTTTAACAATTTAAACGCTATTACTCTTCAGCGCGCTATAGACATTTTTCCATAAGGACAGTATATATAACTAGACTTCATTAATAGTGACGGCGAGCCGAGTTCATTCTCGGCGGACCACTTGTCAAACGATTACATGAGACAGACCTGGCCAATCTGTGTGAATGTAAATGAATGACAAAAAAATGATACAGAGAACTTTAAATTACCTAAAAGCAAAACATGAATCGTAGAAATATGTTGTATCATCATCCGACCCTTTGTCTAGTCAAACCGATTATTTAGTACGGAACTGGCCATTCTGGAAAAATAGTTGGAATGATGAGACATTGGTCAGCAAGTAATACGGGTCTGGCCAACCTGGAAAAACTTATTTGCTCAACTTAGCCGCACACGGGTGCCGGGATGTGGTAAATATATTATGAAATAAACCTAAACCTGGCACCCGTGGGTAAAGCCTTTTGCTGTTTTTTTTTTATCGTATTTCTATATATTACGATCGACCGATAAATCGATAGCGTGTGTGGAAGGCTCCGGTAACCACTCCGATTGTGTTTGCTGGGAGGATGAGGACATTCGAAATCAGATGTATTAAGATTGAATATGAAGATTAAAGGGTATCCGTAGACTGGCTGCTGTAGTGCTGCGTAAATACCTACATTATTGTTAATATTGGGCGGTTCTGCGAACGGAGCGAGCGATAGCGAAGCGATGTGAGCTAGAACCCCCAATATTAACCTACTGACACGCCATTTACTATCTCTATCGTACGCGCATAATTATATAGATAGGAAATGACTTGTCAATGTAAGTACTTACGAAATTTTTCGTGTTTAGTCCTTCCTTTAGCAGGCAGTTAAGGCGAAGAGTAGAGCGCTTCATGTAAGTTTTTCTCACTGCTTGTGAGGGCTTTTCTTTCATTTATAGAATAAATGAGAAACTTACATTTCACTTTCATTCCATTATTTAGTACAAACCTATCTTCCTAATAGGTATAAATGTGTTTCGAAAATAATTAGGCTTAAATATATTAGGTTTGATTATGTAATAGAATACAGATACTGTCGAAACACATTCATACGTAAAATGCACAAGTCTTTTTGGAGGAAGTTGAAGCTTGAGTAAATTAGCACTTATTTGGGATAAGATAATTCTTCTTGTAAAAAGTTTTATTGTTGTTGTAACATGGAACGTATTCCATTCAAGTTACATTAAGTTTTCTTTCGTGTTTAATTCTTGTAAATAGTTACATACTTGTTGTAAAATGAAACTTATTCCATTAAAATTACCTAAAGCTCTTCTTAAAAGGTTAAGGTGGATCGTGTATTTATCCCAGTTACACAACTTTACTATTTTAGTATTGTTTTATACTTATAGGTTGGTAATTTAATCATGTCATTTAACTGTCGCAAAGTTAATACGTAATAGTCATGAAATAACCAAAAAAATATACAAAACTAAAAATGTTAGAGCAAAAGTTTGAGTATCAACAAATATGCGACATTAAAATGATATGATAAACTCAAGAAAACAATAATAAAATGGTAATTGTCTTAAATGCGCGTGTCGCAACGAAGAAGAGCTTAACGTTAATTTGAATGGAACACGTTTCATTTTACGACAAGAATGAAACTTTTTACAAGAAGAATTAAACACACTTAAAAGAAGAGCTTTACTTAATTTGGATGGAATACGTTCCATTTTAAAACAAGAGCGAAACTTTTTACATGAAGAATTAAACACTCTTAAAAGAAGAGCTTTGTTTAATTTGAATGGAATATTTTTCATTTTACAACAAGACAAACTCTCTAAATAAACATAGCTAAGTAAATTAACATAGCTGTTTAAACAAGATATGTTGGTTCTTGAGGAAAAACAATTAGATTTTAAAACAAGAGCTTTAGATTATTCAAATGGATTATATTTCATTTTACAACAAGAATTAAACGCTCTTGAGTAAATTATCTCGGCTATTTAGAACAAGATATTTTCGCTCTTGGGTGAAACCATTTAGCTTTTAAAAAAAGAGGTTAACATCTTTGAGCGGAATATGGGCCATCCAATAAGAAGAATAAAACTCTCTAGTAAATTATCTCAGCTATTTAGAACAAGATAGTTTCGTTCTTGGTTCAAACTATTTAGCTTTTAAAAAAAAGAGCTTTACTTCATTTTGAGGGGAGTATGAGCCATTTTGTAAGAAGAATTAAACGCTATTCAATATTAATTATTTGGCACTTCTTGGGGCAAACATTAGCTTTTGAAAGAAAGAGCTGTACATCATTTGAACTGAGTATGTCCCACAATTTACATGAAAAATTCAATGCTCTTGAATGAATCACCCCTGCTGTTTGGAATAAAATATTGTTCGCTCTTGGGTCGAATCGTTTTGGTTTGAAAAAAGAGAGTACATAATTTGAATGGAGTATGTGCCATTTTACAATAAGAACGAACGCTCTTAAGTCAAGTATTAATACTAATATAAAAAAAATACGTTCACTCTTGGGTAAAGAGCCTTTCAATGTTAAATTAAGAAGAACATGCTTATAATGAAATGGTTTCTCTCTTGAAACAACACTTTTTCGATTTGAATGAAACAGACATTTAAGTTTTGATAAAAATAAGTAGTTCTTGGTCTAAGAACTATAACACGAAACATATTGTATCTCAATCGAAGACTTTTTCCATTTTCCTTATATCGAAATCCCAAAAGATCTTAACTCAAATAATATTATTTGTTTCAAGTAATTTATTTTCTGTGTAGTTGCTCGCCGAGCTCCTCTATTCCCACTAGTTCAGTTAATACAGTTCAGTGACTGAACTAGTGAGAATGCTTTTCTCATTAGTTCAATTGATTGAACTAGTGATATTTTTTTTCTCGCTAGTTCAGTTGACTGAAAATAGTTTTTTATTTGTTCCGTTGACTTAACTAGTGAGAATTATTTTCTCACTAGTTCAGGTGACTACTCAATACGACTGTTTTGTATTGTGCTTGATTACTTATAATACATATGTGTAGTAGAGTATATTATAATATATAGGTACTCTTTACATTTATCTTAGCCTGAATAATCCTGACCACTTAAAAACTAATGCGTAAAACAATTGAATGTAATGTCAATACAAATATTGTTGTCTGCTATCAAATGTGTTGTGGATGTTAAATAATGTTATACTTTTAAAACTATGAATGTCTGTGATTTCAGTTTAATTAAAAGAGGCCGGGGCCGGGTTCTTATTTGTGAAGGACATGAGTATTATCGAGTGTGTGTATATGAAACAAACAATAAGAGTTTATGGCGGTGTGCGTGCTATAAAAAATCAAAATGTAACGGCACTATAATTTTGTCACCGGTATGTTTATAACCTTGTATTTTTAACTATAGAGTGCTGTTTTAAGCTATGTATTGATATAATATAAATACCTACAAGAATGGCAGTTTACCTCATCTTACTTTTACACCCGTAATTTGTCTATTATGTTTTTTTTATGCTATAATAATATGTTTATATCATTTTATAGGATGAGCAAAGTATGGAAAAAGGAACTCAACATATTGGGGTATGTTTGCCGAACAACCACAAAGCTGCGATGTCTGTTATTATACATGACAGCATTCAAGAAATCGTTACAGGAGGTGACACAGCACCTGCTATATATAAGAAAACAGTAGCAGGTTTAAAAGATGCAGGGATTGATCTGATTAACGAAATACCAAGTTTTGAATCAATTAAGTCGTCAATTTATCGACGAAAAAACAAAGAGAATCAGGTAAAAAAAATGAGTTACATTAATGACAGTGCGAATGTAGTTGAAGTACCACCAAAATATGCTGATTTCCTATTGGCAGACTTTAATGACGATGATGTCCGCATTCTCGTATTTTGTTCGAAGGAAGCAAGGAGTCATTTGCGTGAATTAAAAGAAAAGAAAGAAGAAGAAAGACTTATCTCGGCGATGGGACTTTTAAAATTTGTCCAGAGCCATTCAAAGGTGGTTTGTACACCATACATGCAGATTTTAACAGTACCGAAACCCATACTGCTATAATACCATTGATATACGTTCTTCTAAGCGATCGAACTAAAGAAACGTACCTGAAAATGTTTCGCATCATAAAATCCCAAATTCCAGAATGGGAACCGAGGCTCTTTATTACCGATTTTGAGGAAGCTGCTATTCAGGCATTTCAAAAGTGTTTTCCGAATGCAGATCACCAAGGTTGTTTTTACCATTTCACAAATGCCCTGTGGAAAAAAGCCAAGAAGCTTAAGTTGACCCGCAAACGCAAAAACAGAATTGTTGGCCTGTGTTGTAGTCTGCCGTTATTACCGCTGGATCGCATTGACGAAGGATTTGATTACATCACATTCCAAACGAAAGATTTTGAAGACATCTCCGAGTTAGATAAGTTCATTCGATACATGCAGTTTTGGATGAAACGCAAACAATCTTGGAATGTCTTCGGCAGGCTCCACAGAACTACGAATTGTGCGGAAGGATGGCATCGTGCTATAAATGGAATGTTCAAGACAAGACCAGCAACAATCGTGCAATTTCTGGAAAATTTGAAAACAGATGCTGCTTATTTTGCTGTTCGTACTATTCAGGTCAAAAAAATTACATCGAGGAAGATGAGAACTAAAATCCAAATTGAAAATGACTGCTTCATTCGGCAAGTTCAAATGCAACTTCTACAAGGCGAAATCAATGTTCCTATGTTTTTAGAAAAACTTCGAGTCAATTAAAATAAGTTTATTAAAAGTACATTTTATTTAACTGAACTAACGAGAAAAAAAAACTGACTAGTTCAGTTACAACCGTAATTTACTGGCTATACAAATGAAACCAAGTGCAAAAGCTTGTTTTATTTCCAACTGAACAAGTGAGAAAAATAAACTCATTAGTTCAGTGCACTGAACTGGTCAACTGAACTAGTGGGAATAGGCGGCCGAGCCTCGCCGATATCTGGCGGTGGGACCGCTAATTACTAGTTGAAACAAGATTTTTTTGAAGAACGGAATATTTCAGGATGAAATCCATTAAATGGAAAACACATAGAATTATTTTCTACCGGTTACAACGGCTTACCGTATGTAGTTTAAAGAAAAGGAGTTTTTAAACTTCATCAAAACAAAAGCAACAAAAAACAAATACGCCATAATTATAGACAATGACCTAATAAAACTAAGTGAAATTTACAGAAAAAAGGTAGATCAAAAGTCGTTCAGACACACCCACCGAAGATCAAAGAGAAATAGTAATAAATCTCACATAAGTAATAACAGACATAAAGGTAGTGAATGCATGTTAAAAGAGCTTAAACGTTCCTATTTTTGGCCAAACATGAAAAAAGACGTTGAGAGGTATTTCAGAAACTGTCAAACATGCCTCACAACAAAGTACGACAGACGCCCAACTAATTGCCCATTAGAAAAAACATTATCTTGCAGGGAACCAATGCAGATATGGCATGTCGACACGTTCCGTTATAGGGGCAAAACGTACTTGAGTATCATTGATAAATTTTCAAAATGGTCCACTTTAAAACTTTTGAAACACAATAATACCACTGAAATTTGTAACAAATTTATAAGTGTTTTTCACATGGTAGGAAAACCTGCACAAGTGATCGCTGATAGAGAGTCGGTATTTACAACTCTCTGTTCAAGGAATTTATGACACTTTATAAAACAAATATTCATATAACTACAACACAACATCATAGTTCTAATTCCGATATAGAAAGATTGCACTCAACCATCATAGAAATAATACGTATTATGCAACAAGAACACCCACAATGTAATGATAAATCATTGATGTATTGAGTATACACTGTTCGAAGTTCATTTTGTCAGACCACTCTCTTTTATTGCTGTGGAAAACGACGCCATAGTTACCTCACAATACGTTTCTAAACATAAAGTAATTATGACGAACTTATATGACAAAGTATTTAATAGAATAGAACTAATAAAAACACAGACAATCAACCGTGTTAACAAAAATAGAACTTTGCCAAAACTACCAGAAATAGGACAAAATATCTATATAAAGCAACACGATAGAAGCAAGGATAAACCTAAGTTTGTTGGCCCATTTCAAATAGTGTCAATTCTACCTCTTAATATTATAGAGTATAAAAAAGGTAATAAAACTGTAACACTTTTGAGTCTAGAATGGCTGAAATAAATGTAGAAATACCTGGTTGTTGGAACACTCCATTCGTTGACTTTAGTAGTTGGTTTTCATACCATTTTCCTGGTAGCATCTTTGTGACATGAATGCAATTCATGTCTAATTATCAGCACAATCCACTAGAATAGCACACAAACACACTCTCATGTTAATTTGGAAGATATTCAACATTGTTTTTCACCGGCAAATGCGATTTACCTTGTTATTGTCATTTGTCAGTTTCGTTTCAGAGCGTTTCGATTCTGCTTCTGCGTTTCGTTTGACAGCTTACTCTCAGTTGTGGGAATGACATTGGATATTTTATTCTGTTGTTTGAAACTATTTCCAAATTTGTAAAACGGGTGTTTGGTAATCAATAAATGACTGGCTATCTGGTCCACCAGTTGTCGTGAATTTATACTATTAAAATTAGTACAAAGTTTCTTTGTTCTTGTCGATGGTGTTTTGTGTCGAACGAGCAAAACGTATCGGTTCGTCAATTGGTCGTGTAGGGACGTTCAGATATATGGTTATGTATATCGTTTGTCAGGGTAACCATGGCGTTTATGTATACACTTTTTCAGGGCTGTTAGTTGGAAAAGATAAAGAAGTCATCGTTGTTATAATAATCCGCCGTAGATTACGTTGGCAGACGTTTAGTAAATATACAAAAATATTTATATCGTTAGTTTGTGGTTTTGTCATTGCCAGCTGGCGAAAGCAGTGACTCTGAACGTGCCGGGCTCAGAATGATTTTGCTGATTTGATCAAAAATCACTCTCATTTCCTTTGCCAATATGTGAGCAACTTTTTTGTAAATTTTGGTGGAGATATTTTTTGGTGGAGATTTGTAATTTTGGTGGAGAGTCAATCGCTTCGGGGTAAGTCCTCAATTTGCTCAGGTTCGTTTGCCTGTTGTCGATTTCAACGCTAACAAGTGTTATTTCGTTTCAGTGTACAGCCCAGCGTTGCAATAATTTAGGATCATCGCCATGGCCTAGTCTGCCTGGTCTAGAAACTTCTAGATTTCAATCATCACTACTCAGGTGAGCTTTCTGTTCAAAGTAGCTAGTCTCCTCACCGTTTTATATAATTTCTTCTCCGTTTTAAGGGTGACTTTTCATACCTTTCAGTTTAAGTGACACGTGGACGATGCGGTCACAAAGCCGGCCTACCATTTAAAAATGTAGACAACCCACCTTATGTGGTAAGATAACTTTCATTCCTAATTATGAATTTAAATGAACCGGTTTCTCAAATACCAACTCTGTACTAATGTTACCAATTTCTTTCTTTTAGGGTTGTTTTGGTTGTCTAGATATACTATGACGTTTGCTTAAGTCTGCTAAGCCAGTGGTCAGTCAACCACATATGTACTCAGTGTTGACTATGGCTGCCTTATTGGGTGGATCCAATCTACAAGCCGAGAACTTGGACACTAAGCTCGTGGTACTCTTTGTGGAGCCAGCCGCAGTCTAAAGTCCAACGGAGGCGAAGGTTTGGCTCGACTCACCATGCCGGTATTTATCCTTTATTACTATAGTTAACGTGTGTGAACATTTTAAAGTGAAGTTTAGGTAGACAAACATTAATCTGGACAGTAACTACCTTTAAAAATTTAAGTGATAACAGTGTTGTTCCTCACAGACGGTTGTGTTAAACATACATCTTGGTGTAGTTAAATAAAACTGACTTTTATATAACAGTTGTTGCTTTTTATTTAGATCATTCTCAATATTTGACGGTGGTCTCCCTAGCGCTCATTAAATATAAATTCTGGTGATACCTACCGCTCTGGCCATAGCCGAACACATGACCCCATGTCTTGCCCATCGCTAGCTTTAGCCGAGCATTAATATAGACTCCACTATATTACAAAACTATGAAAATACACGTAAATGAAACACGGTTTCCGCGTACCTCAGATTGGCTCAGATGGACTTACGGAGCCGTCGACATCAACAATTTGAAGGAAAATCAGCCCTTCGTAACTGCCTCACACGGTATTGATTAATCAGAGCGAAACCCTAAAAGATAATGCCGCTTAGTTTTATGGGATGTTAATTATACGATAATGATAGTGTTACGTTAGATATAGGCATTCAACGTTTGAATTATTTGATTATTTAGATTTATATAGATTTTACATAGAATTAGAAAAGGTTTAATCAACGCATTAGGTTCTATTATTAAGGCTATTAGTGAAGTGGCAATCTAAGTAATGAGCACTTGGTAAATTTAGAAACTAGATTAGAAGAGGAAAGATGTTTACTAAAGGGAAAATATTCCACAACATCTTCGACACTAGATGATCTTCACCATAAATTAGAAACCTAACTCAAAATCAAATTAAACTTTGGTCTTTAATGCGTCACGAGTTTTACGAAAATCAAAAAAATATTTGGCTAACGTCGAAACAATTAGTGAGTTGTTAAAAAGAATAGCCATTGCACTTACATTTGCCAGTCACAACATTATCCACTAATTAATAATGAAACCAAATGTACTGGCTGATGTCCTCACTCACATACCAAGTTCACAACTGATAACAAACGATGTTATGACTCTAGAAAAATAAATTAGAATACAAGTCATACAAGATGCGAGTGCGACTAGATTTTTACTAAAAAAAAACCCCTGCTAGACTCAAACACTTATGAATATACATATTAGCCTAGTACCCGTAATATTGCCCTACGATGAAGATAACCTTTGCACCTCTCCTATTTCCCAACCCAGACGGATATTACTCAGTAATTTACAGGTGTACGAAGCGGAAAGATGCGACGAATACGAAGACCTTTATATATGCACAAAAGTTTCTGTATCGTTAAAAGCCTGCGAAAGGAACATACTTCACCTACAAGTGTAATGAATATAGAGCTTACAAAAATAAGCCTGATATCCCGAGGAAATTCAGTTACCGAAAACAAGCCTTTCAGGATTGTTTTCAGTTCCGGGCGTGGGGAGTTAACCGTGGGCGCCTCACCTTACTATACATATCTGTTCTTTCCCAAGCATTTGTCTGTTAAGTACTTGTAATAGTTTTAAGTATGTTTTGTGTAACCTTATGGTTAATGTTTCGTCTTGCAGTATGTTAGTTTTAGATAGCTTATTTTAATGTGTCTGTTTCGCTTCAATTTATTTTAACCAATATTCTGTGGGAACTATCCCCACCGACCCCTTGCTATTCCATGTCTGAACCCCTATTTAAGTAAGGGTAACTGTATATTTTTTGTCACTTTACATTCGAATTTACGTAGAATAAGACTGTACACTAGTTCTAGTATTATTTCCTACGAATAAAGAAATTGCATTATAAAAGGCGTAGTCAATACCTAACTCGCGCGAAGCGATCGAGAGATGCAGTGTATACAATAAACTTTTGTGTTGACAACATGCCTATTTGATACGCAACCGACAAGTTACACTTCGCTAGCTGCACCTATGAATCACGCGACGCATTTTAATGTATTGCATAGGAACACAACGGGTCTCAATGAATTGTCATTTATTAAACTATTGACAATGTTAAGATAAAGATAAAGATATTTTATTGCAAGAACAGTGTACAATTAGGTGTTAAAACAACATTAAGTTCTTTGTTCGACCTAAAATAGGCATGCAATATAATTAATAGTTTCTCATTGTATACAAAATTATAAACTATTTAGTATGATCAAAGAGAGATATTTTAAATGTCAAGTTATTACTTTTAAATAATAGTTATATGTAAGGTATATTATTATCTTGTCGTTCATTTAGAAAGTCCTGAATGGAGTAGAAACATTTTTCAAGAAGCCAACTAGTTTAGTTATGACTATTACAAATTTTTTTTGGGGGCACTCCTTTATATACATCGGTAACTTATTGAAAATTTTAATTGCCATACAAAACGAATTATTGCTAAAAACATGAGTTTTGGGTCGAGGTAAGTATAATTTATCCTTTTATCTAGTTGATCTACTGAAAACTTGAGTATGTTAAGTAAAATATTCTGGATGTCGTTTTACAAAGAGTGCAATCTGCTTAATGTACATGCATGATAAAGGTAAGACCCTCGTAGCTTGAAATAGAGGTTTACAATGGGCCAGATAGTGGGTGTTACACACAGCTCTTATGCACTTCTTTTGTGCCAAAAATACATTTTTCACGTCTACTGAATTACCCCATATCAATAATCCGTAACTCAACATAGAAGAAACATAACCATGATATGCTGTAAGCGCAACCTCTCTGGAGTTGGTACAGCTTAATCTTCTCAATGCAAATACAAATTTATGAAGTTTAGTACATAACTCTGAAATGTGTGTTTTCCAACTACAAAATTGGTCTATATAAATTCCTAAAAATTTGGTCACATTTACTTCTTGTACTTGCTCATTTTTATGGTGTATATTTAATTTACAAGTAAGACCTTTGTTGGTTCTGAATTGCATCAAATGGGTTTTGTTGATATTATTATTTAATTTATTATTTTTCAACCAGTCTGTTACTTTTGAAAGTGTATCATTTATTTCATCATTATAATTATCGATATTAGTGGATTTAATTTACAAGTAAGACCTTTGTTGGTTCTGAATTGCATCAAATGGGTTTTGTTGATATTATTATTTAATTTATTATTTTTCAACCAGTCTGTTACTTTTGAAAGTGTATCATTTATTTCATCATTATAATTATCGATATTAGTGGAATTAATTACTAAAGTAGTATCATCGGCAAACATTATGCAATTTTGGTTTACGTTGCTTGGTAGATCATTTACATATAATAAGAATAGCAACGGGCCTAGTATACTACCCTGTGGCACCCCGCGGCGGATATATTTATATGCTGATCTCGCCATTTTTAATTCACCATTTATAATTTTATTTATTTCAGTACATTGTTGCCGGCCAGATAGATAACTGCGAATCCATTCATAAGCTTTTCCTCTAATTCCATATTTTTCCAATTTATTTAATAATATTGAATGGTCTACAGAATCAAAGGCTTTGCTTAGGTCTAAGAAAACTGCTTGTTAATATTATATCGCATACAATGCTGATTGTCAATTACGCGGTGTGTGCAGAGCGCGTCACTTCATTCGTAGTGCGGGGGTCAAGAGATTAATGTTTTTTTTTCGAATGATGTTGATTAATATGGTTGAACGGAGTAATATGGATTTATTGAGACAATGCGGAGGATTGGATTTATACTATAATTTAGGATGCCGCTAAGAGTTGAACCACCAACACTACTCCATCTATCAAAATTGGTCATGATAATAATAATAACAATACTAGTCATTGGCCGGATATCAAAATCATAAATTAGGAACACAAACTATTGCCCATGCCCCGACACTTGCGAATTATCTTAACAAATACCCATTTTCGATTTAATAAATAGAACAGCCAGTTTTCTGAATATTTTGACAGCATATGATGAGTACTATAAATATTATGAATTAAAGTCACCCTCATAACACCGGTTACATGTATACTCTTTTGAAGTAATGTCTAAATAACGACATGTTTACACCATCACCTGCCAGTCTACTCAGTCTAATTAAAAATGTATTAATATATTTTACATGGTTCCACATTGAATTGGTTATAAAACTAGTGGGGAAAATCGGCCTCTCTAGCCGGCGCTGCTAAAAAGAATCACAGCGGATATTACATTATTGAAAGGTGATGGTATATTTATTTTACTTGTCTGCAGCGAAGTAGTAAATAGTTTATTTCTATTGTTGTCAGTTAGGTACCTCATGCCGAAGTCAATGAAATACCTATGTTTAGTTGATAGCATGATTATGTCTCAAGAAACTAACTTGCAAGCGTACCTTTAAAAAAATAACATAATTTTCTAATTAGAAAAAACATAATTTAATAAAGGGTTAAACTATAATAAAGGGTTTTTTTTATTTAGGTTAGTGCTAACTACTATATGTAAGGCCTTAATTAAAAAGATCTGAGCTCAAACCGTACTGGTTTTGCATTAACTTATATAAGCTAGATCCATTTTAAAATGAACTCGTTCGTAATTTGATTGGTTTTAATGTGATTTTTGCTACTGACTGGTGTAAATTGAGCTTGGTTTAAGAAATACTGGATATCATTACAATATACAGTAATTCCAATATAAAATGAACTCTGCACACTATTTACGTTCTGTAGAGAGTACATACAGTTTTCTTTGATAATTTACGTCTCGGTTTTCATATCGTAAGGCGTTTTTGCAAGTAATGGATTTCGTTTATCCCTTTCCGGCCGACTTGATACAATCGTGCAACTAACTTTGAAAAAATCCTGTGTGCGCTCTAATTCTTTTTTGGCGCCCGGGGCGGCATCGATCTATCGTGCAAACACTATTGCCGAGCTTGAATAGTAAAAGGGGTAAATCTGTTGCGTCAGTCGGCCACGCGGCGTTCCCAAGGATGGCGGCGTTTTTTGGCGGGAGCAGCACTACACGTGAGTAATTGTTTTTTACGATTTTATGTAATTACATAGCAATATTATTAGTGATCAATGTAGCTAAAGAGTTTACTTTCAGTGTGCAACGTAAATTTAATTGTTAATCTAGTAATTTCAGTTAACTATGCGCTCATAAAAACTAATTGCACGATTGTGTGTATTCGGCCATAGGCCCTAATACATATATGAAAATTATTTGCACTATCGTGTATATTCGGCCCTTAGGCAAAAATTTAATTGTCAGTAATAATAATGAATTCCATTCTTTTTTATAACGTCAGGATTCTTTGATTACAGGGCGTCCACTAAAAGATATTGAGATACAAGATATTTTAGGTGACGGAAACTTATCAGATATCGAGGGTCTTGATAATGAGGATGAAATATCGCCGTTTTCTTTACTTGACTGGCTTGAAGGAGATAGCCCCGAATCACAGAATGTCGTAGAGGAGCTAGATGCACCAAATGAAGCTATGTGCAACAGCAGTACCTTGAATAGTACTTTAGTGACAACGGGTACGCTCTCAAACGACTGTTTTGAACAACACAATGTTGATCAAACTCTTACATCTAATACCAGCTGCCGGGCTACTTCCCTTGCAAGACCGTCTAGAGGTAGAAAAAAGAAAACTAGTGGTTTGCTTCGCTCAAAGTCTACGCCAACGTCACAACAGCTTTCCGCCAGTAGGAATACTACTGCCCGCCACGCCAGTACACCAAGGCCGGATTCAACACAGAAGAAAACTCATAAAAGCCGAGCTAAATCTACGCGTACTTCAAAGCAAGCTGCTGATGCGGCTACCAGCATGTTAGCTAGGACAAGCACAAGACGTCAAATCGGTCAACCTTGGCAGCAATTACCTTTTCAGAACAAACCCCATGAATATCCCCCTCCTCCCGTGAAAGAAGTACGAGAACCAATAGATTACTATAACGAGTATATGGACGATGACTTTTTTGAAAGAATCAGCTATTGCACCAATATGTATCACTTGAGAAAAACAGGAAAAGAACTGAAGACGAATCGCGCCGAAATAATGCATTTATTTGGCATACACATACTTATGGGCTGTATTCCTTATCCACGATGGAAGATGTACTGGCGAAACTTTTCGACTTTGCGAAACGCCCTCCACGTTGTTGATACTGACACGCCACCACCTGGAAATACAAACTTCCTTTGGAAAGTACAACCAATGTTAGATCAAATACGCAAAGGATGTTACAAGCAAGAACGAGTGCCAGGATTTTACTCTGTTGACGAACAGATGATCCCGTTTACCGGACGTTGTGCAATAAGACAAGTCGTAAAAAATAAGCCTCGTCCAGTAGGACTAAAAAACTTCGTTCTAACGACTTCTACCGGATTAATGCTGGACTTTGACATTTATAAGGGAGCTAAGACAATGTTTGGCCCCGACATGTCACTTGGATTAGGTCCAGCTGTGGTTCTTCACCTATCTCGAAGTGTGCCCCCAGGAAGCTGTATATATCATGATAGATATTTTACAACCATACCACTTGTTGAAGAACTCGGTAACCGCAATATACACAGCACTGGGACAATAATGACAAACAGAATTCCAGAACGATCTACCCTAAAGTTTAAAGATGACAAGACAATGCATTTGTCGGCCTCTTTAGCCTAGTTGGTAGTGTCATTGCCTCCGAAGCTAGAGGTCCCGGGTTCGATTCCCGGTAAGGGCATTTGTTTCTGTGGTGAGCAGAGACATTTGTTCCTGAGACTTGGATGTTTTCTATGTATTTAAGTATATATCTATTAAATATATCGTCGTCTAGTACCCATAACACAAGCCTTATTGAGCTTACTGTGGGACTAGTTCGATTTGTTTAAAAAAATGTCCCCTAATATTTATTATTTATTATTTATTTATTTAATGCAACGCGGAGAGAGTCAGCAGATGGTCAGAGGGTCAGTCGCAGTAGTTAAATGGAAGGACAACAAAAGTGTGTTTTTAACGTCAAACTGTTCTGGATCAGACAAAACTGAAGTTGTGAAACGATGGGATAAAAAAGCTCGATCGTACGTGGATGTAACTGCTCCACAAATAGTAATGAACTACAACAGACACATGGGAGGAGTAGACGTGTTGGACCAACAAATGGAATATTACCGCACTTTTATAAAAACAAAGAAATGGACGCTCAAAGTACTAATTCACTTCTCTGATTTAGCTACAGTCAATGCATGGAGAGCTTATAAAATCGATTGCGATGCTAATAAGTATTCTGGTTGCAAGATACTAGATTTGCTCGATTTTCGTATGGAACTTCATGAAGTTTTAGTCAAAGCACCACCAAAAAGGCGAAATGAAGTTCTAACACATGAGGCCTCTGATGATGAAATGCCAGTGATGCCAAGAAAGTACCAAAAGCCTGCTAATCCACCTGTGTCCCTAATTTATGATGGTTACGATCACTTGCCCGAGTTTGATGACATCAAATCGCCAAGAGCCTGCCAATTTCATCGTTGCTGCAGCCGAACCAAGACACGTTGCATCAAATGCAATGTGTACCTCTGCATTGCACGTAATCAGAATTGTTTTAAAATGTACCACACAAAGTGATACATTATGAGGATATATTATTTTGATTTTTTATTATTTTTGATTGAGTTTATTGAGAGTTGAGACTTTAAGTTAGCTAGATTCATAAAATAACTGTTCCTATGAATATGAACCAATGTGATAATAATAATTAAGTACTTGATTGAAGACTGATACGTATTATTAAAACGAATTACTAAAAATAACGTCTTTTATTAACACTTTACCTTTACTACAATGATTTTGCACGATCGTGCATTTACAAATATGGCCTGGTCGTCACGATCGTGCAGTCAACTTGCACGGGGAATGGTTACGGTTGGATTTTTTTTTTATTTTTTTACGATAGTATAAAGTAATAGATCTCGATTAATTGGTAAATTTTAAGTGTTTTCGTAAATTAGGTTTCTCGGCCGGAAAGGGTTATGGTTAGGGAATGTTTATAATGAATTCAATGCTCAGAACAGTCGAAGTGTTTATAGACGGTCTACATAAGGACTAAATATTTTCATCTGTGTTATATGCTTTTACTGCGCTGTCTTCCATGATTCTCTTATTAGCCATTGTAATCGTAACTTTAGAATATCGTATAATAAAATAGGACAGCCGGGCATTGACGCGTCATTAGCCCCATAACTTCCAGGACTCGGACGGTCCAGTTCAGAGTGCGCGATTTAAATAAAAAATAACAATCCGGTTCGGTGTTCGCCGCATTCAAGCAAAAGTGAGTTGGTGTTAGGTGAATATACGCAACTACAACAGGAAACCATGTAAGTGTATGTATACAGTACTTATCGTATTAATTAAGCCAGTTTACTCGTATTGTGTTCCGATTTGTTGGTGCATTTCAAATACATGTTAATCTTTTATTGCAGGCCTGGTTGGTCTCTGAATCCGTTTTGGGAGGACGAGGTGGTGCTGGACGATTCTTCGAGGACGATTGGCGAGTCCTCCTCTTCCGTTCAGCCAACGCCGTCGACGTCAAAGAAAGCAGCAGAGAAAAAACCTGCGAAGAAACTTGCGCCGAAAAAACCAAAGGTGTCGGCAGCATCTCAAGTTAAAGAGCTATCTCTGGCTCTGGATAGCTGTTCGGAGTCAGAAGACGATGCCATCCCGTGCGCTCAATCGCCGCCAGTGAACCGTAAACGTCCTGCGCAGGTGTTGGAATCTGAGGTATGTACATATCTGACCTACTTAGATTTCTAATTTATTTACTTACTAGCGACCCGCCTCGGCTTCGCACGGGTCTATGTCCTCGGATTTTAAATCTGTAATATCTTCGAAAACATTCATTTAAATTACATGCTGTAAGAGCCATATTGATCCATATTAAATGCGCAATGTATTTAAGGTACTAATTGGATAAGGATTAGTGTTATATTGCTTAAAATCGTTTCGTAAATAAGCCATTTTTTCTCGTAAAAAGTAAAGGATAAAAAAATGGTTACTGTGGGTTATCCCTAAACATATACCAAGGCAGACTTTTTTGTAGACCTTTTTTTTAGTTGTACAATACTGTAGCCACAGACCTAGATAAACCTAGATGCCCCCAATGTATGTACTTCGCGTGTATCTAAATGGTTGCCGCTCAGTCGCGCTGCTTTCGTTCTAACTGTAAGACGTTTGTTGCTGCACTAGAAAATGCCACATTGTGCCGTAATTAACCGTTCAAATTCAACAAGAGTGGTTAGTCGAGTAAACGGTGACGTTTCCTTTCATAAGTATGTTTTATAATAAATTTCGCCTTATTTAATTTAAATTTAATTATTTTCAATTTGGAGTGATGTCGAGTCGTTTCTAGCAAATTTTTTACACACAGTATATTTTCGAAGTACGCCATCCATTGCGGCTTCTACTTTAAACTACTTATATATTTAAGGACTGTTATTTGTAGGCCGCAAATGAAGCAAACGATTATTTTGTAAATCTTCACGTTGTATGATGGTAGTAGGGATTTTCTCATTGTCTGTCGATTTAAAGTGAGTAGTGCTGTACACTGCGATGTTTTATGCAATGTCACTGTGCAAACCGATTTATAATCGATTTTTGTGACGGACAATGATAATTAAGGCAAGTTGCTATACAATAATGTTATTCTTTTACATAATATATTTAATAATATTTTTAGCAATAGAGCGTCACAGAACCAGGGATCTTCTTTCATAAAGTACTTAGTAGAATATTTATTTGATTGTTGACTATATGTAGGTATCAGGGCATTAAACGAAGAAGAATATGCAATCATTTAATTGCATTTATTTAATAACCACCAAGCACTTATTTATTACACTATTTCACGTATTGAATGCTATCCAAAAAAATGCACTTTAAAATATCTATTTTCATTTAGTCTATTCCTCTCTGAAATGAACTATAGTTTTGCATCTATGAAAGGTTGTTGTTATAAAAACATTGTACTTAAACCTTCTTTTGGGCAATCGTGTAAAAAAATCCCATCAAAAACATAAATGTGAAAAAGGCAGCCAAGTTCACCGACAAAAGAATTGAGATCTAAATGGGCACCAAGTTCCGTAGATTATCTGAAAAGTGCCAAGTTTGGCACTAGAGCGTTTACAGTAAAACTAATTTACTGCGGCTTAATGCATTTTGAGCCTTAACTTGTCAGTTTTCTATGCACTATGTTATAATACTATAAAAGTTTTTGGATATTTAAGAAAACTGCCAAGTTAAAGCTCAAAATGCATTAAGCCGCAGTAAATTAGTTTTACTATAAACGATCAAGTGCCAAACTTGGCAACTTTTCAGATAATCTACGGAACTTGGCGCCCATTTAGATCTCAATTCTTTTGTCGGTGAACTTGGCTGCCTTTTTCACATTTATGTTTTTGATGGGATATCATTACTTTTTGTCAAACTTCATCCAATGGTGCTTTCCCAGAGCGAATGCACGAGTTACTATACAAAATACCCAAACCGCTATAGGTGCACCTAAAATATTTGAAGAGTTCCCTCGATTTCTCCAGGACCCTATGATCAGATTCTGACCCGATGACAATGGGACCACCCCGGAAGTATACCATTTTAAACAAAAAAAGAATTTTCCAAATCGGTTAATAAATGACGGAGTCTCTCTCACCGCAAAGGCCTACTGAGTACTACTAAACCGACGGCGACGCCTTTGAATCGGTTTGACGCGGCGGTAGTATTGGACATCACCAAATTGCTTACGTGACGTCATAGTAGGCACGTAAAAATTGACACGCTCGGTTTCCATACTATTGAGCGCGTTTGCGGCGTCTATATGGTCTGTGACTGTAGCACATTATTTTGATATATCTCGAAGGGTTCAGCCAGAGTTTGCAATGTAAGCGCGAAAAAATGTTTTTATTTACGACATCACATTAGAAACCTCTAAAATTATTAGTGTTTCTCTACTATATTATGCATGTAATATGCATATAAACCTCCGTCTTGAATCACTCTATCTAATTTAAAAAACCGTGTCAAAATCCGCTGCATAGTTTTAAAGATCTAAGCATACATAGGGACAGACAGAGGGAAGCGACTTTATTTTATAATATGTAGTGATTTAGGAAGTTAGCGGCGACCAGATATCCGATGATTGCTGCCATTGTCATTAAAAATGTATTATTTTTTACGTAATATAGCCAACATTCTTATGTTAGCGACGAGTACAATGGGGTTTTCTCGGGAATATTGGAGGGACCTACTAATTATATTCAGCTTTAATGTTTTAAATTACTACCTCATTCCTGACATCGCCCATGCGTCAAGGCTATTCACCATCCGGCGGTTTGTTTGTTAATTAAACATATTTTATGTATCTAAATTAACTAAAGGAGATAGAGATATGACTTCCCAACTTGTTTACAATCTTTTGTCTTTTTTTTAGGTACGCAATATTTTCGATTTGATTATAAACTGATCAATTTGTTTTTTATTGTCTTACAGGACGAGGTGCAACAGGACAAGTTTCAGAAGCCTGTTCGAGCAGCGGCGTTGAGAAGCTTTTTGACTCAGCGCGGCGCATCGGGATTTACGACGCAAAGGGATCCTACCATGACAGGAGAATATTTCATCGAACTCCGGGTCTATAATAGCCGTGAAGCAGAGCGGTTACCAGTGGGAGAGCGATGGAAAAATGCTCTTACCACATTGAAGGTGGCCATTGACATTAATACACCGCTGTGGGCTGCGGTCTCGAAATTAGCACAGGCTGGCAAACAAGAATTTGTCAAAATTCAGCCGATTATATACCCATCAGGTTCTCAGTAACATATGTTTAAGAATTATATTTTGCCTAACCAATATACTCGGCGGTGTTTAGTATAATGTTCCCTACCTATATATTCGCATTTATCATTTTGTAAGTAACCCGAACATTAAAGGTATGACCGTTTTACGTGTTTTTTTTTTCATTCACAGCATATAAAATGAAATAATTAAGTTAATAATAAATATAGGGGGACAATCCACCACCATACCATGGAAATCACTCATGGTATACCAATTTACATTCATAAACTCATGTAGATCATTCGAGAACCTAATGCTAACGCGCCTCGCTACACAACTGCACTCTGCCGGCCTTATTACCAGGATACCAGGTAATATAACCTCCAATTTCTGTAATAGACTGCAAACGATATCAGTTCACTTTTAGATCGATTTGGTGACAGTTAATTGATTAATTAATTGTTATCTAATTATTTTTTCGAAAATTGCTGAAACACGGTTGACATGATTCTCGCCGCCGTGCTTTGCCTACTTTGTAACTGGACTGCACCACCACCATGCTAGATTGCTATTTTGTAAATTGCCCCACCCCCTTGTGTGAGCGGATGGCCTTCTGCAGTCCAGGGCGAGGATGTGGACCCTTTTTAGGGTTCCGTAGTCAACTAGGAACCCTTATAGTTTCGCCATGTCTGTCCGTCCGTCTGTCCGTCCGTCCGCGGATAATCTCAGTGACCGTTAGCACTAGAAAGCTGAAATTTGGTACTAATATGTATATCAATTACGCCGACAAAGTGGTAAAATAAAAAGTGGAAAAAAATATTTTATTAGGGTACCTCCCCTATACGTAAAGTGGGGAGTGATTTTTTTTTTCATTTTAACCCTAACGTGTGATATATTGTTAGATAGGTATTTAAAAATAAATAGGGGTTTACTAAAATCATTTTTTGATAATGTTAATAGTTTCGGAAATAATCGCTCCAGAAGTAAAAAAATATATGTCGCTCTAACTTTTGAACCATAAGTTTTAAAATAAGTTTTATATTGTTTTCAGTAAGGTATTTGTTAATTTCATGTCCAAAATATTTTTCAATAATTTTGTCTATACAGGATAAGATCGTAATGGGGCGGTAGTTATCTACATCGCTATATTTCCCCTTTTTATGAATGGGTCTTATTATGCCTATTTTTAGCTGATCGGGGCAGCTTGAATATTTGACACACGAGTTAATTAAGTGTGTTATAATGGGTGTTATCGCAGTGTTAACAAATTTTAAGTCTACTGGTCTAATGCAGTCAATACCTGGACTTTTTCTGTCGTTGAGATGACTTATTATGGAAAATACTACTTCCTCCGTAGCCTTAGATAACCTCACTGACATATCAGGTTCCCTAACATATAAATTTTCGTCCAGTAGTGAGTTATTACAATAGGTACACATATTATTGACGTTTTCGTGGAAACCCCTGGCGAAATTATTCGCAATGTCACGCGGCAAATGTTTTTTGAAGGCAGATGTAATAATATCATCGATTGATTTGGCGATTTTACCACTAATTTTATTAATTATTTCCCACACTTTTCTCGAATTACGGAAGTTTCGAGATACTTCGTTTTTTATGCGATTATTTTTTAGGTTATTTATGTAAGTATTTGTTTTATTTCTATATTTGTTGTATATTAATCTGTTGTTGGCATCACCTTTGTCCTTATACCATATCTTGAACAACTCGTCCCGCCTGGTACACATTTTTATTACTTTTTTATTAAGGCTAGGTCGTCAAGCGAGTTAGCGTTTTCGAGTTTTCTAAAAACAATCTGAAACGTAGAATAAGGGTTTTAAAAATTTGAAAAAATTATATGTTTTACTTAAGGATCTAGTCTAGTCAAAGTTGCACTCAGTTACACGATCTAATGAACTTCGCTCGATAGAAAGAGACCCCAAAGTTACTCCTTTTTGTAAAGCATTTACAATCTGACGACTAAACTATTGATGTTTTAAATAAAGTTTTTGATCTAAACTAAAGCCATTCAGTATTTCTAGACATTTTTGCAGAATCTAAAAAGATAAAATGATTGTATTAATTAATATGTTTAAATACCTACAAAATGCCGAGCGCGGAGGCTCGGCAGGCCCGATCAGTCGCGCGCTGGCGCTTACGGACAACGGACCTTTGTCAGTTTTATCCGCGACAGTTTCGTGCACCAAACAAGCAGTTTTTGACGAATTTATATAATTGTTGCAAGTTATTTAAGAAGGGTAATAAAAACCCAAACGAAAAACGTCGTATTTATTAACAAATAAATTATGGTCATAGTGCCACAGTATAGAAATGACAGTATAACAACTAAACTGAACCCCTGCAGAAATGGAACCAAAGATGGTAAAATTATAAATGATTTTTTTTATTACCAGAAATTATAGATATAGTAAGAGATCTACTGCTTTGTACATGAATATTTTTAATAAGCTATGAGCTTCACCACATTAATTCCGACCGTCTTTTTTTAACACCATGTCAGTGGCAAACTAACGGCCCGCCTGATGGTAAGCGGTCACCGCAGCCTATGGACGCCTGCAACTCCAGACGTGTCAAATTCGCGTTGCCGATCCTTTTAAAATTTATACACTATCTATCTTTCTAGCTAATCTTCTTTTAATAAATCTACCCATTTCCAGGTAGCTACCGTGGCAAGTTTGGTATCATTTCATATACCATATTGATTCTTTTATCATCTTTATGTAAAAATCATTTCTGGTATTTATTTTAAAAGAATACAGTAATCTTTCGCGTAAATAGTAAAACAGTAAAAACTTCGCAATGTTTTTTATGCTTTGAGAGCTAATTAACTTTAGACGAATAAATTAATCCACCAAAAAATATCTGTATTTTATTAAATTAAATTAACGTTTTTTCCAAGCTCGTGGCTCCTAAAGTGTTAGCTATTACAATAAAGCTTAAAAATAGTGGCTCTGTGAGCTGTAGACCACGCAAAAAAAATATTTTTTCAAATTTCAAAATTTACAAACACGTCTCGACAAAAATATAATTAAACCTATATAATTATCGAACCTGCTCACAAAATGTCACGAGAATCGGTTGAGAAATGCGACCTGTAGAGGAGAACATTCGAACAGACAGACATATGAAAGAATTTTTGTCGAGAGCTGAAACGGAGACGCTTCGCTCTCTCGGTCAAAAAACTATGTTAGTATAATTTTATGACAGTCGTGGTTCACTACTACTGGGCCTGTGTATATGAAGAGTTGAACATTATCAACTTATATCCATACGCTTCGTCCGGTTTTACAGTAGACTGAGGAGTATACCCTGTTGCCTGTGCCCTCTGTTTGCCATTTGTGGACTACGAGAAGGCCTTCGATTCGGTTGAAACCTGGGCTGTACTACAATCTCTCCAGCGGTGCCAAGTAGACTACCGCTATTATCGAAGTACTGAAGTGTTTGTACGAAAACGCCACTATGTGAGTCCGACTCCAGGACCAGAACTCGATACCTATTCCGTTGTAGCCGCGAGTCAGGCAGGGAGATGCTATTTCTCCCAAACTGTTCTCCGCTCCACTGGAGGATGTGTTCATGACTTTGGACTGGAGAAGCTTAGGCAATAGGCATCAACATAAACGGCGAGTACATCACTCACCTTTGGTTTGCTGACGATACAGTAGTCTTGGCTGAGACCATACAGGATTTAAGGACCAATGTCAATGACCTTGGTAAAACCTCCGTGAGAGTTGGTCTTAAGCTGAATATGTACAAGATGAAGGTCATGTCAAATGCCCATGTAGCACCAACTGTCGTTACTATCGGACACTTTATACTCGAACTTGAAGTTGATTATGGTATACTAGCGACCCGCCCCGGCTTCGTACGGGTGCAATGCTGATACTAATTATAATTATATACTACAGAATGTATTTATATACAACCCGGCCGATACCGCCGCAACCGGTATGTTCCTTCATTTTAAATCAGTAATATCTTCAAAAATATTTATTTAAATTACATGGTGTCAAGTGCCATATTGATCTATATAAAATGCAAAATGTATTTAAGGTATTTTATTGGAGAAGGATTAATGCTGTATTGCTTAAAATCGCTTCGTAAATAAGCCATTATTTTTCGTAAAAAGTAAAGGATAAAAAATGGTTATTGTGGGTTATCCCTAAGAGATAGACATATACAATAATCGACTTTTTTGTAGACCTTTTTAAGTTGTACAATACTGTAGTACATTTTTTTGATTTATCTCGTAGGGTTCAGCCAGCGTTTGCAATGTAAGCGCAATAAAATATGCTTATTTACGACATCACAATAGAAACCTATTAAATTATCTGTGTTTCTCTACTATACACCTGTAACCAAGAGGAAAGAGCAATGGAAAGGGCTACGCTGGAAGTATATCTGCGCGATCGTATCAGAAATGAGGCCATCCGCAGAAAAACCAAAGTAACCGATATAGCCCTCCGAATCGCTTAATTGGCACTGGGCGGGGCACATTGCACGTAAAACCGATGGCCATTGGGGCGAAGACGAAGGTTCTCGAGTGGTGACCACGTACAGGAAGGTGCAGCGTAGATAGGCCCCCACAAAGTGAACTGATGACCGGGTAAAGGTCGCGAGAGTTTGCTGGATGCGGGTGGCGCAGGACCGGTCATTGTGGCACTCTTTAGGGGAGGCTTATGTCCAGCAGTGGACGTCCATCAGCTGATATGATGATGATGATGATATATTTACATGAATAGTTGTTATAGTGTATACAAGCTTATTAGTTTTACGTGTATTCATAATCTGTCATTGCTTACTTAAATATCCGTGTTTGTGCAAAATTAGTTTGTTGCCTTGTGTACTATATTTATTTTTCTCATTTTCTCGAAGGTTAGCTGGAAGAGATCCCTTATAGGGATAAGTTCGCCTTTGTACTTTAACATTTTGTTATTTTGTTTCGATTGTTATTATTTTTTGTGCAATAAAGTGTTATACATACATACATATACATGATGATGATAACACGCACACGACAAATAAATATAACACCCTGTATAATATAACACAATTAGATAAAAAATTGCATGACCTATTAAACAAATCGAGTAGAAGGGTATAAGACATATTTCTTAGGTTCTTAGGTTTCATAGATTAAAATAACGAATTTCAGGGTTGTAGGTATGTACTACGAATTCTGTTTTTTTTTTTTCATTATAATGGATCTTACCGTAAGTTCGACTTTCAATTATTTATTTACTACCTTATTAAAAATATATATCAATTACATACTAAAGTTTAATCATAATCAATGCATTTCTTAAGTCAAAATACAGTTATATTTCTATACTGTGACCAGTATGAAGCTAGCGGGGTCATCCGAGTTCACAGTCGCTTCGTCCGCGCGGGCTTGTTCACGCACCGCCAGGACAGCGCTAAATACCTACTCTCGCAGAACTAGAGGGCCTTAACCCAGTTACATGTTTTTCTTTTGCTCTGTTTCATATTTTTTTCGTACTGACAGTTATCGTAAATACATCTAAACTTACTCAATATAAAATTAAGAATCTCTTCTGGGTTATCGTAGGATAAACCTTGGCTCCAGTCAGTAGCTGCTAACTCATTTTGAATCTTACTGTTATCGAGTTTACGTACGGTTTTAACATCGGTGCAATTATTCCGCTTATCTATAAGTGCAAAACAGGTAATGAAATGGTCGGCAAGCGCATTGTTCACTACAGCTGTTTTTATGGCTCGTTCGGTCCCGGCCGGCACGTTAGTATTCCGTATGAAAATATGATCA
Source organism: Notocelia uddmanniana (assembly GCA_905163555.1). NCBI lineage: Eukaryota > Metazoa > Arthropoda > Insecta > Lepidoptera > Tortricidae > Notocelia > Notocelia uddmanniana. The sequence goes on along the minus strand of LR991063.1, from coordinate 14,576,027 downwards.
ATGCACGACTTTGTAATACTGTTATTTTTCATTGCAATTCGCGTATACTGACTGATGCCACTGCTTAAACTTTTTTCACACAGCATATTTAAGTATTGCGATACTATATTATTATTGTAATCTTTTATATTTATATTTATGTCGCCTAGTAGAACGTAATTACTATTTATTCTCGTGTTTGATAACAAATGTTTTAATTCGTTTACGAATAATAATTTATTAAGGTTTGGTGGCCTATACACCGCACAAAGTTCTAATTTTAGTTTGTTTTTTTCAATCATACCTACTATGCACTCAAAGTTACGCGTACACGCACTATATCTCGTAAACTTCACGTTATTGTGGACGTAGACAATGATACCTCCTCCTCTTCTATTGCTCCGTAGTTCGTAATACATATGGTAGTCTTCAAGTTCAAACAGTTTAACACAGTCGTGCGTGATATTTGCTTCGGTAAGTACGACGATATCCACTAGCCGTGAACTATGTGTTACGATGTATTCCAATTGCGCGAAGTTCTTTATTATTGATCTGATGTTTACATGTAATGTAATTAATGAGCTGCACTGTGTTGGTATATTATCTGTGAATTCGTTCCAATTTTCTCTGCTTTCTTCGGATATATATGATGTAATAATATCCTCCATCGCTGTGTTTTGAAGTTTGTTAGGTAGTCCGGTTGTGTAGCTTATTTATTCATTGTTTTGGCTTAGCTCTAAGACAAGTTTGTCGATATCACTAGTCGATCGCACTGTATGGATTTTCGCATGTTCGGTTTTTCGCACCTTAACCGTGCCATCTTTACACCATACATATTTACATATATTCGTCTCTTTGAGCGCTGTTTTTGCTTGCCATAAAAGTGTCGACGTGTAGGGTGTTAGAGACTCGCGAATATATATTTTCGTGTCGTCTTCCATGTCTAGGTCTCTGGCACACAACTTGGCCTCCTTGGCGGCGGCAAGCCAGCTGTCACGTCGGCCCTCACACAATGACACTACTATGGGGCACTGTTTGTTAGGCCCCCTTTTTCCATTTTTGGACTTTTTGCGGTATACCTTAATTATATCATCCTTGTTTTGCTTAATTTTTTTGCAGAGTTGGACAACCACTAATTTAGTATCTTCCTGTTCTAATTCCTTTATTCCATCAATTTCGATGTAATTTTTAATTGCGTTTTGCTCTATACCTAGCATCTTCTGTTCAAGGGCATCATTGCGTAGCGAGAGGTTTTTACATAGGTTTCTTAGGTCGCTGCACTGTGTCTCATATTGTTTTATTTTCATTTCGTAGTCGTCTATTTTATCAGAATAGAATTGAAGGACTGACTGGAGCTCCAGGCGCACGACTTCACGAACTTCGCGGCGAATGTCGCTCAGCATTTTGTCGGCTGAGCTGCTGCTGAGTTGCTGCGGTTGCTGCTCGCCGTCGGTGTCCACGTCGTCTTCCGTCTCTGGCATTATAAAGGAAAGCCGCTTTGGCTTGGCACTGCTGCCCAAACAGGTCCGACACTTCCAGTCCGCTGCTTCCGTGGCATACAGAATACTAAGTTGTTCTGTCGTTAACTTTGCACAAGATCCGTGAGTCCACTTCGAGCACTTGTTACACTGCAATCCAGGACTTTTCTTGTTTATAACTTTGCTACATTTAACACATTTCACCATTTTAACTCGTGTCTAATCGTTATTATTTGTAAAGGAGTAAAGAGGGTAGATGTCGCACGAGAACGCACCGTGTCGATCCCTTGCGCGAGCGGATGAGCGAATGTTTATGTTTATTGATTTTAGTAAGGCTTTTGATACCCTAAGATATGACACACTGTTTTCGAAACTTTGGAGAAATGGAATACAGGGCCCACTACTCGAATTCTTTAAAAATTACCATACTAATCGTTACACCGCTGTGAAAGTACATGATACGTTAAGTGACCTATTTCCAACAGATAAAGGCTCAGCCCAAGGTTCTATCTTCGCACCTACCGAATACTTATTGTATGTAAACGATATGCCCAACATATATCAAGAAGGCTCGGTATATCAATTCGCAGACGACACATATCTCCTGGTAGCAGACAGGGACATAGAAAAGGCCAAAAATGTAATGCAAAACAATTTTGACCTTCTTTGTAAATGGGCCCACGACGTGGGATTAATTATCAACTATTCCAAAACAAAAATAATGAATATACATTCCACACACATGGCAAACTCATCTGATCCCATTATCATCGCCCATAAACATCAATGCCTACATGCTTATAACCATAACGAAACAAAGCGGGTATGTACTTGTGAACCCTTAGAAATAGTTAATGAAAATAAGTACCTCGGTCTTATCATAGATACACATTTTAATTGGGGACCGCACATAAATCACGTATGTAACAAACTTAGATCAATCTTAGCAAAACTTTCTTTATTAAAGTATAAACTCCCATATAATATTCTTAGAATGTTGTACTTGTCACTCGCGCAATCCGTTATAGAATATGGGCTGAGTAGCTATGGCAGAACCTACAAAACTTATATTGATAAGATATTTAAATTACAAATAAGTTTACTAAAGACAATTTTACCAAACTCAGTTAAGAAAAAACATCTGAGTCAAGAGGAATTATTCAAACATTGTAAGATTATTCACATATTTAACCAAATCAAAATCTCAATTGTTAATGAGGAAATCGACAAAATAGAAAGTCTCAAAAAAACAACAAGACGGGAACGTCTTAGGAAACTATTGTATTTGCCTCGTTTTGTCCTTCCCAAATGTAGCAATGTGTACGGCAAACGACGATGGGAATATTTTTTACCAAACATTCTCAATCAACTACCCGCCGATATCTTCATTGAGATTAGTGATAACCCACATAAATGTAAACGATCTATGAAAGCGCTATATCTATGCTGATGTACTAACTACACGCACAGTCGCACATTCCATGCGTCATCAACTCCATCATAAAAAAAATATTTAATTTACTAACATAAATGTGTGAGTAGTGAGTTCATAGGGATAGAACTTTAGCTATTATAAGTTCATCAAATAATGAAATGTATTCTATACAGTTTACGAGCGAATACAGCGGCAGTTAAACCTGTATGGCTTTGGCCGCTGTTACGAGATCACTTTTTGTATTTTTCTCTTTTATGATAAATAAATTTAAAAAAAAAAAAAAAATATGAAAAAAATCTCAAAAGTAGAACTTTATAAAAACTTTGTAGGAAAATTATTTTGAACTTGATAGGTTGAATAGTTTTTGAAAAAATTACAAAAATAATTTCTGAACTAAGTTTGTAATTTAACCGTATAAACAGGTGTTTATTGTACCTGTCATTTCTACAAAATCACAATGAAATGACGTGCTTTCAAATAAAGTAAAACCGGTGAAAATCGGTTCACGCAATAAAGAATTATTCCATAAAAATCATCTTCCATACTTTAAGCTCGCGCGCAATAGTTTACTTAATTTGCCGATAGATGTCGCTGTACGTGGAACGCTCATTTCTACATGGCGGTGTTAAGATTTTTCCTGATTTAATGGGGTCTGAGCAGGTGCGAATCTATAACTCTTTCTTTAGTTATCACCGTCCTCTGTGGGCCCGTTTTTAGGGTTTTGTGTTTCTGTACTTAATATGTCAACCTAATGTGACGGACGGAAAACTACGGAACCCTACACTGAGCGTGGCCCGACACGCTCTTGGCCGGTTTTTTAATAATAACCGTGGACGCGTTCCAGGAACTACCCCCAATTTTGAAGACCGGGGCAGAAGCTCCCCCAGGGAGTAAACAAGATGGAGAACCCTGGCGCGTGAAGCTCTCCCGGCATCTAGCTGCGACCTTGGGGCCCTCGTCGCACCAGCGCGATACCACGAGGGGAGTGAGGGTACCCGGAAGGACCGACCATCCTCATACAGACCAGGCATCTCGCCTTAGCCCGACATAGGCAACCAAACCACCCTTCAGGCTCATTCTTTCTTTATGAAATAAATTACTCGAACTTTTAACTGTTTTATATTTGCGCCGTGGTAGGAACCCCTACTAGGGATAAATACTCACGTGACAAGAGACTGTTCTTAGGCGCCCCGTGGAGCGAATCACTTTGCCTAAAACTTCAACCCTTGAAAATGTCGTCAAGTGATTCTGATAATTGTTAAGATTTCAAACAAGTAAAGTGAGTAGTGCGTCATGATACGGTTTTCAACTAAAATGCCCCTGCATGAGTGGCTTGTTTTCACTCCAACCATTGTACGTAGAACACGTTTCTGAAGTATTAAAATTCGAGCGGTATCTGTCGATTTACCCCACATTATCGTACCGAAACGACATTAGCAAAATAAACCGATCTTAACGAAACTTTCAATATGAGGGGTCCTAATTTCCGGAACACAAAGACGTCACTACTCAGCCTATCACAGTTTGTCGATATAGAACATGTGATGTCTTTAGTTCATCAGCTGGCAGACATCGGTAGGATAGTGGATGACCAAGAGATTGCTGAAATTCTATTAAGTGGTCTTCCGGCAGAATATAACACTCTGGTATCTAACTTAGAAAGGAAGACAGCAAGCAACGGTAACTCCACTACGGCATCCTTACTGGAAAGTTAAAGTGTTCATATTGGCATCGAGTCGAGTAGGTATTTATTGGGCACACTGACCCAGTTCGCTCGCTTTCGCTCCCTGGATCGTGTGCCCAATAAATGAATGGTTGTCAATATGTTGAGTTTACAGACTGTAAATACGTTATCGACACAACGCAACCCTTTCCAACCAAAATCCTGTTTATCCTGTGTAACCAACTTATAAATTTACGACTTGAGTAGTCGAAAGCACTGAACAAACTGTCCATTGATTTTATCATCCATCAGCTACGTAATGCATATTCATATTATTAGACTTGACTGTACGTTTCAACTACCGATATTCCGGGATAACAAGTTACAACCTGTAACTTTTAATTGCATAACAAATAAGCGGATCTATTAGTAACATGATCCCAAGAGTAAAACATAGGTATTTGCTTTGTGCCACAGTTCATCGCACTGCATTGCATTGTAGTTTGATGCGCTTGCAAAAAAAAAGTTAATTAATGCAAAGCAGATTTAATAAAACGATACCTATGCACTTCCGTTAGGGTATAGTTTCATTTATAATAAATCGAGCAAATACATTGTTTTATAGTTGAGGACATCGAGGTTTGTTTGAGTATATAATAAACCTTTTCATGAATTAGGTAATTCATTTATAAGTACGTATTTGTACACGATACGAGTATTACCCTACAGTGAATAACCTTAACAATTTGCAGTTTTTCATCTGATATCTGCTGGTAAGTTTTAGTTATTTTTCTAAGGGCCAATTGTTCAATCTTCAGATAAACAGATAGATAGCTTTTATTCGATAGATAGCAAGATTTTGGGTTTTTCAACAGTTAGATAAGACTTAACTGTCGAATAACTCCGCTAACTAAGGGATAAATCTATCTGCCGCTTCAACCACCAAATAACCGCGTTATTCGATAGATAATTTAGACATTGACATTGACAGTGATTTGGTTTGAGGTTATTTTAGCATATCACAACGAACGAAAAACTAATCATGGATATTTTCGATCCTATTGATGACTTGGCAATCGAAGAAGAGGACATAATGAATGAATATATAAATCCACAATAAGAATCGTCAGACCGAGACCCGATCACTATACTCAGTGGGATTCAGAAGAATTTCATCGCCGATTCAGACTTTTAAAGGAGTCTGTACAATTTTTGAAGCTGGACCTCTGCAGTATTAAAATTTGCTGAACGCTCTCTTTTTTTAAGTTCCATGGCCGTACTCTTTCTCACAAATACTTTGAATTTGACAGATATGGGTACAAAACTCTGTCCTTTTCTAACCCATGAGTTTGCAATATATTTGTTTCACCAGTTTGAAGTTCGTGTTGCCAAAGTTGAAATATTCGGTCAGATAACTATTCAAGGAATAAAAGACATTGAAAAATAGGAGACGAATTATACGTCGAATAAACAGATAGATATCTTTATTCGCTAGATAGTTATTAGACTTTTTATCTTATGATTGAACAATCGGCCCTAAGATTAAAACGTTAACTATATGGAATATATTTTTGTGAGATATTTTAGTATACAATGAACAAATTATATTTAATTTCACGCATGTTTTCTTTAATTTTGTTACAGTCAAATGGATCACGTAGAAGACACTCCTCTATATTTGTCCCAGGTATTTGCTCAGAACCCATTTCCTGATGATGATGATGATGTCAACATCGACCTTGTGAATAAAATTGTGAATGCTAGTCAAAAACAAAAAACTAAAAAGAAGCAAACCAAAATCCAGAACAAAGTGCAAAAACGAAGTGTTCCAGGGCAGCTTCCATCGTTTGTTGTTAATAAAAAGCCAGGAAAGGGCAACAGGTTAATTAAAATACAAATAATTAACTTGCAGGACAACGTGTTAGTGTTTCGGTTAAGTGTTCATAATTTATTAAAGGATTGTTATTTCATTGTATAATAACACTCTGATAGGCGTGTTTTTAAAAATCGAAGTGCAAGTAAATAAATTACTAACGGGGTTAAAAGTGTCCATGGCCGGGGGTTCATTGTGCCGCGGCACAACTAACCCCGCCAAAGGCACAACTAACCCCATATCATTATAATTGTTATTTATATTGTTGTCAGGATGAGAGTTTACAAAAAGAAGACGAATAGGGGTACTACTTCCCGAGATTTACTGCAAATAGCTGCCGATGCTGTTATAAAAGACGGCCGAAAATTAAAAACAGTAGCGCGCGAACTGGGCATATGTCACACCACGTTACAAAGATATGTGAAAAAAATACAGCTCGGGCAAACTCCTACAGTTGGGTATATCCGTAAGTTGGTGTTTAATGCTGAAGAGGAGGCGACATTGGCTTCGTATTTATTGAGATGCTCCACAATTTACTTTGGACTCTTGCCTGAACAGGTAAAAAAGCTCGCCTATGAGTGCGCTATAAAATTCAACCGCCCAAATATTCCTCCTTCGTGGCACGTGAACAAAATGGCTGGCAAAGATTGGTTCACAAGTTTCCTGCAGAGAAATCCATCTCTGTCAATAAGGACTCCGGAAGCGACAAGTGCGGGACGTGCAACATCTTTTAATAGGCATAACGTGAACAATTTTTTTCAAAAACTGGGAGACGTGCTTCTAAAATATCAGTTCACGCCTTCACGAATTTGGAACTTGGACGAGACAGGTGTAACAACAGTTCTGAAGCCAAAGAAAATTGTTGCTGCCAAGGGTGTGAAGCAAGTGGGCGCAATAGTGTCAGCAGAGCGTGGCACCTTAGTCACGGTGGAACTAGCAGTTAGTGCTTTGGGAAACAGCATACCACCCATGTTTGTTTTTCCACGTCTTAAATTCAAAGACATATTTATTCGCGACGGACCCAGTGAATGTATTGGCGCTGGCAACAGCTCTGGGTGGATGACAAGCACAGAATTTCTGGTCTATTTAGATCATTTCATAAAATATACCAAGCCTACCGTTTCAGAACCAGTGCTTTTGCTCCTTGACAACCATGCATCCCACATTGACATCAATGTGATTGAGAAGGCAAAGGCTAATTCAGTGATCATGCTCTCTTTTCCACCGCATTGCACTCACCGACTTCAGCCGCTCGATGTCGGCATCAATGGCCCATTCAAAACGTATTGTGCAAAAGCACAAGAAAACTGGCTTCGTAACAACCCCGGGAAAGTGATGTCGATCTACGAGATTCCGGGATTAGTAAAATATGCTTGGCTTTTGGCATCAACGCCAACTAATATCTGTAACGCATTTAAGAAGACTGGTATCTGGCCATACGAACCTAATATCTTCACAGATGATGACTTTTCACCGTCTTTCGTCACCGATCGCCCAGAACCAGAAACTCAATCCACAGATCAGACCAATGAGGCTGGGCCATCAGGCCTGCAGCAAACTGCTCATGAATCTGCTCGAGAAACTACTCCAGATGCTGTTCAAGAACCACCAGAGCGAGCTTCTCAGGCTGCGCAAAGTAGCCCAGAGCCAGACACTCATATTTCAATCTGTAATGACGATCCTCAGCCAGGAACGTCTACAGATCCCCCATTCTCACCAGAGAATATCAGACCACTGCCTAAAGCTCCACCACGAGCGGTGACAGGATGTAAGCGGCGTATCAGAAAGAGTGCCATTCTCACTGACACCCCAGAAAAGAACGCGATAGCCGAAGAGCAGGCTAACAAGAAAAAAAAAGTGGAAAAGCCTATAAGCAAGAAAGGAAAAGGAAAAGGGAAAAGTACTAAGAACAACGTAAGAACAAGAAGAGGTAAAGGTAATAAAAATACTGCGAAACGAAGAGTGTTACAAGAGTCAAATGAAGAAGAAGAAGACGAGTACTTTTGCCTTATTTGCTGCGACTCGTATAATAATTCACAAGCAGGAGAGCAGTGGATCCAATGCAGTATATGTAAGAATTGCGCACACTCAAAATGCATCCGAGATGAAAATTGCCTGACATATACTTGCCCAAACTGTTTTTCCGATTATTCGGACTCAGAATAATAATGTGTTACCTTACTTAGTTAGCTGTAAAAACTAATTTCAGACTGATTAAATATAATGTATGGCTATGGCTTAATTATCTACCAACGACTGTTAAGTATAATTATAATTGTTAAGAAAAAGTCATGTTTTTTTGTTTAAGTTCTATATTTTTGAGTCGTATTTTCTAGCATATAAATATTTGATTAAAATGACACAGGGAACCTTGTTGATCTCATTATAAATAATATATGTCAAGTTTATATGAGCAAATGTTTGCCATAAGAAGATAATTTATGTTAATTTTGTTAAATTAGTAGAATATGGTGTTCAAATATACTACTTGCAAATTAATACTGTATTTTAGTTATTTTTGAACCCATCTCTTTCACTTTAACATAAATTAATAATAAGCGGCACAACTTACCTCAGCATCGGAACAACCCGCCCCTAGATGGGGTAGATTGTGCCTTTCAGACTTTTTGTATAAAATTAGTCTAAAAATATATTCTAGTATAATGTACATAAAAACAGCACGTGCTAATAAAAACTACATAAAATTTCAGATTAGACACTTCACTACGTAATGGGTAATCTACATACCGTAGGTAATATCTTGCGTTTTAGTAAAATCGGCACGTTGAACCCCGCCCTCCCTATCAGTGAGCATTTTGAACCTACCAATTGTTTACTGACATTCTAGCCTTTGTAAAATTATATTGTACTCTCTGTAACCTATTATTATTATTGTATGTCTTTTCCACTCACGGGACAATGGTGTCCCAGACCTTTGGAACGCGTGCGCGGAGCTGAAGTACCGAGGTACCGAAGTACCACATAGCCAACACGTGAAGGCCCTTTTGACAATTTATTGAAATGTGAGGGGTACACCGAGCGGATTTTGTCCCTGCCCGTATCATGGGACGCACACAGAGACAGCACCCGCCAGGGTGTACATGGACTATTACTGGTTGATGGAATCTAATGGCAAGGCTATTACATGTTGTAAGGATCTTTTAATTGAAAGACGCCAATGTTATGTTATAATTTTTTGTTGTGTAACAATCCATAGTCTTATTATTGAGTGAGACAACGGACGTCGGCCTAATAAAACTGTCTCGTTTTTATCTCAGGCAGACGCGCCTCTGCTAGATGGGCCCCTATAAATAGCGACATTAAAAATGGCCTTAGGGCAACACACACTTATTATGCTCATCCCTGGAGTGCGGTAGAGATACTGCGATCGCCAACCCGCATGCTAAGCGTGGCGATTATGGCATATACCCACCGTGAATTTGGGGGAGGCCTATGTCCAGCAGTGGACATCCTTTAGCTGATATAGTGGTGGTGGTGGTGGATTATTATGCTGACATCCCCATTCTTATACTTTAATTGTTGGACTGTCTATTACTTAATTATTTTGTGTTGTACAATTGACATTGCATCCGCAGCTTCATGGCATGACATTGCATTTATATTTATTAATCTTATTATTATTCTAAATCTTGATTATTATAAGGTTTCTTCTTTTTTTTTGTTTAATGACATGCGCGATTCGATGAGCGTATTTACCGAATATAGTGCGCAAAACACTGGCTGATTGTGACGAACTTCAATACTATTGTTACCAATTATAATATATCAGTAATAATCACTCACATTCGGACAACAAATAATTTGATTTTGAATAAGAACACCTCATGTTAAAGTTTACTTAAATGTAGATTAATACATATACTCTTATTTACAAACTTCAAAAATGAAGGAGGTTCTATGTTCTCTGTATGTATTTTTTAACCGACTTCAAGATTTCAAAAGAGGAGGTTATCAATTTGGTTGTTTTTTTTTTATGTGTGTTACTCCAGAACTCCGTCATTTCTGAACCGATTTAGAAAATTCTTTTTTGATTGTAAGTATATATATATCCACTTTGGTCCCGTTTTTTTTTTTCTTCAAAACGCAGTTCTGATGATAGGATCCATGAGAAATTGAGGGAACTTCTCAAATATTAAAGGCAAACATATAGTGATTTCTGTGTTTTTATCAACAAATCGAGCATTTTCATACAAAAATGACACATTTGATGAAGTGGAACTGCTGATCATGATCAGAACAGAACTCTTTGAACGACTAAAAGTTTAAGTTTGGCGATTTGTCCTCCTAGCTGTGTTTGTTAAGCAAGTTCTATTTTCACGATAAATTTTTGTCATGCTCGAGTTCTGATGATGGGATCCATGAGGAATCGAGGGAACTCCTCAAATGTGAAAGGCACACATATAGTAATTTTAGTATTTTCATAAACAAATCAACCATTTACATTTAAATAAGTGACATTTGATGAAAGGGAACTGCTGATGATGATCAGAATGGAACTCTACAACGACGCATAGTTCACGTTTGGCGATTTGTTCTCTTCGTTATGTTTGTCAAGCAAGCTAAGTTTTCAAGACACATTTTTGTCAAGCTGGAGTTCTGATGGAGGATTCCATGAGGAACTTAATTGAGGGTACTTAGTCTTCTACCATTATAAACATACTTATAGCCATTTTTATTTCATTGTATGGAATCTAAAAGTGCACCATCTAAGTATAATAATCTTTCACCGGCCTCCCTTCCCCATTGAAGTCGGTTTTTTTTTCGAAAAATCATTTTATATCCATATTGTATCGTTTATTGTTAACCGTGGCTCATAACATAATAAACATTACAATACAATTAAATAATTCATTTACGCGGGCGGAGCCGCGGGCACGTCTAGTAATCAATAATCGTTTTGAAATAAGTGTTTGTTTCACAACAGATTTTAATTTAGAATTGCTAAGTTCAGTAATGTGTAATTTATTCAATATTTAAAAGAACACGAGTATAATCCATCAAACAACTATTCCTACTGTAGCGCCTAAAATGGCGTAGTGGAACGAGTTTTTCGCGTATTATTTGATAAGTTACGCTGCACGTTACAGCACTCAGGTCTTGGCAAACGATTTTGGCGAGTAATGACTGCTTTATATTATTTTATAGAATACTCCCACGTCGGCTTTAGGTGGACGTATACCTAAAGAAGTCTGGTCTGGCAAAAAGGTCAACCTTGGACAACTCAGGGTTTTTTGGCTCTACTGCTTTTTCCTTGGTACCTGAGCATAAGCGTGATAAATTGGACTCGAAGGCAAAGGAATACATATTTGTGGGATATTGTGATACTTCTAAAGGTTATCGCTTAACCCTTCGCCCCACGCCCCACAGCGCCCCACAAAGGTTATTAAATCCCGAAATGTAGCTTTTATTTGTTATGTTGGCTAAACCGTTCAATCATCACATCGCTATAGATCTAATGTGTTTATTAGTTAGTCTGTGGTTCTTTCTCTTGACAACTAGCTATGGCCGTGTGAAGTGTTTTGTGAAACGATGTGTGGAAAAATATATAAATTAAATAGTTGAAAATACAAGAAGTTTATATAAAAGAATATCCCAGTAGGCTAACCCTCAATAGGGTTATGGGCCCAGCGTGCGGAGTACAAAATAGAAGACCGGCACCCAACGCAAAAAAAAAACAAGACGTCGGGCACGGGCAATGAAAATTTTTACAATGTACGACTATTCGACGGCGAAAACTTTTCAATATGGTTGTTCCGAATCAAGAGCATTTTAAAAGAACAATTGTTTGGAAGCGGTACTTGAACCAACATTTTCAGAAGATACGAGAAGCTAAGGCGCAAAACATAATAATTTCCACGATGGCAGATAGCCACTTAGAATATATTAAAAATGAGAAATCAGCGTTTGATATGATCACAAAATTAAAGGAGAATTTCATGAACAAAGGGGTAAGAAGTAGAATGTTCCTATTGAGAAGATTAACGGAGATTAAATACGACGGGAACGACAAGATGGCTGAACATTTTTCGCAAATGGAAAAGATTTTTTCTCAGCTTAGTGATGCTGGAAATACATTATCAGAAGACGAAAAACTCAATTACCTTCTGTTGTCCATGCCAACGTCGTATAGCAATGTGGTGGCGGCACTGGAAACCATACCAGATCTAAAGCTAGATTTTACCAAAAACTGATTATTAGGAGAAGAGGAGACAAGAACGAGGGGAGGTAGAAGCGAGCAGTATGGAAGTGCATTTCAATGTTTTAATTGTGGAAGACAAGGCCACAAAAAATTTCAATGTCGACAGAATAGAGGAGGATATACCGGACAAGGACACTCAGGATATGAGCGGACAAGGACACTCAGGATATGAGCATCGATACCCTGGAGAAGCTAGAGGCTATCATCAACAAGGACAGGAAAGCAGATATTATCAGCAACGGGGACATCCAACACGTTTCAACAGTTCCAGCCCTGGACGTGGCAGTAGCAGGAGCCGTAGCCGTGGTCGAGGTCAGTACAGCTCGACGCGCGGTAGAGGTGGAGCTTTTGTTACAAGTGAGTGTGATTATAATTATAATGCTTTTGTATGTGACAACGACAATGACAGTATGAATTCGCCATGGTATGTGGATTCGGGATGCACGGACCATCTTACCAAGGATTTAGATTTGTTTCATGATTATATATAAGTAGAATTAAAAGAACCTAGATTAATTTCAGCTACAAAAAATGGTGTTACCCTTAAGGCAGTAGGCATCGGAAACATTAAAGCGTTGACCTATGTGAATGGTATTGTAAAGCATCATTTAATAAAAAACGTTATGTATGTAAAGTGTGGACATGAAAAAATCTGGTCGGTTTGAATGCGATCTGTCGGCTTTCATTTGTTTTAAAAACAATAAATTTTATGTCAAACCTTACTGTCAATACTTGATTCTATCATTCTGTTCCGGTATTTTTATAATATTTGATGTAATTAAAAAAATGCCGTCCAAAGAACTTGCAATACGAAAAAAAATCGTGAACATGTTTCAAGAAAATCTAGGCATTTCACAAAACGACATTGCTAAGTGTCTGAAAATCAATAAATCGACGGTACAATCGGTACTTTCTAAGTTCAAAAAGGACTTGACTGTGGAACGGAAGCAAGGAAGCGGTAGAAAAAGTGGACCTGTGGACAAAAAAAAGGCAAAGAAGGTAGTCGAGTGTTTTACGAGAAATCCGGGCATATCTATCCGAGATGTTGCAAAAAAGTTGAAAGTGTCCAAATCGTATGTGCAGAAAATTAAACGTTACGAAGGCTTAAAGACATATAAAGCTGTAGTCAGACCTAATAGGTCCGAAAAACAAGAAAATTCTGTCAAATCACGCTGTAGAAAATTGTACGACCAGTTTCTGACAAAATATGATTGCCTAGTCATGGATGACGAAACATACGTCAAGGCTGATTTTAATCAGTTACCTGGGCAACAGTTTTATGTGGCAAAAAATAAGGCAACTATTCCTGATGAATATAAAAAAATTAAATTATCAAAATTCCCAAAACGTCACATGATTTGGCAAGCGATATGCTCCTGCGGTAAGAGGAGCAAAGCTTTCGTGGCTTCTGGGACAATCAATGGAGAAGTTTACAAGAAGGAGTGTCTTCAAAAGAGATTGTTGCCTTTCATCCAACAACATACGGGTTCTGTACTGTTTTGGCCGGATTTGGCGACATGCCATTACAGTGCGGTTGTCATGGAGTGGTACAGAAATAATAATGTAACCGTAGTACCAAAACAAGCAAATCCCCCCAATTGCCCAGAACTGAGGCCCATTGAGAAATATTGGGCCATAGTGAAAAAAAATCTAAAAAAGTATAAAACGGATTGTAAAGACGTTAAAACTTTTAAGGCAAAGTGGCAAAAAGCTAGTAAAGAAGTTTCTGATTATGTTGTTCAGCGAATGATGATGAAGGTGAAGTCTAAAGTAGGTAATGTCATACACACGCATAAACTTGAGTAACTTTTGTATTGTATTTTTATAGCCTCTGACATGTATTATTATTAAAAAAAAAGTTACATTAAATTTCGTTTTATTGAAGAAATTACAAAAAAATATGTACGACCAAATTTTTTCGTGTCCACACTTTACCTGATTTGAGAAAGAATTTATTATCTGTATCTAAAATGGAAAGTGCAGGTTTTGACATAATATTTTCTAAAGGAAAGGTAGAAATTTATAATCCAAGTAAAGATTTTGTTATTGTGGGTTTTCCAGGGGGTTCATTGTACACAATAGAGATGCGCATTGATGTCTTACATTGCAATTACTCTAACATCAAAAACAATGATGTGATTAATTTTTGGCACAGGCGTTTAGCACACTTATCTATGGGTAATATCAATTTGTTGACTAAAAAAGACATGGTACATGGACTGACTGACATTCAAAATTCAAAAATTGAGAATACATTGTGTGAGACATGATGTGTATTAGGTAAAATAAATAGATTGCCTTTTAACAAGACTCGACAGAGAGCAACTAAACTGAGGTTTGTAGCGCGTATGTATAGTATATATGTATAGCATGTAAGTGCACTATGTATTGTTAGTGAGTAAGGCAGTTGCATTACAGTCGTGTACTAAAGCTAACGTCTTTTAATTGACCCATCTCCACACCTCATGGCGACCTTTGCCTTGCGCGAGCGCTGATGCCGAGCCAAGGGCGCGCGACGTTGGCGTCAGCGGTTTCCACGCTCCGGTGCAGTCATTTAATAAATTAATATTGTTGTATCAACTGCAGTGGAGACAAGACGAACTGTTACGAACTTTGAACTTGTTACTGTGCGTTACGAACTTTTATCTGTGTTACAAGTCCACCCTTGTAGGTGAAATAAAAATTAAACTATATAACGTTAGTGCTGGTCTGCTGTTCAGTGAAGTGAAGGACAATGGGAAACGGTTATACTAAACAAGAAGAGAAGGAAGTTATAGTGACCCAGAATGCCGTCGGCAGCAACGACGCGGCAACGACTCACGAGCACACTAGAATTAATAATATTTTACTAAGCGTTTTATTTGTTGTCATCGCCATTGCCGTATGCTGCGGCCTTTACAAGGTCATAAAAAAAAGCGCACGAAAAATTTGTACAAAAGGAAGTCAGGAGAGAAATGTGGGCAAGAGTCCAAACCAGGCTGTCGGGAAGGAAGATGGCTACACCTAGGGAGGACGGAAAGAGGTTTAAGCAGTTGACAGAGAAGGAGAGAACGAGAAGAAGATGATTTACGGGTGAAGATAAGTGAAAGTGTAGTATGTGATGCGTTGTTTCCGTGCGTCAGGTATTTTTATTATGTTTCGTACTTAATTAAAAATTTAATAAAATAGAGACAGTATCGGTAGGTAAGATGTTTTAAAGTATGTGTCCTTGAAAGTAAATGGAACTTGAATTTATACTTTCTGAGCGGTGAGCTATTCAAGTATATTTAAGAAAACTTGGCCCTTTCAGAAGAGAAAAATGTAAAGATTTAGTTTCCAAGAAAATAATTTTAGCTGATGAGTATTACAGTAGATACCTAACTATTGTCAAAGGGTATAAGTTTTCAGATGTATCTTCCGAGTTATCGGGTTATATAGCGGAACTCGTCATCGAAAAGATTGAAAGTGTTTATAAAAAGATTAAGAGTTATTCTATTTGCAAAGTAGGCAAAATGGCGGAATCAAAGATGGATAAGTTTAATATTAAGACTGCTACAAGCTTGATAATGGTAATGGACGGTAAAGAGAAGACTACAGAATAAATTATAGACGGAATTGAGATGTATAGTACTTATTTAAAAGATCAGGGCTGCAAAGATATGCTGATAGCTTTTGTTTTAAAAACAAGACTAACTAAAAACGCGAAATTGAAATTAAATAGCTCTTACACTAATTGTGATGACTTAATAAAAGATATGAAAGAAAGATTGCTCACTAGGAAATCAACAAATTCTTTGTTATCCCAATTAAACGGTATTTCTCAAAAAGAATTGACTATTTCTGAATATGCAGAGAAAATCGAAGAATTATTCGTGGACCTTACGATCTCCCAAGCCGGAACAGATAACCGAGCTTACGAGGTTTTAAGGCCCATAAATGAAAGTCTCGCAATAAAAAGGTTTTCAGATGGACTGAGAAACAGGCGGTTGAGTACAATTATTTCAGCGCGGAATTACAAAGATTTAAAGGTCGCTGCACGGGCTGCTCAAGATGAAGAGTTGGCGCGACCGCAGCAGGACTCTGTGGTCATGAACATGAACTACAGAAGAGGTTTCCAGCAACCCCAGCGTTACGGCTGGCGTGGGCCCGGCTATCAGTTTCACCGTGGCAGAACATACAGCAGCAGCTGGATGCCTAGCTACACTCGAAATAGAGGTACTGTGCCTAGTAATCATTTCCATAGAGGACGCGGTTCTGCGTTCGGACAGCGTGCAAATTTTAGGAGACATCGAGGCGCACAAAGGAGTCGTGGGCGCCGAGGCAACGGGAGCGTGTATACATATACACACGAGCCGCAGACCTCCCACGAGACCCCGAGTGAAGATACTGAAAGAGTGCAGTTTTTTCGAGCATAAGGTTTTGACATGTGACGGACTAGACTTTGTAATTTTTAGAGTAGGCGAACAAAAAGTAACTTTTATTCTTGACACGGGCGCAACTTTGTCTATCTTGCAAAAAGAAAAAGTTCCCATAGAATCGCAGTCATACGAGTCGGACACTGTAATATCAGGCGTAGGCGGCGAGATTACAAGCAACCATGTTGTAGTGTGTGCTGCGCCACACGCACACACTCTCACTATATTATTAGTATATAAGCTCATGTACAACCATATTTAGAGAGAATATATCATAATCCCAACGTGAACAGTTGTATTACTACGCCCATCCCTACATGGCGACCTGCTAGTGCGGCCTTGTGCCGTGCTGGCGGCGCGCTGCGCCAGCCAGCTTTACAAAAAAGAACCTTGAAGTGAAATGTGTAGTTGAAAAAAAAACAGTGAATATATAATAAAATAACTTAAACAATACGTGCCAGTGAAAATTAGTGAACGTGAACTATTAAAAAATCGACATATGCCTACATAGACATTGTGCGCTATCGGAGCCTAAATCTTACAAGGACATTTATTTTTACAAAAACATAACATAACAAATATGTAATAATAACAATCAACAGGCAAAAAAAAAAAAAATTCGCTGCCTTGGTCCTGGGTCCCCGCCCCGAGTGATGCCCCGCTACTGAGATGAAATAGCTGCAGGGAGATGATGGAGTCAAGGATACCAGTCACGGTATGTGGTCAGGTCAGGAGTTCCGGCGTCGTATGCGACCAAGTGATTATGGTGAAAACTTTATCGGCTCAACGTTTATGTGAAATGAAAGTGGGACAGTGTATTTGTGATAGGAGATATATTTTTGGATAATTTTTAGTGTTAATTATTCTATATTATTCATTGCGTATTAGGTATGACATATATATATTTTTGTTTGTTTTTGTATTTTAACCCCGATTTTATTTTCTAAAAACATATTAAGTGATGACGTTAGTAGTGTTCTTAAAACAAAGAGAAATATTTAATAATGGTTAATAGAAGATATACCTACGTATATATTGTGACAACAAGACTGTCATTTGGTTAAAAGGACGACATTGTACTCATGTTTTCTCGTCTAAATTTTTTTTTCGTCTGTTCATTTCCCAATTTATAATTTCAATAGCTTTGTGGTTAACTCGTGGACATTCATTAAATTTAGGTACAGTACAATACAAATACAATACGGCTCGGGGTACTTGTCGCTGTAAAAGGAACGGAATGCGCTGTCTGTTATTACATCTCGGATTACAATAGCAACTAGAAGCATTGTGCATCATTTAAAAAAAATTAGATTTCGTAATTATATCTTGATTGCCTTTAAACCATATCATAAGTTTATATGAAATATGAAATAATTTTATGGATATAGTGAAATATGTTATAGCTATGATATGACTAGTTAATTACATGTGAATTACATAATTATTTGGAAAATAGTTGGATAAGTACTTATTTTAGGAAGGCCCCACTATCTAGAATGGGATCGTAACTTTGTAACTTAATTTTAGGAAAATGTTAAATGAAATCAAGTGCTGTTGCCTACTAGCGATGCACTGACGCGTCCTCCACCCCTCTCTCACACCCCCGCGACGCGACCGCGTGGGACGTTCTTCAGTCCATTTTCGTTATTGTGAGAGTGTGCACGTAATCCTCAAGCGTATCGTTGTGAAGTGTTGTAATGTCGTCTACAAGCAGTGGAATACGCGTATCAACGCGAAATACAACTAACATCTGGCTTATAGGCCAGTTAACACCAAATTTGAAGCAAACAAAATTGCCCTCAATACGTGAAGTGCTAAGTTAGTTTTTTTACTTTAAAACCGATGAAAAAAAAACTATACGCAAGTCTGCGACGGCGACCGCCCATTCCGTCTTGACCATATGGGAAAAAGCTGCAATACCAACAAGATTAAAGAAACATGTAATTGCCAAAATTGAATACCACTTCAAAGAGTGGCAGAAACTTAAAAAATATAAAGAAATTGTTTCAAAACGCTCCTCTGTGACAAAAAATAAAGAACAAGAGTGGCAAAACCAAATAGAGCAATTGTTTGACATTGCGCACGCGAAAGCTTTAGATATGATGACTATCGAAGAAGACAAACAATTCTTACTGCAACAACGCGTTAATCGGGCAGGCATTATGACCACAGTGGACAAAAAAAGTTTACAGAAAGAGGCTCAGAATTTGAAGAAAGAAGCAAACCTTCAAAAACGCCGCGAACGCGAAGAACAAAGAATTCATGCTCTGCGAGGAATACATCAGTCTTCATCTACATCTAGCAGTGAAAATACCACGCCAACACCTGATATGAACGAGGAAGCAGGGCCCTCAACACTTCCGACACCGCCACCACAAAAGCGAGGTAGAAAGCTTTTGATTGATCCCGACATAGCGGCGGGGCTTGATGCCGCTAAATTAACTGACAGAAAAGCCACTATCGTCTTAGCATCTGTTTTAAAAAAAACGTGTACAGAACCTCAAAAGTTCAACGTCAATCGTTCTTCGATTCGCCGGCAGCGGATGAAGCATCGTAAAGTCCCAGCAGAGTCTAAAAAAAGAATTCAAACCCGATTTGCCCTTAACAATTCACTGGGATGGTAAACTTATTGAAGATATAACAGGGCATGAAACGGTGGATCGCTTACCAATATTAGTCTGGGCATGGAATAGATCAGCTGTTGGCAGTTCCTAAACTTGAACGCAGAACCGGTGAAGCATGTGCCTCTGCTGTCCATGAAACAGTACAGACATGGGGATTAAGTGACAAAGTTAAATGCTTATGTTTTGACACAACGGCAGTTAACACTGGACTGCGAAACGGATGCTGTGTTATTTTAGAACAAAAAATGGAAAAAGATATGCTTTGGCTCGGCTGTCGACATCACATAATGGAAATTATGTTAGAAGCCATCGTAAATCAAGCCCTTGGTCCATCTAGTGGCCCAGAAATTTTGATATTCAAAGGGTTCAAAAAGAATTGAACCAATATTGATCCTAAGGATTACAAGACTGTTATTTCTGATCCCGAGTCTGCCAAATATGTTGAAAATATCTCTTCAGAAATGATTTCTTTCGCACAGGATCAATTGCGTGAATACCAACCGCGTGATGATTATAGAGAGCTATTAAATCTCACAATAATTTATTTGGGAGGTATTCCTGACAGTGGAGTCTCATTCAGAATGCCTGCTGGGCTTCACCGTGCTCGTTGGATGGCAAAAGCGATGTACTGCTTGAAATTATTTATGTTTCGGCATCAATTTAAAATGACCAAAAGAGAAGAAAAAGCAGTAAAAAATATTTGTACTTTTACTGTCGTCATATACGTGAAGTATTGGTTCCAAGCACCTGCTGGGCAATGTGCACCACGAAATGATTTGCAACTGCTGAAAGACCTCATAGCCTATAAAAATATTAATCTGGCGATGGCCAACCTTGCTTTGAAAAAAGGTTTTGGGTCATTTATGGTACTTATGCGAAGAACTTGTTTCATTTGCATTTTTCGACGACAAGCTTTCGATTGAAGTAAAGAAAAAAATGGTCATTGCACTAAAAAATGAAGGGCTGGAGTATTGTCCCAAGAGAATAAGTCTAGATGCCAGACATATCATGGAAAAAGATATTGAAGACTTTGTGACAAGTAACTCTTTGAGGTTCTTCCAAATACTTGGCATTTCATCACGATTTTTGAGCAAAGATGTTGAAAATTGGGAAAGTGACGACGACTTTAAAGCGGCAAAAAAAATAGTACAATCCATGCGGGTGGTAAATGAATTCGCCGAACGAGGAGTGGCATTGATGGAGGAGTACAATAAGCTATTAACAACTAATGAAGACCAAAAACAGTATTTGCTTTTAATAGTAAAACAATTCCGAAAAAAGTACCCCAACACCCAGAAATCCACCCTTTTATCATAATTTGTTATTTGTGTTGTTGTTGTGTAATGGATACCTGATTGTGTAGTTGATAAATATATCTGTTTTAGAGATTGTAACTGCAATGTTTAACACTTGAAAGAGTTTTTTTTTCCAATAAATATGATTTTGCATGTAATACGTTTATTTAATTTTATTTCACAAAGTTCAAGCTGCGGTAGCGACCTCTAAATAATGTCCAAAAATTATGAAAAAAATACTGTTACCTATTTTCATGTTAAATAATCAAAAGAAATGGTGCCCCGTTAAAAACTAAAAAAAAAATATTTTTTGCCATTTAAGTACCACCCTATTATAGAGTCAATATGTGCTAAATACGCTGATGTTTTTTACTTAGACGGAGACAAACTAGGGATTACAAATATATTAAATCAGAGTATCACCGTTAAACCAAATACGAAACCCGTATACACAAAACCGTATCGATTACCAGCTTCAATGAAATCGGAAATAAATACACAAGTAGAGCAAATGACTAAAGATGACATAATTGAAGCAACTAACAGCGATTGGAATAGTCCCATACTTTTAGTACCCAAAAAATCAGATGACAATACAAAAAAATGGAGATTAGTCATCGATTATCGAAAAGTAAATAATGTTATTCAAGATGATAAATTCCCTTTACCAAACATTGTTGATATTTTACTCTTTATCAGGCGCAATATATTTTAGCCACCTTGATTTACATCAATCATATTATCAGACAGCTCTAGATGACGATAGCAGAAATATTACATCATTCACAACAAGCCAAGGACAATTCCGAATGAAAAGACTCCCGATGGGTCTTAAAATAAGTCCAAGTGCTTTTTCGCGAGTTACGTCGATAGCAATGTCAGGGTTATCGTACGAGAAGTGTTTTATTTACATGGATGATTTGGTAGTTTTTGGTAGGAACATGCATCAACATAATAAAAACTTAACTGACGTATTGGAACGATTGCGTAAAGTTCATTTAAAACTAAACCCTAAAAAATGTGATTTCTTAAAGAGGCAATTACTATATTTAGGACATATTGTATCAGCAGAAGGTGTGTTACCAGATCCCCAAAAAACTAAAGTTTTACGGGATTATCCTCAGCCAACAAATACTGACGAAGTTAGGCGATTTGTAGCTTTTTGTAACTACTATAGGAAGTTTATCCCATCATTTGCGAAAATAACGTTACCATTAAATAAATTGCCTAGAAAAAACGTAACATTTAAATAGACAGATGAATGTCAGCAGGCATTTAGTATCCTTAAAGAGAAGCTGGTAACCCCACCAATTCTAAAATATCCAGATTTTTCAACAGATAATGAATTTATTTTACAGACAGATGCATCTGCAAAATCGATTGGTTCCGTACTATGTAATAAATATAACAGGCCTATAGCGTATGCAAGTCGACCCCTAAACAAAGCGGAATTAAATTACCCTGTAATTCAAAAAGAGCTTTTGTCAATTGTTTGGAGTGTACAACATTTTAGACCTTATTTGTTTGGAAGAGAGTTTACAATAATGACTGACCATCGACCTCTTTTATATCTATTCAGTATGAGAGATCCGTCTAGTAGATTGATAAAGTTTAGGTTACAGTTAGAGGAGTATGACTTCAAAGTAGTTTACATAAAAGGAAAAACGAATGTAGTAGCCGACGCCTTAAGTAGAATTACAATAACATCGGATGAATTAAAAAGTATGAGCGAAATAATTATGGTCATGACAAGGGCGCAGAGCAGAAAAATACTGCAAGATAACGAATCGAGTGCAGACAGCATTAAGGATCTTAATATACCCGAAAATTCGAGGTCTGATCAGCCAAGAATTGCGGAGATATTAAGAAAACCTAGTAATTCTGTAGAAATGATGTTTGGATCGGAGGATGAGATAAATAAATTAAGGAAAAATAAGTTGATAAATAGAGAAAAATAGTGTTTTGCGTACGTAAAAGAAAAATTAATAATTTACATTAACCTTAACTTTATGTCACATTTCACGCGAGTCGTATTTGCGAATATGTTAAGTGATTTTTGTAAAACAATAAACGTAGAGGAGCTATGTATTATAAAAGATGATAAAAACGAGTTATTTATAAAGTCTCTTATAGATGAGATAAAAACGAGAAAAACTTGGTCCGGACCGAAAGTAAAAATCCTAGGAAAAATTATCAGAATAAATCACAGAGACGAAAGACTTGTTATCATGAATGACTATCATTTACTTCCCACTAGCGGACATGCAGGTGTTCGCAGAATGGTAAGTAACATTAAGTCTAAATATTACTGGCCAGGCTTAGAAACCGATGTAAGAAATTTCGTAAAAAAATGCAGTAAGTGTCAAGTAACGAAATATTCAAAAAATATAAGACAACCAATGGTTATTACGACTACAGCGTCGTCAGCATTTGAGAAGCTATACTTGGACTTGCTCGGACCTCTCGACACCGACACAGAAGGTAATAAGTACATTCTAACATTACAATGCGAACTAACCAAGTATATTGAGGCGTATCCATTGCAACGTAAGGATACAATTAGCGTAGCAAGAACCCTAGTAAGTAATTTTAGTAAGGACATATTATTTCAAATAAACGTCCTCAAAAAAATTAGTTCCAAACGCAATCTATACCAAATTCCAGAACTGGAAAATTAATGGGGTATAACAAAAATGTAACCCTTTTGTTTTTTTTTAATTGTTAAGTTGATTCGAGCCATTCTTCAATTATGTATCTCATTACTTTAAGAAAAAGTATATTTTTTTTTAATTATACAGGATGACACAGAAGACGTAATACAAAACATGTTTTTCAAACTTACCTACCTAGTGCTAATAATCCAAACTATGTTCCGTGTTGTTTAAATAATCGCAATCGTTGTACCATTGTTTTAATAATTTCCGTTATTTTTGACCCCATCATGGTTACCCTAACTACTTAGTGTAGAACAAATAGGTTGAAACTACTTTGTAGTAAACACTCACCTTCTTTATCATCAAGACTGAAAATTTAAAAATAAATGACGCATCGTTGAAGTTACTTGTCATAACAAGAAAATATTGATTAATCAGTTTTATTTGGCGATTGGAAAAATTTAAAGATTGGTTAAGTAATAATGCCACCGCCTTATCCATTCACAAACATTCAACGATTACTTACGTATGATAGAATTTTATTGTACGTCGCGGAGTACGATGCAGACGGTAGCACTTTCTCACGAAATCTACCCAGATTGTCCGATCCCCACACGGCAATTAATAAAGGACTGTGTGCAAAATTTGAGGGACTATGGGCAATTCGCAGTTCCAATTCATGCCCAAGGCAGAGGCCGGCAACTAAGATACACAGAATAGTTTCGAACACGAGTATTTAGGTATTTTATCCGCAATCCTAAAGCAAGCACCCGAGAAGCAGCGGCACGATTCGGAACAACCCAAGTTTTTATTTGGAGACTATTACACGGAAAAAATGCACCCTTTTTATTTTCAACGGGTGCAAGATATTGTTTTAGCCGATTATCCCAAAAGAACACGGTTTTGTAGGTGGCTGTTGCAAAACCTGAATCATAACATTTTGTGGTCAGACGAAGCTACATTTACAAGAATAGGTTTTTTAACACACATAATGAACATTGGTGGAGCGATGTCAATCCGCATGTGACACGAAGAGATTCCTTTCAAACCAGATTCTCACTTAATGTATGGGCGGGTATCCTCAATAATTATGTAATAGGACCTTATTTTATTGAAGGTAACCTTAACGGAGAAAAATAAGAAGACATTTTGAGAAACGTTTTGCCAATGCTGATACAACACTTACCAGTGGAAAATGTTCAAAATCTGTACTATCAGCAAGACGGAGCTCCAGCTCATTTTTCTCTGCGGGTTCGAAGGTACTTTGACCAAGAGTTCCCCGGGCGTTGGATAGGGCGTAAAGGTCCTGTAGAATGGCCACCTCGTAGTCCAGATCTAACGCCGCTAGAGTTTTTTTTGGGGGGGGAAGTTAAATGGCAAGTTTATAAACGCCAATCAAATACGGTCGCAGAACTCCGCCAAACATTGTACAAGCATTTGAAGTCGTGAAAGCCAACGAATTTGTACTTTGTAGAGTTCAGAGGAACATCCGACGTCGTGCAGAACTTTGCGTTGCGGAAGGCGGTGATCATTTTGAGCACTTGTTGAAATACGTTTAAATTTTAATAAAATACTACATGCTTGTAAATAAATGATTTGATTTACCAAATGTTTCACTTGTGTATTGATATCAGAAATTACTTCTTGCGACTGACTACTTGACACACAGATATTACGTTAGATAATGTGACAAGTACCTAACTAACATGATGTCACATGACGTCACCAAACGTCCATAGGGTGACCAAACTTACAGGAATTCATTAAATTATTTTGTTAGAAAATTAGCAAAAGTTATGCAGATAAATTTTAATTAATGATGTAGTGAATAATGTTCTTTGTCGTTACGATTAACGACAAAGAATATAACCATAATTAGTTATTTTGTATTACGTCTTATGTGTCACCCTGTATAAGAATTTTTGTTTTAGAGTTTTTGTTAGTGGTTAAAAATGAATAAAAAATTATTTTCTTTAATTTTACTGGTGTATTTATGATCAAATAACATATACAAAGGGGTATTGGTGCAAAACAAAACCCCAACTATAATCCCTTTCCCAGTTATCTAGCCATAAATATGAAATTACTTTCTTGGATCATAGTTGCAAGACTCTTACAATAACTATAATCCAACTTTGACTAAAAATATATATATTTGTATGTATAATAGAAATATATTTTTTATGCAGTTCATTTCATTTGTATTCAGAAAGTAATTAATTTTTTATCTTTGGACAATTTGTTTTGAAATTATGAGTAAAAAAACTTAAAAAGTAGATGATTTTGGACTAGTCATAGGAGGTTTTATGGTTGCAATTTTCTTGAATGCACTAGGTGATGGCGGTCTTGACATTTTTAGTTAACTCATTCCACATGGACAGTAATGAACAAACTTAAAAAACCATTTTAGAAAAATTTTATGCAAAATTTAACACATTAATAAATACAACCGTAGAGGTATAATTTTTTCACTTGATATCAGAAACCAGAAGAAAGTTATGACGAATTCATACGTTACGTGCATAAGCAACTTATCTCAAACATGTGAATTTAGCCTTTTCCACGCCAAAGACCCCCCCTTATTCATAAACGTCCATCAAGCCTCTATTAGTTAACAAGCCGCTAAAGTTGGTTTGTCCTTATCTGTCACTTTGACATTTATGTTTATGAGAAAGGGACAATTTTTAGTTAACAGAGGTTTGTTAAGTTTTATGAATAAGGGGGTAGTAATTTAAATGTTCGATAGTTATGATGCTCTTTATTAGAGTAACATTTGTGCGAACACCCTGTAAAAAATATATATATAATGAAAATGGAACTACCAATATATATAATTATCGCTTGTTAATTAAATGTGTTGCATCCCTTCTCTTGTCACTAAATAATATAGGGAATATACTATATTGCTACATTTCATACGCCGTTGACCGATAAATCAGCCCGCATGAGACGTTTCAATTATTGGTAGTGCTTGCTGGTGTTATCTTATTCATCATATTACATATCAGTTTACTAAGACATGGATACTGGAGAGTTATTGCGAATTTTAGAAAGTCCTGCTGTGCTACCGCGAACTTCGAAAATCGAACTTCGTCTCATGCCGTCCCTTTCACTCTCGTGTTATACTCTATATGACGGAAAGGGACGGTACGATACGAAGTTCGATTTTCGAAGTTCGCGGTAGCCCCCCTGTACTTGATGAATATCCATCCACCATATCAGCCGAAAGACATCCACTGCTGGACATAGGCCTCCCCCAATTCCATGGGGGGTAAATGCCATAATCGCCACGCTTGGCATGCACATCTAGACCGCAGTATCTACACCGCACTTCAGGGATGCTGCTGCCCATCCCCCAGTGGTCTTGGCCGTAGTTCCCGGCTTCCTGTTTTTAAAAACATTTCATGAGTAATAGTTATATCCTGTGCTATTAAACTCATAATGTTAAAATTAGTGTACCTTGATGTACAGATATAATAATGTTTGCCATTCGATTTCTAAGCCAAAACATCTATAAGTGATTGTTTATCTCTTTTTAATTTCCATGGGTATAGCGGGTATATTTATCCATCATAAAGTAAGAAGAGGCCTAAAACAACTATCTCTGTCCATATAATGAAACCAAGTAGGTACTACTCATATCTCCATAAAACAGAGAATGGTCAATGATGCCTAACGAATCAATATTATATTTACCTCTCTATATAAGACCAGATACTAACGCAATAAGTACCATATAAGGAACACATAATGCGAACAGTCTATGTAGCATTAAGATAATTTAAGAAAACATATGTATAACACAGTGTAAGGCCGCAAGATAAACATGTCGCGGAAGCTCCTTATAAATTACGAGTATATGCAAATAGTGATTATAAACGTTATTATTGTAACCAAACCTGAAGGAGAATTAGATAACCTTTGTTGGACCAACAAGATGATCACAGAAACGTTGGGTGAGATGTATTTTACTTTATTACTTGGCACCGGTACATAACACACATAAACATATTCAAAGTAACAGACAGATATTTCCAAAAAATACTACAAAAAGCGGTAATCAAACATCTATCACCGAATTAATGTTGACTATTGTTGAGATGAGTCGTGTTGTGCTCGAGTTGTACGCAAAGAGCATTGTAATCAAAGAGAATATAAATTGTAATCTGTTACTTCAACCATTTGATGATTTGACACATCACAAAACCCATAGATCGTAAACACGCAAGACTTATCGGAATTATAAATAAAATCACGTAATAGTATTAGGAATTTTCGAGTAAATAAAAATAATATTATGCTTTTCTTAAACATAGTTTAAGTTATATTACATTTTTTTTTTCCATTGTTGTTGAGTATCTTACGATAATAATTCACCACCCAAACAGTTACGTGTTATGTCGTTTTCTTTTTAAAACTAGTGTTGTGGCCAAGTCTGTCGTTTCGATTCAGAAGATATTTCCGTAAATTGATAGATATCGATTAGGTACGCATATATTAATAACGATAAATAAAATTTATAATCAAAAAAATATCTGTTGACGCTGTACACCTAAATATTAGTAAAACTCCGTAAAGTTGGAAAATATGCGCAATTTTATTGATTGACATATATGACTGAGAAAAACTGTGACAGCTGTAAAAACATATACAACATAAGAGCCACTGACACCGGGCCTTTCAGCTCGAAGTACGAATATTTCTATGGAGATGTTAGTTTACTTGTTTGTACCAGATGTCACTCTCTATCGCACTGAAGTTCAATCAACGCCTTTCGTTGTTTGGGCTCTAGTTCCAGCCTCTTCTTTCGTGCTGACATGGATGTGGATGCGAACGGTACCTTATTGCGCAGACTACATTCCGGTAGCAAACCCAAGCAGACTACATTCCGGTAGCAAACCCAAAAAGAGGGCGCCGTCGGCCTAAAGACGTATTACTTGACTCAGACGATGACCTCTTAAAGAAAATACTACTAAACCATGCCCCGCGCCCCCCGGAGACGATGCCGGGAGGCCCGGGAATTGAAGTTACAGACCTGACAGATGGCAGAGAGGTGGAGGAGGTGATTTCGCAGCTCTCCGGAGCAGGTGGAACCATCTCTTCCATCCCAAACGACAGACCGACAATTTACTATAGACCTAACACTACTAACCAGGCCGACGGCCTTCTCCCACCATACACAGACAGACAAACTGACAGACAGGCTTAAACCGTACTAAAGACCTGCCGACCCATAAGGTCGTGGGCACCATCCCTCCTGCGGTGTCCCTCCGGACACCTCAGCGTCCATGACGAGTTAATAGAGTTTACCTCTAAAATCTAGTTATAAAAAAAAAAGGTACCTTATTGTGCGGTGACAGCGGGTGCGGGACACCGCCGTCCTTCAACAACGGCGCCTTATATGACTGACGTCTTGTCTGGTCTCTGGCATGACATGTCAGCGATATACTGTTGAAGAGCCTGGTTCCTTCGCAGGCGTCGACACTTGCTTCTGCCTTGCGTTCAGTGCGAGTAACAGTACGGGTTTTATTCCGCTCGGCGTGCGAAACACACATAACATATTTGAAATATTTCGCGGTGTACGTACACATGTGTGGTTCGAATTTACACTATAGGTAGAAACGGTTTGAAGACCACTTATGTTGACACTGTACAAATATTAGTAAAACTCCGTAAAGTTGGAAAATATGTGCTAAATTTATTGATTAACGTAAATGACAGACAGACCGACCAGCTCATCAGCATAGCGATGACGTGATTAATAGAATATGTCTGTCTTTTTTATTTCTTCCTAAAATGTTTCTTATTGTATGGAATATAGAACGCCATGCATAATAAGTAACATTTTTTTGTTTGAGGAGACTAATACAATCATGTGATATAGAATATATAAAGGCATCATAAAAACATTTAAAAAATCGGCTGTAAAATCTATTCAATCAACCATTCGTTAATAATCGCTTCATTTAACAAACGATACATCCGAAACGATACGTCCGTTGTATAAGTAGTAACCTCATTACCTACTACAAACGTCACGTCAATTCATAAATGTCATAGGATAGTAACCGTCATTCATAGACTTAAGCCGGGTCCACAGCGCCATGTTTTTCATGTTTACAAACATCTAACATGTTTTTCGAACAGAAAATAGGCGTGACCTCGATGTTTTTTGATTACGAACACTGAAACATGTTTTCCGCTCCAGATGAATAAAGCCGGATCCAGAGCGCCATGTTATGTTGAATTTTTGGTGCAGTGGACCGCCCTAACATTGAGGCCACGCCTATTTTGTGTTCGAAAAACATGTTTAATGATTGCATACACTAAAAACATGGCGCTGTGGACCCGGCTTAACATTCCCCTCGTTCGTCTGTGGGGGGAGAGGGACGTTCATTTCGTGTTGATATCTCTGGTTTTGACTTTGTGATTCCTTAGACACCTATCATCCCGATACAATAGACGTCAAAGATGACATCAATAGTGCTGAAATGACAGCTGTCAAATGAAGAAATGACAAACCTCATAGACCGCAAAATGTTTGGCAAACTAAAACATTATTCACTCAAAAGTCGCAATGACGACCTGTTTAGCCTAGTTGGTAGTGACTCTGCCTCCGAAGCTAGAGGTCCCGGGTTCGAATCCCGGCCAGGGCATTTATTTGTGCATTTTTCACGGATATTTGTTCTTGGGTCTTGGATGTTTTCTATGTATTTAAGTATGTATTTATCTATAATAAGTATGTATATCGTCGTCTAGTACCCATAGTACAAGCTTTGCTTAGTTTGGGACTAGGTCGATTTGTGTAAGATTGTTCCCCCAATATTATTATATTATTAATGGACGGGCAGTTGTAACAAACATGTTTTCCTAAAGCTGGGTCCACAGCGCCATGTCTTTCGTGATTGCAAACATCAAACATGTTTTTCGAACACAAAATAGGCGTGGCCTGAAGGTCGGTCCACTGCACCAAAAATCCAACAAAACATGTTTGTAAAACATGTTTGATGTTTGCAAACACGAAAAACATGGCGCTGTGGACCCGGCTTAACATCTTTTGTTAGAATTTAGGCGCTGTGGACTCGGCTTTAGATCTAGACACGCGGCAGCGTGTCCAGCCAAGTTCACCCCAGGAACTGGCGGACATCAGCCGTGTGTATTTTACACGAACCGTTTGAAGCCACTTTTGACCCCCAATAACTCCAAATCTATCTAACATAAAAAAATTAAATTTGGTACATTTATTAAGATCCTTTAGAACAAACTAGAACCACAAATTTCATAAATATAGGTTTAATAATTATTGAGATATTAAATTCCGAAAAACGGCATTTTTACCACTGACTGACTGACTAGTAATCAAAAACCTAACCCACTTCCGGGTGACCTAGAAAGCTGAAATTTGGCATGCATCTTGGTAATTGTGTGTGCACACCAGAAAAAATAAAAAAACAGTGTTTTTTTTATTAGTTTTATTATTATTATTATTATTTATGCTAGTTACCTCAGAACTCCGTCATTGATTAACCAATTTGGAAAATTCTTTTTTTGTTTGAAACTATATACTTCAAGGGTGGTCCCGTAGTTATCAGGTAAGAATCTGATCATAGGGTCCTGGAGACATAGAGGGAACTCTTCAAATAAAAGTAAAAGTAAAAGTAGTTTAATCTTTAAATTAGGCATATTACATGCACCTATGAACGTCAATAAACTACCACCGGTTCGGAAAAATATACCTCTGCCACGAGAAGAACCGGCGTAAGAAACTCGGCGAGGTGTCATTTTTTCAAAACAATATACATTATATAGTTAAATATAAAATTACATTACTACAAAATAACTTAAATAACAATGCTACAGTAGAAAATATATTTTCGCGATAGATTACCCGTGCAGGACGCTATCACTGCCAGACATCCCTATCCATGATGTAATCGTTTATCTTATAATATGCTCTTGAAATAAGTGTTTGTTTTACTACAGATTTGAATTTAGAATTGCTAAGTTCAGTAATGTGTTTAGGAATTTTATTGTAGAATTTGATACAATTTCCCAAGAACGACTTTTTCGCCTTTACTAGTCTATAGAAGGTTATTTTGAGTTTCCCAGTATTTCTCGTGGCTATTGGTTTATCAGCTTTCGTTGGAAAATTGCCCAAATTCTTCGTAACATACATTATTATTTCAAATATGTATAGGGACAGCAGGGTTAGAATATCTATTTCTTTGAAAAAATCTCTTAATGAATCACGCGTTCCAAGTTATAAATTGCTCGGATAGCCCTTTTTTGCAAAATAAAAACATTTTCAGTATCTCTAATATTTTAGGTGCACCTATAGCTATTTGAGTATTTTGTAAAGTAACTCGTGCATTTGCTCTTGAAAAGCACCATTTTGCGAAGATTCACAAAAATAATGATATCCCATCAAAAACATAAATATGAAAATGGGAGCCAAGTTCAATATATATATGTATATGCGATGCTTGGTTGCCGTCTTAACCGACAAAAGAATTGACATCTAAATGGGTGCCAAGTTCCGTATACTGTTTTTCTCGTAAGAAGAGTCCGGTAACAGCTGTCAACCCAGTACAAATTATGTCATTTTTGACGTATAATGACATAATTTGTACTGGGTTGACACCTGTCACCGGACTCTTCTTACGTGAAAAACCGTATAGATTCTCTGAAGTTTTGCCAAGTCCGGCACTACATTGTTTACAGTAAAACTAATTTACTGCGGCTTAATGCATTTTTAGCTTTAACTTGGCAGTTTTCTTAAATACCCAACAGCTTTTATGGTATTATAACATACTGCATAGAAATAATAGCTTTTAAACGGGTTTTGATTTGGGGGACAAATTTGTCCCCTAAAATTTATATTCTATTTGATGCGATAAGTCGGTAGGTTTTTAGAACGCTTTTGTAAAATTAGAAATTAGGTGTTAATTATGCATGGCAACACCATTTTATGTGTCAATTGCATGTCAATTGTTCCGTTGCAAACTGTCTCTGGGCTTTCGGCGAAATTTTTGTAAAATTTGCTTTATTATTTACAGTTTTTTGAATTGTTCTTGTTACTGTAAGGTTTTCACAAAAAACTCTGATCCGGCTTTCACCTGGTATCCTGACACAGCATGCGGCCGCGAAATATGTTAAAAACTGAAGGCCCATGGGAAGAAAGCTGACAAAATACAAATGTAATTTAGATCGTAAAATGTGATGAAGATCAGTGTAAGTTACTAATTTATTGATTTCCTCTTAAATCGCGATTGAACTGGAGAGCCAGCACAACTTGCTGCCAAGACACAAGTAAGAAATTCCTGTCTCACTCGCACTATGCAAACAAGAAAGAGGTAGGTATGTTTTTTCGTGTCGCGTCGCGTAGCGGCGTCAGTTGTGCTAGCCCCTAACTGTATGGTGTCGAGATAGTTTGGTTAAGTTTCAGTGTAATTTATCTGTATGTGTGTCATTTGATTTTTAATATAAGACTTATTACTTCTTATTGAGTTTGAAAATATATGCTCTTCAGATACTCTTGAATAAAGGATGATAGTTTCTTAGTAGTTTACATAGTTCTACATCCAAGTTACTCATGATTTGTTTATCAATGCCTCATATATTTCTTTTGCTGATTCATGCCCAACCTACATACATGAGCAAAACAATTTTGAGGAGTCAAATGTATATGAAGGTAGGCTGCATTCAATTTGCATCTATTTCATCTCATCCATAAGAGGAGACCTGTGTCTAGTGATGGGTTGTTTTGAAGACACAATATGAGTATGTGTTTTGAGCAGGGCTAGGAAACCGGTATTCTGTCCATACAAAAATACCGGTATTTTTTTAGTTCTTATAGTTCTTTCGTATACTATTTCATGTTTAATCAGGCAATCTAACAATATGAAGTAATAACCCAATTACATTATTGAGACCTACATAAAGAGCATAAAGTAATTAAAAATGTTTGGCTATTTCAGGATTTTGAGATTAACCGGTTCCGAGCCCTGGTTTTGAGTTTTTTCACACTTTCAAAACACATACTTGTTCACTACCGGTATCCTATCATTTGAATAACAAAATTTGTCAAAATTGAAGTATGCCTGGGGTCTGCTACCTAATCCCAAGAATTGGCGTAGGCACTAGTATTGTGTGTGTCTAAATTGAAGAATAAAAGTTCTTTATCATATGCACCTATTAATGTCAATAAGCTACCGCCGGTTCCTAAAAATACACCTCCGCCACAAGAAGAACTGGCATAAGAAACTCTGCTAATTCCGAAAACTGTATATACCTTCATAAAATATTTTATAACTGCAGTGTGTGAGCACCATAATAACGCGGACTGGAAACCCTCAAAGACCGCCCCTGACACTCCCAATTCTGCAAAATGTGTAGGTAGACCAACACATTGTCCACACACGCAACATGAGCATCACAGTTAACTGATCATTGGTAGATGTTCTTACATTGAAATACTTGTATTAAGGTTGACTAAGGCCACGGACAAACAACGAATCTCGTTGTCAACTCCTCACTTGTCATCTCGAGCGTTTTATTTGGAAACCGTCAAATTTAATTTGTAAATTTTTAACAGTTACCATATAAAAATAGGTGAGGTGGGAGGTGAGAGGTGAAGATGAATTCGGTTTGTGAATAATGCCTCAGGTCACAGTGAAAATCTATATGAAAGATGAGGTCTCAAATCTCACATTATTGTCACTGTGACAAAGTATGAAGTGGTCAAGAAATCAAATTGGTTGACTGTACATAAATACATATCATATGCAACAAAATAATAACCAATTTTTCTGAATTGTGGGAATATGGTCAATAACATAATTGTGTTGTTTTTTGTTCAAGGGCCCCACAATCAATTTTGATTAAACCTCCGAAATATGGCGCCAAGAGGAAAAGTGTAAGTTTGTATTGTTTATTTCATTATGCCTATTACCTAAAATATTTGGACTCTATTCATCAAAACTTTATTGCACAATACAGAAAAACGTACAAAACGTGTACTTAATGCCACAACGCATTCTCAATCAGTCAACCATTCACTATGTTTTTACCGTTTCACATACTTACTGATCTGAATGGTTATTTTCAGTGTTCGGAGTACTGCTGAACAAATAAATAGGCTGGTGGATTATATGTCCACTAACCGACTATTTGCTTGCAATGAATTCTCTGGCCCACATGGCATGCAGCGGATGGAGGCAGAGTGGGTCCGCCTCAAGGCAATGCTTGCAGCTTATGGTCCGGATAAGTCCGTGGACCAGTGGAAACATGTAAGTAGACATAACTTATGCACATTTTGATTAGAGTTCGATTTATTTTCTCAGAGATTTACTGTGTTTTCATAGATATCGATATTCACCTCGCATGTTTGACAGCCACATGTCACTTGCATCGAAATACAGTTTAAGACATCTCTGGCATCTTTTTTTACCATGTCGGTGGCAAACAAGGCCGCCTGATGTAAGTGGTATTGATGCAGCCTGTGGAAGCCTGCAACTCCAGGAGTCGCATGGGCATTCCCGACCCTTTAAAAATGTGTTAACTCCTTAAAGAACCCCATACTGTAGTCCCTCGGAAGAACATCGGCATAGAGCTAATTTCACAACTGGAGCGTCCAAGCAAGGAAATTTCTCTGAAACTGAAAACTTACCGTACGCGACCATTAAGGCTGGGTTGCACCAACTCTGGCATCTGTCATCCCATAGAAACTTGTCAAACATAGCTTACGATTACAGGCTGTTTGGTGCAACCCAGCATTAGGTTCTAAGCTGTGAAAATGAATGCCCTGCCGAGGGCGAGCGGTGCGATGGAAAGCGGCTGTGTTTGTGTGTTGTGTGTGCATCATGTGTTGTATGTCGAACAGGTCTTCAGTCTGAGCACAACCCATTATACCACAACCCATTATACAAGCGATATATCACTTACTAGGAAGCTTTAAACCATTGTAAATTTACATGAGTGATTTTTAATGTTTTTGATATCGCAACTCGGACATTTGAAAAAAAAATGGGACTGTATTATTAATTTTACAAATATTCTACACATCTACTTTTGCGTGTGATCCGCTACATGAGGTTTTGCGTCCTCCCTAGAGGGATCGCGACCTACAGACTCAAAAACATGGCATAAACTTCAAATTATTTAGGATGTCCGACTTGAAAAATACCATTGAAGTTTTAACCTTGCATGAATAGTAAGGTCGCTTTTAAAACGGACTAATTTGATACAATTCGGATTGAAACAATTCCAACTATACTATCGACGATACGGTTAATGACCATTAGTAGACCTTATCTCGTTGCAATAAGGTTCACGGATGGTTAGTAAACTGTCGTCGATAGTAGAAAACAATAAAAAGCACGCTTTTCTTATACCACGTCGGTGGCAAACAAGCGTACAGCCCACCTGATGGTAAGCGGCCACCGCAGCCTACAACTCCAGGGTTGTCACATGCGCATTGCCGACCCTTCAAAATGTATACGATCCTTTCTTGAAAAACCCCATACTGTAGTTCCCCGGGAAAACCTCGGTACGGAGCTCATTATACAACCGGAGCGTCCGAGGGAGGGAATTCCTCTCAAACTGTATCGTACGCGACCATTGAGGTTTCAAGGTGTGAGAATGAATGCCCTGACAACGGCGAGCGGTGCGACGGTAGAAAGCGGTAGTCTATTAATTTTCAAAGGGTCGGCAACACGCATGTGACACCCTGGAGTTGCAGGCGTCCATAAGCTGGGATGACCGGTTACCATCAGGCGGGCCGTGTGCTTGTTTGCCACCGACGTGGTGTTAAAAAATCACATATTTATTCGTTATATTACACAAATATGGCAATTGCATTTTAAAAGGATCTATGTTCTAGACATGGCGCGATTTAAGGAAAAAGGCGAGAGAGGAGGCTATACGGGCCCGCCTGGCCTTTAACACAACAGGGGATTCGGGGTCCGTCCCCGAATTAACTGAAAATAATAAAAAAATACTTTTTACAATTGGAGAGAAACACTCTAATAATGGCTTTTCCGGGGAGCAGGAAAATGGAATGGTTGTTGGCCCTGTAAGTATCAATCTGATCAACTAGCCGATAGAGTCGATAGATTTAACTCTTTGACACGCCTAAAGGCATCGCGTGTTGGCGTGCCAACGACGCCAAGAACAACTATAGGTGTTACGACGTACGTTGTCAAAGTGACCTTATAGTAGTCGGCGGTTAAGAAGTCAATCCTGACGCCTGTCATTTCCATTCATTTTATAACCTGTGTACAGTTTATAAGTAACGTTTTGGTTAGAAACTGCATGGAAATGACAGGTGTCAGAATTGACTTCTTAACCGCCGACCACTGTAGTGCTTTACGCTAACGCCAATGTTCACATTCGATCTCTTCTGGAAGACGAGTTGGCGTGTAAGGGTAGTGACTCTTACAACGGTCATGACTCATGAAGAATGGCGTTCAAAGGGATAACCATCACATTTAACGGCCGACACATAATAAGACATTGCTAGCTGCGCAAGTTACAATAATATATGTCCATAGAAAAAAGCTTTTTCACCTCAGCGGCTCGAAAATGACGGTTTTGCTGCTTGAAACCAGTGAGCAAAATGCAATTTTGCAGCGAGCGTGAAAACGACTTTTCCAGCTTGAAACCAGTGAGCAAAATGCAATTTTGCTGCGAGCGTGAAAAAAACTAACTTTTTAATTTTTCATATTATAGGTTAGTATCAGTAACTTCATTCTCTCTATCACTATTCCTTTGCGTTATATGTTCTCGCCGCTGAGGTGAAAAGTTGTATGTATCACACGAGAGCAAAGATATTTGCATCTCGTGTCTTTGAGTCCCTCGCTACGCTCAAGATTCTAATTTTGAATCACTCGCTACGCTCGTGATTCAATTACAAACACACTCGCATCAACATCAACACTCGCAGCAAAAATCTACTTTGCTCTCTTGTTGAACAATAGTACATTACTACAGAGGCCGGGACGAAAGGGGTTGCCGGCCGAAGACATATATACGGCCGAGCGAAGCGAGGCCGGATAGGTCTAAGGCGGGCAACCCCAAATTTCCCGCCGAGATACGTATAGTGCTTTTCTCAAACATGCAATGAAATAAACAACAAAAAAAACAAAATTTAAT
Organism: Notocelia uddmanniana; assembly: GCA_905163555.1. Lineage (NCBI taxonomy): Eukaryota > Metazoa > Arthropoda > Insecta > Lepidoptera > Tortricidae > Notocelia > Notocelia uddmanniana. Next base: position 14,538,261 of record LR991063.1, on the reverse strand, counting down.
ATTAATACGCATAGTGGCAGAATGTCATGATGCCTGTGCCACAAATTTCTGTGGAATGGAATTAAAAAAGAGGACTTTGCCGGCCTAGGCCTGCAAGATTTGTATGAAATTCCATTAACGACCTCTTGTCCTAGCGGCACCTGAAACGTCATACTTCGCAGCCTATTATAAGGAACATAACATCAATATTTCATTGCATGTTTGAGAAAATAACTATTTCATTTTGTTAAGTCGTATTTTCATTTCGATACAGAAACAACTACAGCTCGAAGCGCACAGAGCGGGCGCGGCGCGAAGCGGGGCGGAGGCGGTTTTGTAATTTAGATCATTCCGAAACTGTCGACTGTCGATAGTATTGATTGCTGCTTCATATGTCACACACGCCGCCTCCGCTTCGCTATCCCGCGCGGTTTTTTTGGGGTTCCGTACCCAAAGGGTAAAAACGGGACCCTATTACTAAGACTTCGCTGTCCGTCCGTCTGTCACCAGGCTGTATTTCAAGAACCGTAATAGCAAGACAGTTGAAATTTTCACAGATTGTGTATTTCTGTTGCCGCTGTAACAACTAATACTAAAAACAAAATAATTCCCATACAAAAAACGTGATATTTTAGCCCTTTTTCATGGCTACCTCTCGCCGAGCTAGATCTCAAGAACCGTAATAGCTAGACATTTGAAATTTGCACAGATTATGTATTTTTTATTGTGGCTACAACAACAAATACTAAAATCAAAATAATAATAATTATTAAAGGGGGCTCCCATACAACAGAGTAGTTGTTGGCGTTTTTTTTCTGGTACGGAACCCTTCGTGCGCGAGTCCGACTTGCACTTGGCCGTTTTTTTTTTTGTACGACGTCCCCCGGACCGCATTCATTTTACCACAATACCGCCTCCGCCTCGCAACGACGCTGCGCCGCGCTCTGCGTTTTAAGCTTACGTTATATTATAACCAGGACAATGGGAAAATAGCATCTTAATAGACTCATGTTACAAAGGCTTGTTGTAAAAGTTGTTACTTGGGTTAACTCTTTGTCTGTGTTTGCGAACAGTGACGTGCCATCAAAGGTTAACTCTTATGTCAGTTATGACAGAAAATAAAAAATAAATATCCTTCAGCGGGGCCTATAATGGTTGCCATTATAACTCATCGCAGTGGGTAAGATATTCGTCACGTTCAAAAAAGTATGCGAGTGCGAGAGTGACGGGCGTCTTATCCACTATAATAAGTGATAGAATGGCAAACATGGTTAACCAACTTATTCTGTCGCTAGTTGCCGTGGTTACTTCTCTGTCATTTTTTTAAATTTTGATTTTATGGTGTACCACTAAATGTAAGACCTATTTGATATTATCAACTCTGTTTTGTTATGGCCCGTCTTCTAAGCATGTTAGTAATCGATGTTGTAAAGATGTTTCTAAGGAACTGTCAGTTTTGGCTGGCTAACGGTCGGAACAACAATAAAGAATAGTTACTTGTACAGTCGCCTTCCCATACATTAAGAGTGGGCACTCCCATTTGATAATTTGACGTCGTATTACATACATAAATATTTATTTCTAAGCCTTGGATCCTGTTTTCTATGTAGTATATCTATTAAATTTAAATATATCGTCGTCTAGTCTAGTACTCATATGTCTCATAGCACAAGGTTTTATTACTACTTATGTGGACAGTACAATCTGTGTAAGATGGTTAAAAATAAAAAGCAGAGATTTGGGACAACTATAATCTAATACTTATTTATTTATAGATCGATCCTGACGCAACTTCGACTCCACCTTTGATCTCCACGGAAGGCGCAGCGCACGATTTCGAATATGTGCCCGTAGAGGCTCAAGTCGAGATTCTGGAGCCCTATCCCGAGCCCCCGCGGAAGAGGCGCACCCGCGTTCGACGCCAGACCGGCGCCTCGTCGCAGTTCTGGGCGGCTATGACACGAGCACAAATCAGAACAAACAGGATACTACAGGTTCGTCTAGTCCCGGTCAAGAATAGCCTTCCATCCGGGTGTACCTAAAACGTAGTTCGTCAAATTCGCGTTGAGACTAAACTTCATTTTAAATTGCATTCCATAAAAAAAAACATTTTTGGTACAATCTTTTATTGCCGATTGCCGACTGTTCTTTTTTTCCACATTCATCATCATCAACTACTTGTTGAGACGGTTCGAATGAGCTCAAACATTTCGTGTTTATCTTGTGTAGTTTAGGAGTTGCTATGGCCACCTTCTCTCCCCATTATCAGATGAGCTCGGTGGTGCCATAATAATGTAGAATGTAGATATATTGTCACCCTACTTACATAAGTATGTTAAATTTCAGCTCAATTGGATACCGGCAAGTTGCTGAAAAGGGAATGCCGATTTTGATGTCAACTTATATATTTGTACAGTGCGTTACCGGCAAGTGGGCTTTTTTCAAAACGGACAATAGTATGTTTCATTAGCAACTGTTTGCATGTATTAGCAAATCATAATTATTTGAATTAACAATACAATTAAACTTCTTAAATCTGCACCTTCAATGGACTAGGTGCACTTGCTTAAGATGACGTCGTAGTAAACAAAAGATTAAGTGCTGTGATTTGTACTGTCTTGACTACTGACTTTGCTTTACATTGCTGGTAATTTAAATTTTGTTCGAAAACAAAAGAAATTCAAATTTTAGTTATACAATAAAACTAAGTTCATGGTTAGGTTTAGAAACTACGTTTCGATACCCTGCTTAAAGAAAAGCCCGCATGCCGGTAACGCACTGTATACTTATAAATGAACAGTGCTAGATAAATAAAATCTTATAATAAAACATGTTGCGCCGACACTATATAAGTAAATAGTTAAAGGGCACGCGAATGTTGATGAAATAAGTTGTTCCTGTTCAGAATCATGTGCGCTCTCGATCATGATATTCATGATAAAAAATGTCTCCGGTTTTTCATTCCACTATGTAACGATTTTTCCAGGACCGTCAGTGGAAACCTAATAAAATGTATAGAGATTGTACTTAATTTAATTTTTAGATTTAATTTAGAAAAAATCAGAGGTAAAAGTTTAATGGGAACAATTTTAAGTACGCTCATTGAAAAATTCGCAATACGTCTAATTATAAAGTTCTATGCAATACTAACCCATCTATAAGAACTTATATTAGCCCTTAGTCTGCTTCGCATTTGGACATAAATATTTGTGTCACTATGTTGGGTTCACTTTTGAACTGAAACGCAAAGGGCCTAAGCCTCAATGCGATTACCTGTCGAGTGGTCTAGGCATAACTTTATATTAGTCAGACAACGTTTTGTACACCCGGACCGTCATACCCCCTTGTCATAATAGGCAACTACGAGTAAGTTTGTCGCGGGGTCGCTTGGCGGGAGCCACTGAACACAGAACTCTACTTCGAGGAAAACGGCGAACCTGGATAAACTAGAAATACCACATAAACATATTGGTTTTTAAAAGGTCGGCAACGCGCATATGACACCCCTGGAGTTGCAGGCGTCTATAGGCTGCGATAATCGCTTACCATCAGGCGGGCCGTACGCTCGTTTGCCACCAACGTGGTATAAAATAATAATAATAATAAGCCAGGTAGTTCCCGAGTAACACTATGCTTATTTAACAATTTAAGATATTCATCCCGCAGAACATTCAAAAGTATTTTCTATTCCAGGACCTTGTCGCCGAGATACGAATCGGCGCGCGGTATCGCAAACGGGAAAGAGTGAGAGGGCCAGTTAATTCTTTAAGGTTTTAGTTTTGTAAGTAATTTTGTAATAAATAAGATTTATTTTTTCAGGCCTTTTTTTATAATATTACTGCTCTATTGCCATATACAGGATGTTTGGCAGATGGATGGACATACGTATATAGCGGATAGATGAGGTCATCTGCTACGTGGTCAAGGACAAAAAATATATTGGGGCCCAAAGATTTTTTTAAAGATTTTTATTTTTTCAAATACTGTTTTCAAATAAATTAATTCGTAAAATTCTGGTATCGGTCTAGATTTATATAAAGTAAAAATATCTGCTTTATAATTTTCTAAATATTTTTTTTTATAAAATAGGAGGCTAACGAGCAGACGAATTGCCTAATGGTGAACGATTAGAGCCGCCCATGGACACCCAGAGGGGTTGTAATTGTGGTTTTATTCTTGGAAATCTTGGAATGATAAAACGGACTACATGTTTATTTTATTTAAATCCAGACTAATTCCAGAATCATAAGAATTCAGTTATTTGAAAACAGATTATTTGAAAAATAAAAATAAAACAGTTTAAAAATAACGTAACAGGTGACCTCATCTATCCCCTGTATATGTATGTCCAAAAATCCTGTACATTCATTTTAACAGTACTTAAGTCAACTGGAATACGAGAGGTTGGTCAAATGGTGAGTGTACTCAAAACATTTGATACAAGGATGCCGAACATGTTAAGGCGCGGATATGCCCTAAACTATAGACTTTGAAACGCTAAGGCTCTGAAACTATCCAGTGAAAAAATCTGGAAAAAATATATATTATGGTTTGATCTTTTGTTAACAAACTGTGTTATTTAATTCTGGTAACAATATCAATGTCTGTGTCTTTACTACTAGCGCCCTCTAAGGTACATTGCTATGTACCACTGTGTCACTTAAAAGTAAAATACAGTTCGTTGTCGTTAACCATCGTTTCATTATCAGGTTATGGACCTAGACACCTTTTTTTAACAGTTTTGAAAGTTTAAAGTCAGTGTTTTTCGAATAGTCCGTGATAAAAATGTCGACAAACTATATTGCTAACGTTCCAAAACTGAAAGGACGCGAGAACTATGACGATTGGTGTTTTGCGGCTCAAAATGTTCTGGTGTTAGAGGGCATGGCAGGTAACATCAAGAGACAGTTATCGGCATCGGCGACTGCGGGCGATATTGAGAGTGATGCTAAAGCCAAGGCGAAATTGATTTTAACAATCGACCCATCCATATATGTCCACATCAAGCAGGCAGTTACTACATATGACTTGTGGTCTACACTTAAAAATATGTATGATGATTCCGGTTATACAAGGAAGATCAGTCTGCTGAAAAATCTCATCAACATTCGGCTAGAAAACTGTGAATCAATGGCACAGTATGTTACCCAAATTGTGGAAACGGGCCAGCGACTTCAAGGAACAGGATTCAGAATAACCGATGAGTGGATTGGAGCATTAATGTTGGCGGGGCTACCGGAGAAATTTGCGCCTATGATAATGGCTATCGAGCACTCCGGAATTGAGGTTAGTGCGGACATCATAAAAACCAAGTTGATGGACATGTGCACAGATGTTGTTCATGTTGGTACTACATCCGGTTCAGAAAGTGCATTTGTTGCGAAAGGAACGCATCGATTCAGGAATGGCAACACTAAAGGCGGCCATTTTGGCAGACAATCAAATATGCCAACCTTAAAATCAGAGAAAGCTATAAAGTGTTATAAGTGTAAACAAATGGGCCATTATAAAAGTCAGTGTCCGCAATCGGAAAATACCAACCGAAAACAGACCAACGCTTTCAATGCTGTTTTCCTAAGTGGAAGTTTTAGTAGGAGCAGCTGGTATATTGATAGTGGAGCGAGTAAACACATGACCGCAAGCAAAGATAACCTCACAAATATATCGCAGCAACCAGAAACCAAAGAAATTATTATCGCAAATCAGACTAGAGTTCCAGTGATGTGTTCTGGCGACGTAAACATCGTTACAGTTGTTAATGGTGTGGAATATGATGTCGCAGTTACGGATGTATTGTGTATTCCAGATTTAACCACAAACTTGCTTTCCGTGAGTCAGTTGAGTTGATCAATAATGGCAATAGTGTCATTTTCAAAGGAAATGTTTGCTGTATATATAATCAACAGAAAGAACTCGTTGGCCAAGCAGAATTAGTTGATGGTGTGTACAGATTACATACATTGCAATCAGAACAGATATTTGCAGCACCTGCAATAACATCGTGTGAGACTTGGCATAGGCGATTGGGACACATAAACACTAATAGCCTTAATATTATGAAAAATGGAGCTGTAGAAGGAATTTCATATCCACATGCAGCAAACATAGGTAAATCTACATGTACTGTTTGTTGTGAAGGCAAACAAGCCAGGCTGTCATTTCAGCAGAGTGCATCAAAAACAGAAGATGTTCTGGAGATTATTCATGCAGATGTTGGAGGTCCCATGGAAAATCAGTCGATTGGAGGATCAAAATACTATGTTTTGTTTGTGGATGACTACAGCAAGATGGCATTTGTGTATTTCATGAAGGCGAAGAATGAAGTGTTTAAATATTTCCAAGAATTTCAGTGTATGGTTGAAAAACAAAAAGAAAAGAAAGTCAAGATTCTACGAACTGATAATGGAGGCGAGTTCTGTAGTAGAGAGTTTGACAGTTTTCTGAAAAAGCAAGGTATAGTTCACCAGAGAACTAATGCTTACACGCCCGAACAACTTGGTTTATGTGAGAGAATGAACAGATCAGTCGTTGAAAAGGCTAGATGTTTGATCTTTGATGCAGGATTAGGCAAAAAGTTTTGGGCGGAGGCTGTCAACACATCAGTGTATTTGAGAAATAGATCTGTTGTTACGGGGCTTAACAATAAAACTCCGTATGAAGTCTGGACAGGTCAGAAACCAAATCTAGGCCATTTGCGTATATTTGGAAGTGATGTCATGGTTCATATTCCCAAGGAGAGACGTACAAAGTGGGATAAGAAGGCCAAAAAGCTGATTTTTGTTGGTTATGCAGAAAATACAAAAGGGTATAGAGTGTATGATCCCATAACCAATATTGTATCAACCAGCAGAGATGTTGTCTTCATGGAGACTTCAAACCAGAATACTGTAGAGATACCCTTGGAATGTAAACCAGTGGAGGTAACTCACCCCGAGGAAACTTATTCTGACTATGAAGAGGTTGAGAGTACTGTCTCTGAAGTCGAAAATGAGGGGGATGAAACCTATGTACCGGAACCTGAAGCTTCTTCGGTGAGTACATCCAATGACAGTTTTTTTGACACTACTTCAGATCCAGGTGTTGTGGAACAAGATGAGATAGAGCAAATACCCAAACGCAGTAGAAAACAGCCAGATAGATACGGTTACAATAACCTGTGTGTTACAGAGTGTGAAGAAAGCAGTGACAGAGAAATAACGCTTGAAGAAGCTTTAAATGGACCAGAAAGCAAATTCTGGCGAGCGAGTATGAAAGAAGAGTTGGAATCATTTAAACAAAATGATGCCTGGGAGGTGGTCGAGTATCCTCAAGACAGTTCAGTGATCCAGTGCAGGTGGGTGTTTAAAAAAAAGTTCGATAGTGAAAATAATGTGCGTTACCGTGCCAGGCTAGTGGCAAAAGGCTTCTCGCAGAAAGCCGGTGTTGACTTTCATGAAACTTTTTCCCCTGTACTCAGATACTCTACTTTAAGGATGTTATTTGCATTAGCAGCAAAGTTACAACTAGATATTAGTCATCTCGACGTAACCACAGCCTTTTTGAATGGTATTTTGAATGAAACAGTGTACATGCAAAAACCTGCTTTGTTTGAGTGTAATGATGACAGTAATAATATGGTACTAAAGTTAAAAAGAGCAATTTATGGATTGAAACAAAGTTCTAGAGCATGGTACCAAAGAGTTAATGATTATTTAATGAGTTTAGGTTATAAAAAATCTAGGTATGAACCATGTCTGTTTACCAAATTTAAAGGCAATGTTAAAATAATAATTGCATTGTTTGTCGATGACTTTTTTGTGTTCTCAAACTGTACCAAAGCTACTGAACAACTAATTCAAGAATTGAGTAGTAAATTTAAAATAAAAAACTTAGGTCAAGTGAAACAATGTTTAGGTTTAAGAGTAAAAATGTGTAAAAATGCAATAACTATTGATCAGGAAAAATATGTTGATAATTTATTAAAGAGGTTTAATATGTTGCATTGTAAAACTGCAGATACTCCTATGGAGGCAAATTTAAAATTAGAAAAATCTACAAAGGTCAATTGTGAGTTTCCATACCAACAATTGATTGGTGGATTAATGTACTTGGCGGTCCTTACAAGGCCAGACATTGCGTTTAGTGTCACCTATCTTAGTCAATTTAATAATTCATATAATGATACCCACTGGAGACATGCGAAGAGAGTTTTAAAATATTTAAAGAAAACCAAAAATTATGGTCTTGTTTTTCGTAAAGATAATTCTCCTATTGAAGGTTTTGTAGATGCAGATTGGGGTTCAGACATCACCGACAGAAAATCATATTCAGGTTTCTGTTTTAAATTGTCAAACACAGTAATTTCATTTGAGTGTAGAAAACAAAGAAATGTAGCTTTATCTAGCACTGAGGCTGAATATGTTTCTATGTCTGAAGCCAGCAAAGAGGCTATTTATTTAAAAAGATTGTTTTTTGAAATCTATGGAAAATCGGATACTATTGCATTATTTAATGACTGTCAAAGTGCCCAGAAACTGGCATTGAATCCTATTTTCCACCGAAGGTCTAAGCATATAGATATAAGATTTCATTTTGTAAGAGAAGCTATAGCCAATAATTTTGTTAAAATTGCCTATATGGAAACAGCTGAAATGCCAGCAGATATTCTGACCAAAAGCTTGGGTTCCGTTAAGCACTATTACTTTATGAGAAAACTTGGCATTTCACCTGTCGATTAATTATAGGATTATCTATTGATTTTGTTAAGTGGAGGTGTTATTTAATTCTGGTAACAATATCAATGTCTGTGTCTTTACTACTAGCGCCCTCTAAGGTACATTGCTATGTACCACTGTGTCACTTAAAAGTAAAATACAGTTCGTTGTCGTTAACCATCGTTTCATTATCAACGAACGAACGTTTGAATTTTTTGTATGAATTTAAATACTATGTCAAAATCAATCTTTAAAAAAGGCTGTTTTCAACATAAAATTCACTACTCCTTCTAAACTACAAGTGATATTTACACGCTTCTTTCGGAAAAAGATTGGTAATTGATTTATCTACAATGTGAACGTTTTGAAATTTCGATACGATCATTCGTTTTGATAATATGAATTTTTATTCAAAATGTCGCGAAAAGGTACATGCGCTCAGTCTAGCGCCGATCTTCGAGCGGGGAGGCTATGTCGCTTGCTATCAGGATCTGTTTATTTACAATGAAATGAAATAGTGTAAGATACGACTGGAGTTCTAACTATCTTTGCCGCCAAAATCTTCTTCATAGCGCGAAGTAACAATACTGCCTCGGATCGATCTAATTAATTTACTACAACAAATCTTCGAAATGGACATATTGGACACATGCTATATATTATTCCGCGGTGTTAAGTTGCGTTTTAGTACCGGCCAAGTGCGTGTGAGGCCACGCGCAATGTAGGGTTCCGTAGTTGGCCATCCGTTACATTATGCGGACTTAAAGGTTCACAAAGTTATGTTTAGGTATATAGTATATTAGTTACAACTAACATCATACTTCAGCAGGTAATCAATGGAAATTGTACGAAAAATTGTTTTTTCAAGTTTTTTTTTATTAGTTTCGGCTATTACTCGGTAACTAGTAATTAATCACTACTTAGCTGTTACTTTTAAATCCATTATATTTACTACCATGAATTTTTGCACATTACTGGTAGCAACCGTTTAGCTGGTAGAGAGGAGTGGTGGGGGAGGGGGGGGCGGCACTTGGTTCCGTACCGACACCTAGGCGGCGTTCATAAATTACGTCATCAGTTTTGGTCGATTTTTGACCACTCTCCCCTAAAATCATCCCGGCATCATAATCGAATGACCCTCCCCCCCCCCCCCCTACCTTAAAAAAAGATGTCATTAAAAAAAAATCGGCCAGGAGCATGTCGCCCATAGTCAATGTAGGGTTCCGTAGTTGGCCAATAAACTTACTTTAAAAAAATCAATACCAACAAAAGGAAATAAGTACCTTCGCAGCGTCTCATACATTGATGTACTATTAATAGAACTAGATTCACAATCAGCCCACAAAAATGACCCCCGTGAAAGTACCGCCCGCACGACTCGGGCGGTACTTTCATGTTTATTCGTGTTTGGACCGCAGAGACAGTTGTCCAACAATGACGAAATATGCTGTGAAAAACTTCTATAACAGCTACAAAAAAATAAGGAAAAGGATGGAATATATTTCTTTAGGTTAATTATTTTGATAACGTTACAAAATTTATGTAAAAGTCCTGGTAATTTCATGGTTTTGAATAAATCATTTTGTTAGTTCAAATTAAAGGTTAATCAAGAAACAAACTGTTAGGAGTCGCTATTAGGTCAATATTTTTTTACATGAAATTGGTAAGGAATAAATATTTGTTTTAATTCAAGATTTCCAAAACATCCTCAGCGACGTCAAGAATGGACCGCTATTATAGCGCAAAATAGACGTGACGCACTTTATAAACCAAACCACACGAGTCTTGTGTGTTCGACCCATTTCCCTATTTCCGACATATCCACCATATCAGCCGAAGGAAGTACACTGCTGGACACAGGCCTCCCCCAATTTCATGGGGGGTAAATGCCATAATCGCCACGCTTGGTATGCGGGTTGGCGATCGCAGTATCTCGACCGCACTCCAGGGATGCTGCTGCCCATCCCCCGGTGGTGTTGGTCGTAGTTTTAGGACATATCCGGGGCCATTTCCGACATATACAGGACCAATAAAGGCTTAAATCGACTAACTGCAACTTCTAAACCTGTCTTGAACGTAAGTCCGTTCATTCCCGACTCAAACTATATTATTCAAATTCAGTTTCAACATATAATTTCAGCGTGAAAAATCATGCCGAGAAAAACATATTCATATACTTATATGAATTGATGTAATAAAAATCAATTTAACGTTAATATATTTGATTAATTAATCTTTAAGTTCATAGTCGGTATCTTTGTTTTATAGATGTCAGAGATAGATAACCATGACTTGCAAAGCAAAAGTTGTAAAACTACCAATGCTGCTCCAATGGCAGAAGTCAGTACGTTTGAAATAACTACCTACAGTCTTGCTCAAGAGTTTCATGAAAGTAAACATCTTTATCTCTAACACAGAAAAAGAACAGTAACAATCACAGAATTAATTGTGCGCGAATGTGTGTGAACATTGAAATGGAATGTTTTATACATATTTTTTTAGTTTAAAAATATTATTAAAATAAAAATAATTTAAATAACCAAAGCGACTCCGTTAATTTCACTGTTCACTTTTGACATTTATAAAGTAAACATTGGTAGCCAGTATACGATAGTGCCATTTTACTAAAAAGTTTTTACCATGTTGGTTCTTATGTTTGCAAATTTGACACTTGACGCTAATGTCTGTAAGTTCTTTTTTGTACGAAGTTTTTATCTTGACTCGGACTATAAAGAAGCTTTATTGTCAGCCATTGGAATGTAACTGTCAGTGTCATCTTGCGCCACATTTTTAGTTAATTATGTTCGGCATTGTGTGTCTATTTCTATATCTTAAGTCAATGGTCTCATACGTCTTTTACTAAGAAGGGAAGACTTTTTACGATAACTCAGAAACAGCTTAACTGATCATGTCCGCTATAGTTTGCGTGGAAGGTCTTTATTAAGCTATACTTTCATGTTTTTTTTTTCTTTTTTGGACCCATAGTTCAAAAGTGAAAATTTTCGGAAATATTCACTCCTAAAGAGAAAAAATTGTGACCTAATAGTTACAAACACGAAATTAATTACTTTTTAGGTTTCCGTAGCCGAAATGGCGAAAACGGAACCCTTATAGATTCGTCATATCTGTCCGTCCGTCCGTCCGTATGTCACAGCCGATTTACTCGGAGATTATGAGCACTACAATTATGAAATATGATAGGAAGGTGTATGCTATGAACCCCTATAGAAATATGATGTCAAGTTACTAAAATAATATTAAACATTTATTAGGGGGTCATGATTTTTTTTTCAATGCACATAAGCGTGTGGCGTATCTATGGATAGGCCTTTAAAAATGACAAACAGGTTTCTAAAAAACCATTCCATTTAAGTCAACCGTTGGTGAGATATTAGCTGTCAAAGTTTTAAAAAGTGTCCTCGACTCTAAATTCCAAACTATGTGCGAGTAGGAGCACGAAGGGTTCCGTACTATTATCTATAGATAATAGTACGAAAATAATAATAAAAAATAATAATAATGGTAATAGTAGAAAATGTCTAATGCTGTATACAGCATTAGACATTTTATTAAACCTTTTTTAATTTAATTTCACTAATAACATATAATATAAAACAAAAATTAATATAATATAATTATAAGTAAAAAATTGTTTAAAAATAAGCTAAAAGCATTTTTGCTGCGGAAGTGTTTCTATACAGTTGAAGAATTTTTAACAGGTAATTGGGTATCATTGTAAAAACTGTAATATTATTATTAATATCATTACTATATAAAAGAGATATCAGATTGATAATCTAGCAATTAAATTCATTAATATATAAATACCATGTTTGACATTGTTTATAATTTCTTATTATTGATTTTTTCTTTGTTATAATTTATTCACTTACTTTGTAGACTTTTTTACAGATATTTTCACTCATGACTTGATTATTATTAATTATTTGCAATTTTGATTTTTATTATTTTAATATTTATGACACAATTATTTCAAATGCAATGTATATTTTATTGACTAAATAACTAAGAACTATATTAATTTATTTATCAGTAATAAGAACGTTAAAACATATCAATTCATTCATTTTTTGAGCCTGTTTACACCGTGATTGAGCATTCTTTTTCTTCCGAGGCATTATTTTTCTCTTTGTGTTCTCGCGTAGAAATAATTACCTTTATTCAAGCGTCCATTTGCGCGAAAACAATATATTTTTATGACTAAGTTACATTATATAGTTATAGAAACAGATTTTAACAGGGTCCTATCGCGCATAAAAATTCATTCAAATAGCGTCCTTTCGCACATAAAAACTACATGAAATAAAAGTCTTTTTCACACAATTTTTATCAGTGACTCAAATTCATACGTAACATTTTACGAACAAAACATCTCATCGAGTCGCTACCCACGTACAACAAAACAAATAATGACGAGCATTTCCATTTGAACCTTCTTGCTTAGACTCAAGGTTGATATTTGAATGGATTCTAGTGTTACAAATGGCAATTTAAACCCTAATAGGGCTCTAGTGCATACGAAGCCATATATGGCCGATACGATTCGATTCTAATTGCCGTACGTTAGAGTTCAACTTTAAACGAATTTTTAGCTGCGTCATGCATTACAGGGAAGTAACTACTTAGAGCCAAAATATATGGTAGTAAAATAAATCTTCGCTAAATTCAATTTAATATTACGTGTGTACTGTACGTATTACGAGACGTATTTGAAAAACAAAGAAATATAGTTCATAATTGAATTTCCCATGTAGTGACTAACATACTTAGTTAAGTATACTTAGTAAAGTATTTACTAGTCAGTAAATACTTTGGAAGTAGTATATTGATGTTTTCAGTAAGTATAGGTACTATAATATTTCATTAATTTACGTATACAATATAACATATCAATTATTGATATGTAATATTGTACTGCAAACGTATAGTGCATACAAAATGAAACTGCATTGTATGTAGTGATGTGCCGTTCCCGGGAATATTCCCTAGGTGGGAAAATTCCCGGGAATATTCCCAGGAATATTCCCACACAAAGGGAACATTGGGGAATTTCGAAAGTGTATAGGTTTACATTTTGTGTGATTGAGGAGTATGTCAAAACTTTATTCATTGAACTATTTAAGTAGAATATTTTTTTTTAGAAAAGTATTTTTTTATAAGCTATACAAATAATCACAGTTTCATTAAAAATCACAGTATTACTCGTATATCATTTACTTTGGTTTTTGTAACGGTGCAGTATTTATTATGGCTCCTCTACATGATGGCCCATCCTATGGCCCAGCGCTATGGCCATGCGATGGTTGAACGCCACTACACAATGGCGACATTCAGTTGTGATCGAATCGTCTTGCGTGATGAAACGTAGTGATTATATTCTCTTTGCCACGGTCGACCGCGGAATGGGCCACGTGTAGCTGCGTACCGCCATCGCTGGCCCACTCCCTTTGATGTGCGGCCGAAAAACCGACACCGCGGCCATCCCATCGCTATCCCGCCGCGCCATAAGCCATCCGACACCACTACCCTCTCTACACGCTGGCCCATCCTAGTGGGCCATCATGTAGAGGAGCCATTACGATATAAATACTCGGACAAATCTGTCAATTTTTTATGCATTCGTACTGCACAGACTGAACAAGTACAACACGGTTTATCTTTTTAGAGGAAGGGAGACAGCCATTGAAAGAAAGAGACAGAAACATAATACTCAGAAACGGCATCGCAAAAAGAGAAACGATTTTATGATCGAAACAAAAGCTAAAATTTTATTATATTAAACATGTATTACGTGTATCTAGTAGGTATAACACGAGGTTTTTAGCAAAAGTCATTTAATTCTGCAGAGTACTTCATTATTAACTAACTTTAATAAAATAATAATTTGCCCAATCTGGTTTGCAATATTCCCTTGTTTTGGGAATATTCCTGGGAATAAAGGGAATATTCCCACGGCACATCACTAATTGTATGAAAATTCGATACGAAGTGAATCCGTTTCATTTGAGTGTAGTTTCAATTAAATAACTAATAATAGAACTTCGTGCTCTGCGTAAGAACCTCACGCTATATCGAACAAAGCGAAATCGTATAGCGAGTCACCGCGATGTTTAGATCAGAGGGCCTACTCCGAACTTCGAAAATCGAACTTCGTATCGTGCCGTCCCTTTCCGTCATATAGTGTATAACACGAGAGTGAAAGGGACGGCACGACACGAAATTCGATTTTCGAAGTTCGGAGTAAGCCCTCAGGGGAAACTTGGCCGGCGGTGAAGCGGCGTTCAATTCTCAAGGTCGGCTGGGCTATGGAGTCCTCTTAAGTGTTCACTTAGGTTTAGTTGGTCAGTCAGAGAACGGTGAAGAACCTTTGCTGAGCTGTGTTTTCGTATAAATGATATCTCGGTACCCTAGTTCACACTCGTACAGTCAACAGCAAATGTAGTCAATCCATGTCTTAGAGCATTTAAAACAGGAAGCGCCATTAGCATATTACCAGTGATCGGCAAGGACGGCGTAAAAAATTAACAAAACTTATAAAGCTGATAAAGAACTTATAAAAGACTGCTTACAGCCATGAAAATATTAATATCCTTGTACCAAATCCGAGACTGATATGTAGTTAAATTGAACACCCATCAGCCAATAATATTCTTGGTTGTAAGTTCTCCTTAATGTCAGTTTTACAAGATATATTAAAGTTTTGCACCGTTCGTGCCGATCACTGCATATTACCCTTCTGCCAGTAAATAGGCACAATGTTCTCAAAATTATTAAAAATTACGAGGGGAGGTACGAATATTGGCGGGATGGTATTTGCAAATGAAATAAAACAATTGAAGTATTTTTTTTCCTTTAATATCGACTACCTATAGAATTGTTTTTTTTTTCTTTTTTTTTTGGCTGACTATATGTATATTTATTTTACTATTTCTTATTTGTTTTGTGATATTGTTAAATATGTATAATTGTGTATGTATGTTTATATATAAAAGTATATAAGTAGGGTTATGTTATATTATAAATATTTTTATTATAAAGTCGTATATGTTTCATATTAAACTCTTCACCTCCTACACATATATTATTTTCTTTTTTCTGCTATTCAAAGGTTGTCTGGAAGAGATCGCTTAGCGTTTGATAGTTTTCCCCGCCTTTTTAGGGTTCCGTAGTCAACTAGGAACCCTAATAGTTTGGCCACGTCCGTCTGACTAACTGTCTGCTGTCTGTCTGTCTGTCCGTCTGTCTGTCCGAGGCTTTGCTCTGTGATTGTTAGTGCTAGAAAGCTGTAATTTGGTATGGATATATAAATCAATAAAACTGAGTCGTAAAATAAAATCTAAAAATAATAATTAAGGGTACCTGCCTCCCCTACAACGTAAAGTGGGGATTGTTTTTTTTTTTGCTTCAACCCTATGGTGTGAGGTGTTGTTGGATAGCTTTAATTTTTTTTGATATAATGATTAGTTTCTGAAATATTTTTCAACTATTTGAACGATATCCAACGATGTGACTTCAATCGGCCGTCCTGGGCGAGGGTCGTCTTCAATTAACTGCCATGTTTGAAGAGGCCATGCCACTTGTAAACCATGGGTTTAGTAGGGCACTGGTCCCCGTAGACTGCTTTCATTTTATTAATTACTAGCTGTTGCCCGCGACTTCGTCCGCGTCTTCGCTCCTATTGATCGCAGCTTGATGTTATATAGCCTAAAGCCTTCCTCGATAAATGGACTAGGTATCCAACAGAAAAAGATTTTTTCAATTTGAACCTGTAGTTTCTGAGATTAACGCGTTCAAACAAACAAACAAACTCTTCGGCTTTATAATATTATTATTATAGATAAGTTGCGGGGGTTTTCCTTGCTTTGATAGAAATTTTATCATGGCACGATTTTAAATTTGCTCTATAGTCGAACGTTTAATTTTTGTAATATTTTGTTTGAAGGGCGATACTTTTAAAACAAAAGACGGTTTTGAACCGAATATTTTTTTTTATTTTTCTAAAGAGTTCTCATACCAGATAAGCAAAGAGGTTTTGTACCATTTTACCTCCTACTTCATTCCGCGAATATTTTGTACCTGCCCTCGTACTTCATTCATCGATTATAAGTCAGTCTGGACATCGTTCTCGGCATGTGAAGAGCTCCGTGAGAATACCTTTATCTGCTGTTTAGGGTCATAAAACGTTGTAATTTATCCAATGTACAAAAAGATTGTAATAATTTAACATACTGTAAGCATATTTCTGTTTTATTTACAATTTTACGTTTATTCCCAGTAGTCCCGTGGAAGTAGTTCCGTGGCGGAACTAGTGATACTTTTTTAACCTATAGTTCCGTTCCCAATGTTCAGTTGTGGCGCTTCGCCAGCCGCTGCCGCGGCACGCTCGCTTCGCTCGCTCGGCTTGCGCGTTGTAGGGTCACAGTTCTACTAACACTCCTCCTCGCTTCGCTCGTCGTCGTACCTAACTGCCACTCCGTATCGTAGACGGAACTATTGGGAAAAAAGTCTCACTAGTTCCGCCATGGAACTACTTCCACGGGACTACTGGGAATGAACTCAATTTTATGCGCAATTCAAGTTTTATTTCAAATCTTAAAGCGAGCATTGATTACAAAATTGATTTTAAAAAAATCGTGCTTGATTATGTTTATTGGGGCTAGCTGTCAAAATGAAGTTAAACGTTACTTTGACGTCACCGTATTTAAATAAATAAAGACTACTGCTTATGAGAATGTCTTTGAAATTACTTTTAAAAAAACTCGTATCTGAATATCATCAAGTTTCTAGGAGGAACAATAAACATTCTGTAAATTATTGCGATTGATCAAAAAAGTTTTTCTTAGTTTCATTAGATACTTTGATAGCCAGTCATTAATTTCACAAATATTCGAATAACTCATTCAAAAATTTTTTTATAAAATTTACTGTTATTCGTAAGATACAAGATTTTTGTTTTAGTATTGACTGAAAGTTGTTAAATTACGATAATTTTTCTTTGAATTTTATGCTACAAAATGAAACGAAATGTATGTTTTTATGTTTATTAAATGAACTAAGTAAACTCTCTTCGAGTAACAATAGACGAACTTAAATAACAACCACCACCACCACCATATCAGCCCTAGGACGTCCACTGCTGGATATGTCCAGCCTACATGTATGTTAGGCCTCCCCCAATTTCATGGGGGGTAAATGCCATAATCGCCACGCTTGGCATTCGGGTTGGCGATCGCAGTATCTCCACCGCACTCTAGGAATGCTGCTGCCCATTCCCCGGTGGTCTTGGTCGTAGTTTTAGGACATACCCGGGTTTTTTAAATAACAACGTGCCTACGTAAAAAAAGATCGGGTCGAATTATTTTTTCTCTACTATACATGCAATAAACTATCGTAAAATGCATGAAAGTCTTTTGGCAAAATCGGCTTTAGAGATTGCAAATCATCATATTTTCGTTTTTTAATGGGGACGGGTCCAGAATATAGCTGAGGAATCGCTTGATGTTCGGAAATATCATGGAATCTTTGAGGTACAACAGTCCAGATGTCATCAAAGCGAAGTTTAAACTCAATAGGTCTGTGAGGTGTTTATTTTAAAGCCCTAAAATTTACCACACATGGGTCACCTGCTCTCTTTCCAGGTCTTATAGATGTGTAGTGCTTAAGTGCGGCATAGTTTTTTGCGGCAAAGAAAGGAAAAAGGAAAAATAAATCAGATACGAGTTTTTTTCAAAGTAGTGACTATAATTTGTTTAGATACGATTTTTTTAAACTAACGAATACTTACTATAATGACGATTTATCGTCATTGGAGTTTGTGCATCATACGAGGTGTATTTTTATTAGTTTAATGCGAAAATAAACGAAAAAAAGGAAAAAAACAGATACGAGATTTTTTTAAAGTAGTGACGATATGATTCTTATAGACTTCGGTCAATTTGGTCATCCGATAGTACCCCATTAATGGATCTAATGCTAACGAGGATAAGGTCGACTTTTATTGCTCAACTTCAGTATTTAGAATGTACGTGCACGTCCTTCGGCTGATACGGTGGTGGTGGTGGTGGTGTAGGTCAATAAGCATTATTGATAACAAAATATACTGTGATATAAAAGGTTTAATGTCAAAATACTTAACTCATTCGTTATACGAACTCTGTCTGTTGAGGAATATTGCTTTTCAACCACCAAGAAAGCTGGGAATACAATTTATTATTAGCCTTATGTTCAGACTTTTTATTTTTATTTTATTTGTGTTCCATTATGTGTGCCTTGCTTTTCTTCTGTAGGTCTGATTGCCCCTCGGCAAAGGCCTCCTCCAGCCTTTTCCACTCATGTCTGTCGCGTGCGACTCTACCAGGTCTTTCCTGCTACCTGGCATATATCATCATCCCATCTCTACTGGGGTCTGCCTCTCTTTCTGTGTCCACTTCTTGGGCACCACTCTGTTATTACCTTGCACCATTTTTCTCTTCCTCTTATCATATGTCCTGCCCAACGTCACTTTGCTCTTCTTACTTTTTGGATATTGTCATAGACTTTTGTTCTCTTTCTAATGCTGGATGATTTAAGTCTTTCAGATTTTCGTACTCCCAACATACTCCTCTCCATAGCACGCTGGCAGGTGCTGAGTTTTTTCGTGTACTTCTGGGACATGGACCAAGTTTGACAACCATATATGAGAATAGGCAGTATGCAGGTGTTATAAAGCTTTCTTTTAGTAGCTATATGAAGTGTTTTAACTTTCATCACCTCTTTCATACTCCAATAGCTATGCCAGCCGCTTGCAATTCTTCTTTCGATTTCCTTGTTTATGTTGTCGCATGGTGCCATTAACTGGCCTAGATATACATATTCCTGTGTGTAATCTACTTGAGTTGCACCTACTCTGATGGTCTTTTCCTCTCCGTTTGTGATCAGTTTAGTCTTGTCTGGATTTATTTTTAAGCCTACTTTCTCACTTTCTGTTGCCAACTCTATTAGCATTATGTTTAGTTCTTCAGGTGTGTTCGCAAACAGAACAATATCATCGGCGAATCTATGGCCGTGTTTATAATCTATGTATAAATGTGTCAATATGTGGCCGTTTATGTTTTCCCAATCTAGTCCTATATTTTCCCAATCTAGGCTTCTGAAAACAGTCTCCAAAACAGCAGAAAATAGTTTCGGGGATAAGGGGTCTCCCTGCCTGACACCTTTCTGTATACTGAAAATTTCTCCTTTCCTTTTAAGCTATATACACGCGGTACTGTTTTCATAAACGTTTTTAATCTGCCTAATGTATTTGTGTTTTATTCCTTGCTCTTTCAAGGATTCCCATATCTTTCCATGAATTAACGAGTCGAAGGCTTTACTAAAGTCTATGAATGCCATGTAATATATATGCTGATATTCACTATACTTCTCTATTATTTGACGTACAGCATGTATGTGATCTATCACTGAGTTGTCTTTTCTAAATCCTGCCTGTTTGATTGGGCGTTGTTCGTCTAGTTTCTTTTCAATCCTTTTTAGAAGTATTTTAGCTAAGATTTTGTAAACATTTGACATCAAACTTATAGGGCGATAGTTGTTGACGGCGAATGGGTCTCCCTTTTTATATAGTAATATTATATTGGAATGTGTCCATTGGCGTGGGATGGTTTCACTTTCAATGATGTCATTAAACACTTCTGTAAGAACCGGGGCAATAACTGTTTTAGCTTGTTTTAGTAGGTTGTTACTAATACCATCCGGTCCTGCAGCTTTGTCCTTCTTTGGAGTTTTAATTGCATTGATAACTTCTTCTTCAAGTATAATTGGGATATCTATATTATCAGTCAGTTTTCCTGCAGTTTGTTTAATTTCATATTTGTATACTTAACTCTTTATAAAAAGTTGTAGCAGTATCTAGTATGTCTTGTCTTCTATTTTGGTCTTTGCCTTTGCAATTTTTTACTTTCACTATCCATTCCATTATCCATTTATCCATTATTTGATATTTCTTTGTAGGCTTTTTTAATGCCTTCCGTCCTCAGTATGTGTCTTTCTATGGTCTCCATTCTGTGTTGTTTCCTATATTTTCTCATGTTTTCTTTTATTTTTTGTTAATTATTTTCAGCTGTTTCCGCTCGTGTTTTGAACTTATTACTTCTAATACCTCACTGTTGTTTCTAGCAGGTTTTCAGTTTCTGGAGACAACCAGTTTCTTACTTCAGACTTTTTGTTGTTTTCATGGTGATTGATTTTGCTTATGGTGTCTTCTAACCAGGTGTATTTTTCTTGAACTGTCATGTTCATCATAGTATCCTTAAAATTCATAAGTTCTGTCTTCAGAGTGTTTGTTGCGTCAGTTAGATTCGATATTGTTGGGTTTAGTTTTGTTCTCGGTTTTTTTGGTTCGGTTGGTTGCAGCACAGCTCTAACCATTCTATGGTTGGTATTGAAATTAAATTTGCTTAAGACACTAAGATTTGAGGAGTGTCTTGATCTGTTTGTCATTACGAAATCAATTTTATTTCTAGTAACTCCATCAGGGGATATCCAAGTCCACATCTTCTTTTTGTTATTCTTAAATCTTGTGTTTAGAATGGTTAGGTTATGCCCGAGTGCAAAGTTTATAATTCTTTCGCCATTTTTACTTCTTCGCTTATTGCTGTAGATAAATTTACCCATTATTGTTTTTTCTTCCGGGTTGGCAGCCTCCAATTTGTCCGTTGAAGTCGCCTAATACTATAATATTTTGTGGGCATGAGATTCTATTGTGTTGTTGAGATCCTGGTAAAATTGTTCGATACTTTCCTCCTCTGCTTGCTCTGTGGGAGAGTATACTTGGATTATTGACCATGGGTCTTTGTGTCCTGGTATCTTATATTTAGAAGAGCAATGCGCTCCGAAACTCCCACAAATGCCTCGATGTGGCTTACTAGGTGGCGTTTGATTATAAATCCGACTCCGTGGCTGCCTGGTGTTTCTCCCATATAATAGAAAATGAATTCTGGATGTGTTACTATATGTTCTCCCAATCTTCTTACTTCACTCAGGACCAAGGATTTCCCATTTTATATCTTTTAGGGCATATAGGAGTACTGTAAGTTTTTCTTCAGACTTGAGTGTTGTTACATTCAGAGTGGCTATATGGACTTCTGAGTTTTGATGTTTAAGTTACTACCTTACTAGGTGTGTTTTTATTGGCTTGAGTGTGTTGGTCTATTTCCCCGCGTTGACCAGACGTACTGGGGAAAGTTTTATGGTTCTATAATTGCTACTTATCGCTTTGTATTGTATGGAACAAGAGTTGGTTCTTGTTCTTAGCATGTCATAGGCGTTGACTCTGTTCTCCTTGTATTTGCTGGTTGTCTGTTGTTTCCGTGGCTGGCCTGCTGGTGAGCTTGACTCAGGGTCCCTTTTCCACTTTTCTTTGTTTTTATTTTCCTAAACAACCAGTTTATCATATTTAATGAAAGCTTTGTTGCCTTTTTTCCTTTCTTCGGCCAGTTTTGGCATAAGTTCTTTCCTTTTCCCTTGTACTTCTTTGGGGTAGTCTTCACTGACATACACGTTGGCTTGTAGCTTTTTCTTGTTCCTAAATATCAGTTGCTTTTTCCAACTGGAACTAATTTGAACAAGGACAGGACGTTTCTTAGCCGAATTATCATGTTTCCTTCCTAGCCTATTTTTTTTTTATGACAGGTGGTAAACGAGCAGTCGAATCGCCTGATGGTAAGCGATTAGCGCCGCCCATGGACACTCGCAACACCAGAGGGGTTGTAAGGGCGTTGCCGGCCTTTAAGATGGGAGTACGCTCTTTTCTTGAAGGTTTGAAGGTCGAATATAGGCTGTGGTTATTTCTTGACACTCTTATGTTTACATCTGCCTCGATAATCGTATCTTTTATGTTTTGTACAAGTTCGCATTGGCTCATTTCCTTTTCTTCCACTCCGTAAAACACAATGTTCTTCGTGCGTTTCTCGCGCTCCATAGAGATTATTTTCTCTTCTAGATCCTCAACGCGCGATTTTAATAAAGAGTTTTCTGCACAGAGGTGATTCATTTTCTCGTCTAAGGCTTCCATGACGCTCTTCGCGACATTAGTGGTTATAGTAAGCGTTTGTTGATTCAATCGTTCATCGAGTTTGTTTAGAAATGAATCCATATCGATCAAATTCATTATCGATAGTTTCGAAGATTTATTTTGATCTATGCAAGTTTTCGAACGCACTCCGCTTGGTAGAAATCGTAGTTACGAGTAGCAACACTACGACCTGTCAGTCTGTGTCGTTTCCTGTTTGCGGTCTTGTCTGTGAGGTTGGTACTTCACCGTTATGACAGGGCAATAATATAACCTAAAACTTAGGTTATATTTCACTGATTTGTTGATTTTCGCACTTATTTAGAGCAATCTTGTTGTTGTTCACTAATTTTTTTCACTCTCGGAAGTCTAAAGTATTTCACTACAGTGCACTATTTCACTGCAGTGTAGATGGTGGTTCAGCCGTTTAGAATTAATAATCACACAAAAAAATGGGAATACAATACGGGAATAAAAAAAATACCACGTTATTTATTTTCTGTTTCATTACTATATTGACATTTCTTTTTTTTATGTCTAATGCTACCTGCAATACTGTTGCACGGCCCGCTCCATAAGGCAGGGTGCGAAAGAGATTCCTTACAGACTAACATACATATCCATACAAAATATATATATTATATATATTTTTTACATATATACGTTTCATTTGAAAAAAAAAATGAATAAATGAGTTGAGAATAATACAAATTATTCTGAAACCTAAAACACATTATTTAGGCGACGTAACAGCGTGACTCCGTTGCGTCGTCATCTCCGGTATAGAACTCGGTAGGTTGCACTGAAAGCGCCGAAACACTAAACTGTTTAAGCTGCAGTGATGTATAAGATACCCTATACAAAGTATCTGAAATACAAGATACTTAAAAAAAAGCATTTTAGATACCAGTTACAAATAATTATCTAAAAAGTGTATTTCATCAACCTATACTCAAGGATAATGATATTAATAACAGTTTATTCAGAAAAACATGTGAAATAACGAAATAAAAATTACTTTAACTTAAAAATAATTAAAACTAACCTATAAAAAATCTAAATTTGGCCCCTTAGGCAGGGTGCCCATCATGCAGGCAGCATTCCCGCGCTGAATTGCAATAGCGATTCTTTGTGCGAGAAAGCTGCCCGCACGAGGATCGCCTGTTGCCTCCCGCAAACGTTTGCTGAGCATCCTGTGAAGTCCACGCGCGCCTTTGCCCCGCGAGCCGAGAGTCTCGACACCGAATGCAGCGAACTCGTATTGGGTGCCGAGACACTCGTATTTGGTCGCCTTAAGCCGTTATTATCTAAAAAGGTATCTGAAATACTAAAAAAAAAGGTATCTATAATACCTATAGATACAAAATACCTATCTTTCAAATACTTTTTAAAGATAAAATACTTTTGTAAGAAAACAACATTTAATTGAACTGCCAAGTTTATTTATTCGAGAAAACAATTTTCGATAATACAGGAAGGTATGTATTAAAATTTAAACTTTTTTTTTAAATCTTTATGTTTTAGTTGAGATTTCAGTAAAAGTAATTCCTCAAACATATTGTCGCTCATCTTCCTTCTATGAGGCCTCATGATCATGCCCCCAAAGTAAAAGAGTCGCTCCACAGGGGCAGAGCTGGGCAAACCGGTGTTATATTTTAGGAATATTTTTTTTATCGTAGGATAAGCATTTAAGCTCTTCAAATTTGCATCTTTATTGTTCAGGTATTGGAGTGTCTCTAAATCACTGGTACTGCTTGTGTTTTCGCCACTAGCAATAGAGGAATCAGAGTCCTCTAGAAACATATAATAAGATTCATCTTTTGACTTTTTTTTATATCACCTTCAATGTTGTTTAAAGCCTCTGATTTTTGTTTTTCAGATCGATTGATCTTTCTAGTTTCAGACAGGACAAGTTCTTTTACATATTCCTTTCGCGCTTTTGGTACCCATTTCAGTTTAAACATTGGATGGGACACTGAGGCTAATATAGCATCGTTTGCTGCTGGTTCCAACTGCAAAAACCGTTTAAACCGTCTATCAAAGTTTTCTTCTATTACATCTAGCAGAGGGCTGCAGTATTTCAGATTTTCCATTCTGAGGCTTTTGATAACATGTTGGATTCTGTATAATTCCGGTAACAGACAGCCATAATAAGTGTCTTTTTCCCCTTGCAGGCTTTGAATAGCTTCTGCTATTGGCTTTGAACAGTCCACATATTCACTTAAAAAGTGAATTTCATTTTCTTTCAGCGGTGGTAACTTTAACATTTTCATAGCTTCACTAAGATAGTTCTGCACGGCTAAAAGATCTTGTATTGAATTATACTAGGAGTTCCATCGAGTTGCACATGGAGAAGTTGGTGACTTCCCTGTTGTTACGTATATCAGAACGCACCTTTGTTTGCATCTAGTGTTGTAAAGAATTCTGCTCCTGACAGGCTATCCTTAATTTCATCAATAGTGGGAAACTGGTAGTGAGCTCTCATGATACTATTATTTAGTTTTCTGGGGTCTATACACAATCTTAATTTACCATTTTTTTTCGAAACTAAGACTATAGGGTTAACCCAATCTGTAGGTTCTTCGACTTGGACTATGATTTTATCTTTGACTAGCATTTCTATTTCTTTTTTCAGGTCATTGGCAAGTGTAAATGGGACTCAACGACATGCATCTATGTATGGAACAGCATCAGGTTTTAAGGCAAGGTGGCATTCAAAGTCTTTGAGGCAGCCGATGCCCTCAAATAAGTGTGAATATTCAGAGAGTATGTCTCTTTCAGGCAAATTAAAAGCAACATTATTTATTCTTTTGACAACTTTTAGGATCTCACAGCTCTTGCGACCTATAATATTTTTGCAAGGCAGATCGACAATATGAAAATTGACGTTAAACTCTTTATTGTTGTGAGTGACAGACAGAGTGCATTGACCCACATTGGGTAGGACTTCTCCACTGAAGGTGGATAATTTATGACTGCTTTTTACTATTATATTTAGAGGTAATCCAAGTTTTTCATAAGAGCTGAAGGACAGGACATTCGTGTCAGCACCCGTGTCAAGCATGAAATCAAGTTTTAGGTTAATAATCAAGAGACTAGTCTGGTAAGGGTTATTATCAGTGTTGACAGAAATTTCATTAGTGAACAAGCTACCCAGGAAGTAAGTATCTGAGTTACCGAATACAGCATCAGTAGAATCTTCTTCCACTAGTAGTCTGACATTTTTTCTGAGACAGCATTTGGCGAAGTGGTTCAGCTTGTGGCAGTTGTTGCATGTGACTCCCATCGCAGGACATCTAGTGCGATGAACTTGACCGCATTTGGAACAGGTTCCTGATGATCGCTTGACTTCTTGACTGGATGTAGCATACTGGCGACTGTGACTTTCTTGACTGGACGGAGCATATTGACGACTGTGATTGTCTTGACTAGACGGAGTACGGTGACGACTATGACTTCTCTGCCTGCTTTGATTATCCTGACCTCCTGGACGACTGTGACTTCTGTAACTGACTGTGTTTTCCTGACGACTTTGACTTCGCTTGCTATTTACAGCAAATACTTCTCCGCTTGACAATGCTTGCGTTTCTAGTCTTGTATTCCTTATACTTTTGGCAATGTTGACTGCTTCATCTAGTGTCTTTGGTTTCTCTATTATGAGACGTTCCCTGATGTAAGCATTTGTTGGATTGAGATTCCACGAAAATATGTCCTTGACAATGTCATCAGAAAGACCTTGGAATTTACACAGCATGCTAATGTTTTTCAGATCTGTGACGTACGACTCGATGTCTTCTGACGGTCCTTGTTTCCTGTTGAATAACCTGTGCCTCTCCACCGAAACATTTGCTCTCGGCGTAAAGTGATCCTCAAATCTTTGTAATAGGTCCTTGTAGCATATTTTGTCTAATTCTACGTTGAATGAGTAGAATAACTGTAAAGCGTCTGGACCCAATGTATGCAGCAGTATGACGACTCGTCTATTATCCGGTTCATTTTCTAGGTTATTGGCGATTAGATAGATGTTTAGGCTGGTCTTGAAGTTTCGCCAGGCGAGCGACTGGTTTGATGAGTTGAAATCCATCATGAAATTACATGGCGGCAAGGAGCGACTCGTGTTCTGCGATGGCTGTGATGACGGCAAGGGCGGCGGAACCGGCGGCGTCATCTTGACGAATTATGTTTCTTTTTAAAGACGGACAGTTGTTAACTTACTGATGAGTTGACGACGACGGACGTTTTTCATGTATCGAACTTCTGACACCATGTTATGGTTGTGTGGAGAGGTTGTTGAAAATAAGAACAAGTCTTTTAATTTCTCTTGCGTGTATTGCCGGCCATTGCGTGCCGTGAAGAGCGAAGAGCGAGAGGACAGTGTTGCTGTCTTAGTTTAACAAAGGTGCGTTCTGATATACGTAACAAAGGTTTCTATATGTTGAAACTAGACGAGGCTTCATCCAAGCTTTGTACTTTCGTAACGCCACTGGGTCGCTACAGGTACCTCAGATTACCTTTCGGAATAAATGCAGCTCCGGAGATATTTCATGCTGAAATGTCCAAACGATTCAATGATATCGATGGAGTAAAAGTTATGATGGATGACTTACTCATTTATGGTCGCACAAAGGCTAGAAAGGGTACTACAAAAGGCACAGGAAATAGGAATTAAATTCAATAAGGAAAAGTCAATTGTATGTAAAAAACAAGTGAAATATTTAGGACATGTCTTCAACAAAGATGGTGTCCAAGTCGACCCAAATAAAGTAGAAGCAATTTGTCAAATGCAGTGTCCCACAAATGCTACAGAATTGCAAAGATTTTTAGGCATGGTCACATACTTAGGGTCTTACATTGAAAATTTGTCTCAAAAAACATCTCAATTAAGAAAACTCATATCTAAAGATAGCGAATGGTCTTGGCAAGATGAACATGACTCAGAATTTAAGGCACTGAAAGAATATATAACAAAATCCCCTGTCCTGACTTATTATGATCAAAATAAACCTATCACTCTGTCTGTCGATTCGTCAAAAGATGCCATGGGTGCGGTAATTTCCCATGACAGAAATATTGCTTACGCTTCAGCTTCTCTGAGTCCATGTCAACAGTCATACTCCCAAATTGAGAAGGAACTCCTTGCAATCCTTTTTGGTTGTATGAAGTTCCACCAATATGTTTATGGTCGCCATACATTAGTCGAAACAGATCACAAACCAATTGTCACACTCATGAACAAGCCAATTTTCAATATTCCTCCCCGTCTACAAAGAATCATGTTGAGATTACAGCCATATGACTTGAAGGTGACATACAAACCTGGCAAATATCTCTATGTCGCTGATACTCTGTCCAGAGCAGCATTACCAGAACAGTCCTTACTTGAAGTAGATGCAGACCTAGATTTACATGTCAATTTAGTGCTAACTTCACTGTCAGTCAGTCCAAATAAATTAAAGTCCATCCAAGAACAGACTTCACAAGATGAAGCATTGACACTTTTAATAAAATACTGCATATCAGGTTGGCCTGAACACAAAAGATCGGTCCCTGATATAATAAAGCCATATTTCCCTTTAAAAACAGATTTGCATGTCATTAATGGCATTGTTTTCAAAAACAATAGCATTATAATACCTGTCACTATGAGAAATGATATTTTAAAACAAATTCATGAAGGTCACCAAGGTAGTCACAGCTGTCAAAGGTTAGCAAGAAATTTAGTATATTGGCCCAACATGTACACAGAAATAGAAAAATATGTGAACAATTGTCACATATACCTCACATATAGACGGAATAATTCCAAACAACCTCTACAGCCTCATGAAGTCGAACCAATACCATGGTATAAAGTTGGTGTTGATTTTTTTGATCTTAATTCAAAAAAATATGTAATAGTCGTTGACTATTTCTCTAAATATGTCGAACTCACTCAATTAATAGGTGGTTCCACTAGTAATATCGTGATCAATGCATTAAAAGCAATATTTTCCAGACAAGGAAGTCCCACCATTCTATTTTCCGACAATGGTCCACCATTCAACTCCCAAGCCTTCAAGGATTTCACAACAGAATGGGATATACATCATGTCACATCCAGTCCTTATTATCCACGATGTAATGGTCTTGTCGAAAAAACCATTAATACAATTAAAACCCTACTAAAAAAATGCTTTGCTGATAATTCTGATCCCTATCTTGCATTACTACAATATAGAAACACTCCAAAATCTAGCTTGTACTCACCTGCTCAGTTACTCATGTCTAGGGTTCTTAGAACTAAATTGCCAATATTAAAACAAACTATGAAACCTAAATTACCTAACTACAGGTATTTAGCAAATAAAACACAAACAATGAGTCACAAATCAAAAATGTATTATGACAAACATACAAAGCATTTGTCTTCACTGAAAACTGGTGATAAAATATACTTTAAGAAACAGCCAGATAGTATATGGTGTCCGGGTACTGTTTCCAATGTAGGTCCACAACCCCGGTCGTACACGATTGATTCTCCCGATGGTACCTTCCGTCGCAATCGTGAGCACATTCTCAAACCAATGCAATCTGATCCTTTGCCTGACTTTGGTAATAGTCCACCACAGATGCCAGAACACAGTGTTAGACCCCGCACTTTGCAGAATTTCCCTAAATCACCACGGTCGTCTCCTCCCTCGAACTATCAGTCTCCTTGTCCAGCCACTCCTACCAGTTCTGCTGCAAACCCTGTAACAAGAACAAACATATTAAACACACCTAATAGAAATACAAATCCACCAAACCAAACTTACTCGTCATTTGGTCGGGCTATAATAAAACCTCGAAGATTTTATGAATAAGTTTAGCAATTAAACCACTGTATTGTAACAATGTAACGTAAGTTTCATTGTATTGTGTACGCGTTGTGTACAAATTGTAAGATTATGTTCAGGTTGATAATGATTTGACTTTTAATATGTCAGACGTCAGTCAAGTTGAACTGTCAGCTTGACAGGTGTCACTTTAGAGATGTTCGAGATATACTTAAAATTGTTAATAGATTAATAATAGTTACTTACGTTTCGTTTCACCAGATTGTAAATGTCTTTTTTTTCTTTTCATAAGGGAGATGTTACGTATATCAGAACGCACCTTTGTTAAACTAAGACAGCAACACTGTCCTCTCGCTCTTCGCTCTTCACGGCACGCAACAGGGTTGCCAACCGTAAAAAAACAACCCTCGTACATATGCAGCTAAAAATCTCGTATTTTGACTTTTAAACCTCGTACATTTTATTATGCATCGAAAATGTGCTCAAACCAAAATTAAGGCATATTGAACTACTGGATTTAGGACTTTTAACCCAATGAAATAAATTATTGCAAGTTTCCTACTAAATAAAACATCACTTTGTGTTGTATTTCAAAAAAATCTTCATTATTACTCAAGTAAAATCACAAAAGACTAAATGTGTGCACATATATTATTACGAAAATTTGCAAGGTACCTAACTTATTTTACATCTCCTCTCCAAATATTATGTCAGGAACATCCTCACCACTGTCATCTTTTTTTCTGCCGTATATTTTATCTGTTGTCATGCGGCTATACATTTCTTTTGTGGGTTCAAAATTGACACAGTTTCCAGTACGAGTTGAACCTTTTGCGCTCTCTGCAGCAAGAAGTGTGCCGTTCACTGTTTCCACAGTTAGTCGGTTTCTTAGCTCTGTCTTTATTAAATTGACTTTACTAAAAACCCGCTCGCAGTCAGCATTCGCATGGGGTAAGGACAGTGTAGATAGGGCAAAATGAGCCAGCTCGGAAAAGTCTTCAGTTTTTAGTAATTCAGCCCAAAACTTATCTGGCTCACTAATTTCATTCAACCCTTTAGGATGACGAGCTTGTGCATTTGGCAAACTCCTCCATTGATTGTCAATTATTTGTTTCTTTGCGTGATCAGCTGGTGCGATTATGCGGGGGACCACTTGCATAAGAGGCACAAGTGTAGGGAAATGGCTCCTAAAATTGTGGGAGAGCGCTGATGCAGGTTCAAAAACTTGTAACTTCGACAAGACAGGATCTTCCATGTTATATCGTTTTTTGATTTCGGTGGCTGCAACCCTGTAGAATTTTTTGCAGCACGAGAAGAACTGTGCAATATCTGCAGGCCGTCTGATCACATCTGGATGTTTCAAGAGCTCATACACTTTGACGCCAAGATACATGGCAGCGTCATGGAGCTGATGTCGCTGACTTTCCGGGTTTATTTCACCAAGATTTGGCCTCATGACATATTCGCGTTGTAAATAACGCAGTAGGATTTCCTGGTAGAGTGCACGAATTTTTTCATGTAGATTGTGAACAACTACTTTCTCGCTTTGAAATTCCAGATTGAATTTATTGAATAAAGGGAGCGACCATTCAAGGAAACAGAAATAAAGTTTGTAGAAAGGGTTGCAGAGTTTTTCGAGAATAATTACTGCTCGATTTCTTACATCGGCTCCTGCTCTATGTGCAGGATTTGTCGTGAAATCGATAAAAAAAGTCGTAGGGCCTCCCATTGCTCTAATATCCTTTCAACCACTGATAATAAGGAAAGCCATCTTGTCTGTGATGGTTTCAGTATTTTGTGAGGCTCCACTGCAGCAAACGATTGGAAGTTACGAAAATCAAATAGCCGTTTATCGCTATGTTTAAAAAAGTTGTAGATATCTCTTGCCAGTTGTTCTACACCTTCAGGTAATTATTTACAGGCTTCACTGGCACACAAATGGGCAGAATGACAAACGCACTTTGTGATTATGATTCCTGGAAAATCGCGCATTAACCTTGTTTTTACTGAGTTGTTATCACCCATCATGACATTACACCCATCTGAGCCAAAGCCGATCACATTTGTCAATGGAACATTACGGTTAGTTAATGACTCGATAAGAGCTCTGTATAAATTCTCGGCATTGGCAGTAGGAATATCATCAGCATCAGGTGTTTCCTTAAAAACTTTGTACAGCTCCCAAAATGCGCTACATATCTTTTGAGCTTCTTGATCAAAATACCGTATCACAACGCAAGCAGTTTTGACCGTAGAAACATCGGTCGTCTCGTCCGTCATCACCGGAAACAGATTTTTTTGTAATTTTTGGGCTAAATCTGCTTTATGACCTTCTCCAAGAACGTTCTTTACCACACCTGTAATTTTGGTTCGTTTAAGGTCAATTTCTTTGATTAATTTAGAATCCGTCACAACTTCTTTTAATAAGTCTATCAAATGGTCAGCAACCGAGAATGCTATATTGTGCTCCGCAAAAAAAGCAGCAAGTTTAATTTCTGCACGAGCTTTTTCTTTATTTTGTGGAGTTTGACCTCTTTGGAATCCAAGCGATGTTAATGTTTGTGTTTTTCCACTGGATCCAGGTTTGTTGCCCAGGTGTTTCTTGGTAGTGGCATGAGTTTTTAAATTCGATAGTTCGGCTACCATTGATGTTCCCGGGCAATATGCACATTTAGCTTTTGTTAAATCATTGGTGTCCGGCAAAAGCCAGTCTTTAAAAGCCGGATCCTTTAGCCATTGCTGTCTAAAATTTTGTACACGATGCTGCGATGATGTGTTTCCTTCCTTTTTTCTTGTCCAGCCACCTTTTTTGGGTAATTTTCTAGGCGGAGTCGAAGTAGGCGAACGGTCACTGTTTTCGTCATTATCACTCATAACGATACTTCTATTAAGTACACCACTAAACAATGGACGAAACAACGAAAAGGCTAGGTATTTAACAATAAATATCGCCTATTTTACAAAAAACTTCAATTAGCTATCTACACGTAGGTAAGTACTAACGTAATAAAACTAAACAAGGCAGGCATGCAAAGAATGGAACACGTAAGGAACTGAGAAAGCAAAATAGAAATTTGCGCTATGTGTGAAAGAGATGACTAATGCGAAGAACGAAATGTTTTATTAGTCGGGGATTTCCCGGTGATGGGATAGTTATACCATAGACAATCATCGCGTAAATGCGGCAATGAAATTTTTGGTGTAAGAAGTTCCTACAAGGTCTGATAGATGCCACTAGTTTTTACTATTATGGTGATGCAAAATGTTCGTATGGCCATTTTATCAACATCTCGTACATAATTGTACGAGGTTGATAGTGTCCTCGTACCTCGTAAGGAAGACCACAAATCTCGTATTTGTACGAGGAACCTCGTACGTCTGGCAACCTTGGCACGCAATGGCCGACAATACACGCAAGAGAAATTAAAAGACTTGTTCTTATTTTCAACAACCTCTCCACACAACCATAACACCTGTTATTTGTAAATATGCATGCTTTTGGGGATCTAGCACACAAGTTCCACAGTGCTTGGCACTTTGATAATGCTGTGTCATGTAGTTTCTTATAAAATGTATTTTTGATTCTTGCCTGTTTGAAATCAGTACTAGCAATCAGGTGTAAAGTGTGTGTAGCACATCTTTCATGTCCAGGCAGAAGGAACCTTCTAGGTCTGATGAAGCATCTGGAAAAGCTTGTAGTACTGAATGTAGAAGTGAATCATCATCTTCACTACCTTCATCAAGTGATGTTTTTTCAAGATCTCCATATGTTTGTGAAACATGTTCATTTTCAACTACCTCTGAATCAGACTTTCCAAATACCTCAAAAGCCTTAACCATATTTGAGCCGTTATCTGTAACCGTTTTAACAATTATTGATAGTTTCAGATTATAGTCTGAATGTATATCAGCTATCATTTCAGAAACTTTGTCATATGTGTGAGCCCCTTGAATCTTCTGCAAGCAATTGCAGCACTTTTCCTTTCAAAAGTCTCACTTTCAATCCAATGGACTGTAACCCCCAAGTAACTTCTTTTAGATGAAGACCAAATATCAGCTGTACTGCACACAAATTCAACATTGCCCAACTCTAGCTTAAGATTTTTCTTAAATTCATTGTACTCATTACTAATTTTATTCTTAGCTGTAATACGACACATAACCTTGGGAGGCTTAGTTAGTTGCTGTGAACCTTCAATCAAAGCTTTAAAAGTCTTATTCTCCACTATTGATACTCGTGACACGGTGTCAACAATAAATTGTACAATTAACTTGTCCAAATTAACAGATCTTGAACCACTTACATTTATAAGAGTAGACTGCTTCAATTTTTTACTTGTTGATTCTGAACCACTGGCACCACTGCTACTAATCTCAGTAACTTTTCTTTTTTAAGAGTTGTATTTTTAACAATTTCATAATCTTGCAACAGGTCTAAGTGGCCTTTAATCTGTAATAACATAAAAGTATATAAGTAGGTACATTTCAATATGGAAAATTTAATATCTGTCAGGATAAAAGCCTAGTAAAGTAAAAATCTAGCACAAAGTAAGTAAAAAAAATATTTTTTTAAACAAATGCATCAGTTTACAAAACCTACCTTTAAATGCTTCAGGAAATTTTGTAGTAGAAGTAACACTACCCTTTATCGTTTTCGAACATACATTGCATACTGCAGATACATTCACATCACTTCCATCCATTTGCTTAATATCTTTAAAGCAGTACTTTAAAATGAGTGGTATACTCAACTTGTTCTCTTTATACCTGAAAACACAAAAAAAACTTTCTTAAGTAATATAAATTTTACCGTGGCAGTGACGAAGCAACAGGTTAAGTGGCTAGAATAACACCTAACATAACAGAATGAACTCGACTCAAACTTAATATTAATGAACTTATTCACACATATCTGTGATTACTAAATTCGTGTATATACAAAAGTACTCTGTGTACTAAATTAATAAATTGTTGTTATTCTAACCTAAACTTTTTCCGTTCTGTTCGCAAGTTACATACACATTTCTGAGAAACATATAATATGCAACTTAGCAAAATAAAATAAGACTTACGTTTCCATGTTCGCGATCTCACAAAGGCGATATTGTTATTTATTATTTACAACACCGTACTCGTTACAACACGTGCATATGAAAAAAATTACGGAATGAGTGACAGGAGAGACGGTGGGACATCTTAGGCGGTGACATTTGTAGAAAGATAGTGTCGCCATCTGTCATTTGGTTTCCGGCAATATCGACAAAATGTTTAACGCATTCACTGCCACCCTCTTTTCCTTGCCATTCGCCAGGTGCCGCACTTTGCTGGGTGCCTCAAACGCACATGTGAGTTCAACGGATTATTACCCAGTGCCTCCGCCGCACATATGAGTTCATACTAATTTGACAGTGGTTTGTTCGCATTGGTACTGGATAATTATTTTAACTCTAGGAAACATTGTTTTGAATGAAACACGGTAATTAATGTTTTATATTCTTTTATCACATTGAACCAATTGATTGTAATTATGCTTCATCTAAATATATAAAAGAAGAAACTGACTGACTGACTGACTGACTGACTGACTGACTGACTGACTGACATATCAACGCACAGCCCAAACCGCTGGTCCTAGAGATTCCAAATTTGGCACGTAGGTTCCTTATAAGGTCTAGGGGTGCACCGAGAAAGGATTTTTCAAAATTCAACCCCTAAGGGGGTGAAATGGGGGTCCGAAGTTTGTATGGGGAAACAAGATTAGCTGGACTATTTTATTCGAAACTTCACAGGAGTATTTCTAACGATAAATGAGTAAACACGTGTTTCAGGTTTTTTGAAAAATCAACCCCTAAATGGGGGAAACTTACTTACTTACTCCTCTGGCGCAGCGACCCAAAGTGTGTCTTGGCCTCCAATACGAGTGCACGCCACCGATCCCGGTCCTGCGTCATTTCCTTCCACGAGTCAACTTGAAGCTCGCATAAATCGATCTCCACAGCATCGGCCCAACGGTAACTAGGGCGGCCGACCGGGCGTTTCCCACTCGGTTTGCCCAGGTAGGCTCTTTTGACGGCACGGTCGTCACCCATTCGCTCTAGATGACCAAGCCAACGAAGTCGACACGCTTTCGTTACCCCGAAATGGGGGAAATGTGGTGACAAATTCTGATAATCGACATGGGTATTGTTTTTATGGTTTATTAGGTCGCTGATAACGAAAATAACAAGTATTTTAAAATCCCACGTGGAGAACGTGAAATACCATCCCCTCCTGTTGGGGTGCGAGGGGGATGAAATGTCTAAATATTAATATGGGTGTCGTTTTTATGGTTTTTTGGGACGTTAATTGCGAAAATGGCATCGGTTTTGAAATTAAATATTGTGGACATGAAAACTTTTGAAAATTTGTGCCAAATTGCAAGAAATAACTGACTGACTGAGTGACCAACATATCAACGCACAGCGCAAACTGCTGGTTCTAGAGATTCCAAATTTAGTATGTAGGTTCCATATAAGGTCTTGTGGTGCATTAAGAAAGGATTTTTCAAAATTCAACCCCTAAGGGGGTGAAATGGGGGTCCGAAGTTTGTATAGGAAATCAAGATTAGTTAGATTATTTTATTCGAAACTTCACAGGAGTATTTCTAACGATAAATCAGTAAACATGTGTTTCAGGTTTTTGAGAAATCAACCCCTAAAAGGGGGAAATCTGGGGACAAATTCTGAAAATCGATATGGGTGTGGTTTCTATGGTTTATCGGGTCGCTGATTCCGAAAACAACAATAATTTTAAAATCCCACGTGGAGGACGTGAAATACCATCCCCTTTGTTGGGGTGCGAGGGGGTTGGAATGTCTAAATATTAATATGGGTGTGATTTTTATGATTTATTGGGTCGTTAATTTCGAAAATGGCGTTGATTTTGAAATTTAATATTGCGGGCATGAAAACTTAAAAGTAGGTGCCTTTCAAGAAGAAACTGACTGACTGAGTGACATATCAACACACAGCCCAAACTGCTGGTTCGAGACTCGAGAGATACCAAATTTGGCATGTAGGTTCCTTATAAGGTCTAAAGGCGCATGAAGTGCCGTGAATTCCCTATGAAGATACGACCTTTCTTGAGTCAATGTATTGTAAGTGGTTTTATTAATTAGTGCCGTCCGATACGATTTCGACAAAAATCGATATTTGAGCGTCCGAGAAGACTCTTAATACGACTCCTAGGTAAAATTTGGCAAAAGTGGCGGCCATATTGCTTTTCTTCATTTTCGTCCCGATTTCGTTCAAAATCGATATCTGAGCGTCCGAGAGGTCCCCAAATACGACACCGAGGTAAAATTTGAAAAAAGTGGCGGCAATATTGAGTTTCTTCATTTCCGTCCCGATTTCATTCAAAATAGAAATCTGAGCGTCCGAGATGTCTTTTAATAAGAATCCGAGGTAAAATTTAGAAATAGTCGCAGGCATATTGATTTTCTTCATTTTCTTCCCGATTTCGTTCAAAATCGATATCTGAGCGTCCGACAGGTCTCGTAATACGAATGCGAGGTAAAATTTGGAAAAAGTGGCGGCCATATTGATTGTTTCCCCTTCGGTCCCCGATTTCGTTAAAAATCGATATCTGAGCGTCCGACACTTCCGACAGGTCTCTTAATACGAATCCGGGGTAAAATTTGGAAAAAGTCGCAGCCATATTGATTTTTTCATCTTCTTCCTAATTTCGTTCAAAATCGATATCTGAGCGTCCGAGAGGTCCCCGAATACGAATCCGAGGTAAAATTTGGAAAAAGTGGCAGCCATATTGATTTACTTCATTTTCGTCCCGATTTCGTTCATAATCGATATCTGTGTGTCCGAGAGGTCTCTTAATACGAATCCGAGGTAAAATTTGTGACAGTGGCGGCCATATTGATTATCTTTTTTTCCGTCCCAATTTCGTTGTAAATCGATATCTGAGCGTCTGAGAGGTCTCTGAATACGAATCTGAGGTAAAATTTGGCACTCCATACATGCCTGTATGCAAAAAAAGTTTAATGTTACTATATAGGCGTGTGGGGTATCTATGGACTTGCTTTTAAAAACGACATAGAGGTTTCGATTTTTTTTTTTCATTTAAATCAACAAGTACGGTTGCCAGTTTTTGTTGCACTTTTAGCACCACCCAGGGGTCACGTGTAGGGTAACGGTGGGTACTCCCTACGGACGTGGTGCAACTTCGACCCCCTTTGTCAAGTGAGTGGGCAACTTGACTGTTAGAAGTTCGCAAGCCGCTCGAAGGCCTCTAACTTGGCTTAACGATTGCAGCCGGGATCAACGGCTTAGCGTGCCTTCCAAAGCACGAGAGTCATTTAGTAACCACTCAAAGCGATCACCCATCCAAGAACTGACCTGCGCCCACATTGCTTAACCTCGCACACCGCACGCGGTAGGCGGGTGCCGCTGGGCCACGAGCGCTCTAAATTCTTGATAGTTTGTGCCCATTTGCAATTCAATCGGTCCAGTAAAAGCAACTTGGTTGTAACAGACGGACTGAAGTAAGGAGTGCGAATGGAAGTGAGGCCAAATTTTCTTTTTGGATGCTCCAATGGGAACTGGCAAAACCTACGTAATAAATTTAATTTTAGGAAAAATAAATGTTACACGTGATATTGAATTAGCCGTATTTCTGTACTTCAAAGGACCAGAGTTTATGACCGCTGCGCGCTGCTTGGTCGTTTACAGACCTATTATCGGTGTTACTGTAGTACACAGATGCTTTTACTAAGGGCCATTTAAGACATGCTTTTATTTCATCGGCCCTTTCCCCTTCGGCCTCTCGGAAATGTATGATAATAGTTTTCGATCCTTATTTTTGGCAAAATCAAATGAAATTCAACAGTTTGCCGGTTCTCAGAATGTATACTGACTTTTTACTAAGGGCCATTTAAGACATGCTTTTATTTCATCGGCCCTTTCCCCTTCGGCCTCTCGGAAATGTATGATAATAGTTTTCGATCCTTATTTTTGGCAAAATCAAATGAAATTCAACAGTTTGCCGGTTCTCAGAATGTATACTGACTTTTCATCTGTTCATCTGTTAATGAATCACAATCACCAAACTTCGTATACCGAAACCCCAGAATGTAACAACTACTTTTCGGGAGACCGCATCTAAATCGGTTCAGCCAAACGCGAGATAATCGTGGACAAACATACGAACCTGTTTTTTGTAGACGGTTAAAAATTTCGCTAAGTACGCGGGCGAAGCCGCGGGCAAATGCTAGTATACTTATAACTAAAATTGAACTAAATCTAATACATCTGAATCGACAACATCACACTATAGAAATTGGCACACTGACACCAAAAAAAAACAATATTATCAAATATTCTTGGGTAACTGAACTTAAAAATACCTTATTTATTTTTATTTCTACAAAATAATTCATTAGTGCATAACCGACAGTATAACGTAACTGCGTTTATTTCATCGACGCCTTCAGGATTCCAATAGAGACGACGACAGTCTTCGCAAAAACCTGTCGCCATCATTCCCTCATCCGTAAGAGATACCGTATTATTTGGCAATACTTCAAAGAATAAATCGGTATGTATTACTTGTGGAAGTCTTAAACAATACAACGTCCAACTCATATTTTCAACCTTAAATCCAAACAACCATTTTGTGAATTTACTCGTACAATGCAATTTGAAATTCATAATAAAATGTACAATTATATAGTGATTGGAATAAAACGGTTTAAATCGCGTATATTGAAACTAAAACACTAAAACTCTCTATTCCTGACATCTTTCCCGATTATTTTTATTTAGTTGCCCATGATCATGGGACCTGGAAAGGGCTCGAAACGTCAGGAATTGGACACAGTTTCAATGTACGCGATTTAAACCGTTTAAATTGTTTTATTCCGATGAATACTTACTAATCGCGGAAGTATAAGAAGTTATCATAATGATAATGAATTACGAAGAACTTAGCTGACAATAACATCTAGTTTTTTTACACATATACAGGACGTCCCACGGCCATGCCACATGAAGGGGAAGTACCTTAAATACTGCAGATAAGAAAGTTTACTGAAAGAAGACATTATCTAATTTTTAGAAGTGAGTAATTTGGTATTCGTAGATTTTTTGAAAAAAAACGAATTTTTCATACTTTGTCAGGAATCGAACTGAATCTTGAAACTTCAATCATAGATTTTACTATTTGCCTTTCTTTTGGGATACCATGTTACTTAACAAAAATGATTTAGTTTTGTACATTCTTGCGATACGGATCATAAAAATACAGGATATTTCTTTTTCACATGTGAATCGGTTCGATTCCCGGACGAAGCAAGTAATTTTTAGAAAATCTTTGAATGCAGAATTACTAACTTTTAAAAATTAGATAGTCTTCTTTCAGTAAAATGTTCTATCTACAATATTAAAGGTACTTTCCCTCTATGTGGCATGGCCGTGGGACGCCCTATATACATTTTTACACCCAAATGTGAACAGGGTAACAAGACTAATAAATATCTTTCCAAGCCATAACCTCAATCAAAAAATAGAATAGAAACATTTCTGGATCGTTAAGTGCCTTAAGTAAGGACAGCTAATTTCGCAGGAAACTTCTACAAAAATAAACATGACCAACTTACTTGCTCGAAAAATGGCAATGTACCTATATTATCGAAAAAATCATACTGTACAGCAATGATTTCAATCGTACGTTGCATTGCAATTTTATAAAGACTATTAGGATTCTTAGAGAAGATTTTATTAATGATGTTTTTTTTATTCATTTTGTTGCGTTTTCAAAAATAACCGATAGTATAAACAAACCTAGACATTCAAAACGACATTTTCTTTTATTTCTTTGACATGTCGGACACTTGATGTGAATTAAAAAATATATTCATACCAAAAAGTTCTAATACAAATTATGCGATATTTTTCACGAGTAAGCCTTTTTCAATGTGATAGCTTTTGTAGCACGAAAGGCACAGTCCAACATCGCAATCAGGGCACAATGTAGTCGTATCTTTTCTTTTTTTATATAAATTCTGGCATCTTACGCACCTACGCCGTTTTATGACGCCTCCATCAGTGCGAACTAACTCAATGGGCATATGAGTTGCAAAGGTCGGTTCTTGGTAATCAGATAATGGCGGCGGAAGAATTTCAAACAGAACTTTTTCACGAAAAACCTGCAGAGTAATTGTTTTACCGGTCCCTCGTTTATAAAGAAAGTACGCATTTGTAAACATCATTTGCAAAATATGAATACCGATTTTCTTGAACCATCTAATACTTTTATGCTCACATGTATAATACGCTAGCATTTGATCATGCCTGTCAACTCCTTTCATGAATTTATTATACTGTAAAACGATGTTGGGTTTCTCTACTTCGACACCACGCTGGTTTACTGTTACTTGAGCTTCATTTGAATGTTCAGAGCTTATGGTTAAAACGTCCCTTTTGTCTTTCCACTTTAATATTCAAATCCCTTTTTTATTATAACGGTAGATTTTACCACCTCGTGATAGTTTTTTACCAGTTACGACGACCGGATTATTTTTTCTGTTTGATTGAAGAGTACCAGTGCAATATGTTTTTTTTAATAATAGCTCTTCAGTTAAATCAATGCTATTGTAAAAATTGTCCATGTAGACGGAATGTCCGGCATTTAGGTAACCATTTAATAATTTTAAAACAACTTTGTTTACATGGCCTTTGCCACCAACGTCTTTATCAGATTTACCCTTGTACATGTGTACTTTGTGAACCAGGCCTTCAGGGTCAGCAAGAACGTATAGTTTAATACCATGCTTGTGCCTTTTATTTTTAATGTATTGCCGTATTCCTAATCGCCCTCTAAATAACACCATTGATTCATC
The DNA here is from genome assembly GCA_905163555.1 of Notocelia uddmanniana. Lineage (NCBI taxonomy): Eukaryota > Metazoa > Arthropoda > Insecta > Lepidoptera > Tortricidae > Notocelia > Notocelia uddmanniana. Next base: position 14,496,816 of record LR991063.1, on the reverse strand, counting down.
AATTACAAGTTGTTTCGTTGGATAAACGATATCTTTCATAGCATTATTGAAAGTATGTATAAGTGGATCAACAGCAGAGTAAATATTACCAGCTACATCTAGAGTAGTAAAATACAGCATTCTTAGAATTAGTAGAAATCTATTTCTGCTCATGTACTGTCCTAAGAAAAATTGAACTAGGTGAGTTTTTCTCCAATAGTCATTTTCTTCAACGGTTCAGTAACCCATAAAGAACAAGATACCTAAAAATGTTAATAGCTCCGTTTTGTTAGTATCACTCCATTTTTACACTCTGCTTTGATCTGAATTCGTCTTACCTTTAACAATATTACCATGGCAATTGATACATGATACTAAATATTTAAAAAAAATGACATTAAAAAGTACCAAAAAATAATCCAATGGTGTTTTGTTAGTTGCATCGCTAATACGTAAAACAGGAGTAGGTGGCGTCGGCATCTGCTGTGTATGTACTCGATGATTTGTCTACTCCTCTTCTTGTGAGGTACTTCCGATCCTTACGCTATCCTCTTCTAAAGTAGTTTCAGTCTCCGAACTGGAAAAAATACAGTCAATTACCTTTACCCGTACACGTCTCACTGCTGCTGCGTATACTTAAATGTCAATTTTTATTCATCTTTTACCCGATAATATTACCCTATAATTGCTAGAAAAAAAGATAAACCGATAGACATCGGATTTTCTAGAAATCGGTTCACAAGTAGCGACGTTAAAGTCGAACATACATAGGTTTTCAATTATTACTCTTCCATTGCTTCGCCGTAGTCGGGTAAAAAGTGGCACTGTAATTTTGCGTGCTTTGCATGCTCTTTTACTGAATACAGGCGTGAAAATATGTACCTACGTAGATAGAAGGATTATTCTGTGCTGTGTTTTATATAGGTAGTATCAGTCAAAGTGGCCAAATATATCGATACACTTCCTTGTTTTTATAGTAATAAAGACTTGTAATATTTGGCTATTTCGACTGCTGCTAAGTTTTTGATGCTGACTGTACAGTCGAGTACAAAGATATGTATACGCCTGGAAGTTACAAAATTATGTATCCATTTAAGTTAGTAGCCATGTTTGGTTACTTTAATACATGCCCAAATAATGTGACAGCACCGAGTATACGCCGAATGTACTACGTACTTCTCCAAATATCTCCCGCATATCACGGAGCACCTGTTCATAGCTTCGAGCCATGATTATTAATTTAGTACTTAATACTTTTTATTTCAATGTGATCGCTGTGATGTATGTAGAGACAGACGAATTTAAAGAGAATGAGATCTGTCACATCTATCACGCGTCTTGTTCAATTGTTTATTTTCAATTATGGAAACCGATCATATACTCGTTTTAATTATATGTCATCCACTTATCCAACTTCCTATTAACACTAAAGTTTGTATTGATAACAAACCTCTTTGTTCAAGAGTGTACCTATCAGTGGCGTGGTGTCCATACTACTCCATTCCCTCCGGCTTGCCTAAAATTGCCTTGTGGCACAAGAACTCCAAACAAAATTGAGCCCAAAAGCCCCTCCGGCTTTACCGACGAAATCTTTCACGCCACGCTACTGGTACCTATAGTCTTTTCATCAGCATTATATTTTACTTACTTATTATTATCTACTACCATTTATATAATTTATGTACATAGTAACATTTTAGACGTAAGAGGAACATTTCGAAATTTACAACTCACATATGCGTCGGAGGCACTGGGTGAAAGTCACTTAATACTATGAACGCGTCTGTGCGTCGAAGGCACTGCGTGAAAGTCACGGTGACGCATATATGTGTCGGTGGCAGTGAATGCGTTAAACGATGCGCTGCGTTCAGTTGCGTTCGGAAAGAAAAACTGAATACTAAGATGCCAAGAACATGTATCTAAATATAAGATACAAAATAAAAAAATAAAAAGTGATTCAAATACAAGATGTAAATACGTAGGGGAGAGTGGGTAGGATTCGTACACTTTTTTTTGTAAGCCACATGAAAAAAAACTGTTAACAGTAATATAATAAATTTAATGTTGCTATATCTCCCACTTATCTGGCTTTAACAATAATAAAGTCTTGTTTGGATATAAAGCAGCATGACGACGCCACGTCGATTTTCCTCAAAAATGGGAAATGAACGAAACTACCCAACGTGTGGGGTAGTTTCGTACATAGTGTGGGGCACATTCGTACACAGTGGGAAACCTTCGTACAATCAAAGAAAAACCAATTTACTCAAAGTAATATTATCATTTATTGAGATCAAAGTTAACACAGAATCAACCTTTATGTAGTATTTATTAACATTTATTGTTTTTAAAGTACCTAGGTACTAATAATATCTACTTATTCGTAGTAAAATAACGCTTGTATTATATTTTTTCTCTTATTATAATAGAATAACGAATTAATCAACATTATATTGTACTGTTACAGTAACAAGTCTTAGTATTAGGTATAAATAGATGTACTATCCAACATTATACATAGATAAGTCTTTTTCGAAACTAAAGATGTGGGCTGTTCTCGCTGTTAAAGCAGATTTTGATGGCGACAATATGTGTACAACATCTGATATGTAAACAGTCCCCTCATCTTTGGTAGATGGAAAAAACAAATTTCCAGGTACCAGGCTTCTTCCTCAGAAATGAAATTTTGTATTCAGTGGGACTGTATTTTTTAAGCACCTGTCCTGCATAATAAAGAACAAACCTTTTTACGAGGACAAAACATCCTTCTTTGATGTTCACTGACGTGACTGGAGTTTCTTCTTGAAAATCCGATTCTTCAGACATCTCTCCCAGAGCAAGAACTGTCTCTTAAACTTACATTAGCGCCATCCTCAGAATCAGTCTCATTTTCACTGTCAGATTTTAAAGCTTTCTTTTGCCTCTTTGGTTTAGCCATATTTACAGTTTTCTTCTGTCTTTTTTGTTTACCTGATAGTGATAGTGCTCGTTTCATCTCTTTGGCCTTTTGTTTTCTTTCTAGCTCTTGCTTCTTTAATTGTCTTACTTTCTCTATTTCTCCTAGTCTTGTTTTTTTCCGGAGTATCTGTATATATTCTCGATTTTCCTGGCTGTCTCCCTTTATTCGACTTTTTCGGCGCATTTCTATCCAATTTGGGGTACGGCCGGATTACGTCTGGAGTTACAGCTGACAAAGTCGCAGGTGGAGTTGTAGGTGTAGGCAACGTAGGTGATACAGGGACTGAGCTCTGTGGGAAACCTTGGTCAGCTGTAGAACTTGATTAGCCTCCTTGTGCGGGTTCTAATGGCAGTGGCGGTAAAGAAGATGATATACTCGTATGAGCTAATCCTGGAGGTATATCTTGTTGTTCTACATCTTCAGTATTAGTCTGTACGATGCTAACATCTGGGCCTGACGTAGAACCCGAATGGTATACGCTGACAGCTGCGAAGTCGTCGTCACTGAAGGCTAGCTTATTAAATGGCCAAATTCCAGTCTTCTCAAAGGCACTTGTAATAGTTTTCCCGGTGAATGATTCAAAATACGCCAGTTTGGCAAGTTGCGGTATATTATATATGTTTAGGGTTTTGCCAGGGTTATTCACATGCCAATCGTTAAATACCGTCTTTAATTTGGCCTTAAAAGGTCCAAATATTCCGACGTGTAAGGGTTGGAGACGGTGTGTTGTGTGGGGTGGAAACGATAGGTAAACAATGCCATTGTCACGAGCATAGTCTACAGCTTCTATAGTGACGTGGCTTTCATGGTTATCAACCAGTAGCAAAATAGGGATATCTTTGGAGCATGACGATTTCTTCTGGATATGTTTCAGAACTTCCAAAAATATACCAGAATTTAATCCAACCACTCTTTGTAGCAATGCCCAGGCTACCTTCCGGGGCACCAGTCATAAAATGGTCCTTAAAATGAACCCTTGGGAAGATAAATAGAGGCGGAATTGTATTCCCACCAGCTGAAATTATTTCTCCAAATGTAACGAGTTCTCCCCTCTCCGCCGATACAAGTTGCCCTATTTGTTTCTGTTTCTTTTCAGCTAAAACCTTAGGCGTATTTAACACAGTGGATACCCCTGACTCGTCAAAATTGTAAATTCGATCAGCAGTAAGCTTATACTTTGTATATACTTTTTCAAGGTTTCCGTAGAAATAATTTACGGCAGTCTTGTTGAAAGCGAAACATAGTGCCGCACTGGTGTTTTCTGGTTTCCTAAGACTTATATTTGTATAACGCCTGCGAAAACTGTCTAGCCAATCCTTTCCTGCCATTTTATTATGATCCCAAGTATGAGGATAACGTAATTTCTTGGCTTTTGCAAACTCGTAGGCCAGTTTCCTGACTTGAACAATGGTCAATCCATAGTGCATTTTGGAGCAGTTCAATATGTAAGTATTAAGTTGAGTCTCTTCTTCGGCTGTAAACACTTGGTTTGAAGAGTACTTGGAACTGAAAACACGTACCGTATTATCTTCTTCACCAGCCACTTGCTTACTAAACTTTGACAGCGTTGTTGGTTTGACATTATATTTTTGCGCAGATTTCCGAATAGACAAAGTTTTATTTAAAACTTCCTCTATTGCCGACTTCATTGCATCTTCGTCTACCTCACTCGATCTCGTCCCCTTTTTCACATATATTCGCGGCATAACGGTTCTGATATAATAATAATAGTCCTGGTTAAAGATCTTTTTACTTACGCAGTTCAGAGTGGGGTAGATTCGTACAGAGTGGGGAGCATTCGTACAGTACGAATCTACCCCACTGATAACTGTACGAAGGTAACCCAACCCAACAAATCAACAAATAAATAAAAATAACCGATGTAGTTATCTTAAAAAGGCTGTTCACATATAAAACCTCGATATCAATTTATAATCTACATTAAATCACTTTTCTAATTCCAACAAAACTTAAAAGATTTAAACGTGTTTCAAACTGAATACAAAATAAACTTACCTGGAGCGAAAACATGAATGAACCTGTCGTGTCGAAGCCGGCGGCAGCACTGACGCTTGTCCAGCGGGTAGCCTATGCGTATGAGTGGGAGTTACTCACACAAACATTAACACGTCACTGTATTCAATAGAGGAGATATCACTACTGTACGAATGCTCCCGGTGTACGAATCCTACCCACTCTCCCCTATCTTGTATCTGTATTTCAGATACTTTTATCTAAGTTAAGTCACATCTCTGTTAAGCTGTATCCGCTGCTCATTATCTGAGAAGGGTTGAATACGACCCTTAACTTAGTGGTGGTGGTGTGTTCCCTCGGAATTCCATGATATGGGAGATAACAGTCTTGAGCCGAAGCTGAAGTCGATGGTTTCATGTAAGTCGGAATATTCCTTTAAGAATTCTTTATAGCTTAATTAGTTTTTGTAGTTTTTTTTCAAGTTGTAAAAACTGAGAGATGGTGATTTGTTTTGAATTTCCTAGTTTTTCTTCGATGTTAGCTTTCAGGGGCATCTTTACGATGTATCTTCCATCTGGACCTCTCTGAACAGTTTTTTGATAGTAGTCTTCGCAATTATCGTTTTGAGAGGTATCCTGGTTGTTTTGATTCCCGAATTCGATTTCCCGAAACTTGGTAAGTCCGTTAATTAAAGTTACATGACAGTTAAAAATTTGTAGTTTTCCACAGAGTAGGTATCCATCCCAAATGAGTTACTTGGGCAATGGGGGCTTGTTGATTGACCTTCCATACACCACCATGATAATATCTACGTAGACGTCCGCCCCAAGCAGTAGGTCTATAGGGCGCAACACGTAATCAACATCGGCTAGTTTCAAGTTTTTCTAAATGTGGCCAGTTTCCTTTCTTGAAGGTAGAGTTAGGGAGATTATTCGTTATTTTGTTGAGAATCGACGCTTCAGTTTTAAATGTGTAATCGGAGTATAAGGACTTGCACGTTAGTTCCACTTTTCCTTTACAGTTGCCGGACAAGTGTCCAATTCCAGATACAGTTGCATTAAGTTTATACAATACAATACTCTTTATTGCACACCTCAATTAAAGGTCACAGTACAGTACGTAATAACAATAACGTACGTATTTATTTCTTGGTAGTTTTAGTAAAGTAAAAGTAAAAGTAAAAGTAGTTTATTCTTCAAATTAGGCATATTACATGCACCTATGAACGTCAATAAACTACCACCGGTTCGGAAAAATATACCTCTGCCACGAGAAGAACCGGCGTAAGAAACTCGGCGAGGTGTCATTTTTTCAAAACAATATACATTATATAGTTAAATATAAAATTACATTACTACAAAATAACTTAAATAACAATGCTACAGTAGAAAATATATTTTCGCGATAGATTACCCGTGCAGGACGCTATCACTGCCACACATCCCTATCCATGATGTAATCGTTTATCTTATAATATGCTCTTGAAATAAGTGTTTGTTTTACTACAGATTTGAATTTAGAATTGCTAAGTTCAGTAATGTGTTTAGGAATTTTATTGTAGAATTTGATACAATTTCCCAAGAACGACTTTTTCGCCTTTACTAGTCTATAGAAGGTTATTTTCAGTTTCCCAGTATTTCTCGTGGCTATTGGTTTATCAGCGTTCGTTGGAAAATTGCCCAAATTCTTCCTAACATACATTATTATTTCAAATATGTATAGGGACGGCAGGGTTAGAATATCTATTTCTTTGAAAAATTCTTTTAATGAATCACGCGACCCCAAGTTATAAATTGCTCGGATAGCCCTTTTTTGCAAAATAAAAACAGTTTCAATATCTGCAGCTGATCCCCATAAGATAAGACCATAAGTAATTATACTATTAAAATAAGCAAAGTAAACTAACCGTGCCGTTGCCACATTGGTAAGCTGCCTTATTCTCCTGACTGCAAATGCAGCAGAGCTCAACCTACTTCCTATCGCTGTTATATGGGAACCCCACTGCAATTTTGAGTCCAATGTAATGCCTAAGAATACAGTAGAAGTAACAAATTCTAATGTTTGACCATTAAGTTTAATATTTGTATCTAAGTTTCTGTTTGATGAGTTCGCTAGAGAGAATTTTATACATTTCGTTTTTTTCGGGTTCAATACTAAGTTATTGGCAGCAAACCAGTCAGATATCATGGAGAGGGTATTATTTGGTTCAATGAGTTCAGTATCTCTCCTATTTACCTTGAACAGTAATGAGGTGTCGTCTGCGAACATTACAATGCCTGATCGTCGGCTTACCATATATGGCAGATCATTTACATAAACAAGGAACAGGAACGGACCTAGAATAGACCCCTGAGGTACTCCCATCTCTACCACTGTCTCTGACGAAATGGCTTTATTTATCGCTACCTTTTGATTTCTCTGTGTTAAATATGACTTCATGAGATCTAATGCATGCCCTCTGATGCCATAAAACTTAAGTTTACAAATTAAAGTACCATGATCTACACAATCAAAAGCCTTGGAAAGGTCACAGAACACTCCGATGGCGTCGTGCGACTCTTCCCAAGACTGCAAAATAAATTTTAATAAACTTGCACCTGCATCAGTAGTTGACCTACCCTTCGTGAAGCCGAACTGCTGTGCGTGCAAAATATTGTGAGAATTAAAGTGAGAAACCAATTGCGTAAGCATTATTTTTTCGAATATTTTGCTAAACGCAGGTAGGATAGAAACTGGACGATAATCAGAAGGATTATCTCTATGACCTGATTTGAAAATTGGAACTACTTTACTACATTTCATTAAGTCTGGAAAAATGCCATAGTCTATACAGTTATTAAAAATGAGAGCTAGAGTTGGTGCAACGACCTCCAGAATAGATTCGAGTACCTTGACTGACACGCCCCATAAGTCCTCAGTGCTCTTTATTTTTAACATTTCAAAGGACTTCAGTACATCTAGAGGAGAAACATGATGAAATTTGAAATTAGTCAGTGATTCTAATTTTACGTTGTCATTCAGAAGGGATTCAGCTTTTGTGGTAGACGATGCTAAACTTTGAGTAGTGACTATAGGAATTTTAGAAAAGAAATTATTAAATTCATCAGCTACTTTTACTGCATCAGTTATTAAATTATCCTTTACTTTCAAATAAATTGTGGACTCTTTATTATTTATCTTCCCAGTCTCTGTGTTTATTATTTTCCAGACTGTCTTGGCTTTATTATCTGAGGACTTAATTTTATTATTCAAGTGCATTGCTTTTGCTTTCGTGCACACTGTTTTAAACAATTTGGAATAATCCCTAACATACTGATGGAAACATACGTCAGTGGTGCAAGATCTCCTTTCATAAAGTTGATATAAGTTATCTCTACTTTTCCGAATTCCGGTAGTTGCCCACTCATTAAATCTCATTTTATTGTTTATCTTAATACGCTTTTTACTACAAGTCTTATTAAATTCGTTACACACTGTATTCAGAAGCATTTTGAATTGATCATTCGGATCATTTGATTGTACCTGGGTGTTCGGCATGGCGACTAGTAGATTAGACTTTAGTAATTCTAGTCTAGTTCTACTCAGCGGTCTTATTTCTATAACGCGATCTGGATGTTTTACTTCGCAAGGTAGCCTGACCATCTGAGCTTTATGATCCGAACGAACTCCATTCACTATGCTACTGTCTATATGAGAACTGTTTAACCAAATATTATCTATACAAGTGGCCGAGGTCGGAGTAACTCTGGTAGGTACTTCAAACAAGTAGTCAAAATTGAAAGATTTAAAAAGAGTGATGTACTTATCTTTTTCAACTGATTGTGATAAAATATCTATATTAAAGTCGCCACAGACCACTACTGACTTTTTACCACTTGTTGCTTTACTGAGTACATCCTCCATAATTTCTATAAAAGATGTTAAATCACCTGATGGTGGTTTATAAATGCAAATTATCAGATACTGATCCATCTCTGCACAAGCAATCTCGCAAACACGATCAACAGAACAGCCTGAGACGTCTCTACGTTCCTTAAAAGTCAAACCATTTTTCACTAAAATAATAGATCCACCACCCTCTGCTGTAGTTCTGTTGAACGCGCTGGCCAATACGTAATTATTTACGTTGAATTTCATCATGTGATTCTTTAACCAAGTTTCTGTTAAGCAGACTACATCTACATTAAACTCTTCCGTAAATAATTCTAAATCTAGTATTTTGCCAGTGAAGCGATTAATATTTTGGTGTAATAAAGTTACACTATTGTGCTTCTCTGTTGTCCTAACAGTCAGTTTAAAGACAAATCCGCAGTTGGAGATGTCGTCCTATCCAAGGGGGAGGGGGAGTTTTGATTTCCGAAAACGGAATTAATAAAAAATGCTAAAGATTTAGCAAGTCTGTCAGTTGTAATACGGTAATCACTAATAGCATTATTAGTGTCAAAAAATATAACGTCACTATGACGGCACGTCAGCTTATATATAAGCTTATTAAGATTACACGCATGACTGTTAGCACTGCATGGAGAAGCAGAATAGGGTAATGCGCCTATAATAACATTTTTAGCACCTAGCTTAGACAGGCAGTCAAACTCAGCCTTCATCTCAGAGTACCTAATATTTGAACCATCACCCAACATTAATACAATTGTTGTTTGTTCATTTATATGGGTATGTTTGATGTTATCTATAATTTTTAGAAATGAGGCATCGGGCATACAATGATTTATAACACAGCTGTTGAGAATATTATTACATAGAATTTTGCCCAATCCTCGCCCTATCCTATCTGAGAAAACAAGGGTTCTACTTACATTATTAGAGGCTGGAATTATATTTTCCGGTGACACCGACAAGCTGCTGTCCGGCACCGATGAGTATACTGCATGTCCGGGCATAGGATGAGCCTGCCGGAGCCCACACTCACATTTATACGCAGACTGCTTGGTAAGCAGTGCTTCCAAACATTCCTCGTTGTGGTGGCACAGCTCCAGAAGTTCATCCGCTGCCAGAATATGTTCACTGATTTGCTTCTGGGATATTACATATTTATTAGTTAAATCTCTCAAAGAATTTTCTAATATGTTCAGTTCGGCTTGCAGCTTCTCAGTGTCAGTTTCATAAGTGGTTCTACTGTAGCATAATTGCTCATTACAAGAATTTAATTCTTTCAGAACACTGACATGATTTTTTCTCAATGTAGTAATTTTATGAATATTAATATGCTGTCTGTACAGTCGTTTTGATTTTCTTATAAATCTATTTAGCTTAATATACTTTTTATATTTCCTATGACTTAGAAAGTTAACTTGTTTACTACAAAAGGAGTCCTCTGTCAAATCAATCACACTAGTAGGTCCAAAATTGCTATGACACTCTGCATAAGTATTTGGTGTCACAAGTTCATCAAAGAGCCGCCGGGTGGTGTTGAGTTGCTGGCACTGTGCTTCCTCTTGCAATCTACGGACCACCTTGTGGGCATCGGAAAGCTCATATTCCAGGTCATCCACACGTTGCAGTGTCCGCTCATGGATGTCACAGCACTCCTGAACACTGTTCAATTTGACCAGCAGATGGTCACGCTGTGTCACACTATCCCTATGCAAAGCATCCAGGTTGGCGAGATCACGTTTGAGTTCTGTATTTTTTTGAATAATCTTGTTAACCTCCTCTTCACTTTCATCGCGTTCCCGCAGTAGCTGATCACATAGAGTTTTAGACTGCTTTAGTTCTTTGAGTGTTGCATTGAGTTTATGTTCCAGTTCACGTACTGTGGCCTTGCGTGTCATAAATGAGCTAGACATGGTGAACTAGCTTGACACACAGCTCTCCACAGCACCTGAAATGAGACGGCAACGCGACTAAACAGCAAGCAGAGAAAGACCAGTAGAGAGAGAGATAGCAGGAGTGAACAGACGTTAAGTGTGTTGGTAGAATGTAAGTATGAATATGGAATGGAGAAATGAGTTGTTAAAGGATTTATAAAATGACTATTAGACAGAGTGAAACACAACAAGTACAAAAGTTATGAATCAGCTGACCGGGAGCAATTTCATTTCCGAGTGAGGTTATGCTTGTAAATGTTTATTTACTTAGGAAGTATTCAAGTAGATGATATTTAAATGTAACAAAAGTTCAACTAATGACTTATATATAATTATATTGAACACAATTACTCCCCAGGTTTATCGTTGAAGCTTCAAACGATGATCCGTTACGATGACGTTTGGCAATTCTAGAGATCTTCTTTCTTCTCTTTTTCACTGTCTCTTTCGATGAATTTTTATAACAAACACTATACTTGCTACTAATAAACACTTTTTAACTTAACTAGAATACTAGTTATTCATTATTAACATTTATTTTATTTTATTAATCAGCTGTGTGAAATTTGACGTCTACGCTTGGCGGTGTTGCCAGCTATCCTTTTAGAAGTTGTGCGGCATTTTCAGACATCAAATTTACTTGTGAACCCTCCCAAGGTCCAGAAGTGGGCGCAGCGTAATAAATAGTCCATCGTGAGATTGAATTTGAAGTTGAACCGTAGTAAGTAGGACTTCTATGTCTTTTGTAGCCAAGTGATGTTGATGTTCGAACCTTGTTGAGTTGAAGTTATTTGTTTTTCATTGCAAGTGCAATAATGAATGGTGTTTTAAGTTACATTCCTTGCAATTCCTCTAGTTCGAACCAAGCGCTTTGCATCTTCTTTTATAATGCGCACTTCTAAGGTTTGGAATTCTCTGCCGGCGTCTGTATTTCCGAGTTCATATAACCTGGACCTTTTTAAGGCACGAGTGAATAGGCATCTTCTGGGTGAGCTCGCTTCATCGTCGGCCTCATCTTTGCCCACTGGCTAGATGCTGGCCAAGAGCAATCCCATTTTTAATAAAAAAAAAAAAAAAAAACGTTTTATTGGATTTGCATTCCTTGCCTCCGTGACTGAACAAGCAATTTTAATATTTATAATAGCAAGTATAATTCCGCTGCGGTATGTCTAGAGCGACGAATGTATTATGTTATGTTAAATGAATTGCTGTTTCTTTGCATCTCTTTATTAAGTTGGCCCCCTTCAACAATATTGTGTAACCCTTCCACAACATTGTTGGTTCTGTGTCTCTGTGCAAAGCATGAAACCAGGATAGTATTTTTCATGGAGAACCAATGGATAGACATGTCGAGAGGTTACACGTGGCTCGAGTAGGTGAAGAGTGGAGGTTGATACCTGAACTTACGTAGCTGGACGTCGGGAACGGCGGGGATATCGGTGCAGCAGTTTACAATGATTGAACTCTTGAGTATAGCATTAATTACTTTTATTAGAAGACATACGTGAAAATATTACATGTTGACAGCACAGATTACAGTTCGGAAGAGAGAGTAAAAGCACAGCCGCACAGCATTTTAGAAAATAGTGAGGGATAAAACACAGTTTAGTGTATTATAATGCATACATATAACATGCAAATCGCAATTTTAACACGCCCTCTTATGCTTTATAATAGAGTAACACACAACATGCATGAAACTGAACATTAAACAAGTATACGAACGTGCGAGTTACATTCAAATAGCTAATCATATATATTCTATACACATTACTATGCTAAACAAACCAACGAGAATTACTTCAACGAGTTCAACGTGTCTAGATATTGTATTTTCAAATTTTCATCCATCAAACTTTGTGCTCAATGTTAAAGAACTTGGACTGTCAGATCATAAAGGCATTCTATTAACAATTCCATTGGCAAAGACAAACGTAATTGAATCTTTTTCAACAGAAAAAAGAATTTTTAATGGAAAGGCCATAGATTTATTTAAAAAACGGTTACAATCCACTGACTGGGGGAAAATAATTTCTGGGGATAAAGATATGAATCAAAATTATAATGCTTTCCATAAGCACATTTTATCAATTCTGGATCAATGCATTCCTAAAAAGAAAATTAAAGTAAATACTAAAAAACCAAAATATTGGCTTAGTCCTGGCCTTAAAATTTCATGTAAAAATAAACGACTACTGAAATTATTAATATCACAAAGTAAAAGCCCGACCCTACAAAACCATTACAAATTTTACGAAAGAATTCTTAAGAAAGCAATTAAAACGTCTAAAAAGATACATTTTATAAATAGAATGAAAACATGTAAAAATATAACAAAAACAATGTGACAAATTATAAAAGAGCGCACGAATAAATTAAATAAAAAAGAGTTTAAAAATATTAAACTAAAAATTAATGACGCTATTACAGACAAACCAGACTTAGTATCAAACACTTTCAACAATTACTTCGTATCAGTAGGATCAAGAGACACAACTATTAAACCAAAAGGTCGACCAGTTATTGAACCCACTAGTAATACAATGTACCTAAGTCCGGTCAATATTAATGAAATAAGCCAAATTATAAAGGAATTAAAGAATAAAACCAGTTATGGGCATTGTACAAGACGGTACATCAGTAATTAGTATATGTCTAGTTGACACCTGTCAAATAGCTAAGTTAGTATAGAACCAACCTCTCGCCTAAGCACAGCGTGGGATGGAAGAACTTTATGTAAACTTTAAATAGTGAATACAGTGCATTTATAAATTATACTTTCATGTTTTATTAGCGCCTAACATGAAATTTGGTCCTTCGAGAGGCCATTCTGCGCTAATTAAGTTATTGACTACAAACAGTGTGCGTGGACAATAAGTGCAAACGTCGATAGGCGGCTCCATATTGTCGCCCTTGGGCAGTGCGCAAACTTTTCCGACCGCGTGTGGTGCGGTTCTATACTCAAGCCTTTTTTTGCTTGCAAGTTGCAAGGACTATAATAACGCAGTGCTTATTAATTAACTGACTTTTTAATGTGACACGTTGTCACAATTTAAAAGTGGTAATTCCGAGTGCAGTGCGCGTCGGAACTAAGTGCCAATCTCGAAGTTCGGGAGTGTGCGGCCGTCCAGTGGACAATTTTTTGTTAAAAACATTACCTACGCAAGTTGCGTGAACTAATATTTTGCGTGCAGTGCTCGCGTGTGATTTTAAAGTCCCGAAGTTCGGGCATTTTACCGGTCCAGTGGGCCTACCTATTAAATATTTCATTCATTAAGCGCAAGTTGCGTCAATTATTTAAAGGACAAGCGGGTGCAGTGATTACTGGAACAATTGAACATATAGCCTCGAAGTTCGAAGACTACCATTAGACTTTTTAAGTGTGATCAAGAGTGACTTTTAACTTTATTTGCCACCTATTGTGCCAAAAAGACATTTTAGGTTCAGTCGATGCCACATTTCTTCAGTCAAATTTTTACACATGACCTTCTCGTGACCTCTAAAACTTGTCGAGTACCTATCGAGGTATACCTATTTCTTACATTCATTCGAAGAAGATTCACTTCCGTTCATCGATATCCGATATAATTCCTCGGTTCATTCACTAGCGTTTCATTTGCTACGCTGTTGCGCAGAAGTGCAATACGCGGGAATTATTTTCATTGCGACAACGAGAATTCTACGAGTGAAGAAACGAAACGCCAACGGAAGCCGGGCGACTTCGGGTATCTACGCATCGCTTCGTTCAGCTCAACGCCAATAGCAGCCTTGCTCTGCGGTCACATCACTTCATTCAATTCGTTCGTTCGTCAATTACGATCGAAAGCAACTCACCGCCTACGCCATTTTGTACGCGATATTTTCTCTTGTTATATTCAACCAACCGCTGTGTATTTGTTCGTTAAGAAAAATATATATTAAGTTAAAGTTTAACTTAGTTGACGCGTGTGTTAACTTAAATTCAGAATTAAGTTGTGCATTGTATTATCACATTGTACGACACGGTACAAGCCAGATTTTATAAGTAATAAGATAAATTACTAAGAACGCCATTCTATTACGTGAGCGTTATAAACACGATAATTATATTTGTGAGGCGAATATTGCCAGGTAACTACTGCATATTGAAAAAACAGTGTTTAGTTATATTATATTGTTCGTTCATAGCATTAATTTTGAATTTTGTTTGCTATAGCTTAGCATAAGTTGTTATTGTGATTGTTCAAGGTTTAATAAAAATGGCCGAAGAAGACCTAAAAAGGATGAGAGCGGCCAGGGGGCAATTAAAGTCCGCTATTACTAGGATGTTGTCCTACAAGACTACGATAGAAGTAGCGTCGGCCGGAGACGTGGATCCGATTCTTATTCAGCAAAAGAGGGAGCGCCTTGACAAAGTCTTTGAAGAGTACAAGGAGTTGAATCTAGAAATTGCATTGCTGGACCCCTCCGACGCTGAGCGCATAGAGGAAGTGGAAGAGAAATATGATGTTCTCACATCCTTCTATACTAGGAAAATTAAAGAGTCTTTGGGCGAGTCCTCGCCGGCAACGCCGCCGCGCTTATTCGGTTCCCCTGGTGCTTGTTCTACGCCTTTCCGCTTGCCGCCTATAAATTTGAAGGTTTTCTCGGGTGAGGTAGGTGACTACCAAAGCTTCATTTCTTTATTTAACAGTGTCATTGATGCAGATACAAAGCTGAGAGCTTGTGAGAAGCTTTACTATCTAAAAACCTACTTAGAGGGTGAGGCTTTGGCCCTCGTCAACTATTTGCCCTTGACTGGGGAAAGCTACCCTGTAGCTATAGATCTTTTAAAGCAAAGATATGATAACAAAAAGCAGATAGTTAATCATCATATCATTTCTGTGTTGGACTTGCCTCCCATGCAAAGGGCCTCTGCTGCATGCATCAGAAATTTGGTTTCGGTTACGAGGCAGCATCTTGGTGCATTGAATAATTTAGGTGCCCCGGTTTCACATTGGGACTTAGTAATAATTGCAATTTTGCACCGAAAGCTTGACCAATATACATTAAGGGCTTACCACTTAGAAAATCAAAGCAATAGCGAGTTGCCTAAGCTTAATGAATTCTTAACCTTTTTAGAGCAACGCGCTGCTGCCTTGGAGTCGCTGGGAGAGCGGATGCCTACTGGACGCCGTTCTAGTTTAATAGCTTCTACTAATAATAAGACAGTTAAGCCCACAAAATGTAAGTACTGCCATTCATATGTTCATAAGCTGCATCAGTGCTCAACTTTCAAATTGGCAGAGCCAAATAAAAGAAAGCAGTTTGTAACTTTAAATAAATTGTGCAACATTTGTTTAAATGAGCATGCAGGTCAAAGGTGCATCTATTCTTTTAAATGTACTATATGTAAAGGCAAGCATAATACTTTATTGCATGAGGAAGTTCCTCAACAATGCTCGCTTGTGTCGCAGCCAGAGGCAAGCCAAAGTCTTAGCGCAGGGCAAATAAGTTTATTAACAAATAGTAAGGACAATGTCCTTCTGCCTACTATAAAGGCAGCGTTACATGATAAAAATGGGCAGACAGTGTTTGTTCGTTGTATTCTTGACTCCGCTAGTCAAGTTTCATTTCTGCTCTCAGATGTAGCTGAGAAGTTAGGGTGTAAGTTACAACCTAATAATTCATTAATTAATGGAGTGTGTGATGGCGCTAGTGTGACAACACAACAGACCACATTGAGAGTTCACGCTACTGCAACAAAGTATAGTATTCCGGTGACATGTCATGTTGTTAAAAATATTACTTGTAATATGCCACAGTTTGATGTCAGACATGAGGAAGTAAATATCCCCTCTTATGTAAAGTTAGCCGATGACAGCTTCAATGTTTGTGACAGGATTAGTATGCTCCTAGGTGCAGACATCTTTTTCCAGGTGCTTCTGCGTGAGCAGCTGCCGGCTCTGCCCAGTCAGCTAGTCTTGCAAAACACATGCTTCGGCTATGTCGTGGCTGGCAAGGTCCGTCACTCTGGAGCGGTCACTACATCATGCTTGGCTTCAAACTTCTGCTCTCAGCAGCAGCTGCAGGATGATGATATAGGTACCCTAAATAGGAATGTATCCCAATTTTGGTTAACTGAAAAGGTCCCTGAGACTTATGCAGAGGCTGACTCGGAACAAGAGTTAGCCGAGGCTATTTTTAAAAAAACTGTGGTGTTAAAAGATGACAAATTTGAAGTGGCTTTGCCACTCAAACAGGACATTGCGGATTTGCATTTAGGTGATTCTCTTTCTTGTGCGTTGAAGCGATTCTTAAATTTGGAGGCGAGATTTAAAAAAGATAACGATTTGTTTACAAAATATAAAGCTTTCATAGATGAGTATGTTCAGTTAGGCCATGCTAAGTATGTTAACATTGCGGAATATGATTTGGAGAGGGAGGCAGTCTACTTTTTGCCCCACCATAGTATTTCTAATCCTAACAGTAAAACTACTTCCTTTAGATGTGTTTTTGATGGGTCTATGCCCACTTTATCGAATATCTCACTCAACGACGTGTTACTCAACGGTCCTGTTGTGCAGAACGATTTATTTAGCATACTGATACTATTCAGGTTGCATAGGTTCATCTTGAACTGCGATATTCGCAAAATGTTTAGGGCTATTTCACTCACGCCATCACACCGACCTTTGCAAAATATTTTGTGGAGGCCTGATAGAGCTTCTGATATTCAATGTCTCCAGCTGCAAACGTTAAGTTATGGATTAAAATCCTCCTCGTATTTATCGACCAGGTGCCTCCTGGAGTTGGTAAATAGGTACAGGAACGATTTCCCCCTGGCCGCAGATGCCTTACTATATAACACTTACGTTGACGATGTAAATTTAGTTTCCAATAATTTGGATGAAATTGTGTCAGCTAAGGCTCAGCTGATAACCTTATTGAAAAAAGGTGGTTTTGAACTGCACAAATGGTGCTCAAATGTAGAAGATTTATTACGGGAGATACCACTTGATTCTCAAAATAGGGCATTTCTTGAATTTTCCAATGAAAGGGATCCAATTGTTAAAACTTTAGGTATCAAATGTGACCTAGTTTCGGATACACTTGTAATGAGTTCACCTAAACAAGAAGTTAGTAATCATTATACTAAAAGAGACATGTTGTCATTTGTGAGCAGACTTTTCGACCCTTTAGGGTTAGTCGGGCCTGCCATAGTTAGTGCTAAATTGCTGTTACAGCAGGCTTGGTTAGAGCGGCTTCAATGGAACTCTCCATTGCCCGACTGTCTTAATGAAGGATTCAAAAGGTTTGCATTTAGTCTATATCAAATGAAAGATATCATTATCAAAAGGAATTTAGATACATCTAATGCAAAATCTATTGATATAATTGGTTATGCAGATGCCAGCACTAAAGCGCATGGTTGCTGTTTATACCTAAGGATTGTAAATTTTGATGGCAGTGTCAATGTTGACCTTTTGTGTTCGAAATCGCGGGTCAACCCCATGCAGCAATTAAGCATTCCTAGGGTTGAATTGAATTCTGCCGTGTTGTTAGCCAAGCTAGTCAGAAAGGTTTATGATATCATTAAGAACAAATTTAAGGTGAATGTTCACTTGTTCTTGGACTCGCAAGTCGTACTTGCTTGGCTCGCAACAAATCCATTGAAACTTAGCGTCTATGTTGCTAATAGAATAAAATACATAATTGACACAGCGCAAGGATTTTCTTGGTATTATGTACACACTTCTCAGAATCCAGCGGACCTTCTGACGAGGGGCATTGACCCTCATTTGTTACAAGATAACGATTTGTGGTTTCACGGGCCTTCAGCCTTGAGATCAGCTGAATTTTTGCCTGTGAGTGGGTATGAAATGCCAGGAGAAATTCCAGAATTAAAGGTGTCACTTGTAGTCAATGACAGTGAACCATTACCTTTGTTTAACGATGTGTCAAATATCGATAAGATAAAACGAATTATTGCCTATATTTTTAGATTTGTAAATAATTGCAAGGCTAAGTTAATAGATAGAGTATTAGGAAATTTAACGCCTCAAGAAATGGATTTCTCGTTGAAGGTTGTTCTCAGGTGTGAACAAATGCGATGCTTTATGCAAGAAATTAAATGTTTAAATATGAAATCACCTGTTAAGTCAAATCTTCAGGCGCTAAATCCTTTTTTAGACAGCATGCACTTAATGCGCGTCGGTGGGCGGCTGCAACATGCTGACGTGCCCTATGCCACTCGGCACCCTATAATACTGCCAAAAGGCTCTAAGATTGTTCATAACCTCATAGAAAGGCAGCATAAAGCCTTGTTGCACGCTGGACCCAAGCTAGTGCTGTCAGAGTTAAGTTTAAGGTACCATTTGATTAATGGCATAAGAGAAGTTAAGCATGTTATACATAAGTGTATAGTTTGTTTTAAGTTAAAGGCAAAGAATGCTGAGCAACTCATGGGATCGCTTCCCTATGACAGGATATCCCCGTCCAGAGTGTTCCAGAAGACTGGTATGGATTTCGGAGGTCCATATAATGTTAAAATGTTAAGGGTTAGAAAGCCAGTTAGTCAGAAGGCATATATTTTGCTGTTTGTTTGTTTCACAACAAAGGCACTCCATATAGAGTTAGTAACAGACTTAACGACTGAATGTTTCTTAAATGCCTTGAAAAGATTTATTGCACGTAGAAATAAGCCTAGTGTGATTTATTGTGATAATGCATCTACCTATAAAGGGGCTCAAAATAAATTAAATAATTTGTATCAATTGCAGTCTACCACAGACCATAAGAACGCTATCGAACTTTACGCGGCCGAGGAAGGCATTTCATTTAAATTCATTCCAAGTTATTCTCCAGTGTTCGGTTCATTGTGGGAGGCTGGAATAAAGTCTGTAAAGTATCACTTAAAGCGGGTTGTAGGTGAAACCGTCATGACGTATGAGGAATTGAACACAGTTATTATTCAGATAGAAGGCATTTTAAATTCCCGCCCTTTAACTGCTTTGCCTACAACTGATGTTAATGAAACACCATATCTGTCCCCTGGTCATTTTTTAACGGGTTCTCCACTGACCACATACCCTGAAAAAGATTGTGTGAATGAGCCTGTTAGCCGTGTTAAGTTTTGGGACCAGTGTAATCGTATGGTTCAAAGCTTCTGGAAACAGTGGCATAAGCAATACCTGGTCCAGTTACAAAATAGGCCCAAGTGGCGCAAGAATTGTGATAACATAAAAGTAGGTACTTTAGTCATAGTTAAAGATGACAATGTAACACCCTTGAGGTGGCCTATGGCCAGAGTAGTGGAAGTATTCCCTGGAGCTGATGGTAAAGTGAGGGCGCTCTCCATCAGGACACCTAAAGGGTCCGTCATAAGAACAAGCATATATAAAGTGTGTGTTCTTCCCATAGATAATTAAGGTTTAATTATTTAGATATTATATATATATTTATCACCTTTCTCGTGGCTGGGAATATGTACAAGACGGTACATCAGTAATTAGTATATGTCTAGTTGACACCTGTCAAATAGCTAAGTTAGTATAGAACCAACCTCTCGCCTAAGCACAGCGTGGGATGGAAGAACTTTATGTAAACTTTAAATAGTGAATACAGTGCATTTATAAATTATACTTTCATGTTTTATTAGCGCCTAACAGGCATGACCAAATTCCCCCGACTCTCGTTAAACAATGCCATGACGAACTGTTAACACCAATTACCTACCTAATAAACCAATCCTTTGCTGAGGCAACTTTCCCGGAGCTATTAAAGATATCCATCATAAAGCCTATACCTAAAACTAAAACAGCTTGTGAACCTAATAATTTCCGTCCTATTGCACTATTATCTACGTTCTCCAAGATTTTTGAATCAGCAATGGCGAAACGGTTAAATTCCTTCTGCGAAAAATACAACGTATATAATGAAAGCCAACATGGTTTTCGCAAACAAAGATCTACAGTTTCGGCACTTTACAAATTTACAAGCGAAGTATTAAAGATAATTAATAGTAAAAAGTATGCTATTGCGATGCTGCTTGACATGAGTAAGGCTTATGATCGAGTGTCTCACAAAATCCTATTGGAGAAATTATATGGAATAGGTGTGAGAGGAATAAGTTATCAGTGGTTTGTGTCATATCTTGAAAATCGTCAACAGTATGTGGATATAGACTATTACGATTATGGCAAGAAAATATTTGCTACTTACAGATCACAGAAAATGAATGTAAATTATTCTATACCTCAAGGAAGTGTCTTAGGATGCATATTGTTCTTGTTATACGTAAATGATTTGCCTAAAACTCTTCACAATATCAGTATTCTTTACGCGGACGATATTACAGTGATATTTCAATGTGATAACAGCGAGCATTTGAAACAGCAACTTAATACGTGTTTTGCTCAAATATTGGAATGGCTAAACGATCATAATTTGAATTTAAATGTCTCAAAAACTAAACTAATACAGATCAAACCGCGACAAAAACTACCAATTGATACAACTTATACATACAAAGATGACAAGATACTCACTGTTAACACATGTACTTTATTAGGAATAGAATTAGACTCGGATATAAATTGGAAATCACATGTCAAAAAAATAACAGGAAAACTGTCTCAATTCACATATGCTCTGTATGAATTGAAAAAATGCACTGATTTAAAAACTGCAACTAGTGCATATTACGCTTACGCGCACGCTTGGCTGAGCTATGGAATTGTTTTGTGGGGGAATAGCCCACATGCCAGTGAATTGTTTATCCTACAAAAAAAGTGCGTGAGAATTTTATTACATATACCACAATTAGAGAGCTGCAGATCACACTTTGTTAACCTAAAAATTTTAACGTTAACATCTATTTATATATTTGAATTATGTAAATTCGTAAGGAACAATAAAGCGTTATTTGAGCAGACACAGGAAAACAGCACACAATCTCGCCATAACCTCAGAAACAGAAATAAATTAACTAGTACATTTACGAAACTCCAAATTGTAAGATCAGGCACACACCACATGGCGGTAAAAGTGTACAATAGTGTTCCTTTAAGTATAAAGCAGGTTGAAAAAAATAAGATATTCTTTAAGAAGTTGAAAGATTTCTTGATCACGAAAAGCTATTATACATTGAATGAATATTTTAGTTGTAATTCATAGCTGCATGTTAACCTTAACCTTATTATTATTATTGTATAATGTTATAATTACCTTTTGCAGTGCCCTTACAGGGTTTATATTGGGACATAAAATATTGTAAGACCATCTTGTATAACCATATAAAGCAATAAACGATATGATTATGATTATGATTATGAAACCTGTTTAACATTACAAGTCTGTATAAATGTCTTATATTTTACAGTACCTAGCGCCTTAGTAAAAACAACCGTAGGAACATACATTACACATATTGAATTGTTCTGCACTAACATCTTTAACATAATGATACCGAAGGTCTATGTGCTTTGTTCTTTTCTGACAAAACTCCCTGACCTGTAACAGCTTTTGAGCGCTTTAGTTGTCATTATATAAGTTTATACATAGTTGGACATTTAAAATCTCTGTTATGAAGTTTTTGATAAAACAAATATCCTTACAAACATCAGACATTGATAAATACTCTGCCTCTGTGCTAGAAAGTGCCACACAGCGCTGTTTTCTGGATTCCCAGTTGATTGTGTCATTACCAAGTTTAATTACATAACCTGTGTAGGACTTTCTATCAATACAATTGTTTGCCCAATCTGCATCTGCAAAGGCATTCAAGGTCCAATTATTATGCTTTGTAAATACCAAACCATAATTAATTGTTCCAGACAAATACCTTAAAATACGTTTCGCTGGTTGCCAATGACTTTCATCAAAACAATTATTGAATTGGCATAATTGGCTACAGGAAAATGCAATGTCAGCATTTTGCAACATACACCGGGCTTTATTTAGCAGTGTTAAATTCAATCTCTCAGAAACCCTATTCTGCTGCTGGCAGTAGGGTATACTGGTTTGATGAACTATCCCTTCTTTAGCCAGGTACTCAGCAAATCTAGAGTTGCAATATTCTCCACCCCCATCGGAATGTAAAACTTTCACAGGCAAACCTAACTGCTTCTCTACAAGTGATTTAAATTTAATAAAACTGGACATTACCTCGATTTGTTTTTAGTAGGATTTCATTGTGCAGTCATCTGTAAACGTAACCAAATACCTCGCACCTCCAAAGCTGCTTTCTTGCATTGGTCCGGCCACATCATTATTAATAAGTTCCAAGGGCTTACTAGCTCGTGACGCTTCTCCAACAGGGTAAGGTTGAGCGCTCAACTTTCCCTCTAGACAAGCCACGCAGCTCTCTAAGGGCTGTTTACTCTGAAACAGAACACCAGAAGCAGCACCATTTTTTAAAGAACACATGCCTTGTAGACTCAGATGACCAAGCCGTTTATGTCAGAGCTCAGCTGGCACAGACAAAGCAGCAACATCAGTACTCAGAAGAGTGGAGGTTGATGGGCGTTTTCACTAAAGCGTGCACCAGGATGAAAATTATGACTTTTTAAAAAAACGTGTTTTTATGGTGAATGTTCTAATCTATAATGAAGATTATTTTCTTAAGTTACTAAAACTGCGATGAGTCCCACATAAATATGCTTAGTTTTTTAATTATTGATAAACGAACCTGACAGAGTAGTCCAGACCGGTCAGTTTTGTAACAATGTAAATTTTGTTGACACGCTTTAACTACAAAAGTAATAAGCAATATTTTGCATTTGTTTTGCTGCAAATTACTTATATTTTCATTTAAACAGGTCGTTTAATAAAAGAAACTGTTAGTATTGCCTGAAAATACATTTTAATGTCACGTTTTGTAACGATTGATACCATTATGTTATTTATTTTGTTTATTTCGATCAATATTTTGAAAAACTCGTTTATAGTTGCATTTGTTTTAATGTATATTTTTAGGTAGTTCTCTATAAAAAAGAAACCTTGGGTTAAAAGCGTATACAAAACGAAATAGAGACCAAACAAAGCAACTGATCAAGTGGGACAGTTACAAAACTGACAAGCTCAAAATTCTTAGGCTGGGGTTACATGATGCGGTAAGGTAATGAAAAACAGTAAATATATTAATTCGTTTTATTATAGGACAATGCGGCAATTATTTAACAACATAATCAGTCTTGTAAGTACTTATTATTTTGAATTGGTTAAGTATGTTATACTTAGCATTACTGATGATTAATACTGCAATTTACCTAATTTAGGTACAGTTTCTAAAAAAATTATCTCACTATTAACGACAGTCATATGTTAGATGTCAGTCATATTCTTAATATTTTAGTTTACTCTTAGTATAAATCTCACTTTTTTATATAAATTAGTTAACCAATTATTGTAATCAGTCTTAAAATGAGCTATATTTGACACATATAACTTACCACGAAAGTAATAATCTAAATCAACAATTAAAAAAAACATTCGGAATATGTCAAAAGTATCGAGATTTGCTTTACTTTCCAGTATGAAAGATCACATGTTACATATTATCGACAATACTCTCAAGAAACATTTCTCCTTAGCATAAATATAAATATTTTTAAAACACAAAAACTTAATAAACTCTTAGAAAAATCAGTACTAAAAGTCCACTTTTAGATACCTACACTTCACCTCAATATAGACTAGCGTAAGTATTCAAATTCCTAGATGATCAGCTCAGATTTTTTTTAAACAAAATACACTGCAGTGATTTAGGTATACAGATATACCAAACAAAAATAATCATTTTTTTATGTAATTCCTAAAACATTACCATTGGCAAGAGGTTGTATCTTAGGAAAAAATATTTCAGAATGTGATGTGGAATTTTCTTTTCAACTCAACGTATTAAGGGGCTCCCTAGTCCGAATGACCTTCAGCGTTCGGCTTCCTCGTCCCCCGCACAGCCTATCGTAAACACGTACCATAAGGTCGTAAGTACCTCGAACATTAATTACAACGCCGCCTCGAGATGTTTAAGCGAACCACTGTCAATAGCCGTATCGTCTGTTCTAAAGACAGATGGCGTCGCGTTCGAGCGTTAATTTGGCGCGGTGGTATGTGACCCTGCTTACTGTGCATGAGGTATCGAGCTCGATCCCGACCAGTATAATAGTTTTTGTGTTATTCTTAAGTTTATTATTTGTAATTGGTATGTTATTATTAATGCATTTAACAATGTTGTCATTAAATTGAATGGTAAAAAATAAAATACATATTTATTTAGACATGTTTTATTGATTTTGAACATTTTTTTATTCATTTACATACATACTATGAATAATTGAAAAGCGGCCAAGTGCGTGTCTGACTACGCACAATGAAGGGTTCCGTACCCACTCCTACTAGTCTTAATTTAAAAACACTATCATATACTGTTAATTAAATAAGGTCGTATCTTTATAGAAAACTCATGGCACTTAAGTCCTTTTGTTTGGGTGAGGCAGTTTTTCAGGGATAACTTAAAAACGGTAAGACCGATCTTATTTAAAACAATTTTCGGTGAAAGTATTTAATAAGCACTATGCCTATGATTTTTTAAAATAATTTTTGTTTCCACTGCTTGGAAGTTAGATACAATTATTATGACTTTCGGAGCGATTATCTCCGAAAATATTCACGCGATCAATTCTGTTTCTGAGAAACATTACATTCATTTTTGAAGACCTATCGATTTATGTGCCACATGTTGAATTACGTGAATAAATATTTTTTTGACTTTCAGTTACGTGTACCCCCTAAAAATTATTTTCTTTAGTAATTTGTATATATAACTATGTAGCGGTCTACATATTACATCTAGATTTCGAATTTTGGTTTAATACACCCTATAGTTTTTGAGTAAAATGCCTGTAACATACGGACGGACAGACAGACAGACAGACAGACATGACAAGACTGATTTATTGAATATAAGAAAGAAATCAGTTAGTATAACTTGACTACTAGGCCAATCAAATTAGAATTTTTCGAAGAATTAATTTCCAGCAAGCTCGAAATAGTTTTAAAACCTTTATTTGGTCCCAAATGCGTGTAATCCAAGCTTGCCCTATCCCAGGTGTGCAAATTTTTTAAAATGTTTTTTGCTTATAGTGCAGTTTAGATCATTACAAATGCGAGACTAAGGCTGGGTTGCACCGACTTACAGTCCTTGGTGTCCAAACCGTCTGTAATCGAAAGCGGTGTTCGTTAAAATCTGATTGTATGGAAAGTTTGACAAGTTTCTATGGGATGACAGCTGCCGGCGCCATATTTAACGTTGATCGGTCTGTAATAGTGTGTTGATGCAACTCAGCCTAAGGCTGGGTTGCACTAAACCGTCTGTAATCGTAAGCGTACCAACATACTACGAGTATTACAGACCGAGACCGTTTGGTGCAACCCAGCCTAAAACTCACGCGTTTCTACTACGTGTAGTTTTAGAGAAATAACTTTTTGAAAATCTGATTTTTGACACCCTGATATTACGAAAATAACGTATATATTGTAACCTGTTTAATAAACTTTTATATTGTTCAAAGTGTTAGATAAACCCTTCAGATACATACATTTAGAGGTAATTACGACCTCTCTAGGTACATTTTTTACAAAGATATTAATTATTTTATTGATTTTGGTTTTTATTTTTTTTCTTCTATGTTCCTACGTAGTAGGGCGCGATATTTGTATGACAGCTTCATTATTATGTTTTCTATCTACCCTATTTTTTACGAGACCTAATTCCATGGCAAATTCAGTATCAGTAGTAATCACCGAAACACTTTATATCCGGGTTATCCGGCCTCTAGGGTTGACGCTTCGGTATTTTTAATTTTATAGGCCGTTTTCTCGGGGATATCTATTATTTTACATTAGAAGCTGTATAAGATGTTTCCAGCTTTTTATGTAAGTATGGGCGATTACTTTTTAACCGTGGTACCGTAATTTTTAACTGACCCATGATAGATGTTGCGATATAGCATTAGTTTAAAGATTCTTAGCCTAACAGTATCCTGACGTGAGATATGTTTTCTAAGTACTTCCAAGTACTTTTGTTTTGATATTTGGATAACATTTACATCTCCAAAAAATAAATGTGTTTCTTACTATGATTGGAGAAGTTTTAAATGTCAAATTAATTCTTTTGGCCACGGGACCCTTTGTATTTTCATTACTTTTAGCGTTCTTTTACTTTATGTTGACGGCAGAGACGCTTTACATCTCCAAGTTAGAGGTTATAATTATTAAAATGACTTGGACGCAGATACTCTTTACATTTCTCAGCAAGTGTGGTATTTGTCTGTTGTGTCATTTTGTTATATATCATGTGTCACTTAACGATCATTGTAAATGTATTTGTAAACTCTGACATGTAAAAGAGCCCTAGGTCTCTAGAGGCCTACTTGCTAAATAACTATTTGAATTTTGTAGTAAATAATTATTTGGTTTTTGATGAATGATTCATAATAATAATAATAATAAGCCCGCAGGGCAGCTTGTGGCGAGCTGTTGGGGAGTGACGACCCCACGGACCCGAGTGCTCCAGAGAGTCGGTCAGGGTCTCCGTCTCCGGCGTGTCTTCGTCGGTCGGAGTGGAACCCCAAGGGGACCCGCAGGACTCTCGGCTCTGGCTTGCCTTCATTGGCCGTCCAGAGAGGAGTCGTCAGAGCTATATGCTCGCAGGGTGGAAGTGAAACTTGCATAAGTCGCGAGTGGGCACGGTGGCTGTTAACACCCACTGGGTAGAAAGCGGTGCACACCTCTCCACACCCTGAGCCGCTCACACCGATGTTGCTCCTGGCCGTCTTTACGACGGCAGTTTCAGGGGCCCATCTAGGCAGCGGCGAGTCACCACCTGCCTCGATAACGGTGTAAGTATTGTTATGGCAGGTGTCCGGAACCTAAGTAATAGCCCAATCTCTTGACCAGCCAAACTTCAACACCATAGCTCAGTAATCTTTTCATTTTATTTACAATAGTCCCAACGCCTGCTGGGACCGGTTCACGGGTATCTATTGATGTACCCGTGAATGGGTTGTAGCAGGTGTATTACATAGTAAAACTCTCCAAAGGGCCTCTACGTGTTGGATCTGTGTCCCCACGCAAGCCTATCAAAAGACCGGGATGTAATGGCCCGTGAATGTCGAAGGAGAAACAAATAATAATAATAAAGAAATTTATTTCGCAAAACATAATTTAGGTACATACGATTACTCATGTGTTTTAAAGTGCGAAAAAGGAGTCCACTCAGCACAATGTCGGGCCACAGTAGATGACCCGACGCTGATATTATGTGGATCCTGTTGAGTGTCACATGACCGCACTTAGGTGATTTATATACATGTTTATTATATTAACCACATACAATATTTTTCTAAAAATTAACAATATTTGACCTAGGACCTATTATAATGTACAGCTCAGAAATGAACACATATTAAGTTATAAATTAAATCTACGGTTGAAGCGCCTAATAAATTAAAAATTAAAAAACGACACGGAAATGCTAAGCTGGATTAGTCTGATGTTCTAGTAGAAACTTTTTAAATCGTTTTTTGAAAATGAATACTGATGGAGACTCTTTAATAGGAGGAGGAATATTGTTCCAGCATTTCGTGGCAGCATAGCTAAAACTGCCACGAAAAGCTGCAGTTCCGTGTCGAGGACAAATAAGACGGGGAATCCGCCTGGCTTTAGGATTCATGAACCGAAGCTTCTGAAAAAGGTATGAAGGCTCTTTGAAATTAATGACACCAAATAAGAGGGTGGCGAGGTGCAGAGTTCGTCGTGCCTCCATTTTTAGCAGTTTCCCTTTGTTTAAAAAGGGAGTTACGTGGGCTCGCCGAGGAATGGGAAAGCAAAACCTTGCACACGCATTCTGCAAGCGCTGGATCATTTGTTTAGATCGTGATAGTAAACATTTACCATAAACAGTTTCATCAATTTCCGATGGGAAGGGGTCCACCGTCGTTAGGTAAACACTGAAACCCCATGTCAATACATATAGTCCGGATGGTGTCAATACCGTATTATTTACTTTGTTACAAAAAAAAACACTTAACAAAACACTAGGTGGGCCAGTAAATGGGCCATTTTACCAAAAGTTGTACACTGACTTTATTTATCAGAATTTTGAATTTTTCGGTTATTCCTACTCAGAATCGAAAACCCTTTTCATTCTAAGAGGAGACAAAAGTGTCCCAACCCATTCCGTTACTTTTCCGTAGACGGTTGTATGGAAGTAACAGAATCGAAACTTTATTTTTGTATGAAAAAATTGGGACACTTTTTTTCTCCTATTAGGATGAATAGGGTGTTCAATTCTGAGTACAAATAACACAAAAATTCGAAATTATGAAAATTCAAAAAACTTTTCATAAAATGGCCCGAATCCGGATAATGGTAGTGGCAGCCCTGACCGAAAACTTAAATTTACTGTAGATTAAATGTTCCATGGAATTAGGTCTTTTAAAAAATAGGGCTGATATAAGACATAATAATGAAGCGTTAATACAAATATCGCGTCCTACTACGGGGGAAGATGGAAGAAAAAAAAACAAAATCAATAAAATAATTAATATCTTTGTGACAAAAGGTCGTTTTAATCTCACATTTAATAATAATAATAAATTTATTTATTTTAAACCATATTGCTTGTGTTAACAATGTGCTTGCGTAGGTATTACACAGTTCATACATTATTACAGTTGCCTGAACTAGGTTGATCCTGTATCTCAGGCAAAGAGAATTCCGGGATTTATAATGATCTAAACTACAGTAATTTGTAATAAAATGGGGATGTCACTTTTTGGCTTCTATACAGTTACGCCATACGAGGGTCAAACTGAAAGTTTCGGGAATAGAAAAAAAATGCAGTTAAATTGAATAAAAGTATTTTTAATGTTTTTCAAAGTATTCTCCTTTATATTTTATGCACTTTTTCATGCGTTCAAACCAGTCGTTAAAACACTTATTGAACGCTGAAATAGGGGTGGACGTTTTCTTGCGAAACTGCCGATTTTGGTCGACCTTCACGCGCGTCGTCCGTGAGGGATACTCGGCCACGTTGAATTTCTGAATAGCACCTGTATATTGTCGTCTTTGAAGGTGCTTAATTACTAAAAACAGCAATTATCCGGTCTCCACATTGTTTTTGTGTTAATCCACTTTTAAAGTCGTAATAAATCATAGCTCTTAAATTTCCACGGGACAATTCCATCTTCAGTGGTGACTCAACAACTCAAAAAACAATTGAAACCCAACCATTGTTTATTTTCTGTGGCCAGTGTGTTATTATGATGAAACTTCAGAGATTATAAAAAGCTATAATATGTGTCAAAAATAAGTTCGTAAGTATTAGATTCCCGATACTTTCAGTGCAGCCCTCGTAACGATGGTACCTAATGTTTTAGTGGAAAAAATGGTTTACACTAGTTTTGGGGTGTACGGGACAAAGAGACCACAAAGGCCAAGGATCTCCTTGATCAAATCGGTCGCATGCTGCCCTCGTCCTACGGTTTCTTGGGATCTTGAGTAGATCGTTAGTCCACCTTAGTCGTGAGTCTTCCCACGCTGTGTTTTCCGGTCTGCTTCATTTTTGGCGATTTGTTTTTCTGTCTTTTTTTTATTGCTTGGCGAATTGGTGAGGGATCCCTAATAGGCATATTACGAGGATGTCGTGGATCCACCAATTCTGGCAGAATGCAAGTAATATAAAATGTCGTCAATTTATTTTCCATCTTGTCTCGCCAAAAATCGTCGTCCTTAAATATTATTTCCGTTTTTAATGGCTCTTGATCGTTAGCCCATACAGCAAATATACATCTCGTTCGCTTCGTAATATGTAGTTGCCCTTGCACTTGGTAAAACCAATCGTGAGTTTGATTTATTTCAAGATCACCACTTTTATTTTTTTTCCAAAATGTCACCTTTTTGGTTTTGATAGCTGCATCAATACCAATATCATATGCGGTTATGGGGCATTTGATCTCTACAACTGCATCATCACCACATAAGCCGTCCGGTGTTGCTCCGAGATATGGCAAATCTTCATCAATGAAGAGTCCGCATGGGTCTATCTTAATGTGAAGTTGTTTTGCGAGCAATTTTATTGCGTCGCTTTCTTTGTTCCGACCGTGACTTATTGACGGAACATGGCCTAGGTCTGCCTTGTAAAGTAATTGTTTTACTGTACTTGCACAACTCGTATCCGGTCTCATCTTTATAATTTTTCCAAAATTTGACGCTGTCAGGAGCGACCTTCTCAATTCCAACCATTCACTGCATTGGCTTTGATGGACAGTTTTCTGTTGTATAATTTGTCTTTCTTTTTCCGTCTTTTTTAAGCCTTCAAGATTGTCCACGATGGGGCATTAAAATAATAAAATCTTGCTTCAAAATTATAAAAATGTAATAAAAATCCAAAAATACAATATTTAATATGGCACGCAAAGTGACCGTTATAGGTATATGGAGTGAAGTACGGTTGAACGATGATGTGTAAGTTTTTGACAGCTGTAGTGTGACGTCGCTCTATTCGTTCGGAAATTAAACCGCTCCGTTTTGCGTAAACATACTCCCCGCCCTTGAAAGCTCGTGAAGCTTTCAAGATTCTGTGGCGTCTGGTGACGGAAGTAAGCAGATGCGATTGATGGCTCGACGAATGATGCCTCGAGCTGTGGAGATGTCGGCTACTCGAGGGATGCCATCTTGGCCTGGGAAGAGTTTTTCAATTCTGCCGAGACGCCAGTTCAGTGGGGACGTGTGATCCTCTTTTAGTAGGACCAGATCGTTTGGTTTGAGGTCCTTGCATTTGATCTTCCACTTCGTTCGTTGCTGCAGTTCAGGGATGTATTCGGAACTCCAACGCTTCCAAAAGTGTTGCCGGATATGCTCGAGCCGCTGGAATCTGTCGAGACGGTTGGTGTTGTGGTCTAACAGGCACGGCGACGGCAGCGCAGTTAGAGGCCTACCAATTAAAAAGTGCCCCGGGGTAAGAGGTGCGTAATCTTGGGGTGAAGAGCTCAAAGGACAAAGGGGACGGCTGTTTAGGATAGCCTCGATCTGACAGAATAGGGAAGATAGTTCTTCGAATGTCAAATGCGTATTTCCAAGGATCCGATTAATATGAAACTTAGCGGACTTAACGCCGGCCTCCCAAAGCCCACCAAAGTTAGGAGCGTATGCTGGAGAGAAACGAAATTCGATTCCTTTGTTGCAGGCAAAGTCGACGATGTCGTCCTTGTTTATGTTTAAAAATTCGGTGATTTCTTTTGCGGCGGCAACAAAATTTCTACCATTGTCGCAAAAGATTTGTTTAGGTTTGCCACGCCGAGATATAAATCGCTGAAGGCATAGGTTGAAGGCATCCTTCGACAGTTGGCTTACGGCCTCAAGGTGGATGCATTTGTACCGAAAGCAAATAAAAATGCAAAGATATGCCTTAGTTATCCTACATCCCCGCCCCTTGCGATCTGTAATCATGAACGGTCCAGCAAAATCAGTTCCTGAAGTGTAAAATGGGTAGTCGGGAGTAACTCTCTCAACGGGTAGATTGCCCATTTTATTTATAAGTGTTTTGCCTCTGAATCTCCTACAAATGCAACAGAGATGATAAGTGCGTCTCGCTAGGTCTCTGCCGCCAATAGGCCATATGCGATCCTTTACCGCGCTTAACAATAGCTGTGGAGGGGCGTGAAACAGGCGTTGATGCTCTTGCTGAAAAAGCAGCTTGGTAAATGTGTGACTGGCATGCAAAATTATGGGATGCCTTTTGTCAAAGGGATACAATGACGCGCCCATGCGACCACCAACTCGAAGAATACCTTGAGTGTCAAGAAATGGATCGAGAGACGTTATATTTGATTTTGCGTTGAGAGGCTTGTTGTTTTTTAGTAATTGAAGCTCATTGTTAAATGAATCATTTTGGGAAAATTTGACTAGGGTTTCGTACGATTTGTTAAGCTCATCGATTAAGAGGGGACCTGTGCGTTTATTGCTAGGGTTTTTACAGTTGTTCATGAACCTATAGACAAATGCTAAAGCACGTTGTAAACGACAGAGCTTTGAGAAATCTTGAAACCGTATGATAGGCTCTGAAACTATTGTGGAGAGAACCTTTAATTCTGGCAAAGCTTGTGGCTCTTGATTTGAGCCAGAATTTAATGAAGGCCAAGAAGACTCGGGGCCCTGTAAAAAATTAGGCCCTAGCCACCAAGCTGTGCAATGGCCGATACGATTGGGTTCCACCCCGCGGGATAAAAAATCGGCGGGATTTTCCGAAGTGGGAACGTGGCGCCAGGCAGATACATTCGTGAGTTCACCTATTTCACTAACCCTGTTAGCTACGAAAGGTTTCAGTTTGTTTGAACTGGTATTCAGCCATGATAGTACCACGCTCGAGTCGGTCCAATAAACATGTCGAGAAATTTGGCAGCGGAGTGCATCGGTCACTGTGGCACTTAGCTGCGCTGCAAGAAGTGCGCCAGACAACTCTAGGCGCGGAATCGTGACAGCCTTTATTGGAGCGACGCGTACTTTAGCGCATAGCAAGCTTACGAGGATGCGGCCTTCAGCGTCCTCTGATCGAAGGTAAATAGCAGAGCCATACGCTTTCTGGGAGGCATCACAGAAGGCATGCATTTCTACAGATGTATAATCTTGAATTAATACTCGCCTGGGAATAGACAATGCTGAAATACAGCTAAGGTTGTTGGCAAACTTTTGCCAGGCTGATCTTACTTCTTGGGGAGCAGGATCATCCCAGTTTAGCCCCGAAGACCATAGACTTTGGATGATTAGTTTAGGAATGATAGTACAAGGTGAAACGAGTCCAAGTGGATCGAAAATTTTAAAGGTTGCCGAGAGAATGCTTCGTTTAGTTAGATTTTCGACCCGACCCAGTTCAATAGTAAAGCGCAAAACGTCAAGAGTTGGATCCCAATCTAGTCCTAGTGTATCAGTGGCAGTACTGAGCATAAGATTGCCCTCGGTATTGCGGTTTTCCTGGGAAAATATGAATGGTAAGTTGGACCTGTATTTTCGCAAGGGAAAACCCCCACTGGCCAAACATCGAGAGACAGACTGCTGAATTGAGCGCAATTGGTCTTCACTGTCATGCCCAGTCAAAAGGTCGTCCACGTAAAAATCATTTTGGATGATAGTTTTAACAGTAGGGTCTTGACATTCTTCACCAAGTTGCCAGAGACATCGAGTACTAAGAAAGCTCGCGCTAGCATACCCATACGTGACCGTGTTGAGTTTGAAAGTTTTCAGCGGTTGTAATTCATCGTCACGCCACAGTATGAGTTGCAGATCACGCTGGGACTCGTGTACCAACACTTGGCGGTACATCTTTTCAATGTCTCCGGAGAGCACGAAACGATATTGCCTAAAACGCAATAGAATGTTGAAGAGTGAGTCTTGAATAGTAGGACCTACCATCTGCAGATCGTTTATGGATAGCCCAGAGGTAGAGCGCAGCGAAGCGTCAAATACAACGCGAAGTTTAGTCGACTCGCTCTTCTCCTTCAGGATTGGGTGATGGGCAAGAAAGAAAGCATTAGTAGGCCTTTGAATGGTCGAAGGAGAAAGATGACCAAGTTCTTGGTATTCATGGATGAACTGGGTGTAACGTTCCTTGACTTCTGGCTGCTTTCTAAAGCGCCGTTCTAAATTAAAAAATCTTTGCTTAGCCGAATGGTATGAATCGCCAAGACAATCGGGCTCGTCCTTAAGAGGAAGCTTGACGATAAAGCGCCCGTCGTCTGTACGTTCGGTATTTGCAATGAAGCTTTGCTCGCACAAACGTTCCTGTTCGGTAAGAGCTTGTTTTTTATGAGGCACGGCCTCCAATTCCCAAAATTTTGCGAGTTCATTGTGAAGGTCGCTTGTGCGAGCAAAGTTGCAATGAATCTCGGAATGAGGCTGGGATTTAAAACGTTGCATGGGACCTGCGACTAACCATCCTAACTTGGAGCTCCGTAGAATGGGATTTCCTTGGCCTAAAGAGTGCTGTTGAGATCCGATTATATCCCAAAATAAGTCAGCACCAATAAGCATATCGATTTGTGACGGTTTGTTAAAGCTGGGGTCCGCAAGTTGAAAGGATGACAAATTTAAATGACTAATGTCAACGTTGGCCTTAGGAAGTCGTTCAGATATTTGTGGCAAGACTAAGCATGTTAATATAGCACTGAACGAACTTCTTTGTGATTGCAGGTGTACAATACACCGATCGACCTTGATGTCAAGTCGAGTATTGCCAATACCTACTACGCTCTGCGGGCTGTGATTGGGCTGTGATTGTAGACCTAACTTTTGCTTTATTTCCTGACTTATAAATGAGGCTTGGCTACCACTGTCAAGTAAACATCGTGCAGGTACTACCTTTTTTGAAATTGGGTTAATTAAGTTAACCAAAGCTGTTGAAAGTAGTGTTTCAGAAGAGGTTGACACTGTTAATGTAGACAGATTCGATTGAACAACATCCTTGGAGGGTTCCGCTTCCTTATGTAAAAGCGTGTTGTGACGTTGCCTACATAAACGACAGGTACCTGGCAACCTACAACGGCGTACTTCATGCCCTTCCCGCAAGCAGTTGTGACACAGATTTAAACTAGTAGCCTGCGCAAGCCTGTCCTCCGGAGTCTTGGCCTTGAACGTAGCGCAATCGAAAATGCGGTGTTCTCCTCTGCAAATAATACAGCAAAGTGGCTTGGAGCAAGAAGGTGCATTGGTGTGGGCCACGAAAGCCTTAATAGTTGGTTTGAAGCGCTGCGGTACGACAGGTACGTCTGATTGACGCTTGAACGGCTTATCTTGTCTGTTTCTTTGAACCGTCTCGAGTACATCGGCGCGGCTCTTTAGGAAAGAATTAAAATTATCTAATGTAGGCATTTCTGAGAGAGAATTTCTATGTTCTTCCCATTTTACACTCGTTGTGCTGTCCAATTTTGATGAGACCATATAAATGATTAAAGTGTCCCAGTGGTCTACGGGTTGACCTAGTGTCTTTAAAGCGCGCAAATTCTTAGATACGTGATCAACAACATATCTAAGAGATTTGTCCGACTCGCGTGCAATAGGTTCCAAATTAAATAGTGACTTTAAATGATTATTGACAAGTTGGCGCTTATTGTCTTAAATCATGATGGCCCCGAGTCTTCGCTTTTACGTTGTCCAATTTAGTGTGATTTTCGGTTCTCGTCCTGTCACGGTCGCCAAATGTCCACGATGGGGCATTAAAATAATAAAATCTTGCTTCAAAATTATAAAAATGTAATAAAAATCCAAAAATACAATATTTAATATGGCACGCAAAGTGACCGTTATAGGTATATGGAGTGAAGTACGGTTGAACGATGATGTGTAAGTTTTTGACAGCTGTAGTGTGACGTCGCTCTATTCGTTCGGAAATTAAACCGCTCCGTTTTGCGTAAACAAAGATGTTTCAGTTTTAATTTCTCGAATTGTTCTACTGCCATATCAACTGTATGACAAGCAGTACCATAATTACTGTCATGAACGGATTTTTTTTCTTTTGAAAATAGCAGCTTTCTTTTTGTTTTTTATTTTTTTTATTAAGAAATGCTTTTCTTATCCTTGATCGTTCTAGCTTTTTCACTCTACCTTGAGGACTTGCACCTTTGTTGATAGAAGTGTAAAGCATGGATATTGTCTTCCGCGTGTTAAAACCAACGGCTGCGGCAAGGCACCGTGTTTTGTAGGATGACTTTTTTGAAAAATTTATTCTTTTGCCACCTACTAATTTTGCTACAATACTGTGGAAATTTTCCACAGCGTTGCTGTCGACGTCATAAAACAGGCTCCTTGAGTGTCCGGCAACACTTTGAACCAGTGAGCAAATTTTTTGCCACATGGTACTCAAAAAGAAATCGCTCGGAATTGCATCATCTGCGTCTGCAACACTAATTTCACCATCAGGGTTTGTAATTCGATTACAGAAATAAATTTTACACTTGGAATGATTACCAAACGCGTGCAGATGACTAGTCAGAATGTCTTCGAAAAGACATTGCACGTCGGAATCAATTTTGTTTCTTTTTATGCTTTTGACGATGACGCACCTAATCGTTAAAATGGCCTTTCTTGTGATAAGTTTCCTAAACTTAAGCGGATATTTTGTCTCTGTACTTAAGGCGTTTAGTTTGTTGCAAAAATTTCGCAAGATATGATTTCGGCACTCAACTTTTTCTACAGTGACATCAGGGTATGGACGTGTTTCGAGAATTTTAGAATATGTACTTGAATCGCCGTCTGAAATCAGCCTTCCGTATATGAGCCCATGTTGCTCAATGGAACTTTTGAAACCTTCAACCAAAATTTGGCTTTCCATTGAAGTCGAACTGCCCGTGTAGTTTTTAAAACATAAATGTTCATTGGGCTGCGTCCCTTTACTCTCTGCATTGGTACAAGTTTGGCAATATTTATTTTTCACTCCTAAATATAAGATTTTACCTGTATTCTTGCCAATGATTGTGGCAGCACCAGATAATGCCGAATAATTTGTTTTAAATGATCGTTTGGACCAACATCCGTCTGCAATAACATCAATTATTGGGACTCCATCTTTATTGACCCTGCCCTCTGCTATAAAAATTTCTTTTTCTTTGTCTGCGGCTTGTTTCATTTGTTCGTTTGCGGTAATTTCCCAATGTTTGTGAATTAAGTCGTGATTTTTATCGTACAAGTGCTGAGGTACTGTCGGTAAATTGACACAGGACAACAACTCTTCCAGTTGCGATTGGCCACATCCAATGGCTACTGTTCCAGCTACCGCGCAACAATTAACATTGACAAAGTTTTCATCGCATAGATCACTGTTTATGTAAAATTTGACATTGCACATTTTGCACTGAAACGTAAAAGTAGACACCAAGCCGTTTTGTTTTTCACCTACTAATTCTAGCACTTGCGAAGTGCAACCCATGGGACCATGACTAGCTATATCTAGTAATTGTTTCACAAAGTATCTGATGTCTACAATTCTTCTTCCACGTACATCCTTTTTTGAAGCAGGTTTTTCTTCCTCTGCAATCTCCAACTGAAAATTATAAATAACATTGTAAATATTTTCAAAAAAATAAGTTGACGGACTATTGGAAGTTACTGACCCATTTTAACTGCTTGAGCATTGATCTGTATATATACTTTAAATGTAATACAATGTAATATACCTCAACGTTTTCTTCGTTGCCGTCTTCATATTGTGACATCTTTGCAATCTGATTTTCCTGACTATCATCGCCGTGATTAATCCGTTGCTGAGTGATCCTAAAATTATCAATAATTAATTTAGTTATGGTCTTGTATTTTCTAAGAGCTATAATTTGAAGGTGAAAAACTAAACTCTTTACCGTCTACTTTTACGTTTCGGTGCAATTATTTATCATTATTAGGTGCAGTAACAATAATTTTGAGGCAAAATATAGGAAACATTGCCAATTAAGATAAAGATTTCAAAAAATCATCTTTACTTGAAATCACGTACTTAATTTCGACTAGTGACTGATAGTTCCAAAAAAAAATAATCTACAAGATTGAAAAAAGCTTACCCGACGTCAGGGTTCCCTTGCTTTACGGCAGTTGCGGCAAAGCTAGTTTCTGCTTCATGTAGGTGTGGTTCTTGCAGAGAGACCTCGGCGTTGAGGTTCAGAGGCTGCAGTACTCGTCTTATATTTTGGTTACTGAAAAAAGTGATCCAATTACTGTTATGCAAAGTGGCACCAGTGGCTAGTGATGACATATGGAACTGAAACGTGGTCGCTTACTATGGGCCTCATAAGAAGGCTCAAGGTCACCCAAAGGGCAATGGAGAGGGCTATGCTGGGAGTCTCTCTGCGTGATCGCATCAGAAATGAGGCCATCCGCAGTAGAACCAAAGTAACTGATATAGCCCTCCGAATCGCTAAACTTAAGTGGCAGTGGGCGGGGCACATTGCACGTAGGACCGATGGCCGTTGGGGCGGAAAGGTTCTCGAGTGGGGACCACGGACCGGAAGGCGTAGCGTGGTTAGACCCCCCACAAGGTGGACTGATGACCTGGTAAAGGTCGCGGGAGTCCGCTGGATGCGGGTGGCGCAGGACCGGTCATTGTGGCACTCTATGGGGGAGGCCTATGTCCAGCAGTGGACGTCTTTCGGCTGATATGATGATGATGATGAAAGTGGCACCATGGGTCTGTAACAGCTCCATGGTGGCCCACTCCCGTTCCTCCGGACTATATGGATTGACATGGGGTTTCAGTATTTACCTATAATACATATGATAACAAGAGTGGACCACTTCCCATACCACATCCACATATAGCCTTTCATCTAAAATTGATGAATCATTCGTCAAAAACTACAAAATTCAAATAGTTATTGAGCAAGTAGGCCTCTAGAGACCTAGGGCTCTTTTACATGTCAGAGTTTACAAATACATTTACAATGATCGTTAAGTGACACATGATATATAAATTAAAAAACAGTAAAAATAATGGAGATATAAAGGGTCACGTGGCCCAAATAATTAATTTTACATTTAAAAGGTCTCCAATCATAGTAAGAAACACAGTTCTTTTTGGACAAGTAAATGGTCTCCAAATGTCAAAACGAAAGTACTTAGAAGTACTTACTTAGAAAACATATCTCACGACAGGATACTGTTAAGCTAATAATCTTTAAACTAATGCTACATCGCAACATCTGTCATTGGTTGGTTAAAAATTGCGGTACCACAGTCAAAAATTAATCGCCCATACATACATAAATAGCTGTAACACTTTTACAGCTTCTAATGTAAAATAATAGATATCCCCCGAGAAAATGGCCTACAAAATGAAAAATACCGAAGTGTCAACCCTAGACGCTGGATAACCCGGATATAAAGTGTTACGATGATTTCTTAAATGTTCCACGAAATTAGGTCTTGTAAAAAATAGGGTAGATTGAAGAGATAATAATAAAACGCTCATACAAATATCGCGTCCTAATACGGCGAAACATGGAAGAAAAAAAAACAATTCAATAAAATAATTAATATCTTTGTAACCAATGTACCTAGAGAGGTCGAAATTACCTCTAAATGTATGTCTTTGAAGGGTTTATCTAGCACTTTGATCAACAGGAAAGTTTATTTAATAATTTGCAATATGGGGGCGTCCACAAATTACGTAACGCAAATTAAAGGGAGGGGGGGGGGGGGTTCCGCCCAAGCGTTACGGTCCTGTTACGTTGGGGGTGGGGGGGGGGGGGTTGTCAAGGTTTGCCTTACGTGACGCACGATTTTTTTATTTATAATAGTATACATAAAAAAAAATACATTTTCACATCCCTAATTTGCGGTATTCCTCTGAGAAAACATCGCATATTTATGACCCTCACTTGCGGCTCGGGCCTCATACATCTGCGATATCGGCCTTTCTTTGTTTTACAACCCTTGTATCGTAAATTAGCTATTACAAAACACTCGTTACTTACCGGAATTGAAGGGGGGGGGGGCGGGGTCCCAAGCTAAGCGTGACGGTCCTGTTACATGGGGGGGAGGGGGTTGAATATTTAAGAATTTTGCGTTACGTAATTTGTGGACGCCCTATATAATTTATTTCTTAGTATCCGGGTTTCAAAAATCAGATTTTCAAAGATGTATTTCCTAAAAAACTACACTTATTAGAAACGCAGGAGTTTTAGTCTCGCATTTGGAATGATCTAAACTACAGTAATTTGTAATAAAATGGGGATGTCACTTTTTTAGCTTCTATAAAACACTAGCTTCGGTTCGGGCCACAAATACCTGCGATCTGGGACATTTACGAATTTACGCCCTAGGTACGTAATGTAAGTACTATTTTTATTCTTAGGTGCTATGAGTACATAAGGCCGCGGGACGACGCCAACGGCGGGCAGCGGCGAGCGACACGATCAAAATGTATAGACTTGAATGAACCTGTCCGAAAGACAGCGGCGGCCCGCTGCCTGCCCCGCTTTCTGCCCCTAATACCTCTAGTACCTATAGCCTCGTAAGTCCCCATGTAGTTACTTGTTATAAGTAGGTACAACTACAAATCGAGTTTGATGCGATGCGATGAAGCTACTCAAAATAATAGATAGATACCCAGCGTCAATGTCAGTCCGTTTCACGGCAGATACTATGTTATCTGGCATCTCTGGCTGTTGACGCTTTTCTGCCTTTATT
The DNA here is from genome assembly GCA_905163555.1 of Notocelia uddmanniana. NCBI lineage: Eukaryota > Metazoa > Arthropoda > Insecta > Lepidoptera > Tortricidae > Notocelia > Notocelia uddmanniana. The sequence goes on along the minus strand of LR991063.1, from coordinate 14,455,890 downwards.
TTATGGCTAAAAAATTAAAAATTATTCAATTTAGAAAAGTAAATTATTACTTGAATAGGTACTTATAAAACGTAGAAAGAAAACTCCAAGGACATAAATAGGTAACCTACTATGCATTTATCTTCACGTTGAAATAATATTGTAGGTAATATTTTTTGCTTTTCTAAGGCCGATATTAGAATATCATAAAATATAATCCTATTTGACAGCATGCGTACAATTATAATCATATATTTGAAAGAAGAAAGAAAGAAAGAAACATTTATTCACAGACACAGAATACACACATATATGACAAAAATGATAACAGAAGAAAAACATACACACAAAACAATACACATAAAATGTGTCCCCGCAGCAGTGAAAAGGACACCGGCTCAGCATTATGCTGAGGTGTCAGACACCACAGCGCTGATTTTCAGACAGTAGGTACCGCCGGTGTCTCACGGAGCGCCATACAAATATACTACATAGATTACTACTATAATATTCATCGAAACAAACGATTCTTCGCAAAAAAATAAAAATAGAAATAAAATGTAAAATAATGAATAAGGGTGACGCCTGGTGACTATAGTTACCAAAAGCAAGTGAGTAGATGAAAATATGACAAAAAGCTACTACTACTTACATACAGCATCTGTATTATAAAAACAAAGTAGGAAGTTAAAAATATTTGTAATATATGTTGTTATTACACCGTAATGGGTTCTTCATATTTAGCCGGTTCCTACATCTATGATCATATTTCTATGATAGTTTAATATCGGCCTAAAGTAAAACAAATAGCAGGTATAAAATAATACGCATACAGTCAGTAAGAAAAAAACAAGAAAGAAGTGTGCAGTAGAGGATTCGAACTCTAAACCTCATCGGCGTTGCATACTTTAGGCAAATGCTTGCAGTCTGAGCTATAATAACGCTGATGTTTGCGACGAAATTTCGGTATAACATGTATACTGAAATGTTAAACTTTCTCTAACATCATGTTATCATATTACATGTTAGTAACATGTACTCTGAAAATCTTGAAATGTGTATACCTAGTTTTAATGAAAAAATAATACCACTTCTATTTCATTATCATTAGGTACAAACAAAATATTACTCACGCCAACTGAAGATGTTGTAACAACCGTTTCTTCCGTTTTGACCCCTTCGGCATTGTTATACCAGTAACAAAACAACCACACGCGCACACGAAATGTACACAAAATTAAACACTAGGAAAATAGTAGGGCGCAGCGTCAATTCGGCACACGTCTCACCTGCGTAATCGTCGGATCGACACTGCCCCGTCGCCCGCGCAGGCACTCGTAATATAGTTACGTCGCGAAATAGAATTTTGCTGATTTTTTTGAAAATTATAACTAAACTTATAGAAAAGGCTTGCATAGCGTGTTAGGCGTTTTCATAAGGAACAATTTGGCATAGGTTTTGGGTCGATTAAAGGTTTATTGAGAGACTAGATACGTAATCATTATTTTTATAGACCTCTCTGTAAAAATTCATAATTAAATACATAAAAATATATTCAAATTTCCGAATGCTAGAAAGTGTTAAGGAGGAACTAAACTATCATATGTACATGTTTCGTAAGTTAATTTCACCATTCCAGGGACTAGATACACAACAAAAACCATGAAAAACCGTTAATTTTTGCTTGGAGCCCCTTAAGAGAAAATGGATAAAGAAAGATTTTTAAGTTTTGTTAAACCGATGATTAAGTATGATGATATAGTATAAGAAGCTCTTTTGACCTACTAAGTTAAATAAACTCTAACAACAAGTGCCTATTAACATGGAACATTGTTATGCAATTTGCTATAAACTTTCTTCATAGAATCTACAGAACATTAATAGTACATTACGATACAAGGGTTGTAAAACAAAGAAAGGCCGATATCGCAGATGTTTAAGGCCCGAGCCGCAGGCGAGGGTCATAAATATGCGAGAGAGGGCTTTCTGTTTTACGACCCGTGTTTCGTACACAATTTTACGTCACCACTGTGCCAAAAAGTGGGTTATTCCGGACGCGCAGCGTGCGGAAAAACGCGCTTTTTGGCAAGGTGTGGTGTAAACGTTATTTAAACTCTTATTGCGTTATTCATAAACGTATTGCCCCCATCTTTCGTTTTGATATAGAGAGGGACAAACGACGATCATGAACGTGCTAACTTTGACAAACGTTCATGAATTACGCCATTAATATATACTTAAATAGTTAAAACACTAATCAGTCTAAAATACAGGTCAGTCAAATTATGTCATATATAAATTAGTTACTTATGAGAATTAAAATAATCATTATTATGTCTCAATTATTAAAAAACACACAAAATCTTTTGCATCGACAACATCATTACCGCAACAAACCTTTTTGTCCAGAGTTCGTTTTACAGACCCTCCGATCCCGTCTGCAACGTTTTTACCGTGACCATACTCATAAAATGACCATGTCGTATATTTGAGACCATATTTAGCTGTAAAATAAGCTAATAAATAAAAAAAAATTTTTGGCGGTATTGTGACGATGGCCCGTCCGAGAAAAAATGAATTACTGTCGTATCCGGGATTTTTTGCTTTATCATATCAAGTATAGGAATTAAATGTGCCCAAATTGCTGCTGGCTTATGACTCGTGTTATCCAATATGGTGCAAAGAGATTGCGAATTGTCTTTCCAGAATACCATCCCTGTATGCAAGGATATTTGACGATTAGACGCTCCATAATAGATTGGACTTCGTTCGCCAGCTTTGCATCGTAATTTTCGGAAAAATCACAGACAATTAGGGCTTCATTTTGTTATAATCCTGTTATAGTCTTTTGATACTGTGCTTGCTGGTGTCTTTTTCGTACTGATTTTTCAAGTCATTTAAGGTTCCAGTTTTCGTAACCTTTGCTGTTTTCTTAGTACGCATTTCTTTCGTCGTTTCACCATCATTTTTCTGATAGATATGATCTACTCTTTCCCACTGTGAACATTCGACTGGTTGATCTAATCTGTCATCACTGGTTACTTCATAGATAACATTTATGTTTTTGCATTGTCGGCATTTATTCCAAATGCAATTATAATTGTTCGGGTCACAAGATACTTTGCTCATAATTTCTTTAATGCCGCCAGTGACTAATTCATGTTTAACCATTGCAGTGTGCAAGAAACCGAAGTTACTATGTTTGATGCACAAGCACGTATTTCTTGAGCTTAATCCAGGCGACAAGACATAAAATGGTTTGTGCTTGTAAAATGTCGTGAATCCATAACGCCCACCTTCACTTTTATATTTTTTACGTTTGTATTAACCAGTGTATCTAGTAAATAACGTATCTGAACTTTTTCTTTGTTTTTAGTCCGTTTTTCTTTTTTCCCTGCCGTATTACGGCTGGCGTCGTCTTTCAAGTAAAATTGCGTTATTTCTTTTATATCAGATCGTCGTATTTTTTTTGGCTTGACTCTGGCTTTAAACTTCAGTCCTAACGTTTTCTAAACTAAGTTTTTTTTCCGAATTCCTTACCAACTTTCGCATAACTGTTTTTTCTTTCTTGCTACAATAACTCTGATATGTTTTACTATTGTGCTTTCTAAAATTACTTGTCTTGCTTTCAATTTTTCTATCTGTATGTGTAGATTATCGTTAGTTTTTTGCATTTCTTTTTTGGACCTTTGATTTTTTTTCTATTAGTTTCCTTTTGAGTGATAATAGTATCGTTATAGGCTGTGATACGCCTACATTTGTTTGATAAAAGTTTACATTTCTTTCGCAATCTTTTAATCATCTTTTTGTTGTCAGGTTGTCTACTCGTGTCATGAGACGTACGATAATATTCAATCGTTACCACGTTTTCCGGTAAAGCTACTTGAGACTAACGCAGAGCATTAGTGCTTATTAAAATTAAGGACCCCTTTAATTAATTATTAAGAAAAACAGATTGTGCAACCCCACTGACCATCCTCCATGGTCACCCTACATAGACCACGTGACTTGCAACACGTTGTTTTCCTAAATATAAAGGAATCTACGGAACTTGGAACCCATTTAGATCTCAATTCTTTTGTCGGTGAAGACGACAACCAAGCATTGCATATATTCTTAATATTGAACTTGGCTCCCATTTTCACATTTATGTTTTTGATGCGATATCATTTCTTTTTGTCAATCTTCACCAAATGTTTGTATGTGTGTTTTTTAAGAGCGAATGCACCTCAAATATTTGAAGAACTCCCTCGATTTCTCCAGGAACCCATGATCAGATTCTTACCTGATAACTATGGGACTAATCCTGAAGTATACCGTTTCAAACAAAAAAATAATTTTCTAAATCGGTTAATAAATGACGGAGTTCTGAGGTAGCCTAGCATAAATAAAAAGAATAATAAAACTAATTAAAAAAACACAGTTTTCGGATTTTTTCTGGTGTACATACACAATTACCAAGCTGCATGCTAAATTTCAGCTTTCTAGGTCACCTGGAAGTGGGTTAGGTTTTTGATTACTAGTCAGTCAGTCAGTCAGTGGTAAAAATGCCGTTTTTTGGAATTTAATATCTCAATAACTATAAAACCTATATTTACGAAATTTGGGGCTCTAGTTATTCTAGAGGATCTTAATACATGTACCAAATTTCTTTTATTTTTATTTTAGATAGATTTGGAGTTATTAGGGGGTCAAAAGTGGCTCCAAACGGTTCGTGTAAAATAAAAATAACACACGGCTGCTCTCTGCCAGTTCCTGGGGTGAACTTGGCGGTACTTCTCTTAACACATCTGGAACCACATTTATCAGATATTGGTGATAGCTTTGTCCATTTAGTCGTCCTTAGATGAAATATGGTCCAATCAATGCATCATTAAGTATCCCTGCCCACACATTAAGGCTAAACCTTACTTGATAGACATCTCTCCGCGTAACATGTGGATATTGTCAGTCCATAGTATGTTTGTCTCCAGGTTCCTTAACAACCACCTGCACATGGCCCTCCTTTTTGCATAATCAGCCAACATGAGATCTTGGACTGGTTGGAAGTGGTATGAATGTTGTCCTGATGCATTAAGCAGCCGGCAGACGTAATATTGGCTTACGTGAAAGAGACGTGCCGCAGCTCTTGTACTTGCTAGTGGATTACGATTAAAAAATAATTGAATGTTTCCGTACAGCCTATCCGGATGAAATCGTGGTCGACCGCGGGCCTGACCGTGCATAAGCACCGGCCATAATCTCGAAGGTTTTGCACCGTCCTTATAATTAAATTATGTCTCGGCACCGGCGACTCGGGATAATACCTTCTTCTGAATAGTTCTTGTGATTGACCAATTCTGCCTGTCTGAGCGTACAAAGATACTATATCAAACCTCTGTATGTTCGGGTATGGATACGGCGGAGGCATTGTAATCACATTGTCAAAGTCAAAGTCAAAGTCAAAATATTCTTTATTCAAATAGGCCTAGCAACAAGCACTTTCGAATCGTCAGTTATAACATGTATTAACATATATATTAATTAATTATTTAGAGCAATTTATTGATGCTATTATTATTCTTCAAAATAAATATTGTTGTTGTAGACATGTCAAAGTAAGAAATTATTTTGTAGTAAAATTCACAATAGGATCGTCAAAAAATAAATAATAATAATAATAGAAAAATATATAAAAAATAGAAATCTAGACAGTTTCTAGAATAAAATCAAAAATAAAAAGATCATATTAATATCTAACGCCATAATGATTAATTCATTAATATTTCAGTCACAATTAATCCCACGGTGTTTTATCATTCATGTAGTCATGTGTGCTATAATATGCTTTCGATATGAGTTGACGCTTTACATAATTTTTAAATTTATTAATAGATAATTCAGTTACATTTCTTGGAAGCTTATTATAAAACTTCGCACCATTACCCATGAATGATTTTCTAATTTTCTGTAGGCGAGTGGTGGGCACCGCGAGTTTGTGTTTATTTCGAGTATTAATATTATGTATGTCACAGTTCTTCCTGAAATTTACAATGTTTTTATGTACATACACAATATTATCATAGATGTATTGACAATGCAATGTCATTACATTAATGTTCTTGAACTTATCTCTAAGTGAGTCTCTATGGTTCATTTTATATATTGCTCGAATAGCCCTCTTCTGCAGAACAAAAATGGTATTAATATCTGAAGCACTGCCCCATAGTAAAATACCATACGACATAATACTGTGGAAGTAACTAAAATATACTAATCGAGCTGTCTTCACGTCTGTCAGTTGGCGGATCTTGCTCACGGCAAAAGCTGCAGAACTCAGTCTATTCGAGAGATTAGCAATATGGGGACCCCATTGGAGTTTGGAATCTAATGTTAATCCAAGAAAAACTGTACTATCCACTAGTTCCAATTCCTCATCTTTCACAATGACACTTGTTTGATTGTGCTTAACGTTAGTCGTGACAAACTTGATACATTTGGTCTTTTTCTCATTTAACAATAAATTGTTGACATTGAACCAATTAACTACTTTAGAAATAGCATTGTTTATATCTATATTAGCTTGTTGCTGTCGTTTGACTTTGAATATAAGAGAGGTATCGTCTGCAAACAATACTATATCATGGTGGGTCTTTACGAGGTATGGCAAGTCATTTATGTAGATAAGGAATAGGAAAGGTCCCAATATTGATCCCTGCGGTACACCCATCGAGACCACTGATCCTGGAGATCGCTGTCCATTCACATCGACCCTTTGTATTCTACCATATAGATAAGATTTTAGCAAATTCAGTGCCGATCCTCTAACTCCATAGTAGTGCAGTTTCCTGATTAATGTTTCATGACATACGCAGTCGAAGGCCTTGGACAAATCGCAAAAAATACCTAAGGCATCCTGTGACTCTTCCCAGGCATCGAATATATGTTTAGTTAGCTCAACAGCCGCGTCGGTTGTCGAGCGACCCCGCGTAAAACCAAATTGCTTATTATGCATTAAATTGTTTGCATTAAAATGTCTTATTAATTGGGACAAAACTAATTTTTCAAAAATTTTACTAAATGTTGGCAGCACAGATATTGGTCTAAAATTAGTGGGGTCAGAAGTGCTACCTGATTTAAATAAAGGAGTTATTTTACTATGTTTCATTAGATCAGGAAACTCACCGCAGTCAATACTGTTATTAAATACAACTACCAAGTCAGGCGCTATGACTTCTATTAGAGATTTGACAGCATGGACAGAGACTCCCCAGAGATCACCAGTTTTTTTGACATTAATTGATTTAAACGCCTTTATTACATCTGGGGTACTAACATATTCAAAATGAAGATTTCCACTACATTCTGAGGCGTTATCTTTTAACAATGTAACGGCAGACGAAGGTGAAGAATTTAATGTCTTTGTTGTGGATACTGGTATCTCAGTGAAAAATTTTTCAAATTCTGTTGCTACTTCTAAACTTGAATCTATAATTATGCCATCAATTTTTAGTTTAAGATTATTCATTTTGTGCTTTGATCTACCAGTTTCCACATTAATTAATTTCCATGTTGTTTTGATAATGTCCGAACTATTTGTAATTTTCTGGCTTATAAAATTACGTTTAGCTATATGACAATCTATTTTAAATTTCTTAGAATATTGTTTGACATGTTCCTTAAATTCATCACTCATATTAAACCGGCGTTCCTCATATAAAGCATACAGTGCTTGTCTACGTTTATGTAAGTCCTCAGTAGCCCACTCACTAAAAACTGATGTCCCACCAACCACGACCGATTTGGATGTAAAAATCGCATTATAATGTTTCATAAAAGTGTGAAAAAATGAATTGTACATTTCGTTTGGACTCATATCGGAAGACAGAAAGGGTAGCGCCTGGACTAGACTTTGCTTCATTCGTTCCATACGGCCCGTGGTTACTGGTACAATAGTTATTTGTTTCCTCAGGGTATTTCTTCTTAATGTCTCAAATACCATTAATTGACCTAAGTGATCTGATTCTAATTTACTGATTACACTTTTAGTGATTGGAATAATATTAGTGAAAATGTTATCTATACAGGTGGCGCTTGTAGCAGTGACTCTAGTAGGCTCCGTAAATATATGACTCAAATTACAAGATTTGAAAAGATTCAACAATCTGATACTTGTTGTTGAATTTTCTAAAATGTTTACATTGAAGTCTCCGCATATAAGTAATTTCTTACTAGAGAGTGATATTTTAAGTAGCACGGATTCCATTATGCTTTCAAAAAGGTCAAAATTACTTAATGGCGGCCTATACACACAGACAACAATAAATTGCTCTAATTCTACTGCACTTATTTCTATGGTCCGTTCAACAGACAAGGATACAATGTCCTTACGTTCCTTAAATTTTAATTTATTATGTAATATTATTAATGACCCACCATGTATGGAACTAAGTCTGGTGAACGAACTTCCCACCTGGTGGTTATTAAATTGAGGCATTAATTCATTATTTTTTAACCAATGTTCAGTTACACACAATATTTCAATATTATAATCATTCAAAAAGAGTTCAATCTGTAAGTCTTTTCCTCTAATAGACTGAATATTTTGGTGAACCAGGTGCATATATTTTCCATGATGGCAGTATCTTTCATTAAATTTATTAATAACTAAATTGCCAGAGTTTGAGTACTCCATTGTCTTAAAATCTAATTTAAATGATTGGTTAAAACTGGAACCAATTCCAACTGTATATTGAACTGCTCAATAGGAGCAGAGTTATGTGCCAAATTCTTGGCAGAAATGTCAAATAAATAGGATAGTGACAAAGCTATTTGTCTTTTATAATAATTACAAAGGTAAAACTTACCTTTAGTCAATAAATTGTGTTTACCAACATATTTGTTAGTGTCAATTATGCTAAACTTACTACTATATGTACAGAGATTATGCAGAGCTATATTCAAATTATATCTAGTGTCATTTTCTGCCTTTGAAATCTGATGACAATAGGGGAATGTGAACATAATAATTTCTTTTACAGTTAATGTGTCCAATTTTTCAAAAAAATTAATTAAATTGTGTTTGTTCACATTTCCTCTGTTACCCATAAGAATAAGCAGTGTTGTTTTAGAATGAATACTATTATCACTCATAATTTGATGTGACATATTATCAAGGCTACTATAAGGCAGACAATTGCTTATTGCGCTAAGCCCTGTTAAGTGATCGCTTAGATATGTGCCCATATTACTTCCAAACTCATCACAGTACATAATTACATTAGGTGTGTTCGTTTCTGAAGTGTGGAAGGAGCTATTATTATTTTGTTCTTGTGGAGGTACACTGGCACAAAGGTGTGGGTTCGATGGACCATCTGATAAATGACCACTCATTTGTTTACATAAACATGACTGGCCATTGGTCAGTGACTCAAACCGTTCCGAGTTATAATTAATTTGTGTTATTAAATCATCCATGGCTAATGAATATTCATTAATAACTTTTTTTGAATTTTCATTCATCCTATCTAAAGATTTTATTGAGTCCTCCAACTTATGAATTTTTAATTTCAATATCTGTGTGTCAGTTTCATATTTTGATCTACTATTTTTCAACTGAGCAGAATATATATCCAACTTATCCACTAAATTCACATTAATTTTGCTAAATCTCAAGTTCTTGAAAAACAATTTATTCCGTTTTGACAACTTTTGTGTTTTTTTTATGAATCTGTTCAGTCTAAGATATTTCTTTAGTTTATTACCGCTGCAATGTTCTAACCCTGATGTGTTAGAATCATTGGTTAAATCTATAGTAACCACAGGATTATCAATTGCAGAGGTAGCCAACTTTGAGTCGGGCCCGACCAGTTCCTCGAATAAACTCTGCGTGTGAGCCTCTGCAGCTTTAGTTTGGGCTTCCTGTAGGTCGTAGATTTTTTCGTGGGCATCATGTAGCGCTCTCTCCAGTGAGTTAATGTCCTTCAAAGCCTCTTCATATGCAGCACCACACTCAGTAAACCGGTCTACCGTCTCCTGAAGCCGGGCCCGCTCAGAATTTACATCATTGTAATCACTTTCTAAGGAACATAAATCTTTTTTTAACTTATCTCTGCTATCAAGTACTAATAATAGTTCCTTCTCACTGTCCTCTCTCTCACCAAGCAATTGAGCACACAATTCCTTGGATGTTTTTAGTTCAAGCAAGGTAAGTTGAAGTTTATCAGTTTCCTGCTGGCGAGCCGCAGCAGCTGCTCTGCGAGTTAGCATTATTGTTTTTCTTTAGTTAAGCACAAAAACAAAACAAGGAATTGCTTACTAAAACTAAGCGAAATTACAGTTAGGTACTTACATGAAATTCTGGCGTCTCACTATGCCCATACACTGCCTTTCAATACAATTCTGTACAATGATTTACGCCTTGTTATACACACAATTAAACAAATAATTAATAAAGCAAGCAAATAGGACTGCGAAACGAACACAGATTTCAAATCCAGGCTCCAACGTACAAACGTCCGTTGACAGCTTCAAATACACGAGTGCCCGGGCACTGTACTAAGGAATTATATATTAAACTAACACTGGTGTCGCTTATTTACTCTATTTTCACCATTCGAATTTACTTTTAATCGTAAAATATTAATTATTATATTAAAATTAATCAGCTGATACAACTTTGACGTTTGACGTTGGCGAGTGTTGCCACAGATTCCTTTGATCGAAATAAAATAATTATTTTATGAATAAGTATGAGAAATACTATGTTGACAATGTCGAAGATGTTGACGTTATTGACAGGACATGGCAAAATAATATCCAGCCAGCTTTGATATTGAGAGATTAAATATCTACTTTTGAAATTTTCATGACATGTGCGAAACATAATGTAGGGGGACCAATAATTTTAATAAATTAGGATAAAACAAGTTAAAAATAAACAAAATCAAAACGTGCTTAATTTAGGATTAATAAGACTGTAAGTTATTGTTAATTATGTTTAGACTTAGAAAAAAATATTTCGATTCACTATTTAAAATTCAACCTGTATTATATCGTTTCCAAGTAGTATTTAACGGTTACAGTCGGGGAACACATTAAAAAATTTAAAGGCTTCGCGGCACCCTGTAGACACTAATAAATACTTCAGCAGTCAAAACTTCGCGTACCTGTTTAGATCCGTCAGCCAAACCGACAGTCCGTTGGATCGGCGTGAAGGTAACGCCGGACGACGTAAATATGTTGTGCAGCGCGGGCTCGCCACGCTTTGTGATGCGTCGGTGTCCAGGCAAGCGACTCCCGGTCGGCTTGCTATGGACACACTGACTAATGGGCGAGAGCTGTCGACGCATTCTAGCGATTGCAAGTCGACAACAGCAGTTTGTTTGAGTTTGTTGCAATTGTCACATTTAGATCGCAGTTGTGCGATCTAAATCTAGTCATAACTTTCCCAGCATTAGAGCGCATCCAGTGATCACAAGCCGTATTAACTGCTTTTTTTAAAGGCCCAAAGATAGCACGGTCCATCGGTTGCAGCTTAATAAATAATAAATAAATATTATTCAGGGGAAATGTCAGTAAAATTATACCATTTGCCCTGCAGAACTCGATGTTTTTTCAGAGCTATGTGCGAATAATAATTATCTAGGAGCAGCAGTGCTTAATGTTCTTTTGATGGTCTAACATTATTTTTAAAATGCTCAAGTAAGAACAAAATATCACCCTCCTGCATCCATCCAGATCCATTAGCTGTTTCAACCGAACCAGTTGGGCCATCATGTATGAAATGCTCTTGGAATCTCTTACGTGGAAAGATGAACATAGGCGGCATTTAATTACGTATAACGTTCCCAGCCAAAGCAAGCGTGACCAACAGGGGCGGATCTTGAATTTGTGGGGCCCTGGGCTAATACTGCTTAGGGGCCCTACCTAATTACTCAATAATTGCCATTTTGACCAGAAACTGTTTTCTGTAGTGATGTAATGTAATATATGTTAAGTACAGGAAGAAAATAGGAAAACAATATATTTTATTTATTTATTTATTAAAACATTGTTTACTGCAAAATAAATTGACAGGTTATAAATGGTTATATAAATTATAAAGCAACTTTTCTGCATTTTTGTGCTGAAAATTCTTTTATTTGGTCATCGCACTGTAGGTCCTTTGTTAAATCGCAATTTATCGAAAGAACTGATAAATGATTTAGTCGATAGTTCGACATTGTTGTCCTGTATTTGTTTTCTATATAAGACATCCTGGAAAAAGAACGCTCCGCTTCACAGCTAGTGATCGGCATCGTTAAAAAAATCTTTAAGATGGTATAGCAGTTTGGGAAAACATCAACAAGTTTCTTTTCATAAATTAGCCAAAAAATTTCACTGCAAGAGGTGTAAGACTCTGTCTTAGACTGCAGTAAGTAAGATTTTAACTGAATGCACTCATTCATTAAATGGTCGTCTACGTCATTTGGATAATAATCAATAATATTACGTACACTTTCCAGATCTATGTGTTCTTGATTTTTGTCTTGCAAGTCCATTAAAAATTTAAATTTTTTGCTATAGGTCTCATAGGCTTGGCTTCTAATATTTAAATCCATAATCATCTTATCCAACGCAACATTAAGCGTGTCTCTTTTAAATTTTTCTGCGCCGTTTACTGAGACTTTATCTGTAGATTTATCTGAAAATTTTGAAGTAATGCGTCTCTTATTTATGTCACTGTAGTCTGTTCCCACACTAGTACTTAATTTTTTAGCTTTCTCTTCGTATTCCTTTAGCTTCTGATCTGATTGTTGCCTTATGTTTTTCACGAACTCTTTTAATGACACAATTAACTTATTGCCTTCACCAATGTCTAAACCAGAGCTCTGTACTTTTTTATTAACTACATTAAATCTCTCCAAAATTTCTTCCCAAAAAACAATCAAAATTGCAGTTTCTAGTTTCGCCAGTTTATTAAAATAAATTTCGTAGTTCAACGGGTAGTGATCAACGGGACTCAATCAGCAGGGACAACGGTTGCTATTGGAGTTCCTCAAGGATCAATTCTGGGACCATTTCTGTTTCTTGTTTATATCAATGATTTACCAAACCTTGTGAAAGATAAACATGATATAGTGCTATTCGCAGATGATACGTCGCTCATCTTCAAAGTGGGCCGCAAAGAGAAAGACTTTGACGGTATTAATGAGACACTAAGTACTGTTGTGAACTGGTTTACAGCAAATAATCTACTGTTAAATTCCAAGAAAACAAAGTGCATCAAATTCACTCTGCCTAATGTCAAGGAGGCAAACAATTCCAATATCACATTGAAGTCTGATGAACTGGAATTTGAAGAGAGAACAGTGTTGTTAGGAGTCACCTTAGATTCAAAACTGCAAAGGCACGCGCATATTGCCACTCTGGCTGGCAAACTTAGTTCTGCGGCCTATGCAGTAAGACGTATTAGACAGTTGACTAACGTTGAGACGGCCAGGCTGGTGTATTATAGTTACTTTCATAGTGTTATGTCCTATGGAATCCTTTTGTGGGGAAAAGCGGCAGACATCCAGACCATCTTCGTGCTACAGAATCGAACTGTACGCTCCATTTACGAACTAAAGGCCAGGGAATCCCTCAGAGAAAAATTTAAGGAGGCAAATATTCTTACTGTAGCATCTCAATATATTCTTGAAAATATTATGTATGTTCGGAAAAATCTTCATGAGTTCAAACTTAACAGTGATATCCACGACTACAACACTAGAAGTAAACACAAGATTGCAGTGAAAGCCAGTCGTCTCCGGAAGGTTAGCACGTCGTTCGTGGGGAACTGTATACGATTTTATAATAAAATACCCACCGAAATAGTTAATATGCCACTGAGTAAATTTAAGTCTCATATTAAACGTTATTTGCTAAGCCAGGCCTATTATGCTGTCAACGATTTCTTAAATGATAAAAATGCTTTTAAGCCAGTGATAGTATAATCTTGTTAGTTAAAATATATATACCTATGCTTCACTTAGCCTATTTCCTTGTACAGCTCTTTCGTTGCGTTTTATGAAACATGATGCTGTTTCTTGCCGAACAGTTGTTTTAATCTTTTATATTATTTATTGATGTCCGGCAGCCTGAATATGTCATGCTCGCTTAAAAGGCTTTGCTTACGGTGGCGTCGTTGATCGGGTCGCCACCTTCCCTAACAAATGGTCGAGGGAGGCGATGGCTGAGATACGCGTCATACTCGTGATCGGGTGCTGTTTGTGGAGTCCGGTCTGTTCATGCTTGCAAGGGCATGATTAATACCCTAATACTAATGTTATTTTATTGGAGATTGACGAGAGACATCATCCTGTTTTGGATTAATTTTATTGTTATTGACGCTTAGAGACCTTATACATCTCTGAGAATATTAAATTACTTAAGTGCTATTTTCATTTACTACTTATTTTAATTTAGACGCTTAGAGACCATGTACATCTCTAAGGACTTAGGAATAATGGACGCTCAGAGACCATATACATCTCTGAGATATTAAATTTATTGTATATACTTTTGTGTATTCGGACAGAGACCGTATATATAGGTCACTAATTTTTTTTATTTTTTATATAATGTATTATAAGTTAATTTTAATTGAATATTGTGAGTTTGTTAATCACTATAGTTTTAAAATCATTATTATTATTGTCTACTTTTTTTAGTTCTGCAATTCTGTTTTGAAAACATTATAATTTACATTGTCAATTTATTTAATTGTATAATTCATGTGTTGACTTGTAAAAGTGCCCTTGTGGCCTATTTGCAGAATAAAATTTTTGATTTTGATTTTGATTTGTGCCTCTTTTCGGAAATCAACTTTTTCATCGTCATTTTCGCCGAAACTATTGAGAATTTTCATAATGCCATCATAATTACTTTTCAAAGCTCTGACAGCATCAAAGTGACAAGACCATCTGGTTTGGCTTAAACTTTTTAACGTAAATTTTAGTTTTATTTCACGATTACAGTTCCCACCTATGGGTCGAAGCAGAGAAGAAAACGTATATTTTTTGCACTATTCCAAAAAAAATTACAATTTCGGTTGCAACCTTCACGGATTCTTGACCAACTAGGTTAAGGGAATGCGCAGCACATGGTACGTAATCCGCGGATTTATTTTTTTCTTTTAGTAGTGCTTGTACACCATTGTAGATTCCGGCCATATTAGCAGCGTTGTCATATGACTGTCCCCTGCAATTATCCAGTAGTAGTCCATTTGTTTCCAAAAAGGCTTGTAGAATATTAAATAAATATAAGCCGGTATGACTACTAATTTTAATAAAAGATACACATCTTTCATACACTTTTCCCCGAAAACAGTATCGTAATACAATAGCAAGTTGGTCATCGTGAGACAGATCTGGGGTTGAATCCATGATAATTGAATAATACTTTGTGTCGTCGTTATTTATTTCAGTTATAATTTGTTTAATTATCTGTTTACCCATAATCTCAATTATTTCCTCATATACCGTTTTTGATAAATATGATATTACAGGGTTTGGTCGCAGCTCTCGTGGTTCAATATGTTCACGTATGAATGGGTCGAATTCTGCCAATAGCTCTAGAGCACCCATAAAATTATTATTATGTGGAGAACCAAATACTTCCTCGGAACCTCTAAGTGCTAAGCCTCTTATACTCAAAAATTTTAGCACTGCAATAACCCGTTTTAGAACATTGTGATAATATTCTGTTTCTTTATTTAATTGCTCCTGAAGCTGCTTGTCTAAAACAGACTTATTTTCTTTTCGTGTCAACCACACTAACATTGAATTCTTATGTTCATTAGAATTTTCATGATTTTCTAAACAAAATCCTATGTGTTTCCAATCAGAAAATCCGGTTGTGTATTGAGAAGGAGTTTTAGAAAAAAGTTTTGCAAGTCAAACAAAAAACAGTACCAACCCTTATTGAATAACATAACCAAGATCTTTCCAGTAATTGGCCATTTTTCATTTTTCTAGTGAAATACCTATTTGGAAAAGATCTGTTATGTTCTTTATATTTCTTCATTGAAGCTGAATATATATTCTTCGGATCTTTATTTTGAAAGTCAGTCATTTCATGTGACAGGACGAAATTAATAAAATCATTATTTAGCAAATCTGGCCACAAGCCCACGTCAACATATTTCTCAAACTCAAACTTAATATTTTCTAAATTTCGTTCCACCTCGGTATCGGTATGACCTTCTCTTTGCTGAACACCAATTTCGTTTACAGAGGAACCCGAGGGTTGCTGGAAGTCAAGATATTGCACATTTTCATCGTTGGTATATTTTTTCTGGTATTGCGATTTTTTGCTTCCTTCGGTTAGATTTAGGGCATGCAATACCGGACGATTCTCAATACCGGTATTAAAATTCGGTATTCAGTCTCAATCCCGGGATTCCGGTATCGGTATCGGTATTGGGACTCATTGACCAAATAAAAAGCTTTTTACTGAAAAATCATTTTAATGATAATTTTGGGCAATATTCCAGACATCACAGTAAAAATCAGCCTTAAGACTGCGCAGTACGTTCGCTTCTCCATACAAACGTATTTATTCTCTCATTTTAAAACGCCAAGCTAGAATAACATGAAACTTTGTATACACAATGGGATCCGGCATATCTAGGTCGTATCATAGTTTCGGTTGCTTGAAATTATAATGGAGAAAAAATACAGCGATTATTAAGGTTTTCATACAAGCCGTAAAAAACTCAAAAAGCCGCTGTATTTTTTTTATTTTACAATTTCTAGCAACAGAAACTAATTTCCGACCTAGATATGCCGGATCCCATTGTGTATACAAATTTTCATGTTATTCTAGCATGGCGTTTTAAAATGAGAGCATAAATACGTTTGTATTGAGAACCGATCCACACCGACCGTACTGCGCCCTCTTAAAGTAATCCTATAAGGAATCAAAATCGAAAATTCCAACTACAATCATTAAATCGCATATCGCATACACCCAGCTAGAACTAGATCATCTTAGAATTCAAAATAATTTAAAATTGAAAATAAAATCAACAACAACGTCAACAACGAAAACAAAATCACCAATTTAGAATAAGATTAGAAATTTAAATAAACAACTCTAAAATATTAAATGTGGCCTACCGTGTAAAGTTATTATTGAACTGGCCACATTATACTAATATTTTTATTGATTGCACTAATTAGCACGTGAGAGTGTTGTGATATAAACCCTATCAAAAAAGAACTTATCTAGCAAGTCGTAATAGTATCACATCTTAATAATTTTTTAACTTTTAATTAACATCGACTACTTTAATTTGTACTTACTTAAGATTAACTGTTCTTATATCATACAATATATTTTAGTAAATAACAATCTACTTTTAATAAAATATAAATCGTGCTTAACTTCTATGCTACAGAGATCATACGTTTAATAGTAAAACTGATTCATTACGCTTATTTATTATCAGACCTTTTATCTTGGAAGTGTGTCCTTAAAAATGAGAGAGCATCGAGCATCCGATCTGATAACGAACTCCTAATTTTTGTACAAAAGAATCCAGCGGATGAAAAGATTCTCTCACTTTCCACACTAGTTGGTAAAAGTGTCGATAGATACTGGTACGCTTCTGTCAGGTACACACCTCGTTCTCCATTGTTGTCGTACATTGCCTTCTCTGTCAAAACAAATCCCCTGAGGTCAAAGTCAGAAGTTCCTGCCATAGTTTTAGGCTTGCTCTTACATTTTTCCAATTCCTTGTTTAACTCTTCCTGTATAGTTAACTGACTAGAGCTACTAGTACCTGGAGTCGCTGCATCTTCTTCAGTGCTGGCACTAGTTCCCACTATATTTGTCACAGTCGTTCCTGCGAGTGTTTGATATTTAAGTCGTAACAATAGAGATACTATTGTTTCGCAAATATCTTCGCTTGTTGGTTTGTGTCGTCATCTTGCATCCCATAAAATCGGCGACGAGCGATAACGCACCGCAGCGCAGCCGGCGGTGCCGATGCCTGCATCGCCTGCGCTGCGTCTAACCAACGCTGGTCACTCGCCGATGCCATTATTTATAATTATATAAGTATGTGGTAATGTAACATTTATAATCGAGTTTACCTACATACTAACAATTAATGTGTCACTGAAAACCGAAGAAAATATTAACTACTGTGTGTTTTACAAAAAAATACTGAGAAAATACAATTTTTCTTGCATAATGGCTAGTAAAAAATTAATCTCGGAATTCCGGTATTTCGGTATTGGTCTTCCCCAATACCGCTATTGTAATACCGTAAAAAACAAGCCGAGATTCCGGTATTTCGAGATTCCGGAATTCCGGTATTGATGCCCTAGTTAGATTCTCTTCGCAAAAAATACCTTCCTTTACGTTTTTTAATGGATTTATAGCTATTTCATTCGCGTTTATATGTTCTGATTTAAAAAAAGTTTCAATTTTTGGGCATTTATTTCTTTCTTTTCCTCGACCAAACTGTAATTTTCTTTTTTCAGCTCCACTTTTATATTTTCTAGCAGACATATTGTAAAATAAGATATTTTTCTGAAAATAAACAAAGAACTGGATAGAACTTTTAATTTTAATACCTACTTTGTAATGAGTGTAGCAATTCACAAATTATCATTAAATATCGAACGAGTTTGATTCATTTAGTTATGAAAACTGAAATAAAAATAAAAAAGTCATGTTTTATAATTCTTTTTACTTACCTACTGCCTATTAAAAGCAGGTTGTCTAGTTATGCTGAATACTTCCAATTTTAGTTAATTAATAGAAAGGTCCGGTCCTTGTAACTTTCAAGTTATCTATCACTTAGTAAACTAAACACACGCACTAAATACACGCACTAAACACACGCACTAAACACACGCACTAAACACATTTCTAACAATAACAAAGTCAATTCGTTAATATAGTCGACGATAGCAGAAGTGCGGAAAAATAACAAAATTGCCTCGGACGATAAGCGGAGGGAAGTCCCCAGTAATAGACAATACACGGAATACACCTACCGAAAACAAGCGACAGGGAATTCCCCGTTCCGTTTGATAGATGCGCACACGGGTTGATTGATCGTAGTGCTGCCAACCTTATGATCGGATTTTTATAATTCTAGATAATTTTTATTATTGTCAATATCGTCTATTGGTTTCAGTTCGGTTGGGGGCCCTCTGTATTCGCGGGGCCCTGGGCAGCCTAAAAAGCCTTTAAGTAGATCCGCCCCTGGTGACCATGGTTCCTCTTTCCGCAGATGTCATTGCCAGGCAGCAAAAACTTTGGTGCCGGTGACGTCATTATGACGCAAATTCACATATAGGCTGATTATATATGAACAACATTGCGACACTTATAAATAATGCAATAATGGTAATGTAAATTTTATAGTTTATTATTATAAATGTATATTTATTAAAATTGAAAATAACGTGTATATAAAATATTTACAAAGACAATTAGAAAAATATGTTTTACTTTTTTTTTTTTTATTTATTAATTCAAATGAAATTTTAACAATAAATTATATATTTTCGCCAAACTGCTAAGCAATTTGTTGGCGAATACAGCACTCTTTTTAACATTTAACCGATTAAACTATGCTATGAACTAATATCTAATCTAATACCTACTCTTGCTAACTGTCCCAGTGCCCCTCAACGCACCAACAGACGGCACTACAATCTTAATTTCCTAACACAAACAGAAGTGACAGACAATTGAGTGTCAACTATTAAAGTAATGCCAAACATTGGGACATTTATCTTAATTACACGAAGAAAGTTAAACATAAACACTAGCTATTTATTTGTACAACTTAACTACTTGCACTTTCTTTAATGAAGGTATCCATCAAACACGCCTTTACTTTAGATTTAAATATATTTTTCGTTTGACACTCGTTCTCTTTTACGATCCTATTGTAAATGCGCGGTATCAGGTACCCTCTTGTTCTTTGTCCGTAATAATTATTAAGTGATCTCGGTTCAACAAATATTTTACGTGACGATGTTTTTCTAAAGTTACGATTATAGGTTTTACCTACCTTATATGTTGGGCATTTATACTGGTCTACGGCTAATAAATATTTAAACTTAACACGTACAGGTAATACATTACATTTTTTAAACAAGATATGGTACTTTCTCTTGCAGTTTTGCCTCGTTTTTTTACCTACCATATTTTTAATTAGTCTAAGTTGTAAGTTATAGATTCTGCTTAAATACGTTTTGAAAGTGCGCCCATATGCAACAAGTCCGTAACTTATGACTGAATCTGCCAAAGCATGGTATAAAGTATGTAATGTCGTCTTATTAATTATATGTTTTAAATTATTGAATTTACATAGTATAGCTCTGAGTTTATTACACAAAACATCGATATGAAGCTTCCAGTTAAAGTTGCGGTCTATGGTAAGTCCTAGGTACCTATAGCTGTTTACGAATTCTAGGGGATTACAGTGACATAATGCTAACCCGTTATGCAGGCATTCATATGTGTGTCCAATGATTGTTACACTTCCTTTTTGCGTTGTCATATGTGGAGAGTTTATAAGCATACATTTTGTTTTGGATACATTGAGAAGAATACCGTTATCGTGAGCCCACTTTAGTACGTTATTAAAATCTGCTTGTAGTTTGTGTTGTATGACGGAGAGGTCCCTGTCGGCGCACACCAGGGACGTGTCGTCCGCGTACATGTAAGTGGAGCTGTGCTCCACCACGTTACTGATACTGTTCACGTGCATTGTCGCCACGCCCTCTACATATGGTAATGAATGTTAGACATTCTAAGATATATAATTGTTACTCATGTATAAGCACATTTAGACTGCGACAAATTGTGGGCGTAACGACAAATCTAGTAGGATTATTTGAATCCTACCTTCAATTATCCCGCGCAGTCTCCGAACTATTCTATCTGCTTCGCACCCATCCCAGGACTCTCGTATTCACCACCTGTGGGTTTAAATACCCTATGACTTCAACTGTCACCAGTGCATAGCTCTTAGCACCTAAAGGTTCTATCAGGCTAATATATATCTGAGCTACTTTACAGGGCTATGTGTAAGTCCTAGCCAACATGAACGTCCATCAAGTCCACACAAAGGAGTACACTTAGATCAGTATGTCAATGCCTCAAGTATGTCAATGCCATGTCTGGGAATATGTTCGTCATGTCTTACTACCATAGTCAGGTACACTAGATAGCCTTAAGTTCAACCATGTAGTCTTAAGTCGGCACAATCTAGATATGACAATAAACAAAGGTAATTATTAGACACAATATACAAGTTGTCTTGGAACACTAAAGATAATCTATAGAACGATTACGCTGCTAAGATCTAAATACACTTAGCTCTCAATGCGGCGTAGCTCCAACTCGTCGGGCAGCAAGACGTTACTAGTTGTATCCTTGCCAGTAGTCGACCATCGAATGAGGCCTTTCCAACGGTATTAATCGCTTAAATACACGAGACTACAGATCTCCCTCTACCCTCAAGTAATAAACTTGCCAGAGTAAATAATCTCTTAAGGTGCCAGTACACGCCCCGATCATGGGTTGCAAACTTCGCGATACAGTTCGCGACACTCCCGACAACCAAGAGAAAATAAGGAATACCGAGTCATTTTCCAATCTTTGGATAGAAGCTCTGTCAGCATGATAATGTATTCAACACAATCGACCCATGAACGCATGTAACATAATAATACATTCGTCCCGGGAACACCACACACCATATGTAATGAGTATCAATCAACCACTGCTTTGCCCATAAATATGACACAATAACATATTTGCAAAGCCTCGTCTCGAACAGGGAGATCAGGTGGCTACACGGAGTCAACTAGCTACTGACACAGTTTAAGCCCAAAGGGCTACGCTGACCTCCGGTAACCTTAATACAGTCACACAGAGTCAACTAGCTACTGATACAGTTTAAGCCCAAAGGGCTACGCTGACCTCCGGTAACCTTAATACAGTCACACAGAGTCAACTAGCTACTGATACAGTTTAAGCCCAAAGGGCTACGCTGACCTCCGGTAACCTTAATACAGCCACACAGAGTCAACTAGCTACTGATACAGTTTAAGCCCCAAAGGGCTACGCTGACCTCCGGTAACCTTAATACAGCCACACAGAGTCAACTAGCTACTGATACAGTTTAAGCCCCAAAGGGCTACGCTGACCTCCGGTAACCTTAATACAGCCACACAGAGTCAACTAGCTACTGATACAGTTTAAGCCCCAAAGGGCTACGCTGACCTCCGGTAACCTTAATACAGCCACACAGAGTCAACTAGCTACTGATACAGTTTAAGCCCCAAAGGGCTACGCTGACCTTCGGTAACCTTAATACAGCCACACAGAGTCAACTAGCTACTGATACAGTTTAAGACCCAAAGGGCTACGCTGACCTCCGGTAACCTTAATACAGCCACACAGAGTCAACTAGCTACTGATACAGTTTAAGCCCCAAAGGGCTACGCTGACCTCCGGTAACCTTAATACAGCCACACAGAGTCAACTAGCTACTGATACAGTTTAAGCCCCAAAGGGCTACGCTGACCTCCGGTAACCTTAATACAGCCACACAGAGTCAACTAGCTACTGATACAGTTTAAGCCCCAAAGGGCTACGTTGACCTCCGTGTAGCCAACTCTGGTAACTCGAACACAACTGTTGCCTCACAGTGTCCCAGAGTCAACAGGCAACTGACACACAGTTATAGCCAACTCTGGTAACTCGAACACAACTGTTGCTTCACAGTGTCCCAGAGTCAACAGGCAACTGACACACAGTTATAGCCAACTCTGGTAACTCGAACACAACTGTTGCTTCACAGTGTCCCAGAGTCAACAGGCAACTGACACACAGTTATAGCCAACTCTGGT
Organism: Notocelia uddmanniana; assembly: GCA_905163555.1. Classification (NCBI taxonomy): domain Eukaryota; kingdom Metazoa; phylum Arthropoda; class Insecta; order Lepidoptera; family Tortricidae; genus Notocelia; species Notocelia uddmanniana. The sequence continues at coordinate 14,433,022 of LR991063.1, read as the reverse complement.
AACTCGGACACTCCACAGCATACTGAAGCACCAAACTCTTTCACTCTCTTTGTTTGTGCCATATTAGAACTGACTGCCTAACCGTAATTCTGTCTATGGTTATCCAAATCTATATGTCCATTTCTACAATCTGTCAAGTAAAGGATTAACTCGCTTGACAGACCTCGCCAGCCAAAAGAAAAATGCTTATTTCCATACAAATAGGTAGAATGCAACCCAACTCCGAATATAGCGAGATAAAGGCAGAGCTATATAACAGGCGACTAATCGCTAAAGAGCGATCCCTTCTGGACAACTAAATTAGCAGACGACAAAAACAAGTCAGGCCATGGCTACGCCAGTCAGTCCTGCCGTCTCGTTTCCTTCCATAATTGTATAGATCTGACGCACATACGTAGAGCAATAAGGTTGATATGACCTGAGCTTCTTGTCTCTTTCTCTGTCACTCGCATCACCATAGCCTGAGACCTTCGAGACTCCCTTACCACCTGTGGTAATGAAGTCTCATGTCCACAAAGCTTTAACAACTTGTTCCACTGAGTTACACCCCCTTTAAGAACTTGCGATATAACTAACAAGACGACTCATAACGATGCAGCTTCAGGTTGGTTCACTATGTAAAGACAAGGTGCGAGAGAACATGAATAAATACGACACTTATGTCACTTTTGTTAGCAAACAACAAGTAGTTCCTGTGGATCCATGTATCCACCCTATTGTAAGCCAATATCTGAGAAATCAAGTGTCTCCTCTAAGTGTAGACCTCTACCCACTGCAAGAGCTCATCTTCGATATAGTTGATATCTATCTATCTCTCACTATCATAGATCCATAATACCAAAACAGAAGCAATTGGATAGCACTTCTTGAATTAACCAATCATTAAGCATCCACTAATACTCAGCTTCATTAATGAGTATTTGCTAAAGACTGAATTTCTAAGTTAAAGTCCATATCAGAAGTAAGAATATCCTCTGGATAGTCAAGAGCATCAAGTTTCAGCCGTCATAACTCCACGAAACTCAGATACTATAAAACCTACTAAATCTTGCAAATAAGTACCTTGAAATCAAGTGACAACTATCAACCCCAGTTAGTATACGCTAGCGCGTCAAATAACTTTAATCAGCAATTTTAAGAAGCTCTGTTAAAGTCATAGTGTCACATACACATAATACACACATATGCATACATATGTGTTCTAAGTACGTTCAAGTAATAGTGATTGATTCTAAATCTGATTATGTACTTCATATGAATGCCGACTCAAATCTTTGATATAAATAATAACTTCCACAAAATGCATTACCGATAAGTAATTGGAATTATAGTTGAATTCAAAGTACCTAATCTCAAATGTCCGTTCATGGATGTATATTATACACGTTTCGTGATAATCTTATATAGATATTATGCATTGAATATTATTAACAAGTTACTCGGGAACTCAAAACTATAACCAAATCTATACTATATTGATATACTATGTATAGTAATCAGGGATATATGTCCATATCCTATGTAGGTAATCGCTAACATTATGTCTATTTGACTAATTCTTTCATTCATTTAGAATAACTATGCATAAATAATCACTGGCTGCACCTGGTTAGTAATTAATTAATATTTACGATCAATATCTTCGATGAATGTTAACTGCTTTAAATAACCATTATACCTGAGGTACCAACAGGTATATTTTATTTCACCAGGTAAGAATATGAAAGTACTAGTCTACTCAACTGTAATTCCGTTATAAACTCTGGTACTCGAGAATTAACTTCATGAATATCCGAGTGATTCGCAAACCTATATACTTTTATGCACATAAACATATGCATATGTAAGATACCGCTTCGAACCACTTAGCTAAATTGTCAAGTTATAAGTATGAATGTTTTACTCATCAATTGAGAAAATCTACCAGAATCTTCCTTTATAAACGTAGCTGTATAGTTAAGTATCAAAATATATACTAAGTATTTGCTCATTAAACAGATTTCCTCAGAGGCAGGAATTTATGCTATTCTAACATACTCTATGAAGTCACTGTTGAAACGTCTTACAGTTACCTCCAACTTACTAAAGACCAGATGCCTTTCCTTGACTGTATCTTCATTAAAATATCTGGTACTATGCCAAAGTCAGACTGAATTTTATCATGTATGAGTCGAAGTCCTTTCAGCATAGTCTCTTTATTTGTCTAATCGTGTAAATGCAGATAAACAAACTGTATTCAACCTAAAGAGCTTAAAACTGCTTTATAATTCAAGATGTCATACAAAATTCAACATCGGTAACCTGTCACTGCATTTCTAATAAATGAACAATGTAGTTTAACTACTAATATCTTCCCTTTTATTTTAATACTTTGATTAAAGCTCTAGTTAAGTAATGTGCATTTGCATTGATGTAACTAACATCAACTACAGTTTTAAATAAAATAATAAGTTAATCAATTGAAGTCCCAATTAAGACTCATAAATCATTTTCAAATCCAATCCAATGTTGTCAATATAAAATCCAACTATAAAGTAGGTATGTTCTACAAAGTTGAAATTTCAAAGTCAATAAACTTTCTGAACAAAGTCAAGAAACTTGTCATTAACTCTCAGGTTAAAGGAGAAATAATTAAATCAAAAATAAAATCAGACTTAAAAATAATTCCAAAAGTCAAATTCAGAAAAAAAATTCAAAGTCCAAAATAATAATTAAAGTCCGAAATTCCTTTGGGCAACCACTACTTATTTAGGTATACCATTAGAGCAGTGATGCTAACATCAAATTTATAATTAAAAGTCATTTCTATGAATTGCATTGAATTGAGAGAAAAGTGAACACAATAATATGTGAGATGTATGATATTACTCATTGTTCGCAATATTCATTCCTTCTGATCAGCGAAGTCAAATTATTTATCGAAGTCCCTGAAATTAGGACAACTGCCCACACATGAAACTTTTATCTTTTAGGCATGAAACTATAAATAGACCGTCTTGCATTTGTCATACTTCTTTTATTTAATGTTTATAAATTACGGCGTTATGATACCTTTACATAATAAGTAAAGCCTTTCTATGGCTACAAATAAACTAGACGTGTGAGAGGTGAAATGAATGATAAGATCACCTTCTTCCTTAAGAGTGTTTAATTAAAGTCACAATTGTTAAAAGACAGGTTGTAATCAAAATGAGGTTACACAGAGAAAATTTAGAACTATGCACTTGCACTGGCGCAGACGCGTACCGTATGGCGAAGGGTCTAAGGGGCCCAAACGCAGGTAACGAGCGAGCGAGAGAGAGGGACGCTGCATTTGGCGCACAAATATAAAACTAGATACTTTCGGATTTAGGATTGACCCGCAGTTACAGACGTGACCCTTGTGTCATAGAAATCTGACACTTGTAAGTAGTTATTTGTCACAATTACGACACGAAATAACTTTTGATAGTTAGTATCAAAATGGTAAATGAATCGTTGCAAAGGTAACTTCAAGCTTTCTCAATCTTTAGGTCGTAACCATGAATTTCCACATATCATTGTTAAGTATTAGTCTTTATTTCATTGAACTATGTAAATATCGTGTCTCTTTCACATATACGACAAATTAAACAATACATCTGCAACAAACTCAGTTTTCTAAGTTTCGATCAAAGAGAACATAAACAATACGTTTAAGTTCTGGTTTAGAAATCCATATAATATTGTGGATTTACGATTTGATGATGATGACGATTTGAACTTGTACTAGACCTTTGTATACTTACAAAGTGAATAACCATTTAGGTCTCGCGCAAACTTTATACCGCGCGACTGGACTACCAACACAGACGTCTTTTATTTACTCTATATTGTAGTCATCGGAACTAGACATTAACTGATTCTACTTTAGAATTATATCTCACATGATTAAGATCAATACACAAAGTATCCTCTCACGTGAACCGTAAGAGATATGACGTCTAATACAATAAAGTTTGATCCATAAGTTTATCAAATTTAGTTGAAATGCGATTTTCAAGACCGCCAAACTGTTTTGGTTTTAGAAATAAACTCTAAACCTTTTAGTTATATAACACATGAATGTTTGTCATTAAATGAATCTACACCTCTTTTCCTTTACACGAATCAAACTACGCTCCTCTGTCCATCAACAAGGTCGTCCCTTACACTTACTTACTTTTCAGTCTATTAACATACCTAACGGCGTATTGGCCCAAACTCTTTTAGTACCAATAGGATAACTGTCATATTATTTCCAAAACGTTTGCGTCCCTAGTGTTGTACTAACTAACACTATTTTAAGAATAGAATCGTTTTATACGTTCTAATGATAATCTAGAATATAAGACAAATTTTCAAGCTATCCGGACGTTTATCATTTGATAGAGATAAAGCCAGTATGACTGCATTCATAACTCATTTTGCCATTTTTGCCTTACGCTTATTGAGCCTACCCTACGGTAGTCGATATGTTATAATAACTAAATGGAAAATACGATACCTTTCATAACTTTGTGCATATGAATGAAGTAAACTACATGGCATTTGTCCGAAATAGAAATCATAATTACTGACATACGTATACATTAACTCACACTTGCTTTCCCATAAGGGGGTAAGCAGAGCACATGAAATTAAATTTCAGTGCTACCTACATTTAGCAATCAATGAGTTTCAATAAATTGATTTGTCTAGTGACTTACAAGAATGCCACATTAAGTGCATTGACATTAAATGTCGACTCGACTGATATCTTGAATAGTCATTAGTTCAGGTACCACAAATGGCTGAACTGTTAATTTGGAAACTGAAGTTTGAATATCAAGATTTACGAATAGGCACTTTTGACTATAACTCAATTAATTGATTACTTCCTATCAATATATTGTAGTAATGACGAGTAGTTCTACAATATCTCATACACACTAGGTACGTTACTATCTATCGTACGATTTTATTGGGAAACGAGTTTTCACTTATTAAGTTTATTTACATCACAAATTGCCTTATGCAAAATATTCATGTTATGTTTGTGATACGCCTACTTAAAACACGTCATTCATGATTTACTAGTCGTAGACGTCATTTTCTTTACTGCACTGAAGTCTTAATTATCGTGGATGTCTACGTATAGTTCTCATTAACTATGGACATTCGTATATATGTGTTGCAAATATTTATCATATAAATTTCTTATAACCGTTTATCAAGATTCATGTAGAAAACATTATTATCACGTCATCAAATATCATCATACTCATCATAGTGCAAAAGGAACAAGTTAATCATCAAATTGAAGTTATGTGACGTTGTAATGACTATGTATTTACTTCACTTAGGTTGGTACTATTCATCAGTGTGTCTAAGTGATGTAACTGAAACGTTTGTATTTCTTAGCTAGCCATGTACTAGATTATGTCCCAAGGCACTAGTTTTCCTACCATGCTAGGTAGGCATAAATTGCTACGAAAGCCAAATAGACTCACATCTACTGCATGTTATGTTCGCCAAATCAAGGGAATCATTACTCCTTTCAATAGAATATTCCTACACAAATCGGTCCGTAAGCAAATTCTTATTTAATTGCAAGTAGGTAGATGATCACTAGAAAATAAGCTACCCACACGTTCATAATGACGAACGATCTTTGTAGTTAATAAACCAGACCAAACTGATCATATTGAACGTCAATCAACTCTCAACCAAATATGATGACACATGTGCAACTACCAAATTTCTCTGTATCCTCTAGGGCATACACGTAGTGCTACCAGTTGACACATTCAATACAAATTAATGAGCCGAAAATAGCTTCACGAGTCTAGTTATAATCACATATTTGGGTAGAAACATAAGCACTTCACAAAGCAACAAGCTAAGAAGTCATAATCGCGTACCACTGCCCGCCGTGAATAAAATACCCTCTAGTAAACAATTGAACTTAATCCAAATTCCATAGCAGTGTCACACTTCAAAACAATAGCTTCACAAGTAGGGTTTCTCATTTCTCGACCTTTTTTATTTCCCGGAGCACGAGAATTCTCGACCACTATTTCCCGGGAATTCCCGGGTTGTCGATAAATACGGAAATTTTTAAAAATATGTGTGATTTAACAATAAAACTTCGCTTTTTATGCAATATTCAACAACATTTATTAATCAACAACGTTTATTTTTAATGTCATGTGACTATAACTATAGAAAACTTTAATAAAGCGAAATAAACTCTAGCGAGATCTTTTAATCATTATTTCTACAAACAATTAGAACTAAATAGTCTTTTTCTTTGGAATAAACAAATAAAATATCTTCTAAAAACAATGTGATCATGTCACCACAATAAAACTTAGTACCTTACATACTAAATAATTTACTTTAGTCTCTGTCTGTACTCCAAATTGTGATGGTTGTCGCTGAGGGCGAGCCATACATATCCTTCCGCCTGAAGGGCGTAGTGAAGGTTTCCTAGCTAGCTCAGGGTTTGAGGGAATTTCTATTAGGTGGAAGAGCAAACACAGATTGACTAAATAATAAAGATGGGTCTTTTACGCCCTTTATTAGTAAAACCTTATAGCTACGAATCGTTACGCGGTATTAGAAGCAAAGGTCCCGTAGGACGTTACGACGACGAGGGATCGCTACAGGAAGTCTGGATGGCGGATTGTTCTCCGGAGAACAGGGGAACCCTGCAGAACGTACCCGGTGGGCGCCCGCGCCGCTACTGTCAGGGGTGATCGGGATGAGGAAGGAAGGCAAACCCTCAGGGGCTAACTACGCGGAGGAGACGCGCGGCCCAAGAGGGGTCCCTAAGGTACCTAGGCACGTATCCCGTACGCCCGCACCGCGCTCTAGGCTGGTCAGCCCTTGTTTCCACTGCGGAGTCGAAACAAAGACTGACGCTCGCATACGGCGCTCGCGTCCTTATATAGCCGCCGGCTCCGGTGTGCGCGCGGGGCAGGGCCGGCCGTGGCCCCCGGTCCCCGCGCGCCGCCCGCGTGCGCCGCCTGCCATGCACGCGTCACGTGGTGTGCGCCGTGCTCCGGTTGCGAGGATGGTTCCTCGCATTGCCTCTCCCTACCAGGAGATTTTTACCTAGGGGAAAAATCACCGTTAAAAATATGTCTATATATAAAAGTACACAGGTATGTGTTGCCGGTGTGATTTGTTACCCTTCTAGGTTTCGGGTGTGTATGGTGTGCGGGGCTATAACTACATACTTGTCCGGTTATGTCTAATTTGGCTATTGTGGTATATGCAACTCCAGGGGTGTAAATACTTGTCCGGTTATGTCTAATTTGGCTATTGTGGTATATGCAACTCCAGGGGTGTAACCTGCTCGTTGCCTACCCTTTTAAACTTCGGACATACATTCTGTCATTTACTTTATTGTTATTTATACGTATGTGTTATTGAAATCATTTAATATATGTGTCATCTTATAACACTGTTAATTAAGTTCGTCTCTTATTGCTTGGAAAGTAAGGTCGCATTTTGCGCGGAGTAATTTAATATTAATTGGGCAATTTAAATGATTATTTAAGTTTACCGGCTGCTTGCTTATCGTGAGTACTTGCCGTTGAAGGATGTGGCAAGCAAATAGTTACTATTCCCTCGTCGGAAAGTTTTCTAACTATTGGTTTCTTACCTACGGTTTACCTTTTATGAATTGGTTTATGACTTAATTTGTTTTAATTTCGCACGGTTTATGCCACGATACCGATAAATTTTGTCGCGATACCGGTAATCGGAATGTCTAGTTACTTGTATGATTTCTTGCGGAGTTCTGTATTCTTGACGGGCGCTATATCTATTCGCGTAGTATGCGCGCGGTCTTGGCGGTATATAATTTCGTTTTATATCTCTCTCTGAGTTGAAATTTTCGGTAATCGGTAAATTGAAATCTTGGCTTGCGGTTTGTAGTCTATCCCATTTCGGTATATAGTCGGGGTTTGTATATTTATTGTGAGCGACGCCGGGTGCCTTCCAATTTAACTTGTTGCCTTCTGCGGTGCGGTATTTCGGTGATAATCTTGTTCCGTTTTCCACTCGTGAGCTTTGAGATCTGCGCCGGCTGTACTCAATCGCAGTGCCAATGGAGTCCTCGGATAATTCATGGGCTGTATTATTTTCTATAATGCCTATAAACGGTAGGTGTTCTTCGGGACGCGATGTCACACATTGTTCGTGTGATCGCTTGTCGGGATTCGGTGTATTTCGGTTATGGCTTCGGTTTCCGGTTTTTGTTCGACTTTTCTTTTTGACATTCGTATGGGCTACCGAATTGTCTTGCGGATTCTTGGACATTTGTGCTACGACAACACTGTCGGAATTCAGCGAATGTTGTGCTCTCTCGGGTATATATTTTATTTTTATCGGGTTCGGGGTCTTCGACTTGTGAATTTCGGTGTTAGTGTGGGATTCATTCGATGTCGGTTGATCTCCTGCCCACGTGATCCTCATTCCGACTCTTCTTAGCACGTCCATGCCTATAATAGGGCATTTGGCTGAGGGTAAAACCTTTACCCAGTGCTTAATGCTGGCTTGTTTCATTTGTAGGTCTACTAAGACGCTCTTTCTTACTTGTGTCTTTCTGCCGTCTGCGAGTACTACACCTCTCTCGGTGTTTTTTACCAATGCTCCTCGTGCTAAGCAGTTTTTGTAGACATCTTGGTTGATGTACGTGTTCGTTGCGCCGGTATCAACTAAGCACATGTATTTATTTCCCATTATGTACACTTCACTATAAATCCGGTTGTCGGGTCTGTTAAGGTCGTTAGCGGCTCCTACGGCATCATTATTTGGTTGATTTCGTCTACAGCAGTTCTTGCTTAGTACGTCTAGACGTCCGCATCCACTGCAGAAGATTTGGCGTCTTGAGCGGCAAGTACTTGTGTCATGACCCGGCTTTCCGCATGACCAACAACAGGTTTTTGCATCATAGTCGGACTGTATCTTCGACTGTTTTCTGGGTTCTGTTCTGTTATTATCTGAGCATTGCTTACGGATTCGGTCCCTGTTCCCGGTTGTTTCTGGTTGACTTGTTATCTGGTGGTGGTACGGTCTATCCTGGTTGTTAGCCGTATCTGGGTAACCTGCGTAATGGTTTCGGAATGGTATTGCGGTTATATTTTCATACTCTGCTGCGAGTTTTAGAAGTCCCGGTAGGTTGTTGTAGTCTTGTTTTTTGATGTACAGCTTGTATTGCTTTCGCATGTTTTCGTGTATCCGGTGTAGCTGTTCAGCATTGGAAAGTCTAGCGTACCTCCTCATTAGAGTTTGTAAATCGGTTAAGTAATCCGTGAAGCGTTCTCCATATATTTGCTTTCTTGCCACGATTTTCTCAATTAGGTCCTCTTCGTAATTGCACGGGAAGTAGTATAGTTTAAATGATTCCAGAAATTCGTCCAAAGTTTGCCAAGAGTTGGCGTTGTTCCGGTACCATAGCAAGGCTTTACATTGTAAGATTTGCGGTAGGGACGGTAGCACGTCGTCCTTCTCGATGCCACTCGCAGACACCAGTTCCTCGAGTCTCTCCACGAACTCGACTGCGTTGTCCGTTGTTGTGAATGTTAGTTTCCATTCCTTTATAAGTTTATTTAGGTTCTTTACCTTATTTTTGTCTTCGTTGTTTTCCATTTCTCTGGGCTGTTTCTTTTCCGGAGTCCTAAATTCGTCGGCTGCGCCTTCTCCCGTGTTTTCCACGGTTTGTACGGGTATCTTTCTGATTCCTTCCACACTCAATCCTTCTGCTGGCAAACCTCTTTTTTCGGCCTCTTTCACTAGTTCGGGTTTCTTTTCCGGAGTTATAAATTCGTCGGCTGTGCCTTCTCCCGTGCTTCTCACGGTTTCTACGAGAATCTTTCTGATCTCTTCCACCGTCAGTCCTTCTGCTGACAAACCTCTCTCCTCGGCCTCTTTCACTAGTTCGGCTTTCTTTAGGTGGTATATCCAACTTGTAGACATTTGTCAGGCGGTGGGCTTTCGTTTTCCGGCGGGAGCGACGCTTTGGGCTTGTAGCGAAGCTGATAAAAGTTAATTTTTACTTACGGAGACGCTGATGGAGGCCGGCGGACGGGAGGTGGAGCAAACCTGTTCTCGATGACGTTGCTCGTGCTGATGGGCGGATGAACGGCGGACTAAATGGGGTTTAAATGGTTTATTATACACATTAAAAGTAAAATTTGGTGTTAATCGGTTTCCCCTTCTCCTGGGGCGGGTGGGATGCGTCGCGGACGCTTGTATCCCTATCTAGTGGTTGTGTAAACCTATAAAAACTGTGATGCTCCCCAGAATTTTCCCTCTGAGCTAGTAAAACGTGAGTTTTTAGTTGGGCGCCAAATGTGATGGTTGTCGCTGAGGGCGAGCCATACATATCCTTCCGCCTGAAGGGCGTAGTGAAGGTTTCCTAGCTAGCTCAGGGTTTGAGGGAATTTCTATTAGGTGGAAGAGCAAACACAGATTGACTAAATAATAAAGATGGGTCTTTTACGCCCTTTATTAGTAAAACCTTATAGCTACGAATCGTTACGCGGTATTAGAAGCAAAGGTCCCGTAGGACGTTACGACGACGAGGGATCGCTACAGGAAGTCTGGATGGCGGATTGTTCTCCGGAGAACAGGGGAACCCTGCAGAACGTACCCGGTGGGCGCCCGCGCCGCTACTGTCAGGGGTGATCGGGATGAGGAAGGAAGGCAAACCCTCAGGGGCTAACTACGCGGAGGAGACGCGAGGCCCAAGAGGGGTCCCTAAGGTACCTAGGCACGTATCCGGTACGCCCGCACCGCGCTCTAGGCTGGTCAGCCCTTGTTTCCACTGCGGAGTCGAAACAAAGACTGACGCTCGCATACGGCGCTCGCGTCCTTATATAGCCGCCGGCTCCGGTGTGCGCGCGGGGCAGGGCCGGCCGTGGCCCCCGGTCCCCGCGCGCCGCCCGCGTGCGCCGCCTGCCATGCACGCGTCACGTGGTGTGCGCCGTGCTCCGGTTGCGAGGATGGTTCCTCGCAAATTTTTTAAGTATGTAACATAAAATGACAGTTTTTCAATTAGGTATAAAAAATAACAATCAGACTAGCTTAATAATTACGAGTAAGATACCTTAGTTTAGTCTTTGTATCAACTTTTCATTATTTGTTATTAATGGACAGTCTTTTCGTTACTACGTACGTAAACATAAGAACCTAATAAATAATTAATAATCTTAGACTAATTACAATCACAATTTAAAGCGGAATCTGCTTCAAAATCAAAAGCTAGCCCACTATGTCTTGTTATTAAGGAAATAAGCCTTTAAAAATACGAGGGCATTTATAGCATCATCTGACAATCGGTTTCGTATTTTCGTCACAAAGTTTCCAGACAAGGAGAAAACCCGTTCATTTTCTGTCGACGTAGGCTTTACTGACATAACAGCTTTATACAAGTTTTCCAGATTTGGTGTTCTTTTGCCAGTTGATTCATATAACTGAAACTCTTTTTTAATCAAGCCTCTTGTTAAAACAGTTTCAATATTGCTCGTAGTGTCTGTGGCTGCCATTTCAATAGCCTGTTTTAGTTTCAGCTCAAAGGATGTAGCTTGCTCGAGTCGCTCGTTTTCTGATGTCTGTATTAGAGTGTCATCTTCATCTAAATTAGAGCTGCTAGGAAATAATCTATTGTACAGTTCTTCTGTAAATCGTATCAAAGCTGTCTTGGTGCAATTGCGTGTACCACTTTCATTAAAGTTCTGAAATATGGTTGGGTTGTGAAGGTATTTAATTAATGTAATCAAGTTAATATTGCGCCTATTTTCAATTTTGCTCATCAGATGGTCCACTGATGGTCAGTCGGAGTGAGCGTGCTACCGACGACAGCAAGATGAGCGCAACAGTTGTTGGAGTGAGCGTGCTCCAACACAACTGAATATTTAATTAATTGGCTGGGTGTCGGAGGGAGCGTGCTACCGATGACAGCAAGATGTGCACAGCTATTGTAGGAGTGAGCGTGCTCCACCACTACTCAAGATTTAATTAATTGGCTGGGTGTCGGAGTGAGCGTGCTACCGATGACAGCAAGATGAACGCAGCAGTTGTTGGAGTGAGCGTGCTCCAACTCTACTGAATATTTAACCTTTAACTGACGATGTGTTCAGAGCACAGTCAAAATAACACTTTATGTCACGGTGACAAAGTTCAAAATATAGACATGACGTCTGTGAGACGTATACCACGTTCGTTAAATGTTACCTAACTGGCTGGGTATCGGAGTAAGCGTGCTACCGATGACAGCAAGATGTGCACAGCAATTGTAGGAGTGAGCGTGCTCCGCCACTACTGAAGATTTAATTAATTGGCTGGGTGTCGGAGTGAGCGTGCTACCGATGACAGCAAGATAAGCGCAGCAGTTGTTGGAGTGAGCGTGCTCCAACACTACTGAATATTTAACCTTTAACTGACGATGTGTTTAGGCACTGTCAAAGTAACACTTTATGTCACGGTGATAAAGTTCAAAATATAGACATGACGTCTGTGAGTCGTATAGCACGTCCGTTAAAAGTTAACTAACTGTCTGGGTGTCGGAGTGAGCGTGCTACCGATGACAGCAAGATGTGCGCAGTAGTTGTAGGAGTGAGCGTGCTCCACCATTGATAAAGATTTAACTAATTGGCTGGGTGTCGGAGTGAGCGTGCTACCGATGACAGCAAGATGAGCGCAGCAGTTGTTGGAGTGAGCGTGCTCCAACACTACTGAATATTTAACTAACTGGCTGGGTATCGGAGTGAGCGTGCTACCGATGACAGCAAGATGTGCGCAGCAGTTGTAGGAGTGAGCGTGCTCCACCACTGCTGAATATTTAATTTACTGCCTTGGTGTCGGAGTGAGCGTGCTCCGACACTGCTGAAGACTTGACTGACTTGCTGTGTGTCGGAGTGAGCGTGCTCCACCACTACTGAATATTTAACTAACTGACTGGATGTCGGAGTGAGCGTGCTCCGACACTGCTGAAGATTTGACCGACTTGCTGTGTGTCGGAGTGAGTGGACTACCGATGACAGTATGATGACTGCATGTTGTTGAAGTGACTGTGCTCCGACATTGTTGAAGATTTGACTGAATAACTTGACGGCAGCAGGTCTTTGAGTGAGCGTGCTCGGAAGGCTGCCGGACAGTGTGGCAAAGGTACCGCGACTGATAACTCGAATAGTTGTTGTAGCAAGCGTGTTTTAACGCCAGATATCGTGCAGACGAAGACCAGAACATGCTACAGTGACATATTGAATTGAGTAAATGTATATGATAAAAGAAGCTGATAGAATAGGGTCATTCTATGGTTGAGGGATGGCCGAAGCAGTACAGGAGTACAGACTTGAAGATTGAGATCATTATTAAGAAAACTGTGTGTTATTAGGATAACAGACTTAAAGATTGAGCTCTTTAAAATAAATTCCCCTCACAAAGGAAACTGAATGAGATTTGGACTACAGATTTGAAGAAATTGATTGAGATTAGAATTACAGACTAGAAGATTCAGCCATTAAGAATATATTCTTTTTTTGAAGGAACTGAATAAGTACTAATGATAAAGCAAAGTTACGATATATTTTTCTGAAACAGCTACGTAACTGTATACGAATATTTGAAACCTCGAAATTATTTTAAAAGAGCAATTGTTAAAGGCAACACCCGTGGTAAGGTCTGGTAGAAGTGTACGTAAGGTTGTCACAAACACGAGTCTGAGGACAGACACGAGTCAGAATGGCCGAATGTTAGCTATTTTATAATCCATACAATGAATAAACGCTGATACACAGAATAAAGAATAGTTGATATATCAAAAATAACGTTGGACTTGAAAGCGCCACGAGTGGCATTATGATACTCGTACTAGTGTAAGTCTACTAACGGTTTTTAAGAAATAAAGTGACAGACGTCAAGGAAGGTGGGACGGGGACGAAGGATGGATGGATACTTGAACTGTACTTTGAGAACATGAATAAATAAATATCTGCAATAACAAGAATAAGTTTTTACTATTATATATAGGACGAATAATAGATTTCTTTAATTTATCCGGGTAAACCCCCTTCTCGGCGCACATATTCACGAACCTCGCCAGAACCGGACTAATTTCTTTTTTTATATATTTAAGATCCTGTACCCTGATTCCATCACATCCCGGCGATTTACGACAATTTAATTTATCTATAGTATTCTCTATTTCCGTAACTGAAGCTTTCTGAAAACGAAGGGATGCGTTACTTTGCGTGACATATGTTGACCGATCTAAAAATTTATGGCTACAGTGATGCTTTATCTTAGCAATTTCTCCTGTAAATGTTTTGGCGAAGTTTGTGCATATATTACGCACAGTATCTGTTTTACCCAGGTACTTCAAAATTACATTATCTAAATTTTCTTTTTTACAGCCCAACCATCCATTTATTGTCAACCATATCTTCCTATAATCACCTTTACAGTCTAAAATTTCCTTTTTCCTATATTTATTTCTAGCCTTATTTATTAATGCATTAGTTTTATTTCTATGCCGTGTATACTCAAGTCTTAAATTGACATTTTTCGGACAAGCTTTCCACTTTCTGAATAACTCATCCCTACGATTCATCATTATCCTAAGTATATTATTCACCCAAGGTTGTGTTTCACGTTTTTTATGAAGTACGTCGATCTTACACATTTTATATATGTTATTAAATATGGTATGCATTTTATCGTACTGAGTAAGTAATTGTACAAAATATATTAAATCCACGGATAAATTTATGAAAAACAACAAATTATATTTCACTGACTGTTGAAAAATATGCAGAATGCTTAAAATTCAAACATAACATCGCATCTTCTTATTTAAATACATACCTACATATATACACTGTACATTATGAACAATGTAACTTTCGCATCTCCCGCCGGTTATAAAAATTGTCGTTGTACTGATCATAATGCCTATAATTGCAATAAGAACTAATATTGTTGTAAGTTAACCTTTTAATATAAAAAACGATTTCTCAATAATCTAGTTAAAAACACTCTGTATGTAGCTTGACGTCATACGTCTGTCATCGGCACCAGAGTTTCGCTCCCTGGTCATTGCACTAACCTGTTTTTCTCCGCGCCGCGCGATTACTCTGTCGGGTTTTTGGACGGTAGTTATACCGGTCTCATATAGATGGAATATAGATTCCAAATATCTTTTGCCTCTAATTTATATTTGTTTAAAAGGCCTGTGTAATTGTTAAAAAACTTTCCACGTTTCTTATTGAAACTCGTGGCGCGAGCTACGAGTATACTCGTGGGTTGAGGTAATCTTAGAGATAAAGTAGGATTTTGCATGAATTCTCCTGCCTTATTTTCTACCCATGATGCCAGCATATTATTATTGTATTTTTTTGCTAGCATGTATGCGATGCTTCTAGTCTCCTTTGTTGTTAATCCATTAGAAGCAGCGCATGTCAACAAATATTCAGATAATATTTTTTCTTCTTCTGCTGTAAAAATCGTCGGAATCTTAAGCCCATCGATCGTACCACGGCTGTTGGACTAGGCTGATAAGCCTGTTTCTTCTTAATATACCTCTGAAAAGACATATAATTGAGATTGTAAGAAAGTTAAAGAAACTGGCATCATCGTGTGATTTCGGTGCTTTAAAGGATTCTCTCATACGATACATACTGGTCAATATGTACAAATCAATGGAATTGTCATTAAACAATAAATCATTCTCAGAAAATGATGTACAAGTTGCTGCAGTACAGCGTCAGTCCAGATCATTAAGCAAGAAAACCACATTTCAAAGGCCGGCTTCTACATCATATATGAAACATGACAGTCAACAAAGACAACAACATGGACCAAAATGTGACAGATGTGGTCAAGTGCATCGCTTCAAGTGTCCGGCTTATAATAAGCAATGCAAAAAATGCTATAAATTTGGTCATTTTGCTCAAATGTGCCAAACCCCAGTTAATGTTTTAAATATGAGTGATATTCCTACAGGTAAAACATATCCATACAGTACCGGCCAATAATATATCACCTTTGTGTTTTTTTAAGTAAACATGTATATAGTAATAATTATATTGTTAAGATTATAAAGTGTAAATACGAGGGGTGATCCATAAGTTTTGATAATCGGTATGAAACACCCCGTTAATGATGTTCTTTTAATGTGGGCTGTACCATGACACTAATCAACATTAAATTAGAGTAAAAATATATAAACATTATTCATTTGTTTTTCTGTAATTGCTGAACAAAAAAAATCCGAATTGAAAAAATAAGAAGATGGCGGATATAAGAGTTGGTTTTGTAATTATTTGGAGCGGTGTTGAAAAAGTCCCGATGCACTAATGAAGAATATTGTAATTGAAAATAAAACCTTGGTTTATCATTATGATTTAAAGGATAAGCAAGTTATCTGTGCCTTGGTTTTTTTTTTATCTCCAGCTCTGTCACCAATATTAGGGAGTATTTTTCGACTTCTTCCTGGATTATTGAGGCCTACCAATAAAAACTGCGAAATTAGCTTTCACTAATTGAGCTCAAATATTGTTAGAGAGTTGTATAACATTATTCTATCAGAGTTGCGTTAAATATTATAAATAAGCTGAAGAAAAAAAAACACGAATTTTCGGGAGAAATCAGAGCCCTCTAATTGACAAAGGTGCTGCTCTTCGAGTAAAGATCAGAACTGATAACCGTTCCTATTGTTATTTAGCCCTAACTTCCGACTACTACTTCTCATTCACTTATGTTCAAAACCAACTACATGAAAATTAAGAGCTGGTGATGACTTAGTGAAGGTATAAAATTTGACCTCAAAAAGTAAAATTATATTTATTGGGGTAAAATAAAACAATTGAATGACGTTAATAAGTATTTGAAAATATAGAAAGTGTGCATATTGTGTTAAAAATATAACGATTTACATATCTCCCATATTTAATACTGATTATCAAAACTTATGGATCACCCCTCGTATTACCCAGAGCTTTACCAAAAAATAGAATGCATATTTCAATAATATAATGTGAAAGCACAGTTATACTCATTATATACATTATAACCTGCACAACATAGCAAAGTGCAGTCGGTCTTTATGATCCTATTATAAATCAAAAGAAGTGATAGATGATATTTGACAATGATCTTAGCTGTAGCTGTGAATTGCATTTGTTACTATAACTAAGTGTTTTAGTTGTAAGTTGTAATCGGTTTAACTGTAACAGCTAAAATAATTTGTAGCCATGGAAAATAGTGTTAGCTATAGCAACTAAGTTAGTTTGATACTCTATCAAATTACCTTATCGGCATTTGACATTGACCTTAGCTGTAGCTGCGAGTTGGATTTATTACTGTAACTAAGAGTTTTAGTTACGATTTGTAATTGGATTTGCTGCGACAGCTGAAATAATTTGTAGCCATGGAAAATAGTGTTAGCTATAGCAACTAAGTGAGTTTGATACTCTATCAAATTACCTTGGCGGTTGTCGTAAAAAGTTTAGCTGTGGTTGCTAATTGGGTTTGTTACTTTAACTAAGTAATTTAGTTGCGTGGTGTAATAATTTCGTTAAGACGACTAAAATAATTCGCCGCATGTAAGATAGTTTTAGCTGTAGCAGCTAAGTAAATTTGTTACTCTATCGAATTAGTTTTAGCTGTGGCTGTGAATTGGGTTTGTTACTTTAACTAATCCACTTAGTTAAAGTAACAAACTCAATTCGCAGCCATAGGGAATTCGTTTTAGCTGTGGTTGTAAATTGAGTTTGTTACTTTTAACTAATTCAGTTAGTTGAAATAACAAACCCTATTCACAGTCACAGTTAAAACTATATCGATAAAGTTTGAAATTTACGCAGTTGCTGCAGCTCAAATTATCTTTCATGCGACTCATCCAAATATAATTATCGCCTTTACAGTAGGCTAAGCTGCATGAAAGATGATTCAGCTACAGCAACTAAGACAATTTGATACTCTATCGAGTCGTAATAACACGATAAAGTCAAATTAAACTTCATGCTACCGCTGCTGCTAAAAAGAAAATGGTAACAAAGAATTTTAGTGTCCATTATTAAGTCACCACGCAAGTAAGTTTCATGTTATGAAAAAAAAAACAAATGCAGAAATTATTATAATAACATTATGTTTATTATAAAAAAGGTGTCATATTGTATCTTAGGACACTCATTCACTGCGAGAATACTCGTGTAATGTTATTTATATAATATATTATATATTATTGAACAGCTTAGATACTACAGCAGTATATAAGTCAATGCTAATATAAGTACAAATAATATTATAAATAATGTAACAATTTAAGATACGAGACTCAGTAAAACAAGTAACACAATTACAGCACGTTTATAAAGCATTTTGTTTTATAAAATAGATATTCTCTTGGAAGTGGGAGATGTACTTAGTCGGCTCATAAGTTCTGTCATATACATAGTATCAAATAAAAACAAAAGTTTAGGTTTATTCCGTATAATTTGTACAGCGTTTGAAAGCTTATAAATTAGAGAATCTAAATGTATAACATTTATTCAAAATGACCGCCATAATTATCTACACAGGCTTGAAGTCTGCGTGGCCAGTCGTCAATGGATTCACGCACCACTTTCATGTCGATATTGGCCACTGCCGTAGCAAGGGATTTTTTCAGCGAGTCTAGATTTGCATGAGGTTTTGAGCACACCTTTTCCTCTAAATACTGCCATATTTTATAGTCTAACGGATTAAGATCTGGGCTAGAGGAGGGCCAATCTTCATGCCGTATAAAGTCGATTTTATTGGAGGCGAGCCAGGCTTGTGTAGACTTTGCCTTATGGGCTGGAGCAGAGTCCTGCTGGAAAACCCAATGCTGGTTTAGAAACATCGTATGGGATAGTGGTTTCACAATATTAGTCAACACCGTGTCTTGGTACACTTTGGCACTAGTTTTTACTCCTTTCTCACAAAAATGCATACTAGTGACGCCCGCATAAGAAACTCCCAGCCAAACCATCACAGATGAAGGGTGATGACCTCTTTGAATACGAGAATGCTATTAGACGCTTCTTTACTATTGCGAGCGTACACTCTATCATTTTGTTTATTACAGTTTACTTCTATGTCAAAAAAATTCTCGTCCGAAAACAGTATACAACGATGCTTATTTTTAGCGTACTTCTTCAATAAAGCTTTAGATCTTTTAAGCCTTAAAGCTTTAAGCCGACCATTGAGAATATGGCCAGTTTTTCGTTTACAAGCACGAAGTCTCAGGTCTTGATTAAGCACTCTTTTCACCGTGTTTCTGCTCAAACCCATCTGGAGGGCCATAACTTTTTGTTTCCTAGCGGGATTTCTGGCAATGCGTGCCCTAATTGCTTGTACAACCGCTGGAGTCCTACCTGTACGCGGACGACCGCTTCTTTTCTTGTCATTTAAACTAGAGACCTCACTGTATCTTTCTATGGTACGATACACAAATCTTAGAGAGAATTTTAAATTTTCAAGTAGCTTAAAAATTTTAGTCGGCGAGTGTCCAAAACGATATAGTGCAATTATTGCGGTACGGCTATCTTTAAGCGTCCACTCCATGTTAAAGAAAACAGAAAATTGCAAAATTATACTACTAAAATATTTAAAAAAGATTCGAAATTCAAATGCACAACGGTTTTTGTTTTAGGAGTTCCAAATTTAAATTTTAAAGGCCAGTGACAGAACTTATGAGCCGACTAAGTATAAAAAAGTAAACCAGAAGGAATCGAAAAATCACCGATGATGGAGATATCATCACCAATTTTATGACAAATTTTAGTTATCTATCATTGATTTTACTTATGATACTACGATACAACCCCAATACGTATGGATGGTTACTACTTTGTTTTTCTATAATACATTATTTGTGTGTATGTTTTTAGAAAAAAATAGGTTATCTATGTTGAAAGAGTCAATGGAAATCCGCAAATATTTATTACAGTTTATAGATACCCAGTACTCAGGGACAATTTTAGAGGAACGTTCATAATACAAGATGAACGATAAAGGTTTGTAGTTTGAATTAATACAATTACAGGAAGCTTATTGAAAATCTCTCAGTGATGTTGTCTTCGTCCGGTACTGCAAACAACTGAGGACCAAGCGTAAGGCCCCGTTAGAAACAGTTTTCCTTATTATGCAGGTTGGTTGGCAGGACTCCAGCGGTACACTGAAAAATTAAAACATTTGTAAGACAGGTAGATGAGGACATCACAATACACATAGATTAGGTGTGAAGTTATAAATTATAATAAATAAATATATATTATAGGCATTTTTTTACCCAAATTGAACTAGTCCCATAGTAAGCTCAATAAGGCTTGTGTCATGGGTACTAGACGATGATATATTTAATAGATATATACTTAAATACATAAAAAACATGCAAGTCTCAGGAACTAATGTTTGTAAATGCCCTTACCAGGATCAGAACCCAGGATCTCTAGCTTCCGAGGCAGTGTTACTACCAACTAGGCTAAACAGGCCCACGTTAGTTAGCCTGAAATTATTATGATAAACTACTTACTTTTATATATTGAATAAAGCCATATTTAGTTTCCAATCTTGATAGCCTCTATATATTTCTCCATAACAATATTTTTAATTGGAAGTAACATTGGAAGGGCTCTCAGAGGGTTTAATTTGTTTTCCTTCTGCAAACAAAAAGAACAAAATCACCCGATGTATTTATAATACTTATTATAAAATATTATTGGGATATTAGGATGATAGCGTCGGCTAATCGTTATATAGGGTGTGGCCTGTAATAGGAGCAATAAATTTAAAGGCCGCTTCCTTAGAGCATCTGCAATAACCTCTTGTGTCCACATTTTTTTTATCTTTTTTCAATTGGGAGAAATTTTGATCTAAAGTTACGACCTCCAAGTAATGGATCTTGGCACCCAGAGATTATAGCGCGGCAGTCAATGCTGATTTTGAGGTTGCTTCAAATTGTGACTCATAATCGTTGTCGCATTTTTGGTTTGAAAGAATATATTTTTATTTACAAAATTTTTAGTCTTTTTTGAATAAATTGTTATTAATATCACTCCAGTAGAGTAAAAAAGTACAGATAAGCTACATTTGCGAAAAAAAATTCCAAAAAAAAAACTTTTTTTTTCAATTAAAATCATTTGGAAATAATTGCTGGAGAGCTCAATAGTGTACCGTTCAATTTTTTGCTCCTATTACAGGCCACACCATGTATAGTTGCATTGAAAATAATAAAATTGAAATATAATCGTCATTAAGCATTTAGTAAAATTACACTACTACTATTACTAAAGGAACAAAATTAAAGTAACACTTATTATAAAACAAAATGCTTTATAAACTTTCTGTAACTGTGTTAATTGAAACTATGTAACTTTCATCGTTCATCTTGTATTATGAACGTTCCTTCAATTTTGTACCTGACTATATATAAACTGAAGTAAATAGTTGTTAATTAAGTACCAGTCTATATCCGTCAGAACATTTTGAGAGCTCGAAAATTGTTCATGTATTTGTAGATACTCATTGATCCTTTCAACACAGATAGTCTATTTCGTCCAATAACTTAGATACAAATAATGTATATTAGCAGTTGTAGCAAAGAATATAAGCTAAAGTTTGAGAATAAGTTAGTCACAGCTACAATATGTTCTTAGCAGCCTCACATAAGTCTGATTTGTTACTACCACTAATATATTATCGCTATTCATTGCATAGGAAATTCGGTGCTGTGACTAAGATATTTAGCTACGTAACGTAGCTAAATATCTTTATTCAGACATCAGCATTCACCGAAAGAGTATTTTCAGTGATGAATGCGAAGTGGCGAGATGAACGCAATAAGGCATCCATAAATTTAATAAGAAATGAGTTGCTCATATATTTTCACATAACAGCTCCATGTATCGACGCCATTAATATTTTTAATAAAAACCGGCCAAGAGCGTGTCGGGCCACGCTCAGTGTAGGGTTCCGTAGTTTTCCGTCCGTCACATTAAGTTGACATATTAAGTACAGAAACACAAAACCCTAAAAAGCACGTCATTTCATTGTGATTTTGTAGAAATGACAGGTACAATTGTTTGGAAACATAAACGATTAAATAAAAAAGGTTTTTTTACCATTCTTTGATTTAATCCAAAGATTACAAGTCTTATTTAATATATATATATAAGCGACGCGCGTGTGTCAGGTCGGAGTGATTAGAAAAAAAGGGACAAAATGGCGTCGTGTATGTGGTTATATAGGCGAGTCCTCGCGCCGCTGTACGCATGCGCGGGAAGGTGTCTTCTTATTGGCCGTAGTCGATGTCTCGGTGTTGCAAGCCGCAACATACTTCGGGCCGCTGAAAGCCTGTCTTTCAACATCCTTCAGGAATCCCTTTCCTCCATGGGCAAAGGGCAAATCCAGTTGAGAGCCCTTTTAATGACACCTCTGGCAGTGTTTATGTCTGCAACTCGTGGGACGCCGTCCTTGCCTGGATACAATCTTGCAACTCTACCCATGCGCCACAACAGTGGGGGCAGGCCTTCATCCTTTATAAGCACGAGTTCTCCCAGCTGGAGGTGGCGTCGTCGCTCGCGCCTTTTGCCACGTTGTTGTAGCTCGGAGACGTATTCGGTGGACCAGCGGGACCAGAAGTGCTGACGCAGCTGCTCCAGCCTGAGGTAGCGGTCGAGGCGGTGCGGGTTATGGTCTTGCAGCGGTGGAACCGGCGGCGACGCCAGCGGCCTGCCAAGGAGAAAGTGCCCGGGAGTAAGGGGGGTAAAATCATGAGGGGAGGGAGAGAGTGGACAAAGTGGCCTGCTATTTAAAATGGCTTCTATCTGGCTAAACAACGAGGACAGTTCCTCGAATGTTAGATGACTATTACCGAGAATCCGTTTTAGATGAAATTTAGCGCTTTTAATGCCAGCCTCCACAAAGCCATTGAAGTTCGGAGCGTAAGCGGGTGTGAAAATGAAGCGTATATTTTGATCAGCTGCAAACTCTATTATTTCGTTTTTATAAACTTTCATGAATTCATTTATTTCCTTTGCAGCCGAAACAAAGTTTTTTGCATTATCTGATATAATCTCCGCAGGCTTGCCGCGGCGTGCGATAAACCTGCGTAGAGCCAACACAAATGCATCTTTAGACAAATCGCTTACAGCTTCCAAGTGAACACATTTATACCTTAGACATATAAATAAACACATGTAGCATTTAGTGATCTTGCAGCCGCGACCCCGGCGATCGGTTATTAAATACGGTCCGGCCATATCTACCGCCGTTGTCGCAAACGGAAAATCGACTTCTATACGCTGCACTGGCAAATTACCCATGATATTTTTTAACGTTTTACCAGAGGCGCGGCTACAAGTGACACAATTGCGGGCCGTGCTTCGTGCGAGGGTCCTGCCTCCAACCGGCCATATAATGTCTCGAATTGAAGACAAAAGGAGCTGCGGCCCTGCATGTAAGAGACGTGTGTGTTCGTGTTTGAATATGAGTTTGGTTAGTGAGTGTGTCGCACGTAACAACATGGGATGCTTCTTGTCATAGCTATAACCAGAAGCATTCAGCCTCCCGCCGACTCGCAAGATATCTTGAGAGTCAATAAAGGGTGTCAGAGACGCAATGTTAGATTTAGGACTTAGTGTTTTATTTTTACGCAAATTTTCAAGTTCGTCAGGAAACAATTGCCGTTGAGCAAGTTTCACTAGTGCCTGAAGTGAGTTTGTAAGCTCTTGTGACGATAATTCACCTGCCAGCTTAGGCTGACTAGGTTTACAGTTATTTATGAAGCGATGAACGTATGCCATAGTGCGTTGTAGTCTTTTATATTTCGAAAACCTATCAAAATCTATGATACATGGCTCAGGTTCTACGCCTGTAACTAAAGTTGTTAGCTTGACCTCAGGCAGAACTTCGGGTTTGACGGAGTTCCGCTTTGGCCATTCATTTTCAGGCTTGAGTAAGAACTCCGGGCCATGCCACCACAGAGCAGCGCTGGAGACACGTTGCGGGTCCACTCCTCGACTCGCAAGATCTGCAGGGTTCTGGGTGGTAGGCACATGTCTCCAGTCCGCTCCAGGGACGAGCTCATTTATGGCAGAGACTCTGTTAGCTACAAATGTTTTCAATTGCGAAGTATCAGCCTTTAGCCAAGCAAGTACAACCGCAGAGTCTGCCCAGAAGATGGTGCGAGAGACAGGTCGCCTCAGAGCCCTAACCACGGCGGTATAAAGCTTGGTTGCCAACAAGGCCCCGGCCAACTCTAGCCTGGGCACAGTTACTGAGCGTATGGGTGCTACCCTGTCTTTCGCACAAACCAGATCCACTTGTGGCTCCCCCGAGCTCGAAATAGACCTGGCATAAATGCACGCAGCATACGCGGACAATGATGTATCGCAGAAGCAATGTACCTCCATTGTTGACGGCAAGTCACTCAATACTAATCTGGGTATCTTTAAATTTCTTACATGGTGTAAGTTTTTGATGAAACGCGCCCAGCCGCACCGTATTTCAGGCGGAGCTGGTTCATCCCAAGATTTACTGGCCGCCCACAACTTTTGAATAAGAATCTTAGGCTTAACAGTGCATAGGCTTAAAAGCCCTAAGGGGTCAAACACTTGAAACGTTTTGGACAAGATTGTTCTCTTAGTGACCACCTCATTGGTGTCGTCAACATTAATATCGAATTTTAAGACATCCTCGCTGGGATTCCAACCCAAGGGGTCAAACACTTGAAACGTTTTGGACAAGATTGTTCTCTTAGTGACCACCTCATTGGTGTCGTCAACATTAATATCGAATTTTAAGACATCCTCGCTGGGATTCCAACCCAATCCAAGTGTTTGACAGGCCTGACTTAAGGCCAAGTTGCCTTGTTTATTAATAAAATCAGATTTCAGTAACGCGTTTAAGTTTGAGCGGTATTTACGCAAGTTAAAACAGCCAGAGGTCAGGGCCTGAGAGACCCCAGCTTGTATATGAAGCAACTCTGACTCAGAGTCTGCTCCTGTCAATAAGTCATCACAGTAAAAATCATTTTGTATGATGGTCTTAACTAAAGGATCCTTGCATTCAGCTCCCAGCTGCCACAAACACCTGGCGGCTAAAAAACTAGCTGAGCCAAAACCGAATGTAACCGTATTTAAAGTGAGAGAGCGAATAGGTAAGTGCTCGTCCTCTCGCCATAGAATGACTTGTAAGTTTTTGTCGGCTTCATTCATTAAAATTTGCCTATACTGCTTTTCGATATCTCCCGATAGGACATACTTATAGTGACGAAATCTAAGCAGTATGTTGAATAAGGAGTCCTGTACATTTGGACCTACCATCTGGATATCATTGATGGAATATCCAGAGGAAGTGGGACACGTACCATCAAAGACAACTCTTAATCGAGTAGATTCGCTATCATTTTTCATCACAGAATGATGACAAAGATAGTTAGCTCTGTAAGGAAACTCAGACTCAGTTAGATGGCCTAGATCTCTATATTCATTTATAAAGTCAGAATACATTGACTTAAGTTCAGGGTCTTTACTAAATCGCCTTTCTAAGTTAAATAGGCGCCTCTTAGCCATGTAGAAAGAATTGCCTAAACAATCTGGTGTGTCTTTAAGAGGTAACCTAACTACAAATCTACCATCATCTTGGCGATAAGTATTCTCAACAAAATGTTTTTCTATGGGATGTGGTTCGAACACATTCCCAAGGCACTCTGCCTCCGAAGGCAGTTCCTCTGTCTCCCAAAACCTTGTCATCTGGTTAGACAGGTCAGACAGAGAGAGATGGCTGCGAGTGCATGTTGAATTTATATGCTTAGCTGTGCTAGTGACTGGACCTGCCAGCAGCCATCCCAATCTGGAAGATATGAGTTTGGTGGGGCTATTGGGAGACAAAGTTTTCTGCTCCCCGCTTACAATCTGCCAAAAAATGTCCGCACCTAGCAAAACATCAATATGAGCAGGAATATTAAAGGTTGGATCTGCAAGCCTTATAGCTCCAGGTATATTTAGGTGGCTTATATCAAAGTATTTTTTTGGTAAGTGGTCGGTTATTTGGTTTAGGACCAGAAAATCAACATTGGCAGTAAAATCACCTATTTTGGATTGTATCCGAGCTGCACAACGTCCTGGATTATATTTAAGAGGAGTGTTACCTATACCTAACACGGTTGTGGCAACTATGGGTTGAGATGCAAGGTGTAGGCGTTGCCTCAATGCTTCGCTTAAGTAAGACGACTGAGACCCGCAGTCCAAGATGCATTTTACAGTTTCTTTCCTATTGTTGCAAGGATTCACTACTTCAATTATTGCTGTAGACAGCAATACTTCGCTACTAGACAGCGAAGAATTAGCAGTGGAGGTATGTGACACCTCTGCACTGTCAGAAGTCAACATAGTAGAGGAGGACGCAGGCTCCACCGTACCACTACAGGTAGGCTGAATGCTCTGATCCATGCTAGCCCCACTAGATGAATGAATAGGCGTATTTGTTTGTGTTTGTATGGTGTGTAGGTATGTGTTGTGACGTCTCTTACATACCCGGCAGCCGCTCAACTTGCATCGACGTGTCTCGTGGTCTGGACGCAGACAGACATGGCACAGTTGAAGGCTGGAGATCCGCGACCACCGCTCTTCCACCGACATCTGCCGGAAAGCGGGGCAGTCGTACACTCTGTGGTCGTTGCGACACACGACGCACGGCCGACCTTTGTGTTCATTTGGTTTGTCTGAAATAACAAATGTTTTTATGTTTTTATCATGTTTAAATGATGTTTTATTATTCACAATCTCCGTTTTGTGATTGGATTGCTTATCCCGTTTAGATCGGTACAAATTTTCTAAAATATCTGCACGGTTTTTCAAAAAATCTTTTAAGTTGCCAAGTGTTGGCCACTCCTTAAGAGTGTTTCTATACTCCTCCCACTTAGCGTTAGTATTTGCATCTAACTTTGCAGATAATAGGTGAACTAGTATTGTATCCCAATGCTCTGTGGGCTGACCCAGTGTTTTCAGCGCTCGGAGGTTTTTTGTAACATGGTCACTTAAAAATCTTAAAGACTTATCTGACTCCCGCTGTAAACAATCAATGTTAAACAAAGCATTCAAATGGTTAGTAATCAGTTGCCTCTTGTTACTGAACCTGTGACACAATAAAGTCCAGGCTTCCGCATAGTTTTTGGATGACACCTCCAAGTTGGCTATCACCCGAGCCGCCTCGCCCTCCAGGTATGAATTTAAGTAATGGAATTTGTGAATTGCCTGAATTTTGTCATTATTGTGGATTATGGACTCATATAAATCCCTAAACTCCATCCATTTATAATATGATCCATCAAATTTATTTATTTTTATTATTGGCAACTGAAAGCCGAGAGGCTCGGCATGACATCCACCGGAGGAGCATGTTTTTGCTGAAGTGTCCGGAGTTTCCTTTGGAACCTGAGACTGTTCTAATATACTTTGTGCGGTTGCAATGGCTAAATTCACATTAGTCTCAATGGTCTCCCGGATTGACAGTTCACTTTCAAGTTGGTCACTATTGTTCACTTCAATTAAAGTTTGCAGCTCATCAAAGCGTGTGGATAACTCAATTACTTTATTTAATCTTAAAGTCAAATCATTAAATTTGACACCAGATAATTTTTCTTGAGCACCAAATGTGCCTAAATAGGCATGAAATTTAGTAACTTGACCCTTAATAGAACTACGCTTAGTGCGTAATTCCGCTAATAAAGCTTCTATCTTTGCTGCCTCCGTCATTGTTGACTAGGCGGGTCGATGTTAAAACAACACTTGAATTATCCACGTAAAAAAAGGTTAATTAAACTGGCAAAAACGCTCACGCCCCTTGAACTTCGATGGCCCGGTGGAGATGCACGTTGACACGTGGCACTGATCACTAGCGCGAAGAGTGGATGGGCACGTGGCGGGCACGTGGTTGTCCCGTTAGGTATGATGACACGTGGCGAACTGAAAAGCACAAGCGAGAAAGGTGCATATGCGAACTCAAAATGCGGTGCGATACTCGTAGGGCGAAGCTAAAGTTAAAACAATGGGAAGTTAATGCATAAAATCATTAGCGGAAGTAAAACGAAAGGGTTTTTATTTTTGACAAAAACTTGAAACAACACGCACGGCCAGTAAAAGGTTAATGGTTTAAAGCGTCAATGCATAAAAGAAAAGGTTTCATCACGAAATGTGCACATGCGTATGTCAAAGTTGAAGTTACGTATTTGGAATAAACAAAAGGAAAAGTCACTGTTTCACTATTTAAAGGTAATGTACAGGCATTTAATGGAAACTAAAGAATTAATGAGATTGACACCAACGTGGCTAGAATGAGGTTATAGGTTATAAAACGTGACGTGTCACTGTCACGCACGACGAAACTGACCTGGAAATATAACACAGATAGATGCGAAACACGATTAGCACAACCACACTTGGGATTTAAATGGGAATAAAAGTTAGTTCACTTTAAGCTACGTAGGCAAAGTTTTAAATTAAATGTGTCAAGTCTGCAAGTAAGTATACGTAAGGTTGGAAAGCTAAATTATAGAACACTGGGCGCTTAGAGGTTTGTAAGAGTTGGTTTAGGTAGGTTAGGTTAAGGATCACGGCACTCCCCTCGTGGCTTTTCCTTGCGGCGCCAGCAGCCGCCGGCGCCCCGCACGCCGTAGTTGGCTTGCCGGGTCTTGCAAACTTCGCAGCGTTCTTCTTGGCTGGCCCGGCTTGTTCCTCCCACGGCGTGAGTCTTCTGGCAGGGTACGGCCTCGACGCTTCTTCAGGCGGTGACGCCACCACGGCCAAAGCAGGGCTTCAATATGGCCGACGCCCGAAGTCCTCTATAAAAGAGCGGAGTGATCCCACACGCGCGTCCTGTCAAGGTCGCCACTTTATGTTTGGAAACATAAACGATTAAATAAAAAAGGTTTTTTTACCATTATTTGATTTAATCCAAAGATTACAAGTCTTATTTAATATATATATATAAGCGACGCGCGTGTGTGAGGTCGGAGTGATTAGAAAAAAAGGGACAAAATGGCGTCGTGTATGTGGTTATATAGGCGAGTCCTCGCGCCGCTGTACGCATGCGCGGGAAGGTGTCTTCTTATTGGCCGTAGTCGATGTCTCGGTGTTGCAAGCCGCAGCGGTCGCAGTCGGTGCTTAACACCTGTTTATACGGTTAAATTACAAACTTAGTTCAGAAATTATTTTTGTAATTTTTTCAAAAACTATTCAACCTATCAAGTTCAAAATAATTTTCCTACAGTTTTTATAAAGTTCTACTTTTGAGATTTTTTTCATATTTTTAAAACTTATGGTTCAAAAGTTAGAGGGGGGGGGACACATTTTTTTTTACTTCTGGAGAGATTATTTCCGAAAATATTAACATTATCAAAAAATGATTTTAGTAAACCCCTATTTATTTTTAAATACCTATCTAACAATATATCACACGTTAGGGTTAAAATGAAAAAAAATATCACTCCCCACTTTACGTATAGGGGAGGTACCCTAATAAAATATTTTTTCCACTTTTTATTTTACCACTTTGTCGGCGTAATTGATATACATATAAGTACCAAATTTCAGCTTTCTAGTGCTAACGGTCACTGAGATTATCCGCGGACGGACGGACAGACATGGCGAAACTATAAGGGTTCCTAGTTGACTACGGAACCCTAAAAATGATAAATCATTGTTAAGAGAAGTTAAATCTAACAAAAAATATGTTTTTAAGGAAAAATAAAAGAGTACTTTATTTTGACACTGTGTACTTTATTTTTTGCTCCTTCAAATCGCCATGTACTATATTTCTCAAAAAAAAAGGTGGCAACCCTAAACACGACACACACACATTTTGTCGTCTGGTTACTTACACGCTTGCATTTTTACTTGCATACTTCTAAGTTTGCTTGCTGACTCGCAAGCTTCTTTGAAAATGCCATAGGCACGTTCACGGGAGCGAAGCCGGAAATAAAAGCTAGTTTTCTATAAAAATAAACTATAAAATTAAGTAAATAGCTTAAAGAATAAACTAAACTACAAACCTTTTCTGAATGTCATGTCTCAGCTCTTGTTTAACAATTTTATCGGCTAGCATTTTGTGTATTAACTGACTACTATACTTACAGTAGTCAGTTAATTTATTTTCCATATTGATTCACTTGTTTTAACAGTTTAAATTATCGCATGAATGTTATCCTCTCACCAATCTTTGGAAAGACTTGTTCTATTCAATATTCGGTCATCTCACAAACAGAAAGATTCAATCCCTTCATCTAAAAACACATGATAATTAATTTCTAATAATAATAATAATACCTAAGTTACGTAAGATTCATTGGCAGACACTCAAGTCAGCCTATATACGTCCCACTGCTGGGCACGGGCCTCTTCTCATTGATGAGGGAACGAGCATTAGTCCCCACGCTCGCCTGGTGTGGATTCGGGACTTCACATGTCACTCCTTTGAATTTCATCAATGGGAGAGGCTAGTGCCCAGCAGTGGGACGTATGCTGATGGTGATGATTCCGTACTTACACAATGCATGATGTGAATGAATTGTAAAAATGGTAAAAATAGCTCAAAACAAAGTAATCGCGCTAACACAAACTTAAGAACCTCAGTATTGGAGAATTAGTCACTCGACCAAAAATTTACATTTGGCTGGAGCCAATGCCAACTGAATGGCCCAAGCCTGTGTTCACCATATCAGCAATAGAATATACGGAAAAAATTATATTATACTATTCACTTACCTTTAAATTTCGCAATATTTTTTTTCTCATAGTACCAGTGATGTAGGAGGAGGGAAATGTCCTGGGTTTCGTTTCGGTCTTCCATTTGTGTTTTAACTTTTCACTAGATTCTTATTGCTAGATTGTTATTGATTCTTAGATTATTATTGTTTATTGTTTACTTTTTACTAGATTCGCCTTTAAATTTTGAGGTTTACAGATTGAACTGTTTTTCTAATATATTTAATTACATATAAATACTCCTTGGAAGCGTCAGAGCGGCAGCGGCTCGGCTCGAGTAGATAGCCGGAGCGCGTCACTGGATTGCGCCAGCGGCAGTGCCAGTATTGCCAGCGTAGACGTTTAAATTGCCGTGTGCGCTAAGAAATATTACCGTTTTCGTTTGGAAAATGGCCTGTCGCCTGCCGTAGCAACGAAATCCAATAAATCTTCAGTGGTTCCAGTTACTTCCAAACTTTCTAAAGTGACTAAAATAACTGACTTGGCTTTACATGAGATTTCACATATTTTTACGGTGGATGTTTTTCGTAGCGTACTACTTGTTTTTGTTTTTAGCTTTTATTTATTTTGCATTGTTCATATGTAAGTATGTAAATATAGTATGTAACTTGTCATCAAAATGTGCAATCCTTTTTTCATCCTGTTGCCGGTATCCGATTGACCTAAAATTTGGCATATTTATGTAAGTTCGGTGACAATCCAATATAATTATTGTACCACCGACAAACTGATCTGATGATAGAGACAGAACGTGGTCATAGGGACTCCTAAACAACACTACACAAACGCATCGTGTTCGAGCTCACTGGAACCCTTGTAACGAATGGTTAAGGACTGCAAAAAGTACAGTCGGCAAAAAAAACTTTTATTTAAAATGTTTTTGACAGAAACTTATTACATTTCATGTTTTTATGGGATCTAGATAATTTTACTTTTTAAAGGCTTCAGTTTTTTCTTCTCAGGCAATAGTTTTTAAACACCAGCTACAAATTCAACTTGAAAAGAAATGTAAACTTACCAACGGTGAAGTAATTTCCAATATTGATGAAAAACAAAGTCATGAGAGGCTGTCAAAGTACCTAAACTTTATTGGCAAGCAAGTTTTTATAAAGTTCTTAGTGACTTAAAAACTAAAAAATATGTGAAAATGGTACCTATTAAGTATGTTTGAAAACAAAGTCATGAGAGGCCGAGTGCCTTAACTTTATTACTTAAAAACTAAAAAATATGTGAAAACCACCACCAAAAGTAACTTCTGTTGGTGCAGCAAGTCTCTTTTGTACATTGTTTAATACATCTACAGCGCTTTTAAATAATTCGTTTCCCGGCCGATTGGATCTGTGGGGTTTTTTAAATGGAACAGCGGGTTCTGTGTGTGTATCTCTTTCCTCTTCCGTATTATTACGCTGTTCCTCGTCCGGATTATTATTCAATTCCTCTCCCGGAGTATTACTCGATTCCTGTAAAAAAAAATATTATTTACTTTTCAGCTACCGAAGACTTCTGACGACTGGCTTAAAATTAGCAAACACTTTCAAGATACATGGAACCTGCCACACTGTGTTGGAGCCATTGATGGCAAGCACATAGTCCTGCAAGCACCAATTCATAGTGGAACTGAATTTCACAATTATAAATCATTCTTCAGTATTGTTCTTTTTGCATTGGTTGACGGTAATTGCAATTTCATATTCGTTGACATCGGGTGCCAAGGTAGAATATCAGATGGTGGCATTTTTAAAAGTTCCCAATTATGGAAAATGATTCAAAATGGTTCTTTGAATTTACCACCATCGGAAACATTACCTAACTGACAAATAAATATACCGTATTTCTTTGTTGGCGATAGTGCTTTTGCCCTACATGAAAATGTGATGGTACCCTACCGTGGAAACCATGTCATGGGCTCTAAAGAGAGAATTTTTAATTATAGATTAAGCAGGGCTCGGCGAAACGTTGAAAATGCTTTTGGCATAATATCCGCAGTGTTTCGAGTATTAAGGAAACCACTGCTTCTAGAACCCAAAAAAGCTGAGTTAATTGTATTGACCACTGTTTATCTACACAATTATTTACGTTCTAATAGTACTGATTATAATGTTCAAATATTGAATGATACGGAAGAACCTCCTCCTTTAAATTCTTTTTTGCCCCTCAGGCAAATTCCAAGAAAATCAGCATCTCAAGTCAAAAAATTAAGAGATGAAATAGCAGATTACTGTATTAAGGAGGGTAAAGTAGAATGGCAGCAAGACTATGCTTAAATTTGTGCTATATCAATACAGCCTGCATGTATAATTCTAAAAACTTACCGTATTCAATCTTTTACGAGGTTTGTCACGGTCATCCAAAAATTTGAGATTATTATATGCGAACCACCTACTCACATACACTTGTGATGCACCTGTAATAATAGATAGTCAATAATATATTGATTATAACACAAATACATAGAAATGATTATAACATAAAATTAATAAATATAACAATAGAAATGACTTTTTATTACCTTTGCCAGTGCCCTTAGATTTATCCTCTTTTTTTTTCTCTCGGCGATATGAAGCCAATAAACTAATAATTTTATTTTTGCACAATTCTACATCCTTATTCAGTTCTTGGGATATACGAGACCATGCATCAATCTTCTTATTTTTTTTATAGTAATCCTCATGTTTTGGGTCCCATATCAATGGATTATTTTGATATAATTCAATTAATTGCAAGGAAGCATCTTCGGTCCACGTTTCCATGATGCTCGGCTCGAGCGACCGACGTCTGTCACTAATCACGTCCACGAGCGCACTGCGAGCGCGAAGCAAATCCCTTTGTGTTCGTCAAAAAACCGACAACT
Organism: Notocelia uddmanniana; assembly: GCA_905163555.1. Classification (NCBI taxonomy): domain Eukaryota; kingdom Metazoa; phylum Arthropoda; class Insecta; order Lepidoptera; family Tortricidae; genus Notocelia; species Notocelia uddmanniana. The sequence goes on along the minus strand of LR991063.1, from coordinate 14,399,392 downwards.
GGCGGAACGCTGCCGAGCACGAACGAAACGCTCGCAGCGCGCTCGTTCGAGGCTTGTAAGTCGGTCCACATTAGACGAATTGTGTTCGGCTCGTGCTCGGCTCGTGCTCGGCTCGCCTAGCGTAGACGCACCTTTAGAGAATTGGAAAACAGTTGAAAAATTCTCTTTATCTATTATCCACAGACAGTATTGCGTACGGACAAACAAATATTTTTTGCACGAGTACGGTGGTACGGAACCCTCTGTGCAGATGTCCGACTGGCACTTGGCCGGTTTTTAGGGTTCCGTACCAAAATGGTAAAACAGGACCCTATTACTAAAACTCCGCTGTCCGTCCGTCTGTATGTCGGTCTATCTGTCCGTCTGGCACCAGGCTGTATCTCATGAACCAAGCTAATTATACAGTTGAAATTTTCAGAGATGATGCATTTCTGTTGCCATTATAACAACACAATACTAAAAATAAAATAAAACATATTTCTAGGGAGCTCCCATACAGAAAACTTTTAAAAAGTTGCTCGTTGTGTTCATCAGGCGCTGTGTCTTAAAATGTATGGTAAAACTAAAATCCGACTCGCACTTTACCAAAATTCTACTTTATTTTATTTAACGTTCTTATTATTAAAACTGATAAAAAAAATTAATTAAAAAAGGTTATAATAAAGCGTGTAATGTTTTATAGATAATAGTACGGAGGCCTTCGTGCGTAAGTCCGACTCGCACTTGGCCGGTTTTTATAAACTCTCATTTCTTTGATTCTAATATTTGTAGCCTATGTCACTTTAACAAAAAAAACCTTAAAATATAAGCCGTTACATGCCCAGCTACATGCATAGATACATAAATATTAATTATTATTATACATACATACATCATCAACCTAGCGCTATTTTCAGTACAGTTACATTCTGAAGGATGCATGGGGTCCGCTGCCTAATCCTAAGAATTGGCGTAGGCACTAGTTTTTACAGGAGTGACTGCAATCTGACCTTCCAACCCAAAAGGGAAACTAGACAGCAGCCGGGATCAACAACTTAACGTGCTTTCCAAAGCACAGGAGTGCTCAGTTAGTAACCACTTAAAGTGGTCACGCATCCAAGGACTGACCCCGCCCGACATTACTTAACCTCGCATACCGCACGCGGTACGCGGGCGCCACGGCCACGAACGCTCCAATATGAAGTCCTGAATATTCGTTTGAAAATTGTACGATTTTGGGATTTTTAGTTAGCTGCTGTGTTTTTGCTATTTAAGCTACAGTTATGTAATATTTGGATAATTGTATCAGAATTAGCCAAATTTGATTCCATCCTGTGGATACCCATGGCTTCGCGAAATTTAACACCCCTGCTTGGCCGGCCCGGAGGTCTCTGGCCACAGACCGGCCTATTGTTTTTGCTGCTCCTGGTGCCCGCTTCCCCACCACCGCACGTACCGCGCGACCCCCACGGTAATTTACGTCGACGCGAACATAAATACATACATACACTCGAAAAATATATCCTTTCTCACGATGTTGTGTCATGTGTGTTAATATTAACTACAATTGTGAAAAAAATAGTCTTAGCTACAAAATATCCTTAGCAGCCTTACATAAGTTGGATTTTCTAATACTGCTACTATACTATCCGTGGCTGTATGCGGCTAGGGCTTAGGCATTAAGAGGATTAAAAAAAAACGCGGGAAGTGGAGAATTGTACAACGTTAACGAATAACGATTTCAAGATGTCTGTTCCTTCGTTGAGTAAATATGAAGCTATTAAAAAACTTTTTTCGAAAAAATACCACTTAAATCGTTGTAGATTCTCGCTTATGATAATATTTGTCGACGACTACGAAGATGCGTGACAGAGTATTTCGAAGAAGAAAGTCGTTACTCCTTAGCGGAAAATGTAAGTTTTTATCATCAAGTACTTAAGTTCCTTAATGTATTTACTTTAAACTACTTAAGCAATCGTTTGTGATTTAGCAGCATTTACTTAGTTTGATTGTACTAACAGTTTGTTTTAACGCCAATGGTGCCTTAGAATGTAAACAATTGTAAAGTATATACACAAATGATGTTTGTCGCTGTGGTGTTCAGTAGAAATTCGTCTTATTTTATAACAAGCTTTTATTTAAATTGAAATGTATTTTATTAAGTATGTTTGCCCGGGGGCCCAAAAGAAATAGGGCACCTGTTTATTTAGTTTATCTAGTTATAGTATAGTATATAAATTTTATCTAGTTATTTTAACCGATTAAACTGATTGTATATACTCATACATATATATTTTCGGTGACAATACAGTATTTAATCTTGTACTATGGATTTTGTTCGTTGATGGAACCTTCCGGTAGGCATTGCAACTCCTAAACAAGCAAGATAAATCCATTTAGTTATGGCTCATTGTTATGTCCCTACAAGCTTTTTGATGGTACAGTCGACGTTAAAGATATATTCGCTTTTTTCACTTTACTCCCTTGAGTTCATTGCAAGAGGGTACAAAACAAGTGTAAACATATCTTTGATGTCGACTATTTTTATAGTGTGAGATTGAGTACAGTTAGCAATAAAAGCTTGTCTCTAAAATAAATGATAAAACACCGTGGGATTAATTAATTGTGACTGAAATATTAATGAATTAATCATTATGGCATTAGATATTAATATTTTCTTTTGACATATTGATTTTATTCTAGAAACTGTCTAGATTTCTATTTTTTATACATAATTTTTTATTATTATTATTATTTATGTTTTGACGATCCTATTGTGAATTTTACTACATAATTATTTCTTATTTTGACATGTCTACAACAATACAATATTTATTGTAAAGAATAATAATAGCATCAATAAATTGCTCTAAATAATTAATTAATTGAAGAATATATTTTTTGAGCAATTGCAAGTTCCCAGAAGCATACTTGTGTCTATCTTTCTGGAAGTAATGTCATTTACCGAAGTGTACCTTGACGAAGAAGAAGAAATAGTTTTAATAGGGAAATGCTCGCATTGCAAGACTCGTCGTGAAAACTATTACAATACAATTACATTAAATGAATTATTTTGCAACTGTTGTGGAAATCAACTGTTTTACGTTGATAAAGATATGTGAAGCGTTATTAGTAATACAGTTATCGCTATCTTTAAATGTTATCAATAATGCTTCTTGTTAAGTGCTAAATAATTTAAATGATTACTATATTAGAAATGAATTGAAATATTAGAATTTAATAGATATGTCTGCCAACAAGTACCGCTGTGATAGTTGCAGTAAACAGTTTTCCAAAATACGAGGTACAAAGAAAATATTACAAGTATCCGTAGACGTCGAATTTTATTCCATTGCATTGGCAAATAGTTTTAAACAAGGCGATGTTATCTGTGGTTCTTGTAGAACGAAAGCATATCGAGAAAAAATATAACCAGTCAATGAATATGAAAGCGATGAAGACCAATACCATGACAGCTTAACTTTTACTATTGCAAACGATTCTAATCATACTGAATTAGTTGAGTTACCTATCCAACGGGCCATATCCACACACGGCTATTGTTTTATATGTTCTCAAGTGTCTGATTTACGAACGGTACCAAAAAAAGCTTGGATTCAGGTATACACCCAAAAAGGTATTTATGTACCACCTGAAAACAGATGTTGCCATTCACATTTAATTAATGATCAATTCTATCAAGATGATTTAGACAAAATCAAAGTTTATTGCTCCACATCAACTATGAAATTAACGGATATTACACAGTTATTTCAGTCCCTGGCTGTTGAAACAAAACTAACAGTATTTGATAAGATCAATAATAGAACCCTATCAGACAATGATTTGGTGGTTTTAACTGGATTGACTTGGAAAAATGTTGATACGATACAAAACATATTAGTAACCTTGCGAAATAACTTTCAGCGTAGCTCATTAGAAGCCATAATAGTGTTTTTTAACAAAATTACGAACTGCAAGTAGTAACAAATTGATTTCAAAAATGTTGCAAATGCCCCGAGAGCAAACCGTTTCCGATTACGTAGATAGTGTTATTGCATCGTTCGAAAGAGATGTACTTCCGTATCAATTCGGCATCGATTCGCATAGCAGACAGTGGCTTATAGAAAATCACACAACAGAGCTGGCTTGTCAACTTTTTAACGCTAGAAACTGTCTTATACTAATATGTGATGGTACTTATGCATATCACCAGAAGAGCAGCAACAGCGAATACCAAAGAAAATCGTTTTCGGGACAAAAAAAGACTCATTTGTGTAAACCGTTCACAATTTGCACGTCGGATGGGTTTATTGTTGATATGTTGGGGCCTTATCATGCAACCGAAAACGACGCAACTATAATGAAACAAGTTATTGACAACATGGGTACTTCAGTGCGGAGATATATTTGTCCTCGATAGGGGCTTTAGAGATGTTGTTCCTTTGCTGGAGTCAAAAGGATACAGAGTAATGATGCCCTCTATTAAAGGCAAACGTAAACAGTTGGGTACCAAAGAGGCTAATGAATCCCGTTATGTGACCAAAGTTCGCTGGGTAGTAGAGGCAGTCCACGGTGCACTTAAGCAAAGGTTTAAACTTCTCGACCAAACAACTGACAACAAAATGTTGAGTAAAATAAAAAGCTTTTTTAGGATTGCATCATATATTATCAACCAGTTTGGCAAGCCCCTAACTTCAGACAATCACATGACAAGTGACATTTTAAATCGGATGAATTCTAAAAGCCGCGAGGAAAATCTTTTACTCGTAGCTTTGGAAGTCGAAAAAAAAGGTTGGCTCAGAAACAAACTTCCTTTCCGTCATTTTTCGTCCACTGATATCCTGGACTTTCCACAATTGACAGAAGCTGAAATGAAGCTTCTCTTTACTGGCAGTTACCAATTTGGCCAAGCAATATCTTACTTAGCCGAGATACTGGATGATAGCGGCAGTCTAAATCTCGCTTACGTTAAAGATGCGACAAATATATTAAAAATACAAGTGCATTCTCGGCACATTTCAAAAAGGATATACAAATGCTTCATTAAATATGCTCCAAACTCTACAGGGATAGACGCCATAGAACAACACTTTTGTGAATGTGCCAATGGTCTGAGGACCGTGGGATGTTGCTCACACGTAGCAGCTATAATATATTTTTTGTCTTTCGGTAGATTTCTATCAAAAATTCCACGGCCGAATGAAAAACTAACTACGCTTTTTAAAAATGACGGATTAAATGTGACTATCCAATCAGACAGTGATGATGATTGAGCAGTAATTTTATTAAAGTTTGAATTATTAAAAGTTATGAATTTAATATTTACAGCGTTTATTATTTAATTCAGAAACAAGTTTTGTTGGGATAGGTAATGAGGTAATATGTATGTACGTATAGGTAAACTACCTTAATAAAGCGGCAATTGAAAATGGCTTCTAAAAACATTGTGCCGTGTACTATACGATTCCATGGTGAATATAATAGAAACAAAGTGGACGATTTTAGCAACTCCATTAAGTTATATAAGGAAATGGAGGGTATAACTGACGAAGACGCCCTAGCCGTTCTACCATTGTTACTAAAGGACAGAGGAAGTGACTGGTGGCAAGGCGAGCAGAGTGCAAGACTTGGTCAGCAGCGTTAAAAGCCATCAATGCCGCGTTTGTCCTGTAAAGGGAGCCTCATGACCTCAAGAGTTCTTTGCAACACCTCATGGGAAAAACGAAAACATAGACGACTTTCTCTGCCGTAAGCGACTTTTGTTTGGAGCGCTGCCAGCGAAAAGACACAACGAAGAGGAACAACTGGATTTCGTGTTTGGGTTATTAAGTATGAGCTTAAGAAATCCATTGCACGTTCCGACATTAAAACATTTGCCGAACTATTGGAGAAAGCACGACATCAGGAAGCTCTAGGTGATCCGAAGCCAAGTACATCTATGATCCCGCAAACCGCTAGAACAATCTCTAAAAAAATTATTAGATGTAAGTTATGGTATGGGATGTTGTTGGATAGGTCTTTCAAAATGAATAAAGGCATCAAACATTTTTTGGTAAAGTGAATATTTAAGTGGAGAATTCCGCCGTAACGACCGGCGGATGCCGTAAGTGGAGAATTCCGACGACGAAAGAGGCTCGATAAAGTGTTGGACATATTTGTAATAAATAACCGGCTTTCAAAATATGAGGCAGATAACGCCAAAAGTGCATTCAGTGATATTTGTAAATCACATGCATTTGAAAAATCAATGAAACAATTATTCATTAAGGATGGTCTCCGCCTGGATGATTTTTGACTCGGTTTAATAAATAATTAAAATAAAGGCTTGCAAACTTGTTTTATCCCACAGAAACGCTTATAGTGAGCGTGGCTTTTCCATCAATAAAGAGATAGAATAATAATAATAATAGCATCAATAAATTGCTCAAAATAATTAATAAATATAATAACATAAATATTAAATGTTACTGCTTTTTAATAATTTATTAAGAATAACAAAACCTTTTTACTCTTTACTCTTCAGGTCTACCCTTGCTTTTATTTTTTTTAAATTTTGTAGCTGCATGCATAAATAGCTCTGTTTAACTCAGTGTTACAAATTTATCAAACACGATGTTAATAAATATTCTTATTAAGGAAACTGTAAGTCTAGTTTTAAGGAAATTTTCTACTGTTACATATATTTATAAAAGACTGTTTGTTTCTTAAATAAATAAATAAATAAAAATAAATAAATAACATGTTATAACTGACGATTCGAAAGTACTTGTTGCTAGGCCTATTTGAATAAAGAATATTTTGACTTTGATATGAGTGGAAAATCTATCGCAAGAGTTTATCCTCCTAAGGCCCTGCGTACAATTTTTTGCACAAATTCCAAAATTGATCTGAACTTAAAATGAATAACAAAAGAATTCCTAATTCAATAACACAATATTTTTTCTGGGCCTCAAGCGGCTATAATTGTTCAAAGACACGTTTATGCCGCTATATCCTACCACGGCGGTATAGACAAAATAAATATTGAAAAACAATTGATCCACGCGGCTCATAATGGTCAGTCCTTGTACACGGAGGTGAAGTATGGTCATTAGTCACCTTTAGAGTTTAACAGTAACTTCATAGTTTACTGCAGCATAAACGTATATTGCTTGTATATGCGATAACCCAACGTATAAAATAGGGTATTTCGTTAATTAAAGTGTTCACTTTATACTTGGATCTTGAGTTTCCATCATCTCCGACTCAACCCTGCAACCCTAACAACCCCCGGTCAACTACTTTATTATATGGCGACCCGCCAGTAAAGGACCAACGGAACTTCTAAAGCAAGAAAAGAATAACCACCAAACGCAGTCAGACACAAGAAAAACTACAAGAAAAGCAACAAGCAACATCACGAAGACAAAATGGCAACCAAATGTGGAATAACTCTCGAAGGGATCGACATCTCTCTGGTAGGACCAATAAAGTTGTTCCAGAGCCTCACCATAACGGTAACGCGGGCGGGAAGTGAAACCCGTCATGTGTACAACTTTTACCATGGCGACGGCACTACCAGCAAGAACGCCAAACCCACCAACGGTTACAGCGACAGTTACGACGACGGAGACAACAGCACAGGACGGATTACAGCCGCCGCAACAGCATGCCAGACCGACACATGTAGTACAAACACCGCCACGTCACGCCACACAGCGCCACGGAACGTCACGTACAATACCCGGCAATGGCAGCCGCGGAGACCCCAACCACTGCACCAACACACGCAGCGCGCCCTGAGGCAAATGCAGAACTACGACCCACTCCGGCCATACCTCCACGTGCCAGCCCTGCAACCGGCACGCCCAGGACAACCGCCAGCAGGACCAGGACGCCAACCGCCGTCGTATCACGAGCACAAGCAGACAGGTTTGTAAGCGAACACACAGGTCTGCTACAAACAAAATTTTAATTTTCTTTTCAAAATTAAACTAATCTTATAATATAACGGTTACCGCTAAAATTAAAAAACCCAAAATTTACAAATATGCATCAATAACCACTGTTTCCTCGTCAACTTCAAAAAAAAAAAAACTGATTTCATTATCTTTCTATTGTTTTAAAGCGGTTTATGTTTTTAAGATTCATTGAATTTAAAAGGTTATCGCTGAAAATTTAGCATTCATAGGTATCTTTAATTTTTAAAATAATCATGTTTTTAAAGTAATTTGTGTTTCTAGTGTCACTATGATTAAAATTAGTCCACATATTATTTTTTTGTATTTCGCAATATGGCCCGAGCCATCCGGTGTCATCGCGCCGCGAATGCGCGCATCAGCAGAAACTTAAGTAGGTCGCGCGTGTATGCCGACTAAAAGTAAAATTTAATTATTAGTGAATGAAATTTAATCCTCACACTTAGAAAATTTTATAAATACCGAGAGGCAATTAATACTTTAGCTAACTATTGGATTGATCACCTAATAATTAGTGAGAGTTTAATTGATTATTTCTATTTATTATCTTTCCTTCTCTGCAGGAAGGCCAAGATTATTTAGACCAGTTAAACAACCTCGTGAGAGATAATTTTGTTCCTACTAGTTACAGATTTAATTACATTTTTTTTTAAATAAAGATACAGTTAATTTTGTTTTTAATATACATTCAAGTAAAGCAGGGGTTCCCAAAGTGGTCCAGGTGGACCCCCAGGGGTCCACGAACGATGTGACAGGGGTCTACGCTGGAGTGGCAAAAAAATAGGGGTTCACAGTTTGTACGTGGGGGTCCACGAAAATTTATCTGGTTTCGATGGTAAATAACGAAACAGATAATGATTTTTGTATTATTTTTATAGCCTGGACGACTGATAAATATATAATAAAAATATTGCGTTCCTCCGTGATAAATATTTCGGTGAATCAAACTACCTATACTATAATACTATATTATTAAAATTACAACTTTCGGCTCCAAAACTTGTCGACTGCAAGTCTGCAACATATCGCGAACGAGCTGTTGGACAAACGAACAAGTCTAGGCTTGCGAAGCACCGTCGCGTCGCTATCGCCGGCGCCGACCAAAACGCTTGTTCGAACGTGCAAAGGGACGAAATACCTATGACTTACGGTAATGTGCTGTGCTTGTATGCACTTGTTTGATTCTTCACCAATAAATACGAATACTAAGAACAAACGTTACTCATTTGTTTCCGGATTTCGACTACAAAAGTAAAGTGAATTGCTGTTCCTGGTTGCCAGAATCGTGTCGGAAAAGTAAGTACATTATTTGTTTATTTGCTATACAACTTATAGGTATCTCTTTTTGTTTAGTTAATATATTTGTCTTCTTTGTGTATGATAGACATGTATGAAATATGAAATAATGAACATTACGATTATTACCTACCTACTTCCATAAAACAACAGACAGCCGAAAAAAGTTTATTAGTATTCTTTTTTTGATTCATAGCGAAAAATTATAAATTCTGTTCTATAAAATAGCCATATCCTGTTAAGTAAGACTAAGAAGCAGTTAAGTAAGAATGTTAAGATCACAAAAACTTTTTTATACTTACAGGTAGCTAATTTGAAACATGGCGGAGCCAAAGAAGAAAATTAAGTGTCGACAGTACAGTGTGGAATATTTAAAATTTGGCTTTCTTCCATCAAACGCGGACAAGCGATTGCCCATGTGCCTTTTATACAATAAAGTTTTGAGCAATGACTCTATGAAACCATCGAAGCTCGAAGATCATCTAAAAAGGTGCCACCCTGATAAAACAGGTAAAGATTTGAAATATTTTCAATCATTGAAAGAAAAATATGAAAAGAGACCCACCCTGCAAGGTATGTTCGCTTCAACATCTGAAAGTAACGATGATGGCTTGCGGGCATCTTACAACATCTCATTACTCATAGCGAAATCTGGAAAACCCCACACCATTGGTGAACAGTTAATTTTACCCGCTGTTGAAGAAGTTTTAAAAACTGTTCTGCACAAACCTCCATTTGACATACTCAAAAAAATTCCTTTGAGTAACAACACTGTACAAAGACGTATTGACGAAATGAGCTCTGATATTGAAAGTTTCTTGTGTAATTATCTGCAAACAACTCATTTTTCTATTCAACTGGACGAGTCAACTTTACCTGATAATGAGGCATTATTATTAGCATTTGTGCGATTTGTTATGGACGAAGAAATTCATGAAGAGCTATTATTCGCCAAAACTTTGAAGACTGACACTAAAGGTGAATCGATATTTAACATCCTGAGCGATTTTTTAAAAGAAAAATCAATTCCGTTCACAAACGTTACATCGGCGGCAACAGATGGAGCTCCTGCAATGGTCGGGAAATATCGTGGGTTCATAAGCCATCTAAAAAAAATGATACCAGATTTAACTGCAATTCACTGTGTCATCCACCGACAACACTTAGTAGCAAAAAATTTGAGTGCTAGACTGCACCAATCGCTCCAATTTGTGATTAACGCGGTTAATAAAATAAAAAGCAATGCTTTGAATACGCGTTTATTTGCCCAATTGTGCGATGAAAATGATGAAGACTTCCGACGATTGCTCTTACACACTGAAGTACGCTGGTTGTCGAAAGGTGCATGTTTAACAAGATTTTACTCACTTTTTGAGTCTGTCTTGGAGTTTCTGGATAGTAAAGCTCCAGATTTAAAAGAAAACCTGATCAAGTTCAAAGCAGATATCGCGTATTTGACAGATTTGTTCAAAAAGTTTAATGATATTAACTTACAACTGCAAGGGGACAACCTCAATTTAATTAAAACAAAGAGTGTGATTCCCGCTTTTCTTGGAAAATTGAAGTTAATGAAGCAAAACATTAGTCAACGCGAATTTTCCCAATTCTCAAGCTTGTCACAGGTAGAATGCGAGGATGATGATATTCAGACATATGTTCAACATTTGATTGCCCTGCATGATGATTTCAAAACCAGATTTGAAGACATTCTCACGATGGAAATACCACCATGGATTATAAATCCATTTGATGAAATGGAAGTGGAGAACGTGATATTGCAAGAGGAGCTACTTGAGCTTAGCACTAATGAGGAGCTGAAGGTGAAATATAAAAAAGGGTATCAAACTTTTTGGCTGCAAGCAGAAATACCCGAAAAATATCCTGGACTGTGGAAAATTGCGAGAAAGCTTTTGATATAATTTCCCTCGTCATATCTTGTGGAAAAAAGTTTCAGCACCGTTACAAACCTTTTAACGAAAAATAGGAACAGACTGAATATCACATTGTCAATTCATCAAGCTCATCCCTCCCATTAATTTTGAGTGTCATTGTACTTAGAAGTTACGTAACAATGTTTAATTTTAATTATTTTACGACTGTTATTATCATCATAAATATTATAAAGTACTCGAATAAACACAACACAAGCAAAATATACTATATTTAATTTTATTTCACCACTCCGAGATTTAGATTTGATTGATTTTATTTTATTTGATGCTGGAATAGATAGGTTGTGTTGTGAGTAGATGTCAAAAAAGTAAAGTATTTATTATTGACAGCATATTAACCAATCATTTTTCACTTTTTTTTCTAAACCTGTAAAGAACATTTATGTCACACCTGGCTAAAAGTGGATTTTTTCGCCCGATACATGTGCGGAAATAGCCGCTTTTTCGCCAAATGTTGACATAAAATGATGTATACAACACGGGAGATAATAAAGAAAGCCTTGATCGCACATTTGCGTCCTTCGCTTGCAGCTCGGGCCGTAAATATCTGCGATCTCGGCCTTTCTTTATATTATCTCCCTAGGTGTACATATAATATACTATACTATTTCATAGTTATATCGTCACCAGAGTTAGGTAATAGTCACATTTTTGTAATTTTTTGGGAATATGGTGTAGGCTGTAGAGTAGGGGGTCCACCAGAACCAGCAAATTTTTTAAAGTGGTTTATGAGAAAAAAAAGTTTGGGAACCCCTGAAGTAAAGTATTATATGGAACGGTACACGAGTTAAGTAGAAGTTTAGTTAGAGCACTAGTCCTTAAATTTGATCATGGTGTCTGGACTACCGTGCCCTCCGTGAAAATTTTTGGAGACATTGTTGTCTTAATGTAGTTATTTAAGTAAGTAAAGTAAACAAAAAAAACAGTTCTCCTAAATCTTTTCTTCTAGAATTTCAGCAATATTGTAAGCAAGTAACATGCGTTTAATTTGTTTTTATTTGCCACCCCGGGGGTGAACCGTCAAACAGGCCTACTTTGCCACCAGGGGGAACTTTGCCCAAAGAGCAACTTTTAAACAAATCCGTTAATGTAGAAAAATTCAAAAGGTTGGTGGCAACACCACTATTTTTAGTAGAAAATAGGTTATATCTGTGGTATTACTACGCATCGCCTTGGCGTCTACCTATAACTCCATTCAGTAACGTGTCGGAACTGGTCGAGTGAGGTGTGCGATTTCGCGGGCCAATTCTTGCGGAAGTGTTAGTGCTATTAGTACAAAATGGGGAAGCCTCAGGTGAGTGAATCTTCTACTTGTAATAAAATAAGAACTATAGATCATTTTTATTATAATTTTATATGGATATACTTATTATAACAAAAGTTATTATGCTGGGCAATGTTACGTAGTATTCTGCAACCTATGAGTGTAAACATTGCCCAGCCTCAAAAAAGGCTTAGGGTTGTCACCTTCATCATGTTTACCTGATTGCGCTAGTAAAGGAAGGTTATGTATTTCATTTATGTAGGGTGTACGGTAAAATATATTTATATTAATCTGTCGAGTAGGTAGGTATGCATATATGTGTGGTTGTGTGGTTTGACGACCAGTTTTGCCTAGTGACCCTGAAGTTCCTGGGTTCAAATCCGGGTAGGGGCATGTATGTAAATCATTTAACCTGGTTACACATATCAATGACGATGAGTAAAATATCTTGTTAGGCTACGAGAAGTAAAAAAAAATACCCGTTGCACTCTTATTAAATTTCGATCTGAGTGGAAAATTTGTTGAACCCGCGACCTCTGGAACCCGTCTATATCGTCCTACCGACCGTCCGTCCGTCGTGCTCGTGGCGAATAATTTTTCAATTTTCCATTTTGATCGAAATTCAGAATTTCGTTATCGGACTGCTTAGTAAGCGAACGTTCCGCTTGTTCCCTGTAGATAACCAAGTTTGATAACTGGCTTTATACAAAGAAAAATAATTCTTCGTAGCTGACTCGGTTATCAAACGGGATGTTTTTTTCCTCGTAGATAACCGACATTTTATTCGGTTTTCTACGAGGAAGAATTTATTCTTCGTAGCTAACTCGGTTATCAAACGGGATGTTTTTTTTCCTCGTAGAAAACCGACATTTTATTCGGTTTTCTACGGGGAAGAATTTATTCTTCGTAGCTAACTCGGTTATCAAACGGGATTTTGATATCCTCGTAGAAAACACATTATATTCGGTTTTCTATGGGGAAGAATGTATTCTTCCTAGCTAACTCGGTTATCAAACGGGATTTTGATATCCTTGTAGAAAACTACGTTGACCCGGCAGAGGTGTAGTGACCAAATGTAACATAGATTATGTGGTGGGATATCCGCGTACAAAATGACCCCAAAACTTAAGTATCCAACAGATAACATTTTACTTAATGAGTTTTCCAGTAATAAATGATACTGTGATCTGTGATTTGTTAATTTTTATGAAACACGTGAATTTTTTAAGCATTTTATATAGTTTAATTGAAGAAAAATCAAATGGCCAAATTTTCTACGCAAAGATATAAATCTCTTTACAAAAAGCCACGTAAAAGTTCATCATCATCATCATATCAGCCGAAAGACGTCCACTGCTGGACATAGGCCTCCCCCAAAGAGTCCCATAATGACCGGTCCTGCGCCACCCACATCCAGCGGACTCCCGCGACCTTTACCAGGTCATCAGTCCACCTTGTGGGGGTCTACCCACGCTGCGCCTTCCGGTACGTGGTCGCCACTCGAGAACCTTTCCGATCGAGGGCAAGGGGTGAAACAGGGTCCTGAAGAAATAGCTAAATATTTTGAAAATCTAAGCTCGACTTTGGAAAACATACCAGCAGAAAATATAATCAACTTTGATGAAACCAACCTCTCAGACGACCCGGGATCTTCAAAAGGCATTTTTCGACGCGGGATGAAATATCCAGAAAGAGTAGTTAATTCGTCTATAGGAAATATATCCCTTATGTTCAAAGCAACTGCAAGCGGCCAGTGTGTCGTATACAAGGCCTCAAACTTATACACCGAGTGGATTTCCGGAGGACCGCCGAAAACCAGATACAATTGTACAAAATCAGGGTGGTTCGACAGCGCTATGTTTGAAGATTACTTCGAAAATTATTCTTCCATGGGCACAACGTACTCCAGGAACGAAGGCCGTAATCTGTGATAACCTGTCAAGTCATTTGAGCATCAAAGTAGTAGAATTGTGCGATCAAACATCACTAAACAAGAAACATTTTCCCAAACTGCTTGTTGAATTATCTGAAGCGATTAAATTGAAAGAGGAAAAAACATACAAGGTGGATTTAAAGCTTCGGGAATATATCCACTCAACCCGCAAGAAGTCTTGAAAAAAATTCCAGAATGTCAAGAACAAATTCTGGCATATAGCGTCGATCAAACATTGATAGATTATTTAAAGGAAAAGAGATCTCCAAGGCCAATGGAAGTGAGAAGGAACAAAAAGGTCTATTGTGAACCTGGAAAATCTGTAACGAGTTCTGATTTTAATGTACCTTCTAACAAAGGTGTCCTTCAAGTCAAAACAAAAAAAAAACATCGATGAAAAAACGTAAAGTCGTACAATACAAGTAAACACGAATAATAAAGGTTTGACGTATTTAGATGATCAAACTGGCAGTTTTACAGAGGCTGGTCTTGAAGATTTAGTATCAGAAGAGGCTATTGACTTCATGATTCCAAGCTTAGATGACAACACTTATTTTGATGAGTACATTGTAACTGATGAAGAAAATATAACTGGCATATTGATATTAAGGTGTCCTGACAGTTTAAGCTTGAATTGCTTACATATAATTAACACGTCCATGAACCAATCGCCAAACAACGTAACTAAATTGCGGGAGTATGTGCACGATTATGCACATGTAAAAGCATCTACTAGTCGCAACAGGGATCCATTTGTGGCTACAAAAAATAAAGTGAAGACTGGTGCGTCCAAAATTACTATACAAGCCTGCGAAATAGTTACGCCTGGACTCCAATCTCATGATGTGTCTTTGTTGAATGAAGTTTCTAACACCGTTGAAAATGCTCCATTTGCAGCTATGTCTGAAAAAGATTTACCAGAATGTCTAACCAAGGTTTCCAAACAAATAAAGGGACTTAAGACTATCGGTAAATTGAAAAACATGCGGTTGTGTGTCAAAGATAAACTGAAAATAAGTGAAATTGGAAAACATACGGCACAAAAGCATGCGACTGCAAATAAAAAAGAGAACCAATATAGTAAGACGAGCTCAACTACCCCAGGTTTTTTGCCCGACATCGTCTTACCGGAAAATCAAGCAAAAACCAAAATTTTGAAAAAATAAAACAGGAAGAAAGTAAATATAAAAATCAAAATATAAAAGACAAGAAAAACAAAAGAGCGGTAGCTCGAAAGAAGTCAGCCACAGTCTCTGGGAAACGAACAAAGAAACGACAAGATAGTGAAACTAGCTCAATTTCTGCGGATTCTACTTTTGACTTGGTCACATCACAGCTGATTCTGACAACTCAGATTACACAACATTGGAAGATTGTTACATTGCTAAATGCTTACGGGAACAAGAAGAAAAATAAAATATTGACGTAAATGATATTCCATTTGGAATAAATGACATAGAATACTTCATTCCAGATAACTATAAATTACAAGAAGGTAACTGGGTTGTCGTTCAGTTCTCAACAAAAAAGAGTACGAAGCATTTTGTAGGTAAAGTTTTGTCAGTGACAAACGAAGTACCGAGAGTCAAATTTTTAAGAAAGATAAAAGAGTCTAATTGCAAAGAAGGAACTATTTTCACATACCCAACAATTGATGACGTATGCTCAATACTGCATGTAGAAGACATTATGACAGTATTATTGGAACCAAAGGTAACCCGACGTGGTCAATTCATATTTAACGCTGATTTAACAAACTTTAACATACAATAAGTTCAGTAATTTTTAATGTCACTAAGCCGGCTTAAATAAAAATGTTTTGATTTGATTTTTTTGTGTAATGTAAGCAAAATTGATTGTTGCCTACAGTTAAATCTAGGTATTAAATTTAATTACCTAGATGTAATAGTAGTTAATGTGACTGTACATAATGAAGGGCATTAAACACGAGTGTTTCAATGCATAATTATGTACAGTTACATACACTACATTATCTAGCCACATATTATAAATCCTCAATAATATTTTCGGGAGCCGCCACAGATATATGTATTACTTGGAGCTGCCGCATATTATGACCGGCATTGCGGTGTTGTTCAGGGCCACTAACAAGTACCCAATTATTAATAAAATAAAAAGAGGCGTCGCCAAAATATCTATACCATCTCGATCGCTCATTATAATATTTGGATAGATAATACAAATTTTATTTCTGAGTCTTCTCATTGGTAGCGAGTAGGGACTCAGTTTTATCTTGATCTCTTGCCTTGATAAGCCCCAAGGTTTCTTAAATGGTTGTGATTAACTTATAATGAGCAAAAATAAATAAAAAAAGAACTGATTATAGTTAAGTAAGACTTCTAATGTGAGGTCACTACTCACTAATAATTAAGCAAATGAATGTTATTATTAATTGGATCTCCCCTTTAATTTTTATCTATTTTTCTATAAAGAAAGAACTTTATTGATTTTAAAAACGATTTTACTTTAAAGTACAAATAAGTGTTTTAACATAAGTAATTGACATATAAGTGTTTTAACTTTTTGTTATGCTAATGAAGAGGTTTCATTTTATTTTATTATTAGAAGTACAAGTAATCAGTTGGAATCGAGACAGGTCCGTGTATTTAGAATATTATAAGTATTAAAATTATGCACGCCACGATAAAATATTTTTTACAATTTCACACACACACAGCTCGAACACGCAAATACTAATTAGAATAAATTAACCCAAGTTGGATATTCAAATGTTTAAATTACGTAAGATCCAAACCACATATTTATAGAGGATCGAGCTTCCTTAGCTACTTACCTGTGTTCCCAGTGTAGTTGTACAGTTTTACTTATCGTTTGTTTACCTTAAAGGTAGGTTTTTTTGTGATAATAGTTTTAGTCATAACTATGCTAAGTAGGTATTTAAAAAAAACTAGCACTGAACAATTTGATAATTTGATAACAGTGTACTGATAATAGTGTCTCAATTTTCGTTAACTTTTTCAAATTACACAGAAGTAAAAGTGCGTATCATTGAAACTATTTGATCTATTAAGTATAAAAAGAACATTTTTTAAAAGTATTTATTATCTTTCGTTAACACTTCTAAAAATTCTCGGCGGTTTTAATTTTAAAACAGCAAGCTGGAATTACATAAAACTTTTTATACACAATAGGATCCGCCACATCTAGTTTTTAGGAAATTAGTTTCTGTTGCTATGAATAATAATAAAAAATATGATAGAAAAAAACTGGGTTCGAAATTAAACAGAAACTAATTTCCAACCTAGATATGGCAGATCCCATTGTGTAAACAAAGTTTCATGTTAATCTAGTAAGCCGACTTAAAACAAGAACCAAAACCAACTACGTTTGTGTGAAAAGTCAAACGGTCGGGGGACCCTTAATTAATCGAAAAGTTTCAATCATAAGCACTTTCCTACTTGTTTGATTGTTATTATTATTACACCGATACATAAGTTTTGACAGATAGCTACTTTAGTCCTCCGTAACTTTAGCCGATCGCATCTTTGCAACGAATTGCATGTTTGAATTATGATTGTCGATTCATCTCAATTACCATTTTAAAATTTAGTTAAACTGAAAGTACGTGATCTTAGTTGTTTTATTTTTAGTCACAAATAAATAATTTGATTAAAAGTTGATTTTTGTAGAAATTATCCTTTTTTTTATTTTTTGGTCGTGTGAAATAACGGCACAAAAAACCACTACAAAAGATTAAGTCAAAAGTGACAACCCTAACAGTTTCAAACTGCTTGATACGACTTGTATGGAAAAGAGCAAAATGCCTATGTAACATTGCCCACCCATATTTCTCACGACTTTTCAAGTTAAGACTAGGATGATTAAATGGAACGCCAAAATTACCCGAGATTTCGCACTGATCCTTGTCTTAACGTCATAAGAGCTATAGTTACGGAAATAATTGACATGGGCAATGTTGGCTAAAGTCCAGATAACTTTGCCCGCGATGAAAATCGTTAAAAAAATAGGTTAAATATTGGTTTAAAAATATATTCTCCTAATGAACGCATGTATGTGTCTACAATAGATGCACTTATGCCAAAAAACCCCTCTAGTTTCAGTAGTTCGGTAAATTAGTCCGGGACCGAACTAGTGCCACATTTTTTTTCCCATTAGTTCGGCTCTGACGTCAAACCGAACTACTGGGAACCTATAGTTTCACTAGTTCGGTAGCTTAGTCCGGGGCCGAACTACTGACTCATTTTTTTTTCCATTAGTTCGGCTATCACGTAGAACCTATTGGGAAGTATTGTATAGTTCGGTTAATGATGTGCAACTTTAATTCTGTCGGGCCGGTCAGCAATTTATAAGACGTTATCACGTCAAAAATTCTGAAAGATTTCTAGAAATCAAATCTTTTTCTGACTAAGTAGTTAGATACATAGTTGTATTGGCCACTTATAAATAGATAACTGTCAAGTATTCATATCCGTCGTGGATGACATATTCCTATATTAATCATTATTTTGATTGCATTGGCTATTTATATGTCTCAAAACGACGACTTCGCCAGCTCCGCATCCGCAGTGAATTTTAAATTTATGTGGTAGAGTTCTACTTCACGCGGGTCATCAATATTATCGTAATACCACATACGTAAAGAAAAAAAATACTTACTGGAGATGTAAAAATTATAAAAGTATAAAATGTAAGGGATTAATAGTATTGTCTGACGTAAGTACAATTTAAATTATTAAGCTTTTCGCGAAAGTAGTTATAATATATTAAATATAATGAAGAGTTTTGAGCCAAAATGTTGAGTAGGTATCTGTCTATTACAGAATGAAGAAATCATTGAAAGTGTTGGCGGTCATAGCAGCAGTTGTACTGCCGATGAAACGCAAAATGATATTGAGATTATAGTCAACAATTATGTCGAAAAAGCTGCCCAAGGAAAGGAACCTGCTCCTAGGGTTTACCGGCAGTGTTTACTCGAATTAACGGATAAAGGATTACATATGGCAAGCTCTAAGCCGATCCCAACCTTTACCCAAAAGAAATCAAGCATTTATCGAAAAATTCATGCCCTAGCTCAAGTCGATAAAATACGTACTAGCGTCTTATCTGAGGTTCAAATTCCATCTAAATTTCAAGAGAACATTTTAGCCGATTTTTACGATGGTGAGATGAAAATGATAATTTATTGCAGCAAAAAGTCGCAAATAGTAATGAAAACTGTAAAGCAATGTTTTATGGATGGGACATTTAAGTCATCTCCAACCCCTTTCTGCCAATTGTACACCATCCACGGCGACATGGGAAGCGCCATTGAAACAATAAATGTCAAACCGCTTGTGTACATTTTCATGTCGCACAAAAGTGAAAAAGCGTACGAGTATACAATTATGTTTCAATTAATTAAAAGCCAAATCTCAGAATGGGAACCAGAGGTTGTTCATTTAGATTATGAAATGGCAGTAATCAAAACTCTTTCGAAAATAATCGATAATATAAAGATTAAGGGTTGTTATTTTCATTTCCGCAACTGCTTGAGTCGTAAGGCCAAAAAACTATGTCTGAAAGCAAAACATCACAAGTATTTTGTTAACTTGTGCAGTGTCTTAGCGTTGTTGCCCATAAACGATGTTAATCGTGGCTGGCAATACGTGTCTACGGAAATGTTATCAGCTTCGGATGCCAAACTAAACAAATTTAGAGCGTATTTTCAAAAATTCTGGATGAGATCAAATTTTATTGAGACATGGAATATATTCTCGGAGCAGCATCGAACAAATAATATAGTTGAAGGGTGGAATTTTAAAATAAACTCGCTTATTAATAAACACCCAACAATGCTGCTGATACTACACGTCAATACGTGAATACGTACGTACGTAAATTATCATCATCATTCAATAATGATGATGATAATTTAGCACATTTTAGTGTACAGCAATTCAACAAATTTGGAAAAAAGGCATTGAAGAAGAGGAGTAATATAGATGTAGAACGGGATACATTTATCGAAAATTGTAAATTACAACTTGTATGCAAACAAATTTCAGTGGAAATATATTTATACAAAATTGCTTTGTATACTGCATCTTAAATTTGAAACAGGTGTTTTTTGAAGAATCTATTTTATTTTTAAACCAGGTTAGTATTTCCTCATTGGCATTAAATGTTTCTTAATTATAATTTTATATCGTACCTTTTTTCGGTCCTTGGCTGGTAAACCATTTCGAGACAAACCTTATTTATTTTGTAACATTTGCCAGAAAAGAGTTCGCTATCAAAACTATTTAGACAATATAATGAATAATGACACACTAGGACTTCATCATAGCGTTTGCTGGATAAGGACATTGGGAATTATAGTATTAAATTCAAATAAACAAGAATGTCAACTATATTAACAAAGAACGAGTTTCGTTTTTTTTCGATTATATACAAAGCTAAGAATTAAGTGGTAACGTGTAGGAGGGTTTTGTATGCTTAGCATATTAATTTTTATATTAACCAGCTGTCCGATACCGAAGGCAGAATTGTGTTTTTCATGTGTAATTACTGATTTGTATAAGTGTGCAGCATTTTTATTCCATCAATTCCATCAAATCATAAAAACTACAACATAATCAAATACTTCTGTTTATAGAGCCTATCGATTCGTAAAACCGATATAATTATAGTCAAATGACAGAGAGTAGATAACATGGTGATTAAACAGAACTGGCAGTTTAACTCATACATGTACTACTCGTGTAGGTACCTTTTAAATTTACTTATTCTTTGTTTACAGAAAACAAGACATTTAAGTTATGTTTATGCGAAATGAATGTGCATGAACTTGCACTACGTTACATGCTTAAAAAAATTGATACATATGAAATAGACGAATGTTGGGACGAGATAGTTCATATTTGGTCCAAATATATATCAACGGTGGTAATTAAGGGTAATTTTGTATTTCATAATAATAATATTATTATTGGAATAAGATTAACAGTACCTAGGTTATTTAACCTACTCATTACTTACAGATAATATTGGAAATTGCATTGTTTGCAAAACTATACCGGAAACAAACCTCCGCAAACTTCTATTAAATACTCCGGAACATATATTTAAGAAACTGTGGCAAAATTTTATGGGTGTGGTAAAAAAGTATGCCAAGCTACAAGACAAAGAAGTTAAAAATAATATTATATGAATGTAAACATAAATCTCACCAAGTCAGCCAAGTTCAATACTAAGAATAAGCGTGGTTGTCAACTTCGCCGACAAGAGAATTAAGATTTTGGTGTGATTTTTGGTACCGATTGTATTATTATTCATTACTCAAAAGTAAATAATAGGTATATATGAAATTATTTATCTTTCTGCATTTACGCTGTATGATTGCCCCTATGGGTGTGCCTATAATATTGGCGTCGATTTTAGACTTAATAATAATGGCATTAAAGATATTTTTGATATTTTTTTACCCTCAGACAACAGGGAATCGAACCTGGTCAAAATCTTTGTAAATAAAGTTATACATTCAGCAAGTTTTTTCGAATTAGATGATGCGAATCATAAGTCACATAGAACACATTTTTAATGGAATATCTTGTTTGAATCATCGAAAAAGATTTTTTTTTTGGACCACGTTACATACATTCTTGGTCAAAATTTCAATTTCTGACAGTGAAACAAACCTTTTGTTTTATACCTTTATTATTTAATTTAAAATCGACGCCATGGTTCCTAAGAAGTAAGAACAGATCTTTCATAGTTTCTGAATTCTCTCTACTGACCCATTTGGATTGATCATCCAGTAAGTATATGAAATTTCGGGTTCTAGTTCATTTAAGGGGTTTTAATACATATAAGTACCAATGGTTCGTGTAATATAAATATAACACACGGCTGCTGCTTCGCTAGTTCCTTTTGGCTTTAAACTTGGCTGGAGACGCTGCCGCATGTCTAAATGTAATACGAAGAAGTTATTTAAATTTTGTTTTATTATTTTAAAAAAATGTAATGAAAAAATAATTGGTTTTTGTATTTAGCTGCATCCTTAACCGTACTTGTGAGTCGTTTTCATTCTCAGTAGTTCGGTTTGACGTGCTAACAGAACTAATGGGGAAAAAAATGTGTCACCAGTTCGGCCCCGGACTAAGCAACCGAACTAGTGAAACTATAGGTTCCCAGTAGTTCGGTTTGACGTCAGAGCCGAACTAATGGGAAAAAAATGTGGCATTAGTTCGGTCCCGGACTAATCCACCGAACTACTGAAACTAGAGGAAAAAACCGAATCCAGCCATGGAAAAAAATTGAGAAATTCGTGTTTTTCTGAAAAAAGCGGGCAAAGTAGGCCTGTTTGACGGAAGGGAATTTTCGGGGGAGGTGAAGTATGGTCATTAGTCACCTTTAGAGTTTAACAGTAACTTCATAGTTTACTGCAGCATAAACGCATATTGCTTGTATATGCGATAACCCAACGTGTATAAAATAGGGTGTTTCTTTAAATAAAAGGTTCACTTTATACCAGGGATGTAACAGATGTGGTTTTATCGGAACCGAAAGCGGAATCGGATGTTTGTAATTTTGTTTATCGGAACCAGAAACGGAAGCGGATGTTTTAAATTTAGTTTATCGGAACCAGAAACGGAAGCGGATGTTTAAAATTTAGTTTATCGGAACCAGAAACGGAAGCGGAACCCGAAGTGGAGCTCGAGTGATACGGTGATAGATGGACGAGATGTTAAGGGTAGGTCTAACTAAGCTAAGTCTCTTCATAATAAAAATTCCAAATATGAATCAGCATTTATTATTGCAGTAAAATAACTTAAAAAACTTACTTTCTTTTCTAGATGTTAAGCTAAAAAAAAATGTTACCTAATTAGTAGGTATATTATTAATTATAATATAATAAGCATCACCTAGAACTTTTAGGTGTTAAATTAAAAATACAACAATTATAATGGTATTGAATTACCGAAATACACTGTCAGCGCTCAAAATCAGTTCTATGTTGATGCTCAAAATCATGTGGCGTTTTGTTTTGTGTTGTTTAGTTTATTACGTCAAAAAATGTAGATAGTGAGTATTTGTGAGGTATCGGTAATTTAATATCGTTGGTTTAATGAAAAAATACTTGTTTTGAATTTAATCGTGAACTAACTAATTTATAGTTCTATGTCAAATTAATAATACATAATTAAAGTACTTAAATCAAATGGAGTGATTCTAGAAGAAGTAAATTGTATTTAATAAACAAAAGCTTAGCAGCTTTGTCTCCCTGCAGTCTGTTTCTGAGTGGGTCGTAGATAAGGCCTGCACCACTGAAAAGTTGTTCACTCGCTACGGAACCTGGTGGGCACGACAAATATTGGCGCGCAATTGAATGTAGCGATTGATATTTAGTATTAGTTTTCCACCATAACAGTGGGTCCTCACTAACAGGAATGCGTTTTTCTCGATTGTACTCGTTAATTAACGCTTTAAGTATCATAAATTTGTCTAACACTGTATTATCATTGGATGTGTTATTATCCTCGTCATCATCACTACTCATCAATATATTTGATAAAACTGATTGGACATTGCTAGATTGACCAGCCGCTGGTGATGCCAACCTCTGCCGTTTTTCTGCGGGAACTTTCAAATTTTCACTTTCAGCTTCATTAGCTTGTTTATTTCCATATTTTCCATCATCAAGTAAAGCCATTATTTCTGATTCAACCTTTTCCTTAATCACTTCGTTGAAAAATTTAGTTTTGTATCGTGGATCCAGATATGTTGATATGGCAAACAAATTGTTGAAATTCAGATCTCCAAATCTAGAATTCAATTGGTCAATTGCACATTTTATTACAGTTTTAAATCTTTGAGTTGTATCTTGTTTATTGTCTTCTATTTGTAATGTATGCTTGAGTGTATGTATTAAAGGGATCACTGATGATATGCTAGTGTTACTGTCACTCATATTTCGGGTAATCTCTTCAAAAGGATGTAGTATGGCTACTAGTTTTTTGAGGTGCAACCATTCTTCAGGCGATATTTGTGGAATAGTGTGTTTACTTGCGTACAGGCAGATTGAATCCTGTATTTTTATCAATCGTTCCACCATATAAAATGCACTATTCCACCTGTAAAAAAGGTTTTTTATATTTATAAACATCCCATAAATATTCACTTAACCATTTCTAAAAGAGTATTATTCTACTTGATAAATCTACTATTCCTAAATTTAATTATCACAAATCAAATACAATGAAACTTTTATTGAGCTACCTACTTAATCATCCTGACTATTAATTTCTTTGCATATCACTAAAACTAAACTAGTTGACTGTCCGGCTAGACATTGAGATTTCAGGTTATAAACCGGAAAAAACCGGATTTATTATAATTTATAACAATGCGGATGAATACATATGAATGTATTCATCCGCATTGAAATTATTATTTAGAATTTTTGACTTACCGTGTACTACACTCCTGCACCACACCTAACACGTCTTGGTTAAGTTGCTCCTTTTGTATTTTATGTAGTTCACTTTGAGCTATTTGGGAATGGTTAAAGTGCGTGGCGATTTTTTTGCATTTCGTTAGTACCTCTTTAATTTCTGTATCGCAATCTAATGTATTTCGCACACATAGTTGTAATTGATGAACGGTGCAACTAGCATCAGGTATATGAGCAAGTTTCATTGCTCGTACAACATTCGAGCCAGAATCGCGAATAAAGCAGTGGATTTTCTCATACGTAATCTTCCACTCAGTTAACATATCGTTAATTTTTTTTTCTATCTCTTCTCCTGTATGTCTCCCTTGGAAAGTATGGCATTTTAAGATAATTTTAAGTCTGTCGAACTCCTCGTTTATTGCATGGGCAGTTATGCTTAATAAAGAAACATTCGAACTTGGATCGCTCCAAATATCTGTGGTAAATGAGATTTTCTCAAATTGGTTTAGCAAATCATTAATTTTTTTTGCTAACCTTTCATACAGCTCACCACAAATATAGTCCGTAAAAAACTGTCTTCCCCTTAATTGGTAGTTCGGGGCTACGAACTGCATGAGCCTTCTAAATCCAATACCCTCAACGAAATTAAAGGGTAGATCTTGCAAAGCAATCATTTCCGATATCAATCTGTCTCTTTCCATAGATTTGGGATTGTTATTGCACCATTTTTGATTTTTTAGCAAAGTCTCTTTAAGTGTCATTTGTTTTTTCGCCTCTTGAAGCGGCGTGGCTGTGGATGTCGAAGGCTGGGTATTTATCTTTTCAACTTCTGATTGATTAAATTGATCATATTTTTCAACATGCATAGACTTCAAATGACTTTTTAATGATGTAGTCGTTTTCCCCTTTCTGGAATAAACCTTCTGACACAGCTTACACTTAGCGGTCTCCGCACTCACTTCATCAAAATAGTTCCAAATGGAACTGGATTTTGGTTTCATTGTTCTTTTTTTGCTCACTAGTATTCACCACACAGCACACACACAGTCAATAGTCAGTTGTTCACAGTGTACTTGGCAGACTTTACACCACCAACACATACAAATATAAATTTTTAATATAATAACACTGATTAAACAAATTAAACAAAACACCTTCAATTTGTGCAGCACGTGGCAAGCGGGGACATGAGCAAATGACAGGCATAAACCTGTTTGTTTTTGATGTACGCCGCTACGCCGCTCATTTCCCCCCGCTGCGTTGCTATGACTTCCGATATAACTTCTGTTTTGAATATAACGGAACCGGAACCGAAGCGGATGTTGAAAACCAATCGGAAGTTCCGACTTAACGGAACCGGAACCGGAGCTCTGTAACATCCCTGCTTTATACTTGGATCTTGAGTTTCCATCATCTCCGACTCAACCCTGCAACCCTAACAACTTCTTTCTTATAGAGGAACTACACAAAAAGAAGTAAAATTTTAGTTCAACTGCTTAAATGGCCAGAGAACTGGAAGCAAAAAAGGCAAAAAAATCTCGAAGGAGCTGCCAAAGAAGCTGTATTATTGGAAAAACAGATTACCAAGTTGCAATAGATTTTGTTATTGTTTTTTTCAAATATACAAGGTGTGGCCTGTAATAGAAGCAATAAATTTAAAGGTCGCTTCCTTAGAGCACCGGCAGATATTTTGATCTAAAGTTATGACCTCCAAGTAATGGATCTTGGCACCTAGAGATTATAGCGTGGCAGTCAATGCTAATTTTGAGGTTGCTTCAAGTATGACTCATAATCTTTGTCGCAGTTTTGGTTTAAAAGAATATTTTTGTGATTTGTTTAATTTTTTTTATAAATTTTTAGTGTTTTTTGAATATATTGTTATTAATATCACTCCAGTACAGTAAAAAAGTACATATTAGCTACATTTGCGAAAAAAAAAATATAAAAAAAATTTTTTTTTTCAAGTTAAATCATTTGGAAATAATTGCTGGAGAGCTCAATTGTGTACCGTTTAATTTTTTGCTCCTATTACAGGCCACACCCTGTATAATAAACATGATAACTGATGACCAGACCTAGGATTCCGTGGGGCAAATCGTCTTGACAGCTAGGGACTTCCTATATCGATAAACTCATTAATATTTTCCTTCTTGAATACTTGTATGTCTTTCGGTTTTCATGTGCCTAACAAGAGAATATTTTTTGCGATGAAAGGTCACTTGACATTTGCTACAGTGTAGCTTAGACCCGCGTTTAATTATTTCGGGATGCTTTTTAAGCAAGTCTTCTATTTTTTTGAAGAGGCATTATTTATTTTTCATTCACAAATATAAAATATGTACGAAATAGCACGTCTTTACAAATGACAGTGTCCGATGACATTGACAAGTATTGTTTCATAGTTAGTGTCTAAGTAGGTTAGTTACGTCTATTTAATTATCTGAAGAGGTTAAGATAATAGGTATCAACTATTTTATAGTGCAATCGGTATTACGCCTTATTTATATGTAACCTGCCGATTATTTTAAAGATGCTACGTGTGAATTTCATACTTGTCTTCAGAACAAAATTAAAGTTACAAAAAACACACAATGTTGGGGGCGGTCACTAGTATTTAGAACTAGTATCGATAAATGAGTTTATCGATATAGGAAGTCCCTAGCTGTCAAGACGATTTGCTCCACGGAATCCTAGGTCTGCTGATGACTAAGTGTTTCAGTTATACACATGATTTTTAACCGACTTAAAAAAATGAGGCTTTTCAATTCGTCGTTTTAATTTGTACCATAATACGCAAAACGTTAAAGTCGAGTATGTACTTACTAATACGATTTAGGCACGTATAAAGTGTTCGCTTTAGTATAATTCTCGCTGGGTTATTATTATATGATACATTTAATATATCCAATAAATAAAGTAGTAAGAGGTATTGTTTCAGTTGGATTTTCCTGTACAGTTTTTAACAAAAATGTTCAAAAATTAAATGAATTATTTGATAATTTTAGAACTGTCGGATAGCAAATAACAATTTATAAATACAGTGAAACAGTACGAAAACGTCACCTGCTTGTTATTCACAAAGCCAGCCAGAGGTGGGGTGAACGTCCAAGACCTATGATGTCACAGCCCACCCCTAATGTATATTGACGCCGGGGCTCATAATAACAACACGTAATCGGAGGTTTAACGCATTGGTCCGCTCGAGTCATCACCAGACGCCCGTCTATTTGACAGTGCACCTAATTCACATACTTCTGACATTGACAGTCTGCGACGGGTGAAAGTAGAGACACGGACGACCAAGACATTGGCGAGGTAGGGATTGACTCATCCGGATTGGTATTATTTTATCGATAATATTGTCTAGGTATATCATGTTTTAGGTATTACATGCGTAACGTCCACGGCATACATTAGCTTCACGGGTTGTCGGAGTCAACTTTTTATGGCTTCATAGTTTATTATGTATTTCAATCGTTCTGAAGATATGACTAGTTATTCATAGTCGTTGATGATTGTCATTATAAGGCCATTACATTAATTTGTCACAAAAACCGATAAAGTTGCAGGTTTAGTTAAAATGAGACAGCAATTCATTACAGCCATTTCAGGCTGACATGACAAATGGCATCGTTTGTATTGTGCTATGAGTAAGTAATCTCAAATGACGACCCTTGATTTCCCATGTAATTTATTTGTAAACAATGCCCCAAACTTAAATGAATGAAAATGATCACATTCAATTTCGACTATACGTAGAAATAACCGAACAAGTGCGTGTCGGATCACGCACTAAGAAGGGTTTAATCAAAGGGAATTCACTTCACATTTCTATAGCGGTTCATACGTAGAATACACCTACCTACCAAATTTCATAATTGTAGTACTCATATGGTCTCTGAGTAAATCGGCTGTGACATACGGACGGACGAACAGACATGACGAATCTATAAGGGTTCCGTTTTCCCCATTTTGGCTACGGAACCCTAAAAATCAAACGTGTATTACCGCTCTTAATAAAATGAGTATAGATATAAAATAAAAAATAAATAAAATAAATATTGGGGGACCTTACACAAATCGATCTAGTCCCAAACTAAGCAAAGCTTGTACTATGGGTACTAGACGACGATATACATACTTATATAGATAAATACATACTTAAATACATAGAAAACATCCAATACCCAAGAACAAATATCCGTGATATCCGGGATTCGAACCCGGGACCTCTAGTTTCGGAGGCAGAGTCACTACCAACTACTAAACAGGTCGTCAATATGTAGTAATATGTTATAAAATTTTCCGTAATGAATACGGAATGATTAGAAGTTAAAATTAAGCCCTAACTTAAGTAATATTTACTCATACATAATTCACGGTTGGATCTCCGATACAATCCGCTGCCTTTTCTGACTCGACTTGCTACTTACTAAACCTCTTTACAAGAAAATCAACTCATCAATTGTCAATTTTGACAGCAAATGCCTAAACCGGTACCATAGATGTAGAAAATACTAATTAAAAGGAGAGACTACTGTAGTAGCGGGCCGACGGAAATTTATTTCCTATTTTGATCTAAATTTACGTATATAACTTGACAGATATATTACAACTAAAATTGGACTATGTATTAATTTGTGACCACAAATTAGTGACCACGAGCAAAGTAGATAGTACAGTAGGTACTATCTACTTTTTTCTCTACCATTGGAATAAAATTTATGTTATAGAGGTCTTCAATCAACAAAGTGAAAAAACATTTTTTTTACATGATGCCGACGGCCGCTTTTTATCATCGCACTGCTCGCCGTCGGCAGGGTATTTATCCTCACACCTTAGAACCTAAACGGTCGCGTAAGTTGCGCGGATGGTGTGCGGTCTCAGAGGAACTCCCTCCCTCGGACGCTCCGGTTGTGGAATGAGCTCCCTCCCTGCCGAGGTTCTCCCGAGGAACTACAGTATGGGATTCTTCAAGAAAGGAGTGTATCGGTTTTTAAAGGGTCGGCAACGCGCGTGTGACATCCCTGGAGTTGCAGGCGTCCATAGGCTGCGGTGACCGCTTAACATCAGGCAGGCCGTACGCTTGCTTGCCACCGAAGTGGTATAAAAAATTAAAACAATCTTTAACTTAAAAATTGTTAATCAATAGTTAAGGATTACATCTTGAACATCTTGAATGAAACCGAAGTTTTAAATACTTAGAAGTATAAATATATAAATTATACGTATACGTATACCTATACGTCGACATGTCGCGGCGTCATGTTGCTCCGGCCGTGATTTCGAACCCAACTGCAGACGGCAGCAGCAGATGGCAGCGCCGTCTTCCAGTTGGTTCTGATTGTTCCGCGAGACAACACGACTGACGTGTTTTTGAAATTTGAAAGAAGGGATCGAGATTTACTTTTGTATCTTTTGTTAAAAGAAGAAGAAGACGATGATTATGATTTAATTATACAGGTATATGTAGAGAAAAAAGACATGCCAAGAACCTTAAAGGATGACGTAGAGCCGCTATACTCGTGCGACTACGAGGGACGGAAATGCTCTTGTGCAGCTAAATTGAGAACATTTTTAACATGTGTAATTTGAAAAGTAATAATACAACTTGATTTTTCATTATTATGTCTTATCGCTAAAGAGCGATCTCTTCCAGACAACTTTTAGGTTTAGGTGGGTGGGTTGGAGGTTTTGTGTAATATTTATACACTTCCTAAAATATATAAATAATTACTACATAGGGACATGGTACCGACATATATACATTTCATATTTACGATGCTGGCTGTAGGTAGTATAATGGTTTAAATTTATCGTGCCTATTAGGCTACGCGCGCACTACGGATTTTTACCGTGCGTTTTTTTTCCGCAAAATCTGTGAAGTATGGAACCTCCTTGAAGTGCGCGCACTGCGGAAAATAATCCGTATGCGGATAAAAATCTGTGAACTGCTGCAGATTGGTTGCGGTGCGGCGCCGCACGATTTTTTTGCATCCTATGGGCTATTGAGTAAATCCGCGCACTGCGGAAAAAAATCCGTGCGGACGCCGCCCGGCAGCCATCTTGTGACGCAGTTGTTCTCGCGACACGGTGCTGTGAGGTCATGTCGTCGCCTAGCGTGTCTCCATTGAACGCGGCGCAAGCGGCGATCACAACTTTAGATATTGAACAACTCATCAATGAAGTTCAAAATAGACCGCCGATTTGGGACAAAACTTGCCGAGAATATTCAGACAGAATTAAGAAAACAAGAATGTGGGAGGAAGTATTTAATAACGTTGTAGAAGATTACAGCGAATTAAACTTGTCAGATAAGAAAGTCATAGGTAAGTTGAAATTACAAATTACTTTTACAATTGTATATAATTAATTTGTTACAATATTATTATATCTTTTCATATTGCCATGGTACTGAACCCCTAGTTGATGTGAAATATTGTGCAAAATAATCTCTATTCTGCATGCTATTCCTACAAGATCGCACAGGTGTTGCACGCGAGCTTCTTAACTCAGTCCCATACAGTTCATCACTGAAACAGAAACCGTCGTGTTTGCGCACGTAATTGTGCAACACGCAACAAGCTTTGATAATTACATCACAAAAAGTTATGTTAACATCTAAGGCACGGTGTAAAATCCGCCATTTATTGGTAAGGATCCCAAATGTACATTCTACGAATCTTCTTGCTCGTGTCAGTCTATAATTGAAAACTCTTTGTGTTACTGACAGATTTCTTCTTGGATAAGGTCTCATAATGTGCTCCGAGAGCGCGAAAGCCTCATCGCCCACAAAAACAAATGGCATCTCTTTTCCGTTGTCATCGTTTGGCAATGGTTTGGCATGTGGAATATGCATCTGGTTACGTTCAAGTTTTTTTGCAAAATTGGTAGATTTAAAAATGCCAGAGTCACTGCTACTCCCGTAGCCTCCAACATCGACGGCAATAAAAGAGTAATTTGCGTCTGCTATTGACATCAATACTATTGAATGATAATGTTTATAATTATAATATTGAGAACCGGCCATATCAGGTTTTTCACATCTAACATGTTAACCATCAGCTGCTCCCAAGCAGTTTGGGAAATTAGATCGTTTATAAAACAAATTAGCAATGTCAGACCACTTATTTTCATCAGGTTCCGGCATGTAAATTGCTTGTAAATGCGACCATATTTTTTCACAAGTTTCTTGCACTATTTCTCTGATCGTAGTTGCACCTAAAAGGTATTCATAATGTAACGAATTAAAGCTATTTCCCGATGCTAAGTACCTGAAAAAAAAATATTTAACTCAACAAGAAATTTATATAAGTTACGTTTCTTTTATTTTGTGTTTATCTTTTATTTTATTCATTACAGGTACTGAAATACAAAAGAAGTGGCGAAATTTGAAGGATGCTTTTGCTAAAGAGCTTGCTGCACAAAAAAAAGTGACATCAGGACAAGCTGCCAAAAAGAAAAGACCATATGTTCATTTCGAAGCCCTATCGTTTTTGGCGTCTCAACCACTACAAAGATCAACCACAAGTAACATCTCTGGCTCAGGCGATGAATCAGATGGAAATGACAGTGTCGCGTCAACAATTGAAAAGAGAAATAGAAAGTATGCACGTAAAAAAAATCCTAATACTGATAACATGAATGACACAGACAGCCAAATTTTAGAAATTCTACGCGAAAAAAAGTCCTTTGACGAATATATTAGCTTTTGTGAAATGTTGATACCCATGGTAAAAAAATTAAATGATGACCAAAAACACTTTGCCAAAGTCGAAATACTAAACATTCTTGATAAAGCTAAACGTTACTCTCCACCAACAGCAACAAGCCGTTTTGAGATGTCATCGTCTTTTCAAGCCCCTAAAGTGAATTACCGTCAAGTAAGACCGGCTTCTTATGAATTGTGTTCATCTCGCTCTTCGTCTGCTCCTTCGCCGTCTTATGTTGTTTCACCAATTCCATCACCGGGAGGAAACCATAGTTCTGACACAAACATGTCAATACAACAAAATCCAGTAAACGTACATCAATACGCAACACCTCCATCACCGGACATTCAAATTAGAGGTGATAATAATATGTTAATGCAAGTACCACTAAATCCAGTGAACACTCAGCCTGCGGACGTCATCCAACATCAGGGTCCATCAACGCTTCAATACACCCCGCTTCAAAATTATGAGCCCGATTCATCACGAGAAAACAATCAGATACAACCCGAGAAGCGTATTAACATTACCGATTATTTAGTTTTCAAGCGTTAATTTAATTTAATTTTTATTACATATTATTATAAAACACTATCCCATTACCCAATGATTACTTATTCGGCACCTTGTTTGATTGTTAAAAAGTAATAACTCTACGTTAGGTAGATACGTAATCTTGTTTTATTTAAAAAAAATCCACGATTCCACATATAAATTTAAGAATTTAAGGACTTTATCTCAGAATGAGACCTAATAAGCTAAAAACTCGTACACACCTTCATTGTGATGTTCTTGGTAATTGCTTCTGTTGGCGTGGTAGACACGACAGCACTCGACCAATTAAGTGTTCAAAGGGTGAAGGTATATACTAAATTCCAGCTTATTAGCTCTCATTCCGAGGTTGATGCCTAAACTATAAAGGTAAGTACGTACCTCAATGTGACTGACAGTCTTTCTTCTATTGAAATAGCTTTTCTCCAAGTCGTGTCTGCGTAGTAAATTGCAGGGCCAACAATTCTAATTAAATTGTCAAATGTTGCAATTTTCATTCGATAGTAGCCGAAAAATTTGTTTGGAAACAAACGCAAGTCACCGTATCTCATGAAAAAAAATCCTTTAATAGGCCGCAATGCCACGAGCGGGTGTACCCAATAACGTTTTAGGTTCTTTTTTTTTTTGCGCGACAGTAAATATAAACAGATTTGCATTTTGGTGTGATAGTCCATTTTTTAAACGTCCGTTCTTGTCCTGAGTTGAGGCTAGAATGGCAAAACGTGCGGATATTATACCGCTGTGCGCGTACTAGACACACACGGTTTTTTTTCCGTTGCGATTTTAAAAACGCACCGCAACTCGCCGCACCGCAGTGCGCGCGTAGCCTTAGCAGGTGCGACAATGTACAGTTAGCATTAAAATATGTATACAATTTTGAGACCACAGACATAAGTTCCGAAATGTAGACATATTTCTGATGCTGGTTTACACTTTCAGACTTTATTTCATTGTAATATAATCCAAAATTGCCACATTTACTTATATATTAGATTTATTTGTAAATGACATTTTAATTTGGTATATTTTAAGTTATTTTTAATTTCGTTTGTTTTTGTTGTAACGTATCTTAGTTAAATTTAATAGTTAAATAAACGAAATTAATGACATTTATTTTTTGCTTAACCACCTTTAAACATAATATGTAAGTTATTTATAATAATTTTATTTTAAGTAATCTTGTGTCACAGTTAGTTATATTCTAATTCGTTGACGTGCCTACAACGTAAAACAACCACTTGATACCGGTATTATCACTACTTACACTCGGGATCATCCGTTGATTAATAAGTAGAAACGGTTTGCACCTTCTGCCTAGTAGTAGTAGTTTCTTTAATCTGTGTCAAACGTGCGGTGAATGGTGTTCCGGGTGAAGGCTGTCTCTTTCTTGTGTATTATTTTAATAAAGCTATCTCTTTTACGCTTTTGATGAAGTGTGCGTATTGTAAACAATAAAACAAACTGTGAATGTGTGATGCCACGATGTTGGAAGTATTTCTTGCGCTTGTAATGTTTGAGCATAACCTATCTATACTTAAAATATCATTGTACCCATCTCGAAAACACAATACAACACTACAAAATACTCTCACGCTTCTGACGTCACAGGGTTAGCGTCCGTGGCCGACAAGGGCGGATAGGACAGGACACTGATAAGCGCTTCTTTGTCAGAGATGGGCGAAACATGTGTCGATTATTATTACTTACTAAAATAATAAGCTATTGCAGCCCTATTCTTCGTGAAATGTGTAACTCATACACGTGGTAATTAAATATCTGATTAGAATAGCATCGTGATTTCTAACTCTTAAATATCTGCGTAGTTATATTGGAATAGGATCATGATTTCTAACTCATCATAGATTAAATACTTTATCTGTTAATTTTATTACGTTACACCGGCACATCCCTATGCGACGGCGAGGGCCGACATAGGCGTAGAGAGCAGCGCAATTTAATACAGCGCAATCATATAGCTAAAATATAGGATTTTTTGACGCTTCTGATATACATTTATAAATATTGAAATGTTAAAATAGATGGTCTATAAAGAAAAGTGACAAATTACTAATAAAATTGTTTATTAAGCATAAAATTTATGCAAAAGGTTATCGTCGTCCGTGGCCGTCGTGGCGTCCATGGCACGACTTTTAGCTGTCGTGCCACAGCCGACCGTGGCGTTCAAAAGGTTAAAACAAAATTAAAAAAAGCCCAAGCGACTTTCATCGCATGCGTTTCACCCCAACACATATGTATAGAAAAAATTATTAATATCCCCCCCCTTTATCTCCGAAGCATACCAAGAAATAATATTACATTAGTTATAAGATTACGTTAGTATCAATATTCAAAAATATAATTATATGTCTAGATTATATATTTTTATATCATCAAATAACATTTCTATAGTAAATTTGTATAATGCTCCGATTTGATGACGCTGTACCCATGGCGTTCAATTGCTCCTAAATTAATGGGCTCGGGACGGGTACATAATCGTTGTGCGGAACCCTCGGTGCGCGAGTCGTACTCGCAGTTTTTTTACGTGACGATAGTAGCTTTAGATCTAGGCATAATTTAATTAGTAAATTGGGTACTATTTATTATGCTTGTTTTAGTGGCTATCATTAAACCCTTGATTTTATTTTGGTGTACGCCGGAAAAACGCTCACAACACACACACACACACAATTCTTGGTGCTGCAGGAATTATTTGACAAACAGTAGAAATAATAACAGTCAGTTTAACCCCGAAGAATTTATATTATGCCTTTTAATTTGAATGCCGCGGCACTTGTTTATGATGTCATATCCTTGCCAGAATGTCGGTTGTGTTTGATTTCAATGTGCTTACCTATGATTACCAGTGAAAGAGAGTTTCCCGATTATGACTGATGAAAGTTTTGAACGGCACGTTATGAGCTGGTTCCAACACGCAACTACTAGACTTAAACGACAAAATATAGAGTAGGCATATAATATAGGTAGGGGCAAACAATGTAAAAATCTCTTGACTTCTTGCTAACTTTTTTATTTTAATAAATCGGGTCCTAAGCTCATATACAGACGTGGTTCCAATAATTAGTTCCTAATTATCGGGTCACGTCTATTGGTTTACAATTTACTGACCTTGACGTTTCGGACGTGACGTATAGTCCATGGCCTTGAAGGGACTGAAGAGACGGGTATCAGCGTTTCCTAAACGCGGTTTTAGAAGTACCAGCAAATGATATGTATTATGTTGTTCACTATATAGATAGGGTTGTCACTAGACAAAGACATCCGCAAAGTTTATCGTTTAATATTAGCTTTTGTTATATGCTATTTGCTGATTGTTACCTGTCACTTACCTAAATTTATTAGGTGGTAGGTAAACAATATGTTTGCATCCTATGGTAAAAAACTTGTTGTTGATCACACAGCCGGTCCCGGCGCATGGGACTGCGCTGGAGCTCGCGTGTACTTACGTTGCTATGCGAGTAAAATACAATAGAGGACATAATAAATAGTGAACCAGTCGATAGTGGGAACATTAATGGGTGCAGTAATTATGAGTTAGACAGTGTAAACAGCATGGAAGAAGGGTGTGCAGACGAGGGAAAAAATCGTACGGAGGACATAACTTGTTCACAAGAGTTGAATTTAATCAGCAATAAAAAACGAAGTTTAGAGGATGGCGAGGATGAAGAAGGTGAGTGGCATGAAGTTTCTTCGACCAAAAAGAGATGTGACCGCAAAAACTCGCATAGCCCGACGTCTGTCTTACCTTTGGATGTGAGTAAACAGAAGGAAGACATTACGGTGGAGATATGTGTTACTAACTCGAGCATGTTGCCGAAACAAATAGCATTAGCTAAATTATTCCAAGAAAGTAACATTAAAGGCATACTGAAAGTGAGATATCTCAACTCATATAAGATCCGGATACAATTTGACAACGAGACAAATGCGGAAAAAATTATACCTTGTCAAAATATCATAAAACTGGGATAGAGATGTCAAAAAACGCTAGAAGTGGGAGTTTCATATGGCATTGTCAAAGATATTGACATAGAACTGACCGATGATGAAGTTACGGCGAATATTAAGAGCGATATATATTCAACTAATCTCATCCAAACGCCTCAATAAGAGAAATGAAGAAGAAGAAAGTGGGTGGAAAAAATGCGATAAAGTACGACTGTGTTTCAAAGGCAACCAACTACCCCGTTATATATATGTACATGAGCTTAGGATTTCAGTTGAGCCGTACACCTTTCCAGTTACACAGTGTTCCAACTGCTGGAAATTCACCGCCTACCCCGGTTGAGACTAGAATGGTGAGGAAAGAGTCGCCAAGTAATGAGGGCCGGTTCGATATCCTACCTAACGAATCCGAAGAGACGGTGAGTACCCCACACCCTAGTTCACTGGAAGGTTACGCTGAAGCTGTTAGAACTAAGGCTGTTATTCACTTCGAAAAAATACTGATGACTCATCAAAACTCCATTACACGGAAGGCGACACAGCCAGGAAAGAAACAGGGACAGAAAGAGTCTAATGTTCAAGATTGGGAGATGCCAGAATTGAACAGCACGAAGCGAGCAAGCGAGGTCACCACTGAACCTGAACCGGATAATAATCATGATGTGTCCTATGTACATTAAAGAGAAGAAAATTAGAGAACTAATGGCTGAATTTAACTGCTCATACAAACGAGCATTAACAATATATGTTCCACCTTCACCGCCTACCCCGGTTGAGACTAGAATGGTGAGGAAAGAGTCGCCAAGTAATGAGGGCCGGTTCGATATCCTACCTAACGAATCCGAAGAGACGGTGAGTACCCCACACCCTAGTTCACTGGAAGGTTACGCTGAAGCTGTTAGAACTAAGGCTGTTATTCACTTCGAAAAAATACTGATGACTCATCAAAACTCCATTACACGGAAGGCGACACAGCCAGGAAAGAAACAGGGACAGAAAGAGTCTAATGTTCAAGATTGGGAGATGCCAGAATTGAACAGCACGAAGCGAGCAAGCGAGGTCACCACTGAACCTGAACCGGATAATAATCATTGGCAGAAACCTAGAACAGGGCAATTCCGCGAACTGTTAAACAAACTAAAGGATATAATATTTATGACGAATTACTCTATGCAGGAAAAACTCTTGAGCATTATACAAACAAGCTTCGATTGGGTTATTACGTACATTGTAGAAAATATTTCTGAGTGCCAACTTTTTAAAAACCTGTTTCCTTCATAAAACTTAACATTATTCAATGGAACGCACAAAGTATTAGGCCAAAAACTATCTGTCTAGAACAACTTTTAGGACAAGAACAAATTCACATTTGTGCTATTAGCGAAACATGGCTAGAGCCTGACAGTAGCTTCAAATAAATGGTACAATATATTTCGCCAGGACAAAGCGGACGGATATGGAGGAGTTGCCATTTTAACCCATTCTTCTATTCAAGCTCAACAATGTAGGACCCAGAATCAGAACTCCGGCCATCGAGATCGTAAAAGTTAAATTATATAATTGCGGAGAAGTTGAGTTCATTTGGTCGATATAGTGTCCGCCTAATGTGCGCACTTCACAACTAGACTGGGATCATATTTTTGGATCTTTAGAACATAAATCCATCGTTCTGGGTGACTTCAATGGACACCATTCAAACTGGTCGAACAAAACGGATCCCAAAGGTGCGCAGATTTTCGATTCTATTATGGAAAATAACCTGGTGACTTTGAATGACGGCCGGCCGACTCGAATCAGAATGGCAAGGAGTGGAGTTCAAAGCTCGTCCCCTGATATCTCATCGGATTTGGCAGTAAAATTAAATTGGAATGTGTAACATTTTGAGGTCTTGAGTGAGCCCAATTAGCGAGCTGTTCACGCAGTAAGTTCGGAACGTTGTCCTTTGT
Source organism: Notocelia uddmanniana (assembly GCA_905163555.1). NCBI lineage: Eukaryota > Metazoa > Arthropoda > Insecta > Lepidoptera > Tortricidae > Notocelia > Notocelia uddmanniana. Next base: position 14,360,396 of record LR991063.1, on the reverse strand, counting down.
TAGTTTACGGTATAAACCCGTGCAAATCGTTGATATATCGACTGAATATAGATGTCACTGACCTCTCATCCGTCTTAGGAGTCACATCTCACATTGGAAACGAGCCAATTTACCTTTAAACTATATTCGCGACTCATATCATATTTACCATGGAGTTAACTTTTCGCAACCATATTACTGATATTTGTAAAAATCTTACAGAAATCTTGGGTTTGTGCTAAGGACGGTAAAAGGATTCACAAATATGAAGGCCATAGCTGTATTGTGTACAACGCCTTAGTTAGGAGTCAGTTAGAAAGCAATGTGGAAATATGGGCTCCTCACGAAGCTAAGTACACTCTCATGTTGGAGCGAATACAAAATAAATATATAAGGTATATGTATATGAGGCAATATGGTGTGTACCCTTTTTATCCCTTGAAGTACCCTACATTATTTATTTTAGGTATGGTCGGATATACGGAGCTTAAAGTTAGAAGGGACCTCGCACTCAGTACCTATATCTTTAAAATAATTCGAGGAAAAGTATACAATGCGGAGATATTGGGGAGGGTAGGTATATGCGTTCCTCGTTGTGGGGGGCGCCGGCGGCGGCAGCCGCTGCTGTCGGTGCCGCACGCGCGCACGCAGCTGCTGCGTCAGGCGCCACTGACGCGCGCGCTGCGCACTCTGAACCTCATAGGGACTGATCTAGATCTGTTCTTCTGTACACTGGGTGAATTTACAAGGATGGCGTTATTCAAAATATGTTATAGTAAATAATTAATTTTAAGGTGTTGTGCAAAATTATCGCATTGGGTCTAGCCTGTAATGATAATTGTATGTATGGAAATAAATAAATAAATAAAAATAAATATCGGTGAGTGCCGTAGAAATCATCTCCGGAGGACATGTTTTAACCCTTGCCAACCATTGCAGTATTCACTGAACTCATTGTAAACTCCAAGTTGCACTATTCATTGACACACTATTACACTTAAAAGTCTTTAAATTAGAGATAAATAACATATCTGTGTAACTGTTTACATGGCTTTAACCTTTTGACAGTTAAAAAAGCGTTCGGTTCACTGACAAGCGCGCCGCCGTCTTGTCATGATGCCGATTTCGACCTCGAAATCATCTTAACATTTAAAGTTCGTCGTTTAATCAGATTGAGTCCCAATTTAATCTCATACAAATGTGTATTACGCTTAATTTTAAAATAAACAAGGTAAAATTCTTTATTTATTACGTTTCGCGTAGAACTAAACGCACTCGCGTCAGTTCGAGTAATGGTTTTTGTCGCTGGATTATTAATTTTAGATTCGTATGCTGGTGTCTAAAAATTCACACTAAAGTGTTTTCCTTTAGGAATGATTAAATAAATGATATTACTCAGGTTTTCTTCGCCGTAAAGGTTTCTTTATATTTTATTTTTGCGAATCCATTTGCATCCTAAATACGATGGTGTAAAATACTCATCGACGCATCGAGAAAATCTGTCTCTAGGCATTTCGCCGGAATCCTGTTAGCAGCCACCATGTGAATCTTCTATCCAACGATTAACAGGGTTTCTAATCGCTTTGGGTGAGTTTTACGACCAAATAAGCGTAGTTGCGTCTCTCTGTGAGTTTTATCTAATGAGATTTGTTATTATTTCAGCCTGGGGCCATGATTTGTAATAACTTAGAATTGACTTCCTAGTATGGCCGTCTCGTAATCTGTGGAATTGATGGTGAGTTTTCATGAATTTCAATGCTTCGTCATCATTGCCGGATGAACTCTTGTCGTGGGTCTATTCTTAACGCGTTGTAATTTAATTTTCACAGCTGACCGTTCTCAAAACTGTCTCGTACTCCAAATGTCACCGTACCTCCACGTGTGACCGCAACAATTTAATCCATTACTATCTGAAAGTAGGGTTGAATCTTCGGCAGGCTCAGCCATGTCTAACTATGACGATTCAGAATTTGATTCACAGCTGTTCAGCGATAATGATATTTAAGTACTTACTAATTAGCTATTGTCTCTTAATTGTAATAAAGGTGGGATTAAATAAAACTTTTTTAATTAACATGCTCACTCATTCACCTCAGTGTAATAACGAGTCTTTCCTCTGCTGAAATGCAATCACGAAATTTGGTGTTGTGTCGCTGAATACTATTCTCAAGGAGACACAGTAATTCGTTGAATGAGTTTCTGGACATTCGGAGATATTTTTTTTTTGTTTATTGTGTTTTATTGCTTTTAACACTGTTGTATATTCACCATTAACACATTGATTTTTAAGTAATGGATCTATCCAGTATTGCGTCTTTCGCCTTTGTATTCGACGACGATGGCGTTGGAAAAGCAAAAAAAGGAGCAGCAGTAACAATGTGTCTCCGTTGGGATCCATATTGGAAATGAGCTAGAACCCCAAGTTCAACGCGCGTCTGTAGCACGAGTGTAGCGCGTCTGTAGCGCTTCTGTAGCGCGACTGTGAAGCGCAGCTGTCGCTAGCGACGGCGTCGCGACTTAGTCGCGCGTTAGCCGCTGTAATTTGAAGGGATTCGCTGTGCAGCGCTACAGTCGCGCGACTAAAACGCCTTAGTGTAAAAGCGCTCTAAAAGTTTAAAAAATCGAACTCTCCCAATAACGCGCTCTATATGGACACGAAGACTAGCTATCATCTTTTCATCACACTTGCTCGTAAAGGGTCTTATTGTACGCAGGCGCATAGAGCAGTTATAGCCGATTTACCTCCCACGGGAGTTATGGATTTTTATAACTCCCTCGGGAGTTATGAGTTTCTCTGTAATCTGATTGGTTTAATGAAATCTAGTTGGCCGCGCTCCGCAAGAATACTGCTTTCTGATTGGTTAAAATATTGAAGCTGACAAATCTAGTAGGCCGCGCGCCGCAAGAATACTGCTTTGTGATTGGTTGCAATATTGAAGCTGCGCGTTCCTCTCGGCGACCATGCACTTGTGGGAACACAAGCGCAGTGATTTCCCACTACGCAGCAAATTCCGTTCCCCCCGGCGCGGGGCGCGGGCCGGGCTTCGGGCCCACCGCGCACCGGGCATGCTGTTTGTATATACGTAATAAATTACGTAACGGAGTCAGATATTTTCATTTATCCCAGGGTCACCACTAGGATAACCTTCAGTTTACTTTCGCAACGAGCTAACTCGTTCAGTGGTGACCCCGACCGATCACCTTACATTTACAGTCGGCAGCCTCAAAGAACTTACCCACCCTTATTGAGATTTTCTATCTGCTGACTAATACGGAGCACTTCTCCAAGTGTGGACGAGTCGCAGGCTCGTCAAGTGGCACTCAGACGTAAGTAAAGGTAATCCGTCTTTATAAACCCACCACGTACGGAACCCCCTTACAATTGGCGCCCAACGTGGGGCGTAATTTGAGGTATTTTGGTTTCATTCTGACGGCTTTGGGTGCATGGTGTTTTTTTTTGTTAATAAATATTCATTACTTGGCTTGGTTTATATGATGCTTATATAAATACTTAATATGCATTGTTACTACAACAAAACCTACTATATAAGCTGTAGCATATATTGATATTCATTGTTCGTTGTGTCAAAACATTTTAATACTTATTTTATGTCTGCGGGATGTGTAATTATTTGAACCTTTGCTCTGTAGTGGTGGTGTTCCAACTGAAAACAATAATAATATTGTTGTAACTATTCTAGCTGTCAAACAGACATTTGAGTTTTACTGAACTCACCTTACAAATATATTTCTGTTTTGTAAACTTAGGAATATTTTCTCCTGCTTCTACATAAAGCAAATAAATATAACTAAATAGGTATTAAACCTATCTTACCTTACTAAATAGAAAAGGTAAGTGTAGATAATTGTAAACGGCCGTTTTTACTTATATGTTTTATTTTCATATATAGTGTAAGCACTAACTTGACTTGTCAAACATGGCACTACAAATCGAAGTTGATAACCTCACTAAGGATGAACTACTGTTTGAGTTAGAAGCAAGAGGCCTAGATGTAAATCCTAGCAATACGGTGGATGAACTTAAACAACAATTGACAATATTTCATATTTTCAGAAGATCTTAATTAGAAAACCATTTTGACAAAAACGTGTTAAATACACAAAAAAAAAATATTTTGGATTTTTTCTCCATTAATTTTGGAAAACATCGCTAATTAGTGTGATTCGGATGTTGACGTCACATTCCCTGCCCTATTGAGGGAGACCTTAGTCACCTTAGTACTGAAACGATAAAAAAGTTAGTTGTATCCGGTTGTCAATTTCTGACATTTTATACGTTGATTTGTTTTGTCAAATTGTCACAAAAGATTTTCGGTCTTTTCTCGACAATAATTTTATTAATACTGTTTGATTCGCACGTTTTTAAGGATCTTGACCAATGAAGACTTCAGAAGGTTTTTCTAAGTTAGACAGCACGAATCTGCCCCAAGTGGAAGCCTGGATGATGATGGAGTATACATCATTAAGTGATAAGCATTATCCAGCCCAAATAAGAGGAGCGAAATCGTTGTTGTCTTCTCGAACTTCCTATGTCAACAACGCTGTAGGATAACGCCGACAAATCGTATGGAGAGCTGCGACTTTTAGATAAATTAACGAAAGAGCATGTATTCAGTCACAGTGTTGCTGTTGTGGCAGAACATTTGACAGCGAGGGGGGATTTACCCGATGATTGCAAAAAAATTGTCGAAATAACTCTTTTGCTGGATAATTTATTTAACACGTTAAATATCAGCAGTCTCTCCATACCAAATGGTAAAAAATTCAAAGAACCTGTAAAAAAGAATTCACCTCATCATGAATTGTGGCAAAACGCCAAGGAGGTTTTAAAGACCATCAAATTTTTAGAAAGTCGTGGAACGTTTATGGAAAATATTATCCACCAAATACCGATTAGATGCAATCTAAACCAAGACCCATTAGAAATTTTGTTCGGAAACATTAGGAGCTAAGGGGTAAGAAATGTTGCACCTAACACGGTAGCTTTTGAGGGGGCATTCAAAGCACTCCTACTAAATAATTTCAGTTCTCCACATTCCAGAAAAGCTAACTGTGAACAGGACGCTAATGAATACCCCCGAACATTACACTTTTTTTTAACAGAAAAAAATGTTATTAATGTTTCCGATGACACAGAGATAGCATTCCATGATAGTTGTGAAGTTTACTTGAACCCGCCTGAGGAAGATGATGCCGGTCAAAGAAATTATGTTTGTGGTTGGGTATTAAAGAAATGATTGCAAAAATAAGTAAAAAACTGACAATATTGCAGACAAAATTGTTAGATCTGAAATCGAAAAATAGGAACAATGCATTAATACGAGCCAAAGAGTATGAAAATAAAAAATGGCTTTGCTATCCTAGCAAGGAATTAGAACAATATTTTTAAAATGTTCATCATATAGCAGTCTCCTTTTTAAAACAAAATGTGCCAAAAACGAACATAAAACAAACCATGACAATGTTGGTAGGAAGGTTAATCGTGTTCCCCTTGAAATGTAAGAAACACGAAGAAGATTTAATAAGGCACTTCCTAAACATAATGTTAAATGTAATAATTTACAGTTGGTGCAGGTCAATTAATCGGATTTTGTCTGGGAAGTTTATAATGGCAGTGACGAAATCAAAAAGGCTGCCCAGATATACTGCAATAAGCAAAAACATTATAAAAATAGAAAATAAAACTTTAAAAAATCAACTACCCGATGTTTAATTTCCAATTTACACTCTTACTCATCTAATAATTTTGCCAGTATAACTACTTTCTTATAATTTGCTTGTTGTAATAATTAAGAAGGTCTTATATAATGTTGTATAATTTGTCTTTACATTAATTGCTTGCTAAATACGTCTTACAACAAGCAAATTGTAACAAAGTAGGTCATTAAATACTGAAAAAGCAAAAATATTCAACATGCATACGTAGTTGTATATATATATATATATATATATAAGTATATAAAGTTTTGGTTAAGATGTGCAGATGGCGCTTCAAAAATGGATGCAAGAAAGTTACACGAGAGGGCTCTCTTTACCCGTTATATTATACTACTCTTTGGCGAACACTTTCATCTCAGGATTGTCTGTCGATGGAATTTCAGGTCTGCGAAGGAAAGCTGGATGGAGTATTGAAGGCTGATTACTCGTCGGCTTCGTGTCGAAGGAGGTGTCTATCGAGGCTGTCTCATGTCATTCTGAGAGTAGAGAAATTGTTTTAATTGCTTGTTGAGGAACGCGGTCCAATTTCTACTGATCATTTTCTCTTGCAAATAGATCGCTGTTTGACGACTCATAATTGGTCAACTTATATAATTAAATTGCTGCACAGTTAAGATTGGACCCGGGTATTCACATTATCACAGAATAAGTAATAGTACAAGTACAGAAGTTTTTCTGTTAACAAATCCCCCGTTTAGGTATGCCGAACGTGCCTAAACGTGGCCATCTCTTTCTATCGCACGCAACGCGCTCTTTCGAGGCCCCGCCCTTAGCGCTAGGGTTACCACCAGCGAGAACCTATTTTAATATATGTACTTTATTATTAGTACTGTTGTTTACAATACAATTACGAATAGTACTTTTAAGGTTCCGTAGCCAAAATAGTGAAAACGGAACCCGTCCGTCCGTCTTTTCGTCTGTATGTGACAGCCGAAGTAACTCGGAGACTATAAGCACTACAAATACAATTAAAACATTTAGCAGGAAGGTGTGTTCTACTCGTATGAACCGCTACGTAAAAGTGATGTGAAATGACGAAAAAATATTAAAGTACCCCTACTTTGAGGGGGGCACTCCATACATATAACCAGGGGATACAAAGTTTAACATAATTTTTAAAGGTATTACTTTAAAAAATAAAAAGGGGATTCTTAGAACCAACGTTTTCATTTTCGTTTTCTTTTATGTCAACCGTTGGGGTATACCAAACTCAACGACTGTCAGTTTTTTGAGTGATAACTGTCAGTTTTTTCAACATTTTAAGATAAAGACACAGAATTTGGGTAACTATACAAAGATATTATTTACTACCTGCTGCAATACAATAATGCTGTGGTTTTGACATTATTATTTAACACGAAACGGATAATTTTATGATCGTACAGCGGTACAGCAGCGCGTGCGCGTGCGATCCGTAATGCTGCGCCGCAACCATTGCGATGACGTCACGGTAGTAAACAACCCCTGCCATTATAAAGTGCACTGGATCTTCAATCCAAAATTCAAACGATGATATCCACAGGGAGGTCTCGATTGTCGGCTACCCATTCTCAGTCTTCCATTCCGTTTTCTATAACTACATATTCTGAAGATACAACAGATTCATCTGGCAGTTATCAACTAAACACAATGTACTCTGACGCACACGTATAACTCTGACACGGCTACTGGACAAGGCTCAAACATTTTAAGTGAAGCTTGGAAAAATGCTTCAAATGATATTTAAGTTCAGAACGATGACACAGGGGCCAAATTTAAATTTACTGAAATAAATATATATTTTTAAGATACCATAATTGGTTTACTCACTTTAATAAAACCATTTAATGCTGTAGGTATTTCACTGCCAACGACTGGAACAAATTGTGAAATTGTTGACTTTCCTACTCTATATAATGCTTCCAGAGATGCAAATGAATCGCCAGTAGCTAAAAATCTTAAAGTTATTTCCAATTTAGTTTTGGCCGGGATAGCATTTCGCATATGAGTATCATTTTTTTATTCTGTCTGCAACTTTTGCTAACAATTCATCAAATTTTTCTGGAAGCGTTCTTAAATGGTTTCTCTAACCACATTTATCTTCTTGTCGCATTTCAGTAAGCAGACATGTACTTGCTCCGTTATTTTCCCTTCTGGAAATCCAATTTTTCACCCAGATCCGCCAATTTCTTCTCTTCTTTTTTTTCTCTTATCAATTTAGCCACACTACAATCAATTAGAAAAAAATAGAGAAAAATCTTACATTTATGAGTATTGGATGCAAATGGGCAGTATGGGCACTCCATTTTTATTATTTTTTTTAGTTCTTTATAAAATGTGACTCGGGTAATCTGCAAGAAAAAAAGATAAATCACATAAAACTCACATTATACCGGGTGTACAATCCAAATGGGTCATAGAAAATATGTATTTTCAACAAGATGGGGCCCCCCCCCCCCCTCCCGAACACAATAGTCGAATTGCCACAGACTTTCTCAATGATCATTTTCAACATAACTGGTTTGGTACAAACGGCCCTATTAAATGGCCCGCAGACATCACGCCACTTGACTATTTCTTATGGGGGTTATGTCAAAGATGAAATCTACAAATCAAATTACGACACTGTAGAAGATTTAACTACAGTTGTTAAAATGTTTTCTAAACATTTTAACAATATGCACCCCATAAAAATACAAAATGCAATCTTTGTATTCAACAGAATGGTAGCCATTTACTGAAATAAAATAATTATCTTATTGGTGGGTTTTTCTTTCAATTATTTAAACAAGATTCCATTAGTGTTGTGCTTCTTGCGACTTGCAGAATTTATACACATTGATTTTGACCAGGTTCGAGTCCCGGTTATGTATGAATGTAATTATTATTAAATCTAAAATCGACGTTACGGTTCCTAAGAACAGATCTCGCTATCTCTCATAGTTTCCGACTTCTCCATACTGACCCATTTGGATTGTACACCCGGTATAATGTGAGTTTTATGTGATTTATCTTCTTTTCTTGCAGATTACCCCCATCATATTTTATAAAAAGGCTTTTAGGGGCGCGCGATCCGCATCGACGCATTCACTTGGAACCTAATTACAAAACCACTCCGCTCTTAAAATCTATTTTTACACTTCACCAAAAGGGAACTTACGTCCTTCATCGAAGATTGTCAGAGAGCGAAAAAAAAAACTATAGACCACTCACGCCTCCCGCTTCTTTTTCTTTTTTTTATTCCAGTCTTTTGTCTGTGGTCAGTCGGACATTGGGATTAGAAGAAACACTCAATGGCGCGGTCTAAGAAATCTTTATATCGCGAAGCCACTCGACTTAAATCTAATGTATGATTCACCCAAATTACTCGCCATTTCAAATCGCTGCACATAAACGTTATGACTCTAAAGGAGCGTCAAATACAATGACCCGATCGGACGATTTGGACCGCTGTCACGTTAGTTGTCAATGTGATTTGACAGCCGAACGACATAACACTACGTATAAAAATCGAGATTAATTTACACGAATGTCGAAGGCTTTATTCTTTAGTTTGAAAGGTTTGTTTTAGTTGTTCAGCTTCCCCAGGCTACGGTGTGCGAGGCTCACGTCCGCAGTGATTAACTCTCAAGCAGGTGAAAGTATGTGAACGTGCGTAAAGCCTCCGAAAACTGTAATTCTTGCGCGACAACAAAAACAGTTTCGCTGCGTTAGCTGTGAGTTCCTGGGATTCGTGAGTTTTATACGATTACTGAAAGGCAACCGCTACACTTATGTACCCTCATAACAGTAGAGCGAGGGATTATGATTATCTTTGTTCTCATCCTCTTCTTTCCGCGGTGTTGTTGATGGTTGTTGATATCAGTGTTGTTGATGGTAATAGTTGCTGCTGCTGCTGCTGCTGCTCAGGAGCGATGAGAATGTGACTCTTTGAGTTACCCTTATCGCTGTCGCCGCTGCTGCTGCTGCTGCTCGTGGTGGTGTTTACAACTGGGAAAGGTAATAAATAAACCTATTTTATTTATTTCTTTTTCACTAAAAAAATAAGATTGGGGGTTTTCCCGTTCTCTTATATAAGTTCTTTATAAAATATGACTCGGGTAATCTGCAAGAAAAAAAGATAAATCACATAAAACTCACATTATACCGGGTGTACAATCCAAATGGGTCAGTATGGAGAAGTCGGAAACTATGAGAGATAGCGAGATCTGTTCTTAGGAACCGTAACGTCCATTTTAGATTTAATGCGATTGCGGGGTTCCGCGATGATTTAGCGTTGGCGGGCGCGTAGCGCCGCCGGCCTTCTTGCAGTCGTCGGTCGGGTCCTTCGGCTCGCAATACAGCTCGAGGGTTGAGTTCGCGATACCTCTGCGTCGCCCTCGCTCCGAAGGATGTCGGGACCCGCGACGAGACAGCGCCGCGGCCCCTGAGCCACGGCCTGTTCACGCTAAGGAGTTGACGTGCGCGGCGCATTGGACACCGCGTGGCAACTACATTTTTCACCTCGCCTCAATGGATCAAAATCCCGGGCGATGCTTAAGCGTCATCGAGACGTTGACCGCTTCACCGAGACGCTTCGTCGCTTGATTTAGTCGCCATTTTGATGGGTCGTCGACACGTGAGTGACTTTCTCTGTTTTATTTCATGCCATGGCTCGCCGCGTTCGCGATACGTCCGGCGCCGTCGCCTAGTTTAAGATTTAATTAAACGTATGTAACTGATAGGTAGCTACGAAATGGGTCCATTTCCACGTTTGTAACTTAGCATTTAACCTACCCAAAGCGGGATGTACTGAATGAATTGTCACTGCTCCGATGCCATGTTTTCGCGGTCAGTTTTTATGTCTGGTTAGACAATATAGCGTAGTTAATTGTCTTTGATGGTTTGATTTCGCCAGCCAACTAATCCTCCTGTGTGTTAATAACGAACGGCCCTTGAAACAGAAGTTCAGCCTTCTCCGAGGGTTTCATCCGGCAAACTACAGCTGTTCTACTTAGTAAGTATTAATAGATATTATTGTAGCATCCTCTCTCTACATTCTAGGGAACATTCTCCTTTTTATACGCTACATAAGACAGTGATACTTCTACAGAAATAATAAGGTTCAATCCAAGAAACAAAGACAAATGGATAAACGCGCTTCAGAGGAAAACTCTTATAAATAAATGGCGTCTTCCCAAGCCGTTGCATACATTTAGAGGGGAAGTGTCAATATTGTTTAAGCGTTTATACGACTATATTGAAGGTTACTATGATGATGGTCTTATTTACCTAATGATTGTAATGTGGGATGATTTGCTACAGTGCTGCCAACACTGCCAAGCGTAGACGTCAAATTTCACACAGCTGATTAATTAAATTAAATAAATGTTAATAATGAATAACTAGTACTCTAGTCGCGTTAAATATTGTTTATTATCTTGGGAAGGGTCACATCTTATATTGTCTTGGGAAGAGTCACACGACGCCTTTGGAGTGCTCTGTGACCTTTCCAAAGGTTTTGATTGTGTAGATCATTGTACTTTAATTTGTAAACTTTATGGCATCAGAGGACATGCATTAGATCTCATGATGTCATATTTAACACAGAGAAACCAAAAGGTAGCGATAAATAGAGCCATTTCGTCAGAGACAGTAGTAGAGATGGGAGTACCTCAGGAGTCTATTATAGGTCCGTTCCTGTTCCTTGTTAATGTAAATGATCTACCATATGTGGTAAGCCGAAGATCAGGCATTGTAATGTTCGCAGACGACACCTCATTACTCGTACCTACTGTTCAAGGTAAATAGGAGAGATACTGAACTCATTGAACCAAATAATACCCTGTCCATGATATCTGACTGGTTTGCTGCCAATAACTTAGTATTGAATCCGAAAAAACCCAAATGTATGAAATTCTCTCTAGCGAACTCATCAAATAGAAAATTAGATACAAATATTAAACTTAATGGTCAAACATTAGAATTTGTTAAGTCATCTGTATTCTTAAGTATTACATTGGACTCAAAATTGCAATGGGGTTCCCATATAACAGCATTTGCAGTCAGGAGAATAAGGCAGCTTACCAATGTGGTAACGGCACGGTTAGTTTACTTTGCTTATTTTAATAGTATAATTACTTATGGTCTCATCTTGTTGGGATTAGCTGCAGATATTAAAACTGTTTTTATTTTGCAAAAAAGGGCTATCCGAGCAATTTATAACTTGGATTCGCGTGACTCGTTAAGAGAATTTTTCAAAGAAATAGACTTTCTAACCCTGCCGTCCCTATACATATTTGAAATAATAATGTATGTTAGGAAGAATTTGTGCTATTTCCCAACGAACGCTGATAAACCAATAGCCACCAGAAATACTGGGAAACTCAAAATATAACTCAAACTATAGACCAGTATCTATATTTACTCTCGCTATATTTACCTGTTAACCCTCCTCCGTATCATTTTAAACCGTTTACACTTAACGAAATGATCATTGCATGCAAACGGATAAAAAGGAAGGAGTCGAAGGATATCAATGACATGTCAACACATACATTAGATTGTTTGCCTCCGGCCGTTATTTCACTATTTCTTTTACTATTTAATAATTGTATGCATGCCGGCATTTATCCGGATGTATTGAAACAAATCAAAGTTCAGCCTATTTATAAAAAGAAAGGCGAAATGCACTTGCCCAAAAGTTACAGGTCTATATCACTAATACCTATAATATCCAAAATCTTTGAACGTTTGATTAGTGATAAAATAATGAAACATATTACATCAAATAACTTATTAAACCGCCAGCAATTCGCGTACCAGCCGGGCCGATCAACCACGGACGCGGCGCGCGAGGTAGTGGCGCGGGTGACGGCGCATCTGGAGGGCGGGCGGCAGGTCGCAGCAGTGTTCTGCGACCTATCGCGCGCCTTCGAAATGATCGACCATTCGCTCCTCCTCGCCAAGCTCTCATGCTACGGCTTTACAGGCAGTTTCCACAAAGCAATTGCGTCGTTCCTTAGTGATCGAAAACAGCGTACCTACGTCCTCAATACGGGGTCGGATCTGGAACCGATTGGTGACTGTGCCGTGCCCCAAGGTTCTGTCATGGGAAACAACCTGTTTTTGATTTTAGTAAATGACATCACGACCGCCTGTAACGAGCCGGAGTATGTGATCTTTGCTGATGATACGTGCATCATAGTCAGTGCTGATGATGTGGAAGGCCTGAAATCGAAGCTGCGTCTAGTCATGGTCCATATGTCAGAGTGGTTTTCTGCGAATGGCATGTTACTGAACGTTGAAAAGACGAATATTATACATTTCAGTTTAAAAAAGAAATATTCCTCACTAAACATAGCCACCAATAACACCATCGTACCACAGGTAGACGCAACCAGGTACCTCGGCTTCGTAATCGACTCAGGGCTATCATGGTCCTCACATATTGACTATGTATGTGACAAATTGTCCGCCGCGTGCTATGCACTGTCTAGACTTGCACCTACCCTATCACCCAGTAACTTGAGGAAGGCATACTTCGGTTATTTCCACTCAATTTTAATTCAAGGGGTAGACTTATGGGCCACGTCTGCCAACCGTGACAGAGTGTTCAAAATTCAGAAACGAGCCCTGCGAATTATCGACCGAAAACCGGTAGACCATCCCGCTAAAGATATATTCAGACATCACAAGATCCTAACTCTACCAAGTGTATACATATTGACCGCTTCTTCGTACATAAGAACCAACATACATAACTATAAAACATATGGGAAACCCACCCAAAGACCTACGCGCAAGCGACACCTGCTAGCCCCCCCGCGCCGGCGCCTGGCTAAAGCTCGCACAGCACTCAGCGTTGCCGGGACCCACATATATAACTGTGTCCCTGAGCACATAAAAGCACATGAAAGTGACGCCTTATTTACAAAAAAACTGAAGGCACTACTTATTGACCTTGCTTGCTACAACGTAAATGAGTTTTTACAGAAAAATCATTGACCCTAACACAATCCCAACTATCCCAAAACTGTATACAAAATAATATATGCGCTGAAAACCCGAACGTGTTAATATTTTACAACTTTGAACAATATAATGTACTTAGTAACTTTACTTGTGAATACCTAAATTAAACATTACAATTGTGACAACTATTACCACCCTATATAATTATATAATTATAATGTGTGAATTTTCTTGAATGACGTGTAAATGAGATGTACATTTATCAATAAATAATCTGAATCTGAATCTGAGTAAAGGCGAAAAAATTTTTGGGAAATTGTATCAAATTGTACAATAAAATTCCTAAACACATTACTGAACTTAGCAATTCTAAATTCAACAGTTTGAATGGATAGTAAAACACACTTATTTCAAGACCATATTTTAAGATAAATGATTACATCATGGATAGGGATTGTTTGGCAGTGATACTGTCTTGCACGGTTAATCTATCGCGAAAATAGGTTTTCTATTATAGCATTGTTATTTAGTAGTCGCTGACAGTGTAATTTTATATTTAACTGTTCAATGTATATTGTTTTGAAAAAATGACACCTCGCCGAGTTTCTTACGCCGGTTCTTCTCGTGGAAGAAGTTTATTTTTCCAAACCGGTGGTAGTTTATTGACGTTCATAGGTGCAAGTAATATGCCTAATTTGAAGAATAAACTACTTTTACTTTTATTTGAAATATTTAAATGATGAAGTAATTAGCGAGAGACGCTCAAATTAATTATCAACATTGGATTGTCTTGTTAGCTGGTGTTACAGCAGAACTATTTTCACGTGTTATCTTAATTCGAAATCTTTCAATTACTTATTGAATGTAATATGTTGTAGGGTAGGGCCTCACATTACAGCTTCATCTGACTAGATTGTGTTTATTTGTTTAGTGTACCTCTATGTGTAAATCGATCAGATGTACTCTTTGTTAAAATTGGAAAAACAATCATACTCACACAGAAATATATTTAAATAGAATTACAATAAATAAACACAGCAATACATAACATTCGATATCAATCATAGTAAGTAATAAAAATAGGACAACTTGTCATGTCAAGCCTTATTTCTTTTTCATCCGATTTACCTAAACAAGGAGGTACTAAACAGGAATAAGTTCGTCTTTCAACACGCCCCCTTGATTTAGTATCCCTTGTTAAGTTATTACATGAAAAACAAAATTAATAAATGTATCTTCTACATATAAACTTAATTAATACTTAGTCCATTTAACATTCTTTAACTCCTAACAATTCCCTAATTTTCTGAAATTTTACTTTACATAAAGACTTTGTAAGAATATCGGCAGTCTGATCTTCAGTAGAAATCTTTTGTACAGTAATTAAACCTTTCTTCTCATAATCATACACAAAATGATAACTTATATCAATGTGCTTAGAGTTTTTAGAAAACTTTCCGTTTTTGGCTAAACCTATTGCGCCCATATTGTCTTCGTATATTTTTACACTGTTCTTTATTTCCACATCTAAATCTTCCAAAATTCCTTTTATGGGTAGCACCTCTTCAACGCAAGTAGCAAGTGCATAATACTCAGCATGTGTTGCGGAGTATAACAGGAGTAGAAAATTAAATACGGTTTGTAGTGTTAACTAACGTGTAATGTCGTACTTTGACACATACAAGGCGAGAAGTTTTAAAAGCGCCTGGTAAAAATGCAATTGCAATATGCGCTGTGCCGGAAGATGTGTAGTAATTTTAACATGCCCCCGGGGTTGAAAGCACGCCTTTCAAGCAGAGTCGGTAACCACAGGAAGCGGACAAATCTTGCTAAAGGCTCGTCGGACAACTCCAGTTGCGGTCTTCACATCAGCCACCCGAGATATGCCATCTGATCCAGGGTGAATGGTGACTATGCGGCCGAGTTTCCACTTCAACAGAGGGAGATTGTCCTTCTTCAGGACAACGAGAGTATTGACTTTCAGGGAGTCATAGTTGACCCTCCATTTGACCCGCTGTTGGAGTTCCGGAACATACTCCTTGCACCACCGAGCCCAAAAGTGCTGTCGAAGCTGCTCGATGCGGTGGAACCGAGAAAGGTGGTGGTACGTGTGGTCCTGCAGATCCTGTACTGGCAGTGACGTGAAGGATCGCCTGATAAGGAAGTGCCCAGGAGTAAGCGGAGCATAATCGTCAGGAAGCGATGATAGAGGCGTGAGCGGGCGTGAGTTCAGCAAGGCTTCAATTTCGACGAGTGTTGTGTTAAGCTCTTCATACGTTAAGTGACAATTTCCCAACACTCGTTGCAAATGATATTTGCTCGACTTAACACCCGCCTCCCAAAGACCGCCGAAGTGCGGTGCATACGCAGGAATGAAATGGAACTGTGTTTTTTCACTGGCCAATTTTTCAGCCAAAGAGTTGCAGTTTGCCTTTAAAAATTTACCTATTTCATTGTAAGCTCCTACAAATGTGGTGCCGTTGTCGGAGTATACGTTGTCTGGCTGTCCCCTGCGAGACATAAAGCGAGACAGAGCTAGTAAGTACGTTTTGCTTGATAAATCTCCCACCAATTCTAAATTATAGCCTTAGTTGTGAAGCATATGAAAATGGCAACATACACTTTAACCAAAGTGCAACCACGACCCTGGCGACTGGCCGCCATAAGTGGACCTGCGTAGTCCACGCCCACATTCCTGAACCCGTAACCTCCAGGAGACAACCGGGAATTAGGCAAGTTGCCCATCAATGGGGCGAGCGCTTCGCCTTTCATGATCTTACAGCGCACGCATTGATGGTAACACGCCTTTGCCAAATTACGACCTCCTATCGGCCAGTATGTTTCCTTAATGGTTGCCAACAAGAGTTGGGGCGGCGCATGCAATAGCCTTTTGTGTTCAAAACTAAATAACAAAATCGTAAAACGATGAGTGGACTGTAAAATAATAGGGTGTTTTTTCTCATATGAGAATTCAGAATTGGACAGACGGCCCCCAACACGCATTAAATTGTCTTTATCCAAGAATGGGTTGAATTTTAAAAGCTTACTCTTTTTTGGCAAAGTTTGCTTTTTTAATAAAATATCATATTCAGGAAATGAATCGCATTGACTAATTCTAGTAATAAGCTTTAATGAATTTTGTTATTCGTCATGACTGAGATAAGTCGATGTTATTTGTTTGCGGCATTTCTGAACAAAACGCAGAACATATGCAACAGTTCGATTAAGCCTTGAAAAATTCGAAAAGCGATCGAAATCAATAAAGAACTCCTTATTTACATTTACGTGTAATGAAACGTCAGCACGAGTTTCAGGTAGCTCATTACATGATTGAGAACTTGGAGTCAACGGCCACTGAGATATATCGCGTTGTAGAAAATTGGGACCTGACCACCACAAATCCAGTGATTGCATGGTACTTGCGTGTACTCCACGCGAAATCAAGTCCGCTGGGTTTTGATCCGTTGGAACATGCCTCCAAATACTACTGCCGGTAAGTTCCAGAATATCACCAACTCTATTTCTCACAAAAGGTTGTAACTTATTCGGCATCATCTTTAGCCAACCTAGCACAATCGTGGAATCGGTCCAGAAAGTCGCACTCCTAACCTGGGCTCGAAGTGAGGCCATGACTTTTTCATAAAGATGAGCACCAACAAGTGCGCCACAAAGCTCGAGCCGAGGTATAGTTGTAGGTTTTATCGGGGCTACACGACTTTTGGCGATTAGTAATCGAACTGAAATGTGATTCCTTTCATCTACACTACGAACGTACACACACGATCCGTAGGCTCGTTCGGATGCGTCCGAAAAGATGTGTAGATCAATCACGACCTGTGAGATGCATATGACATGCCGAGGGACGCGAATGTCATTAAGTGCTGGCAAGCCAGCTAATATTTCCAGCCACTGTTTGGAAATTTCTGGTGACAACTGTTCGTCCCACGATAACTTGTGCAGCCATAACCGCTGCAACAGCATTTTCATGGTGATCACGCATGGAGAGAGAAGTCCTAATGGATCAAAGATCTGTGCGATCACAGACAGCATATCACGCTTAGTATTTCCTTTGGAAACTATGGATCCGATTGGAAAATACAGCTCATCACACTCGGAATGCCAACCCAATCCTAACGTTTTGCTACCTTCGTTAGCACCTATATTTAAATCCACTGTGGGCTGAGAGGACCCACATAGAAGGCGAGGCTCATTCGATCTCCACTTACGCAGGTTCATACCTGCGGAAGAAAGTGCGGCAGTTACTTTATGACGCATCTCCTCCACCTCAGAAAATTCATCCCCTCCAGTCAACAGGTCGTCAACATAAAAGTCATGGATGATGATCTCCTTAATCTTTTCATCATCGCACTCCAGACCTACTTGTTGAAGACATCTCGTAGCGAGGAAAGCGGCACTTCCCATACCATATGAGACAGTATGCAGTTCGTGCACCAGTAGTGGTTCCGACTCAGACTTTCGCCAAATAATTTGCTGCAAGTGGCGATCGTCAGGGTGCAACCATATCTGTCGGTACATTTTCTCCACGTCTGCAGAAATTATGTACTGGTGCTGCCTGAATCTCAGTAGGATGGCAAGAAGATCATCCTGAACGGTTCCTCCAACCATCTGAATGTCATTCACACTGACACCTGAGGTAGACGGGCTGCTAGCATTAAAAACAGCACGCAATCTTGTTGTGGAGCTGCTCTCTCGGAGAATGCCAAAATGAGGGATATAGTAACCCTTCTTCTCATCAGTAACCGGCCTGCCCTCTGACATGTGGCCTAAGGCTTCGTATTCTGCCATAAAGTCAATATACAAGCTTTTGAGCGAAGGTTTGGTTCTAATTCTACGCTCTAATTACAGCATACAATGTTTCGCGCGTTGCAATGAGTCACCTAATACGTTTTCACTCTGTTTTAAAGGAAGCCTTACGCAAAACTTACCGTCGGCTAGACGCGTAGTATTTTTAATAAAATGTTCCTCGCACATTTTTTCTTCAGGTGAATAATGAGACGACTTATGGCTCACCTCTTCGAGTTGCCAAAACCGCGCTAATTGGGTTTGGATATCGTCCTTAAACACTAAATCATTAGCACCGTTATGCGAGAACACAGAACCAAAGCAACATTTGATGGCGGTGGATGGTGCATGGCCGTTATTTATCGGACCTGAAACTAACCAGCCGAACCGCGTTTCACAAAGCACCGGTTGTCCACTACCTAATTTGATGACCTGTGACCCTAACACGTCCCAAAATACATCAGCGCCCAATATTAAATCTATTAGTGCAGGTTTGTAAAAGTTAGGATCGGCCAAACTGATATCGCACGGGATATTTAAGTTTGTCAAATTAATTTGACGGCACGGAACGTTATCAGTAATGGACGGTAAAACAAAACAAGTTATATTCATAGAAACATTATCGTCCAGAGATTTGATAGGTACTCGACACATTTTTCCTACTTTAGATGTCGAGTTATTGATACCTTGAATTGACTTGTTAACGTCATTTGTAGGTAAATTTAATTTCTCACATAAACTTTGAGTCATTGTTTGGCGTAGGACAAAACTCCTACCAAACGCGCAAAAAAAGTTCAAGGCTAAAAACTAGCACCCAAGTTTGAGAAGGCAGTTATAACTGCGAAGTTATCCGAAAACGTCTTCCGTCTCAATAATGCTCATGGAAAGGACATTGGTGTGTGGCATGCCAAAGATCTGAAGAAGTAATAAGTATAACAAATAATAACAGCAATAATAATAATAAAAATTAAAAAAAAACTTGCCGTTTTTTTCCCGAGGGAGAGGGCATATGTTATGGATTGTATTTTATGCACTAAGGAGCGGTAATAAGGTTTGTTCTTCTATAAACGGATGTCTACTAGGAACAGTCGCTAGAGATGTGATATTTCGTCGGCTCTGCTATCGCTCATATGGCGCGGTAGAGCGCACGTTTGAGTCAGAAACACGAGGTCGGGCGTTCTAATCCGGGCTCGATGCATCTTTTTTCATTATTTATTTTATTTCGAGAACATTCATTTGCAATTAATCTTCGTTAAAATACAGATCTTTAAGTTACGTCGAGGCATTCCGGCTCAGCTCTCGGCCAAGCAACAGCTTTGAATCGTGGTGTCATGTGCAAGTTACCCACATAAAAGAATAGTAAAATGTGCAATTTGAATATGTTAAGCAATGATAAAAGTGAACTTGTAATTACAGAATTTTTTTGCAATTTATAAGTGTTTTACGGCGAAGGGGTGAGTGTAGATTGTAAGCAGAATTATAAACTCGTAAATCCCTTTACTCTAGTTATGTTTCTAAATTAGGCTGTTTGTTTTAGCGTTCGGAAACGCCCTCAGTGTTACGGGTTGGTGTTTACTACTCGAAGTGGCTCTCAAATCGGATTTGAATGGGTGAAGGACCGAGTCTCCGCCACGCTAGCCGGTGGCATATGGATAGGCAGGGTTCCACTATCACAAGAAAATCCCTCCTGGCGCCTGACAACAACTAGTAATAAGCTACTTAGGTTTAGTTAGTAATTAATTAGTTTTGTTCAAAGCTTCCCCTTAATAAATTCGTTCTTTTGTAACATCAGCTTTCATTTAACACCATACCGCCGTAACAAGTGTTAACCTTTGGTCTGGCATACTTAACGGTAAGTTAATCGGGCCCTTTCAGCTGCCAGACCGCTTGGGCGGCAATCACTTTTTAAATTTTCTACGCGTCGATCTGCCCCTGCTGTTAGAAGATGTGGATTTGGAGACACGCAGAAACATAGTACTGCAGTGTGATGGTGCACCATGCCATTTTGCCTTGGACGTGAGAAACTATTTAAATCAAAGATACCCTGAAAGATGGATTGGTCGTTGCGGCCGGGGTGACGCCTGCCTTATAGCCTGGCCTCCACGTTCCCCCGACCTAAACCCCATAGATTTTTTTCTATGGGGATATTACAAAGACCTCGTCTACTCGAGAGAATGCCGCAATTTGGACGAGTTAACCCGGAAATTGAGAGTAGCAGAAGAAACCATTAAAAATAATAGAAGTGCATTCGGACGTTTAAAAGACAACTTTTTCCGGCGATGTCGCACTTGCATTGAGCAACAGGGGGGCCATTTTGAAAATTTATTGTAATTAAACACCTTGTAATTTCCATTCAAAGGTTTTACTTTGCTCGCATTAATCATTATGTAAATAAAAAATTTGCACTTACCACAGTTAGATTTCAATTTTTTGATTGTAGACTTATTAATAATAAAATTTCAGGGTAGCTACCTGATAGATAGAGCAAGTTTTTAAAAGCCAATCGGTAATTATTTTTTATGTGATTTTATTTTTTAAGGGCCTTTGAAGTTGTGAACATAGTGGGTAATTTTATCTTTCTTGGCATTTAATATTTTTTTATGCCATTCAAAGATCTAACGATAGTAAATGTTACCATACTGAATTGGCCTATCTATCAGCTTAGCACACAAAAAAAAATCAAGCATCTACCGCAATAATTCACGTCACCATAAATAAAAATCTCATCGTACGCGGCGATAGGTGAAAAAAAAAAATCATAACTCCGAAAATACTAAAAATCGCGGAACATACATGGGGGTGATTCAGATAGCCCTCTAGGTCCTCTACCTCCCAGCTTCAGTATATCACTACTTCTTGGGACACCCTGTATATTCCACTTGATTTAATAGTGTAAATCCATTTAACTTCAATTATTTTTTTATCTATTGGTTCGTCTACAATTTCCCATGTTTCATTCCTGTACTGTTTATCTCTGACTGCATAGCCTTTTGCCATTAGATTCAGAACTATTCATTGCTTCATTATAGTTTTCAGGTATATTCGCGTTACACATGTTTGCATAAATAATATAATCATTATATTTTTCGGGAACCTTCTTTATTCTTTGTGGCCTTCCATATACAATCAAATTAGGCTCATTTCTTTCTTCATTATTTACATCTCTTTGCTCTTGCATATTATTTCCAGTCTCATTCTCTATTGAATCAATCGTATCCTCAAAATTTTCATCTACGTCTTGTATTTCCTCTTCTTCATTATTGTTCTCTTCGATTAATATTGCACTTTCATCCACAAATCTTACATGTCTGCTTGTAGTTACTTTATTTTCCACTAATATTTTGTATCCAGTATCTGTGTATCCAATTAAAATACCTTGGAATTTAATTTTGATTTTCTTCGTTCTTCCGGAATTCTTACAAATACTTTACTTCCAATTATTCTCATGTTTGAAATATTTGGTCTTCTACCTGTAAATATTTCATATGGTGTCTTTTTGATCGGTGTATTTGTTAACAATCTGTTTCCCATATATACTGCAGTCTCTACGCACATCGGCCAATATTTTTTGTCGATTTTGGCTTCTGACACCAAACATCTCGTTCTGTCCATTATTCATCGATTAAATCGTTCAGATACACCATTTAATTCATGAGTATATGGTGGACATGGCTTTATATAAGTATATATATGCCTTTTTATTTTGCTAATCTGTACATATTTTCATTTATATATTCTCTCCCATTATCACATCGCAACTCTTTTATCCTTTTTCCTGTCATATTTTTAACAAGATTCATATACTCTGTAAAACATTCTAAAACTTCACTTTTATGTTTAATGCTGAACACTTCAGCTATTCTACTATAATCGTCAATAAACGATACAAAATAACGTTCTCCACTCACACCTGTAGGATTTAGAGGTCCATTTACGTCTTTATGCACGATTTCGAGAGCTTCTCTAGCGCGTTGTCGATTGTTTTCAAAAGGTAAGTTAAACATTTTATTTTTTAAACAAATTTCACACTGTGTATAGTCACTTTCAAGTTTTTCTGGTAAACCATGTACTAATTTCTGTTTACACATTTTATTTAAAAGTATAAAATTAGTATGTCCAAAAACTCTATGCCATTTCTCTTTTTCAGTCATCTTGTTAGTTGTGTAAGATTGGACAAACTGGTTACTGTTGTATTTAATACGCACATAAAAAGGAAATTATTTAATATATTTAAGGTAATGACATTGTTGTTGGTAGGTCGTTGCTAACAGAATCTAATGACATTTTAGAAACCCCGTTACAGTAAAGCGGTAAGGTCGGTTATACAGCATTACTCCCTCTTCCACGAAGAAGCTCGTTTGCCTACCTACAGCCCGAAAAATCCAAATCTTGCTGGAGGCTTCGTCTTCCGTCCCGACCTTCGCGGCGATGGCGGGGAAACAGGTATCGATGGATCAATTGGTTGTGGCGATGATGCCACGGCGCCGCCCAGGTGCTGCCTGTTGGGGAAGACTGGTGGCGCGGCTGGTTGTGGCGGTAGTTCCACGTCGCCACTTGGGACACCCCTGCTAGTGGAAGCTACCGGTGGCACTGGTGCCGGT
This sequence comes from Notocelia uddmanniana, assembly GCA_905163555.1. NCBI lineage: Eukaryota > Metazoa > Arthropoda > Insecta > Lepidoptera > Tortricidae > Notocelia > Notocelia uddmanniana. The sequence continues at coordinate 14,337,342 of LR991063.1, read as the reverse complement.
TGTTCATTGTAATCACCGCTCTGTTCACGGTTCGGGTATCGTCTATAGTAAGTAAAACTTTTCATCTTGAACGTTGCTTTGGAAATTTCTCCGGACTTAGGCTGTTGTGTTCTTCCTCGTGTACGTTCAAATGTTTCATGTTTGTTTTCAGTTGTTTCCATCGGTATTTGTGCGTGCCTCGGTCGAAGCTGCTCTACGTGTTTGCGTGTATGTACTCCGTTTACCATCTCTACTTCATATGAGTATGGTCCGTTGTTTTTAATAATTGTTCCAGGATCAGCCCCTTTTTCTGTCGGCTTGTTTACCCAAACCATATCTCCTGGTCTGTAAGCTGGAGGCACGACCACTTTGTTGGAAGGTTTCAATATTTGTTGTAGGCGTGTCTTTTCTAAATTATCCCTCACGTTAGGCGTCAACAAGTCAAAAGTTGTTCGTATAGGCCTTCCGAACATCATTTCGTATGGGGATCGGTCTGTTGATCGTCGAGGGGTGTTTCGATATCCCCGAAGGAAACTGTTTAGGCGTTCGTGTAGATCGATGTTTCTATCACAGGCTGACATACGTTCATTGAATGTGCGCACTGCGCGCTCAGCTAATCCGTTTGTTTTTGGGTGATAAGGCGTTGTTTTTATATGGGTGATGCCTGAAACTCGACAAAAACGACTAAATTCTTCTGATGTAAATTGAGGCCCGTTGTCACTTACGATGTATCTGGGTATTCCGTATGTCGTGAATATGTTGTTTAGTCTTTGTACTGTCGCCCTGGATGTTGTTATATTCATCGGTACCACTTCTAGCCATTTTGTGTAGGCGTCGACGACTATTACTTGGTATTCTCATGGATAGCTCGCTTCGTTTTGAGAGGCATGTTCTTGAAACTATTCGCAACTGCTTTTACCGGCTCAAAGTGCTTTACAGAGTTCGAAGTCATCTGACTGTCGATACACGCATAAAACTCTGCGACTCTTTGATCTTATCAAAATTTAATTATGCCGACACTGTTTATGGTAAATGTTTACTATCACGATCTAAACAAATGATCCAGCGCTTGCAGTATGCGTGTGCAAGGTTTTGCTTTCCCATTCCTCGGCGAGCCCACGTAACTCCCTTTTTAAACAAAGGGAAACTGCTAAAAATGGAGGCACGACGAACTCTGCACCTCGCCACACTCTTATTTGGTGTCATTAATTCCAAAGAGCCTTCATACCTTTTTCAGAAGCTTCGGTTCATGAATCCTAAAGCCAGGCGGATTCTTCGTCTTATTTGTCCTCGACACGGAACTGCAGCTTTTCGTGGCAGTTTTAGCTATGCTGCCACGAAATGCTGGAACAATATTCCTCCTCCTATTAAAGAGTCTCCATCAGTATTCATTTTCAAAAAACGATTAAAAAAGTTTCTACTAGAACATCAGACTAATCCAGCTTAGCATTTCCGTGTCGTTTTTCATTTTTAATTTATTAGGCGCTTCAACCGTAGATTTAATTTATAACTTAATATGTGTTCATTTCTGAGCTGTACATTATAATAGGTCCTAGCTCAAATATTGTTAATTTTAAGAAAAATATTGTATGTGGTTAATATAATAAACATGTATATAAATCACCTAAGTGCGGTCATGTGACACTCAACAGGATCCACATAATATCAGCGTCGGGTCATCTACTGTGGCCCGACATTGTGCTGAGTGGACTCCTTTTTCGCACTTTAAAACACATGAGTAATCGTATGTACCTAAATTATGTTTTGCGAAATAAATTTCTTTATTATTATTATTATTATTAGCCACATGTGGTTTAAAAATGGTCCAGCATAGTCGACATGTAATCTGTGCCACGGCTCTACTGGTATTCCCCAGGGGTATACTGGTGCTTCATTTGTGTTGCTCCTTGATTGTTGGCATAGGTTGCATTGTTTTGAGAACGATAAAATATCTTTGTCAATGTTTGGCCAATACACATGAAGACGTGCTAGAGATTGCATTGCGGTAATTCCATTATGACCGTCATGCAACATCTCTAAGATTTGCCGTTGTAATGTTTTGGGTATGACTAATCTTCAATTCCATAGCAAAATTCCCTGCTCATACGACATCTGATCTTTTTTTTCGTAAAAGGTATGAAGCTCGTTAGGCAGTTTTTTTTTATCTTGCCAGTGTGTTGTAATGTAATTTTTGACAACGTTCAGCGTCTTTAAGCGTCTGATTTCGTAGCTCATGTTTCGTGACGGGGATATTTTCGAGTCTCAAATGTAGGAGGTGGGCAAACTGCGGTAGCCCGGTTCTTTCCTCTACTGTTGTGTTGTTGCATGCTATCGGTAGCCTGGATAATGCATCGGCCGGGGTGTTATCCTTTGCTGCTTGATAATGTATTTATTACTCGTAACTCTTCAAAATCATGGCCCATCTGAGTAGTCGATTGCTTGCTATTTTGGGTGTTTCTCGGTCTTGGCTAAAAACCCTTTCCAGAGGTTTATGGTCAGTTAATAAAATGAATTTTCTACCAAAAAGGTATTGATGGAACTTCGTTACTGCATATACGATTCCTAGTGCTTCCCTGTCGATTGTTGAATATCGCTGTTCGACATCGGAGAGTGTTCTAGAAGCGTACGCTACTGGTCTCATGACCTCGTCGATTTTGTGAAACAAAACCGCTCCGACTCCTTTTTCAGAAGCGTCACTGCTTACAAATATGGGTTTGTTCTCGTCATAATGTACCAAAGTGTCGGATGATGTTAGGATGTCTTTCAGTTCGTTTATTATCTTCGTGTCTTCTTGAGTCCAGTTCCATCTTTGGTTCTTTTTCAGATGTCTGTATAATGGGGCACACCTCATGTGAAGACTATATATAAAGCGGCCGTAGTATGTTAATGAACCCAGAAAAGCACGGAGTTCGGTCGTGTTAGTTGGAAGAGGCATTTTCTTTATTGCGTCGACTCTTTCTTCTGTTGGGTGTAGACCATTGGCGTCTACTTTATGTCCGAGAAAAGTGACACTATTCTGTAGCCAGGCACACTTAGTTACTTGGCTCTTCACTCCGGCGTCTTGTAGCCTCTGCAGTACTGTTCTTACTCTTGCTAAGTGTTCTTGCAAGCTGGGAGCTGTTATTAGAATGTCATCGAGATAGCAGACAACGCCATCTATGCCGCTGAGGATCTGGTGCATAGTTCGTTGAAAAACAGCGGGTGCAAAGGAAATTCCAAACGGTAGCCGCTTATAGCGGAAATATCCCTTGTGTGTTGATATTGTTAAGTATTTTCGCGATTCCGGATGTATTAATAGTTGTAGATAGGCGTCTTTCAGATCTATTTTTGTGAAGAGTTGCCCACCAGACAACTTGGATGTAATCTCCTCAAATCTCGGAAGTGGATAGTCATCGATTTGGACATCCTGATTGATAGTTACTTTGAAGTCTGCGCAGATACGAATGCTTCCGTTCGCTTTGATGGCTATGACTATCGGAGACGCCCATTCTATTGGGGTCGACATAGTATCAACCGGTTCTAAGACTCCCTCTTGGACTAGTCGCTGTAGTTCGCTATTCACTTGTTCTCGTAGAGCGAGTGGTACGGGGCGAGGTCGGAATGTTTTTGGTCTGACGTCATTAGATATGTGAATCTTAGCGCTGTGCCCCTTTATTGTTCCAAGTTTACCATCAAAGAGTGACTTGAATTCGTGCAGGATGTTTACTTTGGTGTTTTTATGTTACAAAGTCTGGCTCCAGGAGGCATTGGTAGTTGAAATTGCAAACACCAATCCAATCCGAATAGTGGAATGTCGTTTTGTTGCGTGATGTATGCAGTTAAAACCTTCTCGGTGTTAAAGGCGTTTACTGTTATTTCGCAAGTTCCTAATGTTTCGATTTGTACTTCGGTGTAGGCGATAAGGTTTTTACATTTCTTCAGTTGGGGGCGTCCAATAGATTTCCACAGGTTTTTCCCAATCACGGAGTGGACTGCTCCTGGGTCGTACAGCATTTCAACGGTCTTGGTATTGAGTTGAGTTGGTATCATGATTTTTGAGGTTAGATTGTGTCGCTTCACGGCGAAGGTGTGTCTTTGATCGTCAGAATCTTCAGAGTCGCTGTTGTACGTTCGCGTTTTGGTTATTTGTCTGGTTGTGTTGGGTTGGTTTAACTTCAGCTTGCCACTGGTTATGCAGACGCTTGAGAAATGGTTTTCTTTGCCGCAGGAGTTGCATCGCTTTCCCTTTGCTGGACATTCATTCATGTTAGTATGAAATTCTCTTCCACAAAACATACACTTCTTCGTTTTAAGCGTATGTCGTTGAGTGTGCCGTTGACTCTTCGATTTAATTTTGTTAATATTTTGTTGTTCCGTAATCAGTTGGGAGTTGTTATTTAGGCGTTGGCTTTGTAACTCTGCTTGTTCAAGTTTATTCGCTGTAGTTATAACTTCTGAAAGTTTAGCACTGTTTGTTGGGTGTTCCTTTATTAGTTCTTGCTGCCAAGAGCTATTATTGATGCCGATTACGAGTTGGTCCCTTATGCGCTCGTCTAGGGTATTCCCAAATTCGCAGTATCCCGCTAATGATCTTAGCTCGAGAACGAATTGCGACATCGTCTCGTCTGCTTTTCGATGTCTCGTAGCAAAACTGACCCTTTCTGATAGTACGTATGTCTTTTTACCGTAGTAGTCGTTTAGTACTTTTTTCAAATCGGCGTATGATTTAGTAGTGACGTCAATCGGCCGATAGTAGTCTACGAGTACCTTGAAAGCTGCTGGTCCAATCCGAGAGAGGAGAAGTTGTTTCCGCTTGTCCGCGGAGGCTTCGCTGTCAAGTCCGTGTAATCGTAATTCGATTTCGAAGCGCTGTATATAGTAGTCCCATTCTTCGTTTTTGTTATCAAAAATATCAAATTGAAAACGTTCGACGCGATCGGTCATTGCTCCGTCCGTCGTCGCCAGAATGTTGTATTTAATACGCACATAAAAAGGAAATTATTTAATATATTTAAGGTAATGACATTGTTGTTGTTAGGTCGTTGCTAACAGAATCTAATGACATTTTATAAACCCCGTTACAGTAAAGCGGTAAGGTCGGTTATACAGCATTTACCTACTCTACCGTTAATTACAAATAATTTATTTTTTCTATCAGCTACTGCTACTAAATTACCACTAGGCCCATAAATTTTTGCTCCGTAATCATCAAAACTTACACGGTTATTGTAGTTAGTGATAGATGAAACACTCAACAAGTTTTGTTTCATACTTGGTACATAATATACATTGTTAATCTTTGTTTCCAGCCATTTACCGTTAATATATAAATACATTAAAACATTACCTTTTTTCTGTGCCTTTAGAGGAAATCCATCACCAACCTTAATATCTATGGGGCACTCTAGATCTGTGTATTCAGAAAAATATTGATCAGTATTTATAATATGGTCCGAGCATCCACTATCCAGTAGCCAAGTTATATTGTCCCTACTAATGTACTCTTGGTGACTCACCGGATCTGATGTAGACGCCATTACTTCTACATTGAATGATGTTGTACCTCGTTCTGTCTCTAATGGAGCTGCAAAATGTTGTTCTGATGTTCTTCCATTGGCACCTCTACTACGAAAAACTCCTCTTGCTCGAAATGATCCTCTATTATGTTCTGGGTGTTCTCTCCAGTTATGTCCTCTGTAATTTTGACCTCTCCAATTTTGTCCTCTTCAGTTTTGTCGTCTCCAATTTTGACCTCTCCAATTTTGAGCTCTTGAGGTTTGGTGTCTTAAATTATAGCCTCCCTGCCAACGACTTCCTCTGTTTCTTGGACAATTTATTTGTAAATGTCCTGGTTCGTTGCAGTAATATCAGTTCCTCGTTGTACTAATCTGCATTGTTGACATTCTCCTCTGGATGTTGAACGCCTTCATCAACTTCTCATGAGTTTCCTTTTCTTCTCTTTAAAATTCAACAGCAGTTTTGATTTTATGTAGTCGACTGATTTTTCTGGGAGTGCATCTACAATATCAATGATGTGTTCGCAGCTGGGCGGTAAGCATAGAAGTAAATGATTTAATTCGTCTTCTTTACTAATAGTTTCTCCTGTATTCTTCAGTTCATTTATGTGTTTGTCAAATAAATTTAAAAAATCGACGGGGTTATCAGTGTCCACCATCTTTAATTTTAGTAATTTTCTTTTGCAGATTAATTTGTTAGCACTACTTTTAGCTAAATATATCATGTCAAATTTTTCGATCATTTTTGCCGCTGTTTCTTTACATATGATTGTTTCCAATTGTTTATCGCTTACGCTGTTTACAATACAATTTTTCGCAACTAATTCCATTTTTGCCCAGTTCGCATCTGAAATTTCTAGCGGTTTCGTTTTATTTGCAATTACGCTATAACATTGTTTCAATTCCATGTAAATTTTTAGCCTGTACTTCCATTCTTCCTTTTGATTTGACATTTTTCAATCCATCAGTCACTTATTTTTCTTTTTATAAAATTATTGCGAACTTACTTCCATTTATTTTCCGGGCTCACCTCTGCTACCATGTTAAAATTGGAAAAACAATCATACTTACACAGAAATATATTTAAATAGAATTACAAGAAATAAACACAGCAATACATAACATTCGATATCAATCATAGTAAGTAATAAAAATAGGACAGCTTGTCATGTCAAGCCTTATTTCTTTTTCATCCGATTTACCTAAACAAGGAGGTACTAAACAGGAATAAGTTCGTCTTTCAACACTCTTGACTAATGTAGAATCAGTTTAGAGCTGGTTTTATTCATGCTCGCTGTGCGACATTACTAATATTGTACGATGCGTTGTATTATTGTACCGCCGTTCTATATCTGTTATCAGTCGAGTCTAATTGTACGAGCCGTTGAAGCTAAATTGCTGCCACAGCCATAGTTAGGGTTCAAATTAGTCTTTCCACCGTGGAAACTTTCATGACGCTGTAAGTGGAGTAGTGATTAATATTATATTGCGTCATGAGTTATGTGAACTGGGCATTGAAAAACTCTTGTCCATCATCCGACTGAATATTTTTAGGACTTCTTCCGATTTCATTTAAGATTTTACTCATCGCATTGCCTTCGTCACACCATCAGCGTTCTTAAATTTGAGCGGTTGCATCTAAGCGTATTTGGAAAAAGGGAATGTGTTGACGCAAATTAATATGTATTGTTCCAACATGTGTGTCCATTTCATTAGATTTCATTAGTGTCACTGCGAGTGCAGATGTCGGTACGTCTGAACTCGCCCTTACACGTAAGCGTGGCTTAATAACGCGCGATGGTTGGTGAATGCGAAAGCTGGCAACACTGTGTTTTAGGTTGTCTATTGTCTAGACAGTGTTTTTTGGCAACTACTAACCTTTTTCATAGCGACTGACACGGACACGTCGTCTTATAAAATGTAATCGGTTTGTATACTTTCCATCCGAAGCGCGGCCTTCCATGTTAACAGTAATTTAAACGTGTGCATTTAAGTATTAAATTCAGTGTCGATATTTTGGCGGTTTCATTTGGGTAAATCAATAGACATAATCCACGCGGTGGTGATAGTCTTCGAGGAAACCGACGTAATCCAGGGTCACAGCCTACACAGCATCGCGGGTGGAGCATCGGCGAGCGTCCCACAGAATAAATATCCAGGCATATTACTTCTACAGCCACGGGCTAATCTAACCATTTTGAGTGTCTCATTCGGGGAAGTGAAACCTTCTACTACTCCAACCAGTAACCTAAGGTTATTGGCTACAGAATGGAAGGTTTAACGGATTCTGTGGGTAAAACGGACCGGACTCATAATTTTCAAACTGTTAACGCCATCTATTTCTGACTCAGGTCAACTTGACAGTCGCCTCTCACTCGAGTGTCACTCAGTGTCCTCGGCGTGGCCATGCAGCGGCGGCACACTTTTTATCAAGATAAGTAAATTTTTGTGTATTTTGAAGTAAAAACAACAAAATTTTGATTTGCCTTCACTTTAATCACGTTAACGATACTTATCAGGGTTTTTGAGTTATTGCTCGAGATATTGTTTATACCACTTAATTTTAGCGATAAAATAAGCAAGCTCCTGTGCAATCTCAAGCTCAAAATAATTTATTGTTTACCTGCCTACCGAAAAGGCAAAACAGAACGGGCAAAATGGACCACGTAGTCTAAACAGACTAACACAAAACTGTCTTCATCCTGTTTATCTGTGATTTTACTTATGAAATTCGATATTTAAACAGCTGTTTTTAACCGACTCCCATAGAAGGAAGGAGATTCTCATTTCATCTGCATATTTGCTTTTTTAATGTATGTCTGTTCCCCGATAACTCTTGACCACGTTGGCTGATTTTGATAATTCTTTTTTTGTTTCAAAGCAAGCACGCCCAATATTGTCCCATATAAATTTGGTGAAGGTCTGATGATAGGATCTAGGAGGAATAGAGGGAACTCCTCGAATATGCTAGGCACGCATATGCAGATTTCGGTATTTTCTGTAGGTAACCAAGCATTGGCTCATGGAAACAACAAATTGTGCCATAGCGAAGTACAAAATTTAAGTCAGTTTTTTTTTGGTATAATTTATTATTTCAGATGGTTAACAACTATAAAAGAAAGTCGGACTGACAATCTTGGCATGCGAAGGACACAAAAAAAGCCATTGAAAAGAAGCAACGCGCAAAATGGCGCTTAACAAAGCCGCCGGCACCTTTAAAGTTTCAAAGACTACTTTATTACGAAGACTTCCCAAATATGAAAGCACCAAAGACTAAACTCTAGCTACGGAAAAGAAAATTTTCTAAGGCGTAATCCTGACTAAGTCTGCGAAAACCCGAACCGACTTCAGCAGCTCGAGCGTCCGGCTTTGAACCAAGTGCAGGTTAATATAATCGATTTTTCGATTTATTACCGGTGGTAACAACAAAGTATAAATTGATACCCGATCGAATCTCCGACGCCGATGAATCAGGCATGAGAACTGTACCAAACAGTATGCCCAGTATTCTTGGTACAAAACGAAAGAAACAGGTGGGTCTATTAACTTCTGCTGAGCGAGGCCAGCTTGCCACTCTCCTCGCATCACTGTAGCTGTTGTAACGAAGATGTTCCAGCCAACTGTCTAATTCAACATTCTAGGACTAAACGACGCAAGGTGTTGTGCAAATGAGCAGACAAAAGAAGAACACTGATTACGCTGTTTTTGTTATTCATAGCGCATTCAAGTAACAGTGCAGATTCATAACTTATAGAATTAATGGCACTTCATAAATACTGGAACCCAAAGTTTATTTGCTCCGTACTGGAAAAAGCTTGCAAACGTACTCAAGGCGGAATGGGAAATTCATAAGGACATAAAGGTTGTACTTAAGGGGCTGTATTGCAACTTTGTGAAAACCAGCATTGAAGGTGGAGTGGTGCGCAATTTGAAATTCTTCAACACTAACTATGTGAGTCTGCATGAAGGCGCGTTAGACTTCCCAGCGCACTTTGAGGACATCTCCTCACTAATTTCGATGGAATTCGAAGAGTTCCAGGAACGTGATAGCGGATAGACGCTTGAAAAAATTGAATTCCTCGATATTAATATTAACAAATACCAAACACTGAGGGCTTCTTCATACATACCCCTCAGAGATTCAAATGATAAAGAGAAACATGCGTTGTAGGCAAACTTCACTTGCTCATTACGACACTGAAACCAAACTTTAGGCATACCAAAATGCTCGCCGCGACACAGCGCATTCATTTATATTAATGGTTTTACTTATTAACGCGAATTCAAAGAAATACATTATGAAAATTATGACAAGTACTCTAGGTATTTATGCCGCTGTTTTTTGATAAAAAAAATCACAGACGCGTTCCATTTCACGCGAGCGACGCTAACGTCGCTAACGTGATTTCATTCACGTCACAGTTTAGAAACCAATAATACTCAATCGTAATTAGCCGTAAAAGTTTGTTATGTAAAGAAATTTAGATTTCATGTGATTCAGCAATTAATAAGATGTGCGTCGATTTGCGTCGCACTTTTGAACTTTCCCAGACTGCAATAAGCACAAATTTTCAAACTCTTGTAGGGACATACGGGTAAAATTATGTTCGGTTTTATGATATATCAAATAATAAAATAGCTTATTTACGTAATGATTGCGACGCGCATAATTTTTTTTAATCGACAATCGTCTTGGTCTTGTTTTAAAACTTAACTTCTTCCTCTTTCTTAAACAATAAGCCAGTAGAAAAATAGCTGCAGCAGAAATTACACAACTATCCATCGTAAATCGTTGAGTGATTCTGATGGCCCGGTCTGGCTCGCGAGGCTCGCCTCTGTGTTTTGGGGTGCATCGCGAGGTTGCCTCACGAGGCCAAGCTCGCGACCCAACACATCGAACATGCCGCGCGAGCCCGTGCGCCCGATGCGCGCCCGGTGGAGACCCGGCTATTGGCTATGTGCGAAGTAGGTGGTGGGGGTAAGCTAGGCGATCGTAGCGCACACCATGGCAGAAATGTGCACTTACCGGGGACAACTGTCAAATTTACTTTCACGTTTTCTATTAGTTTCTTAACGGTTTCCTACGATTCGTTTCGTTTGTATGTATTTATTTATTCTCTCATTTATTGCAGTAAAATTTCCAGTACGGGGTCTTTCTCGTTTACTAAAGTAAATAAAATATTCATGTGTCATTATTTGACATCTCTGAGTTTTGACATTGTCTCGGGACCTTTGACGTTTAACGTTTCAGACGTGCACATAGCCAATAGACAATCAAATCGTTCTTCAGGATATATATTATGTACAGATTTTTTGTTATAACGATGTAGGAACTTTAGGAGGTGATAGAAGGGATTATCGGGAAGAGTTTGAACCCTATTTATCTTAGTCCAATATATGAAAGTTTTATTTAAACACAGCGTTTTGCTTTTTTCAACTAACCGTGACCTATGTCGATGTATGGAAAAAAGTTTTCCAACGCCAAAGTTAAGTTTGTCTTTTCGTTAGAGATATGTGAAAAAAAAAACACAAATTGGACTAAGGTAAATAAGGTTCAAACTCTTCCTAATAATCCCTTCCATGATCTCCTAAAGTTCCTACATCGTTATACCAAATACCCTGTATATTATAAACAAAAACATTTACTCGCCAGTATAAATAAAGTTTTTTTTTGGGATAGTATCCCATGTGTGGCCATTTCATCCAAAACTGTTTTTGCGTAATTGAGGAACAAACATCCATACGTTCACATTTAGAATATTATTCGGATGAGTTTTTTTTTTAATAAATGTACCTAATTGTATTTGTTTCAAATCTTCAAAGTAGAAAAAATTTCAGGTAGTTGGCAAAAAAGTGTGTCTTAAAAATGCTATTGTTATTAACATTTACGCATTATTTTATTCATTTGTTCAACAACAAATCAATAATGTTTGTGTTTTACATACAGGAAAGTTTAGACGGCAGAGCAATACTCAAAGAGGGAAAAGGAGGCTTACTGACGGAGGGTTCCCGAAGGAAATTGAGCCAGCTGCTAAATACACCAAAAACTAGAAAACAATTGTGCGAAGAAAATTTCCAGTGTAGAATTTTATAAATTAGCTTCCGACATTGTAGAAATATTCCACAAAGAAAGCGTTGTGGTGTATTATTCTACATATTTATCAGCTACAAATAAATTAGCTAAAAAATGCTATTGGCAAGTTATACGAGAGTTACATAGCACGAAGGAGAAAGTTGCGAGAAGGTGGACAGTTGCCGGGAACTAGCTGTTCATCCTCGAAGTCGTCGGGATCATCGCTCAGATCCACGCCAAGTATCACAGATGAGACATCCATAGCCTGGAATCTCTGGAAAGTGGTAAGCAAATAATTACAGTCAAATTCGAGTCGAGCTCGCACCGCGAGGGTACCGGTTATATGTTAATACAATATAATATAATACAAATTTTATTTATTGAATTCTATGTGATAAAACTAGAAATTGACAATTTACGTTTGCTGACGACCTTGCTTCTTGCTATATTTCATTATTCAGGAAATACCCTATGGTCCCTATGTAGGATTATGAACCTTATCAATAACATATATATGAAAAAAAACAAGTTCATTAGTAAATCTATCTACAGAAATTACATAGTTACCAAAGTGTAATTTATAACAACTAGCATGAGGACCACTTTGGCGTAGTTGGTAGTGACCCTCAATATTTTTCCTGGATTTTGTATGTTTTCCTTGTATTTAAGTATTTACGTATTATCTATACAAGTATGTATATCGTTGTCTAGTACCCATAGTACAAGCTTTGCTTAGTTTGGGACTAAGTAGTTTTGTGTAAGAATGTCCCCCAATTTATTTCTTTATTGTTTATTTATTTATAAATTTCATTTTCTGTTCGAAGGGGATTTTAAAGCAAAATTTACTGATAGCATTGTATAAGAAATGGCCCACCTTTTAAGAAAAGGCTTTACCGTTTTTGTAAACCATAAGAGCTGCGAAATAGTCACACAAAGGCGAAAATCTAAGCTAAGATAGGTAACCAAGGTTCTAGCTCCATTAAACAAGCGCCCTGTAGCCGGGGCATAGAATACGGCTACGGTATCCTCTGCCTGTCGTAGAAGGCGACTAAAAGGGGGTCCTTGGGGTCGAAGACGGTCACAGTTGGGAGCTGTGATCGCCTATGAAAGCCGATCGTGGGACCCACAGACTCTATGATCCTGTTCTGGATTATTTTTATTATTATTGACGCTTAGAGACCTTATACAGCTCTAACAATATTAAGTTTACTTATTTTAATTTTAGCGCTTAGAGATCATTTACATCTCTAAGCACTTTGAAATCATTGTTATTAATCATATTTGGACGCTCAGAGACCATATACATCTCTGAGATATTAAATTAATTTTATATTCCTTTTGTTTATTCGGACACAGATCGTATTCAATACGTCCTTAATATTTGTAAATTTATTTTCATTGAATTGTCAATCAGTATATTTTTTTTGTATCATTATTATTAAGTAAGATTGTCAGTTTTTTAAATTGTATAAATTCATGCTTTGACATGTAAAAGTGCCCTTGTGGCCTATTTGCAGAATAAATATTTGATTTGGATTTTGATTTTTTGATTCTAGGGCGGCACTGGTGCGTTCCGAAGGAGATTCCAGAGCCGCCCGAAATGAGGTAAGGAGGACGATCGGGGGGTTTTTAGTCGGTGCAAGTCAAAAAAAAGGTCCATTAAACAAGCATCTCATTATGTGCTAAGCCAGTATATTTCGCGGTATGTCATTATTTCACGAGGTCCGAGTTGATTTCATCCGTGCCGCAGGCGACGAGCTTGGCTCGGGACGAGTTGTTTTTAGGTTAAAAAAATTAGAAAACGTTAAACGTTAGTACAACTTGCAGTTTATGAGAAATAAGCAAAAAACCTGTAATATGTAAGCCGGCGTGGAGTGGAAAAGTAAGATTTTCACTCCACACACACCCCACGTAATTTATACATTCATCATTCAGCCGAATGACGTCCACTGCTGGACTTAGGCCTCCCCCAAAGACTTCCACAATGACCGGTCCTGCGCCACCCGCATCCAGCGGACACCCGCGACCCTTACCAGGTCATCAGTCCACCGTGTGGGGGGCCTGCCCACGCTTCGCCTTCCGGTACGTGGTCGCCACTCGAGAACCTTTCCGCCCCAACGGCCATCGGTTCTGCGTGCTATGTGCCCCGCCCACTGCCACTTAAGTTTAGCGATTCGAAGGGCTATATCGGTCACTTTGGTTCTGCTGCGGATGGCCTCATTTCTGATGCGATCACGCAGAGAAACTCCCAGCATAGCCCTCTCCATTGCTCTTTGGGTGACTTTGAGCCTTCTTATGAGGCCCATAGTAAGCGACCACGTTTCAGTACCATATGTCATCACTGGCAACACACACTGGTCAAAGACTTTCGTCTTGAGACACTGCGGAATATTGGACGAAAAGATGTGCCGTAGCTTCCCGAACGCTGCCCAGCCGAGTCGGATTCGACGATTAACCTCTTTCTCGAAGTTGGACTTACCTAACTGGACAGTCTGTCCTAGGTATATGTAATCGTCTACAACTTCGAGCGTAAAGTGTCCGATTGTTACGGGAGTTGGTGCTACATGGGCATTTGACATGATCTTCGTCTTATCCATGTTCATCCTTAGACCAACTTTGAGCATTGTACTTAAATCCTCCATGGTCTCAGCCAAGACTACTATATCGTCAGCAAACCGAAGGTGAGTGATGTACTCGTCGTTTATGTTGATGCCTAGCCTTCTCCAGTCCAGAGTCTTGAACACATCCTCCAGTGCAGCGGAAAACAGTTTAGGAGAAATAACATCTCCTTGTCTGACTCCCCGCTGCAACGGAATAGGTTTCGAGTTCTGGTCCTGGAGTCGGACTGACATAGTGGCGTTCTCGTACAAACACTTCAGCACATCGATATAGCGGTAGTCCACTTGGCACCGTTGGAGAGATCGAAGGCTTTCTCGTAGTCCACGAACGCTAGACAGAGGGGCAGGTTATACTCCTCAGTCTTCTGTATAACCTGACGAAGCGTATGGATGTGGTCTATGGTGCTAAAGCCTCTTGGGAAACCGGCTTGTTCGGGAACAGGAATTTATACATTAAACGAAACGTATTTTAAACCTAATTACAAAATCTTCGAAATTATTTTATCCGAGTTGTGATTGTATTTGGTATATACGAGTATATATACAAAATATATAAACATATAAGCATAACACGTTTTATTCAGACGTAAGAGATTTCTGTTATTGCTTCACAATTGGTTTTAAAATTATTCCAACTACGAGAATATCGTTTAAGGACACAGACGAATGAAAGAAATCATTGAAACCAAGCATGCAAGAGGCATTGAATGACTTTGATCTCCATACAAGGGTAATTTTTTGTTGTTTTTAGGGCCCCACACCCAATTGGCAACCAACGGGACCCTACTCGTATTACTAAAACTCCGCTGTCCAAATCTGTTGCGTGTGATTCCGAATCATACTGGCCGGTTGATGTACAAAAAAAAATCACAAAAAGAGCAAATAAAATGTCTGGCAGGTCGTGTACGAAACGATTTGGGTGGGTAGTTTATATTAGGTTAGTTGCATTTTGGGCCATGAACACTCAGTCACTTAACCCGATAGGCGCCCACGGTGCTATGCAATTTTTATTTTACTTTGTTGTTTTTTTTTTAAATTTAACCATTTTGTTTAAATATCTTATTTTTTAAATTTTATAGTATTAATTTGTAAAATTAAAAATCACCGACAAAATGTAAAAAATACATTAAAAATCACCGTTGGGGTGGGTTAAATTGCCCAAAATGTGTCAGTGTAGGGACACCTAGACACCCTAATCGTGTCGTACACGACCTGCAAGACAGCCTGTATATATGACGGAAGCGACTGATGAACAGCAGAGTGGCGGATACAAATGACCGGTGATCAATAGGGATGGCATCGAGCACCGTAAAACCCCGTGACTTCGCCTGGGATACCTATCATCGCCTATTTTTATAAAAGTTGAAATTCCCGCCTAGTTTTTAGGGCAGCTTCCACTCAAAACGACTAAATAGAAAGTATTTTTTATGCATGGCAATATTCTCGCATCAATTGTGGCTAACTTAACGCCGTTTACGAACAGTACCGTTCTTTCGTTGAAGTGACAGCACTTGTTTATTTTTACCTAGCCGGAACTTCGCTATAAATAGTGGTAAAAAAAAGAGATAAAGGTAAGCTTTTTCTTGTATTATAATCTACAACTAATGCTCTTTCTTATGGTATTATTATTATTTACCTAAGTTATGTGTATACGTCGCAATCGATTAAAATGCAATTGAGGTGATGTTGCGGCCATCTTGTACCTGCACTTCACCTGCCCCTAGGGTTGTCAATCCAAGTGTGTGATAGGTATATTGAAAATTTCTTATTTAATAATTAGTAGTAAGGGGTCATTCAAACCCGGAGGACCCGGGTATATCCTAAAACTACGACCAAGACCACCGGGGAATGGGCAGCAGCATTCCTTGAGTGCGGTGGAGATACTGCGATCGCCAACCCGCATGCCAAGCGTGGCGATTATGGCATTTACCCCCCATGAAATTGTGGACCAGCAGTGGACGTCCTAGGGCTGATATGATGGTGGTGGTGGGTCATTCAAACCTCGACGCACAAAGGGGGGTCTTACAAGCTTGACCGCTATGTGTGTATGTTTGTCTGTGGCACCGTAGCTCTTAAACGGGTGAACTGATTGGAGTTGCTTTTATTATTATTATTTTCTTTTAAATAATATATTAATATATCGTTTTATATATGTTGGAGGTTGTGGCTCTCCAATGACTCGTAATTCATTGAGCTAGTTTTTATATTTGTGTAAATATCTGTATGTATATTATTGCGTATATATTTATATATGTTTATTTACAAGCGGCGGTCGTGGGTTCGAATCCCGGCTCGTACCAATGAGTTTTTCGGAACTTATGTACGGAATATCATTTGATTATTTACAGTTAGTTTTTCGGTGAAGGAAAACATCGTGATGAAACGTGCATACATCTGAGAAGAAATTCAAAAGGTGTAGGTATGTAAGTGCCCAACCCGCATTGGGCCAGCGTGGGGACTAGTGCCCAATCCCTCTCATCAATGAGATGTAGCCTGTGCCCAGCAGTGGGATGTATATAGGCTGATGGTGATGATGATGATGATTTATGTTAGAGTAGTAAATTTACAAGGATTATATACACCGTGCCTCTGACCATGGGGCTTTAAATGCAAGGATAAATTTTGCTCCTCATACTGAACTACTCTTGATCTAAAACCATTTTTGATAAACAATTTTTGTTTAATATCATTTATTTCATACATACGAAATAGTATTTTCAATGTACGTCGTACAAGATAAGTGGTTCGGTTTGAGAAAAAAAAAAAACGATTCTTGCATTTAATGCCATGTCAAGCCGTTGCCCATGGGGTCAAAGACACGCTGTATTAGGACTTTTATGCAATACTTACCGTACATACTGCTCATGCTTGTTTGCCTGTCTTTATGTTATACCATGCGCTGGCGGACGCGGTGATTGGATACGGGCTAATAGTTTACGGGCGTACTTTTAAAACCTATCTAGACAATGTATTAAACTTACAACTAAGATTATTAAAAAGTGTTATAGATAAAAGTACTAAAAAAAACCTGTAATAATGATTACACGGCATTATTCAAATTACTGAACGTCTTGCCGGTGCATGACAAAGTAAGGTATTTAATAGCAACCGAACAATTTAAAAGTACCGAATTTAAAACTCTGAGAGCATACACTCAACCGCAAAGAGGCCTAGAGCGACGGAAGTACGCGGAACCCACGGCCAACGATTACTATGGTAAAAGGACACGCAGCTACTTAACACCGCGAATATTTAACACCATCACTTTTGAAGACGAGTGTAGCAGTAAAAATATATTTAAAGCCAGACTCAAAAAGTTGTTATTGAATGCCTCAAACGACAAAGTAAAGGCTTAGTATTAAATAGATAAGATAAAATAACTACTAATTTAGGATTACTTAGATAGGTATAAAAACGGAAGTGAGTGTAATATTCGCCGATAAACTGCACGTTTGGCGAAATGACTTAATGTTTATGTACAATACTTTTCACTGGAAATAAATTAAATTAAATTATAAATATAAATCATGTTTTTCACTCAATTGCTCAAAGGTTAACTACAAGAGATTCATTATGGGGATAAGTTCGCCTTTGTACATCTAATATTTTGTTTCTCTTATGTTTTGACCTGTTTTGTGTACAAATATATATATATATATATAATTATATGTATAGAATCGAAGTGTAGAGCCATACATAGAGCCTCCGTAATGTCATATATGTAGAGTAAAGCCATATATTTTGTCGGCCTGTTTAGCCTAGTTGGTAGTGCAATTGCCTCCGAAGCTAGAGGTCCCGGGTTCGATTCCCGGTAAGGGCAAGTGTTTCTGTGGTGAGCAGAGACATTTGTTCCTGAGACTTGGATGTTTTCTATGTATTTAAGTATATATCTATTAAATATATCGTCGTCTTGTACCCATAACACAAGCCTTGTTGAGCTTACTGTGGGACTAGTTCGATTTGTGTAAAAATGTCCCCTAATATTTATTTATTTATTATATAATAATTGTTACAGGACTTTATCGTTAGTAATAATGGCAAACCAAATGGATTCAGGAAAGAAACGGAAAAAACGACATTATAACTCCAAACATTCAGCTGAATTAATAAACATAGCATTAGAGGCTTTGAGAAAAAAGACACTGTCCTCATACGAGGCAGAAAAAGTCTTCGGAATTCCTCGTCGAACTCTGTTGGACAAACTCCATAATAAACATCCCAAAAAACCAGGAGGCCCAACTAGGCTCAGCGATTAGGAGGCATCCAATATAGTAAAAGTTATAATTGCAGCCGCTGAGTATGGCAGTCCATTAACTCTCCTTGATTTGCGAGCGGTCGTACATAGGTAATGTTTAGATTTATATTAATCACATTCTTTCATTATTCATGATTTTTTTAACATTGACTACCTATGTAAATATTAAACTGTATAGGACAATAAAATGATGTGCAGATGTAGTGCATACTCCTTTCCTAACGTGAAAACTCGGATAAGTTTGTTTATCATGCTTTCTAAGTGTACTTCAGTTAAAAAAGTGCAGTGAGTGGCTCATACTTAATTTAAATATTTACTGTAAAACGACTTTTGTTTGCAGTTTCTTTATGTTTCAAACATCTCTATGTAGTAAATTAAGGTATATTTCAAAACTATTTGACATCTGTTACTCGACATACAAAGTCTGGCATTTATTCAATATGCAAATTTAAAGAATTAATACTACAATGTATCGAATGGGTTATGTTTAGATCCAAAGGTTAAAAATAAATTTATTAAATTTTCAGATATTTAGAGGCCAATGGAAGACTGCACATTTTCAATGATAAACTACCAGGCAAGAAATGGGTATACTGATTTATTAAAAGACATAAATCTAAATTAAGCTACATAATGGTTCAGAATATCAAAAAGAGCCGAGCTGAAAAGAAGTCTGATGTAATGATTGAATACTTCAGAAATCTGAAGTCATCTTTGGAAGACGTCCCGAGCGAAAATATCTTAAACTATGACGAAACTAATTTAAGCGATAATCCTGGAACCCAAAAATGTCTATTTAAAAGAGGTGTAAAATACCCAGAAAGGGTGTTAATGCAACGAAGGGATCAATATCTGTAATGTTTGCAATAACAGCCGGAAGTGAATGTCTTCCTCCATATGTTGTATATAAGGCAGAACATTTATATATAAGTACACAATGGACGCTTAATAGCCCTCGGGGAGCCAGATTTAATCGTTCCAAATCAGGATGGTTCGATACTACAATATTTGAAGATTGGTTTAAAAGTGTTGTTGTCCCATGGGCTAAAACTAAAACCGGCACCAAAGTTCTAATCGGGGATAACCTCGCGTCTCATATTAATCACGAAATTGTGACATATTGTCAGCAAAATGACATACGGTTTGTATTCTTACCACCGAATTCCACACATATAACACAACCCTTGGATGTATGTTATTTTGGTCCACTAAAAAAACTGTGGAGAGAAATTCTCACAAACTATAAAATAAAAAATCCACAGGAAGCTACAATTAACAAGGGCCATTTCCCAGAGCTACTTAAAAATTAATGGATCTGCTGAACGACAAAACAAGTAACATAATTAGTGCATTCAAAAGCACTGGCATTGCACCCTACGGTCCGGAGAAAGTAATAAACAAATTAATACCAGGTTGGTTATTTTAAGGTGTAAATTCTTACAAGGATTTTTTGTGATTGTTTGGTGTCAACAGGTGGTCAAGTTTAAATACATGTTTTTGTTTCAGATTCAGACCATCCAACATGTACTATAGATAATGCTTTATTAGACTGGCTGAAAGAAAACCGAAGTGCAGACCCTAATAAAAAGACGCGGAATAAGAAAATTAATGTCATACCCGGGAAATCAGTATCTACAGAAGACATTCAAAATTTGAATAAAGAATCAATGTTCAAAAAGCAAATAAAACTAAAAAGCAAAACGCAAAAACTAAAAATCAAACTAAAGACTTCTCTAAATCAACTCCGCAGGTAAACTCACTTATTCCAAAAAATCCCGATAGTCTCAAAAAGTTGTGTACCATGGTAGTAAACGATCACTTACTTCAATCTGTTCAAGATACTGTGACATCCTCGTCGCAGTCATCAAATGTTATTATTTTAAGTAAAGCTTTAAAGAGTCATTCTTTAAAGAGTCAAACAGGCCATTCACTAACCAAATACCGGAATCTCTTCAAACTAAGAAATCAAAAATTGTAATCACACTGATGTTACTATACCAGCTGTACGGTCTGAGAGACACAAACAAAGCAAGAATGACAAATTTAAGTGCATAATGAAAGGGGCTAAATTCACGTGGTAGGCTTTACGCCTGGAAATAGTCCCAATAAAAAAGGAAACTAGAAAGAAAAAAAATACTTAAAAAGAAATGCACATGAAACAAAAGTAGAAGAAACTGGAGAAATAGAAAGTAAAATCGTCGAAAAAAACTGCTCATGAAACGAAAGTAGAAGAAACTGGGGAGATAGAAAGAAAAATCGTCATAAAAAGTGCACATGAAACGAAAGTAGAATTTTAAAATAAGAAACCAAACGCTAGATCTTTGAAAATAAAAATAAAAGAAAATGTAAAGCAAACAGCAACACGAAAGCGTAAATCTGTAAAACTAAAAATAAAAAGACAAAGTAGTGAATATAGCTCGACAAATTCTGATAATGATATGCATATGGCTGATACAGATGATTCAGATTATGCAACATTCGAAGATTACATTGCAGCAACTTTTCAAGAAGAACAGGAAAATGTAGATCCTTCAATACCCTACGGACTTTCTGAAGTTAAATACTTATTAGAGAAAAATAAGGTATTCAATACAGATTGATTATGTTAGGTGATTTTAATGCATGGGTAGGGGTAAAGCGAGATGGATTTGAAAAGGTTCTGGGTACTCACGGTGACGAGAGAGTGAATGAGAATGGTGAGAGTTTGTTAGATATTTGCCTCGAGAGAAATCTTTTTGTGACAAATACAATGTTTGCCCACAAATGGATTCATTTGTACACGCGTGAGGCGGAGAACGTAAGAAAGAGTATGATTGATTTTGTGATAGTGGACGAAAGATTGAGGAAGAATGTTCTGGACACTAGGGTGTATCGCGGGGCCGGAATAAATACAGACCACTTCCTGGTGATGAGCCGAATGAAAGGGCTGTTTCAAGGATGGCGGCATCGACCTCGTATATTCACTAGTGTTCTGGAGAGAATAAAAGTAGAAAATTTGCAAGAGGAAAGTGTGGCTGATGAGTATATTCATAAACTAAAGGAAAATCTTAGAGAGATAGATGATATATGCGAGATTGATCAACTATGGAATGGTTTTAAAGATAAGCTTGTAAGTACAGCCAGGGATGTATGTGGTGTGAAAGAAAGGAGCAAAGGGAAGAAGAAGAAGAATGTATGGTGGGATAAAGAGGTACAAAAGGCAGTAAGTGAGAAGAAGAAAGCGTGGCTAGATTGGTTGGCGATAAGAGCTG
Organism: Notocelia uddmanniana; assembly: GCA_905163555.1. Classification (NCBI taxonomy): domain Eukaryota; kingdom Metazoa; phylum Arthropoda; class Insecta; order Lepidoptera; family Tortricidae; genus Notocelia; species Notocelia uddmanniana. The sequence continues at coordinate 14,315,671 of LR991063.1, read as the reverse complement.
ACCAAAGAAGTCAAAAAGCCACGCTTGAAGACGTGAGTGAAAGGAAAAGTAACTATAAAAGGTTGAATGTTCTGGTAAAGGAGGTAGTTAAAAGAAAGAAAGATGAACAGAATGATGAGATGGATCAGAGGTTGTCTCAGGATTTCCGGGCAAACATAAAGTTTTTCTGGAAAGCCATTCGACTAGCCAGAGGTAAAACTCAGACCTCAGAGCTAACCTCGATTAGAGACCAGCATGGAAGTTTATTGAATGATGAGGAATGCATATTAGGGAGATGGAAGGAATATTTTGAAGGTTTGTTTGAGAGAGAAGAGGAAAATACGTCAGGAGTGAATGATAATGCACTGCCACATGAGGAGTGTAGTATTAGTATGGATGAAATTGTAAAAGCTTTGAAAGGAATGAAACCAGGAAAGGCAGCGGGGTATGATAGAATTTCAGTCGAGATGCTGAAGGCTGGGCAAGGCGTCGTAGCAAGTCAGTTGTATCGCCTTTTCAACTTATGTTTTAATACCGGCATAGTTCCAAAAGATTGGTGCAAGGCGGTCATCGTGCCACTGTACAAGGGAAAGGGCTCACAACTTGACTGCAAGAACTACAGGGGCATTAGCTTACTCAGCATCGTTGGCAAATTATATGCGAAAGTGTTGATTGAAAGGGTAATGCAAGAAACCGATGAGAAAATATGGGATGTACAAGCGGGATTTAGGAAAGGTATGGGATGTACGGATCAGGTCTTCTCTTTACGATGCATAGCCGAAAAATATTTGGCCCAAGGTCAAAAGGTCTATTGCGCGTTCGTGGATTTGGAGAAGGCCTATGACAGAGTGGTGAGGAATGAACTTTGGTCGGTACTGTCCGGATATGGAGTGAGCGACCATCTCATTCAAGCTCTGAAATCTCTCTACGAGGATTCCTCTGCTTGCGTGAGAGTAAACGGGTCCTACACTGAATGGTTTAGCATCGAAAAGGGTGTTAGACAGGGATGTGTAGCGTCACCGTGGCTGTTTAATCTATTTCTGGACAGTTGTTTGCAAGATTTGAAAGACGATGAATGTGGGTTGGAAATGAATGGGTTGCTTATCAAATGTCTACTCTACGCCGATGACCAGGTTTTATTAGCGTCATCGGCTGAGAAGCTACAGAAGATGGTAACTAGCATGCACAGATTATTTGCGAGAAAAGGAATGAAAATGAATGTAAGCAAGACGAAAGTGATGGTATTTGAAAGAGATGAGTGTATGACAGTTTGTGAAATTGCTGTAGATGGAGAGAGGTTGGAGCAAGTGGATGGGTTTGTGTATTTGGGGACTTTGTTCACGAGAGACGGTAAGCATGAAGGAGATATTGAAAGGAGAGTGATAGCTGGGAATCGAGTGAATGGGGCACTTCACGCCTTTATGAGTAGCCAGAAAGTGTCAGAAAAGGCGCGGCTGGCCGTGCATAGAGGAGTGTTGGTGCCGACACTAATGTATGGTAGTGAAAGTTGGGTGTGGCAGAAGAAACATCAGAGTCGAGTGAATGCAGTGGAAATGAGAGCGCTGAGAAGTATGTGTAGCGTTACTTTGAGAGATAGAGTGAGAAACACCGTTATAAGACGGAGGTGTGGAGTGAATGAAGATATAGTGACGAAAATTGAGAAAGGTATGCTAAGATGGTTTGGACATGTAGAGAGGATGGATGAAAGAAGATTGACAAAACGAGTGTATGAAGGAAGAGTGGATGGAAAAGTTGGAAGGGGAAGACCTCGGCGAACGTACTCCGACCAAATCGGAGACATTCTGCAGAAAGGCCAGGTCAGGAGTACCCTAAATCGGCGCGCATGCATGAAGAATGTTATGAAAGTTCATGAAGCGAAAGTTGTATGTCAGGATCGTAGCAAGTGGAAATCCGTGATCTCTGCCTACCCCTATGGGAAACAGGCGTGATTATATGTATGTATGTATGTATGTATGTCAATACAGATTCCTGGATTTAAGCTAAATTTGTTACAAAAAAGAGTTTGAAGCACTTAAACTACGACCAAGACCACCGGGGAATGGGCAGCAGCATTCCTAGAGTGCGGTGGAGATACTGCGATCGCCAACCCGCATGCCAAGCGTGGCGATTATGGCATTTACCCCCCATGAAATTGGGGGAGGCGTATGTCCAGCAGTGGACGTCCTAGGGCTGATATGGTGGTGGTGGTGGTGTTACAAAAAAGAGTTTGAAGCACTTTGTAGGAAAAGTGATATCAATTAAAGATAATACGTGTATTCCCGATGTCAAATTTGTGAGAAAAGTTAAGGCCTCCAAATTTAATACGTAAAGGATCTGCGTTCACATACCCAAGGGTCGACGATGTTTGCACAATGAAGCACTTAGATGATATTGTTCTGGTATTACCAGAACCAGATATTACTCGACGGGGTCAAATAATATTTCATGTCGATTTCAGTGCTTACAACGTACAATAGTTACCTTTCTAAAACGATATTATAATACTTAATTTCACTTTCTAAAAAGGAAACATACCCAACTGTCCGGCGCTGATTTAAATGATTTTTATATATATTATAGAGTAGTCTAAAATAACCGACACGTAATTTTTTTCAGCTGCCCAAACTCAACCTACCGGGAGATATTGTCCTTCAAAGTACTGAAAAATGGCGAAACCCTTTAACTTCGTAAGACAGTTTTGTTTAAGCAAACTGCTTGTTAATTACTAGTTTTAATATATATTGAAGAACATAAAAAATAATGGACACGTGTTTTGCTATTTCGGCTCAAAACTAATATTTTACAAAAAAAATACTTAAAGTTTTCATACTTTTCACCATTTCACTCACTCACTTTGGTTGTTTTGCTAGTTTTTTATCATAAAACTGTAAACTACACGGTCCTTAATCTCTATTCTTAAAAATAAAATACTTAGAGGACAATATCTCCCGATAGGTTGAGTATGGGCAGCTAAATGAAATACGTGTCGGTTATTTTAGACTACTCTATAACATATATAAAAATCATTGAAATCGGCGCCGGACAGTTGGGTATGTTTCCTTGTAAGTATAATTATGTTTTTACGACTTCATTGAGTTGAGACTGATTTAACGTCTAACGTATATTACAACGTACAATAGTACGTGGATGGATCTCAACTTAAAATTGTATGCTTGTGAAACTGTTGTGCTCTAACTAATATACTATATGCTAGTATATAAGTATAACTTTTAATATCTTGGAGCCAACGATAATGTAACCAGTTTTTTAGTTATTATGTTACCGAAAATATTTGATTTATGAATAATCCTACTCGATAGGTTAGATTCATGATTAACCTAGCTAGGTTAATCATCAAGTACGTAGGTAGGATTATTTATAAGTCAGATGTATTTAGGTATTGAATTTTTATTTTTGTTTAATGTTTATGTTTATCCAGCTAGATTCCTTTAAAACTAAATTTTAAGTCTATGATTGAGTCAGGTGCAATTTTGTTTCTATAGGTACCTACTTAAGTATTGCTATTACATTTGCATCTCGAAGGTATGACTTCCTACCTCTTTGATTGTTAAGTAGTGCCAAAATATTCTTTATATTAATAAAAATACCTCATGTTTGTTTTATATAAGGAAACATATTTTACTTATAATTATTCCTAATCAACACGAACTATAGGATTATGAATGATCTAGTTAGGTGTTATGTAACTTCTAAGAAAAAATATAAATGGTCACGTATGATAGGATTATTTTTAAGTCAGATAATATATTGGTTTTTGATTCATGTTTATCGTTACCTACTACTATGATAGACGGCTGTGATGATTGAGATAATTTGTTAGGTACTCAATTTTAAATGTGACTGATCTAAGCTGATTGTGATTTAGTCTAAGATAAAAATAGATACTTAATTTTTCATAATATAATTTCATAATTTTAAAACAAGTATTTTTTGTTAGTTCTAAACCATTACCCTTTCTTTTTTGTTGTCGAGTAAGTTAACGTGATTTTTGGCAACCCTATCGAAAAAACAGTAAATGTATGAAACTAGCTTCAGATCGGTACCTGTCTTCGCCTACCATAGTTTTTTTTTTAAATGTGACTTATTACGGAATAGTTAAGGTTCATAATCGAAAACACGTTCTAAATTAATAAGATAGCTGGCGGCAACTTCGAATTTTGTCTATAATTGACGCTCCGGTAGTATGGAGGCGAAGACAGGGCATTTTGCCTATACTTCGCCTACCACCTTTGGGAGTCCAATTGTAGCCATTCTTTAGCGAAATTTAGACCTTAAGTTACGGTAAACTAAAGTCCTATAACGAATAATTCGTTTTTTGATCTTAACAAGCAAAAATACGTGTAAATCTGTGAAAAAAATTCAAATAAGTGCCAAAATCCAGGCGAAGTCATGGGGTTTTACGGCACATTTCATCATCACCACCAATTCGTCACTTCAGGCGTTACTATCCTATCGAACAAACCAAATGGTGGCAATACTGAAATAATTACTAAAATATTAGGAATAGTGACAATTATAATCATACTTCTAGTTACATTTTAAGTGATTACGATGCCGTACTCTACGGTACGGCAGACATTGATTGTGTACCAAGTGTCAATTCTATAGCTTAAGCGGGACTAGGACTAGTGACCATATCAGAGAAATACTTTTGGGCGCAATTTACAAGATCGGTGATCGCAACGGTAGCAGCAGCACGCTACTCACCATACCTCCGAATCACAGGAATTTTCACGGTGATGTTTTTCATCAAGACGAATGAAGTCAGACAGCCGAAAGACCGAGAACTTCAAACTATGCAAGGGCCGAACGCTGAATTTGACATCGACGCGTTATGTTCCTTTACATTACAATTACTGTGAAGAGCATCACAAGTTAATCAAAATACCTGAATCCTACATGAATCAACAACTGCCGCTGGATGTAGATACGTGGACAGAGTTCTAAATCAACATGAGGAGGGAATATGTAAGAAGGTTTGACATTACTGAGGACTAGGGCCGCACCAAATGGTTGGAACACTTGGAAAATATTAGGAATTGTGATAGTTAGAATCATAGTTCTAGTTATAGTTTAAGTGATTACGATGCCGTACATTGATTGAGCAGCAAGTGTTAATTGTATAGCTTAATTGGGACTTGTGATCGGATCGGAGAAATACCCGTGGTGAGCCCGAATATTATTCAGGAATTCTTTTCAATGCTACGAGGGTGAATCAAAAAGTTCTTAGAAGGACGTAGTTATGAAACCTCTCTGCGGTTTTTTTTATTCTGAGCTGGCACTATGACGCCATTTTTGACAGTTGTTTTTTTTTCAATTGTTTCCGCCATTCCGTCGTAAATGAGTCTTTTGAGAAAGAAGCTGACTAAAACGTTCAATAATGGAGAAAAATGAGCTACGTGCCGTGATAAAATACTTGTGTATGAAAAAAATGACTACCAAGGAAATATTTTTGAATATCCAGCAGACCGTGGGCTCTGATTCTATAGCCTATTCCACCGTTGCTTACTGGGTAGCCGAGTTTAGAAGAGGTAGATTAAGCTGTGAAGATGGCCCCCGTTCCGGTCCACCGTTTACCTCAGTTAACGCACAAACCGTTGAAAAATTGAAAAAATGGTTTTAGAAGACAGGAGAATCACTATCAAATATCTAGCAGAGACTCTAAAGATTTCGTTTGGTTGTGTACAGTCCGTTTTAACCGATGTTTTGGGTTTTAAAAAAGTGTCCGCAAGATGGGTTCCACGAATGTTAACCTAGTCAAACAAAGACTTACGTGTGGAAGTTGCAAAGCGAAATCTTGAAATGATCATGTGTGACCCGGACACTTTTTATCGCCGTTTCGTTACTATGGACGGAACATAGTTTCACTATTTCGATCCCGAAACGAAAAAACAAAGTATGTCTAGGAAACGCCCATCTTCTCCACCAATGAAAAAAAATCGAGTTATTCCGACGGCAGGTAAAGTCATGGCCTCGGTTTTCTGGGATGCGAAAGGAATCCTTTTTATTGATTATCTGCCTAAAGGTAAAATTATCACTGGTGCTTATTACACAGAATTGATCCCGAAAGTGCGGCAAGCAATAAAATAAAAACGCCGAGGAAAATTCCGTGCTGGCGTGCTTTTCTACCACGTCAACGCTCCGGCTCATCGGTCGCAGATGGCTCTCACTGCTATCCGCCAGGCTAGTTTGAGATCTTTGATCATCCGCCCTACTCGCCAGACTTGGCTCCACGTGATTTCCATTTGTTTCCAAAATTAAAGGAGTACATTCGCGGAACTAAATTTGTCGACGACAAGGCCCAAGAAAAACTTTTTTTTTAAGGAATAAAAAAAATTTAAAAACGTTATAGAGTCTGTCAAGCGAGTCGTGTCCACGACCATTTTGCTGATTTCTTACAATGGCAACATTATTATCTGTCAAACGAATTGTCACAAATATCTGTTCTAACCTCGTAGCATCACGGTACTTGTTGGATTATTTGATTTTATAATGGCGAAACCAATAAAAAGCAGTCTCAGGAGCATGTTGTTTACTATGATTAATAAATATAATCATGTAAAGATTGACTCAGACAACGTGATACAGGAAAAACTACGACTTTTGGATGAACTCGCGGCAACATCAGGTAAGGTCTATTGAAAATTTTTGATACTCTTCTTTTAGCTCAATCAATTTATCATATTTTATTTGTTTCATCTAATATTTATTACTATATTTAATACTTAGGTACTGTATTCAAGTATTAACAGTTCCGGTTTAGACGATATCTAGTTTTTATGATATTGTTTCCCGTTTAAACTAAAACTGTAATTTTTTGCTTTTTAATTTAAAATAAATATAGTGCACAGCAAGAAGTAGATCAATTTTATTTGTGGTCGACTCTGGGGCAACACATTACTTTATAAAATCAGACTACGAGGGAATAATGGACGATGTAAATCATCTAAAGGAGCCCATATACATTAAGTTGCATATGGAGACTAGTTAGTAGCAAAGAAGGAAGGAATTTTGAGGTTTAGATTCCCATTGTAATTGGCTTCACCACTCGGAACATTTAATGACAAAATTGAGCAGGTATGCATACGTTTTGAGACGACTTAGGGAAGTCTCATCAGAAAATACGGCTCTTCTAGCTTTCTACTCCTATGTTATGTCAAATCTGCGCTATGGTGTCATTTTATGGGGTAATGTGAGCAATAAAGACGAAATATTTAGACTACAAAAGAGATGTCTTCTAGCAATATATGGTTTAAAACAAACTGTCTCGTGCAGACCAATGTTCACTGATAAAAAAATTCTAATTTTTCCTGCTCTGTACATATATGAACTGTGTCTTTTCGTAAAGAACAATATAGGCTTGTTTAGAGGTAGAAATCCAAGAGCAAGACATCAACAGAAATATGGTTATGATGTGGTTGGACCAAGATCAAAGTCAGCGTTTTTCTCCAACAATTTAATGTGCACGAGTGCAAAAATTTATAATAAGTTAGTTACCTATTGACCTAAAACAAATGACTACGCTAGGTTTTAAAGAAAGCTTTTTAATTGGTTAGTCATCAATAAATGTATTTATAGCATAAGTGAATACCTAGATATGTAAGTAAAATTGGGTCTATAAAATTATGTTTAAATTATTCCATAAGGTACTAAAATTAGCCTATATTATTATCAATTTATTTAAAAAAATCTGAAAATTAGATGTAAGGAAACATTTGGCATTTAATTTTGTATAGATTATATCATAACGACATTGAAAATATTGTACGCCTCTCGGCAGGACATGATGTACTGGTTAACTAAACAATAACTAACACCTATGATTTAAACACATGACCATGCAATAAATAAATTGATTGATTGATTGATTGACAAAATAAAGTGCAGTTTCAGGGATTATTTCATAGACAGCGAGTGTGGGATGCATCGTGATGTAGTTGCAGTAGACACACTCTTTAACCCGCCCATGGCAAACGAGAACTGGCGCAGACTTAAGCACTGAGCGCCGAGGACCGCAAGGCGGTATGGAAAGTACGGAGCTACATGGGCGGTTCTATAAGGCCCTTATGGCACCCGTCGTAGACCTGCTCGCATCGGTGAACTGGCTACGTTTTGGGGAAACTGAAGGTTTTATCTGTGCAATTGCGGACAACAGCGTGCTCCAAAGTAATGAACAGTTTAGTGCAATATCAGTTAGTTTCAATAAAAAAAAAGCCTAATCTGGTATATTACTCCCCATAATTTAGTCGTGTTGTAACGTTTATGTGTTTCCTCCCAATCTCATTTTCATCATCAAATTGACACATAAATGCAGGGAGTTTTATATACGCACAATAAAAAATCTAATAATGGTTTCGAAGCTAGTATTAAAGAGTGTTTCATTTCAACAATTAATAACAGGGATGAATTCTGTGGAAAGGAAGTTTATATGGATGCAGATTAAACCTTGCACTAAAAGTAAAAAAGAAAGGTTTAGCCTGGAAGAAAAAGTTATTCCACTGTCGATAATGGAACAAAGCTCAAAGTGCTACAGATTTCCGCAGAGAATATTTATCCTGCCATGCAAACCAACCAACACATAACAATCATTTGTAGATTAGAACAATGAAGCTGGCATTAACCCTTTCTTGAATTTCATTAAACATAATAATATAATGTTTAGGTAGATATATATTTTTACGAGTACACAGTTGCAACTGTTAAATTAATTGTTCCTAACAAAATAAGATAAGATATTTTCGATTATAATATCAAAATACCATTACACATCTTTATCATATTCAGGTCAGTAATTGCAATGAAGCCAAAAAAATTTTTTTTTACATTTGATGAAATGAAGTTAGAGGCTGACGTCCATTACTCCAGGAAACATGACAATATCATTGGGTTCGTGGAATTAGCTGAAAATATCAACCACATGGTCATCCACGCTCTGGGTTTAATAAGAAAAAGGACAAACACTATGGAGAAAAGTATCGCCTACCAGACAGTATCAGTAAGAATGACAGTATCTTGTACCTATTTTACTCACATTTCATATGGTAGAAAGGGATGGGTAGCGGAATACTGGCATTATTACTGATGGATGGTGTCTAGCGGAGCCGGGTATGTCCTAAAACTACGACAACCGGGGGATGGGCAGCAGCATCCCTGGAGTGTGATGGAGATACTGCGATCGCCAACCCGCATACCAAGCGTGGCGATTATGGCATTTACTCCCCATACAATTGGGGGAGGCCTGTGTCCAGTAGCGGACGTCCTTCGGCTGATATGGAGGTGGTTGGTGTCTAGCGGGCTTAAAGACTATGGATTCGCAGCTGTTTGCAATACAGGGATCCAGACAACAGCTTTGATCAGCGACCAAGGCGCCTTTACGAGTAAAAGCCTAGTAAAAGGACAATAGAAAATCGCAAATGTAAGCAGGCGTGTAAACTGGTAATCTTCATTGGATTCACAAGCTTGTTTAGCACTCGATTTCTCATTTTAAAATTTTGTGTTACTGGGTCATTCGAGTTAACATTTTTTCTGGAAAAGTCTATTATTTATAACCCTAATAATACCTTAATTAAGAAGCAATCATGGAGATCTTTTCAGTCAACGCTGTTCGGGAAATGTACACAACGATTTTACCACTTAAAACCTTTTCTTCAGAAACTGTAGTGTGTGTGAGGTGAGGGCGGTCTCCTTTTGACTACCTTGTCGAGGACAAATTTGCAAGAAATGTTTTACTTTAGATTCATTTCTTTTTATTTAAGCACGTACATCAATTTGTGGACAGGAAGACAGGAATTTAGTTTCAAGTTGAAAAAGTGTTATTCGTGATTGTTTGGTCCCACAGACAGAACAATACCGGACTTGGAACAATACTGGACTTTGAACAACACCAGACTTGGAACAATACTCGGCCGCCTTTAATTATTCTTATTGGGCTCTTAGCAACTTCCACACACACATCGTCGCATTTCAGGCTGCTATGAAGATGGATGAATCCTAGGATTCATCCATCTAGAACGAAAGAGGAGACGCCAGGTTATCGCTAATAGGGCTTAGACTATCCTTGATGGGGCTGCAATACACTTGGCAGATTTAACGCATATGCGTTTACATTTTAAACTAGCCATGGCTGCACTAGAAAAGGAGGCATACAAATTCATCAAACAAGGCGGTATTACAAATGAATTTGTGTCACAATACATGGAAAAGCAAAAGAAGGCCGGAGACATATTGTGCCGATTAACTACAAACTCAGAAAAGGAAATTAACCATTAATAAACAGACAGCATGATAGCCAAAATTAGATCTTATAAAATATAACGGAGATATCCCCAAGTTAACGGAGTTCTGGGACCAATTTGAGGCAAATGTAGATTCACGGGACATTAAGGATATGGATAAGATGGCATACCTTCTTGGGTACCTACAAGGGTCTGCGTTGGAGACAGTCAAAGGACTATGTCTCACTAACGCTAATTGCTAAGTGGCCTTAGACACGTAACGAGAAGGTCTCGGGTGATGACAGCTGTAGATAAATCATAAGTTTAACCGCGTATCCACTTGAGCAGCCTCAGTCCGAGCAGCCTCGGCTGGAGGCACACTGAGGCTGCTCACTCTGAGGCGTAGGGTCGAGGTACCTTGATCCACGACGTTCCTCTGAAACTGAGACCCTACGGCGAACCGAACACTTGTTACACTTGCATTTCAAGCGACAGGGAAATATTTTGTTTCCCGTTCGCGGTACTCCCTCAGTTTAAAGCAAAAACGCGATGGCACCATACGCGCGTAGAGTAGTTGTCTCTTTAAAAGTCATTTACACAAAGTGCACGGCTCGGGCTGAGGCTCTTTTGAGCGCGCCAAAAACCGACAAATTATGGCTAGGCCCGCGGCGACGAATTTGCCTCATGGCGCGGGGTGCCTCAGGTTGAGGCAGCGTCTCCGTTTGAGCAGCCTCGGGTCGAGGCAGCCGCTCCACCCCAGGCTGCCTCTAGTGGATACGCAGCTATAGCAAGAAGACCAGGGCATAGAAAAGCTGAGGCAAAGCTTGGATCAAGTCATTACAGTAGGTTAATATTGGGGGTTCTAGCTCACATCGCTTCGCTATCGCTCGCTCCGTTCGCAGAACCGCCCAATATTAACAATAATGTAGGTATTTACGCAACACTACAGCGACCAGTCTACGGATACCCTTTAATCTTCATATTCAATCTTAATACATCTGATTTCGAATCGCTCGCTGTCGCTATCGTTCACAGAACCGCCCAATATTAACAGCAGTTATGAGAGTACACAAACTCCGTTATGTTAATTCCCACTTCGTTACTTGTTAGATCAGTTTCTACTTTAATTTTGATATCGCTAGCTATCGCAAGTAGATGTTACTTTTGCTCTCTCGCTCCAAGATAAGCCGGAATTTTTGTTCAAAAGCAATTATACGCATTCGAAATCGATCTGAGTCAATTTTCCATGTTCCCATTCGACAATCATCTTGATAAGGCACTGGGAAAAATAGTGCAATATCGCTAAAAGTTACTGTTTTAGATGGCATGAGAACTGCGTCGAGCATCACGTTGAAATGCCGTTCAGTACAACATGATACTGATTTATTGTAGGAGAAATACTCTTTTATATACAAAAATAAACAACCTTATTCATAGAAAACCTTTATTTGTACACCATTTTCTTAAGCAAGTTACATTTTTTAAAGCACATATAGTAGGATGGTAAATACAATTAAATACATCACTAGATAATCTAAAATCTTTATATAAACTTAAGAAATTAGGACACTGCATGTCCTCTAAGTTAATTACATCATTATGAAGAAACATGGTTTTAATCCAATGTACTTTCTCAGTACCTTTACAATAAATTGTTTTATCAGATAAAAAATCTTCTACGTGCATCAAATAATCTGTGTAGGGAATGAAACCTTCATTCCAGTAAATTTTTCTGTTTTTCTGTATCCACCATATTTGTTTACGCTCTTCCGGAGAAAGATTATACAATGGGAAAGGAGGTAAAATAAGAAGATGCTGCAACTGATCATTAAATACTATAGCTATTTCTTTTACAATAAATTGATTTCCATCTGTTTTAAATCCTTGAACGTCAACGATTGCTATTGATTTCATGTTAGTTTCCTGACTATATTGCTCAAAGGTCGATACTCGAACAGCCGATCGTTAATAATTAAACAATAAGCACTTGTGTTGTCAGGAATGTCTTGCGTAGTTTCAATTTCTAAACGCACATCTACTGGTCCAGTTTTTAAATTATCATTTTGTCGTGAACAATCAATCACGTATAATGGAGCCTTATCTTTAAACTGTTTCAAATCTAACAACGGATCTACGGGAAGGTTGTAAAACGACTGACGAAATCGAGCATACATATCATATAATATACTATATTGGCCTTGTTCAAACTTTAAATTAAGAGCGTCGTACGGATAATAATACGAATTTAAAAATAACGTAACGTTTTTCAAATCACAGTGATCAAATACGGCATTATCTTTTTCCTTATTATTTTTTCGATTAGTTTGTAAGCCAAAAATAACATATCGCGGTTTTTCTAGTTGAGAAGCTGTCTTCACAGACCAGGAATGTTTCGTAGTCTTAGGTAATAATGGGTATTCATATAAATCCCAATTTCTGAAGGCAATTTGTAACGGTTTATCTTTTTCTAAATGTTTTAGCAAAGCAAGCCTTTGCTGATCTGAAACTTTAACATGAGGCATGCGCCACTGAACTTTCCGTATGTCAACTTGTACCAAATCATCTTTATCTGTTACAACACCATTTAAATTAATGCTACTTCTGTTTAAAATTAATTCATGTTTGCAATTAATAATAATTTTTCTATAATCTTCTGCGAAACCCAATAATTTGTTTAACGGTAAAAGAATACAAAACTTTCCATCATGATTCTTAAACCCATTTACATTCCAGCCCCACATTTCAGCAGCTTTACTTTCTCCATTATTCATAGACACGAGCGACTTTATTGTCGTAGTAACTCCAGCATTTCTAATACGATCAATTTCGACTCCATTCATCTCGTACCTTATATCTTGAAAAAGGAATGCTATAGCATTATTAGTTAAGTTTATTTTCTTTGTTTTTGAGGCTCCCGTTGTACGATCCTTTTCTGTTATGGAGAAAGATCCTTCTATATACACAGAACTTGCTGAGGGCAAAACATAAATGTCTTGCTGGTGGATAGGTATTCGTATTTCATCACTTTCATTGTAGCTATTATTGTATGGATTATAAGTATGGATTTCATAACTTTCAATAGAATTGTCAAATTGAGGGTCGTCCGTTATATGGAGAATACTCATACTTTAAATCCAAGAGCACGAAGGAACTCTTTATTACTCTTAGTTATTTTAGTCGGAGTAATGGATGTTATTCGTTTCACGGTATGCTTATTAATGGCTTTATTTTTATTTTGCTTGGGCATTTTATTGTTGAACTTATTCTTTTTATTTGCTTGTCTCTTAAGCTTACAAGACGATGGTGTTCTAAGTCTTTGGGGGTTATTATATACAATCATTTTGATTTTCGTAGGTGTAAACTCAAATATATATTTTCTTTCTTAAAATTTATTGGCACACCTCTTAAGTCTAATATTTTTACAATTATTGATGAAATGTGCTTTTTTGCTATAGGGAAATATATTATATTTTTAGGCACCTCAATAAGCTGATGACACGGAGGAACGTTCAGTACAAACTCGTGAATTATATGGGCTGGTAATCCATTCATATATGAGCCTTGCACGAGATCACATTCGATTCGTATCACCGACGTTGGAATAATGTTTACAGGATAGACTGATTCATGCCATTTATTTGGTTCTAGAATCGTTTGTGAAAATCCTAAAAATGAAGCGATACTATTTTCGGCTTCAAAATGAATCGGCTCGGTGCAAAATAACAAACACTTAAAAGTATTATTATTCGATTTAATTTGCAACTGAACATTTTTCAGTTCAGTTTTTAAGTATTCATATAAGTCTGTCAAGTCGTAATTGCCCCAAGGAATTTTGATACGTTTATCTTTACCATAGGCAAAAATGTTATTATTTTCATGAATATTCGGAATTGTATTAAATGTAGAAAAGTAGAGTAAGCCACACTCATAATTATCATCTAATATCAGAGGAGGAATAAATTCCGTTTGAAGAACAGATTCGTTTCCAGTGATTGTAAGTGTTATAGACATTTTGAGCAAACTAAATTATTTTATCAAGTTCTCGTCTATTTATGCCGGTTCCAAAAGGATTTCAAAAACCGAATACACAAATGGCCACAATTATAAGGATGGCTCTTTTGCACATTAGCATAATTATAAAAAAAATTTGGTCCAACATAGTGTAAAAATTCTTCCGGTGGTTTTAAGTTACCATAACTGTCGAAATATTCAATATAATCACTTAATTTAGCATAGGCCACCCAATGAGTTCCAGGATTATCTGAACTATCAAGATTTATAATGCCGCATTCTTTATTTAACGGGCTAACTGGCAACTGATCTCTCATGTACACTCCTCTAAAAAATGGAATGAATTTTGCATATTTCAGTAGGTCGATATTAGTTAGCGCTCTTTTGGGTAGCCTTGGAATTAGTTTTTTTGTTTTTTGACATAAATGCCTAAACCATCACCATGTTCTTTGAGACAAAGCCCATTTCCTATACACAATTCTTCCATTTTTTGGTTGTGACGTTTAAGTTCTTGCAAGCGTTGTTTAGCTGATTTTATTGCTTGAACTGCCTTTGCGATTCCAGCTGCACCACCTGCTAAACCACCTGCAGCTGACAGACCAGCAAAAATTGGTATTAAGGGAAGAAATCCTCCAACTTTTGGCACTGGTATCACTCGAGGAATATTCACAGTTGAGTTAGAATCGGAAGCCAATTCACGAGCAACAGCAACGGCTAACTCTATAGCTGCTTTTTTACATTTGGGTTTAAATTTGTTTATGTGTTTCTTTGTAAGAGAAACAATATTTTTAAACGTTTTCTTAAAACCTCTCCCGGTTTTTAATTTTTTTGCAGCACCAGTCGGTTTAGCGTTGCGAGCTTTTGTTTTTCTTGCGGAATTAAATTTCGGCATCATTGATTTAAAGATATAATTAAAATATAATTTAAAGATGTAATACCGAACACTCTTTCTTTCTTGAAATACGGACTAAGAATGAAAAAATTAAATATGACCTGCTTATAAAACTTCTGACTTATCAATCCAACTGTTTTCTTGAGAAGGTAATCCTAACCATTTCACATATAAATTTGTACCTTTCTTTTTTAAAATTTTTTCAACCAGGTAAATGTTTGGATATTTAGCTTTAAGTAATTCTTGTGAATAAAACGATCCCAAAATGGGCCGATGCTTACTATCTTCTATGATATATGTAACCGGTTCTGTGTTCTGAATTTTAGTAATAGTAAATATTTCTGTTGACCAATTTGGAGTATACCCTTTTTCAAATGTCCCTTTGTATTTACTTATACGCACGGGATCTCCAACTTTAAATATAGTTTTCGTTGTTGCTGGCAAAACTGTTTTATTATATTTTTGAAGAATTTGCTGCTTATTTCCTGCATTAACTTCGCTTGGCTTAAGACCAATTGTTCTGTGTACCGTATTATTATACTGCTTAACTACATTATAAAGAGTGTCATTAACCCATTTGTAGTTTCCTTGTAAGCTAAATTGTTTATATAATTTGGTTTTTAAGGTTCTTATAAACCTTTCCACTATAGAAGCTTTTTTCACAGAGTATGTTGAATAGTGTCTTATATTATATCGATCAAGTAAATGTTTTAATTGTTTGTTATAAAATTCAGTTCCTAAGTCAGTTTGTAAATTTTTCGGAACACGAGGTTGTGTTAACAAATCTTCAAAGGCTCGAGTCACATGTTCTTTACTTTTTTGTTTTAATGGATATACCCAAGCATACTTCGAAAAGGTATCGATTATTGCTAGTATATATTTATACTTTGAGTTCACTGTCGAAATAGACTGCATGTCAATAAGATCAGCTTGCCATAAATCGTCAATATCTCTCATTATCACATGTCTTCGAGGAAAATTCTTTCGAGCTTGTTTATGTATTTCATTAACCACCACTTCTTTACTCATTTTTTGTATTTGCTTCTTTGTATCACTGAGTCTATGCTCTGATTTAAGGTTTTAATTTCTGTATCTAACTGCTGTAATTCTTGACGTATCGCTGTTATTTTTTTTAACATAACCTCCATTATATTATCAACATACTCTTTTGTTACACCGTCCGCGGAATCAATTGGTTTTCCAAGATGTTTAATAGGCTTATTATTCGCGTCAATAAAATCATCATTAAAATTTATGAAAGCCATATAAGGTTCTATATTTGAATTTACTTTTCGCCTTTTGAATATGTGATGGCCAAACTTATCAACGTTCATCTTCAGAGAACATTATAGGACTAAGTCATAATGAGTCCCTAACAACACTTTTATTCTTTTATTATACCTGCTTCTCTCAATTCTTCTATGATAGAAATTATTTCATTATCGTGATTAGTATTGCCAGCATTTTTAGAAGCAACCAATAATTTTAATCTGTCAATTAACTCGTTAGGATCGTCCCAATATATGTAATCTGTATTACGCCTATATTTTTTCAATACTGGTAAGTTGCCGCCCTGTTTTTTGTTAGATTCGTTAAATAATGGTTTGATAAATTGGCAGTATTTCATGCCCGAATTTCCTTGTATTTGACCGTCTGGACTATATCCTCTCTTATGAACATTAGTATGAATCAGGATATCTTTATAAGTTAGTTTATCTTTTTCTTCAACGATATTTGAATTGGGTTTGGTTTGAAATAAAAGTTCGTTTAGTCCTGGAGTTAACTCATAACTTTTATCAGGTAAATTAATCATTGTCATTTTATTTGGGGTATTTTCGCCCTGCGTTTTTAATGTTACCGGCGAATTACCTATAAATAAGTTCTCGCCATCATTCCGCACTCCAAATGTTACATTGAAAGGTTCTTTCGGGAGTTGCAAATATTTTCTATTTGCTTGAGGACTCTTCACTTTTGCTACATAGTTTTCCACTTTAGTTGGAGTTTTTAATTCTTGTGACACAAACTCTTTAGAGCCATATTTTAAATCAAGATTAGCATCATCCATAGGAGCGTCGTTTTGAGCATATATCTCTTTATTTTCCTTGTGCACGCGAACATTATTAGAAGTATTGTTTAGTGATACTAGGGTTTCTAATGGGTCACTTAATGATTTGAATATTTTTTTATGTTGTAACTCACAAACTTCATCTTTTTCACGCATTTGTTTCAGTTTATTTTTTATATTTTTAACTGATTTTATTAACTGTGTTTTTAAATCGGTTTCCATGACATTTAAATTTGTACAGACTTGTTCTATTGCCTTAAGCCTGTAACTAACTGTCTTAAATTGGATTTGTCATAAATATTTGTATGAATGGTTCACTCAAACTTTACAAACTCATCAAATGATTTTCTATATCTACCATTGTTCAACTCACAATCTTTGCTGATTATTAAAGATGCAAATGGGTCCCTCCATATATTTATGGCTAGTGATTTGAATATTTCCCAACTAACGTCAGAATTCACATGTTCATGATATATGTGTTTCAAATTAACATCATCCTGTTTAAAAATAATTAGGAAATTCACATTGTCTCGAATTAATTGTTTGGGAATTTTAGAGTAAGTTTGAGATAAATAGAAAACATCTATTCCTTTATGTCTTCCCATAGAAAAATAATTACGTATATTGTTCTGATTTTCACAAGTTATATCGTCAAATATAAAAACAGAATTGCATAAGGCCTCATCAGGAGAAATTACATCCTTTTCGTCTTGAAATATGTGCAGATTAATATCAGATATTCTCATAATAACGTCTTCTAGAAAGCGGTATTTTGGTTGGAAAGCCGTTTTAGAATAAAGATACACATTTTGAAATTTTAACCCATTTTCATGAAGTAATAAACTTAGCATGGTATTGGTTTTGCCGCAATTGGAAGGCCCGCAGATTATGCATCGAATCGAGTTGGGCAAAAGCACACTGTGCTTTATATTAATAGGACGTGACTCAGCAATAATTTTACCGATTTCAAGTGACACTTGTTGTTTCATTAGCTTCATTTTACTTTCTGTTAACTAATTATACAAAACATTCATTAAATATGTATACCTACTAGCAGTTTAAGTTGGAGAGTATTTTGTTTTAGAAATGTTAGAGCGCTGCCTAAAAAGGCATTCGGTATTACTCATGATTATTCTTAATACCTGTTGCAACCTGTAAAGAATTGCGAGCATTGGCTTCCATTTCATTGCTTGCGTCAAACGGAAGCAGTCGCAACGAGAGAAGTTACTGCCTAATTTAAAGCCATAGGTAATGGTTTTCTATATTAATATTTTATCTTAAACAAAATTAAGATATCTTCTAACAGTCTTGAAATATATTTGAGAGATTAATAAAACTTGTAACGTACTTTATTTTGTTATGTTATTTCTGAGGGCTCGTTATAGTGTCTAACCTAATTTTTTTTTTCAGATAATGGAGTCAAACATGGGCAAACAAAACCAAGTTGATGATTTTGGCGACATATTTAACGTTAGCCCTCCAATTCATGATGTCGGGCCGGACGATCCATTCTATTACGTGCAAGATGTTGACGGTTGGCTTGAAAAAGTTGAAAAACGCCGTCAGGAAGTAGTACGCAAAATAGTGAAAAATAAGCCGAAAAAAACTATTATCAAAGATCAAACTAAAAAATGCTCGTCTTTCGTTATAAAAAATAACTATCGAAAAGGACAATATTTAATAAAAATTGATATCGAAGCTGTGAACGATGGTGATTCTAGCCGCAATGTTAGTGCGCAGTACCTTGTTTGCGATCCATGTGACGAAGTGTTAGACTCAACTGAATACGCATTGACAAGAATATTAAGAAAACTGGATGAAAAGTGAATAGCTTTTAGTATTACTGTACATATCATATAATAAACTTTTGTAATTTCGTAAGTACTTGCAGTATTCATTTTAATATATACTCGTACTTGTAGTTAAATGTTTACTAAGACCTCAATAAAAATTTCAGCAAATATGTTGTTTTTTGTTTATAATTTAGAATGATAACCCATTTTAATAACGACAACTGTTATTATCAGTTGTAATTAGACTCCCATAGATAAAGAAAAACAGAGTATATTAAATAAGGCACCTAAAAAGTTTAAGGGCAAACTTATCTATTTACTGACTTTCGCATAACATTTTTATTTCTTATAATAAATAACATTTGAGCAATTGATAGATAGAAAAGCTAATAAACATCGAAACAATTATCGCCTGTTGACCAGGCAAGCGTTATGAACTCGGGATTCCGTGACCCGAACGTTACTATATTATTTTGTTTTATTATTCATGCACTTATTATGTTTTTGCGTCACGAATTAACATTCGAATCTTGAATCCTGAACTAAGTAGTAGCTTTAGGGATAATTTAGGTCGATAAATTATATTTTATTCGTTTTACTACCTATCGTTCATGGAACAGAGGTGTTTTAAGCCTTAGATGCATACAATATCAAAAAAATGATAGGTACTCCATTTTATTTTTGTAACGTCTTAAATAAAAGTCATATATATGTAAAATTGAGACTTAATGGCTCAGTTTGACAAAATCCCAAATTGACGTTAAGTTGATTTCGACTTGGGTCATTTCAGTAGTATCGTTGTTGATACTTCATGCATCTAAAGGTTAACAACTGGAAACAGGGCTCGGAAACCAGTATTCTCTCCATAAAAACCGTTTTTTTCGTTCTTTCGTTTATTATTTCATGTTTAATTAGGCTATCTAATTATACGAAGCAATATTCTAAATACATTATTGAGTCCTACATAAAGAGCATAAACTAATTCAAAATATTTGACTATTTCGGGATTTTGACATTAACCGGTTCCGAGCCCTGACTGGAAATATCAAAAACTCTTCATGGTGAAACAATATAGCGTTTAGAAAACTGATTGGATATTTATTTTTAGTTGCTTAATTGTGTACAAATCGTCACAACCTATTTTCTATAACGCTATACTGTCAATGGAGAAATATAAATAAAACAAGTAATATTATTTATCGTAAATATGATTTATTATCATTATTATTCAAATGTTACATACTTAAAAACTATGTAAAATTCATCACCACTTAAAATATCGGTTACAAATCAGAAATAAGGGTGAGGACCAAATTTTGAGACCATCGTTAAGGTTTCTAATTCGTTTACATTTAATTGATTCCGTTGTGACGAAAAAGTTGCCCAATAAATTGTAGACAAATTTCGGCTCACAACGGAATCAATTAAATTGTAGTCGAATTAAAATACTTTTAACGATGGTCCGAAAAAATTGTCAATGCTCTCATATCGTATCTTATTTACTAACTATGTAAATACAACACCAAGTAAAATATCGCTTACAAATCAGAAATATGGGTGGGATTATTGGGCCGTCGTTAAGGTTTTAATTCGTTTACATTTAATTGATTCCGTTGTGACGAAAAAGTTACTCAGTAAATTGTAGACAAATTTCGGCTCACAACGGAATCAATTAAATTATAGTCGAAATAAAATACTTTTAACGATCGTCTAAAAATTTGTCATCGTCCTAATATCGTATCTTATTTACTAACATCAGCAGCGTTACATTATATTTAAGGTTGATTCTACGCATGCAACACCGTACTTAACATAATGTTTTATAGTGCCCCCAGGGCAAAGACGTAATATTATCTTTATTTACACACCTTTTATCATCATCTCGTGAAAGAACTAGCTTGTTTATTTTTTGGGTATAAAGTTTATGGCATTTGGATCTAATAATACACATTTCGTCTCTCAATGATTCATTATAAAATAGAGCACGTTTATATTTATTAATGTCCAGTTTTTTGGTAATACACTTTTTTATTCCCTTTGCTTTTTTTACAGTTGTGTTACAAGTAGTGATGCAATATAATTTTGCTCGCAACCCTATATATTCTGTAATAATAGCACCGCCCATCTCATCTTTGAAATATCCGGGTATCTTACTGTTCACAGAAGGTATGTTAAATATATTACCTGCTTCATAATTGCTAGTATCAAAATATTCTATATTTTCTTTCAAGTCTCGATAAAAATCTTTTGTATAGATAAGATATAAGAGACTGTCGGTGTCAGTATAGCAGAGATGTATTTTATTTGTATAAATGCGTTTCATCACACTGTAATGAAATCTGTATAAATGGCTTTTTGCAAGTTCCAATATAGAGAAACCAATGTAGATCGGACGGTCAAGTACAACTTTTGTTTGGTTCAATTGAATTGCTACTAATGAGTCTGAAATTATCGCCACATTTTTAAAATTAGGAGCATTTATATATTTTTCCGCCCCACAATATTTGTTCGTTTTATTCCCATTATCTTTCCACACATTAACAAGTTTCACATCGACCTGCTTACGCTTATTCTCAATCGTTTTACCAAATATTGAATTATTCTGTTTTTTAAAAAAATCTCTTTCGAATTCGGAAGATGCTGTTTGTCTAAGTGAAGTATTTAAAGATATGTACGGTTCTAAAAAATTGCTTTGTTCAAAGGCTAAAACTTTATAGATTTTTAACAAAACTAACCCATTTTTTAAGCATTCTTTCAAATGAATGTAATGAATAATATATCGATGTTTATCATAAAGGTTAGCAATTAATTTACTATTTTTGCTCCCCGCGGGGACAAATTTTTCAGCCGCGAATGGCATGTCCGAATGAGAATCATGTAACTCAAGTGGGTAATGCAAGTCTACTTCCAAAATGAACCCGGTGTCAGAATCATGTTGTATACTTTCAACATCAAAACTCGCAATTTCGAAATCATCAAGAAATCTGAAATTACTTTTAGGAAGACGTTGCATCATGGCGTGGCCGTATAAGTTAACGCAGTCTAAATATACTAAAAAACTATCCGGCTCATTACTGTCGTAACTTAAAAGATACTTGTTGTTAGATCGAGCATATCTTCGTGAACACTGAGCAAGACCGCCTCTTATTCCTTTCTCGATCATCTGGTACATCTCTATATCCGTTAATAAATCTAACCTTACTTTAGTGTACAGTAGCATAGCGTCCCAACTTAGCGATGGTGATGACACGTAATAACAAGGGTCGAGATTGTAAAAATTAAGACTCATGTTTCTAAATTTTTCAAAACAATCGCATAAGAGTAATACGTCGCATTTTAAATACAAATCAGTGTATTCTCCGAGATTTTTAATGTTGAAAGTATCCCATACACGCATAGCATGTTTATAATCAGACGAGGATACAGATTCTGATGTCAATCTGTTAAAGAATTTAGAAGGCTCTGGCAAACATGTCTCTTCATATCGTTCCCAGGTGTCAACGTAATCGTAACAATATATACCCTTTTTACGAGCAATATCAAACTTTTCACCTTCGCCGAAAAATGATTTTAAATGTTGAAAATCGTTTGCTTTCATCGTGTTCACTAAATTATCTAAACTTGAGCTTAAAAAATTAAATGAATCGATAAATTTTAACTGGGCCACATTTTGACGATCCATGGGTATGAATTTAGTGAATGAAATAAACTTTTCTTTATTTTTCGGTATAAGGTTAATTCGCCCGCATACGTTCGAAAGTTCGTTAATAAATAGATGGCTGTCGTATCCTGTTAAGTTGTGGAAAATTATGGGAATAAAAGGACAAGTTTTTGCTTTTAAATTACATGTTGCATGCGCAGCCCCTCTATAACGACCCGTAAAATGATTATGATCCATCACAATTTTGTCGTCAGAAGAAAATGGTTCTTTACATATATGACACATAGTACTTGACGTAAACGATAACCGCTCATCTGGGGTAAGTGGAATCATAGGTTTACTGTAAGACAGAATAGCATGTAATCTGGTTACATCGCCGCATATTGTTTCGACAAACTTTTTCGAGCAGTTAGGACCTCGATAAGATACGAAGTCGTTTAGTTCAGGGTTGGTTTTACAGCAAATATAATAGGCAAAGCACGAAGCCTCGTGAATTTGCATATTTTCTACATAGGTTGACTTATTTTTATCCGAAAATTCTAGTAACAAGCTTTCAAAATCAGCGTAAATGACAATAGGTATCTCTTGTGTCCTTTCAAAATTACAAAAAGAAATTTTGGTGTCTTTTTCAGGTAACATAGTTTGGATTCCTGCACAGTTATGCTGAATTTGTTTTTCTTTCGTTGAAAAATACAAAAAACACTCTTCGCACAAATGTATTTTTGCTTTATGTTTAGTAAGTTGTTTATGAGCAAGCTTTCCTAAATCTTTTATCAAGCAAAAATGTGCCTTTCCTTTATGTCTTAATAATAATAAATTTACATGGTGTATTTTCCTTTTGTGCGTTTTATACAAAGGGCCAGTGACTTCGCCTTTTTTTGTTAAACCATAGATATTTAAACTAATATCAGAGTTCTTATTTTCAAACCATTTGACATCATTTAAACTTGGCGGAAATGACATACCACTTGTTTCTAATATATCAGAATAATCGGGATATGATGTAACTCTATGAGCATTTTTTTTAGTTGGATACAAATAAGCCATAATACACCATAAAAAGCAGCGATTGTCTGTATTATTTATATTCAAGCAAGCCTTCTTATTTGCTATGTGCTTGGGCAATGGTATATAGGAGCCTGCCCTTAGAGGGTTGTACTTCATTATATTGACTTCTAAATGATTAATCGTGTCAATTGTCCACCCGGACTCCGAAAGTTCGAATTCTGAACATTTTGAGACTAATGTTTCAGCAAATGAGCGATATAATGATGAAATATCGCTGTTTTGAAATACTTCAACGTATTTAGTATTGAATGATTTCATTGATTTCTCATCATTCTTCGTCAATACATATGTAACAAAGAGTTCGAAATTCACTTTTAATGCCGTATGCTTATACAAGTACTCCCTAATAAGTTGGTCCGTTACTTCTGAAATTTCGGATAAAAACAATTCTGGAGCGATCGTAAAGTTTGCCGAATTTATTTTATAGCTAGCTATTCTGTCACGAAATGCGTTGGCAATTATGTATACATTTTTATATTTTGTATTGAGTAAACAATTAGATTTATGCAAGTTGGTTTTTTTATGAGTTGATAACTTTGGAACGTGAACGTTACAAGCTTGGCAAAAATACATGATGATTTAATATAAAGTTAACTCGTAAATTAAAATATGTATTTATAACGTAAAGTTTAAATTACTATGAAAAATTGGGCAAAATGAATATTGCGAATGAAAAAAATATCCGAATCTAATTTAAATACTGGGTCTACCTGAGTTTGACGTAATATTCTCCATTTGTCTGCATAGTATATCCAGATGCGGTTTTCAAGATAAAAAAAGATCATACGGTCGAGGCTTTTAGGGACAGTGCATTTGATAAACCTGAAAGGACAAAACGATGTCATAGTAAGTAAAATACAAAAATAAATCGACCAAAAATTGTGACATGCCTTAAAAAATACACCTGTAATATCTTCTTCAAAATTTCGTTACCTACGAAAAGTCAGTTATTATAATTGTATGCTAAATAAATTAAAGACGTTACTGATGTCAATATAGTAGTCAATATGTGTAAGAATCTATGACAATCAAGGTCAAGATATGATGCAAAACTAAATATGGTTAACAATGAAAAAATATACTTCTGAATCCAGTTTAAAGGTTAAATTCGATTAAATAATACACTGAAATACCGAGGGTCGAAGTAAAGAAAAATAGTCATACCTTAAATATTAGAAGGGTACAATATAGGTTGGATGCCTTTATATTCTTCTTTAACAGCCTTTATAACGTCGCAGACTGAAGCAAAAATTGGGCTGGTTTCATCGACCGCTCCCTTGAAAGTGACGACTGCTTTTTTCCAGCGGTCAACCTCATTCCCCGATGGCTCCAAATCTCGCATGTGATATGCCCTGAGTTCGATGTAATACCCCCCTTTGGCAGAATGATTCGTCTGCATAGTATACCCAGACGCAGTTTTTCTTGATAGAAAGTTTCTCAATGCTGAAGCTCTAATTGGTACGGCAGTTCCATAATCCTGTAAGAACAATGACATGTTAATTAAAAATAAATCATAACGCAAATCAGTAATGGCTTACGAAAGATTTCGTTAGCGAAATATCACTTATCATAATTGTGAAGTTATTTTTATACGTATTACGTACTTAAGCAAGGTAAGCTTAGATAGGTACCTCAGAATCCAGGAACAGTTGAGGTTTCTGGACCTTTTTCTTCGACTGCGCTGTGGAATCATCTTCGGTTTCAGAGTCTGAATTATTATCGGCAACCTTCAAAACCTTCTGCGTAGTTTTCTTTGCTCGAACGGTTTTGGATTTTAATGCTTTTCCCTTCGATTTTTTAGCCGGCGGAAGCGCGTCGTCACTTCTCTGCGTTAAAAAAATTTCCTCGTCGGATTCAAACGGATTATTATTAGATGCCCTGTAAAAAGCACATTATAGAAGCAAACACGATGCAAATTATAAAGAATAACTTATTCGACATATACTTACATACTTGCTCGAATTGCCTTCTGAGTTTGTTAATGAATAAAATATTTTTAAGCGTCCTTCAATAATGTACGTAATTAAAGTTTTCAAGTGTCCACCTGGTTGAACGTGTCAATAGATATGAGCTGAACAAATATCGAGTATCCAACAAGAAACCTTTAATTCTAAAGGCGCGTAGATATTGAAGTACTTATGCAAGCGCACTATGTTTATGTAATTTCTGAAATGATAATACAGACATAATTCTACTTTACATCATAGGAAGATAAGATCTATTTTAGTAGATAGCTCCAACGATAGGTGTGAACTAGGATTAATGCAAAATCTAATTTAGGTAGTGGCGCCAGATTGTCGACGACATTTGATACGTAATTCTAAAATGGAAATCAAATGTACTTACCTTTTCGACATACAATTTGGTTGGTTAATAATAATAATAATATAATCGGGCTATATGTGTAAATCAATCTATCTGACAAACGTAGCTTAACCAAAACTATTAATTATTAATATTGGATATTTCAAATGTTGGTTAAAACTAAATCTATTTTCATACCATCTAGCGGCTAAGACATGAAGCTTTATAACGAACCTTTGCAGTTTCGGCACAGCGCTAAACAGCTTCGCACTTTGAAATGTTTGTAAGGTTATTGATAGATGGTGCCCTGAAATCGATTTTTTATCTTGTGGAATAAACTTTATTTTACACATACTGCGTGGAAAACAATGACATTACTGTTTCTGGTGACCACTCAAACCAGTACATTAAGGAAAAATGTATATTTACTAATCAAACAATTTGACATATTAACATTTGTTTGCTCATTATTCGCTAGATGGCTATACGGATGGCGTTACATAGGGTTTAAAAGGTAAATATACTGAATTCAATGTAATAATTTACTTTTACAACTTGCAAGTAACGAAATATTGGAAATAAGAGTAAACTATAATGAAAATAAATAAAAAATCTTTATTTATGCATAGGTTTAACAATTTAAACGCTATTACTCTTCAGCGCGCTATAGACATTTTTCCTTAAGGACAGTATATATAATTAGACTTCATTAATAGTAACGGCGAGCCGAGTTCATTCTCGGCGGACCACTTGTCAAACGTTTACATGAGACAGACCTGGCCAATCTGTGTGAATGTAAATGAATGACATAAAATAATACCAGAGAACTTAAAATACCTAAAATCAAAACATGAAACTTAGAAATATGTTGAAGCATCATCCGACCCTTTGCCTAGTCAAACCGATT
The DNA here is from genome assembly GCA_905163555.1 of Notocelia uddmanniana. Lineage (NCBI taxonomy): Eukaryota > Metazoa > Arthropoda > Insecta > Lepidoptera > Tortricidae > Notocelia > Notocelia uddmanniana. Next base: position 14,288,753 of record LR991063.1, on the reverse strand, counting down.
ATTAAGTACAGAACTGGCCATTCTGGAAAAATAGTTGGAATGATGAGACATTGGTCAGCAAGTAAGTAATATACGAGTCTGGCCAACCTGGAAATTATTTGCTCAACTTAGCCGCACACGGGTGCCGGGATGTGGTAAATATATTATGAAATAAAAACCTGGCACCCGTGGGTAAGGCCTTTTGCTGTTTTTTTTATCGTTGCATGAGAAGTTTGCTGGGAGGATGAAGACATTCGAAATCAGATGTATTAAGATTGAATATGAAGATTAAAGGGTATCCGTAGACTGGCTGCTGTAGTGCTGCGTAAATACCTGCATTATTGTTAATATTGGGCGGTTCTGCGAACGGAGCGAGCGATAGCGAAGCGATGTGAGCTAGAACCCCCAATATTAACCTACTCATTACAGCGATGGAGCGCTCCGCACCAAACAAAATACAATTCATGGTAATCATACATTCTTCGCAGAACGAGAAGATTTGTAAATTTTGATGGCTAGAAGGGAATTTACAAACGCCTAGCAGTTTTTGTAAGAGTTCAGTGTGACACCCAGATATAGGTGAAAAACTTAAGAAGATGACCTGTTGTACGTAGTTGTGACGACGTTGTACGTGTTCGAATAGACAACAATTGTTTGTGTTGCACATTTTAAATATGTAGTGTCTATTCGAACACGCTACAACTATATACGGTCATCTTCTTAAGCTTTTCACCTATACCCACTGGTTAGCGTCCTGTTGTTTTGCATACAATTTAACAAATACAGTTACTAAGTATTCCCATTTGAGTTGGTTTTCGGAACGAATTGTAACATTACTAGGGGACTAATCTGACAAACACCGTCGTGTAGAACCACTATATAATTCAGATGATTATGTATGCTTTGGACCTAAAATCTCGCGCGCTGTCTTGTGGTGATATATTGGTGGCGCGTCTCGGAAGCGGTACGCTTTACCTACCTTGCCGTAGTCGTGTGCCTTGTGGGTCTTGCCGGCGCTTTGTTCCGAAGGCAGATTACCTTACGGAAAAAGGATATTCAGGGCGTCCCAAGACTATGCGACATGAAGGGAAAGTACCTTAATTATCGTAAATATGATATTTTGCTGAAAGAAGACTATGTTATTTTTAAAAGTTAGTAATACTGCATTTAAAGATTATCTAAAAATTGATTTTTCTTTGCTGAATCGAACCGTCTTAAGTGTGAAAAATAATTCAACAGTATTTTTATGATGTCAATCGAAAGAATGGACAAAAAATAATAATTCTTCTTAAGTAACATAGTATTTTAAAACAAAGGAATAACGTAAAATGTTTGATAAATTTTCAACAAAATTATTTATTGCCGACGACGACGTTTGAAAAATAGCGATATTATCATTCCATCATAGATAGCTTTGATTATTCGCAAATAAGTAATCACTTAATAAACGACTTCCGGGCATAGTTTTTATTATTATAGGTGCACATGCAGATAAAATGTTAAGACTTAGTATTTGAATCTATCCTCTGTAAGCTAGATAGAAGGCAAATTTAAAAGAAAAATAATGTAGTTCTTAAATTTGAAAATGGAACAATTTGTGAGAGCGTTTTTTTTCGAATTTTTATCTGTTTAGTCTTCATTCACTTGCATGCGTGTTATTGTGATAATTTATTGTGAACATGGCATATAAAGTAAGTTTAGATTTAATGGAAGCATACTTTTTGAACAATAAAGACATCTCTCGAAGTTAGCGATGGCATAACGTTAAATATCCTGACAGACAAACACCGTCTCGTCACGTTTTAAGGAGGTTAGTGAATAATTTGAAAACTTTGGGTCGTTTTGATCAACGCTCAAGACAACCCCAGCAAGAGGACCATACGATCAACGATGAACTTGACATTTTAATTTACTTTTCGGCTTTTCCGAACAATTCAGTGATGGAAGGTGAACAAGAATATGGAAATTCATAAAGTAAAATACGAAAGGACGATTGGTTCAAAAATTACTTCCGGGCTATAAAGACTACCGGGGGATGGGCAGCAGCATCCTTGGAGTGCGGTGGAGATACTGCGATCGCCAACCCGCATGCCAAGCATGGCGATTATGGCATATACCCCCCGTGAATTTGGGGGAGGCCTAGCAGTGGACGTCCTTTGGCTGATATGGTGGTGGTGGTGGATAGAGAAAGAAGACTAAATTTCTGTCGTAATATCCAGACACACTTGCTCGAAGATCCTGATTTTTTGGATAATAATAATAATACGGGGGCAGCTCGTGGCGAGCTGACGGTGAGTGGCGACACCGCGGACCCCTAATCTCCAGAGGGCCCTTTCCATCTGGCCCTCGCCTCTGTGCTTGCCTTAATTGGCCGGCCAGAGTGGAGTCGCAAGAGCGAGACCTATGCTCCAGGTTGGAAGTGTAAAATGTCATAACGCCGGCGGCCTGCTGATCGGATTACCGGGATCTGGCTACCGCAGACTCACCTCTCGACAACCTTACAGCCGCTCAAAGGGATGTTGTCCCACTGTCGCACTGTGCGTGCGACTGTTATGTGGGGCCCACTCAGCGAGCTGGCGAATCACCGCCTGCCTTTTACAATATTGAGAATGATTGTCACGGCAGGTGTCCGCTAGTCTCCTCCAATAGCCCATTATCCAGCCCATCCAACATTCAACATAATAGCCCATGACCTTAGTTTCCATAGCAGCACAGAGATGCACTGCAATAGTCTTTGCTCCTGGCGGGGACCATCTCTGGATGTATCATATTGTGCGTTCGGGGATGGTATCCGCCATGTGTATCCCTTTGCTTTTAGATTAAATTGTCTAAAAGGGCCTCTGCGCTGTTGGCTTCGGCCCCACGCACGCCTTCCAAAAGTCCGGGACCCCATGGTCCCGAGATGAGGTAAAGACATACAATAATAATAATAATAAGTAACTTAAGTTATAAGAAAAATAAAGAGAATAATAATAAAATACTTTATTGTGCACTACACGGAAAATTTTACAATGGTAAAACATGAATAGGACTTAGGATAATATTATTTGGACAGACTAATCTAACTTTAGTTATAACGGTATGTACAATCGCCACAATAATCGTATTTGGTATAAACTAAATCCTCTACGAATAACCGCGCGCTTTTCATTCAACTGTTGGTGCGAAATTAAAAAAATAATATTCTATTTTTACCAAGGAACCTTCAACACAGAAAAGTATTTAGAAATACTTCAAATTTTAAGAGACGAGATAAGAAATCTCTCCGCGGCGGTGCAACAAAACTTGATTTTCCAACAAGATGGAGCTCCAGCTCATAATAGTCGAAGGAGCAACAGAATTTTTGAATGAATGTTTTCCTACTTGGATTGGTACAAATGGACCGATTAGATTTCCGGCATGATCCCCAGATCTAACACCGTTAGATTACTTCTTATGGTGATACGTGAAAAATTTGCTACGCAAAAAGCAATACCACGACGTGGGGGAGTTACGAACAGAATTGAGGCATATCATATCGAGTATTCACCATAATACAATAAAAAACCAACAAGCAGCGAACTCGTTAAAAGATTGACGATTTGCAATAGACAAGAAGGATCATATTTTGAGCATTTATATTAAAAAATACTCAATTGATTTCGCAACTTCAATCATATTTTAATTTGATTAAAATTATTCATTTTACCTTATTCCTTTCTTTTAAAATATTAATTTAATGCAGTATTACTACAGTACTACAAATTTTTGAATGCAGTATTACTAACGTTTAAAAATAACATATTCTTTTTACAGCAAAATATCCTACCTATCTACGATATTGAAGGTGCTTTCCCTTCATGTCGCATAGTTTTGGGACGACCTGTATGTATATAAAGAGATGAGGTGCAAGCTACTCAATCGGGCGTTCACACGAGCGCTTATTCTGGGCCATCCCGATGTAGCAAATCGTATCCGTGGCGGAAACGGAGGAGACCAGGCGCGGAGGGGGAGAAGTACATACATCTTCCTCAACTTAACAAAGCCAGGAACCCCCAGCCCGCATGCGTAGAATGAAACCTCTATTATCCACGACATTATATTCAAGCCGAACCCAAATATTCGAGCCAGGCGGCCCAATTTTCTGAGCCGCACCGAAGAACAAATTTCGGAATGACCTGAAATAATTTCTTTCCTTCGGGTTGGTAAACGGTCATGTCAAGACTGACTTACATTACACAATGAAATCGGATTTAATTGTAACGACTCCAAAAAGGCATGCAGTGTGAACACAACATGTTATTATTCATGTAAGTTCAAGACTTATTTAGATTACACAATGAAATTCAATGGAATTATAACGACTCCGAGAAGGCCTGCAGTGATAACAAGTTATTAATCACGTAAGTAACAAGACTTGGTTAGATTGCACGATGAAATTCGATTTCAATATAAAGACTAAGAAGTCCAGCAGTGAACACCACAAAATCAGCAAGATCTGAAATAATCCTTATCTTCCCTCCGAGATGAGACTTAAATCACACAATGAAATTCGATTACACTCTACAGACTCCGAGAAATCTTGTAGTGAGAACAAAACAAGTTATTGTCTAAGACTGACTTAGATTACACAACGAAATTGGATTTAATTGTAACGACTCCAAGAAGTCATTCAGTGTGAACACAATAAGTTATTGTTTATATAATGAGTCACACAAGTCCTGCAGTCAACACAACAAGTTATTGTATAGCGCTTACTCAGGAGTAATCGTACAAAACTCCTAGGTCCCACAAACTCTTAAGATAACACACGGAATCTGTTTTGTTTAATGAAATTCTATTTAATTATAAAGACCCTAAAAAGTCAGCAGTGACCACAACTAAGTAAATCGGAAAGATCTGAAATAATCGTTATCTTCCCTCCGAGATGAGACTTAAATCACACAATGAAATTCGATTACACTGTAAAGACTCCGAGAAATCCTGTAGTGAGAACATAACAAGTTATTGTCTAAGACTGACTTAGATTACACAATGAAATTGGATTTAATTGTAACGACTCCAAGAAGTCATGCAGTGTGAACACAACAAGTTATTGTTTATGTAAGTTTAAGACTGATATAAATTACACAATGAAATTAGATCGAATTATAATGAGTCACACAAGTCCTGCAGTGAACACAACAAGTTATTGTATAGCGCTTACTCAGTAGTAATCGTACAGTCGAGGTCAAAGATATCTTTACAATTGAGTGTTACAATAATATCTTTACATTTAAATAAGTTTACACACTACATGACAAAAACATACTTACAACGCACATGACAGTTTCATCTTTTCACTTAATGCACCAAAGTTTTATTTACCATCTATCTTCCATAGAAACATTTTCACACATTGTGACATAATAGGTTTACATTGCATGTAACAAAATAAGATTTCCTGTCAATGTGCCTTAAATATGTTTACATTAGAAGTGGCTCTTGAAACTTTATTTACACCTATTGCTACATAAATATCTTTACAGGATGATTGCACTGTTCTTAATTTGAATAATGACATTGAATTTTCATATGTTCTCTGTTATTTCCATCATTTGCTTCTTATATTTGTTAACAATTTCGGCGCAATAACCGACTTCAAAAAAAGTAAGAGTAGGGGGGGGGGGCATAGTGGGGTAGCGGGGCATAGCGTGGCAGTACAGGTATTTCGCGAAGTCAAATCGTAATGGCCGTTCAAATAGCGCGCTGTGATTGGTATTTAGTTGGCACGTGACCTCTGCAGGCATCGTGTGCGCTCTCGATACGTACTGACGTAATATTCGATATCTCAATAAAATCTGTGTTTTTGTTAAAATTATTGTTAAGATTACATTTACAATCATTCGATAACTTTGTGTTATAATTGCGGCGAAAAAATATCGATGTTTGGAGTAGATCCGGCAGATTTTATGTTCAAACAACGGAGCCGGCTTGTAAACAAGGTAAGATGGCGGTTATAAATATTTTGTTGTAATAATACATAGGGGCATAGTGGGGTATAACGAATTTGGCATAGTGGGATACAGACTTAATAGATACCCTACTTTGCCCCCCAACTTTTTCTTTAAATATTTAATGTGTGTTTAATTGGTGATTATTATTGTTTGTTTCAGGTACAATGGTTCGAACATATAAAAAAACCACAAATCAACACTCTTGGTCTATGGACGCCATGAAAGAAGCAGTACACCATGTTATATCAGGAGAAATGGGTTACAAAAAAGCAGCTCAGCTCCATGGTGTTCCACAGACAACACTTGAGCGATACGTTAATAAGTATCGAGAAAATCCTGATGAGAACATTTAAAAAAAAGTTAGGCCATTACACCACGGTGTTTACTCCGGAACAAGAGGTAGAACTGGTGAAGTACTTAAAAATAATGGAAGAAAGATTTCATGGCTTGACTTCTCTTGACCTGAGAAAACTGGCCTTCGAGCTAGCTGAAAAAAATCAAATAGCTAATAGATTTGATTTGCAGAGCCGTTTAGCAGGGACAGACTGGCTTAAAGGATTTTTAAAAAGGCATCCACACATAAGTTATAGAAAGCCGGAGCCTACATCTGCAGCAAGAGCCATGGGCTTCAACAGGGTGGCTGTTGGAAATTTTTTTGATCTTTTGGAGATGGTCTACGACAAAAATAAGCTAAATCCACAGCGAATTTTTAATGTGGATGAAACGGGTGTTTCGACTGTTCCCAGAAGCCACTCCAAGATTCTTGCTTCCTGTGGAAAGCGTCAGGTGGGAACACTAACCTCCGCAGAGAGAGGGAAATTAATGACTGTCATTCTATGCTTCAGTGCAGTCGGGAACTACATGCCACCAATGTTTATTTTCCCAAGAAAACGAATGAAACCAGAATTGCTTGACGGAACACCAGCTGGATCGTGGGGAGAATGCCATGAATCGGGCTGGATTCAAAGTCACCTATTTTTGCTTTGGCTAAAAAGGTTTATTGAATGGTCACACGCCACCAAGGATGACCCAGTGCTTTTATTGCTGGATGGACATGCAACTCATGTAAAATCTATCGAGGTCATCGATTTGGCTCGCGAAAATGGAGTGGTGCTCTTGTGTTTTCCACCTCACTGTACACATCGTCTCCAACCACTTGACGTAGGTTTCATGAAGCCACTCAGTACATATTACAGCAATGAGGTGAAAAATTGGCTGCGTGTCCACCCAGGACGCGTCGTGACCCAATTTCAGACGGGTTCATTATTCGGAAAGGCATTTGTAACTGCAGCTACGATGACCACAGCAATAAATGCCTTCAGAGCCACAGGTATTTGGCCCGTGGATGTGAATATATTCACTGATGCAGACTTCGCACCGTCTGAATGCACCGATAATCCGGACCCAGGGGAGACATCTGAAGCCACAGGTTTAGTAACAACGAATAGCCGACAAAGTGCCTTACAAACTAGATCATCAGCATCATCACCTACAGACACACCACAATCGACAGGCTTAGGGACAAATACACACGACGACCAACAATCACCAGCTAATAATCTCCAAAATTCGGACCGGGCCACTTTTTCTGGGAATAAAACATCACCGCTGAGATCCATAATTCTGTCAAGTCCGCAACGGCAAATATACACTCCTGACAGACCTTCAAGGCAAGATTCTCCGCGACCTGGGTGTTCGTGGATGACTAATGGAGCAAATAGTAATCTCCAGAACTCCAGCCGAGACATTTTTTCTGGGGACAAGACACCACCATTAACATCCCCAAATGCACGCAACTTAGAACGGGAAACAAACACTCCAACCGCACCTATAAGGCAAGATTCACCGCAACCTGGGTGTTCTTGGATGAGTGATGGAGCAAACTTAGGATCACCATTCGCAACGACGCCTGATCAAATAATGCCTGTTGAAACGGGGAGGTAACGTGTATGTCGTTACCGTTGGTGAGTGTTTCTTAAATCAAAACGGCACGGAGTTCATACACATTTTTTTATTATTCTTGCGAACACTTTCACATACGAGCACGTACAAATAATAAACAAAGCACAGCACAAAAAAAAGGTTATTATTACGTTCTAAGTCTAGGAACAATAATCGTCTAAACGCTGCGGACGCTTGCCTTCTCGGCGCGGGCGCGGGCGGGGGACGGGGTCGCTCCTTCTGTCGCCGTTAGGTGGCGTTGTCCGTTCGCCTCTAGACACTTCCCGCGTTACATCCTCCCCCTCCAAGCTACATGAACGTCCCGTATGTGGCTTGGCATCGGCAGTATTAACATTGTGAACTTTAGGCGGACGTCCTCGATTGCGTCGAGGTTGGACTGGCAGAGGAATTTGACCTTGCTTGGCGACAAAAGGGGTTAAATATGATGTGTGGAATTTCCCAACACGTGTACCATCACCCACATGTGACACTTGAAATGTAGTCGGAGATACTTGTTCAGAAATGCAATATGGCCCATCCCTTTTAGGCATGAACTTTTTAGTAGTGCCCTTACTGGCGTTGCTAAGCGCAGTGCAGTTCACTAGGACTAGATCACCAACCTTATACTGAGGAGCTGGTCGGAATTTTCCGTCAGTGATGTCTTTAGATCGGTCCTGTGCGCTTTCTACCCTATCGCGAATATCGACCATCTTGTCAAGAAAATTTCTTAAATACGGGGTAAATTGAGGCAAATAATTTTCTTTATTCAAAATAGACCTTAAATCCGTTTGATTTTCAAAAGGTGTCCTCATTTCTCTACCAAACATTAAATACGCCGGCGTGCAGCCAGTCGACGCGCAAGTCGCACTATTCATAGCAAACCTAATCTGAGGTAAGTAGTTAGGCCACGATGTATGCTCGTTCCTCACTAGAATCGATATCTGACTTTTAATGTCTCGATTTTTTCGTTCAACAGGGTTTCCCTTTGGATGATATAGAGGAGTAAGATTTTGTTTAATCCCAAGTACGAACATACATTGTTGCATAGCTGCTGCTACGAATTGAACACCGTTATCTGAAATAACACGACGAGGGAACCCATACCTCAAGAAATATTTGTTGATGAGACATGACGCACACACCTCCGCAGTCGCGTCCTGAAGCGGGTACAGCTCTACCCACCTAGTAAGTAGCGGTGTCTTCAACTACTAGAATCCATGTCTCTCCGTTGTCACCCTTTGGCAAAGGGCCAAATAAGTCAATAGAGATTACCTCACCTCTCTGCTGCAATACGGGAGTTTGCAAGAGTCCAGCCGGTTTCTGATTGGATATTTTGTATTTTTGACACTCGACACAGTTTTTGAGGTAATCAGTAACAATCTTCCGTAAACCTGTAAAATAGTACCTGTTTTGGATTCGGCATATCGTCCTTTCTACGCCTTGATGACCAGCAGTAGAGAGGTCGTGAAATTCCTCAAGAATCTTTGGTACCATGGACGCTGGGACTACAAGTTGAGGATCCTCCGAGTCGGAGTCAGGACGCAGGCGATAGAGGACTCCTTGCGACATGACATATCCACGTTCGAGCCATCGGTTAGCTGCTAAAAGGTCAGTATCCTCCAAATCTTTGATTACCTTTTCTGTTTCAGGGACCTGCAGCTGAGCTTCCCGGAGTTCGGTCGGGTTGTATCGAGGTAAGTCGATTGTAATGGAGCATATCTCACAGCTGTTATCCGAACAGGCATCGCAGTCAGGACGACTTAGCATATCCGCTAAAACATTAAGCTTACCTGGAGTGTACTCGTACTTGATATCATACGCTTGCAGTTTCATTGCCCAGCGAATAAGGCGACCTGTTGGAGATTTAAGAGTGAGAAGCCAGCGCAAAGGCTGGTGATCACTCTTGACTATAATGGTGTGACCTTCAACATAACCTCTGAACTTTTCAATTGCCCAGACCACCGCCAACGCCTCCCGTTCAGTGGTCGTGTAGTTCCTTTCAGCTGGAGTCAATAATCTGCTAGCGTACGTGATCGGTCGTTCGTCATACGAGTCTCCTTGTAGGAGCGCAGCACCTAAAGCATAATTACTTGCGTCTGTTCGGATCACAAACGGCTGTTTGTAATCAACTTGGATAAGTACAGGAGCAGTAGTCAATTTTTCTTTGAGGTTGTTGAACGAATCACGTTGATCATCAGTCCATGACCATGCTACATTTTTACGAGTGAGTCTGGTCAAGGGTTGGGCAATTTGAGCAAAATTTGGAATGAACTTACGGAACCAAGAACATGTCTGGATAAACGACTTCAAGCTCTTCAAGTTGGTGGGCTCCTTCTTCTGTAAGATGGCTTCCACCTTCGATGGATCCGTTTGGATACCATTTGGAGCAATCACGTGACCCAGGTAAGTAACGTTTTCCCGAGCAAATGAGCATTTTGCTCTATTAGCCCGTAGACCAAACAACTGAAGCCTTTCAAATACCTTCTGCAAATCCTGTAGATGTTTGTTGAACGATTCAGATATTATGCACAGGTCCTCTAGGTAGCAAAGTAAGGTTACATCTTTCAGCGTATTACCAGAGCGGAATCGGTCCATCAAACGCTGAAATATCATTGGTGCGTTCTTTAAGCCAAAGTGCATGCGTACAAACCTGTATGTCCCAAAAGGCGTCACGAACCCAGTCTTATCTCGATCCTCTGGCGCGACCATTACCTGCCAATAGCCTGACTTCAGGTCTATAGTAGACATGTAGCAATTCTGTTTTGTCGTTTGCAACAACTCATCAATTGTAGGGATTGGGTATGAGTCATTCTTAGTTACCGCGTTTAATTTGCGATAGTCAACGCAAAATCTAACACCATTACCTTTTTTAGGAACCAAAATGGCGGGAGCAGTCCAGGCAGACTCGCATTCTTCAATTATTCCTTCCTTCAGCATCTCATCGAGCTCCTTCTTCATAATCTCCTTTTTAGCAGGAGTGAGACGATAAGGAGGAGAAGATATTGGCGGGTGATTTCCTGTGTTTATGCGGTGTTCCGCAAATGTGGTGGGAGCTCCCCCTACATTGAAAATATCTTCGTTAGAGTGGAGAAGTCCTGCTAATTTATTGCGTTGTGACGGATGCAGCATAGTACCTTCGTCGTCGCGAAGCATGTCAGCTGACGAGCAAGTGACAAGTTGACTCGGTGACTCAAACTCGATGGGATACAGTACCTTCTGTTCCTCGGAGAAATGCCACTTAGCGGTTGCGAAGTCCAGCGAAATACCAGCCTTAACTAGAAAATCGATACCTAGTAAAGTATCGTTACCTGCAGCGTCAGGCAATGCAACGAACTCCAGGGGCACGGTCTTGTACTTGACAGCAACCTCCAATGTCGTAGTCAGCACCGTCCTGTTCTGTACTGATCCATCTGCTAACTTAATGGACATAGCACATTCTCGAAATGTCTGATTATTTTTACTCAACAAATCAAATAAGCTGCACCCTATCACGGAACGTTTCGCACCCGTGTCTATTAAAGCTGTGCCGTGAATACCCGATATAGCTATGCCTAAGATAGGTCGCTGTTGTACCAGTGACAACGGTTGAGTTGAGCACAAATCTGCAGACGCAAAATCTGACGAAAGAGAAGCAACATCGGACCCAGGAATAGGATTCGAAGCAGGAACATTACCTACACTGGAAAATGTCAACCTAGCATTAGGCGAAACATGCGAATCCTCAATCCGATTTGCTTTTAAAACACTCCCCCTTGAGTCAGCGTCGTCATTAGAATTAATTGCCAAAGTGTCACACGTGGGCAATGTATACTCATCTAACGTAAAATTATTACTTTCCCTTTGTGGTACTACCGAGGCCATGCACATATCGAAAGGTTCAAGCCCTGTTTGCTTAACGTACACTTCATGTGGTTCTACCGGCTTAACGTACACTTCATGTGGTTCTACCGGCTTAACGTATACTTCATGTGGCCCTACCGGCCTAACGTATACTTCATGTGGCCCTACCGGCCTAACGCATATTTCGTGATAAGGTTGTGACACTGCCGGCTTCACGCACATTTCACGATAACGCAGTGGCACAACCGGCATCACGCACATTTCATAGAAAGCCGTAGGTAAAACAGTTTTAAATTGTTTAGGCAAAAACACACTAGTCGATCGTGCAACATCAAATTTGTAAACATCAAAAAACTCAGGCAACACAAACTTAAACATCGATAAATTATAATCGAACATTGTTTCGAAATCATTCTTAGTTTTACGATCATTATTACGATAAACGCGCACTTCGTTACGAAGTGCTGGCTTGACGCACATTTCACAAAAATCTGTAGGTAAAATATTTCTGAACTGTTTAGGTAGAAACAAAGTGTTTGGCCGAGCAACATGAGATTCGTGAGCGTTAAAAAACTCGGGAATTACACATTTAAACATAGACAGATTATAATCGAATCTCGTTTCGAGCCCCTTTTCGAGTTTACGATCATTGTTAATAGAATCTAACAGCTCGATGGATTTAGAAACGCATAAGATTCGACTATGTTTACTTTCGAGAGTAACATCGCGATCTACATGAAATTTTCGGTGTATAACTACAACTGATCCGGGTGCGGGGAGCGGGGTCATTGAACTTTGTACGTCGCAAGTTTGCTCGAAATCTATTGCGGAAAATTGTGAATTACATTTTGAACAATTCGATCTAATTACACCCTTCTCTCCACACCCGTAACAGTGAATATTACTAATATTATTCTCATGAACAGTGTCAGTTGTACTATTATTATTTTTACTGCTGAGTTTAGGACAGCTATCTTTAAAGTGATTAGATTTTCTACAATAAGCACAAAACATACGTTTATTTTTGTTTGAACCCGTCATGCTCGTACTTGTGCCAGCCGTGCTCCGCGGCGGCGAGGAAGAGGCACGTAGCGATGGCGGCGGCGACCGCGGCGCGCGCGCTGTCGGCGGCGCGTTTGATGTCTGCGGCGGCGAGCGGCGCGTGACATCGCGCGGTTTCCACGACGAGTTTGTACCTGACACTCCTATTACCTTTAATGAGTCTTCGATCGAATGAGTTTTACTCAACAGCTCGTCAAAAGACTTAAACTCTTCATGACGTAGGCGCTCCCGAATGCGATGATGTAGTAAGCTGTACACCATATCTAGTCGCGCTCTCTCTGTGAGGTCTTCCATAGGTAGTCGGGCGAAAATGGCTCGAGCTCGGGCCACGAACTGGTCGGTATTCTCGTCGATATGTTGCTCGTTGTCGAATAAATCTCGATATAACCTATGTGGCGGCCGGCGGTCTCCGAAAGCTCGTCGAAGTCGATCCAGGGCATCCGTCCAAGTTGTTGTAGTGCTTTTGATTCCTTGCCACCAGGTAGCTGCGGAATGCGTAAGCAGTATTGAGAAGCCTCTAATGGCGTTCTCGTCGCTAACACTACAGCAATCCTTATAAGCCTCCACTGCGTCGATGAATCCTTCGAGGCTTTCTTCGACGCTACCGCTGTAAGTGGCGTGGCACTTAGAAAAGTTGCCGGTCACGACAGGGCCGGTGGGGGCGACGACGGTCACGTTGGCGGGCTCGGCGGCGGCCGGGGTCGATGCGCGAACTTCATGTAATAACCGCTGGAACATGTCGACGTTGGATTGCTGAATGCTTTGCAGCAATATGGACAGGTTATCCATTGACATCGTCACATGTCCATTGCGTACACTGTCTTCATCTGCACGGGGAAGGTCGGACGCGGCGTTCACTGTGTTTTCTATTTCGTCGTGTAGCGCGGCGTTGCCGTTGCCGGACGGCGATCCGTGAGGCGTCCGGAAAGCTTGGCCGGAGCGAGTCGACATTTTAATTTGTACGGCACCCGAAAAAGCGTAAAAATGTCTATAACAACAATAATATCACTAGTGCACAGTTCACTCGCACGTGGTTTTAACTTAAGACACACGGAATGGGCGCCATGAAACGGGGAGGTAACGTGTATGTCGTTACCGTTGGTGAGTGTTTCTTAAATCAAAACGGCACGGAGTTCATACACATTTTTTTATTATTCTTGCGAACACTTTCACATACGAGCACGTACAAATAATAAACAAAGCACAGCACAAAAAAAAGGTTATTATTACGTTCTAAGTCTAGGAACAATAATCGTCTAAACGCTGCGGACGCTTGCCTTCTCGGCGCGGGCGCGGGCGGGGGACGGGGTCGCTCCTTCTGTCGCCGTTAGGTGGCGTTGTCCGTTCGCCTCTAGACACTTCCCGCGTTACACTGTGCCTAAAGAAAATAGATCAATGCCGAGAGCAAGTAAACGAAGAGGGAAAACGGCAATCCTGACAGAGTCGCCCTACAAAAATGAGCTTGATAATTTAAAAGAAGCCAGAGAACTCAAAGAACGGAAGAAAAAAGTTAGCAAACCTATGATTGAATTAAAATCTACTAGACCAGAGGAAAAGGAAAGGAAAAGTTACCAAAAAAATAAAAAAAATTGGGAAATCCAGCCATACTAAGAAAAAAGACGACAGATCTTCTAATGACGAGGATGCTGTCTGTATGTATTTACTGTGGCTATTTGTGGTCTCAGTCCACAGAGGGCTGGATAAAGTGCACAAAGTGCAGTGGTTGGGCACACTGCTCTTGTGCCGGAGAAGAGGATGAAGATGATGAAGCCAATCATATCTGTGCAATGTGTGTTGATGATTAATTGTGATAAATATGTTAAGTGTAACCAATGTTCCTACTGTTAGGAGAGATATTTTTTGTTATTAAAGAGTTGATTCGTTTAAAATAGCAGTTATACTTCACTACCCCACAATACCCCTTATTAATACCCCACACTGCCCCATTCTGTACCCCACACTGCCCCATCCTGTACCCCACAATGCCCCTTCTGCTGCCCCACTTTGCCCCAATATGCGGGGCATAATGGGTCAACAACCGATTTTTTAAAAACATAACATACAGTTAAACATAATATGATTTATGAAAAAATATATATACAATATTGTGCTTTATGTACCAGCAATCAATTTAAGTACAGGTGTCTTTCAATTATATTGGTGAATTCGATTTGAACGCCCTCTATTCCTTAGCTTCCCCACTATGCCCCCCCCCTCCCCTAATACATAAATTAAAATTTTATGCAGCTGTTGTATAAGAAGGGTCTTAAAACGCGAGTGGCGTGGGTAAAGATGCCACGAGCGTTTTGAGATCAGTTATACACCGTTGCATACTTACAATACTTTTTCTACGACTCATTTCAAATGGATAACTAGTATTTGTTAGACTTTTCACGCACCATGAAATTTCACTTAGTTATTGTGTAACTTACGCAATTTCTTCGGGCGCAACGTACAATTTTTTTTACGCAGTACATTTTAAACGCAGCAGAGAAGCAGTTGAAGATTAACCTAGGTGTGGTAAACCAATAACGGCTTCTACAGACGTAAATGTCAATAAAATACTTGATATGACTATGAATGACAGATGGTTGAAAGTTGCAGAGATAGCGAGAAAATTGGAATTTTCTATGAGCGAGTACAAAACATAATCACCAAGGATCTTGGATTTTCTAAGGTTTCTGCTAGGTGGGTACCTAGACCGCTTTCATCTGAAAATAAACGCACCCACCATACAAGTTCACAGGATTGTTTGGATCTGTTAAAATACGACCCAAAAGATTTCCTTGGTTGTTTCATAACTATGGATGAGACTTGGGTCCACCACAATACTACGGAGTCAAAACAAACAATGGAAAAGGTCAGGGTGTCAACTTCCTAAATAAGGCCATTTTATCAGCGAAGAAGGTGATGGCTTCGGTTTTTTGGGATTGCAAAGGGGTCATCATGGTTCATTATACCAAAAACCATATGCTGGTTACTATTGCAACCTCTTACAATGTCTGCACAAAGAAATTAAATCAAAAAGACCCCCTATGATATCTAAAAGAGTGTTGTTCCACCAAGACAATGCTCCTGTTCATACTGCAGCACACAAATACATAACTGTGGGTTTGGATTGTTGCTGCATCCACCCTATTCGCCGGACTTGGCCCCTTCTGAATATTATCTTTTCCCAAACCTATAAAAACACTTGGCCGGACGGAAATTTTCGACAGATTATTAGGTACCAAAGAAAAACTATGGCTGAATATTTCCAATCGTTTTTTTACAAGGAATGAAGTAAGAATAGAATGAATAATGAGAAATAAAATTGTTAATTTTAAAGATTAGGCTCCAAACTTTTCAATTCATCCTTGTATCTCAACTTTAGTGAAATTTGATAATGTCTGCAACAAAATTCATAATAACTCCGATATGCTAATAATTCCTGAATTTAGTGATATTTGCATGGACAAGGCAGACTATACCGCTCTTCCCGCTACATAAAAATTAAACTAAAAACTGATCTCAGCTTTCTTTAATCTTAAGTTTTTGTAGTTTTCCTATACTATCTCCAGACATTAAAACATTCAGTGCTGAAACATTGAGCATAAAAGGATTGACAGGCTTAGCCTTTTAATAATTTTACAAATGTTATAATGCCAGATATATAATGTAGGTGACTGTGATAGTCACCCACTGGTCCTTCAGTTTTAGGTTAGGTTAGTTACTTAAGTGCAGTACATCAGTTTTTATCCATCAGGATAAAACCATAGGTTATACTGCCTCAATAACTGGACGTTAAAAAAATCTTATCCCGCTTTGTGTCGCATGCGAGTGAAAAATATGAACCATTTGAAATATTATCAGATAGAATGGCAATAAGGTTTCATAGTGAAGACAATAAACAACATTTTGAAAAAATTAAAACTTGGACAAAAGTCACTTTGTAACCTCCCTGAGAAAGAGCCAATATGAAAATTTCAGAGCAACCACTGATAGTGGTGGGATCTACAAGATCTTAGGTAGAAAACGGAAATTATACGAGGCCGATGCAAGACAAAGTTTTACTTACACTCACTCGGTTACAAAACATTAAACTATCCTCAGTTCTATTTTACATCAGAGACAGAAAATTTGAACATTTGCACTAATCGTGTAATCGTCAAAAATACGACGCACACATTTAACTATTGATTTAATTTGAAACACAAACCAATAAGAGATAAATTAAAAGCTGGATCTTGCATAGCAGTAATTGCAGTATGCATATGCAATGCACTTGCTTTTTTTTCTACAGTTGCGTTGCTACTCCTGCCCGGCTAGTATGATAGCTTATACTTTACCGTCACGTTATATGGCCAAAATGTACTGAAACGTCACATTATCTTTGCTCCACATGTGTGCTACTCTACTCCTGACCTACTGCTTTTTTTTAATTTATTTCTTGGCCATGGATACAAAGTCCTTCAGCCGTGACCTACTGTACAAAGGCAGTGGTGCCAGCCCTGACTCAATTTTACCCTCAAGTATTTTTACAAGTCTCCCTAAAACTACTATATAAGTAGATATTTTTTTCTAAATGCATTATGCAAAAACAATCCAACCCATGCGATGTAAAATTTGAAATTTGAACCTTCTGCTTAAAACTAAAGTCATACATTTCATTGGTGATCTCATGTGGATTGGATCGTTTTTGGATAACTTCGTTCTTTTTTAATAAATATTATGGGACTTTTTTATGCTAATCAAACCCGAGTCCCATAGTAAGCTCAATAAGGCTTGAGTTATGGGTACTAGACGACGATATATTTAATAGATATAATATATGTATATATACTTAAATACATAGAAAACATCCAAGGCTCAGGAACAAATGTTTCTGCTCACCACAGAAACAAATGCCCTTACCGGGATTCGAACCCGGAACCTCTAGTGACACTACCTTCGGAGGTAGTGTCACTACCAACACACACAAACAGACACATATTTTTTTTTACCACATCGGTGGCAAACAAACTTACGGCCCGCCTGATGGTAAGCGTACATAAAATAAAACTGTATTTTATGTAACCACAGTACATAAAATACAGTTTAGAATTGTGTTTTATGTACTGTGAAGCTATAGGCCTTTTCACGTGGCAAATTATCACAAGAGCCGACAGAGAGAGGTGAACGCAGCTCTGAAAGGTATATAATTAAGTTTCTCAGTGTAGAGAAAAACGGACCATCAGGATGTTTTGACACATTTTTAGTGATAAGCTGCCCGGATAGCATGATAGCAAAATGACAACGTTTACGGACACGTTTTATCGTCAAATTCAGGTAATTTTTTTACGCGAATTGTCTAATATGATACACAGCTATCTAAACTTCGAACGTAAATCGTGACCAAATATAGATTATGTCAAAATTTTAACGTTATATGCTAACATAGTAATTTATTTATTATTTTATTTATCATTTGACTTGTTCCCGCTCTTTAATGATCCTACAAGAATTACGGCCAGCACGGCAACTTGCTTGGATAATATTTTCTGCAACTGTGAGGCTACAAAAATAATAATATTTAACTGCTTTAACTCGGATCACTGTGGTCAGAAAGCTCATTTCAAAGTCGATATTGAAAAGCAACAACAAACTGTGACATATAGACCCATCACTACGAGTCGGATGGAGAAATTTAGAGAAAAAATTATCTACAATGTACCTTCACTTCCTACAGACATTAATAACCCTAATACTCTGTACAATGATCTGTCAAATGTGATACATGGTGTGCACAAGAATATATTTATATTTAAGTTGAAAACATTAAAGAATGCCACAATGAAAACAAGGTTTAGTAATTGGGCCACAGTGGGCATTCATAAGAGCAGAAATAAACTATATGAACTGTATGAAATGAAGAATTATATAAAAGATGAGAAATTTACGGAATATGTAAGAAAGTATTCGAAAGTATTCACAAAAGTTTGCGCCGCTGCTAAGTCTACCTTTATAAGCAACAAAGTCAGGTCTGCAGATAATAAAGTAAAAGCC
Source organism: Notocelia uddmanniana (assembly GCA_905163555.1). Classification (NCBI taxonomy): domain Eukaryota; kingdom Metazoa; phylum Arthropoda; class Insecta; order Lepidoptera; family Tortricidae; genus Notocelia; species Notocelia uddmanniana. The sequence continues at coordinate 14,269,932 of LR991063.1, read as the reverse complement.
ACCTGGAATGTAATAAATACTGAAACTGGTAAGAAAAAGCCCCGTGAAGGCCATTTCAGACTGAAAATAGACGATAAAGTCTTGACGACAGACCACGATGTAACTGGCGCCTTTCAACATTTCTTCAAAAAACATAGCTGCAGATACAACTGAAAATTTAAATTCTTCTGTGGCTAAGGCTAGTATTTTTTTGAGTTCTTTTGTAAATAAACACTGTGACCAGGAACTTCATTTTCAATATACCGACCCTCATGAGATCATTAAGACATTCAAGTCTTTAAAAGTAAAGAACTCCGAGGACCTGTGGGGTATATCTGTGAAAGTTATGCAATCTGTTATTGATATTGTAGCACCGTATTTAGCCGTGGTGTTTAATGCTTGTATCAGCGAGTGTGTGATCCCCGACCTAATGAAATACAGTAAAGTTATTCCATTATTTAAATCTGGTAGCAAGACGGAGCTTGGAAATTTCCGTCCTATTTCTGTATTACCTGCCCTCAGTAAAGTGTTTGAGAAAATAATATTGAACCAATTGCTTCGACATTTTAACAAGAACGAATTTCTTCACCACCAGCAATTTGGTTTTACAAGAGGGCGTTCGACAACAGATGCCAGCTCAGTACTCATCAAGCACATCTACGATGCTTGGGAACACTCACAAGATGCTATAGGCATTTTCTACGATATCTCCAAAGCATTCGACTGCGTGGAGCATGATACACTGCTACACAAGCTAAAGTACTACGGCCTGTCAGCTGAAGCTCTAAACCTTGTTATGTCTTACTTAGGCCAAAGAACCCAAAAAGTAGTCGTGAACGAGACTCAATCAAATGGTACTACCGTGAAGCTCGGCGTACCACAGGGTTCAATTCTGGGACCTTTCCTCTTTCTTGTGTACATAAATGACCTGCCATATTTTGTAAACAAAAAATGCGAGATAGTATTGTTTGCTGATGACACTTCACTAATTTTCAAGGTTGATAGGAAATTGAGCGACTTCAGCCATATCAATGCAACTTTGAGAGAAGTGCTTGAATGGTTCACAGCAAATAATCTGCTACTAAATGCAAAAAAAACGAAGTGCGTTAAATTTTCGTTGCCAAATGTAAGACAGGTTGAGACTGTCATAATGTTAAATGGAGAAAAACTGGACCTTGTCGAAAACACGCTTTTTCTGGGGCTCACATTGGATTGTAAGCTACAATGGGCCCCTCACATATCTGCTTTGGCTAATAGGCTGAGTTCTGCCGCGTACGCTGTAAGAAGAATTAGACAATTCACTGACGTGGAGACAGCTCGCCTAGTTTACTTTAGTTATTTTCACAGCATCATGTCATATGGCATTTTGATCTGGGGAAAGGCAGCTGATATAGAAACTATCTTCGTACTTCAGAAGAGAGCAATCCGAGCTATTTATAATCTAGGCTCTCGTGTATCGTTGAGAGAACATTTTAAGGACATAGGTATCCTCACAGTAGCTTCACAATATGTACTGGATGTGATTATGCATACACACAAAAATATAAAGTCCTTTAGGAGGCAGTCTGATATTCATAATAGAAATACACGAAACAGGCATAAGTTAGCTGTCCCGAAATTTCGTTTGCAGAAAGTGAAAAAATCATTTTTGGGTAACTGTATAAGGTTTTATAACAAAGTACCTAAAGATGCATGGGAACTACCTTATATTTCATTCAAAGAATATATAAAAACATACCTTTTGAACCAAGGATATTACAAGATCGAAGAATTTATGGAAGATAAAAGAACATGGCCAAGCCTTCGATCTCCAAAGCCGTCGTAACTTTGCAAGCAGTGTCCCGGAGACCAATGTTTGCTGCTTGTGGCGCTGCCGCTACTGCTTGTTTTAATGTAATAGGTTTTTGTTTATTTTCATTACAATTTTTTTTTTCATCATATATTGCATATTTGACATATTGGTTACATACACGTTATGTATACCGTAGCATTAGCTCAAAGACTGCTAGCTTAACAGTCTCCTGACACGGAATCGTTATTTCTGATATTCACTTTTTTATTTTGTCCTTTAGAGACCTTTTACATATCTAAAACCTAATGTTTTAACTATGGGGACTCTTTACACCTCCGCTTTTATCTATAATATTTTTGACCATAGAGACTCTTTACATCTCTCTGTATTATAGGATAAGTTCATCGAAAGTGTGCCCAGGTATTTATTTGTTGGTTTATACTACTTTGTATTTATGTCACTAAATGATTTGAATTGAACTGTAATTTTATATTTAACTATACAAGGTATATTGATTTGAAAAAAATGACACCTCGCCGAGTTTCTTACGCCGGTTCTTCTCGTGGCAGAGGTTTATTTTTCCGAACCTGTGGTAGTTTATTGACGTTCATAAGTGCATGTAATATGGCTAATTTGAAGAATAAACTACTTTTACTTTTTACTTTACTTTTTCTACTTCCTCCTCTCTCTTCTTACTCTACTTTATATCGAATCAGATAAATTGTCTCGGATAAAATGGGTTTTATACACGAGTTTTATACACTCTGCTTTTCACTTCGATTGCGAGAAAATTAAACAAATAATTAATATAAATAAAGTTATTTCATCAAATTTATACTTCTGTGCTCGGTGACCGCGGGCGGCGGCACCGCGCCAGCGCGCGCACGTCTGCACGCGCGCCGCGCGCCGCGGGCGGGTTTTACTTTATGCTCTAGAGCATAAAACGCGACTTTATATCGCCTATGCAGAGCGTAAAGACGAACTTTTAGAGCATGAGAAGTGAAAACGTAAATTTTGTGTATACGTTATAATACGTTATGAAATTTTCTTGACTGTTCAAAATTTTCCAAGCATTAAATCTAAAGCATAGGTAAAATTTTCACAATAAAATGTGCTGTCCAAATAAATAAATAGTAACGTCTGGGTAATTGGGAGCTGAATGACGCTCGGGGTTAGCGGTGCGCGGGGAGGGGTGCGCTCACCTATCTTATCTCGTCCAAAATTGCAAATAGGTCGCACGCGCATGTCCGCATGACCGGTCGTGCACTTCCGCGTTGATCTCTCGTAAAGATGCGCGATCACGAACATGACATACAACAATTTTTACGAACCGGGAGTACCCCCGTGAATGAAGGAGAATTTGCAGCTGATTTTTTACTAGCTTTCATTAAAAAATCGTTTTCCTGACGCGTAAGTTTGTCTCGGCGTCTCAACGTAGGGGCGGGGCGAGCGTTATTGCCTCCTCCCGCATAACGCACCACCGCGGTATCCACGAACGCATGGTTTTTTAAGATATCTTTCAGCTGCTCTGATTCAATATGACCTTGACGGCCTGTTTAGCCTAGTTGGTAGTGACTCTGCCTCCGAAGCTAGAGGTCCCGGGTTCGAATCCCGGCCAGGGCATTTATTTGTGCATTTTTCACGGATATTTGTTCTTGGGTCTTGGATGTTTTCTATGTATTTAAGTATGTATTTATCTATAATAAGTATGTATATCGTCGTCTAGTACCCATAGTACAAGCTTTGCTTAGTTTGGGACTAGGTCGATTTGTGTAAGATTGTCCACCAATATTATTATTATATATTATTAATATTTTAGTACTGAAAGGTACTGAAAGGAAAAACATTTATCGCTAAGGAATCTACTGTGAAAATTTTAACAGTCAATATTATTTCACCCTGTATAGCTAAAATATTTTTATTATATAATAGTTATATAATAACAATATTTTCAAGTCTTTTTTATTTAATTGCAGGTTTTGTCAGGGCCCTTAAAAAGTACTGCCTCTAAAATTTCCCCCATATAGATTTTTCTCCTAAATTTAGGGGCAAAACCCCTAAGTTGTCACTACTGCACAAAGGCACAAACAGTCAAACGTCAAAGATAAAAGAGTTGTTAATGATAAACCTCCAGCTGTCCTTACTTCATGCCACCAGCCGTTAAAGACAAGTTCTCACTTTAGCTGCATAAGAGCTGAGGGCCTACCGCTACCGTGAACTTAAAACGAAGTATTTCCCTCGCTCGTTCGCGTATAGGAAGGATGTCAATAAAAATCATAGAAAGAGTATAATATAGGTAAATCGCGGGCCCTATTAACCCGAAAGGTTTTAACCACGTATATCGTGTATCGTATATCGTCGTCTATAGTACCCATAACACAAGCCTTATTGACCTTATTACTCTAAAAATACATGCGTGTAGTAATTTTGATGATTCTTCTCTGTGTGATTGTACCCAAATTGCAAAAGTTAGCTCCATTAATATCTTTGTATTATGTTAGATCAACGCCTTTCGTGGTATAATCATATAGAATATGTAAATAATAGAATTAGAAAACTTATTTGGATTTTTAAGAACTCTAGACGTGTTACTTCAAAGCCCTCGCTAAATTAATTGTATGCCGCTCTGGCCCAGTCGATTATGTGTTACTGTATCAATGTTTGGGATAGGTCAGCAAAAACTTCTTGAGGTTGAGAGAGGACAAAGAAGTTTAATCAAAGTCATGTATTTTAAACACTATAGATATCCTACTAGCGAACTTTACAATATTTCTGGATTACTTTCAATGATTCAACTATTTGTCTTTCTCACTACCCTCAAAATGCACAAGTCACTACCTTATAAACCCCTTTTATTAAGTGGAAGACGCAGATATAATGTAGCCCCGATACCTCACACTAGATCCCGATTAGCAAAGTACCAATTTCGCAAACTTTCAGCAATATCATATCATAAAATAAATAAGGACATGAACATATTTCCTCTGCCGCTATTTACTAGCAAGAAAATTTTAACAGACTGGTTACTAAGACTTAGTTATGAAGATGTCGAAGCAATCCTGTATAGGACAATTAAAAATTAAATTACGCATGACAGGCAGACTCATACGCACCTACTCTAACTGACTCTCTCACACACATACACACACACGCGCGCGCACGCACTCTCAAAAACACACACTCATACACACACGCACACCGCTTATTTTAATATGTTAATACCTAGGTAATTTGGAATCAAATTGTAGTTTATATAGCTTGAGTACTATAGAACTTACCCGTTTCGTTTTGTTATGTAAACAATTACTTTTTTATGTTAGAGTGGGGTCTCCTGTCATAGGTATTATTATATTTAATAGGAAATCCCAATCTTTACAAATTTGTACCCTGACCTTGTAACAAAATAAACATTTTAGAACGGTGCAGCCACAACTTCCGCGAGCACCATGGTTTGATAATTGCGGCCTAAACCGCATGGACACTGTTCTTGCTATGAGGCTTCGATGCGGACATATACCATTAACATCGTCACTCAGTGACAAAGCTCTTTAAATAAAGAAAAAAAAAACATTTTTTAATTACTATGGGACTAGTTCTATTTGTGTAAAAAAATTGCTATTATTTTATATTTACAAATTTATTTCTTTATTTAAGTATTTTTTACGACACTTCGAGTAAATAATGTTATATCAACATGGGTCCAAGTATTTGTTTTAACTAGACTACTATTTCAGTACAAAATAAATCAAATTAATTGACCGCTTCTTTGTGAACAACTTTACGTGACTTGCAAATGTGTTCAACTGTTCAAGGCAAAAAGTGACAATTCAAAAAGTAATAGTAGGCACAGATAGCAGATCCGCTCATTTAACTAAAACAATTTCTGTAGTTGCGTAGTTGGCGTCCAAAATTATATTAATTTAATGGCGAATAAATGATTAGTCGGGCTGGTTTACCTAACATTATGGGTAAAATATATTTTTATTCGCTGGGCACCCTGAAATTATGTTAAACTGACTAAATTGAGAAGTGTCAGGTGACTTATACATTCTTTAACACTTTTACGATATCTCACCTTTACTCGAGTTATATATGGTTACGGTTCATCGATGACAGTCCGGTGGCAAATTATAAAAGTTTCTGATAAAAGCCGTACGCGAAAAAGGACAGGAGATGTGACATGTATCTCGTTTTCACATGTGTACCTACTTCACAATGCTTTTATCTCTTTCCGAAACCTTTGTATGTTTTTATTGCAATCTCCAGATTTATCCTTTCCTTACTTCATGACGGATGAGATATTATCGCAGTACTCAAAATTGTATGAATTTTGTTTCTATATTAACGTGATACGGATCGTGATATTAGTTAGTGTATCGCGTGATAATAATAACCGTGTAAATGGCCCCAATCACCTCCAAGTCCTCCAATCTGTGCCAAATCCATAGTATTGGCTATGTGCACGTCTGAAACGTCAAAGGTCCCGTGACAATATCAAAACTCGGAGATGTCAAATAAGACATGAATATTTTATTTACTTTTGTAAACGAGAAAGACCCCGTATTGGAATTTTTACTGAAATAAATAAGAGAATAAATAAATACATACAAACGAAACGAATCGTAGGAAACCGTTAAGAAACCAATAGAAAACGTGAAAGTAAATTTGACAGTGGTCCCCGGTAAGTACACATTTCTGCCATGGTGTGCGCTACGATCGCCTAGCTTACCCCCACCACCTACTTCGCACATAGCCAATATCGTGTAATATTACTAGCAACACTAATTATATTGTCGTTGGTCACATTTTTCGGCTGAAGGACTTTGTATCCATGGCCAAGAAATAAATAAAAAAAATAAAATGTCGTTGGTCGCAAGTTGGTCGTCATTTCTTCCAGTATTGCCAGAAGGTTACATTTCTTACATTTTACGTAACTTTTGACCCCTTCGCGTAACATGTAAGTAATTTTTATACTTAGGCAATTTTCGTAACTTTTCAGAACGACGAGATTTGTCATACTAGATTTCTATTGCAAACAGTTTACGAACGCATCCAAACTGACGCATCCATACTTAAAAGGCACGTCTTTCACTCCATATCACACTCAGAGATGGCTCTCAATGGAACGCGCTATGACAAAATGAAACTTATCCTGTGTACATTTAACTCGATTTTGCTTGACCGTATGCGCGCTCGTTTCCTACTTCGCGAGTTCGCGGTTTTTATCTTCTTAGCTAGAAAAAAAAGAAAATAAACATGGCTCATTGTGATTAATTTTCGTTGTGTTATTGTTTGTGGTCGTACAACTGAGAGAAGTGCGCTACTAATATTACATGACAATATCAAAAAAAAGACTAATGCCAGAGTCCCTATGGGGGTCGATGTTTTTTGTATAATTTGCTAAATTTAACAATATTTTTAGTTTTTTGTCGCAAATTAAAAGCCTGTAAAATTTTTAATAATGTGTGATTGTGAACAAAAATGTATGAAGACTTGTAAGAGGGAGATTTAGTAGTACCTAATTAAATACAAAATAAAAAGAGATGCCAAAATATCATCGATAGGTAGTGAGTCTATCGTTTTTTTTCACGTCTCATGCTCCAATAGTGTGGCATATTAGATTTACCAAGCGGGTCCAAAGCAATACATCTAACCCCTAGGGAAAATATGTACCTATATACATATGTATGATTTACAAAACACCCTAACCCGACCAATCAAAACAGTTCACCACATCAAATTTACCAATCACAATACACTAGTTTACCTCTTATAAAACACAATTTATGTTGATATCAATCAACCAGAGTACAGCTACACTAAGAACAAGCAATCGTAACCGAATTCTTTTCTCAAAATGTTAAGGTGTCTGTTCCTATTTCATGATAATTAAAAAGTGGTTAAGTAATAGTAGATTTTATGCCTAGGGTCTAAAATAACCACGAGATGGTTATTTTGTTCGAGAAGTAATATGGCTTTTAGACCCGAGCCCGTCAGTGTCTCCGCTTTCATAACTGTAAATAGTACGTTTGTGAAGTTTTGGATCATATGGGATTTGACATTTTGGTGTGCTTTTAAATGGAAACAACGTACTATCTGCCCCATTCTAACTATACTTGGTTAATCATACGAATGCAAGAAAATAACTGTATGAAAAATTATCTTGCTTAACGCTACGGATCTGTTGGAATTATTAATCTAAGATATAAAAAACCAAGTTTTTTTAATGAGTTATAATGTTAGTAAAGTAAAAGTAGTTTATTCTTCAAATTAGGCATATTACATGCACCTATGAACGTCAATAAACTACCACCGGTTCGGAAAAATATACCTCTGCCACGAGAAGAACCGGCGTAAGAAACTCGGCGAGGTGTCATTTTTTCAAAACAATATACATTGTATAGTTAAATATAAAATTACAGTGTCAGCTACTACAAAATTACTTAAATAACAATGCTACAGTAGAAAATATATTTTCGCGATAAATTACCCGTGCAGGACGCTATAATAATAATAAATATTAGGGACAATTTTTACACAAATCGAACTAGTCCCATAGTAAGCTCAATAAGGCTTGTGTTATGGGTACTAGACGACGATATACTTAATAGATATTTACTTAAATACATAGAAAACATCCAAGTCTCAGGAACAAATGTCTCTGCTCACCACAGAAACAAATGCCCTTACCGGGATTCGAACCCGGGACCTCTAGCTTCGGAGGCAGTGGCACTACCAACTAGGCTAAACAGGCCGACGAAACGCTATCACTGCCAAACATCCCTATCCATGATGTAATCGTTTATCATATAATATGCTCTTGATATAAGTGTTTGTTTTATTACAGATTTGAATTTAGAATTGCTAAGTTCAGTAATGTGTTTAGGAATTTTATTGTAGAATTTGATACAATTTACCAAGATCGACTATTCGCCTTTACTAGTCTATAGAAGGTTATTTTGAGTTTCCCAGTATTTCTCGTGGCTATTGGTTTATCAGCGTTCGTTGGAAAATTGCCCAAATTCTTCCTAACATACATTATTATTTCAAATATGTATAGGGACGGCAGGGTTAGAATATCTATTTCTTTGAAAAATTCTCTTAATGAATCACGCGACCCCAAGTTATAAATTGCTCGGATAGCCCTTGTTTGCAAATTAAAAACAGTTTCAATATCTGCAGCTGATCCCCACAAGATAAGTCCATAAGTAGTTATACTATTAAAATAAGCAAAGTAATCTAACCGTGCCGTTGCCACATTGGTAAGCTGCCTTATTCTCCTGACTGCAAATGCAGCAGAGCTCAACCTACTTCCTATCGCTGTTATATGGGAACCCCACTGCAATTTTGAGTCCAACCTAATACCTAAGAATACAGTAGAAGTAACAAATTCTAATGTTTGACCATTAAGTTTAATATTTGTATCTAAGTTTCTGTTTGATGAGTTCGCTAGAGAGAATTTCATACATTTCGTTTTTTTTTGGGTTCAATACTAAGTTATTGGCAGCAAACCAGTCAGATATCATGGAGAGGGTATTATTTGGTTCAATGAGTTCAGTATCTCTCCTATTTACCTTGAACAGTAATGAGGTGTCGTCTGCGAACATTACAATGCCTGATCGTCGGCTTACCATATATGGCAGATCATTTACATAAACAAGGAACAAGAACGGACCTAGAATAGACCCCTGAGGTACTCCCATCTCTACCACTGTCTCTGACGAAATGGCTTTATTTATCGCTGCTTTTTGATTTCTCTGTGTTAAATATGACTTCATGAGATCTAATGCATCCCCTCTGATGCCATAAAACTTAAGTTTACAAATTAAAGTACCATGATCTACACAATCAAAAGCCTTGGAAAGGTCACAGAACACTCCGATGGCGTCGTGCGACTCTTCCCAAGACTGCAAAATAAATTTTAATAAACTTGCACCTGCATCAGTAGTTGACCTACCCTTCGTGAAGCCGAACTGCTGTGCGTGCAAAATATTGTGAGAATTAAAGTGAGAAACCAATTGCGTAAGCATTATTTTTTCGAATATTTTGCTAAACGCAGGTAGGATAGAAACTGGACGATAATCAGAAGGATTATCTCTATGACCTGATTTGAAAATTGGAACTACTTTACTACATTTCATTAAGTCTGGAAAAATGCCATAGTCTATACAGTTATTAAAAATGAGAGCTAGAGTTGGTGCAACGACCTCCAGAATAGATTCCAGTACCTTGAATGACACGCCCCATAAGTCCTCAGTGCTCTTTATTTTTAACATTTCAAAGGACTTCAGTACATCTAGAGGAGAAACATGATGAAATTTGAAATAAGTTAGTGATTCTAATTTTACGTTGTCATTCAGAAGGGATTCAGCTTTTGTGGTACACGATGCTAAACTTTGAGTAGTGACTATAGGAATTTTAGAATTTTAGTGTATTGTGATTGGTGGACTCGCCACGGTGAAGTGCTTTGACCGGTCAAACTAAAATATCTTGTTAATTATGATAATGATTCTCCCCAGGGTCCAATGCACCACCCTAGCCCCGCCCGACAAGACCAATATGAGTCATGAGTTCATGATACACTTTTCAAGAATCAGTAGTAAAAAAGTAAAAAGTTTGAATTTTTTGTACTTTTATTCGAGAAAGTTAGGTGTTAGACTGAATAGTAACAACAGTGAATATGGCGCTGTGTACAAATCAAACTAGAGTCCGTTTTTTTTTTTTTTTACATAGTGATTAAACCAGTATTGTAATAATATTAATCGAGTAAAGGGCCCTAATTTGCCTCCGATCTCCGACCCCAGAAACACGTAAATTAAAAAAAAAACCTTAATGTAACTTTTGCAGCAAAAATGTAACATTTTACGAAACGAAACGTAACTTACGACTCAAGTGCCCTGGCAACACTGATTTCTTCATTGCTCAAGTCAACATTACTTATTCTGTGGCTCAAGTCGGCTCAACTCTTATTCAATCTCTATTTCCATTGCTTTGTCATTGTTGATAGTATAGATTTTTCTCCGTGATGTGTACGGTTTTGGTGTGGAGTAAATCGAATTAAATCAGCCTAGTTGTATATTATCGTTGCGGCATCGGCAGCGACTAGTAAATCTCGTCTAGTTTTGGGCCATGCCCATTTTGGGTGAAGTATCCATTCCAAAGCGACGCCCCACATTTGGGGCTCATTCCCGCCGACTAGTTATCATCAGTGGGCTCATAAAAAGCTACAAATCATTCTGTGTGAAAACCCTCTTAATATTTTTTGTGTTCATAAAATTGCGTTTATTGTATATTCTAACATTTATATTATTATTGACCTTACTGAGAGCCGTATCCTGTGCTGAGTGTTCTTTAACAACACTTAGTAGTTGATCTGCGATGTGAGTGATTTCTTTCTGTGTTACACAGTTTAGTCTTTCAAGGCTTTATACTCTTGAGGGTTCCGATGACATTAGTCAGGATTTCTTCCACATCATAATATGTTTGACACTCCAAACAGAATGTTGGAAAATCATGTTTTGATTGGATTTGTTTCTTGGGTTTATGTTTATTTAACAGGAACTTTTTTGGAAGGTTGTAGGCTTTTTACCTACCAAGTCATGTAACAAATGTGTGACATAAATATAGAATAGAATACAATCAATTATTTGTCATGCTGCTCAATAAAAGCTATGAATGCTTTTTGGTGGGGCTGAGAGCAGGGGGAGGCTTTGGTAAAATACGTAATTAAAAGATTGTTTGATTAGACTATGTTTTCAAAGCATTAGATCAGCTTTAAAAAAAAGTTAATATGAAAGAGATAAATGCTTTAAGCTAGCAAAAGTCACTAGGTTGTTGGTGGGATTGCTATTCTTTGTTATAGCTTTTGGTTGTTGCTAATGAATTTTTGATTTATGATGTGGAGTTGTACATTAAATATGTACAACTTTTTCAATTTACCTTAATTATTCTCTTTTGTCTGTTCGATTTTTACGATTCTGTTGAAATTAGATTAATTTTAGGGATTTTAGGAACCAGTATTAGTTTTTTAATATGCATTAGCCTTGATTGTTTGTAAATACTTCTTCCCATACTATGGGAAGCCACATTCTTTCTGTTTTAGTATTCTGAATTCAAAGTATTGTCAGCCTAAATTTCCTTTGGCTGACATGATGATGATGACCTACTTTTTAAATGTAGTTTTGATTGTATAGTTTTAGTTTGTGTCTAGTCCAAATTGACTGTTTCCAGTTCACATAATAAATAGGGTCCTGGGTCGGCTAGAATCTAAAAAGCCCTGCTCGGGCTAGGTATTTATTGACCTATCATCTAGATACCATCTCTGATGGTCTCCGGTATGAACAAGGGTTACATCAAAGTAGAAAGAAGTATTTTTTTGCTAGCTATGTTCATTAATTTTGGTCTTTTTGTATTCATTTCTTTTGCATTTGTTCAATTTTGAATCTTTTAGAAGCTTAAAGTATTTCATGTGTTATGTTAAAATTTCTTCAGTTGGTAAATTGTTCATCTGTAGGGCAGTTCTTTGAGTGTTTTAACCACTGTGATTTCGGTGGTTAAATTATTGATGATGCCTTTAGGTTTATGTGCTCCATTTTGAGAGTAATGTTAACGGTGTACATCTGCTATATTACAGCCTGAAATTATTTATTTATTTTATAATGATACATAAAAAAATACCATGTAACGCGCATGTAACACCCCTGGAGTTGCAGGCGTACATAGGCTGCGGTGACCTCTTACCATCAGTACGATACTTTGCCACCGATATGGAATTTAAAAAAAAACAAAAAAAAATGTAAATGTTCCATCTTCAATGCTAAAAAAAGCCTACATAGACGGTGTTGTTTGTTCAAAGACCACATGGGACACTCATTTCCTTGTTGAAAGTTTTTGCATTGTATTACAAATAAACGTTAAGGCAGGATAATTTTCTGGGTCTTCATAGTGTCCATATATACTTCTTCATACTTTACCAATAGGTTTTTATGCTCAATATTATTGGAAACGCACACCAAGTGTGTTGCCAGCGCGTTCTCGCCATTAAAATGGTTCGATTGTAATAAAATTTTGTTAGTGCTATGTTAATTATTGACATTGGCGGATTTGAAAATATCGGTAGTAATAAAATACGTTGTAAGAGGCAATCATACAGGACTATTTGTTCAGAGAGTAGGGGGTTTTTCACGTAAAGGTGGCGATTGACTAGTAACATTTCGGTGTAATGTATCGTTCGCGGCGATCGTGTTACATTACAGTTACATTAACAGCTACGCGGCGAACGCTCGCCCTGAGCGCTCTGTTCGTTTGTGCTCCATTCTGTTTCAAAATGTCGGATATGGAGGTCGCGTGTGCTTCACTTATTGTACTAAGTTATTGCTATCTAAAATACAAGAAGAAAAAACGAAACGATATTGGATATCTAATTTGTACCAAAGAAGGAACTATGATACGAATATAATGAATATTCTTCGAAACCAAGAGTTTACTGGACAATACAGAAACTTTATTAGAATGTCGTCTACCGATTTCGACCGACTCATTAATTTAATTGGACCGTTAGTGGGCAAGCAAGATACAAGATTGAGAAAAGCTATATCTGTTACAGATAGGCTAGCAGTTACACTACGTTTTTACGCTTCTGGAGATTCTTTTACAAGCTTGCAATATCTTTTTAAAATTTCTAGACAGAGAATAGGCTTCATAGTAAAGGAAGTCAGTGAAGCAATAGTGAAAGTATTGAAGAATTGTATAAAGGTAAGCAAACCAACATGTGCTTTAGTTATTTTTTATTTAAAAATGTAATTTGAAAATAGGAAACCAAGACTTACACATTCTATATATCTAATCAATCATGTCGCCAAATTCTCGCAAGAACCTGGCAGTTTCTTCACTGTTCTCCGGTATTTGAGGTGAAGGTGAGGAATAATTGCGTTGGGATGAAGTGAGGGTGTGAGTATCTGGACGTTGCACTGAAAAAAATATCTAGTTGTAGGTAGCTAAACTTTCGTTAACTAGTAACATAAAATGGATGACCACAAAACTAGAGTTATATGTAACCAAAATGAGTTTGGTTATATGTAGGACCGAACTGTTTAGTTATTTATGTTAAAACTGTAATATCTAGTTCCAACTAACATGTTTATTAATAGCTAAGCCTGTTGTTGAATAACTACTGGACTTCAGTAATGCAGCTAGTAAGTTAACGTTTTGCTTACTTACAACTGAAATTTTCATTTAGTTCGGCTAAAGTGTTATGTTGGTTATAAATTAACTACTGGACTATGCACACCCAAATTCTTATTTTACATATAACCTTAAGCTAATTTTGCTGTAAATAATCTGTTATGTTAATATTAGCTAAAGTGTTATTTGATTTTAATCAAACTACTGGACTATGCACAACCAAACTACTTGATTATAAATAACACATTTGTTTGCTTGATTTAGCTGTACTTGTTTTGTTAAATAGTACGTAGTACTGTTACACGCAGCAATTTATTTTTGTTACTAGTATCCTATTAAAGTACCTAACCATGGTAATGCTAAAAAATAAAACACTGTATTTTTAAAGAATGGCATTATTTATTGATCTTCTTCATCTTGAAATTACATTATAAGTAATGAGACATTGTCATATTCGCTTGGTAGTCAACTTAATTAGACTTAGTATAACATCACCTGGGCAAATGCCCATGTAGTGTAATTGAGCATGGCTTTAAATCAAGTTTAAGCTCAGACCTCGAAACAAATCGCGGTATTGTTTAACGTGATTACCACAATCGAAACAAAATCTAAACTAAGTAGGTACTCTTCGTTCAGAATGTCTGTAACCTAGCAACATGACAGTTTAGATTTAAAAAAACTGATATAGATGCCATATTTTTAATTTATATATAGTAGTGTCACTACTTAAAAAACAAATCAAAAATATTTTAGATTTTGTTTCGATTGAAGTGGCAATAGTACACCGCAGACCGAAGCCTTAATACGCTATATTTAGAATACCAAAATATTTAACATTAAAGATAGTAAAAACTGTACAATACAAACATGGAGGCGGTTATGTTAGTACTACCCCATTTTATTAACCCCGATCCTTTTAACAAGTGATCGAGTAGGTCATGGAACAATCATCAATTTATCACTATGGGAACAATATGGAAATAATCTTTTGTCATTCTAATTCAAGCAGCTGATTAATTAATTAATAATTAGTATAGATCATTAATATTTTTTAATCCATATACACTTATACAGCCATTAAAGAGCAACTTTAGCAAACCCATTGTCTGTTTTGTGATTTATTGAAAAGTAATGCTAACAATATGTACTGAATTTGTACGTACTTAAATAGCATTACGTTTTAATAAATCATAACACAGACAGTAGGGTTGCCAGGGAGAATGACATGTTAAAGAGCTGATATTAGACGTCAAGTGGAAAAAAAATGTTCTATGACTTTTAAATAAATTTTAACATTATATTATACTAACTGACCTACTTCTGCTAGGTCAATTAGAATGAAATTTTTATATACAGTGTGTTTGGCACATGACCCGTCTAAATTTTTTGTAGTGTTGGTGGTGTCATTTGCTTCCTTTCGGCCATGGAAACTTGGTCCTGGAAGCCACGGTTCTGGAGATACATTTTTTTTTATTTTAATCTAAACGCCCCAAACACTGACATTTGAGGCCCCATAACTTCTTTTTGTGTATGGTTTTAAAGCAATTTATTTCATTGTCTTACGTTTTGTCTGTCTACTTCCACACACTATTTAGAACACAATTTAAAAGTGGAGATGTTTTCATAAAATCGATTTATTTGTGATGAAATAGGCCCATTTGTTTATTTTGTGGTGTAAATGTAACAAAAAATTTGTGTGTTGAAGTAGACACACATAACGTAAGACGATGAAATAAATAATGCATTTAAAACCACATACAAAAAGAAGTTATGGGGCCCCAAATGTCAGATTTTGGGTTATTTAGATGATATTTTTTATATTGTATCTCCAGAACCGTTGCTCTTGACACCTGACATAGTCAACACCACAAAAAAAAATGACGGGTCATGTGCCAAACACCCTGTATGTATACACCATTATAAATCAAAATTAGCTGCATAAACTTAAGTCTAAAGTGGTACCCGAAGAGTTACATAATTTAGGCCACTTGAAGTAACATTTACATGACAAAGTGCATGTGACACTAAGGCATCTTGAAAAGTGTACACAGTGCGTTCTCTTTCGGGTTTTTGTACTTCAAAACAATGTAAGTGATCATCAAAACATATCGTATTTAATAATGAACACTCAAAAATAAATGCACTAGTATTATGAATAAATATACTTTTAATGACCATAAAAGTAATTTCGGCAGGATCCTCTACATCATGGACTAAGACGGATCCAAGCTTATATTTTGTACCTTTTACATTAGCCCATGTCACAAGAGTTAGTGAACTGCCAAGAGGTAATTTCAGTGAGTTTATGACATCATTATATTTGTTTTCTGAAAGCTTTTTAGAAGGACTTGCGGAAACTGTAGCATCCAACGTACCTCTAATAAAAATTTCATTTAATTGCAATTGATGTTTTATTGCAATGGACTTCGTAATGTTGCGACGATTAAACGAAGCTCGAGCAGATATTTTAGACACCCTGTGTTTAGCTTCAAAACGCATTGACCAAATATTACATAAAGGTCCAAATTTCAATAAAAGACTATGGTAATGAGTAAGGAAATGAAATTTTGGTTTTAATGTTTGACCTGAAAGTGTTAAATAGAGTTCGTTTAATTCAGACACTAAATATTGTAACAATTGACAACTGTTTTCATTGGTTACAGTGGACATCAATAGGTCAATAATTCTGCGTAATACTATGTACAGTTGCCAATAATCATCGCCAGTTGGTACGAAGTCACCTATAATAAGGCCAAAGTATCGCAAAAATGATAACATTTCAGAAGCAGAGAGTCGAACATTTCCTTTAGAAATATATTCCATACTTAATAAACATGGTTTGTTAGTACAATCAGGCCCATAGTCAAAATTTTCTATTCTACCATTTAGATTTTCTAATGTAAAGTATTTTAAATCTCGTATATATTTTATTATAAGGAAAGACATGACATATTTTGAAACTCCCTCAAGTATGTCGTGCATTATATCTACTCCTACCTGATCAAATAAACTAAAATGTTTAACAGACAACCAAACACACTTTTCTTTTATACCTGTATTCGTAGGATTATTTGTTTCGACCTGTGCAAGGTACTCATTATCAGTTCTAAGCAAATGGGTATCTTCAAAGAACTGAGTTTTCATAATGTCTTTTGATATGTTGCAAATTCGACAAGGATGATTAGAGGAAAACGATTCATTAAAACCTATAATTGAATGTATGCCAAGGTTGTCACCGACTATTAAAGCCAAAGCAAAATATAGCTGACCTTGAAACGTGGGAACTGTAATTTCAACACCAGTTTCAAATAGAAAATTTAATTCATCTATTAATGGCTTGAATATAACGTTGTTACCAAATGCCACTCTGTCAGAAGAATGAAATAGTAGTGCTAAAAAAATATTGGTCAAAGTAGAAGCTCTTTCTGGAGGTAGGCAACCTACAGAAATGTACACAGCTCCCAACTTATGAATCCCAGAATGGCTTCCTAGAACATTACCACTTTCGTAATCGTCAAAAAATAAAAATAACGGAAACACTAGTTTGTCTTTGTACTTCATCATAAATTTTGTCCAAAATGCACCCTGTATAAAATTGGTAATATTATTATTACCATTTGTCAAAGTATTTATGTAGTCTAATGTTTCTTTTAACACTCCATCTAAGGAAAAATATTTTTGAAGAACATTCCTAAGTGAGATAAATTGCTGTGTACATTCTATTGTAACTGCTTTTACTACACCGCGATTAGTTGTAGTAGTTTTTCTTTGACCAATAACAATTTCTTTTGGGGTTATATAAGATCCAACCTTTTCAAAATGTTGTAGGCGGGTGTGTTCAGAATTAAATTTTCCTAATGGGGCATAGATGGCTGACAACACTTTTTGTTTTACTAAGTCTAAGTTATGTACAGCTGTAGACTGATCTATATTGTCAAAAATATTTCTTATGTTAGAAGATATGGCACCACAAACATATTTATTGACACCTTCAACTACATCCTGAACAGTTTTTCTAGGTAACAAAGGGTTTGCGTACAGAGAAGATAAAAATAATTGTATATGATTATTATCAGAGCATGATATACTTGAAACATCTGAGACTTGTCTTACTTGATTTAAAGAATTCGCAAAATCAGTAGAGGGTTCACATTGTGGCTGTATCTCAATTGTTTGAGATGTACTTGGTAGGCTTAAATCAGGACCGGCACTTGCGTGTGACTGTAAAATATTGGCATTAGAAGGCAAAGTGTTTTGTGACAGATGAAATTTATTCACATGTTTACAGAATGTATTTCTCAAGTAAAACGATCGATCACAGCCATCATCTATACAGTGATAAACTGTAAATTTATGTTCACTGTGAGCTGTTGTAAAGTGAGTGACCAATTTCCTAACGTCTTCAAATTTGTTGAAACATAAAAAACAAGTAATCATTTTAAAGAACTGTCCTAACATACAACTTGTGGTCAAATTACTAATTCAAGGTCAGAAGCCAGAGTACGTACTGTTGTAAAAATCTTGTCAAATTTAGTAGTCATTTTGTATACTACTTTTTGAATGAATTGCCATACATGTTTACTCTCCGCAGGATATTCAGCATTCAATGAGAAAATCAGTTTAAAGCAGGCATCCACTGATTTCAATATGGATGGCAATTCATATCTCAAATTGTTGAGTACTATGTACCTTGCAGAAATCGTTTTCAGACTAGGCCCAACCACAACAATGAAAGGCTGAAGACTCATTCCTAGATCCTGCAGTTTCACTTTACGTCGCTGTATAGTGTCTTCTATTTCTGCTGCACTTTTGAGGTGGCAAATAAAACTTTCTAGTACTTCATACTTCGATGGTCTCCATTGCTTTTTTACTTTATCTTTTTTTATAATTGAGGATGACATCAGGAATGGCAAAGTCATAAAACCAACTGCATCCAGAATTTCCTCAGTATCTGAAAATAATGTTGGTAATTGAGTGAAAATGAAAAACCCTATATTTTCAATACATCGGTGAACTAAAATATCTACAATAAAAACCCGACTGCCACGAGTTCCCCCAAAACTGGTCCTTTCTGGAACACCTACCTTTATTTTGATACCCTACTCGATAATTTTGAATGAAAAAAAAAATTGAAGACTTACAATGGTTTTTCAAGAATTTTAAGTAGGTACCCAGTGTCACTCAAGTCATCAATACAAATCCAATCACTTATAATTTATCAAAATCGGTTCAGCTGTTAAGTAGTTACGAGAGGACATACGAACAGACATACAGACATAGATACATACATACGGGTCAAACACATAACAGTCGGGTAATAAAACTAGAATCAGAGCCTACTCTTTTATTGAAATCTGACGTTCTCGACGTCTTGTGTCAGTACTGTTTACCATCAGGTGGACTGAGCGCTCATTTACTTCCGAGTACAATAAAAAATATATAAAAATTGTTGGGGTAATAGTGAGCTTACCGTCATTTTCTATGTTACTCAAAATTTCCTTCAAAGCTTGATCTTGTTTCTTCTTTGCAGCGTGGTTAATCAAAGTGCACCGTATTGATTGCCAGTTTTCATGCAAGTTGTCATCATACTGTGGATGGAGAACTTTGAAGTCCTTCATGAGCTGAAAAATGAACTTGGTTAGACAAAATAATACAATAATTAATAATAATAAATATCACGGGACAATCTTACACAAACCGACCTAGTCCCATAGTAAGCTCAACAAGGCTTGTGTTATGGGTATATACTAGAAGACGATATATTTAATAGATATAAAACTTAAATACATAGAAAACATCGAAGTCCCAAGAACAAATATCTGTGCTCATCACACAAATATTTGCCCTGGCCAGGATTCGAACCCGGGACCTCGTGCACAGCAGGCAGTGTCACTACCCACTGGGCTACGGAGGCCGACAAAAACACAAACTATGTAGAACATAATACACAAGTAATAAGTTCAAACATACCAAATGTATACCGCCGGGCTGGTTAAGCGCTTTATATTGTCGAATATAATCTTCTACTCTTATATCAGTTGACAATTGAATTAACCTTTGTTTGGTTGTAGCTTTCCAGTATTCTTCAACTGTGGCCCACGGATCACAACAATTGTTTAACCATAATATTTTTTCATTAACATCTTCAGTTGATGATTCTTGTAGTTGATCAGCAGCTTCCTGAATATTGCTGCAGGATGGGCGAGGGGACCCAGACTCTGAACTCGATGCTGCAGACAGGCGCCGTTTTGAGTATTCTACTATAATTCCTGACTTTATATATTCTCTTCGACGTTGACGATAACAATCTAATAGTTTGCCTTTTGCAGACACTTTTTGCATAGGCGAGATGCTCATGTAAGGTATAAAATAAACTGAGGAATTTTCCTTTAAAAATACTTTTGGTATTTGATATGCCAATGCATACAATCTTGCGCTACTAATTTTTGTTTGTGGATCATTTTTTAACTCATTGGAAATAATTACATTACATAGTCTTCTTCGATCAGCATTACTTAAGAGACCATCTCTTTGTTTTAGCAAGAGAGATTTGCCCTCGTTGCAGGAAGTTATAATTTTGTACAGTTCCTGAAATAAATAATCTATATACAGTAGGATCCGTTTACTATGACGCTTAATATGTATGGAGAAATACCAGGTGTAAGGGACACCTCAACGAAAACTGTAACCATGGGTTCAGACCATTGTTCTGAATTGCAATACAGTGGAAATTCCACTTGGAAATGAGGAAAAAAAGTCTCGGTCCCATAGTAAGTTATATGATTTGAACCGTAACCTACTATGAGATTGACATTTTTTTTCCTCATTTCCGAGCAGAATTTCCACTGTATCGCAGTTCAAGGCAATGGTCTGAACACATGGGGAAAAACACCTAACACTAAAGGCTAGTTCATAATATTATATATATATATATCCACCACCACCACCACCACATCAGCCCATAAACGTCCACTGCTGGACAAAAGCCTCCTCCAAATGAGGGGTGTATGCCATAATCGCCACGCTTGGCAGGCGGGTTGGCGATCGCAGTATATCCACCGTTTTCCAGGGAAGCTGCTGCCCATCCTCCGGTGGTCTGGTCGTAGTTTAAGGACATACCCGGGTCTGAAGGAAGGGTCCGGAGATCCTGGGTTCAAACACCGGCTCGTAGAGTTTTTCGGAATTTATGTACGAAATGTTATGTGTAATATTTACCAGTCGCTTTTCGGCGAAAGAAAACATTATGAGGAATCCAGACCCAATCCCAATATGGCCAAGTTCCCGTCTGGGTTGGAAGGTCAGATGGCAGTCGCTTTTATAAAACTAGTGCCTACGCCAATTCCTGGGATTAGGTTGCCAAGCGGACCCCAAGCCGTGGCCAAAAAAAATGGGATAAACGCTAGGGATGATGATAGGTAGGTAGATATATATATAAATAAATAAATATTATGGGACAATCTTACACAAATCAACCTAGCCCTAGGTAAGCTCTACTGCGTGTGTCATCCATAAGAACATTAATTTTAACACGAGTTAGCTTTAAACGTTATTAACTGGTATAGCAATAAATTATAAAAAATACTCTTCATAATTAGGCGTAATCATTTTTTCAAGTTTTCCCGAGCACCAATGTAAAAAGCAAATATTGAGTTGACACATTTGAGAGGCTGTATTGTTCTGACATTTAATGTACGTGACAGTCACGTCTGTTACAGGTACATTGCTTGCTGAATTATTTTGTATGGAAAAAATAATTATGTATTTTGTAACGAAATATATCAAACTACATTCATTATAGCTTATATTAACTGCCCTTAAAATAAATGTTCATATGGACGGAACATCCTGTATAAGGTTTGTGTTGTGGGTACTAGGCGACAATATATATAATAAGTAGATACACACTCACAAACATAGAAAACACCCATAACTCGAAACAAATATCTCTGATAAATACACAAATATATGCCCCAACCAGGAATCGAACCCGGGCTTAGCAGGCAGGGTCAATACCAACTACGATAAGAGGCCATTCAAAATATAATGTACCATATAAAAATAATTGGTCAAGTGCGAGTCAGACTCGCGCATGAATGGTTCCGATATTAATATAGAACAAAAAAACGAAAAATCACTTTAGTCTGTTTGGAAAGAAAAGTGACCTGGTTTGTATGACATTCCAAGTCACTTTTCATTCGCACAGACATTAGTTGTATGGGAGCTCTGTTTAAGTATTTATTTTGTTTTGTATTTAGTATTTATTGTTATAGCGGTAACAGAAATACATGATGTGTAAAATTTCAACTGTCTAGCTATCACAAAGATCTTGTGACATAGCCTGGTGACAGACCAATGGACGTACAAACGGACAGTGAAGTCATAGTAAGGTCCCGTTTTTACCCTTTGGGTACGGAACCCTAATAAACAATTTTGAAAGTCACTCAGTGAGGCATACCATGAAAAAGGGCCGATGTTCAGCAGTAGATATAATATAATATAAATGTATTAAAGTAAAAAACTTACACAAGTTGTGTCCCGGAAGATGGTAGTGTCTTGTACTATGTCTTGGTTTTGCTGTGTCCTTACACAGTCTGTATTATCCAATGGTATGATAGAGTCGTACTGCTCACTCGGCTGAGCTGCCAGGTTTTCAGATATCTGTGAATACAATACTGATGATATAAACCAAGTTTTTGTTTTCGTTTTCTGGTGTAAACTACTCATATATATTATTTAGTAATTATTAGTAGTATAATCGCCGTATAATGTAACAAATTCTCCCGCGACGGCTCTTAGCACGATACTTAACCCTTCGTCTGTGGTAGTGACCAAAGTTCGTTAGTTCAAACCTCATCGGCGACAGGTAGAGCAAAAAATATATCTGCTAAAAAAAACGCAAAAAGTTGGTCTAAAAATGTGCACTGATCAGTGCTTCGACACACGAAGGGTTAAACGACTTGTGCGGACGATTCGCGCGAATCACCTCCACGCGGATTGGTGCGTACTGACAGTCCATATAAGTCACTCTTTCCTACATTCCCACCAAAAAGTACCCAATTACCTATGTACCTACTCCTTTCCATGAACTTACGCAAGATGAACTTACCAATTCCATGGTGATGGTATCTTGGCTATTAAGCGTTGTTAGGTCCTTTAACATTTTGATTTGGGTATTTAATTTAGCCCTGTGTCCTATCACAGGAATAAGTTCCCTGACATCGTTTTCCGATAGCATTTGGAGAGTTTCCAAATCTATGGCTTGTTCTGAAAAAAAAAACGTACTTAGAAGGAGCTCATTTATGTTATAAGTAGGTACCTAGGTAGATTCAAACGAAAGAATATGTAAGTTTTAGGTTTTGATATACTGATACAGCTTATGTATTAAATAAAACATACTATATTAATAATAGAATTGTGTCATACCTTTGAATTTAGGAATGTAAACTTCCAAGCCCCATTCACGCATATAGTCTTCTAAAGGGTCGGGCGGCGGGGCGACCATTATTGCATCAGCCCTGGTCAGTGGGAGGCGTTCCATGAAATCCAACACTGATGTGAAATGGTTTAGGTATGTATCATTGACACTGAACTTTGTGGGCAGTGGGCACACACTTTAATTAAAAACGAAACACACAAAATGTCAGTGGCGCGGGAGTGGACGGGTCGAACGAGACTGCATGGCGCGTGCCCGCGTGGTGAAACGAGGCAGGGCGGGGGGAGGGGAAGGGGTCAGGGGAGGTAGTTAGGCTACGTATAGACAAAAATGTTTGTTTTCATTTAACCGAAATATGGTAGTATTTTGATAACGTTTAAGTTATTTCTAACAAATGGGTTTGTTACTGATTACTAAATTTGTTTTTTTTCTATGTAACAAACAAATTGGTTATTTGTTTCAAAACATCAGATTTAAAATAATCAACCTTTGTTGACTGTGAGTAGCCAAGATGACTCGTGATAACAACAAGAAAAAGTGTTTGCTAGTAAAGCGTGGTTTTAGTAATATGTAATCAATGAATTTAGTACATGTTAATCAATGTGTTTGGTCATACACAACAAATTCGGTTTGTTTATTTATTTATGGTTAATAATTGATAAAGCTTTGGTTCTATGTAACACAACTGAAAATAACATAATCAGTTTTGTGTTTCATAGATGACCCATATAGGTTAATTTAAATAAACTTTGATCACGACTAGTTGATTTTTGGTTAAAAGTCAAATAACCAAACTAGTTTTGTTGTTTCTTTTTTTCAGTGTGTAATCCAGCACTATCTTGACTGCACTGCGACATTTGAGGTGAAGGTGACGAATAATTGCGGGCTGAAGTGAGGGTGTGAGTATCTGGGCGTTGTAATCCAGCACTATCTTGACTGCAATCCGACATTTGAGGTGAAGGTGTGGAATAATTGTATTGCTGCGAAGTTGTTGTTCTTGTAGAATGAGTTTGAATTGGTCCAGGTGTAGAAAAATAGCCTTGACGAGTCGAATAACCGTAACCATAGTTGGGTTCATATTGTCCCCGATCAGCATTGAATAAAATATTTGAAATATGGTGTTGTACGTAGTTTCTGGTCTGGTTAGAGTACGATCTCAATTTGTTTGCAATGAAAGCTCCGTAGCTGTCACACTCGTCCAAACTTTTCGAACTTTTCTCGCTTGACGTCTTTTTTAAAATGTCATATGTAGAAGCCATTATTTCCTCGGGATCCATGACTGCTTTTTTCTTTTTTTTAGCGACATGAATCGGTCGCTCGGTATGTGACCCGTTGTCCAAAACTGTATCCACGGTCGCACCACGTTGCTCGCTTTCTTCATCGGGGTTTAACTAAAAAATACATAAAAAAATATTATTATTGTTTGTTGCAGATGCCAACAACACCTGAGGAATGGCAAGGTTTAGTACAACAATATGACACATTATGGAATTTCCCCCATTGCCTGGGCTCTATGGATGGCAAACATGTAATAATACAATCACCGATGAATAGTGGAAGTGATTTTTATAATTATAAAAATTTCTTTAGCGTCGTATTATTTGCTGTAGTTGACGCTAAATACAACTTTGTATATGTAAATGCGGGATGTCAAGGAAGAATATCGGACGGCGGTGTATTTAACAACTCTGAACTTTGTCAAAGAATAAAAAATAAATCGTTAAATATTCCTGAACCCAACCCATTACCTTTGCGAACTCTAGACATCCCATACTATTTCATTAGTGACGAAGCTTTTGCCCTTTCAGAAAATGTAATGAAAGTTTACTCGGGATTCCATGCAAAAGGGTCTATAGAGAGAACATTTAATTACAGACTTAGCAGAGCGAGAAGAGTAGTGCAAAACGTATTTGGTATAGTTTCAGCAGTTTTTCGAGTGTTAAGAAAGCCTATGTTATTAGAACCAAACCACGCCTCTTCAGTAGTAATGGCAATAACGCATCTTCATAACTATCTCAGAAAAAGTGATGAATCCAGTGACATTTACACACCTTCAGGGACATTTGATCATGAAATAGAAGGAGTTGTTAGACCAGGAAATTGGAGAAACGACAGCGAACTTACAAGCCTTTTCGCTTTGGAGAGGCGACCGCGTAGAACAAGTACAACAGCGAAACAAATACGCCACGAAATTGCAGAATACTGTTCACGGGAGGGAGCTTTGAACTGGCAAGAAAGATATACTTAGAAAAACTTACCGTATCATTTGTATTTCGTGGTTTATTTCGGTCCAACACAAATAGTAATGGTTTAAATGCAAACCATGTACTAGTATAGATTTCGTCGGCACCTGAAAAATAAATAATATCATTAGGACACTTTAAAAATAAATACTATAAACAAGCGATTTGAGGCCTTTTTTTATTACCAGGGAGCGTACCTTTCATGCCGATGACATCAAATTGACGTCAGGTTGCATATAGGATGATACAATTTTTTCTGAAATTATCAATCATTCATCATGATACTTATGATGTATGTAACACATATGAATAAACGATTGATGATTAATGATTGATGACTACAATAAGACTAACTGGAATTATCCTACATATTTATATCCAACGTGACGTCAATTTGCTATCATCGGCACGAAAGGTACGCTCCCTGTTTATTACCTACCGCCCGTGGTTCGAATTTAAGTCTTGTCCTTTGCGGTAAGTGAGATTTGCCGCTACCCCGCGGCAAATCTCACTTACCGCCCAGGCCCAGTGACGCGTAAAAAAACATTTTAAACTTACCTTGGCCCGTTCCAGTGCTGTTCTTTATTTTAGCCTTCTCTCTTCTTAGTGAGGCAAGTAAACTGGTAATTTTTTTCTTGGCCTCTTCAACCGTTATATTCATATCATCGGATAATTCTACCCACGCATCGTTTTTTTTAAACTTATTGAAGTGATCTCCGTGCGTGGGGTCCCACAGTATTTCTTTATCTCTGTATTTGTCAATAAATAATAGAACTTTCTCTTTATCCCATTCCATATTTATTAAAATCCTGTTCCAAAAGCACAATCACGGAAGAAGTGCACTCGCGGCGACTTGCGAACCTGTACTGACTTGTAATGTAACACTCAAAGGGATTCGCGTAAAAACCGACAGCCGAGTGGAGCACGCGGTGCTCGCGTCGAGCGGCTCGGCTCGCTGCACTGACTGTTGTAATGCTCGGGTTGTATCACGTTACATTACACCGAAATGTTACTAGTCAATCGCCACCTTAAAGGGAACATCTTGTGCCTTAATAGCTTTTCCGCTTGATTTTTTTTTTGATGATAGGTCACGACGTTAGTAAGTGCTAAACTAAATTTCAGCATTCTCCCCTTCTTATTTTTGAAGAATAAAAATTAATCAGAAAAATGAATGTTCATGAATACCTCCGCATTCATGGAACGAAGAATTTCGTGCTTCATACATATAATACACTTAGCTAAGACACATCATATGTCAGTACCTATAAGCCGCATGACATTCCATGTAAAAAAATAAAAATAGATGTGTTGACATTTTTCATAAAAAGTTTTTAATTACTTATAAGATGACAGTGAAGACACCTCAATTTTATTTACTTATGATAGCAATTTTAACTAACTATAACATTGCTATAACATATATTTAATTCAAGCTTCGTCCTCGTCACTATTTTCATGAATTACAATACTTATGCCATTTTTAAACAGATTGCTCAGTTTCTCGGCTGGTCTTGGTATTTTATTTAAAAACCTACCATGTGATAAATAATACACGATTGCAGCAATATGGGAGCAGCAGCTGAGACTACGTAAACCGCAAGCACACTCACAGAAGAAACTCTTTTAATACCGTCAATTTCATTGCAATTTGGAATATATTCGACAAAACAACGATAACGTTTTCTGGACATGTTAGTTAGATTGGTCTTTTACGAATTGCATGTTGATAGTTCCATCCTCCAGAATCATTTCACCCAAATATGACATAGCTTGACCCATTTGATACTTACCCGTAAAAAAAAAAATAGTTGTTGTTCTATTGGTTGTAATGGCAATTTTTTTCGGAGTTACCCATGTTCTTCGACTTGTTTAATTAAAACATTCTCTTCGTCTCTTTTTTCATTCATTCTTTGTATAATTATTTCTGTCGTAGAGTCATCTAGTGTATTATTTTTGCCATAACGATTCAAACATAATGATGCAATGCAATAATAATTTTTAATTGTGGGCATCATTTTGTTGTCTAAGGTGTGGCTAAGTAGCTGATTTTTTTCTTTTAACATTCCATGGACTGCTTCGACGGCCCAGCGTAATTTTGTTACAAAGCGAGATTCGTTAGGTTCAACACTGCTAAGTTGTTTTCTATTCCCTATGAGGGCAGTCATTAGAATTTTGAATACTTTAGCTTCTAAGTAAGGTCCAAAACCGCGATCTAGTACAAATATATCTCCTGCCTGCATTAGAGTACAAAGACCATTGGGATCGTCCATGATTTGTCGAAGTATAGCTGCATCATTGAGGTTGGCTAGAAACGGACCTAACATATCGACAATATAACCAGTCGTCGTGCAAATAGTAAAGGGTTTGCAGAGTGGAGCTTTTTTGGCCTGAAAATGATTTTCTCCGATAGTCGTTGTTGTTACTCTTTTCATGTCGGCAATATGTTCCATCGCATACCAAACTTATGCGATAAAATATCATTTTCAAAAGCATCTATGACAATATTCAGATATTAGTTGACGTGCTTCCAGCTCAAATATCGAACACAATAATCTATTAGATCCACCAGTCCGTAACTTAGTAAAAAATATTATCAATGCTTGCATTACTGTGCGTTTAGAGTTATTACGCATTGATGTAACCTCTTTTGTCAAATCATTGATGTTTTCCCAACTCAGACCAGTCAAAACATGAATTTGTTCCTCTGAAATTGATTGGTCTTTTATTCTATTGAATAAATTAGAATCAATTTTTATTGACATTTACTTGATAATGTTAGTTATCTCGGTTGTACTAACTTCAGACGTGTTTGAATGAATGGACAAGTACGTTAAATCACTTTCATAAAAGCGGTATTTTACAATATGAGACTGACAACACCGATTTCCTACCGGAACGTATGTACATCTTTTGACAAAGGCTTGTATTCTAGCCTTTTCGGGAATAAGTTGTAAATTAATTTTACCTTTACAAACACAGCAATAACTACCTAGTTGGTTACTAAGTTCTGTTACTGTAATAATCCTTATCTACATAAAATAGACTAACGAAAGTTAAATAAATTATATATTAAAATGAAGTACACACAATCAGGATTTACATTTGTCAATTTCATTCAAAATGGCCTCCTTGGGCCTGAATACAGGCCTTCAGACGACGAGGCCAGTCATCAATAGCGGCACGCACGGTTGTCATATCTAATTCCGTCACTGTCTTGACTATGGCCCGCTCGAGGGAGTCAAGATTTGTGTGGGGTTTAGCACAGGCTTTCTCCTCAATAACCTGCCATATAGCATAATCCAGTGGGTTGAGGTCCGGGCTGGAGGAGGCCAGTCTTCGTGGGCAATGAAGTCAATTTTGTTGCTTCGAAACCAGGCTTGAGTTGTTTTTGCCTTATGTGCAGGGGCTGAGTCTTGTTGAAAGACCCAGGGCTGGTTTTGAAATAGAGAGTGGCTTAAAGGCTTCACTATTGGTTCCAGAACGGTTTCCTGGTAAACTTTAGCCCCAGTTTTGACACCTTTTTCACAGAAATGGACCTGTGTTAACCCTGAGTTTAGCGATTCGAAGGGCTATATCGGTCACTTTGGTTCTGCTGCGGATGGCCTCATTTCTGATGTGATCACGCAGAGAAACTCCCAGCATAGCCCTCTCCATTGCTCTTTGGGTGACTTTGAGCCTTCTTATGAGGCCCATAGTAAGCGACCACGTTTCAGTACCATATGTCATAACTGGCAACACACACTAGGGTGTCCCTTATATACGTGAATTTTTTTTTTCGGATATCGAAATGCATACCCCGTAATTCTTTTTAAACTACCCAGATCTACTCAAATACAAAATTTTATCTTCCTATATCAACATTAACCCGTGCCGACAAGGCCGTAAAGATTTTGAAAATAGCTGCCTTTGACCCTTTTCGATATTCAACTAAACAAAATGAAATATTTATATTTTATAAAAATAATAATAAAAATTTAGTAAGGAAATAGGTATTTATTTATTAAAAGAACATAAAATTACAGATTAGCAAGGATATTTTCTTTTAAGGGTCTCTTTGTTACAGTCTGGATAAAGATTTCTGTGCTCTTGTACACAGCGTAGTAAAAATTGTTTTTGTTCTTCCTTTGCAGTAATTAAACCATGAAAATCTTGCATAAGTTTTACAGCTCTTTCAGCTGTATCATTCACTGCCCTTAAAGAAATGGCGTGCTTGCTATGAAACTCGGCCACTATGGCATCGAAGGCAAACCGCGTGCACTCATTTTAAACAGTCTGCACGGCAGGTCGCAGGTGGTTGTGAGTGGCTGAGGCAGCGTAATGTCCGAGCCATTATCAATCACAATGGGAGTTGCGCAGGGATCATCGCTATCTAACATCCTTTTCTCGCTGCTTCTTAACGACCTTCCCGATGCGATCACGGCGGGTGACATATACATGTATGCCGATGATGTTGCCGCCGTTGTGTGCGCTCCAGATGTTGACAACCTCGAGGTATGTCTTAATGAAGTGGCGATTCAGTTGGTAAAATATTTTAAAAGCAACGGGCTGGTCCTAAACTTAAAAAAGACCAATTTCCTCAATTTCCATTTGGGGGCCGAACTCCAAGAAACCTAACGGTTCTTGTGGAAGGCATCAAAATTACACAAGTCCAAAATATCACCTTCTTGGGATTCGAGTTGGACAGCGGGCTTCAATGGGGAGCACAAATACGTAAAGTGTGCAATAAGCTAGGGAGCGCCTGTTTTGCACTGCGTCGCCTAGCAAGAGTAATGCCTAGAGAAGTGGTGCGTTCGTGTTATTTTGCCACCGTGCACTCGCTCCTACAATACGGCGCAGAGCTGTGGGGCCGCGCTGCCGACTGGGAGCGCGTCTTCCGAATGCAGAAGAGGGCCGTCCGAGCAATTGTACTAGTGGATCAGGGTACTTCCGCGAGACCATATTTTAAAGTCCTTCGAATAATGACGTTACCGTCCGTGGTAATCTATCAGGTGGCCTTATATGTGAGGGGCCATCTCGACGAATACGTGAGGCGAGCAGACGGTCACTGTCGTAACCTACGGAATGGCCACAGAATCGTAGGCGTAAAACACAAACTTGCAAAGTCAGCCAAACTCACACACGTGATGGGCCCGATGGTGTACAACCGACTGCCGGCGCAAATTACAGGTGCCTCGTCACTGACTGGCTTCAAATCGCAGCTCAAACGGTGGCTTATCGAGCACACTTTCTACAGTGTTAACGAATTTATTGAGTACAAAGGTGGTACCTAGTTACTTATTACTATTAAATTATGTATATATATATATATATATATATTTTTTATTGTTGTATACAAACTTCTTTATAATATGATTAGAATTTACATGTAATACGAATTATTATGAATAAAATGAATATGAATATGAAAAAACCTTTCTTTTTGCCTGTAAATAGGCAACATCTTCTTCCCACGTAGAAACAGGTTTCTCCAAGAAGTTATCATCAATTTTTAAACGACAAAATAATTATCTGCTCTTGATAGACACAAAATCACTCAATGATTTTCCTGTAACAATAGACAAGACAGTATTATTATCAGTTTATTAAAACAATTTAAGACATAGTAAAGTAAGCTTAGCGTTTGATCCTTTTACATGTTTTTTTTTTTAATTAATGATTAATAGCTAATTTTAACATAAAATTAAGTATTCCCACTTACCATGCAAATAATCAGACATATCTTCCTTCGATGGAATGTATCTCTTCCCAGAATCATACAAACTCTCTCTTTGTAAGTTCTCTACGATACTTCTCTTGGTTGCTTCATCAACTTCATCATCAAAGAGTGACAAAACAGTAATTTCTTCTGACAAGTACCAGCAGGGCTAGTATGATCGCTTATATGTCGGACATATAGCATTCGTCCCGTACTGTCAAGTATGTAAGTGCGAGAGGGACGAATGCTATATGTCCGACATATAAGCGATCATACTAGCCCCACATATGTCGACTAAACTTTTTCAAAGCTGCTTGGGAGATCTCTTTGTTAATAGTTTCGTATTCCTTAAGCCTTTTTAAAAAGGACAAATCTTGATTTAGTGCCTTCACCGCCAGACTACATCCCAGCCATGATTTCACATATACAACTGCAATGAATAAACAAATGTCAAAAACAAGTAAGGACATGATGTTTAAGGACTCTATTGTACAGCATCGGTGACTTAATTTGTTTAATATCAATTGGCAATTTGTTGTACAGCTGTGCTCCCTCATAGAGAATATTACGTTTACCGTAGTTTGTGCGCGGTGACCGAAGACACAGATTATGCGCGCGTCTAGTAAGTCTAGTTTGTATGTCGCCCTTTTTAGTAAATGATATTTCTGTTTGTATTTGTTTATTTAATATTTTCCTTATAAGTGTACAAGTTTTGTAGTGGTATAATTGGGTTAGTGTCATTATGCCGGTTTCTTTATAAATTTTTTGCGATGGGGTTAGATAATTATAATGAAATAAGAGTTTTATAATTTTATTTTGTGTAATTTGGATAGTTTTAAGGATAGTTTTACCTGCCGAGCCCCATAAAAAGATAATAAGTAAAAATTTTAGGGGGTATTTTTTTAATTTTTATTTTTGTTTATTTTTTTGTATTTTGTTTTTTTTTTTTTATAATTTTATTTTTCTTTTTTTTTTTTATTTTAAAATTTTCTAGCGATGTCACGGACTTGAAATTGTAATATTTAGATAATATATGACCTTCTGCTCCCGCAGTTTGAAAAACTAAGCGAAAAAACCACTAATAATTAAAATATAGCCGTTTAAAAATTCATCAATTTTCACTCGGAGCCTTGTATGTGTGAGTGAGTTTTATACTATCCGTGTAAAGAAAATGGCCGCGGCGAATGACAGGTCGTTGCCAAAAACCTTCAATAGATGGCGCAGATGTCAATTCCAAGCATCCAGGTTTCAACGTTAGATACAACTATAAGTAGTACTTATTAGCTTTATAGGTGGCGACACTGTTCGAAACACTTATTTTCTGAAGAAAGAGACGGCAGTATTTTTTATCGTGCTACGCTGTTCATTTTTGTAGTGACGTAACAGCCATGTCATTTGTTTTTTGATAGAACGAATTTCAAACTGCAAATAAATGTGAAACGAAGTTGGATACTTCATTGAGATTGCATTCTTAGGCGTAGGAAGGAACGGTCGGCCTCATAAGGGGCTGAACACCTTTGTACCTTGTCACTTTAACGTCATGTTTAAATTGTCATACTAAATGTCTAACGGCTGAAAGCGACAAAGTCCCAAATTGTCCAACTGCTTAATGAGACCACCTGTACTACTTACATACGTAACTCACGCTCTATTCACTCACGCCTATATGCCCAAAAGGGGTAGGTAGAGCCCATGAAATAATATTTTTCAGAGCCACTTTTGGCTATTACAGATTTATTGGACGAAGAAAATGTGATATTGCAGTGACAGGTGGCTAGCCTATCGCCCATGATTGGAGTATGTGGATAATTATTGTTTTAATAGTGAAATATAAAAAAAAATATGTATACTTATCAGGCACTCGCGATACAAAAACTTCGACGAAAATAATTAATGTTCGCATCAAAGTAAAGCAGCGTCATAGTTGTCATACAGTTTATTAGTATTATGTTGTTACCTTTTATTTGCCTTTTGGACGATTAAGAAAAAAACATAAATTTCCGAATTTTTACGTTAAAACATCTTTTATATTGTAATTTACTATTTGTTGTGATATTTTGATGGTTTATTATCCATAGAATGGCACCATATTATACATTGTAACCAGGGATGTAACAGATGTGGTTTTATCGGAACCGAAAGCGGAATCGGATGTTTGTAATTTTGTTTATCGGAACCAGAAACGGAAGCGGATGTTTTAAATTTAGTTTATCGGAACCAGAAACGGAAGCGGATGTTTAAAATTTAGTTTATCGGAACCAGAAACGGAAGCGGAACCCGAAGTGGAGCTCGAGTGATACGGTGATAGATGGACGAGATGTTAAGGGTAGGTCTAACTAAGCTAAGTCTCTTCATAATTAAAATTCCAAATATGAATCAGCATTTATTATTGCAGTAAAACAACTTAAAAAACTTACTTTCTTTTCTAGATGTTAAGCTAAAAAAAAATGTTACCTAATTAGTAGGTATATTATTAATTATAATATAATAAGTATCACCTAGAACTTTTAGGTGTTAAATTAAAAATACAACAATTATAATGGTATTGAATTACCGAAATACACTGTCAGCGCTCAAAATCAGTTCTATGTTGATGCTCAAAATCATGTGGCGTTTTGTTTTGTGTTGTTTAGTTTATTACGTCAAAAAATGTAGATAGTGAGTATTTGTGAGGTATCGGTAATTTAATATCGTTGGTTTAATGAAAAAATACTTGTTTTGAATTTAATCGTGAACTAACTAATTTATAGTTCTATGTCAAATTAATAATACATAATTAAAGTACTTAAATCAAATGGAGTGATTCTAGAAGAAGTAAATTGTATTTAATAAACAAAAGCTTAGCAGCTTTGTCTCCCTGCAGTCTGTTTCTGAGTGGGTCGTAGATAAGGCCTGCACCACTGAAAAGTTGTTCACTCGCTACGGAACCTGGTGGGCACGACAAATATTGGCGCGCAATTGAATGTAGCGATTGATATTTAGTATTAGTTTTCCACCATAACAGTGGGTCCTCACTAACAGGAATGCGTTTTTCTCGATTGTACTCGTTAATTAACGCTTTAAGTATCATAAATTTGTCCAACACTGTATTATCATTGGATGTGTTATTATCCTCGTCATCATCACTACTCATCAATATATTTGATAAAACTGATTGGACATTGCTAGATTGACCAGCCGCTGGTGATGCCAACCTCTGCCGTTTTTCTGCGGGAACACCAGTATTTTCACTTTCAGCTTCATTAGCTTGTTTATTTCCATATTTTCCATCATCAAGTAAAGCCATTATTTCTGATTCAACCTTTTCCTTAATCACTTCGTTGAAAAATTTAGTTTTGTATCGTGGATCCAGATATGTTGATATGGCAAACAAATTGTTGAAATTCAGATCTCCAAATCTAGAATTCAATTGGTCAATTGCACATTTTATTACAGTTTTAAATCTTTGAGTTGTATCTTGTTTATTGTCTTCTATTTGTAATGTATGCTTGAGTGTATGTATTAAAGGGATCACTGATGATATGCTAGTGTTACTGTCACTCATATTTCGGGTAATCTCTTCAAAAGGATGTAGTATGGCTACTAGTTTTTTGAGGTGCAACCATTCTTCAGGCGATATTTGTGGAATAGTGTGTTTACTTGCGTACAGGCAGATTGAATCCTGTATTTTTATCAATCGTTCCACCATATAAAATGCACTATTCCACCTGTAAAAAAGGTTTTTTATATTTATAAACATCCCATAAATATTCACTTAACCATTTCTAAAAGAGTATTATTCTACTTGATAAATCTACTATTCCTAAATTTAATTATCACAAATCAAATACAATGAAACTTTTATTGAGCTACCTACTTAATCATCCTGACTATTAATTTCTTTGCATATCACTAAAACTAAACTAGTTGACTGTCCGGCTAGACATTGAGATTTCAGGTTATAAACCGGAAAAAACCGGATTTATTATAATTTATAACAATGCGGATGAATACATATGAATGTATTCATCCGCATTGAAATTATTATTTAGAATTTTTGACTTACCGTGTACTACACTCCTGCACCACACCTAACACGTCTTGGTTAAGTTGCTCCTTTTGTATTTTATGTAGTTCACTTTGAGCTATTTGGGAATGGTTAAAGTGCGTGGCGATTTTTTTGCATTTCGTTAGTACCTCTTTAATTTCTGTATCGCAATCTAATGTATTTCGCACACATAGTTGTAATTGATGAACGGTGCAACTAGCATCAGGTATATGAGCAAGTTTCATTGCTCGTACAACATTCGAGCCAGAATCGCGAATAAAGCAGTGGATTTTCTCATACGTAATCTTCCACTCAGTTAACATATCGTTAATTTTTTTTTCTATCTCTTCTCCTGTATGTCTCCCTTGGAAAGTATGGCATTTTAAGATAATTTTAAGTCTGTCGAACTCCTCGTTTATTGCATGGGCAGTTATGCTTAATAAAGAAACATTCGAACTTGGATCGCTCCAAATATCTGTGGTAAATGAGATTTTCTCAAATTGGTTTAGCAAATCATTAATTTTTTTTGCTAACCTTTCATACAGCTCACCACAAATATAGTCCGTAAAAAACTGTCTTCCCCTTAATTGGTAGTTCGGGGCTACGAACTGCATGAGCCTTCTAAATCCAATACCCTCAACGAAATTAAAGGGTAGATCTTGCAAAGCAATCATTTCCGATATCAATCTGTCTATTTCCATAGATTTGGGATTGTTATTGCACCATTTTTGATTTTTTAGCAAAGTCTCTTTAAGTGTCATTTGTTTTTTCGCCTCTTGAAGCGGCGTGGCTGTGGATGTCGAAGGCTGGGTATTTATCTTTTCAACTTCTGATTGATTAAATTGATCATATTTTTCAACATGCATAGACTTCAAATGACTTTTTAATGATGTAGTCGTTTTCCCCTTTCTGGAATAAACCTTCTGACACAGCTTACACTTAGCGGTCTCCGCACTCACTTCATCAAAATAGTTCCAAATGGAACTGGATTTTGGTTTCATTGTTCTTTTTTTGCTCACTAGTATTCACCACACAGCACACACACAGTCAATAGTCAGTTGTTCACAGTGTACTTGGCAGACTTTACACCACCAACACATACAAATATAAATTTTTAATATAATAACACTGATTAAACAAATTAAACAAAACACCTTCAATTTGTGCAGCACGTGGCAAGCGGGGACATGAGCAAATGACAGGCATAAACCTGTTTGTTTTTGATGTACGCCGCTACGCCGCTCATTTCCCCCCGCTGCGTTGCTATGACTTCCGATATAACTTCTGTTTTGAATATAACGGAACCGGAACCGAAGCGGATGTTGAAAACCAATCGGAAGTTCCGACTTAACGGAACCGGAACCGGAGCTCTGTAACATCCCTGATTGTAACACGTGTCAAATACTCGCTTTTTCTGAACGAATGTATGTCACTGCTTTACTTTGATGCGAACATTTTTTCCGAAGTTTTTGGATGGTGAGTGTCTAATGAGTAGAAGATACCTAAGCTTGTATTTCCGTATAAACAGCTCTCACTACAAATCTGAATAAATTAATGAAGTGACTGTATATTTTTATAAATTCACCACTGTTTTACACTATTCTTCTTCTTCTGTATAAGGACCGCCTAGAGCGGTGTAAGCCTCCTCCAAAACTTTTCAGATTTCTCTGTTTTTTGCTGGTCTAGTCCAGCAACATCCAGCTACCTTCTTAATGTCATCACTCCATCGTGAGTGTGTTCTTCCCTTCGAGTGTGCTCCATGGGTTACCAGTTTGTTACGATTTTATCTACCTTTCATCTGTCACTCTTTGCGTGTGCCCCGCCCATCTCCATTTGAGTCGGAGTGCCTGCCTGGCCACATTTGTGGTTCTGGTTAATTTTCTTTTTTTTTTTACCGACTTCAAGTTACTCCATAACTCCGTCATTTCTTAACCGATTTTGAAAATTCTTTTTTTTATTGTAAGTACATATATATATATCCAAGTTGGTCCCATGTTTGTCAAAACGTAGTTCTGATGATGGGATCCATGAGGAATTGAGGGAACTCCTCAAATCCTAAGGGCAAATATATAGTGATTTTTGTGTTTTTATCATCAAATCGAGCATTTTCATACAAAAATCTGACATTTGATGAAGTGGAACTGCTGATGATGATCAGAACAGAAGTCTTCAACGACGAAAAGTTCAAGTTTGGCGATTTGTCCTTAAAGCTGTGTTTGTTAAGCAAGTTCTATTTTCAATATTAATTTTTGTCATGCTCGATTTCTGATGATGGGATCCACGAGGAATTGAGGGAACTCCTCAAATCTTAAAGGCAAACATATAGTGATTTTTTTGTTTTTATCTACAAATCGAGCATTATCATACAAAAATGTGACATTTGATGAAGTGGAACTGCTAATGATGATCAGAACAGAACTCTTCAACGACGAAAAGTTCACGTTTGGCGATTTGTCCTTCTAGCTGTGTTTGTTAAGCAAGTTCTATTTTCACGATTAATTTTTATCATGCTCGAGTTCTGATGATTGGATCCATTAGGAATCGAGGGAACTCCTCAAATGTGAAAGACAGACAAATAGTGATTTTAGTATTTTCATGAACTCATCAAGCATTTTCATTCAAAAAAGTGACATTTGATGAAGTGGAACTGCTGATGATGATCAGAACGGAACTCTTCAACGACGCGTAGTTCACGTTTGGCGATTTGTTCTCTTCGTTTTGCTTGTCAAGCAAGCTAGTTTTTCAAGACACATTTTTGTCAAGCTTGAATTCTGATGGAGGATTCTATGAGGAATTGAGGGTACTTAGTCTTCTACCGTTATAAACATAATTATAGCCATTTTTTTATTTTATTGTATGGAATCTAAGAGTGCACCATATAAGTATAATAATCCCTGACCGGCCTCACCCACTGCAGTCGGTTTTTTTTTCTTAAAAATTATTTTGTTTTTGACTATGTCTTTCAGTTTCCGTCCCAGATAGCTTCTCTCTATTCCTCTCTGACATTTCTTCCGTTTGTTCTGTACTTTTTTTAGTTAGGGCCAGGTTTGGCATGCATACGTGAGACATTGAAGTAGGCAGATGTTCATGGCTTTTGTTTATAGTTTGGTATGCATTTTGCTTTAAAAAAATCTTTCATGTTATCAAAAAATCATTTCATTACTCCATATGCGTTTTATTCTTCTATCAACTTATTTTTCAGTGCATGATTTGAAAGAAATTGTATGGCCTAAATGTAGTCCTCGACATACTCAAGTGGTGTAGAATCCAACAAGATATGCTTAGGCTGTCTGTTGGTAGTAACTTTGGTTTTGTCTTCATTTACATGTAGGTAGTTCTACCTACTTTTTTGCTTGTGACTGTAGCATCTTTTCTAATTCTTTGGGGTCTTCAGACAGTAGCACAAGATCCCATTGCAAGGTTCAAAAAACAAATTTCTAAGACAGCTATAAACAATTTTGTGGGTCCCCTTCTCTTACCCCTTTTTCAATATTGAATGCTGGTCCAACATCTTCCATTTTTATACTGGCTGTGCTTTTTCTGTATATTTCTTTTATTACGAGTATGTCTAAATAATGCTTGTTATATCCTTGTGCTGATAGTGCTTCCCATATTGATTCATGAAATATAGTGTCGAATGCTTTGTAGTCGATAAAGCTGATGTAAAGTTTTGTTTTGTAATATGTGTAATAATGTGTTGGTTCTTTCCTTTTTTTGTGGGATACCTTAGAGCTTATAGTTATGTTTTTTTCTATTTCATTATACTGGGCTTGAACTGACTGGTTTCTGTTATGTTAATATTTCGTAAGTTGGTTTTATACTTTCCATAGTCTATGTATTTATTTAAGTTTGGTTTTTTGTATCTTGTTCTAACATATATCTAAAATTAATAATAATGAAAGAAACTTAGAACTAAATATAAATAAATAAAATTATAACTAAACTACACTCTAAAACATGTCCCCCAAGTCTGTTCCCCGTGGAACTGTGCCCATAAGGCTGGCTGTATTCCCCCGTTGAATGGCGTTCCCTTTTGTTTGTCCGAGGAATGAGCCAGCCTTAGGGTCATGTGTGATTTCGATTAGTCTTTTTCATCGGGCCTCTTGCCGTCGTCGCGTCCCAAACCGGGTGGTTCTTGATTTATTTGGCAAATTTCAAGTTGAATGTAGCTCGTACTAGCCGGTAATCACTGAGTAAAAAACTGCCTCAAACACTAAGGCAGTTTTTCACATGTACATTTTCAACCGTCTCAGGACAGTTAGTTACTATGAAATCAATTTCATTTTTAGTGCCACTATCTGGTGTTTTCCAATTCCATCTCAGCTTGTGCGGTTTTTTGTACATTTTTTTTGTGATTTTTAATTTGTGGTACCTACAGAAATTGATAAATATTTTATTTCTTTTGCCATATCCATATAATTTCACAGGAAAATATTTTCATAACCTTTTGGCTCTCCTGTTTTTGCATTCGTGTCTCTGAGTAATATCATTCTAGTAGATTTTCTTCATATTTTTTTTGTGAGAATCATATGCTTCGCTACCGTACATTAGTGTTGGCACCAACACTCTTGTATGCACAGCCAGCCGCGGCTATTCTGACACTTTCTGGCTGCTCATAAAGGCGTGAAATACCCCACTCACTCGATTCCCAGCTATAACTCTCCTTTCAATATCTTTCTCATGCTTACGGTCTCTCCTGAACAAAGTCCCCAAGTACACAAACTCATCCAGTTGCTCCAACCTCACTCCATCTACCGCAATTTCACAAACTGTCATACACTCATCTCTTTCAAATACCATCACTTTCGACTTGCTTACATTCATTTTCATTCCTTTTCTCGCAAACAATCCGTGCATGCTAGTTACCATCTTCTGTAGCTTCTCAGCCGACGACGCAAATAAAACCTGGTCATCGGCGTAGAGTAGACATTTGATAAGCAACCCATTCACTTCCAACCCACATTCATCGTCTTTCAAATCTTGCAAACAACTGTCCAGAAAATAAATATATAATTAAACAGCCACGGTGACTCTACACATCCCTGTCTAACACCCTTTTCGATGCTAAACCATTCAGTGTAGGACCCGTTTACTCTTGACGCAAGCAGTGGAATCCTCGTAGAGAGATTCCAGAGCTTGAACGAGATGGTCGCTCACTCTATACCCGGACAGTACCGAACCGAAAGTTCATTCCTCACCACTCTGTCATAGGTTTCTTTCTATGATCTGAGGTCATAGGACTTCTTTCAACATGTGCAAGTACTTGTTTTAGAACAACCTTATAATATTATCGCATCAATTTTATGTTTTTTTAATTCAAAGGGGGAATTATTGGCGCGAAAAACTTTAGTACGAAAGATTTTTGAAATATAACCACTTTTTCCGCCATTTGAACCTTTTATTTTTATTCGACAGATGAATTATTTATGAGAAAAATCTAAGAAATTTTTTTTTTTTTAAACATGCCATAGACACTTTTGAGATGGAATCAAACGTGAATCAGCTATTAAAAAAACCGGCCAAGTGCGAGTCGGACTCCCGCACGAAGGGTGCCGTACCAACACATCCTAATGTACATTTAAAACCAGTATACAATACATTTAATCAAAAAAGGTCGTATCTTCAAAGGAAACTTACGGCACTAAGGCCCTTTTGTTTGGGAAAGACAGTTTTTCAGCAATAACTCAAAAACCGTTAAACCTCTCTTGGTCAAACCAATTTTCGTTGAAAGTATTTATTAATTTACACAATTTGATTTTTTCAGAATTTTAACGTTCATAGTTTGGATATTAAAGGGGGGACCACACTTTTTACCACTTTGACAGCTAATATCGTAATATCTCGCCAACGACTGATCTATGTCATTTTTGAAGGCCTAGCCATAGATACCCCACACGCCTATGTGCATTTAAAAAAAATTGACCGCCCCTGTACATGTATGTATGGGGTGGCCCCCCAGTATAGTATTTTTTCAAAATTTCACATCTTATTTCTATAGCGGTTCATAGCATACACCTTTCTACCAAATTTCATAATTGTAGTGCTCATAGTCTTCACGTAATTCGGCTGTGACATACGGACGGATAGACAGACAGACATGACGAATCCATAAGGGTTCCGTTTTTTGCCATTT
This sequence comes from Notocelia uddmanniana, assembly GCA_905163555.1. Lineage (NCBI taxonomy): Eukaryota > Metazoa > Arthropoda > Insecta > Lepidoptera > Tortricidae > Notocelia > Notocelia uddmanniana. The sequence goes on along the minus strand of LR991063.1, from coordinate 14,228,447 downwards.
ACTACGGAACCCTAAAAAAAAATGGGCCCTTCAAATGAAGATGGTGGCAAACGCACACACGGCTCAAGGTCGGGAACATGGATTTTTTTCATGACTACCAATCTACCAACGCTACCAATATAATTCAAAACTTTGTCATCTCCACCTTTTACGAGGAAATGTATGGAGGCGAATCCTCTCGGATTGGATTACTACACGAGAAAACCAAAAAGATTATTTACCAGCCTCCATAACAGATAAGACATACGAAAGAATTGTTGCTCAAAATGGCACGGGGAACTTTGTTCACTCAGCCAACTAACTGCCCGCATGGAAATTAAAAACGAATTCACGAGCACCTTGGCTTGGTTGGTAGAGACCCTGCCTACGAAGCCGGAGGTCCCGGAACTCCCGGGTTCGAATCTCTGTCAAGGCATTATTTGTGCATTTATCAAGAATATTGTTCCTGAGTCTTGGATGTTTCTTATACGTAAGTATTTATCTAATTAAGTATGTCGTACCTATTTCGTCGTTTAGTACCCATAGTACACAAAAACTTTGTTTAGTTTAGGACTAGGTCGATTTTTGTAAGATTGTTCCCCCTTATTTTTTATTTTTGATATGTAATAACTCTCATCATGACAATCGAATACTTCGAGCGTTCGTGGCCCAGCGGCGCCCGCGTACCGCGTGCAGTATGCGAGGTTAAGCAATGTCGGGCGAGGTCAGTCCTTGGATGGGTGACCGCTTTGAGTGGTTACTAACTGAGCGCTCCCGTGCTTTGGAAGGCACGTTAAGCTGTTGATCCCGGTCGCTGTGTATGATAGCAGTTGTTAAGCTAAGTTAGAGGCCTCCGGGCGGCTTGAGAACTTCTAACAGTCAAGTTGCCCACTCACTTGACTAGCCTAATCCCAATAAGGTCTAGTTTCCCCCTCGGGTTGGAAGGTCAGATGGCAGTCGCGTCCGTAAAAATTAGTGCCTACGCCAACTCTTGGGATTAGGTAGCGGACCCCAGGCGTCCTTCAGGATGCAACTGTACTGGGAATAACGCTAGGAGGATGATGATGATGTCAATCGAATACTTGGCGACCATTTTGGCCTAGTTGGGTAGAATCCTGCCTACGAAGCCGGTGGTGACGGGTTCGAATCCCGTTCTGTGCATTATTTGGATGATGAAAACGATATAATCAATATGTTTTCCTGAGCCTTGGATATTTAAATATATTTATTATGTATTATATTCATGTATCAGATGTTTTTTAAATACATTATTTATTTGATAAATCCAACAAACATAATTAAATATTGATCGTAAGATACGAAATTATAATACTAATAAAACATTACAAATAAAAACACAACCTAAAAATACTACCTATACCTAATGGCTAAGTGTATTACAAAAACTGGCCAATTCGAGTCGGACTCGCGCACGAAGGGTTCCATTCCATTATCTATAAAAACGGCAAAAAAAAAATTCGTAGCGTTTCATACGTCTTTTACTAAGAATTACGATAACTCAAATGTCCCCTATAGTTTTCGTTGAAAGTCTTTAATAAGCTTTACTTTCCCGATTTTTTTCATATTTTTGGAATCAGTTCAAAAGTTAGAGGGGGGGGGGACATTTTTTTTCTTTTGGAGTGATTATTTCCGTAATCATTCACTTTATCAAAAAAAAATGAAGTCCTTATTAATTTTGAAAGACCTATCCAACAACACCCCACACCATAGGGTAGAAGCAAAAAAAAAATTCATCGCCACTCAAATAGGGGAGGTACGACGATACGACGTTGTCAGTTTTATGGATTTAAATATCCATACCAAATTGCTTTCTAGCACTAACTATCACAAAGCAAAGCCTCGGACAGACAGACGGACAAACAGATATACAGACAGACATGGCGAAACTATAAGGGTGCCTATAGTTGACTACGGAACCCTAAAAATGTGTAGCAGGTATTTTCTAAATATTTCATTCAGTGTCATCTTCATCATCATTAAGCATGCATTTTGGTAATATTTCAATAAATATTTAACGACACTTCACTCGGCACAGAAATCGACCTAGTCCCAAAATAAGTAGGTAAATCTTGTGCTATGGGTATTATAATAGACGTCGGTATATCTACATATTATACATGCAGAACCAACATGGCAACGTCGCGTCATATGTACCTAGTGCAAGCTGGCAGCGACGCACGAATTCATTCAATAATTTTGGATGGTATAATATGCAACACCCGTCTCAACCCATTATTGGACTTCGAATCTTAAAAGTTGACGCTTCTCGAGAAGAGTCCCATTCTGTCAACGATCTATTTATCTCTTTCTAGGTCAGGCATTTTGAAGAAGTTTCATATCAATTTTTAAGACTGGCCACTAGTAAATTAAAAACAACGAACAAGATTGCTATTCACAATGCTTACCACAATCGCTACAAGCGAACTGGTGTTATATTTTACGTTTCTAGCTATTATTGTTAAGAATGTTGGGATCAAATAGTTTCAGGGTTGAGTTCACGGGCGAATACAAAACGTTTTGTGAACCAATAGTATATTTTACCTTACAATACATGCATGTGCATGTAGTGGCTTTGTACGGATATTTATTTCTTTGCTTTGATTTGTCTGCTGAAGTTGGATAAAATGTTTGTACACTATTTATTAATTGTATGACTCAAAACGCCATACTTCGTACACTTACTCGTATCTATACAGATATACGAGTACTTGTCTATATTTCAGTAGTAGAGCATGTAGAGGATTTTTAAAGATCATAAACATATGTTTTGTATCTTACTCGATTGTACTATACAAGAAATTGAATGCATAAAAAATATTAAAAAAAAACTCATAGCGATAAATTAGATTCAATTTTTGTTACAAATTTGCCTAAGTCAAGTCATAAGAATTTACATCCCCACCATATCAGCCCTAGGACGTCCACTGCTGGACATAGGCCTCCCCCAATTTCATGGGGGGTAAATGCCATAATCGCCACGCTTGGCATGCGGGTTGGCGATCGCAGTATCTCCACCGCACTCTAGGAATGCTGCTGCCCATTCCCCGGTGGTCTTGGTCGTAGTTTTAGGACATACCCGGGTCCATCACTGTCTCAAAATAATATAAAAAATCGAAATCTTTAAAGCATTACCATGTAAGAATAGCGAGGTAATACTTCCTGTAAGTTCCTATAACTGGCTTTCTATTTTATTTGTAATATCACAGCTGTTGGATCTCCAAATAAAATAAATAAATAAATAATGCTGCCATTGTCTTTGTTACGATGACGCGGGGCTTAGTTTTAATAGTTTCTATTTTGTACTATTATTTCATATTTTATAAAATTAAGGTTTCTAAACGTAATTGATATTGTTTACGTGAAATAAATTAACTATAGCATTAAATACACCTATCACAAAAATAATAAAAGCAATTCGAAGAAAAATAAAAACACAAAAAGATGATGGTTCCCAAGGATCGAACGCGAGTATGACTCTAGCGTTACACTGAGATAAAAGTGGAAGAGAGTTCCACAAGACCACCGTATGTCATCTCACAGGTTCGAAAACATCGTTCTATTTATTCCGGTTTTTTTACATATGTCGTAGTTCTCTTGTTTCGCACTAGAAGCTACTTCCTTGATTTATTATTGCGCCCTCTATTTTCAACTTTGTATAATGTTTGACAGTAAGTGACTTTCCCACTGACATTAGGTACGCATGTGTGCGTGAATGCAAGAAATTGCAATATTTTGCATTCGTTCACAATACACGTTTAAAATAAACACTGTTTAGTGCAGATAGATTGCGATTCATACGTAGGATTTTTTGCTTCTTCCGCAGTTTGAAAATCATCAAATGTAATATAGTGATTTTGCGTAAAATTATGAAAAACCACCAAATGGTCTCAGTGCCGCCATCTCTTAGCAGAACTTCGGCAGGAATCCGTGACGTTCCGCCTTAAGCCGTAAATGGGTGATAGACCAAGTTATAACATTTCTTAGAAAAATACAAAAAATAATCTATCTCATGTTTTAAAAAAATTATGGTCACTTTAAAAATTTACTAAAAAAATCAATCCCTGTAATGGTTCTTTAACTCCAATTGCTACAAATCCCATAATTTATCAATTTTTTTTATTATTATGTAATCTTTAACAATGTTTGTGTAGATTTTTGCCTAAAATTCAAAGCCAACTCCTCCTACTTGGAAGAAAATTAAACTTTTTCAAAACCAAATTATTCAAATTTACTATTTCGCCCAACTTTAACTGACTGTACTGAAAAAAATAAGCTAGTTTGGCAAGTAACATGAAAAATTGGCACATTTAATAAGGATTCAAAAATGGTGTAACACTTGCTAGATTACGTTTTCAATAATTGGTCAAATTTTTTTTTGTAAATAGCCTCGGTTATTACACAAAATGTCCATACTTCCTTAAAATGACTTTAGCTTACCTAAAGCTTTGCTAAACTCCGTTTTAGTTCGATAGAGACGGAGAGAGTCATTTTACGAAGTGTGAGCGAGATAAGAAATCGAAATTTCACGTAATTTAAGAGCAAGATTATGATAGTGACTCAACCTTTTTACTTTAAGTCAGGACCAGTTTTCTCATCTTAGAAAAAAAAAACAAATTATCAGATTTAATTTAATTTTATTACAATAAATGTTCAAACTGCCTTCCTTCGACGGCAATGCACGCACGACATCTTCTTAAAAAAGATCTGGTTATTTTCCGTTATTCTTTCCCGCAGCTCGGCTAAATTCTCTATTGTTTTTGAGTACACTTTCTCTTTTACCGCTCCCCAGTAAAAAAAATCTAGGGGATTTAAATCAGGCGAACGGGGTGGCCGCAAGATTGTCCCACCGCGCCCTATCCACCTGAGCGGGTATTCTTCATCAAGATGTTCTCTTACTAAACGGGCATAATGCGCTGGGCAGCCATCTTGCTGGAACCACATTTCCCTGTAAACGTTCAGTGGCACGTCTTCTAATAAATCTGGTAAAGTATTTTGAAGAAAATCCAAATAAACTGCGCATTAAAGCGGAGATATTCATGAAAATTCATTTTTCTTATTTATTTATTTTCTTGAAAAATAAGAAGAGGAGAATGCTGAAATTTAGTATAACACTTACTAACGTCGTGACCTATCATCAGAAAAAAAATCAAGCGGAAAAGCTATTAAGGCACAAGATGTTCCCTTACCCTGCCATGGCCTTTGTTAAAAACTCATAAACGCTGGAGTTTCAATTTGCAGCCATGGAAAATTGCATAGAATGAAGAACTGGATCATGTAGTAAAAATCATGGCGTTTATTCCGTAACTCTTTGTCCATAATTCCTTCAATATATCACTTTATTTTACGTACAGCCAGTGTCTATTTCACATTTTTAACCGACTTCAAGATTTCAAAAGGAGGTTATCAATTCGTTTGTATGTTTTTTTTTTTTTTTTTTAAATGTTTGTTACTCCATAACTCATCAGTCATTTCTTAACCGATTTGAAATAGTACATTTCGATGCTAGTGCGGAAGTATGTCATTTCTTCACGAGTACCGAGGGATGCCACGAGCCGCAGGCGAGTGGCAACACTCGGGACGAGTGAAGAATGACATTTCCGCACGTGTATTGAACGACGCTTTTTAATACAGTTGCGAAAAAATAAGAAAAACAACAAGTAATATTTATAAAAACAATATCGAATGTTGCCTTTAGAAACTTAAAACATGCTTGCAGTAAGTAAAAACGCCTCTTCTTTGACAGGCGTTTCGGCAGCTATTCCGTTCCACTCAGACAACTTATAAGAACGGTTTTTCAATATTCAATATTAAAAAATAAACGTGTTATAATGTATTCTGTGTATATTAACCATTTTTATTACTCAAAGAGTACATCTGAACGATGATATATGATGAAGAGGTAAGTAATAAAATATGAAATGTGTATATTTTTCGTATTCTGATATTAACAGTAGGTTTTTATGTTGATTACGACGTTTAAAGGAAACTAATATTTAACACCCAGCAATAAGGAGTCATGCATTGGAACAAGCATAAATTTAAAAAAATTGGAAAAGTGAAAAGCACTAGTGCGCGAAAACCAACTTTCCGCACGCTAAACAGCTACGTAAAGTAGCACTTTTTGAGCAACTGTATTAAAAAATTCTTTTTTTGATTGTATGTATATATATCCAAGTTGGTCCCGTTTTTGTCAAAAGGCAGTTCTGATGATGGGATCCATGAGGAATTGAAGGAACTCCTCAAATCTTTAAGGCAAACATATAGTGATTTTTGTGTTTTTATCAACAAGTCAAGCATTTGCATCCAAAAATGTGACATTGGATGAAGTGGAACTGCTGATGATGATCAGAACAGAACTCTTCAACGACAAAAAGTTCACGTTTGGCGATTTGTCCTCCTAGCTGTGTTTGTTAAGCAAGTTCTATTTTCACGATTAATTTTAGTCATGCTCGAGTTCTGATGATGGGATCCATGAGGAATTGAGGGAACTCCTCAAATGTTAAAGGCAAACATATAGTGATTTTTGTGTTTTTATCAACAAATCGAGCATTATCATACAAAAATGTGACATTTGATGAAGTGGAACTGCTGACGATGATCAGAACAGAACTCTTCAACGACGAAAAGTTCACGTTTAGCGATTTGTCCTTCTAGCTGTGTTTGTTAAGCAAGTTCTATTTTCACGATTGATTTTTGTCATGCTCGAGTTCTGATGATGGGATCCATTAGGAATCGAGGAAACTCCTCAAATGTGAAAGGCACACAAATAGTGATTTTAGTATTTTCATGAACTAATCAAGCATTTTCATTCATAAAAGTGACATTTGATGAAGTGGAACTGCTGATGATGATCAGAACGGAACTCTTCAACAACGCGTAGTTCACGTTTGGCGATTTGTTCTCTTCGTTTTGTTTGTCAAGCAAGCAAGGTTTTTCCATGATTTCATGAGGAATTGAGGGTACTTAGTCTTCTACCATTATAAATAAACATACTTATAGCCATTTTTGTATTTTATTGTATGGAATCTAAGAGTGCACCATCTAAGATTAATAATCTTTCACCGGACTCCCCCATTGAAGTCGGTTTTTTTTTCTTAAAAATTATGTTTAGTCGATTCGTACATTAGTTCAGGATAGGGCTGAATTCGAATTTGAATTGTTTCTTCCTTAGCTTTGAAGCGAGTTCTTTGTCCCATGTTTCAGCTAGACAAAAAGGTCTAATACTGTTTCTATTGACAACTTTTTATTTTTTTAAGCAGGCTATTTTCCGGTGAAATCAAATAAGGGTGTAACGTGCAACCGTGTATGATAGCAAGCTGTGACGGTTGTCAGTCACTTGGGTGTGAGAGCGACTTGACGGGCTCGTAAGAGTCGTCCACACTTGATGTCATGCACCGCACTAGCTAGATTAGGTAGAGAATCTCAGGAGGTAGGTACTTTCAGGTTTTCAGCTGTCACCATATAGTGCTACTAGAAGAGGGCGCCACATAGTTTATCACTCAAAACTATGAAAGAGTTTATATAGGAATTACTTACAGGTGAGAGAAATGTAAACAAGTTTAGTGTTCAAACCGAATGGTATGTATAATCAGTACACACATTCTCGGCTTATACAAAGAAATAAAATACCTTAATGTAGGCTTAATGCTAGCATGCAAGTCACAATGTTTTAGGCAGGGCTTTCTACCTAGAGATTTACACTATGTCTCTGACCGAGGACGGATAAGGATTAACTTTTAGTTTAAAAATAAAATATCAGATGAGGCCGGCTTAGCGCCTTAATTTAATCTAACGTGAATTGTGTTTGTGTGAAGCTTGTTATGACTAATAGCACTAGCAAGATATTTCGTAACACTACGTTGACACGTGGCATGTTCAAGAGAACGGAACAAAAGTTACGGATGGATATCACCTTAAAAAATTGCGGCGCCAGCATGCAGACCCTCTGCCTGTCTCTCCTCGGTCCACGAAGCCTCAAGAAGTGACTCCGCGTCGCGGTGACTTTGGTGGGGCATGCAGAGACGTCAGCAAAGTCTCGCGCCACGCCCTTCGACCGCTCAATTGCCTATGTTGGCCCGCCGGTAGCGGCCAGCACAACAATCACTGAAAACCACAAAACATTTAATCCTCGAACTACAACCTCGTGCACGACTTCTCAACGCAAACTCTTTGAACACTACGTAAACGAAATCCTGCTCATCTCACCTGGCAAGAATTCAAGTCTAGGCTTGGTGACGGTCCACACGCGACCACGATGTCCTCACTTCATTTCGTCAAAATGTTAAAGTTAGGCTGCGACAAAAAAACAACAGATTTCGTTAAGATCGGCCTTGTAACCGCAAAAATAACACGATCACTTGATTCACGACAAACTTCGACGCACTCACCTTTTTTTCACTGTGTCGTTGCAGTTATTTTCAACGAGATGCGTTTGGGTCTAAGCACCCATCTCTAAATTATAAAAAATGGCCGAAGCCTTAGCGAGTGCCCTCAGAGATACGTGTGCACTGCTCACGGCATCCTGACAGAGAGTGACAGGCCTCACCGCTCTTACTCCAGATGTCAAAATCAGAACGGATGCGTTCCGCCGCGTTCCACTTCAAGACCATAGAGAGTATGGGCCATTTACCAAAATGCGCTCACCGCATGAAGACAAAAAATTATTCTCCAATTTTACCACGATAACTTTTAACAAACTAATAAACCGTGCAGGCTCAAAATACCTATAATGTACTAGAAAACACATTAATTATACACCGTACCAACATTACAACCGAACGCAGCTTTAGGGCAAACTAGAATTTGACGTTATGTCACTGCTCGCCATACTTCGCCGGTAGATGGCGCTGTGAGTCTCATGCGAGATATCTAGGAATGAAATTAACGCGTAACAAGGGGATAAAAAATAAATAAAACCACATTTTTAATTTCTCGGAAATATCCAAATTTCATATAAATAAATCAATTTCAAAAGTTCCTCATTCTAAAAGAGAGTAAGATACAAGTAAGGCGTCACAGCGTAACAAATCATACAGAAGCACTGTTACTTAGACAAATTTACTGAAGAAAGTGAACTGCTGTTCTTTTTGTGCGCTGTGACTGTCACAATTTCATACTAGTGACGTCATTACTACGATGTAAGCTTTCTTCACATTTTGGTGAATATTTCGAAAACTAATAGCTATAAAAATAATATATTGGGGTTAAGATTTCATACTACTTAAAAATTTGAAATGTTGTCATTCCGGAACACCGACAAAGTCGGAATAGTTCAGTCGGTCGACATGGCAAAAAGTCCACTCAAATGACCTGTAGGGGATTCGCATATAGTCCACTTCTCAAATGCTCCACTTCGTAAATGGTTCACTTCTTAAATGGGCCGAAATGCAAATGGTTCACAATGCAAATGGTTCATTTCGCAACCAAACGCACGGCAAAGTTCCCGATAGAACCACTAATATCTCAACGGTCACCTTTACCTAGTAAACCCATCAAATTTGGGTTCCTTTTGCGAGAGTTCGTTAAGGCGAGTACCCTTTTGGGCTTACTAAAGAGGATCTAGTAGCGAGATGCCTACTATCGGCCTTAGTTGACTTTTTTTAAGTTTTAACACAAAGCATTTCTTGTGAACAATACACTTTATTTCTTATTCGCTCAAAACTACCTTCTAAAAAAACACTGAAAATAACAATATTTAACTAAAACGTAAACTCTACGATGGAAACTTAATAGTTTATAGTCCAATAACAAGAGGAAAACTGTTCTGTTTTTTTAATGCAATCAGTATTAATTGATGTTATTTCACTTCGTAGCAATCTCTTTAAATACTTTTTATGCAATCTGTCAAACTTGATGACTTCTTTCCTTCTTTTTCTCAGTGTATTGGTAACATTGATTGCATTTAATTTTTTATTTTGATATTTTTCCTGCAAACAATGTTGGCTGAAATGGCATTCTGACGTTAAAACGATTATGTCATCCTTCCAAAGCGTTATTTGTTCTGTTCTTTTGATTACAGATAGATGGAGTAATTTTCTATAACTACTGTTTGTCAATGTAATTCTTGAAAACCTCATATCCGGAAACGTTTGAATCAATTTCGACTATCGAAATCGAAGCCTCTCGTATATATGCTGCTGGTAAAAGCGGTAATTTAGTTTTTTTTTATCACACTTGCTCGTAAAGGGTCTAATTTGCAGGCGTATAGAACAGTCACAGCCGACTTACCTTAGTTATGGTTTTTCATAACTCCGTAGGGAGTTATGAGTATGCGTGTGATCTGATTGGTTTAAAAAAATCTAGTTGGCCGCGCTCCAGAAGAATACTGCTATGTGAGTGGTTGAAATATAGAAGGGGAAAATCTAGTTGGCCGCGCTCCACATGAATTCTGCTCTGTGATTGGTTAAGATATTGCAGCTGAAAATCTAGTTGATGCGCGCCGCAAGAATACCGCTCTGTGATTGGTTAAAATATTAAAGCTTAAAATCTAGTAGGCCACGCGCCGCAAGAATACTGCTTTGTGAGGTTGAAACATTGAAGTTTCTGCGCGTGAATCTTTCATTCGCGTTAAGTTGCGGAGCACACCGGTGGCTCGCAGTACCTTGTCGCGCAACTGACGGCGTGCCAGCTTGAGGGCGATGCGGCACGGGCAGCCCACCACCACCTATGTCATACCATGAAACAAAGGCACGGTAGGCACACTGTTGATATCATTATCCGATTGTTCATTTGGTGGCGAGTTATTCTCCAGATCCTGAAACAAAACAATTTGATTGATTTATGGTAGTCATCGACCGAAGAAGATGTTTGATATTTTTAATTTTGCGCACTTACTATATGCTGTTCTTCATCCGCGTTCTCCTCTTAGTCATCAATAGTTGAAACAGAAGCTCATGCTAAATTTTGATCATTTATGAAGGATATTCTTTGTTGTATCAAAGCTTAGTGTCATACACCGCATCTGTACCAGCGCCAGACCGCTTAGATTCTTCCACTTTCTTTTTATCTTTGTTGGATGCCGTCCTCAAGGAATTGTTTTTTTAAACAGCATCGCGGTTTGCTTCATCATCTACTTTATACTTTGTTAATAACTTATCCAGAGCTGCGTTTCTCTTGTCTCTGAAATACAATCTAATTATGAATATTACTTGGGAATAGGCAAGTATCTTCTAATTTAGTGAAATCGTTTTTAAGAGGTGACAATACCCATTAATACGAACGACTTTCACTATATAGACCCCTCCGCAATCTTAAAAAAAAAAGATGAACTATAAAAAATGTTCATACCAGTGGCGGCGCGTAAGAATTTTCGCTGGGCAACCCGGAGCAAAAAAGCACCTACCTTAACATTTATAATTTTTATTTAAAAGCAAAGGTATATTTGTGTTCTTGAGTGCAACCCCTTGCAGTAAGTGTATACCACTTTTGCCATACTTGTCATTTCATCACTGACGTCACGTAAATAATGTATGTGGAGCCGAGTATGACAAAAGCGGCTTTGAAAAAAGCCTTTTGAGCAGCATTCACATCTAAACTTAATTAAATTATTTACAATTAAACAACTGACAAAAACAAAAAAAAATACCTGCAAATACGCCTACCTCGCAACGGAACAACAATTATTAATTCAAGCTACATTGTTGATCTAAATTCCACTGGTTAAAAGATTAATTAATTATTTATGCACTAATCTTATCAAAACAACAAATCACAACACCAAACATTCATACTATTCGTATTCGTAGAGTAACCGGGCAAATGTAAACTGTATTGCCACCCCATTCCGTTATTCAGCCTAGAATCCAAAAAACGGACACTTTGGTTGCGATATTCTTGGTAAGTAATTAAATTATTGAGCTTCAAACTACGTTAGACCATTGTGTTTTATGATACAATTTATTTTTATTTTAAATTATAATCAATAGAATTTTATATTTTGCGCAATCCATTCCACACAGTTTTCGATGAGAGTAAAGTATGACAATGTTTTAATAAGTGCGCCAAATTCGGACAGTTTCTAAATTGCTAAGCCATTTATTCTGGTACAAACCTTATCATTTTAAAGTCAAGGTCTAAATTCGAATAAGACACCTCACCGTAACACGATAATAATCGGCTTTCTTTTGCCGGCCATTTTGCGATGCGTGTCCTTGACAATTTACGAACGTATTCCGTGCAATTTCAATGACAAGCGGAATTTTATGAATGAGATGGCTAGGTAAGGCAAGACAGAATACGCGGGCTTGTCTTAGCGTTAGCGCGTTCGACCAAGCTAAGTTTGCACCTGGTGCGTATGGCGCCGCATACAAATGAGGTGCACACTCAGCTTGGTCGAGAAGTACGTACGTAGTAAATAATAAATGTAGTGATTGTAGAAATTTATTGTGAAGCTAAGATACTTATAGTCAATTTGTCCATGGTACTACGTGTTTATATAAATAATATTTTGTATTTTTATTGATGAGTGATTTATGATGAGTGTTAGCTACAGCCACTAACATTTGCATCTACGATAGCTCACTTTCAATAGTTCGGAAAAACAGAGAAAACTACGATCTTGATCATGTACATGTAATAAAAAACTTTTCACGTTAGCGCGACGGATCTTCGGTCGTAACTAAAAAGCTCGCATCGCCCGAGCGGCGAGAAGTCACAACAATAAAAGCGAGCGTGGTTTGGCCAATCACGGCTCGCCGTTCACGCATCGATAGTTCGAGAGATATAACATGCGGGATATAACATTCACTATAACGTGGCTGGCTGTCGTCTACAATGAGTTTGATATATTGTACCGAAAAATTTAGGCAAGCCGGTGGGAATCGCGTTGTAGGAGCGCTCCGCCACTGGTTCATACCTACTCGACATCAATGGTATAAACCAGCTGTTATTTTTACATTTTTTAATATGGGTCACATCCTTTTGATGAAATCTTCGCTCAGTTGATCTTTGATTCCCTCCCACAATGAGGAGACAGCGATACCGTTCGCAGCCAACATTACAAAAAAGTAAAGTAAACGCGCGGCAGTCATAGTCATAAATGTGGAAGCTTCCTGCATTGCTCTGTGGTACTTCGATTCGTTGTCAACTAATCCGACCGCTTGTGCGGCTTGTTGGAGTGTGGTACATTTTGCACCACCGAGGCTGATGAGGTCATCATAACCACGGCACGGATACGCGGACAAGAGTACGCGCAGATAAAATGTTCACCTCGATTTGGAGCGACCCAGAACACGCGTGCAACAACTTTTTCCCTCTGTCTAAGCGTGACGAATTTCCCATTTGATAGTTCGTATATTGCCACGGACTCATATTTTTGGGCGGCTCGCGTGAACTATGTACTTCTCGTTATATTCTATATACGTCAGTCGGTCAAACTCCTCAACCGGTATGTTTTACAGGGGGAAGAAGACCGACTGTCGGTTACTCAAGTGAAAAGGGAGCATTTCAACTGTTGGCTTGTGGCCAAAAATATCGAAATCGAACACTCTCCATGCGGCGTCGCAAGAACCTACATAACGTTTCGTAATCGTAACGTAGGTAAGTTTCAATCTCGTTATTTTCAATTCGTCCGGTACTAATGCAACTAGAGCTACGTCGACGCCTTTCGTTATGTACTTGATCATTGAACGTGCCGAAGTGGCTCCTAAATTTATGTCGCAATCATACCTCAGCAGTAAGGCGGCATTGTACGGAGCCACCCACAAATCATTAACCACAACGTCCCTATTGCGATATTTAATGGTCGCTTCATTTTTACTATCTCGGCGCAAATGTGTAATGTCTCTATCATTGCAATAGGTGACATCCGTTTCTTTCTTAGGGAAATAACCGGTACATTTTTTAATTTCTCGTAGTAGTATTGCAAATCTGTACAGTAATTAATTAGGTCCGCGCGGTCCGTGTATCATGCATATGCTTGAGAACCGCTGCGCGAAGTCTACCTTCCGCCTCTGTCGGGCTGGGAATATTGGCCCGTATAAAAATGTCGATATCAACACTTTGTACGGGACCGCCGCCCACTACTCTGTACGGGACCGCCGCTCACTACTCCAAAAACCTCTTTTTTGAAATTCAATTACGTGTAGAACGTACACTAACCCTCCAAAATATGCGTTGGTACCGACGTCTTTTAAAAGTTGGGCAAGTTTCAATTGCGAGGGGACTTACGAGTATGGTTGGAGATGGATTCTGGACCGCTCAATGTTCGTGTTAATTGTATTTCCGGCCATTTCGGATTACATATGTCATCGTGAGGAAAAAGGAAGGGGACCCCAATCTATTTAGTAGACAATTGCATCCATATATTTATATTTCATGTAACGCTCGCAGCTAGTGAATGCGACCGGGTACAACACCGCCTTCGCCTTAAAGGGTCTCATCTTCGATAAGCTCTTCAAGCGGGGCTACCCTGAATCCTCCGCTATCCTTTCGTGTAGTTTGCATATTGTAAAAGTACCGCAACCGTTCTTCTAAAATTCTGCACTGGATATCGACCAGCCAGTCTTAAAACAAACTATCCAGTTGCGAAAAACGCTGTTAAGAGAGCATAAGGCATCTCACGTACTGAGTTGCGTTAATTTACTACAACTTTTATCCATAACACGCGGCTCCCATCCCGGTTCTCCGTTGGAATATAATAATGGGCATGGTATAATAATGGCATAATAATGGTATAATAGTGGACTTTGTGTGTAACTCTCGTACAGTTTGCTCATTAAATCTACAGAATGAGGTTAACTGCCACAGATTTTCCAAATCACTGCAACGCGGTATATATCATTCGTTTTCGGCACTACGATGCGCCGCCATTATGAAGTCAATCCTGACACATCCTTTAGGTCTGTTATAGTCTGTCCGACGGTTTAAGAGCTAAAAGCCATAAAACTTGTTACAATGGCATATTTATTTCAAAAGGTCTGAAGTCCTAATACGAAGATTCGACCCAAACCACTTCTGTTACAGCTTATAATGCACTTTATGTTTCTTTAACAAAAGGCATCATCACTTTTGCATAGGGTTGTCAAAAATGTACTATCGCCCAAGGGTACGGGTTCACACATTTTTAACAAAATCGTATGCAGGCACAATTTTATGGATTCACGCCTTCTTTCATGACAGCCAATTAGGATCGTGCAATAAGTAACTAGGCCCTTTTTTGTTTGACCTGACCAGACCCAACAATTCCAACATCTGTTGACCAGTCAGTCTGTTAGTTGAGCTTGGAATCACTTGCATCTAAAGTGGCTTCGTGAACTATCGTGTTAAGTGCGAACGTGCGTGTTAACTGCCTACCATTTTAAGTTTTTATTTTGTGGTGCCTTTTATTCTGCAAATATGAATTTATCGGAGTTGGAGAGGGGCAGAATTGTATCACTGTGGGAACGAGGCTTCGCCAAGGAGGAAATTGCAAGAGAATTAAATGTTTCGGTAAGTTAATAACAATAACCCTTTTCCACTAATCCTAATCCTGACTATCTATCTAACATATATAAAGCAATTATCGTAAGTCAAAGTCAATACAAAATCATGACACTTCATTCCCATTCTGTACTGTAGCTTGTTTAAGCTCACATCAACGCACACCCACAAATATATCTTGACACCGCGATGCGTAGTAACTAAGCGTAGGTAGAGGTAGTTTTGTGACAGGTTACCGCGGAGTGAGCCGCATTAGCGAGTAGCCAAAAACAACCCTTTAGTCAAACGCATTACGCAATTAAATAACCGGCGGCGAGACGAGACGAAACGATTGTGTTAGGGAAAATTCAAACGGATTACCGTAAATATAGAGGTTATTATAATTAAATATATTAAATATAATGAAACGGGTCACTCACGTCTTAAAGGTCGAATATCGCTCGACATGTTTCAGACCGGTTCGCGGTCCTTAATCATGAGCACCTATCGCGGCGGCGGTTTTCTTAGCACTGCGTGCCCGTGCCCTGTCCGCTCGGTTGCTCGGCGCGGGTGGAGGCGGCGGCGGCGAGAATCTACCCTCGTTTTCTTCACAATTGTTCAATGCCGAACTACACACAACACTCACAACGTCACATGCTAAAGTCTCGTCCACACTCTTCACAGACGTAGTATTCAACACTGTTTTCCAGCTGGGTGGTACAACCCACCTGGGTGATACAGATAACATGTGCTGGAGCGTGTTCTTTTTTCAAATATTGTTATGTTCATGTTGTTTCTTGACTTGGTAAAATTAATTACTTTAATCAAATGTCATGTAAAATAAAAACAAGTTTTTTTGAAACGTATTTAATTATTTATATATTTACAAACAGAAGGCACGGTGGCGGTTCCACGGCGGTGGCAGCTTCGGCTGTCTGTAATCTATATTAATAATTTCGTGCAGGGGTACGATAGACCTGAACGAGACCTGTCTAAAATTGAAGAACGTATAAAAATAACGATTTTTGAGTTGAACATATGTATCCGCAAAATTCGGATTGTCGCGTATTTTGCATTTAAAAGTGTTAATTTGATGACAAAACGTCGGCCATATTGCCCACAGACTATATTGCTGTATTAAATTTGTTGGTTGACAGCGTCGGCTACGTTCGAAAATCGTGAACTATTTTTGCGTCCGGTATGTTGGCCAGGTTGCTGGGCTGCGTTCTGGGTGATGGGCCATCATCGCCCATTGTGTGGAATCGGCTAGCCGCGTCTGCAGCGTTTTGTTTTTGTAGTTTTCAAGCGTTCTATACACCTATCAGCCTAGCTAGCACGATAACTTATACCGTCACGTTATATGGGCGAAATGTATTAAAACGTCACATAAAACGTAACGGTATAATCTATCGTGCTAGCTAGACTGATTGTCACAACAACCGCCTTCAAAGCGAATGTATGGGGCCTGTTACATGGATTCATATCACGATAAGTATCACGTGAATATTAAAGCAGAATCCATACAAATTTGAAAACTGCGATAATATTGACACCCCAGTATTGTGATAATATTAATCGTGTAAAGGACACCACTTGAATGTTTGCTGAGTCTGTCCGCCATCTTAAAGCTGCGTCTCTATTTTGTTTGTGACAAACTACTAGGTGACTTATGGCTTTTAACCGTCTAGCAAAATTATATCCCTATCTCGCTCTATCTTATAACTTAGTGGTACTGGGGGACTACTCCGAAATTCGAAATCCGAACTTCGTATGGTGCCGTCCCTTTCACTCATATAGTCTATGACAGGAGAGTGAAAGGGACGGCACCATACGAAGTTAGGATTTTGAATTTCGGAGTAGACCCTCAGCTCATGTCGTTCGCCGCGCTCGGACGTTAGAGGCGCTACTGCGAATCGAAAATGAAGTATCTGCCTCTCTCGCACATGTATATTCGAACGACAGAGAGGAAGATAGTTCGTTTTTGGTTCGCGGTAGGCCCTCAGGCGTCAACTTTAAAACGAATAGGGTATTTTACTATAAGAGAAATAAAATTCAAAATGTAATAAAAACCAGCCAGTGCGTCGGAGTCGCACACTGAGGGTTCCGTACAACTAAAAAACAAATGTGATTTATCAATATAATGATATTTTTGGTAAAATATACTTCATAATAAACATAATCACTTAATTTCAAGTTCATAGGTCGATGGGAAGCTAAAAAATTATATGTGTGACAGACAACACACGGAATGTTCTTTGACTTTCTTCGACCGTCCGCCACGCTCGGACTAAGGTGCTACCAACCGAAAACTAAATATATATGCCTCTCTGTCGCACTTGCATATTCGAGCGCGGAGAGGGAAATACTTCGTTTTCAGATCGTGGTAGGCCCTCTGGTCTGACGGCTCCTATTCCTGGATGGTGCGCGTATCGGAATGTGAAATACCATTGGCAAAACTGAACAAGTTGTTAAATAGCTTCCATTAATTGGAGAAAATATTACCAACTGTTATTATTATCACGTGAAACACTGAATATTGAAGCAACATCCATAGGGGCCTGTTACATGGTTATTATTATCACGCAATATACTCATATCACGATCCGTATCACGTGCAATGAATATTGAAGAAAAATCCATACGATTTTGAAAACGACGATAATATTGACACACCAGTATTGTGATAGTATTAAGTGTTTAACAGACCCCATACAATTTAAAAAATCGCGATAATATTGAGTGTAAAGGGCCCCACTGAATAGAATTTGGCGGACAATAGAGAGCTGCTATCGCGAAACGAAAACGAACGAACATCGTGTATTTCCCTCTGTGTCGCTCGAATTTGCAAGTGCGACAGAGAGGGAGATACACGAACTTCATTTGTTTTTCGCGTTAGCAGCTCTGACTTCGCACCAAAAATACTGACTGGCACATCAATATTTAACAATGCACATCTGAATTGAATTTTAATGAACGATTAGTATTTTAGCTATACAAATCAGTACTGATTACGGTGTCAAATTTTTTATGTGCCTTTAAATACTACCCTTATAAAAATGCTTAGGATTAACTTGCAAAGATTTTGCCCGTGACGTCGTTTGCGTAATCTTTTACTCCCAATTGTATATAATTCCATTCCATACTTTTATTCCCAATCCAGACTACAGACTATATTTTTCTATACGATTCGAAGTTTCATCATAATCCGTTGTTGTAATGTTTTTATTTTATACATTTTTGTACACTATTTCTTTCATCGTTTGCATAACTGTCACGAATAAATGTTTTGTTTATTTCTTTCTTATTTATTTAACCCGAGCGAAGCCGGGCTTTCATCTAGTAACAAAATAAATTGGTCAAGATTGATGCTAGTAGTATTTGCTCGTATTGTAGTTTTAGCGAAGGAAATTGATTTTTATTTATTAAAGTAAACAAACGATCAAAAAGCATTGTTACATTTTTTTCTTTTAACTGTAATCTAACTAGACATATAGCTTCCATTATTAAATTCTTAAATATTTATATAAACGATGTAGCATGAGAAAAGCAAGACTATCTAGACTTGGGTTTAAGCTTAATAGTCCAAGTTATATATTCACTGGCTTAGATATTATGCTTTTCACAACTATTATTATGATTGAAATGATAATTTACTTAAACACATTTTTTTTAATATAAGGAATTAAATATATTGGACCATAGTTGGGGTGCTGGACTATAGTTGGGAGGTATAATAATTTAGAAAAAGAGACATACGAATGACGGGAAAAATTACATTCCCATTTTATGTGCAGGGGAGACCCCAAAAAAAGGTATTTTTCAAGATTTTATTCTACTGTTTTATCCGAGTGATTGGTTTATAATGCCCATACCGAATTACAGTTTTTAGAGTTATTAGGGTTCCTTGTTGACTACGGAACCCTAATAAAATAAAAACCGGCCAAGTTCGTGTCGGGCCACGCGCAGGGTAGGGTTCCGTAATATGCGGTTTTTCATTCATAACTCTAATAGTTTTCATTCGATTTTCTTCAAAATAATTTTCCTTGAAAGATTTCTTAAAGCTATACTGTCTTGAAATCTTTTTATAATTTTTGCACATGCGGTTCAAAAGTTAGAGGGTTGGGGGGGGGGACACATTTGTATATTCATACCAAATTTCAGCTTTCTAGTACAAGCGGTCTCTGAGATTATCCGCAGACGGACAGAAAGACAGACAGACAGACAGACTTGGCGAAACTATAAGGGTTCCTTGTTTACTACGGAACCCTAAAAACTTAATCATAAATATGAATATGAACACTTACTCACTTACTTACACATCATTCCACCGGTCTTGCTGCCGCCGCGGAATGGGGATCGGCCGTGAACGGCGCCCCGGGCCCGGCCTTGCAGGCCTGAGGCGGCGAGGGTGCCCAACCGGCGTCGGGGGCGTAGTTACCTAGGTAGTTCACTTAAGTAAGTAGTTTCACTACATAGTTCGGATCGGAACTAGTGAAATTTTCTATTGGGTACAACAAGTGAGACTACGCAACGCATTCATCAGATATGCGACCTTTTCATACAAATAACACCTGGTTTAGCTGTCAAGCGAACAACTTATGAAAGTTTACCACATCTCTCGTGCATGCGTCTCTTATTCTCTCATTACTAAAGTTCGTCTAACGTGAAAGAACAGTACGATAGTTAGCAATCGAATTCCTGCGAAGTATACTTACGAGTATCTTCTGACTTTAAAGCCATTTTTGTTTCATTAAAATTACAATAGCTGCAATAAAATTTGTTTCCGAATACTTATGACTGCTAACAATTTATTATTACCTCAACAATCGGCATGATCCCGTTAGCTGCTAGTTAGTTCCACCTGGAATCGCTTTAACATATAACAAATCAAAAACCCACACAGCACAACGTAGACTTGACGGGTAGAACCGTTAAGGATGGTTCATAGTACACCATACCGTGCCGGGTCTTAGCCTGGTCGGCAATCGGTCACCGCGTGTTGGTGGTGTAGGCCGGCCGGAGGTGGTGGGTTCCCCCGTAGGCCGACTGACAAAAAGCGAATCAAAATGTGAATTGAAGCAATAAAGACACGCAAGGGGAAACGCCTTAAGACTTTAGTACTGAAGTTTCTTACCTCAGGCACAGGCGCAGGGGCACTCCACACCCCCAGCATGTTGCCGCCGCCGGCTGCTCGGGAATGTCGACCCGAGCACTCGCACCCTCGCCCGCGCCCTCACGCCTCCTGAAGCTTTATGAATTTGTCAATTTAAATCAAATATTAATGGTTACAGAACTTTATTTTTTAAGTTTTGTTTTACTTTTTATTTCTTTATATTGGTGTAACTAATCACTCAGTCAGGAAATCACAGATTTAAAAAATATTAACCTTAAAAGCCAGCGTATTATTGACCCCATTGGTACCAACGTTGTAATGGTCAAACTAAGACTGATGAATTAATTTAAACATTTTCGTTTCAGATAGTCAAGTGCCGCATGCCGCCTAAAGAGCATTTGTTATTATTTTAGTTTAGCTATAGTTACGGACCGACAATGGGATATAATTGGACAGCATCAGTTTACACATTACAATGACAGGTTTGTTAACTAAACGCTGCTATAAGCCTAACAAACCGACTACACTCAAGTTACGAGTGGAAGGAAACATACTTTGTATTGAATATTATAAGTATTACTTTGTCAGAAAGCAATTACACACACTATACAATGTATATTACAATTGTTATATGTAATAGAGATACTAAAAAAAATTGAAATCTCTCTACATCTACTTACCTGATAGCATACATCACATTCGTCCGGCAAATAGTGGTCGTAGCGACATCCACCACAACCACACCACATATCATCCGTGTCCAACAGGATTAGTAAATTTGGATTAAAACTTAAGTCTACATAAAAATGTCTTATATTTAAATTAATTACAACTCCACACCCCGCACAATTGTTCCTGGCCACGAAATGCGTCTTATCCCATGCCAAACTAGTCCATCACTTAATGCATTGAGTAATTCTACACGGTTTAAAAACAAGTCAATATCTATAAATGGGTCCATTTCGTTTAAAATCAGAGGAAACAATGACTTGAGGGCCCAAACGAAATCCAATTAACAAGTTAAAAGTATGTGTCAAGGGTCCTGGGATAAACTAGATAAACTAACTTTTTGTTCAAAATCGAAAATAGATAAGGTCGTAACACGAGTCCGACTCGCACTTGGCCGGTTTTGTTCTGTGTTACACAAAACTAGCGTTGAAAATGTCGGAAAAAAACAAATGATTCTTTCGGAAATTTATGAAATATACGTTTTTTTCCGTTTTTTTAGGATTTTTAAAGAAAAAATACAATAAGTCACTACAATTTATTAAATATCATTACTTATACATTTATTTAATCATCACTATCACTATGACCATATATTTCAATTGTTTCGGCTATCATGTCGTCGATGTTGCCCATTTGTAGGTGTAAATTAGACCGAATGTAGATTAATTTATTTAGCCGTTCTGGCAAAAGCCGATTGCGATCTTTAGTATGCGTCCTTCCAAATAATTACCAATTTCTTTCTGCGGCAGCAGATGATGGAGGAATGCTCAGTAATCGGATTTTTGAAAGCAGTTTTGTAGAGCATAAACCTTTCCACCAATTAAGGGGATTTATTTTCGTGACAGGCTGCCAAATACACTCGTTACCCCAGAAACCTCCTTTCGATTGATACTCGGCAAATTGACCCATCATATAAGCGACACGATTGTGACAATTGAACTGAACTGACACCGATGTCAATATTTTCAATAATCATTTACCTACACACCAGTATTAAGAAAAATAACCGATTGAAACCTTCACGAAAAAAACGATTAAAACGTTTTTTTTCGGATAAATTGAAGAAGTAAATTTCATGATTATTCCGTAAAAAAATCGAGCCGTTTGGAAAGAAACGGGATATTTTCCGGAAATTTTCAACGCTACACAAAACTCAACCGAGTGATGATGAGTACTAATCTAATGATTAAAATCAAAATAAGGTCAGCGAGATGCAACCCCGCGCTGCGTCCGCTTTCTTCTCAGTTTTCCCAGAATAAAGTTGAAATCCGCCATTTAAAATCCAACTTTATTAAATGAGCAATAAGGTTAAAAATGAAACTTTCAAAAGCGTAAATAATTGAACTTGCGAAAGTTATTCGTCCGTTCAATAAAGGCCGGATGCTGCACATTTAGATTTTAGATACATTTGTAAAAATAAACGTAGGTAACGATATAAGTTTAACATCTCACCTGTCCATTGCATATCGTGCACTCATCCGGTGGGTAATGATAATACAGACAAAATCCACACTCTTCACACCACACTCTCGGATTAAAAAGAAATAATTGTATATCGTCCGCAATATTAAAATCTAAAATATAGTTTTCATCCCCTGGGATATTCAAGTGCACCCGTCCACAATGCACGCAATAGTCATTTTTTACAAAATGCGTGGGCATTACCCACAACCATAGTGCTTCACCTTCTAATATTAAATATAAATCTTGCCTTACCAGCACCGAATTAGGGGCTATTATAACGACCATATTGCATGAAACGCGCGTTGAGAAAAGACTGAGACTACAATTTTGATTTTGAAAGACAAGGGTTTCACACTTGGATACTACGACTCGTAAGTATGATGAATTGGGCAAGAATGCACTTAGGGGATAGACGACCGCTTTTGAGAGCTATAGGAATTAGGGTCGTCGAATGAAGTGAAAAGAAACAGAATCATGTTATTATTTAACGAAATAATAACATAATATTCAGGTAGCCTGCCAGCTTAGATAAGAAACTTAAACTGACCATAGTTTTGCAGAAGGCGACCAACCCCGAATTTTTAATAATGTGAAATGAGATTAATGTCACTAAGATAAAGCTTAATTCATTTTAGCAAAAATTTTACTCTGGTCGCTTTCTGCATAACTCCGGTCAACTATCCATCTGGGCACCAGATGTTTGGCATAATAGCGATTTTGTTAGAACCATATTCTTAGGGTAAAAGTAGTATTGAAAAAAGGCCTCTCCAAAGACATTTCCGAGTCATTCTAATTTTGACCGTATTGTTAAGACAGTATAAATTAAAATGAATTCACGAGAGTTACTGGACAAACAATCACTGGCCGTTTCTATTGGTATATGTTACATAGCAACCGCTTTGAAGTGCATTCGAAAATGGCCCTTAAGGTGTGAACCCGTACCCTTGGGCTGTTGTTGCTGGAACGGTAGAGGCAGCATTCCACGTGGTTGATGTAATGGACCCGTAGACTCAGGACCGCACGTCTGAAGCATTGGTTTTGCCACATAAAAAACTGGCGGTCTCTGGTAATTTATAAGACCGTTTACCAGATCTAACTGTCTTTGAACCACCATCGAGTTACTGACAACCCCGATGGTGGCATACTCGGCATTGATTCTGTTAGCCCGAGTATTTTCCTGGTAGTCGATGGTAGTACTTGTTGCGGGATCCCGAAGTTCTGATAATTCTTTCCCGAAGTGTTTGCTGGTTTGAACACCGGCCTGAAGTTGATCTTAGATGATATAGGTCAGCAGACATTGCAAGAGGGCTTAGTACGCGCTGGGACGCTGGTCTGTTTCTTGTAAATCTATACATCTTTGAGTACTGCTTTGTTTTATCGAAAAGACAAGTTTTGTAATTCTCCATTTTCATCTTTTTTGTAACAGATTTGTTTACGCCCTTTGCTTTTGCTACAAATTCATCCTCTATAGTCATAGCATACATTTTAGATCGCAATCCTACAAACTCCTTTAATATCTTTCCATTATTCTCATCCTTAAAATATCCTAGCTTCTTTTTATTCAACTGCGGAAACCCAAAGACATTATTTGGTGCATAATCGGACGTATCAAAAAACCGCGGTAAGTCAGGTTTTATGGTTAAATAGAAGTTTTCTGTAAAATACTGGTAAATCAAGCTGTCAGTATCAGTGTATAATAGTTTAACATTATTTTGAATTTTTTTTTTCATGTAATTATAATGGAAATCATACATTAATGTTTTGGATATATCTAATACGCAAAAGCCTAGGTAAATTGGCTTGTTGTAATATAACTTAGTTTTATGCAGCTGGATAGCTACTAAATTCTCTGAAAATATACACAAACTGTGGAATTCAGGCTTTACTACTAAGGATTGAGCACCTAACACTTTACCTTTATTATCCCAGTGTGTAATCAATTTTACATTAACTCTTTTTTCGATGTTTTCCATCGTTTTCCCAAATACAGCATTGTTCATCAACTTATAAAAATCTTTTTCAAAATCAGATTTTGCCTGTGTACGTAAATGTGTATTTAAATCAATATATTTCTGTAACCAAGGACTTTGTTTAAACTTCACCACTCTATGAATTTTAGTTAGCTGTAATCCTAATTTTAAACATTGTTTTAGGTTTCTATAATGAATTATATATTTAGTTTTTTTGTTGAGATTTGGGACTAGTTTTCGTTCTTTACAATTACCTATGACAATATTCTCCGGACAAAGAGGTAAATCAGAGTGTGAGTCATGTAAACAATTCGGATAATCAAGGTCAACTTCAAGTATGTAACCATGATCACATGTGTCTGGTATATTAAAATCAATATCTGCATTTACCCACTCAAAATCTCCAATTGGTAAATATTGAGACATAGCCCATCCGTACAGATTATTTGCATCAAAATAAGCTAAATATGATTTTGGTTCATTAGGTTCATATTCTGTTAAGTACTCGTTATTGGCCTTGGCGTATCGATTACTGCATTGAGATACCCCTCCTCTGATCCCTGACTTAATGTATGAGACTTTCTCAAAGTCGGTTAATAATTCTAGTTTAACATTAGTATATTTAAGCATTGCATTCCAACTTAAACCAGGAGCTGTATAGTAATGCGCTGGATCCAAGTCATACGTTACTAAACAAATTTTCCTAAAATTTTCAAATATGTCTGTTAGTAGCATTACGTCGGTCTTTAAATATAAGTTAGAGTAATCGAGCATAGTTTTACATTTAAAATGATTCCAGACATCTTGAGCATGAGCGTAATCGTCATTAGAAACAGCACTATCGCATAAAGAATTGTAAAATTCAGCTCGGGTAGGGAGCGATGTTGCATTTAATGATTCATAAGATTTGATGAATTCATACGGAAAAATTCCTTTCCTTATTAATCTCTTGAAGTCTTCTTTTAGTGGGAATTGCTTTTGTAACTCTTCAAATTGATTTAATTTAAGATTTTTAGAAAGATTATCCAAGCTTGCTGACATAAACTTGAAAGAATCTAAAAAGCGTAAGCTGATTTCTTGCCCATTTATTTGTATTTTTTTCGAGAAAGAAATGTATTTTTCTTTATTTTGAGGAATGATTTCAACTTCACCGTCTCTGAAGTTTAGTGCATGTACTATAAAATGAGCGTCATAATTACTTTAATTATGTAAAAAGATTGGTACGAAACGTGGAGTTTTATACTTCGAACTGCATAATGAATGCGCCACTCCTTCGAAGTGGCCAGTACCCCATTCATAATGTTCAACACGGTCTAATTGTAAATCATTATTATATTTGAAACACTTTTTTGTTTTATTACTACTTTCTTTGTCAGTTGAAGACAGAGGAACCGGCGCTTTTTGAAAACAAATCTTCCGTTGGATGTTTGCAATATCTCTAAAAATGCTTCCCATAAATTGCTTAGCACAACCGGGGCCGGTATAAGTACAATATTTTGAAAGACTATCATCGTATGAGCATTTTACTTAGTAACCGTAGCTGTAAACTTCATGTTCCTGAACATTATTAGTGAATGGTTTGTTTGGGTCTTGTTCACAAATTGAAATGGGTTTAAGGAAACTCTCAAAATCCGCATAGACCACAAAAGGCAACTTCAGTTTCCGTTGAAACTGACCAAACAATATTTGATTACTTGACTCAGTTCAGTTCAGTTCAGTTAATTTTATTGATAAAAATAAAGATTTTTACAAGTCAGCAATTACAATAAACATAAATTTAATTTAAGTATAAACAGTAAGAGACATAGAAACAATTTTCGATTTATAAGGCATGTCAACACAAAACAAACAGATGCTAAATCAACCAAAAACATATAAAGGACTTCAATATATATACATATATATATGTATATGTATATATATATATATATATATATATATATATATATACTATAAAGAAGCACATACGAGTAACACAATGTTTTCATTGAGACATGACTTGTTAAAATAATGGCGCTTGGTCAACGAGTTCCCTGGAGATACTCATGTACACTGTAGAATCCTTGTTCAATAAGCATCAATTTTAGTTTGTTGACAAAAACAACATCGCTTTCAACCGCCTTTATGTCACTAGGCAACCTATTGTAGATTTTGGGCCCTATGACGCTAAGCGACTTTCGGAGTTTAGCGAGTCGTTTTACGGGGGCTAGCAGCAAGGGTTGCCTGCGGCTATCTTCTTTGCGGGTACAGGTGGTCTTATAGTTCGAGAGATTACATCTAACATATTGGCATGCAGACAGTATATAAACTGCAGCCAGCGTTTGTATGCTATATTTCTTGAATATATCCCGCGCTGGGTGATCGAGCGGTTTCTTGGCAATTATTCGTATAGCTCGCTTTTGCAACTTAAATACCCTATCACGATTAGCAGCCAGTCCCCAGAGGTCGACACCTTGGATTAAAATAGAATTAAAATAGCCGTAATACGCTTTTTTTAGGTTGCTTTCGGACAGGCTAGGGGCAAGTCTCGATAAGGCGAAACACGCCGAGGACAGCTTATTACACATATAATCAATGTGAGGGGACCACGTCAGCCCTGAGTCGATAACAAAGCCCAAATATTTAGTGTGTTCTACTTGGGGGACAGTGATATTGTTTATTGTGATGTTCAGTTGGTTTTCGTCGGTATGCCGTAACTGGAAATGTATTATGTTTGTCTTTTCTACATTTAGAAGCATTCCGTTTGCCGAAAACCACTTGTCAATCTCCACCATTACTAGACTGAGTTTCAATTTAAGAGCGTTGATATTGTCCGCGTGTACTATGATACAGGTGTCATCAGCGTAAATTACGTACTCGAATTCAGGTGAAGATGAGGTGATATCATTAACCAGCATGAGAAATAGGTTGTTTCCCATGCTGGATCCTTGAGGTACTGCACCCCCCACCCACCGACTCAAGGTCCGATCTTGCGCCAAGGACACAGGTGCTTTGCCTACGGTTTTTTAAAAAGGAAACAATGGTGCTGTGAAAACAACCCTCAAAACCGTAACACGACAACTTTTTGAGTAGCAGGGAGTGATCTATCATCTCAAAGGCGCGGGACAGGTCACAGAAGACGGCAGCAACCTGTCGCCCGCCTTCAAGGTGCACCAGCACCCGCGAGATCACATCACGAACCGCGTCCGTCGTCGATTGACCCGGTTGATACGCATATTGGTGTTTGTTTAGCAAGTTGTTAGAGCTAATATGTTTCATCATCCTGGTGCTCATTAGGTTTTCAAAAACCTTAGATATAATCGGAATGTGAGTTTATATCACCTTTACCCTTATAAATCGGTTGGACTTTGACAAGTTTTAGGATATCAGGATAAGTACCTGCATCGATACATCTATTAAATAACATCATCAATAATGATATAACAACCGGGGGGAGGTAGTCAAGTACGCGGGTTGACATATCGTTGATGTCCTTTGAGTCCTTGCGTTTAATACTTTTACACGCTTTTATCATTTCGGATAGAGAGAAATTCTGAAATTCGAAGGTAGGAGGCGTTTGCGTTAAGTATTTATCAAGGTACTCAAGTGCGGTACTGCTACACGGTTGTCTATTAATCACATTAGTGTCAATGTAGTAGCGGTTCACAGTCACCCGGCGATTTGCTCACAAGTACATCAAGCGCCCTGCTTCTGTTTTTGTTATTATTACAGGTTTCTGACGATATTATACGCCAGACACTGCGACACATATTATCCCCAGCATTTTCGATACTGGTATTAATATAGCATCGTCTCACCTCTGCCAGCTTTACCCAGTATAGAGACTCAAGTTTCGATAATTCTAAGCACAGCTGAGATTCTGTATTGTCTTGCGACAGTCTACTTTTAATGATTCGAATTTTTCAACGTAATTTCTTCAGGGATTCATTAACCCAAGCGCTTACAGGAGATTTTACCGGATGTTTTTTTAAATGGAAGTGAACATCAAAATAGTGTCTTACTACGTGCAAAACTGACTCGATTGTTTTGCCGGGGCAACTATTTTTGCTTAACAAATTGTTCCAGTCGTATGACTCAAGACTAGTAGCGAAATTGTGCTTACTATGATTAGTAAATACTCGTTTTAATGTATGCCTAGTATAGCGCTTACTCTTATGTATAAGTATTGTGGTTTGTATACATAAGTGGTCTGACACATGCAAGTCCAAGCATGTCACGTGTTTCACATTCTGTTTGGGTATATTAGTATACGCATGATCGATACAAGTTTGTGATACTTGTGTTATTCTAGTTGCAAAGTAGACTAAAGTTTTAAACCCAGATTGCTTTAACGTACTTATTAAATTTGACGTATTATTATTACTTTTTAGTAGCAGATCTATATTCATACTGAATTTCATTAAACCAATTTTTATTCATTTTTTGAGCACTAGGAAGTTCTGTAACAACATGAGCACAATCATATTTCTGATGGTCTTTCAGTTTTTGTTCCGTCGAAAAATATAAAAGACATCCGTCACAAATATGAATTGCATCGTGACGTCCAGTTATTTGCTTGTTTACTAATCGTGACAAATTTTTAATAAAGCAGTAATGACCAATATTACCATTAGTTAAATATAGTAGATTGATATGTGTCTCTTTCCTCGATTTGGTAAAGTACAAGGGTCCCACTATGCTGTTGGTTTTTGATATGCTGTTATATTCTAATCCAAAAACGTTAATGCTAATGTTATTTAACTTTTCAACTTTTTTAATGTCAGTTATTTTTACTGGGAAATTTATATTGGCAAAGTTTAATTTATTCTGATGTTGTAAATATGTCGCTGTTCGGTTTGCATTTTGCAACATAGCGGACAATAAAGCCCATTTGAGACATTAGTAATCATTATTTTGAACATTAATCACTGCCTTTTTACTTTTAATATCATTTGGCAAATCCAAAAAAGAAGACCCTTTTAAGGGATTAAATTTGTTAACATTCATGTCCTCAAATAAAATTTTCTTTAGAGACCACCCACTGTCTTTTTTCTCAAATTCGCTCATCCGAGTACATAGACAATTCTTTACTTTTTTAATTAATGGTTCAAAATAAATAAATAAATATTGGGGGACAATCTTACACAAATCTACCTAGTCCCAAACTAAGCAAAGCTTGTATTATGGGTACTAGACGACGATATAAATACTTATATAGATATATACATACTTATATACATAGAAAACATCCAAGACCCAAGAACAAATATCCGTGAAAAATGCACAAATAAATGCCCTGGCCGGGATTCGAACCCGGGACCTCTAGCTTCGGAGGCAGCGTCACTACCAACTAGGCTAAACAGGTCGTCAAAATCATCCCCAATACAAAAATTGTAATTGTGAGTTTGGAAATCGAACGTGTTCTTTAATTCTTTTGTTTCCTGAACAAATTCAGCGTGAACAATAAAATTAACATTGATTGTGGTCAATTCATCAAGACATTCTCTAAGCAATATATGAATTTTGCTTTGTATAGCGTCAAAGAATATTTCAGGAGTCTCTACTTCAACCTCTTGATTTTCCGAGCCTATTCTATAGGTGCGAATTTGTGATCCAAATGCAGAGTTTATTAAACTTACATTGCTTAGTTCATGGGTATTACTTTGAACGACTTTGTTTTTGTGTAAATTGCTTTTCAAGTGATTAGTGAAATAACGTCGTCTTACCCAAGTGTTACACACTTCACATAATGTTCTGTCATCAATATTTTCAACTGTGCTCGACGGACCCGCTACAACGACAGCTTCTTCTTCTGCTTTCCTTTTAAGTCCTCCACCAAATTGATGACAAACGCTAAAATAATAATAATTATAATAAATTAACAAAAAATTATAAACACATATAAACATATTGAAAATTAACAGAGAAGTTATGAGGCTTACCTATATTCGATGTTCTCATTTTCAGTTTTTTTATTATTTTCTCCAAAGTTACACACCTTTGAGATGTATTGTTTATAAATTGAACATCTTCTATTTCAAGACACGCGTTGACCAGTTTGCGATCCACGCTGTTTTCACACTCAAAAAAGGCGCTAACTACTTCTTCTTCTGACGTTTCCTCCATAATGAGGATAAAATATTAAAATCTTAAGCATTAGTGATAGCCAATGAGTTTCGGTTAGATCTATTTATAAGAAAAAAAGTTAAATATTACATAAGCAGTTAAGATATACACATTACAAATAAAAATGGTACTTTTTGCACTCGTCAGATTCGGCAATTTCCTTAGTGATTCTGTAAATGTGATCTTTCGCTAGCTGCAAGTGCTTATTTTTCTCTTTTTCCTTCACCTTCACGTAGTACTTCACGCGCACATCTGCGTGCTTCCAGTGCTCACTTGTGTCAGAAACTTTGGCTAGTTTTTTCATGTCAAATATAACAATTTTTATTAGGTGCGCCGAATTCGAGGAATCATCCTTGTTTGTTGATATATATGAAATACCACCACCTTTACTGCCTTGCCCAACAGTGGAAGATATGTTTTTCTTTTTCTTCGTCTTAGGTTGATCGAAGAATGCATCGATGTCGAACGATGTGTTTATTTTCCGCTTCACTGCTCCATCTTGCACACTTGGTAAACTGTCATCTCCATCCGAGACAGGATAGTAATAGTGTTTAAACGTGTAGTCTTGATCGTCGAGAACATTTGATGAGGAGTTCTAAAACATAAATACATACACGTTATAAATTTATTCGACTTGATTGAATGTATTCGCGGCGAACTGAAAACATGTTGAAAGCTAAATTATAAATCTGTTTATACTCTACATAATAATTAAACCAAAATAACTACATAAGTTATATAAGTAATCACACGTTATACATTTATTCGACTTGTTTGAATGTATTTGCGACGAACTGAAACCATATTGAAAGCTAAATTACAAATCTGTTTATACTTTACATAATAATTAAACCAAAATAACTACATAAGTTATATAAGTAATCACACGTTATAAATTTATTCGACTTGTTTGAATGTATTTGCGACGAACTGAAACCATATTGAAAGCTAAATTACAAATCTGTTTATACTTTACATAATAATTAAACCAAAATAACTACATAAGTTGTATAAGTAATCACACGTTATAAATTTATTCAACTTGTTTGAATGTATTGAAAGCTAAGTTACAAATATGTTTATACTTTACATTTTAAATAAATTAATATAACTACATAAGTTAACACATATGAAAAATAAAAGTAACACACAACGATACAAATTTGAAGAAATTAGGAGGTATACATACTTACTGCCATTATTATGATGAACGTACACTGCACTTGATATTAAACTGAATGAATTTAGTACAGACTCGTCAGATTCGAGAGAGTTCGTATGCGCGCACCTGCTCCGATGAAACTAACTCATTACGTATGACAGGTAGAAGCTTTTATGCAGAAATATTCACCCGCGCCTCCCGAGGACATTAACAAAGACAATACACGAATGTTCATCGATTCTTAGCTTAGTCACCTGCCTATCGGGGTGCAAGGAATGTTTCTTTGAATTTTGAGTCATTGATAAGCGTGCGTAATGGGTAACCCATTGTTTCTGCTCATTGTATTCAAAGAAAGAACAAGGAATGCTGTAATTATCCATGTAAATGAAAGATATGCCTATACTGCCTTATTATTTGAACATATATGTGTGCGTGAAGAGTGACATTCTTCAATGAGAGAAAGGAACAAAAACGGTGGATGATCGTGTTAATGATAGAGACAAAAGATTACATTTATATGTGTGCGTGATGGGCGGGATTCTTCCATGAGAGAAAGAAAAAGAAATGGTAAAAGTTAATGTGTCAGATAAGGACAAATGATAGCATTTTTTCTGAGGCGTTATTTGAAATACAAACGTGTTTAAAACCTGTTGTAGATACACGCTTTTGTTTAAGAATTATGCCTGTAAAAAAAGGTCAAGCGAGCATTCGAGTTAGTAGCTCAATGACGTACTGACTCAGTACGTCATTGAGCCAGAACGCACTAATCCCTACTACTATTTATTGATTAACTATCAGCTGAGCTTCGTGTGTGGTCTTAAGGACCATACTACAGCTCTCCCGTTTTTTTAGACAAAAAATAGTAAAATACATAACTACTATTTTTTGGCTTTAGTAAACTTATGTCTATAGTTTACAAAGTGACTTAAAATAAACTTAACTAACTTAAATCTATGTTATACATGGTTTCTTAGTGTATCTTACTGCTAGTT
Source organism: Notocelia uddmanniana (assembly GCA_905163555.1). Lineage (NCBI taxonomy): Eukaryota > Metazoa > Arthropoda > Insecta > Lepidoptera > Tortricidae > Notocelia > Notocelia uddmanniana. The sequence goes on along the minus strand of LR991063.1, from coordinate 14,195,516 downwards.
AGAATGTTTACATTACGTAGTCCTTATGTGGATGGTGATATGCGATCATATGGTTGTGGAGTTAGCGTGTCTTAAGTAAACACAATTGACATTGTTAGTAGGTTAATATTGGGGGTTCTAGCTCACATCGCTTCGCTATCGCTCGCTCCGTTCGCAGAACCGCCCAATATTAACAATAATGTAGGTATTTACGCAACACTACAGCGACCAGTCTACGGATACCCTTTAATCTTCATATTCAATCTTAATACATCTGATTTCGAATCGCTCGCTGTCGCTATCGTTCACAGAACCGCCCAATATTAACAGCAGTTATGAGAGTACACAAACTCCGTTATGTTAATTCCCACTTCGTTACTTGTTAGATCAGTTTCTACTTTAATTTTGATATCGCTAGCTATCGCAAGTAGATGTTACTTTTGCTCTCTCGCTCCAAGATAAGCCGGAATTTTTGTTCAAAAGCAATTATACGCATTCGAAATCGATCTGAGTCAATTTTCCATGTTCCCATTCGACAATCATCTTGATAAGGCACTGGGAAAAATAGTGCAATATCGCTAAAAGTTACTGTTTTAGATGGCATGAGAACTGCGTCGAGCATCACGTTGAAATGCCGTTCAGTACAACATGATACTGATTTATTGTAGGAGAAATACTCTTTTATATACAAAAATAAACAACCTTATTCATAGAAAACCTTTATTTGTACACCATTTTCTTAAGCAAGTTACATTTTTTAAAGCACATATAGTAGGATGGTAAATACAATTAAATACATCACTAGATAATCTAAAATCTTTATATAAACTTAAGAAATTAGGACACTGCATGTCCTCTAAGTTAATTACATCATTATGAAGAAACATGGTTTTAATCCAATGTACTTTCTCAGTACCTTTACAATAAATTGTTTTATCAGATAAAAAATCTTCTACGTGCATCAAATAATCTGTGTAGGGAATGAAACCTTCATTCCAGTAAATTTTTCTGTTTTTCTGTATCCACCATATTTGTTTACGCTCTTCCGGAGAAAGATTATACAATGGGAAAGGAGGTAAAATAAGAAGATGCTGCAACTGATCATTAAATACTATAGCTATTTCTTTTACAATAAATTGATTTCCATCTGTTTTAAATCCTTGAACGTCAACGATTGCTATTGATTTCATGTTAGTTTCCTGACTATATTGCTCAAAGGTCGATACTCGAACAGCCGATCGTTAATAATTAAACAATAAGCACTTGTGTTGTCAGGAATGTCTTGCGTAGTTTCAATTTCTAAACGCACATCTACTGGTCCAGTTTTTAAATTATCATTTTGTCGTGAACAATCAATCACGTATAATGGAGCCTTATCTTTAAACTGTTTCAAATCTAACAACGGATCTACGGGAAGGTTGTAAAACGACTGACGAAATCGAGCATACATATCATATAATATACTATATTGGCCTTGTTCAAACTTTAAATTAAGAGCGTCGTACGGATAATAATACGAATTTAAAAATAACGTAACGTTTTTCAAATCACAGTGATCAAATACGGCATTATCTTTTTCCTTATTATTTTTTCGATTAGTTTGTAAGCCAAAAATAACATATCGCGGTTTTTCTAGTTGAGAAGCTGTCTTCACAGACCAGGAATGTTTCGTAGTCTTAGGTAATAATGGGTATTCATATAAATCCCAATTTCTGAAGGCAATTTGTAACGGTTTATCTTTTTCTAAATGTTTTAGCAAAGCAAGCCTTTGCTGATCTGAAACTTTAACATGAGGCATGCGCCACTGAACTTTCCGTATGTCAACTTGTACCAAATCATCTTTATCTGTTACAACACCATTTAAATTAATGCTACTTCTGTTTAAAATTAATTCATGTTTGCAATTAATAATAATTTTTCTATAATCTTCTGCGAAACCCAATAATTTGTTTAACGGTAAAAGAATACAAAACTTTCCATCATGATTCTTAAACCCATTTACATTCCAGCCCCACATTTCAGCAGCTTTACTTTCTCCATTATTCATAGACACGAGCGACTTTATTGTCGTAGTAACTCCAGCATTTCTAATACGATCAATTTCGACTCCATTCATCTCGTACCTTATATCTTGAAAAAGGAATGCTATAGCATTATTAGTTAAGTTTATTTTCTTTGTTTTTGAGGCTCCCGTTGTACGATCCTTTTCTGTTATGGAGAAAGATCCTTCTATATACACAGAACTTGCTGAGGGCAAAACATAAATGTCTTGCTGGTGGATAGGTATTCGTATTTCATCACTTTCATTGTAGCTATTATTGTATGGATTATAAGTATGGATTTCATAACTTTCAATAGAATTGTCAAATTGAGGGTCGTCCGTTATATGGAGAATACTCATACTTTAAATCCAAGAGCACGAAGGAACTCTTTATTACTCTTAGTTATTTTAGTCGGAGTAATGGATGTTATTCGTTTCACGGTATGCTTATTAATGGCTTTATTTTTATTTTGCTTGGGCATTTTATTGTTGAACTTATTCTTTTTATTTGCTTGTCTCTTAAGCTTACAAGACGATGGTGTTCTAAGTCTTTGGGGGTTATTATATACAATCATTTTGATTTTCGTAGGTGTAAACTCAAATATATATTTTCTTTCTTAAAATTTATTGGCACACCTCTTAAGTCTAATATTTTTACAATTATTGATGAAATGTGCTTTTTTGCTATAGGGAAATATATTATATTTTTAGGCACCTCAATAAGCTGATGACACGGAGGAACGTTCAGTACAAACTCGTGAATTATATGGGCTGGTAATCCATTCATATATGAGCCTTGCACGAGATCACATTCGATTCGTATCACCGACGTTGGAATAATGTTTACAGGATAGACTGATTCATGCCATTTATTTGGTTCTAGAATCGTTTGTGAAAATCCTAAAAATGAAGCGATACTATTTTCGGCTTCAAAATGAATCGGCTCGGTGCAAAATAACAAACACTTAAAAGTATTATTATTCGATTTAATTTGCAACTGAACATTTTTCAGTTCAGTTTTTAAGTATTCATATAAGTCTGTCAAGTCGTAATTGCCCCAAGGAATTTTGATACGTTTATCTTTACCATAGGCAAAAATGTTATTATTTTCATGAATATTCGGAATTGTATTAAATGTCGAAAAGTAGAGTAAGCCACACTCATAATTATCATCTAATATCAGAGGAGGAATAAATTCCGTTTGAAGAACAGATTCGTTTCCAGTGATTGTAAGTGTTATAGACATTTTGAGCAAACTAAATTATTTTATCAAGTTCTCGTCTATTTATGCCGGTTCCAAAAGGATTTCAAAAACCGAATACACAAATGGCCACAATTATAAGGATGGCTCTTTTGCACATTAGCATAATTATAAAAAAAATTTGGTCCAACATAGTGTAAAAATTCTTCCGGTGGTTTTAAGTTACCATAACTGTCGAAATATTCAATATAATCACTTAATTTAGCATAGGCCACCCAATGAGTTCCAGGATTATCTGAACTATCAAGATTTATAATGCCGCATTCTTTATTTAACGGGCTAACTGGCAACTGATCTCTCATGTACACTCCTCTAAAAAATGGAATGAATTTTGCATATTTCAGTAGGTCGATATTAGTTAGCGCTCTTTTGGGTAGCCTTGGAATTAGTTTTTTTGTTTTTTGACATAAATGCCTAAACCATCACCATGTTCTTTGAGACAAAGCCCATTTCCTATACACAATTCTTCCATTTTTTGGTTGTGACGTTTAAGTTCTTGCAAGCGTTGTTTAGCTGATTTTATTGCTTGAACTGCCTTTGCGATTCCAGCTGCACCACCTGCTAAACCACCTGCAGCTGACAGACCAGCAAAAATTGGTATTAAGGGAAGAAATCCTCCAACTTTTGGCACTGGTATCACTCGAGGAATATTCACAGTTGAGTTAGAATCGGAAGCCAATTCACGAGCAACAGCAACGGCTAACTCTATAGCTGCTTTTTTACATTTGGGTTTAAATTTGTTTATGTGTTTCTTTGTAAGAGAAACAATATTTTTAAACGTTTTCTTAAAACCTCTCCCGGTTTTTAATTTTTTTGCAGCACCAGTCGGTTTAGCGTTGCGAGCTTTTGTTTTTCTTGCGGAATTAAATTTCGGCATCATTGATTTAAAGATATAATTAAAATATAATTTAAAGATGTAATACCGAACACTCTTTCTTTCTTGAAATACGGACTAAGAATGAAAAAATTAAATATGACCTGCTTATAAAACTTCTGACTTATCAATCCAACTGTTTTCTTGAGAAGGTAATCCTAACCATTTCACATATAAATTTGTACCTTTCTTTTTTAAAATTTTTTCAACCAGGTAAATGTTTGGATATTTAGCTTTAAGTAATTCTTGTGAATAAAACGATCCCAAAATGGGCCGATGCTTACTATCTTCTATGATATATGTAACCGGTTCTGTGTTCTGAATTTTAGTAATAGTAAATATTTCTGTTGACCAATTTGGAGTATACCCTTTTTCAAATGTCCCTTTGTATTTACTTATACGCACGGGATCTCCAACTTTAAATATAGTTTTCGTTGTTGCTGGCAAAACTGTTTTATTATATTTTTGAAGAATTTGCTGCTTATTTCCTGCATTAACTTCGCTTGGCTTAAGACCAATTGTTCTGTGTACCGTATTATTATACTGCTTAACTACATTATAAAGAGTGTCATTAACCCATTTGTAGTTTCCTTGTAAGCTAAATTGTTTATATAATTTGGTTTTTAAGGTTCTTATAAACCTTTCCACTATAGAAGCTTTTTTCACAGAGTATGTTGAATAGTGTCTTATATTATATCGATCAAGTAAATGTTTTAATTGTTTGTTATAAAATTCAGTTCCTAAGTCAGTTTGTAAATTTTTCGGAACACGAGGTTGTGTTAACAAATCTTCAAAGGCTCGAGTCACATGTTCTTTACTTTTTTGTTTTAATGGATATACCCAAGCATACTTCGAAAAGGTATCGATTATTGCTAGTATATATTTATACTTTGAGTTCACTGTCGAAATAGACTGCATGTCAATAAGATCAGCTTGCCATAAATCGTCAATATCTCTCATTATCACATGTCTTCGAGGAAAATTCTTTCGAGCTTGTTTATGTATTTCATTAACCACCACTTCTTTACTCATTTTTTGTATTTGCTTCTTTGTATCACTGAGTCTATGCTCTGATTTAAGGTTTTAATTTCTGTATCTAACTGCTGTAATTCTTGACGTATCGCTGTTATTTTTTTTAACATAACCTCCATTATATTATCAACATACTCTTTTGTTACACCGTCCGCGGAATCAATTGGTTTTCCAAGATGTTTAATAGGCTTATTCTTCGCGTCAATAAAATCATCATTAAAATTTATGAAAGCCATATAAGGTTCTATATTTGAATTTACTTTTCGCCTTTTGAATATGTGATGGCCAAACTTATCAACGTTCATCTTCAGAGAACATTATAGGACTAAGTCATAATGAGTCCCTAACAACACTTTTATTCTTTTATTATACCTGCTTCTCTCAATTCTTCTATGATAGAAATTATTTCATTATCGTGATTAGTATTGCCAGCATTTTTAGAAGCAACCAATAATTTTAATCTGTCAATTAACTCGTTAGGATCGTCCCAATATATGTAATCTGTATTACGCCTATATTTTTTCAATACTGGTAAGTTGCCGCCCTGTTTTTTGTTAGATTCGTTAAATAATGGTTTGATAAATTGGCAGTATTTCATGCCCGAATTTCCTTGTATTTGACCGTCTGGACTATATCCTCTCTTATGAACATTAGTATGAATCAGGATATCTTTATAAGTTAGTTTATCTTTTTCTTCAACGATATTTGAATTGGGTTTGGTTTGAAATAAAAGTTCGTTTAGTCCTGGAGTTAACTCATAACTTTTATCAGGTAAATTAATCATTGTCATTTTATTTGGGGTATTTTCGCCCTGCGTTTTTAATGTTACCGGCGAATTACCTATAAATAAGTTCTCGCCATCATTCCGCACTCCAAATGTTACATTGAAAGGTTCTTTCGGGAGTTGCAAATATTTTCTATTTGCTTGAGGACTCTTCACTTTTGCTACATAGTTTTCCACTTTAGTTGGAGTTTTTAATTCTTGTGACACAAACTCTTTAGAGCCATATTTTAAATCAAGATTAGCATCATCCATAGGAGCGTCGTTTTGAGCATATATCTCTTTATTTTCCTTGTGCACGCGAACATTATTAGAAGTATTGTTTAGTGATACTAGGGTTTCTAATGGGTCACTTAATGATTTGAATATTTTTTTATGTTGTAACTCACAAACTTCATCTTTTTCACGCATTTGTTTCAGTTTATTTTTTATATTTTTAACTGATTTTATTAACTGTGTTTTTAAATCGGTTTCCATGACATTTAAATTTGTACAGACTTGTTCTATTGCCTTAAGCCTGTAACTAACTGTCTTAAATTGGATTTGTCATAAATATTTGTATGAATGGTTCACTCAAACTTTACAAACTCATCAAATGATTTTCTATATCTACCATTGTTCAACTCACAATCTTTGCTGATTATTAAAGATGCAAATGGGTCCCTCCATATATTTATGGCTAGTGATTTGAATATTTCCCAACTAACGTCAGAATTCACATGTTCATGATATATGTGTTTCAAATTAACATCATCCTGTTTAAAAATAATTAGGAAATTCACATTGTCTCGAATTAATTGTTTGGGAATTTTAGAGTAAGTTTGAGATAAATAGAAAACATCTATTCCTTTATGTCTTCCCATAGAAAAATAATTACGTATATTGTTCTGATTTTCACAAGTTATATCGTCAAATATAAAAACAGAATTGCATAAGGCCTCATCAGGAGAAATTACATCCTTTTCGTCTTGAAATATGTGCAGATTAATATCAGATATTCTCATAATAACGTCTTCTAGAAAGCGGTATTTTGGTTGGAAAGCCGTTTTAGAATAAAGATACACATTTTGAAATTTTAACCCATTTTCATGAAGTAATAAACTTAGCATGGTATTGGTTTTGCCGCAATTGGAAGGCCCGCAGATTATGCATCGAATCGAGTTGGGCAAAAGCACACTGTGCTTTATATTAATAGGACGTGACTCAGCAATAATTTTACCGATTTCAAGTGACACTTGTTGTTTCATTAGCTTCATTTTACTTTCTGTTAACTAATTATACAAAACATTCATTAAATATGTATACCTACTAGCAGTTTAAGTTGGAGAGTATTTTGTTTTAGAAATGTTAGAGCGCTGCCTAAAAAGGCATTCGGTATTACTCATGATTATTCTTAATACCTGTTGCAACCTGTAAAGAATTGCGAGCATTGGCTTCCATTTCATTGCTTGCGTCAAACGGAAGCAGTCGCAACGAGAGAAGTTACTGCCTAATTTAAAGCCATAGGTAATGGTTTTCTATATTAATATTTTATCTTAAACAAAATTAAGATATCTTCTAACAGTCTTGAAATATATTTGAGAGATTAATAAAACTTGTAACGTACTTTATTTTGTTATGTTATTTCTGAGGGCTCGTTATAGTGTCTAACCTAATTTTTTTTCAGATAATGGAGTCAAACATGGGCAAACAAAACCAAGTTGATGATTTTGGCGACATATTTAACGTTAGCCCTCCAATTCATGATGTCGGGCCGGACGATCCATTCTATTACGTGCAAGATGTTGACGGTTGGCTTGAAAAAGTTGAAAAACGCCGTCAGGAAGTAGTACGCAAAATAGTGAAAAATAAGCCGAAAAAAACTATTATCAAAGATCAAACTAAAAAATGCTCGTCTTTCGTTATAAAAAATAACTATCGAAAAGGACAATATTTAATAAAAATTGATATCGAAGCTGTGAACGATGGTGATTCTAGCCGCAATGTTAGTGCGCAGTACCTTGTTTGCGATCCATGTGACGAAGTGTTAGACTCAACTGAATACGCATTGACAAGAATATTAAGAAAACTGGATGAAAAGTGAATAGCTTTTAGTATTACTGTACATATCATATAATAAACTTTTGTAATTTCGTAAGTACTTGCAGTATTCATTTTAATATATACTCGTACTTGTAGTTAAATGTTTACTAAGACCTCAATAAAAATTTCAGCAAATATGTTGTTTTTTGTTTATAATTTAGAATGATAACCCATTTTAATAACGACAACTGTTATTATCAGTTGTAATTAGACTCCCATAGATAAAGAAAAACAGTATATTAAATAAGGCACCTAAAAAGTTTAAGGGCAAACTTATCTATTTACTGACTTTCGCATAACATTTTTATTTCTTATAATAAATAACATTTGAGCAATTGATAGATAGAAAAGCTAATAAACATCGAAACAATTATCGCCTGTTGACCAGGCAAGCGTTATGAACTCGGGATTCCGTGACCCGAACGTTACTATATTATTTTGTTTTATTATTCATGCACTTATTATGTTTTTGCGTCACGAATTAACATTCGAATCTTGAATCCTGAACTAAGTAGTAGCTTTAGGGATAATTTAGGTCGATAAATTATATTTTATTCGTTTTACTACCTATCGTTCATGGAACAGAGGTGTTTTAAGCCTTAGATGCATACAATATCAAAAAAATGATAGGTACTCCATTTTATTTTTGTAACGTCTTAAATAAAAGTCATATATATGTAAAATTGAGACTTAATGGCTCAGTTTGACAAAATCCCAAATTGACGTTAAGTTGATTTCGACTTGGGTCATTTCAGTAGTATCGTTGTTGATACTTCATGCATTTAAAGGTTAACAACTGGAAACAGGGCTCGGAAACCAGTATTCTCTCCATAAAAACCGTTTTTTTCGTTCTTTCGTTTATTATTTCATGTTTAATTAGGCTATCTAATTATACGAAGCAATATTCTAAATACATTATTGAGTCCTACATAAAGAGCATAAACTAATTCAAAATATTTGACTATTTCGGGATTTTGACATTAACCGGTTCCGAGCCCTGACTGGAAATATCAAAAACTCTTCATGGTGAAACAATATAGCGTTTAGAAAACTGATTGGATATTTATTTTTAGTTGCTTAATTGTGTACAAATCGTCACAACCTATTTTCTATAACGCTATACTGTCAATGGAGAAATATAAATAAAACAAGTAATATTATTTATCGTAAATATGATTTATTATCATTATTATTCAAATGTTACATACTTAAAAACTATGTAAAATTCATCACCACTTAAAATATCGGTTACAAATCAGAAATAAGGGTGAGGACCAAATTTTGAGACCATCGTTAAGGTTTCTAATTCGTTTACATTTAATTGATTCCGTTGTGACGAAAAAGTTGCCCAATAAATTGTAGACAAATTTCGGCTCACAACGGAATCAATTAAATTGTAGTCGAATTAAAATACTTTTAACGATGGTCCGAAAAAATTGTCAATGCTCTCATATCGTATCTTATTTACTAACTATGTAAATACAACACCAAGTAAAATATCGCTTACAAATCAGAAATATGGGTGGGATTATTGGGCCGTCGTTAAGGTTTTAATTCGTTTACATTTAATTGATTCCGTTGTGACGAAAAAGTTACTCAGTAAATTGTAGACAAATTTCGGCTCACAACGGAATCAATTAAATTATAGTCGAAATAAAATACTTTTAACGATCGTCTAAAAATTTGTCATCGTCCTAATATCGTATCTTATTTACTAACATCAGCAGCGTTACATTATATTTAAGGTTGATTCTACGCATGCAACACCGTACTTAACATAATGTTTTATAGTGCCCCCAGGGCAAAGACGTAATATTATCTTTATTTACACACCTTTTATCATCATCTCGTGAAAGAACTAGCTTGTTTATTTTTTGGGTATAAAGTTTATGGCATTTGGATCTAATAATACACATTTCGTCTCTCAATGATTCATTATAAAATAGAGCACGTTTATATTTATTAATGTCCAGTTTTTTGGTAATACACTTTTTTATTCCCTTTGCTTTTTTTACAGTTGTGTTACAAGTAGTGATGCAATATAATTTTGCTCGCAACCCTATATATTCTGTAATAATAGCACCGCCCATCTCATCTTTGAAATATCCGGGTATCTTACTGTTCACAGAAGGTATGTTAAATATATTACCTGCTTCATAATTGCTAGTATCAAAATATTCTATATTTTCTTTCAAGTCTCGATAAAAATCTTTTGTATAGATAAGATATAAGAGACTGTCGGTGTCAGTATAGCAGAGATGTATTTTATTTGTATAAATGCGTTTCATCACACTGTAATGAAATCTGTATAAATGGCTTTTTGCAAGTTCCAATATAGAGAAACCAATGTAGATCGGACGGTCAAGTACAACTTTTGTTTGGTTCAATTGAATTGCTACTAATGAGTCTGAAATTATCGCCACATTTTTAAAATTAGGAGCATTTATATATTTTTCCGCCCCACAATATTTGTTCGTTTTATTCCCATTATCTTTCCACACATTAACAAGTTTCACATCGACCTGCTTACGCTTATTCTCAATCGTTTTACCAAATATTGAATTATTCTGTTTTTTAAAAAAATCTCTTTCGAATTCGGAAGATGCTGTTTGTCTAAGTGAAGTATTTAAAGATATGTACGGTTCTAAAAAATTGCTTTGTTCAAAGGCTAAAACTTTATAGATTTTTAACAAAACTAACCCATTTTTTAAGCATTCTTTCAAATGAATGTAATGAATAATATATCGATGTTTATCATAAAGGTTAGCAATTAATTTACTATTTTTGCTCCCCGCGGGGACAAATTTTTCAGCCGCGAATGGCATGTCCGAATGAGAATCATGTAACTCAAGTGGGTAATGCAAGTCTACTTCCAAAATGAACCCGGTGTCAGAATCATGTTGTATACTTTCAACATCAAAACTCGCAATTTCGAAATCATCAAGAAATCTGAAATTACTTTTAGGAAGACGTTGCATCATGGCGTGGCCGTATAAGTTAACGCAGTCTAAATATACTAAAAAACTATCCGGCTCATTACTGTCGTAACTTAAAAGATACTTGTTGTTAGATCGAGCATATCTTCGTGAACACTGAGCAAGACCGCCTCTTATTCCTTTCTCGATCATCTGGTACATCTCTATATCCGTTAATAAATCTAACCTTACTTTAGTGTACAGTAGCATAGCGTCCCAACTTAGCGATGGTGATGACACGTAATAACAAGGGTCGAGATTGTAAAAATTAAGACTCATGTTTCTAAATTTTTCAAAACAATCGCATAAGAGTAATACGTCGCATTTTAAATACAAATCAGTGTATTCTCCGAGATTTTTAATGTTGAAAGTATCCCATACACGCATAGCATGTTTATAATCAGACGAGGATACAGATTCTGATGTCAATCTGTTAAAGAATTTAGAAGGCTCTGGCAAACATGTCTCTTCATATCGTTCCCAGGTGTCAACGTAATCGTAACAATATATACCCTTTTTACGAGCAATATCAAACTTTTCACCTTCGCCGAAAAATGATTTTAAATGTTGAAAATCGTTTGCTTTCATCGTGTTCACTAAATTATCTAAACTTGAGCTTAAAAAATTAAATGAATCGATAAATTTTAACTGGGCCACATTTTGACGATCCATGGGTATGAATTTAGTGAATGAAATAAACTTTTCTTTATTTTTCGGTATAAGGTTAATTCGCCCGCATACGTTCGAAAGTTCGTTAATAAATAGATGGCTGTCGTATCCTGTTAAGTTGTGGAAAATTATGGGAATAAAAGGACAAGTTTTTGCTTTTAAATTACATGTTGCATGCGCAGCCCCTCTATAACGACCCGTAAAATGATTATGATCCATCACAATTTTGTCGTCAGAAGAAAATGGTTCTTTACATATATGACACATAGTACTTGACGTAAACGATAACCGCTCATCTGGGGTAAGTGGAATCATAGGTTTACTGTAAGACAGAATAGCATGTAATCTGGTTACATCGCCGCATATTGTTTCGACAAACTTTTTCGAGCAGTTAGGACCTCGATAAGATACGAAGTCGTTTAGTTCAGGGTTGGTTTTACAGCAAATATAATAGGCAAAGCACGAAGCCTCGTGAATTTGCATATTTTCTACATAGGTTGACTTATTTTTATCCGAAAATTCTAGTAACAAGCTTTCAAAATCAGCGTAAATGACAATAGGTATCTCTTGTGTCCTTTCAAAATTACAAAAAGAAATTTTGGTGTCTTTTTCAGGTAACATAGTTTGGATTCCTGCACAGTTATGCTGAATTTGTTTTTCTTTCGTTGAAAAATACAAAAAACACTCTTCGCACAAATGTATTTTTGCTTTATGTTTAGTAAGTTGTTTATGAGCAAGCTTTCCTAAATCTTTTATCAAGCAAAAATGTGCCTTTCCTTTATGTCTTAATAATAATAAATTTACATGGTGTATTTTCCTTTTGTGCGTTTTATACAAAGGGCCAGTGACTTCGCCTTTTTTTGTTAAACCATAGATATTTAAACTAATATCAGAGTTCTTATTTTCAAACCATTTGACATCATTTAAACTTGGCGGAAATGACATACCACTTGTTTCTAATATATCAGAATAATCGGGATATGATGTAACTCTATGAGCATTTTTTTTTAGTTGGATACAAATAAGCCATAATACACCATAAAAAGCAGCGATTGTCTGTATTATTTATATTCAAGCAAGCCTTCTTATTTGCTATGTGCTTGGGCAATGGTATATAGGAGCCTGCCCTTAGAGGGTTGTACTTCATTATATTGACTTCTAAATGATTAATCGTGTCAATTGTCCACCCGGACTCCGAAAGTTCGAATTCTGAACATTTTGAGACTAATGTTTCAGCAAATGAGCGATATAATGATGAAATATCGCTGTTTTGAAATACTTCAACGTATTTAGTATTGAATGATTTCATTGATTTCTCATCATTCTTCGTCAATACATATGTAACAAAGAGTTCGAAATTCACTTTTAATGCCGTATGCTTATACAAGTACTCCCTAATAAGTTGGTCCGTTACTTCTGAAATTTCGGATAAAAACAATTCTGGAGCGATCGTAAAGTTTGCCGAATTTATTTTATAGCTAGCTATTCTGTCACGAAATGCGTTGGCAATTATGTATACATTTTTATATTTTGTATTGAGTAAACAATTAGATTTATGCAAGTTGGTTTTTTTTATGAGTTGATAACTTTGGAACGTGAACGTTACAAGCTTGGCAAAAATACATGATGATTTAATATAAAGTTAACTCGTAAATTAAAATATGTATTTATAACGTAAAGTTTAAATTACTACGAAAAATTGGGCAAAATGAATATTGCGAATGAAAAAAAATATCCGAATCTAATTTAAATACTGGGTCTACCTGAGTTTGACGTAATATTCTCCATTTGTCTGCATAGTATATCCAGATGCGGTTTTCAAGATAAAAAAAGATCATACGGTCGAGGCTTTTAGGGACAGTGCATTTGATAAACCTGAAAGGACAAAACGATGTCATAGTAAGTAAAATACAAAAATAAATCGACCAAAAATTGTGACATGCCTTAAAAAATACACCTGTAATATCTTCTTCAAAATTTCGTTACCTACGAAAAGTCAGTTATTATAATTGTATGCTAAATAAATTAAAGACGTTACTGATGTCAATATAGTAGTCAATATGTGTAAGAATCTATGACAATCAAGGTCAAGATATGATGCAAAACTAAATATGGTTAACAATGAAAAAATATACTTCTGAATCCAGTTTAAAGGTTAAATTCGATTAAATAATACACTGAAATACCGAGGGTCAAAGTAAAGAAAAATAGTCATACCTTAAATATTAGAAGGGTACAATATAGGTTGGATGCCTTTATATTCTTCTTTAACAGCCTTTATAACGTCGCAGACTGAAGCAAAAATTGGGCTGGTTTCATCGACCGCTCCCTTGAAAGTGACGACTGCTTTTTTCCAGCGGTCAACCTCATTCCCCGATGGCTCCAAATCTCGCATGTGATATGCCCTGAGTTCGATGTAATACCCCCCTTTGGCAGAATGATTCGTCTGCATAGTATACCCAGACGCAGTTTTTCTTGATAGAAAGTTTCTCAATGCTGAAGCTCTAATTGGTACGGCAGTTCCATAATCCTGTAAGAACAATGACATATTAATTAAAAATAAATCATAACGCAAATCAGTAATGGCTTACGAAAGATTTCGTTAGCGAAATATCACTTATCATAATTGTGAAGTTATTTTTATACGTATTACGTACTTAAGCAAGGTAAGCTTAGACAGGTACCTCAGAATCCAGGAACAGTTGAGGTTTCTGGACCTTTTTCTTCGACTGCGCTGTGGAATCATCTTCGGTTTCAGAGTCTGAATTATTATCGGCAACCTTCAAAACCTTCTGCGTAGTTTTCTTTGCTCGAACGGTTTTGGATTTTAATGCTTTTCCCTTCGATTTTTTAGCCGGCGGAAGCGCGTCGTCACTTCTCTGCGTTAAAAAAATTTCCTCGTCGGATTCAAACGGATTATTATTAGATGCCCTGTAAAAAGCACATTATAGAAGCAAACACGATGCAAATTATAAAGAATAACTTATTCGACATATACTTACATACTTGCTCGAATTGCCTTCTGAGTTTGTTAATGAATAAAATATTTTTAAGCGTCCTTCAATAATGTACGTAATTAAAGTTTTCAAGTGTCCACCTGGTTGAACGTGTCAATAGATATGAGCTGAACAAATATCGAGTATCCAACAAGAAACCTTTAATTCTAAAGGCGCGTAGATATTGAAGTACTTATGCAAGCGCACTATGTTTATGTAATTTCTGAAATGATAATACAGACATAATTCTACTTTACATCATAGGAAGATAAGATCTATTTTAGTAGATAGCTCCAACGATAGGTGTGAACTAGGATTAATGCAAAATCTAATTTAGGTAGTGGCGCCAGATTGTCGACGACATTTGATACGTAATTCTAAAATGGAAATCAAATGTACTTACCTTTTCGACATACAATTTGGTTGGTTAATAATAATAATAATATAATCGGGCTATATGTGTAAATCAATCTATCTGACAAACGTAGCTTAACCAAAACTATTAATTATTAATATTGGATATTTCAAATGTTGGTTAAAACTAAATCTATTTTCATACCATCTAGCGGCTAAGACATGAAGCTTTATAACGAACCTTTGCAGTTTCGGCACAGCGCTAAACAGCTTCGCACTTTTAAATGTTTGTAAGGTTATTGATAGATGGTGCCCTGAAATCGATTTTTTATCTTGTGGTATAAACTTTATTTTACACATACTGCGTGGAAAACAATGACATTACTGTTTCTGGTGACCACTCAAACCAGTACATTAAGGAAAAATGTATATTTACTAATCAAACAATTTGACATATTAACATTTGTTTGCTCATTATTCGCTAGATGGCTATACGGATGGCGTTACATAGGGTTTAAAAGGTAAATATACTGAATTCAATGTAATAATTTACTTTTACAACTTGCAAGTAACGAAATATTGGAAATAAGAGTAAACTATAATGAAAATAAATAAAAAATCTTTATTTATGCATAGGTTTAACAATTTAAACGCTATTACTCTTCAGCGCGCTATAGACATTTTTCCTTAAGGACAGTATATATAATTAGACTTCATTAATAATAACGGCGAGCCGAGTTCATTCTCGGCGGACCACTTGTCAAACGTTTACATGAGACAGACCTGGCCAATCTGTGTGAATGTAAATGAATGACATAAAATAATACCAGAGAACTTAAAATACCTAAAATCAAAACATGAAACTTAGAAATATGTTGAAGCATCATCCGACCCTTTGCCTAGTCAAACCGATTATTAAGTACAGAACTGGCCATTCTGGAAAAATAGTTGGAATGATGAGACATTGGTCAGCAAGTAAGTAATATACGAGTCTGGCCAACCTGGAAATTATTTGCTCAACTTAGCCGCACACGGGTGCCGGGATGTGGTAAATATATTATGAAATAAAAACCTGGCACCCGTGGGTAAGGCCTTTTGCTGTTTTTTTTTTATCGTTGCATGAGAAGTTTGCTGGGAGGATGAAGACATTCGAAATCAGATGTATTAAGATTGAATATGAAGATTAAAGGGTATCCGTAGACTGGCCGCTGTAGTGCTGCGTAAATACCTGCATTATTGTTAATATTGGGCGGTTCTGCGAACGGAGCGAGCGATAGCGAAGCGATGTGAGCTAGAACCCCCAATATTAACCTACTATTGTTTATGATTAAATATCTTGAATGTTGATTTTAAAATATATTAATTTTAATACTTTAATTTTGGGTTTTATTACAATTTTATATGCTTAATTATTGAATACATGCAAAATTTTTTATAACTGGATGAGATACTAAGTATCTAAGTGCAATATTCGGTTAATGTTGATTCTATGTTATTAATACGAACAGTATGTGTTGGTTACAATTTTTATTAAAAACTTGGGCTTAGGGTCCATTTTATATATTATTATATTAGTGAAATTTATGTGATACATATATGAAGTTGGTTTACATAATTGGTGTATTCTTAGATTTATGAACATTGTGTTTTGATTTTTACATTTTTTTTTCGAATTTGCGAGTTGATGATGGTATTATTATTATTTTATTGAATATGACCATTTGATTAGTGGTCTGTGTTTGCTGAATCTTGGCGTTTTTAACAAAGGGTTAGGATCAAATTACTGAAATATATTTATGGGCCATATTTTAGGCGTTAGCTTCGTTTTTAATTTAATTGATTCTATTTGGTCGCGTAAATGTGAAGTATACTTTATTTGTTTTTTCTTTTATTTATTTTTTTACTCTAAATATAACTTTAAATTATGCATAATTATACATTTATTTCGCTAAAGTAATGTGCTCTGTCTTATTTGAATGTTTAAAACTGACATCTACTTGTTTTCTATAATCTAAACTTATGTAATGCTAAAAATAACTGTACGTACTAATGTCGTCACATGTGGTATGCTATTCATAATATGTCATGGTTCGCCTGTTAAATCTATTTACTGCAACTTGATACTGGCTTGCGCTGTGTCTACGTTTAATCATAGGTCAGACTTACACTGGTTCTCTCAAAGTGCATGATGTTTCCTGGTAGCGCAGTGAAAAACAAAACAGTCCTTATCTAGTTGCATTAGGGTTCATGAACTGCTTAGTCAACTGTGTTAGTGATGGCACTCTTACTTATGAGATATAAATAATATTCTTAACTATTAAACATTAATACTAATCATACATCTAAATATATAAAAGAAGAAACTGACTGACTGACTGACATATCAACGCACAGCCCAAACCGCTGGTCCTAGAGATTCCAAATTTGGCATGTAGGTTCCTTATAAGGTCTAGGGGTGCACTAAGAAAGGATTTTTCAAAATTCAACCCCTAAGGGGGTGAAATGGGGGTCCGAAGTTTGTATGGGGAAACAAGATTAGCTGGACTATTTTATTCGAAACTTCACAGGAGTATTTCTAACAATAAATGAGTAAACACGTGTTTCAGGTTTTTTGAAAAATCAACCCTTAAAAGGGGGAAATGTGGTGACAAATTCTGATAATCGACATGGGTATTGTTTTTATGGTTTATCGGGTCGCTGATTACGAAAACAACAATAATTTTAAAATCCCACGTAGAGGACGTGAAATACCATCCCCTCCTGTTGGGGTGCGAGGGGGATGAAATGTCTAAATATTAATATGGGTGTCGTTTTTATGGTTTTTTGGGACGTTAAGTACGAAAATGGCATCGGTTTTGAAATTAAATATTGTGGACATGAAAACTTTTGAAAATTTGTGCCAAATTGCAATAAATAACTAACTGACTGAGTGACCAACATATCAACGCACAGCGCAAACTGCTGGTTCTAAAGATTCCAAATTTAGTATGTAGGTTCCATATAAGGTCTTGAGGTGCATTAAGAAAGGATTTTTCAAAATTCAACCCCTAAGGGGTGAAATGGGGGTCCGAAGTTTGTATAGGAAATCAAGATTAGTTAGATTATTTTATTCGAAACTTCACAGGAGTATTTCTAACGATAAATCAGTAAACATGTTTCAGGTTTTTGAGAAATCAACCCCTAAAAGGGGGAAATCTGGTGACAAATTCTGAAAATCGATATGGGTGTGGTTTCTATGGTTTATCGGGTCGCTGATTACGAAAACAACAATAATTTTAAAATCCCACGTGGAGGACGTGAAATACCATCCCCTTTGTTGGGGTGCGAGGGGGTTGGAATGTCTAAATATTAATATAGGTGTGATTTTTATGATTTATTGGGTCGTTAATTTCGAAAAAGGCGTTGATTTTGAAATTTAATATTGCGGGCATGAAAACTTAAAAGTGGGTGCCAAATTGCAAGAAGAAACTGACTGACTGAGTGAGTGACATATGAACACACAGCCCAAACTGCTGGTTCGAGACTCGAGAGATACCAAATTTGGCATGTAGGTTCCTTATACGGTCTAAAGGCGCATGAAGTGCCGTGAATTCCCTATGAAGATACGACCTTTCTTGAGTCAATGTATTGTAAGTGGTTTTATTAATTAGTGCCGTCCGATACGATTTTGACAAAAATCGATATTTGAGCGTCCGAGAGGACTCTTAATACGACTTCTAGGTAATATTTGGCAAAAGTGGCGGCCATATTGCTATTCTTCATTTTCGTCCCAATTTCGTTCAAAATCGATATCTGAGCGTCCGACAGGTCTCGTAATACGAATGCGAGGTAAAATTTGGAAAAAGTGGCGGCCATATTGATTAATTTCCCCTTCGGTCCCCGATTTCGTTAAAAATCGATATCTGAGCGTCCGAGAGGTCTCTTAATACGAATGCGAGGTAAAATTTGGAAATAGTCGCAGGCATATTAAATTTCTTCATTTTCTTCCCGATTTCGTTCAAAATCGATATCTGAGCGTCCGACAGGTCTCGTAATATGAATGCGAGGTAAAATTTGGAAAAAGTGGCGGCCAGATTGATTTTTTCCCCTTCGGTCCCCGATTTCGTTAAAAATCGATATCTGAGCGTCCGAGAGGTCTCTTAATACGAATCCGAGGTAAAATT
This sequence comes from Notocelia uddmanniana, assembly GCA_905163555.1. Lineage (NCBI taxonomy): Eukaryota > Metazoa > Arthropoda > Insecta > Lepidoptera > Tortricidae > Notocelia > Notocelia uddmanniana. The sequence goes on along the minus strand of LR991063.1, from coordinate 14,176,309 downwards.
TGGAAAAAGTCGCAGCCATATTGATTTTTTCATCTTCTTCCTAATTTCGTTCAAAATCGATATCTAAGCGTCCGAGAGGTCCCCGAATACGAATCCGAGGTAAAATTTGGAAAAAGTGGCAGCCATATTGATTTTCTTCATTTCAACCCGATTTCGTTCAAAATCGATATCCGAGCGTCCGAGAGGTCCCCTAATACAAATCCGAGGTAAAATTTGGAAAAAGTGTCAGCCATATTGATTTTCTTCATTTCCAACCCGATTTCGTCCAAAATCGATATCTGAGCGTCCGAGAGGTCCCCTAATACGAATCCAAGGTAAAATTTGGGAAAAGTGGTGGCCATATTGATTTCCTTCATTTTCGTCCCGATTTCGTTCAAAATCGATATCTGTGTGTCCGAGAGGTCCCCTAATACGAATCCGAGGTAAAATTTGGAAAAAGTAGTGGCCATATTGATTTCCTTCATTTTCGTCCCGATTTCGTTCAAAATCGATATCTGTGTGTCCGAGAGGTCTCTTAATACGAATCCGAGGTAAAATTTGTGAAAGTGGCGGCCATATTGATTATCTTTTTTTTTCGTCCCGATTTCGTTCTAAATCGATATCTGAGCGTCCGAGAGGTCCCCGAATACAAATCCGAGGTAAAATTTGGAAAAAGTTGCAACCATATTGATTTTCTTCATTTCAACCCGATTTCGTTCAAAATCGATATCCGAGCGGCCGAGAGGTCCCCTAATATGAATCTGAGGTAAAATTTGGAAAAAGTGGCAGCCATATTGATTTTCTTCATTTACAACCCGATTTCGTTCAAAATCGATATCTGAGCGTCCGAGAGGTCCCCTAATACGAATCCGAGGTAAAATTTGGAAAAAGTAGGGGCCATATTGATTTTCTTCATCTTCGCCCCGATTTCGTTCAAAATCGATATCTGTGTGTCCGAGAGGTCTCTTAATACGAATCCGAGGTAAAATTTGTGAAAGTGGCGGCCATATTGATTATCTTTTTTTCCGTCCCAATTTCGTTGTAAATCGATATCTGAGCGTCTGAGAGGTCTCTGAATACGAATCTGAGGTAAAATTTGGCACTCCATACATGCCTGTATGCAAAAAAGTTTAATGTTACTATATAGGCGTGTGGGGTATCTATGGACTTGCTTTTAAAAACGACATAGAGGTTTCGATTTTTTTTTCCATTTAAATCAACAAGTACGGTTGCCAGTTTTTGTTGCACTTTTAGCACCACCCAGTAGTCACGTGTAGGGTAACGGTGGGTACTCCCTACGGACGTGGTGCAACTTCGACCCCCTTTGTCAAGTGAGTGGGCAACTTGACTGTTAGAAGTTCGCAAGCCGCTCGAAGGCCTCTAACTTGGCTTAACGATTGCAGCCGGGATCAACGGCTTAGCGTGCCTTCCAAAGCACGAGAGTCATTTAGTAACCACTCAAAGCGATCACCCATCCAAGAACTGACCTGCGCCCACATTGCTTAACCTCGCACACCGCACGCGGTAGGCGGGTGCCGCTGGGCCACGAGCGCTCTAAATTCTTGATAGTTTGTGCCAATTTGCAATTCAATCGGTCCAGTAAAAGCAACTTGGTTGTAACAGACGGACTGAAGTAAGAAGTGCGAATGGAAGTGAGGCCAAATTTTCTTTTTGGATGCTCCAATGGGAACTAGCAAAACCTACGTAATAAATTTAATTTTAGGAAAAATAATTGTTACACGTGATATTGAATTAGCCGTATTTCTGTACTTCAAAGGACCAGAGTTTATGACCGCTGCGCGCTGCTTGGCCGTTTACTAAGGGCCATTTAAGACATGCTTTTATTTCATCGGCCCTTTCCCCTTCGGCCTCTCGGAAATGTATGATAATAGTTTTCGATCCTTATTTTTGGCAAAATCAAATGAAATTCAACAGTTTGCCGGTTCTCAGAATGTATACTGACTTTTCATCTGTTCATCTGTTAATGAATCACAATCACCAAACTTCGTATACTGAAACCCCCAGAATGTAACAACTACTTTTCTGGAGACCGCATCTAAATCGGTTCAGCCAAACGCGAGATAATCGTGGACAAACATACGCACCTGTTTTTTGTAGCCGGTTAAAAATTTCGCTTAGTACACGGGCGAAGCCGCGGGCAAATGCTAGTATAATATAATTATTATACATATGTGTCTATACATATGTGATCTTACATATTACCGGTTTAGTTTTCAAGTTTAGTTTTCCTTTAAGCATTTTTTTTTGAAACTGCTTATTTATATTAGTTTTTTTTGGGTTTTAAGTTAGTTCTTGGTTTTTGATATGGGATTCGTTGATATTTAAATATATATATATTTTTTATACTGCGTGGGGTCCTTTTATTAGTAGTGGTATTTATTTGCGGTTGGAATGTAATGTATGTATTGTATATGAATCATATTGTGTTTGTCTTAATGTGTACTCTTATGCCTTTTAGTCTGGAATAATTCTTCGAACTGGAATGAGTGTCAAGTTACAATTAAGTAGGTCGTTAAGATGGCTTGGATTTTATTTATTCAATTAGTTGCAATGAGCGTTTAGTTAGACGCTCTGGTTGTGAAGTTTTGGGACTGTATATTATTATTATTTGCTGATTTAATTTGACTTTTTGTGATAAAAAATAAAATAATATATAACGTGATAAATTAATGTTTAAAAAAATTGTGAGAAGTGTTACTTACGTGTTGTACGCATGGTGTCGACGCTGTTCGGTGAGTTTTTTAAAAGATTAGTTTTAGTTTCAAATTTGTTTAAAAATTTTGAATTTTTTTTTTTTAATGATTTTAAATTTGTTTTTTACTAAATATTTATCATTGCGTTGTTTTGCTCGGCAGCTGATACGTTTTCTTATTGGGAATTAAAGAAAAGGTTGCTTGTGTACTTCTTAGTGGGGCCGTTTCTGGGCTTGTTTTTAAGTCTTGATGTTATCTCAGGATATGGTGTTTTAATTTGATTATTGTGGATTCCTGGGTGGATAAATAATAATAGTTTTTAATGGTTTTGATATCCGCGTTTGTTTTATTGATGGCCCCCGTTTTTTTTTTAAATGTGGTAATTTTTATATGAATCCCATATGTTTTTTTTTTTCATATGATTTTGTAATAGCTCGTGTAAGCATATGTTTTTGTTATGGTGAAGTTTTAATTTTTGATTATACTTTTAAAATTTTGAGTTTTTATTTTATAATTTTTATTTCGATGATTACGGTTTTGGACCAACGTGGTATATTTATTATTATTATTTGTTTAATTTAAATTTAAATTTGACACTGGTATGTCCTTTTAAGTGCTCTGATTTTGACTTGTTTTGTGATTTCCTTTTGGATATTTAATTTAGGTTTTTTTTTAAAACTATTTATTTACTTATTAAACTTGTATGCTCGCTTTGATGACGACGCTTTTTTTAGGGTTCTGAATTTATTATATTGCGTATATTTATATATATTTGTATTCATCATGTCAGCCGAAAGACGTCCACTGCTGGACATAGGCCTCCCCCAAAGACTTCCACAATGACCGGTTCTGCGCCACCCGCATCCAGCGGACACCCGCGACCTTCACCAGGTCATCAGTCCACCGTGTGGGGGGCCTGCCCACGCTACGCCTTCCGGTACGTGGTCGCCACTCGAGAACCTTTCCGCCCCAACGGCCATCGGTTCTACGTGCTATGTGCCCCGCCCACTGCCACTTAAGTTAAGCGATTCGGAGGGCTATATCGGTCACTTTGGTTCTGCTGCGGATGGCCTCATTCCTGACGCAATCACGCAGAGAAACTCCCAACATAGCTCTCTCCATTGCCCTTTGGGTGACTTTGAGCCTTCTTATGAGGCCCATAGTAAGCGACCACGTTTCAGTGCCATATGTCATCACTGGCAACACACACTGGTCAAAGACTTTTGTCTTGAGACACTGCGGAATATTGGACGAAAAGATGTGCCGTAGCTTCCCGAACGCTGCCCAGCCGAGTCGGATTCGACGATTAACCTCTTTCTCGAAGTTGGACCTACCTAACTGGACAGTCTGTCCTAGGTATACGTAATCGCCTACAACTTCGAGCGTAAAGTGTCCGATTGTTAAGGGAGTTGGTGCGACATGGACATTTGACATGATCTTCGTCTTGTCCATGTTCATCCTTAGACCAACTCGCTAGGAGGCTTTACTGAGGTCATTGAGCATTGTACTTAAATCCTCCATGGTCTCAGCCAAGACTACTATATCGTCAGCAAACCGAAGGTGAGTGAGGTAGTCGCCGTTTATGTTGATGCCTAGCCTTCTCCAGTCCAGAGTCTTGAAAACATCCTCCAGTGCAGCGGAGAAATAACATCTCCTTGCCTGACTCCCCGCTGCAACGTAATAGGCTTTGAGTTCTGGTCCTGGAGTCGGACTGACATAGTGGCGTTCTGATGATGGGATCCATGAGGAATTGAGGGAACTCCTCAAATCTTAAAGGCAAACATATAGTGATTTTTGTGTTTTTATCAACAAATCGAGCATTATCATACAAAAATGTGACATTTGATGAAGTGGAACTGCTGATGATGATCAGAACAGAACTCTTCAACGACGAAAAGTTCACGTTTGGCGATTTGTCCTTCTAGCTGTGTTTGTTAAGCAAGTTCTATTGTCACGATTGATTTTTGTCATGCTCGAGTTCTGATGATGGGATCCATTAGGAATCGAGGAAACTCCTCAAATGTGAAAGGCACACAAATAGTGATTTTAGTATTTTCATGAACTAATCAAGCTTTTTCATTCATAAAAGTGACATTTGATGAAGTGGAACTGCTGATGATGATCAGAACGGAACTCTTCAACGACGCGTAGTTCACGTTTGGCGATTTGTTCTCTTCGTTTTGTTTGTCAAGCAAGCAAGGTTTTTCCATGATTTCATGAGGAATTGAGGGTACTTAGTCTTCTACCATTATAAACATACTTTTAGCCATTTTTGTATTTTATTGTATGGTATCTAAGAGTGCACCATCTAAGATTAATAATCTTTCACCGGACTCCCCCATTGAAGTCGGTTTTTTTTTTCTTAAAAATTATGGAGTTCCAGCTGAAAGCTGAATATTTGTATTAGATAAGTTTTATTTACGAAGTAAGTATATTTTATTTTCGTGGTTCAGGCCATTTTGTTTTTACGTTATTAATTATGGTGAAATATTATTTAGAGTTTATTTTTTCCTTCCGCGGGTTTCGTACGTACTTTATATTCGTTTTATCTTTATTTGGTTTTCTTTTTATGAGCTCATATTTCTTGTGACTGTTAAGTCTACGTATTAATTTATTCTGATTAGCCATTTTGACGTTCGTTAATATATTTTTGTGCCTGTCACTTAACATTTTACTTGTGACATTGTAATGTGCATTTTATTTAGTATTATTTGAAGAAAATTGGTACTTGGCATGCAATAACTTTTTGGCCGGCCGTCCCTTTTTATTACTGGAATATAAGGATTTAATAAAATAGGCGCGCAAATATACCTCTTATTAGGTGTTTGACCTTGGTAGTGGCATATGATACATAATTGGCACATAAACATAGCTGGAGTATTCCATATATGTACCGGATTGTTCCATGACAAGTCCCACCTCTGGTGCTATGAGACCTTGTTCTTTCTATGATCTGTCACCTTCACGGAGAAAAAAATATTTTACAATATTACCAGATTGTATAGTAGTTATGATTCTGGTGGATGAAAAAAGATTCCAGCTATGGTTAACAGATTTATTTTTTGTAACCGCAAGTCATATGTTTGTTAATACTAGAATATTCTAGTTAAAATATTCCAGTACACAAGAACTCTGATATCATTTAGGTAACAATCTAATAGTTACAGAGTAAAATAAGCATTTAGCTTACAAAACTTTTCAATAATTGCGATGTTAACAATATTTGTTTTTTCTGTTCACCATCATATAGTTTAACACACCAGTAATAAAATTGCATTTACAAAATCTTTGTGTAAGGTTCACCTTATGTAATTCACTTGTAGGTACTAGATTTCCGTGTACGTTTTAGCGGATTTTTAATACCTTACTCGTTACTTACTCGAAATTTCTTGATTACTAGGAATATTTTTACTTATAACTAGATACGTTATGTTTGTCTAACACACTCTTTTTAATGATAACAAGAAAGAGTAGTAATAGCAACAATAAAAAAATGTTGGCATTACAATATTATTGCACACTAAACAAGACATTATTTATTTGTAACGAAAAACTGTTGTGTCCAATATTACTATTTACAATATTACTAGAGTGTAGTTAGTTATGATTCTGGTGTAGGAAAAAAGATTTCGGCTGTGGTTAACGGATTTTTTTTATAACTACAAGTCATATTTTTGTTTACACCAGACTATTCTAGTACACGAAAACTCTGATATCGTTTTGGTAACTATCTAATAGTTACAGAGCACTATTAATTATGCATTTAGCTTACAATACTTCAATAATTGCGATGTTTACAATATTTATTTATTCTGTTCAACATCATCTAGTTAAACACACCAGTAATTAAATTGTGTTTACAAAATCTTTGTGTAAGGTTCACCTTATGACATTCATTTATAGGTACTTGATTTCCTCGTACCATTTAGCGGATTTTTAATACCCATTACTTACTCGAAATTTCTTACATACTTTCTTACATCTAGTTCTTGATTACTAGGAATATTTTTACTCATAACTAGATACGTTCTCTGTTGTCTAACATATTCTTTTAAATTATAACAATAAAGAGTAGTACTAGAAACAATAAAAAATGTTAGCATTACAATATTATTGTACAGTAAACAAAACATTATTTACGTTTAACGAAAAACTGTTGTTTTCACAAGTATTATGCGACTGTGGCCCCCGCTCCTCTCCGCCGCTGCCCGCAGCGCCCAGCGCACAGTCTTTCATTTTCACCGAACCATATTAATAATAAATTTAATAATAAATTTCTTCATTTTCAAACCTTATTGCTAGCGTTAACATTGTGCTTGCGTATTAATACATAGTTCACAAATTATTACAATTGCCTGAACTAGGTTGATCCTGTATCTCAGGCAAAGAGAAAATATACTAATTAATGCAATTTGTGTACATGAAAGGCACCTGATAAATATTAAGTTATCTAAATTATACTAAAATGGTAAAACAGTTGTACATCAATTATAACCTATAGGCTTGGAGTTAACAATTAGAGGACAGTAAATAATACGTGCCTGAACTAGGAAACCCTGTGTTTCAGGCAAAAAGGACTTAACTGTTAAATATCTTATTTATATACTAAAAAAAGAATATAATAAAATTTTATTCTTAAAAATCAGTACAAGTATTTAAGACTAACGCGTATGTTTGATAATGTACTTATAATTACTCAATATTGCTTGCTGTGCATTTTTAATCAGATATGACATGCTACTAGTACCTGCATCAGCATAATTGTAAACTGGGCCAAATTCAATATTAAATAAATCACGTTCAAGTTTAGATTAAGAAATTAGATCTAGGTTAATACCTAATACAAAAAGTACAGTGAAGAAAAATGTATAAGTTGGCGCTCTCAGGCGCCGTCATAATCTACAGAATTAAGATACCTTTTTTCGGCTAGTTTTCTAGCTGGACATTCGGCATCACCAGTCTTGTGGTCACATGGCTTTTTGAATTGCATACATGTTGCACATTTTGACGACTCTGAATTCTTTGTGCATTCCTTTATTGAGTGACCTGCAACGCCACAATGCCCGCAGATGTTGACCTCCATCTTGCACGATTTTGCTGCATGACCGTACTGCTGGCACTTGAAACACCTCGTTACTAGAGTAAAGTCCCTGATGGGGCACGACGACCAGTTCACAAAAACTCTGTCGTTTGAAATTAGAGCCTTCCGTATGAGAGCAGGGACTTCGATTATGTAATTGCATGTATCGGCATTCTTCTTTCCTGATTTATGGCTCAATTTAATCGAGGTCAAGAAGGTGTCCAGTGTCATATCACGCAATTTTTCAGCCAAGTTTTGATGGTAAATGCACTTGAAGACTTCTACTTCCTGCATAGCCGCAGGCACACCAATGACTACAATTCTGGGCTTACGTTTTGGCGGCTCGTCCACTGTGAGTCCAGATGATGATAACTGCGTCGACTGTTTCAATTTCAGTACGTCATCCTTAGAGTTCGTGCTTATGACTACTCCCCCGTTCTTAATCTTGCGCAACCCTCTCACGTGCAGCTTCATTTCATCAGGCCGGATTATCTTTTGAACAAGGGATTTTATCGCCTCACTCGATTTTCGTTTGTCTGTAGGGTAAATTGCTACCGAACTAATGTTAGAGGGCTGGACATATCTAGTATTGTTCTTCTTAAGCATGTCGGCAAAAGTAGCTGATTCCGGGCTAGGCTTTGTAGACTCTTCTACACATTTTTTCAATTCTTGGAAACGCAGTGAAAGGTCGAGTTTCTCCTGGAGAAATTGGTATGAGTTGTAGTTCTGGATCGCTTTCTGTTTCAATGCCTGATATTCAACAGCTATTTGAGATGTGCAATGGGCCACTTTGCGGCATAAGGTACTCACTTTGTTTTTTTGGTCCGAGTTTAACTTCCCTTCAGAGGAAATAGTGCACACTTCGTTTAAGTACTGTTCGATTGTTTTCATCCAACCCTGAAGGTCGGGAGTAGGTATCACCCTGGGAGGATGCTCTTCCTTTTCCGAGGGCTCGGGTACGGGTAAGGGCTGCAGAGCGGGCGTGGGCGGAGGGCTGCGGCGCGTTAGCCCGCTTCGATTAAATGGGCTATTTTCCAGAGACATTTTACTTAGGTTTTAAAATAACTACTTATATGTAGCAGCACTTAACATTATAAAATAAAGCACTTGTCAGTTACGGTGACACAGATATTTTGCTAACGCCTAATGAACTGAGCTAGGTCACAGTTATGCAAATGAATATTATTTTATGCTAAGAGACACGTCCGGTCTCATTGACGACTCGAGATGATCAAAATTTTGTTACAACATATTCTTCGCCAATGTCTCCAATAAATGAATCAGGTCGCATTCCTGTGTAGATCACTCTTATCGATAAAAAGTATGAGTGTAGTGTACCTCTACAAAGGCAGACGAAGCGAACGATGGACGAAGACATAAAAAAAATATTGAAGTCATGGAATTTGGAGGAGTACCTTCGTAGTTAGTTTCGCCGGTAAGTTCCTTTCTACCTATCTTATTCCCTAAACGCTCTAGATGAAAGGAATATCTACTCGTATTTTATTCAATGGTGATTTGCTTTATTGTATGCGTTTCTATATTTAGGTACTATCCAAACATGGTTTAACGGCGTTTGACTTATTAATAATAAACATTTATCTTTTTCAGAAAATTAAATATCTGGAAACACTGAGTCTCCTCGACGCAAAACTTATAAAATAATTGATCACGCCTGTTGGCGGTAGGGCGCGTTTTAGATAAAATTTGGCACAATGGAATGACATAGCCGATTGTTTACAAGTACGTATTACGATAATACGTATATACTTATTTTATTTTCATTGCCGATTCTTCCAGTCACTATGCTGTTAGCTTTCGTCTTTTGTAACTAATAGAATAATTATTTACATTAGTTATTTGGAAAAGAATGTCAAAGCAAGTGAGTTATTTTTTTACTCTGCTGCGAACAACGTGTTTTTTTTTATTTAACAGTTTTTTTTCTATTACAGGAAGAAAGATGTAGCACCAATAAGCGAGTGTAGATATTCTTAATGAGCGTCATAAGTTGTGTCGAGTCGAAGATATATAACGAATAATATAAAACCAGAAGCATCTACATGTAATAAAGAAATATTTTCTGCAGAATCGCCAACACGTACTTCGTCGAAAATTTATGTTATGTAACATTAAGGGTACCTACTTAATAAAAACGAATTGTTTGTATTTAAGTGTATTTATTGTATAAATTCAGGATTCATTTTCTGTCTATGTTTCAGGCCGCCTCACCTAATACCACAAACGTCATTATTGCGGACTAAACCAATATACTGTCGAGTTACACAGAATAATGTTAAAAAGAAAAATGTGAGTCTTCGCCGCAAAAAAAGCATGTTAAAACGATACGCAAATTGAAAACGGAACTCCATATTGTAATACAAAGTATGAACAGTGACATTAAATTTTAGGGAAGATCCGCCGTCAAGCAGCCATGCTCGCAAGTCGTACTCGAACTCGGTGTACTTCTTCATTTGCTCGTTCGAGCTTCTCTTTGTATTACAACTTAAGCTACTCCGTTTTTAATTTGCACTGTTTCTAACATGATTTCGTTGCGGCGGAGACTAACCTATGGTGTTTAACCTAATTCTGTTTAACTCGACAATATATTGTAGTTTCAGTCGGCAATAATGATATTTAACATAAATATAAAACTCGATAAACTCTACAATATGTATAGTAAACAGAACATACTGTTTATTGCATGCCACAGTAATTATTTGTAACAAAATCAAAAATTCAGTGTCCTCTATACCGCATATAGTAAATAGAAATTACTAATTACTTAGTTTAGACACAAAAATTCTGATATCCTCTATATTGCATATAATAGTAAACGGAAGTTATTGATCGTTTCGGAACGCAATAATGATATTTAACACAAATATAAAACTCGATAAATTCTACAATATGTATAGTAAACAGAACTTGCTCTTTATTACATGCCACAACAATTATTTTTAACGCAACCAAAAAACGCTCAGTGTAGGGTTCCGTAGTTTTCCGTCCGTCACATTAAGTTGACATATTAAGTACAGAAACACAAAACCTTTGAAAGCACGTCATTTTATTGTGATTTTGTAGAAATGACAGGTACAATAAACACCTGTTTATACGGTTAAATTACAAACTTAGTTCAGAAATTATTTTTGTAATTTTTTCACTAACTATTCAACCTATCAAGTTCAAAATAATTTTCCTACAATTTTTTTATAAAGTTCTACTTTTGTGATTTTTTTCATATTTTTAAAACTTATGGTTCAAAAGTTAGAGGGCCCCCCACATTATTTTTTACTTCTGGAGCGATTATTTCCGAAAATATTAACATTATCAAAAAATGATTTTAGTAAACCCCTATTTATTTTTAAATACCTATCTAACAATATATCACACGTTAGGGTTAAAATGAAAAAAAAAATCACTCCCCACTTTACGTATAGGGGAGGTACCCTAATAAAATATTTTTTTCCACTTTTTATTTTACCACTTTGTCGGCGTAATTGATATACATATTAGTACCAAATTTCAGCTTTCTAGTGCTAACGGTCACTGAGATTATCCGCGGACGGACGGACAGACGGACGGACAGACATGGCGAAACTATAAGGGTTCCTAGTTGACTACGGAACCCTAAAAATGGTGTTCTTAATACTACACATAGTAAACAGAGATTATTGGGCGTTTCAAGTCCGCAGTAATGATATTGAACACTACTGAAATATCTGATAAACTCTACCCTGTCCTATAATGATGGCTACAGATAGGTTTTGTATACTACATATAATTTGTTTTCTACGATACTAGGTAAGTGGGTTATAGGAACTAGAAATGTTGTTGTAAAGAAGTAGAGTTTTCTATTAATGTGTAAATAATGTATAGTTGTCACATATACGTCAAACCTGGATAAGCGAGAGTTCAAGGGAGCACAATCTCATTCTCGCTTATAGAGGTTTCTCACTAACCCGAGTTTCTCGCTAATGCAGGTACGAGTACATGGGTAGCGGTTCTCTCTTATAGGGGTACGCAGCAATAACAAGTCACAGCAAGTACGAATGTAGTAAATATTTATTATGATAAAATTATGTGCATTGATATGCACAACATATATTATGTACATAAGTATATATTTTTAAATGCTTACGAAAACAAAACAAAAATTCATGTACTATGTAATTTTATTTTATTTAGAACTTATTTGCACTCAAAAAAATCCGTCAATTTCGTTTGGGTTTCTGTTTTTGTATTTTGAATGTTTTTCTCTAACTCATAAATTTTGTCAAATATTGCTTGATCAACAACCGCCGCGTATTCAAAGTACTGATGCACCGTCTCCAACGCATTCAAAGCTAGCTTCATTGGAATGATCTTTATTTCTGTTTCCGGAATCTGTGCCTCGTCTGTCATTTCCAGCAATACAGGTGTTCACACAATTCTTAACGATATCGTCGTCGGTTAGTTCTCCAGCGGTAGTTACGTCGTCGTCAATTTGAACGAAATCGTCGAAGCTCGGTATTAACATATTGGATTCGTGAGACACAATCTTAGTCCATTCCTCGTTGCTAGGTCCAATTTCAGCATCATTTTCCTCTGGCAGGCCTTGTTCATCTGTACTTTTCCAAAACCCAGCTTTCTTGAAGCAGTTTTTGACAGTAACGTCACTGACTAAGTACCATGCTTTTCTAGCAAATTTCATAGCTAGAAGTACGTTAATGTCAGGGCTACTGTTTTCTTCCAGACTCGTAAGAATATGTGTAACGACTTCTCTGCGATAAAAGCGTTTAAAAGTGTGAATGATGCCTTGATCTAATGGTTGAAGTTTACTAGTGGTGTTAGCAGGTAAAAACATTACTTTTACGTTTGCAAGTGTTGGTAAGTCCGTATGGGCAGCACAGTTGTCAATGAATAGCAGAATTTTTTTTCGGTTTATCTTCATTTGTTTGTCAACTTTTTTCAACCAATCTTTAAATAATATCTTGGTCATCCAAGCCTTTGTATTATTGGCATAATCAACGGGTAGAGTCTTGGCACCTTTAAAACATCTAGGTCGCTTTGATTTCCCGATGATGAGAAGTGGGAGTTTGTCCGTACCACTCATGTTTACACACTGGAGAAGTGTAAGGCGTTCCTTGCTTTGTTTTCCTCCATGGCATTTTTCGCCTTTAAACGTAAATGTTTTATCCGGAAGGCACTTAAAAAACAAAGCAGTTTCATCCGCGTTGTAAATATCGTCTGGTTCATACCCTTCTAAAAGATTTGGCAGATCTTCAGTCCACTGGTTGCACACACCTTGGTCCACAGATTTACTTTCTCCAGCTGCTTTTTTGAAAGCTATGTCATGATGCCTTTTAAAACCCTCTAACCAGCCGTTGCTAGCAGAAAAGTTCTGGATTCCCAGTTTTGTAGCAAACTCTTTTGATTTTTCTTTCAACAAAGGTCCATCTATGGGGATATTCTTATCGAGAGTTTGTTTTATCCATTCCAAAAGGCACTTTTCGATATTGGGAAATTCAGAAACTCTAGTCCTCTTAATATTTCCATGTCCATCAGAGCACTCAGACTTTATAGAGTCTTTTGATTTAATAATTTTATAATAGGTGGATTCTGGTAAATTAAACTCCCTCTGAATTTCATTTCGCGATTTTCCGGATTCAAACGCATTCACTATTTTAAGTTTATCACTTAATGACAGTACTTTAATTTTCCGTTTTGACATGATGCAGAACAGAACTTTCCTTCGCAATTGAAAACTATAAACTGAGTAAGTCTGACAAACAGGACGGTATACAGGCACATGTGTCCATTTGAAAAGAATGCGATAAAATAACAACAATAAAGTTATTTAGTTCCACGAAATAGAATAGGAACAATATTCACGAGAATACAAAAACAATGGTAGGAAGTTCCACGAAAGTTAAGAATGAGTCATAAAATAGCACATGTTAAATTTGTAAATAAAGCTCGACTGTCGCTTATAGAGGTATAGATAAGTAGCAGTCTCACTTACGGAGGTCTATGAGGGAAAAACGACTCTCTCTTACAGAGGTTTCTGTTTCTCGCTAATAGAGGTTTTGGGAGCTTAAAATGACGGGTCCTGGCTATTACTCTCACTTATAGAGTTTTCTCACTTATCCAGGTTTGACTGTAATACAATAAAATCAAGTCGAATTTACAATATTCTGTTAAAGGAAACTAGATTTTTTTCTCCGTGTTGGTTTGGATCGCTACATCATCTTGCTCCAGGCCAACCTCAATTGAGGCTGCATCCATAAGAACTATGTGCTTCTTTTTAGGTTCTTGGACAGTGTTGGAATTGACGGTCTCTTGGGTTTCAGGAGATCTTTTTGATCTTCTGTGTAAGTGTTGTTTTTTTGTGGACTTAACAGAAGCGGTGTCATGTGGTTTTAAGGGCTCTCGAGATGCTTTGGCCTATGCCCGATAAGTGGAGAGCTCAGATCATAGAAAGAAGGAGATATGCCCTGCGCGCGAAATTAGTTCGGTACCGATGTCGCCACTTTTCAAGATGTGTGCGTTTCCACTACATGCATAATATTATAAATATTAGGTTCACGCCCACATCCCTCGAGTGGACAAGTAGTGTTCTGATGCTCTAATTGGTACGCACATTACGAAAAACCATTGTAGGAATACACTCGTACACGTAAACACTTAGCGTCGGTGAATGCTTTAGGGATGGGAAATGCATTCATCGATAAAAACACTCGATGAGAATATTTACCGGGTCTCTATTGTTATATTAAAAAAAATATTGACAAATTATCATTTCGCAAACAATTTTCCGCAAATTTTCATTTGCCAAATTATTATTTGGCAAATAAACTCTTGACAAATAATTATAATACAAACCTAATGTCTGGCAAGTGAACAGTTAGACAATGACTCGCTTACCAACTAGTACTTTAACCAAATTTCAAGTAGTCAAATGTTTCAGTTGGAAAAACATATTTTACGCAAGCAAGCAAGGAAAGTTTTCCCGCTCTTTTATAAAAAAAATAACCTATCCGCGATCCGAGTCGGTTTTGCCACTACGAGTAAGTTCCTGTTCCCTACTGCCTACGTGAAAACTTGAACTTGGCTTTGTGGCTATATTACTATTAGATTCATAGTTGTTATATTATATTACAAGTTCAAGTAATAAGTATGTAGATATTGTACGATTTGTATTAAACTTCTAACTTGTTTCAGACAAATTCATTTGACAAAATATTTATTGTCTAAAGATTTTCTGCTTTAATGAAGTATTTGGTAAAAGACCAAATGCCTGAACGTTATTTTCCGTGATAATATTATGTTAAGTAAAAATTTGTCCAAATGAAAATGTGCCTACTAAAATTATTCCAAAGATTGCATTACCAAACGTAACAGTTGCCAAAAGGGTGTAGCAGGATAAGCCTTCAAAAATTGCCCCCAAAGCTTTGAGTTCAAAACTACTACCAGTTGATGCCCCGTCAAATGAAAATAATCCACACCAATTTTTAACCCTCTACTGCCGCCTGGAACCCCGTGACATTCATTTAACCCTAAAAAGTTTTTATTTTTTTTCTCAAAAAGTATAAAACGGACAATTATGAAATTTTTCATAAATGTTGATGTCATGTATACAAACTATCAAAAAAAAAACTAACTCTCTACTTACTTATTTTCCTATAAAAAAACCTAAATAAAAAAATAAAACATCCTGTATATCAGTTCAAGCTCGTCGAACTATCACCATTTTTGTACAAATTATTAACCAACTACCTATCTACATAATATATAAGTTTCATGTAAATAACAAAGGTGGAACAGTGTGAAAATATAAGTATTGTTCATGCCTACATGGTACGCATGTAGGCATGTAACACGCTTACCTAACTTACGATGACGATATTTAAAAAAAAATATCGGCCCGCCTAACGGGACGCCATTCGTTATTGATTTTTTTAATTTGCAAAGGAGGATGAATGAAACTCATTAATACTTATTCGTGCAAGTATTTTTATTTATATATTTTTAGTAACGTAACATAAGTGTTACTCCATGACAACAAACTAACTATAAGATGCTAACTACTAACATAAAATACAGCCTGTATTTAGTCTTCATCGCTGTTTTCATTTATTACAGTCAGATTATCTACAAAACAATCAAATATATTTGTGAGAATTTCTGCTGGCTTTATAATTCTAGATATATATCTAGCATTCGTTAGATAGTAAATCACTGCAGCAATATGTGAGCAACAGCCTGCAGTTCGGTTTCCATTCGGGCAAGTGCAGTAATGGTCGGTGATGCTTGCGTAATTGTTTTGATTGGGAATGTAACGAATGAAAATATGATAAGTCTTTTTATTTATATGTCGCGATTTGATATGAATTCTTAGAATTTCATTTTCCTTTAAATACTCTATGTTAATTGACCCGTCCGGATTCTGTAGTTCCGCTAAGTAGCATATTGATTGTTTTAATTGATATGAACCTCCGAAGAATATATGCAAATCATCCTGTGTCAGCTCTGGAAAGTCCAATAGGTCATTGCTTGATATGTTTTTAAAGATAGTTTTCTTTCTTATCCATCCATTTTCCTCAACTAACTGTGCCATGTTATTAACTGTCATGTCAGATATAGTTTTTAAATGTGTTATTATTGCATCAGTGTTATTTGTGTCACTAAGCAATCTCCTTTCGTATTTATTATTTAAAAAACAAGCAATTCTACATAATGAGCCGATATTTGGTAATATTTTATTGTCGACTTTATGATCGAGTAAACGATATTTTTGTTTTATTATCCCGTGAACAGATTCCACTACCCATCTTACTTTAGTTACAACCCGCGATTTGTTAGCTTCAGTAGTGTCAAGCTGTGCTCTGTTTCCTTTTAAGGCAGGCATTAACACGTTCAGTCCCTTACCCTCCAAATCATTTACTATATCTCGGAAACCGCGGTCAACTACTACTATATCACCGGGTTTCAATAGCTTGGATAAACCGTTTTTATCAGACATTATTTTTTTCATTATCGATGCATCGTTCAAGTTAGCGTTGAATGGTCCAACCATATCTATCACATACCCATCAGTTGTGCATATTGTAAAGGGTTTACACAGAGGAGTTTTTTTTTGTCCGGAATAAGATTTTTTTTGATATATATTATTAGAACTTTTCTGATGTCTAATGTACGTGCCATCACATATAATAATAAGCTGCTCATTACTAGCATCAAGTATTTTTTTTGCTACCTCACTAGTTCGAGACTGTATTATTTCTCTGGTGGTTGAATATATTCCGAAATATGATGGAAGAACTTTTTTTTCAAAGGCTGTTTTAACTGAAGTCACATACTCAGAGACTAATTGATGATACTCTAATCCAAGAATGGAGGCCAATAATTCGTCACTATTTCCCGTCCTAAGTTTCATTAAAAATACTATTATAGCCTGTATTGATGTTCTATTAATAGACTTTCGTAAGCCTAATATCTCATCTAATTCGTAAATATCAGGCCATGTTAATCCTGTAAAGGCTGTCAGTTGTTGGTCTGTAATGCAATGATTTGATAAGGCATTAAATGGTGTGCAGCCATGACTCAAATTAAAAATATGACTAATGTCTGACAAAGGTACTGAGCTGTAGTTGGAATACGGCCTAAGGTGCGATATATCATTTTCGAAAAACTTTTTCTTCATTAAGTGGCTCTTGCAACATCTATTATTTAAGGGTACATAAATACGTTTTACTGAATAGCACTGTAATCTTGCCTCAAATGGTGCAACTGTTAGATTTTTGCTAGAGCCACATATACAGCAGTATTTATGTGTTGCAATAAGGCGTTGAAAAGGAAGTTCTACATATTCTTCAGCTTTCGGGCATCTAGATGTGCATAGCATGAAAGTCGCATCCACGTCGTCATTACTAGTATCTATGTCCGGATTTTCAATAGACTGTGACTTCCTTTTGTATATTTGTAAACGACAATAGTTGCATAGCACATCACCCTCTTCAACAGTTATCTCAAAAGTAGCAGATATATACACTAGGTCATCATTTTCAGTCAGAGTTTTAAATTGTCCTTTAACTTTTCGAATGAATCTCTCACATTTTACACACTTTAAAGACATACTCGTACCTGTACCTACAAGTGCTTACTTATAAATAAAAGTGATTACAAATGCAACATCTACACGCCTATCTTATTGGTTATCATTAATTATCATCGTAATCAATTATCTAAAGTAGTTACACAAACTATCTAATGAACTCGGACATGGATATCAATATTCGTTATTTTCTATTGAATACAATGTATGATAACATCGAGGACAATATAAATCGGCGTAAGTAAATTGGCGGCGTAAGTTAAAACACGTGATTTGTTTACGATATCCACAGTTGCCACAGAAATCGCTTGTTATGATGCCTTCATCCTCAAGCCACGGCGAAATATCCTCACATGGAAGACAATTCAAAAATAACTGATTTTCTATTGTTCTTGGAATCAGCACTCCGATCCAATTTCTTGAAAATGATCGCTGAATACTTTTTATCTGTATAACAAATACGAAATAAATTGTAAATGAAAATATACTCAAGCTTCCTATTGACTATGTTTTATCAATCTTATATTACAAGTATGATTGTAACCCGTAAACATAATCGACATTATTAATTAAATATCAGAAAATCATCAATATATAGTTTTCCTTTGTAACATGCTAATAAAACCGTAACATTGGTTTAAACAAATAAATATATCTACATACGAGTGAAATTAACACGCCACTGAATTAGCGTCATGTCATGTCATATACGCATAGGAATAGCTTGTATCAACTTATCTCGGAAAAATAAACAGTTCCGAATATATATCCAAAATACTCTTGCCACAGGAGCGTAGCCGCATGAAGGATCTAACTAATAACATACTATACTCTACAGTTAATAAGATATATTAAATAAATTCATCGGTACCCACTCGCTCGTCCAAGGACAGTCTCCATTCATTCTCTAAATAAGTTCTTGCTTTTTCTTGTAGTGGCGTAATAACAACTTGAAATGCCAGCTCATATAAGGACTTAACTCGTTTTTTGAAAATATTAGCAATTAATTTTCTTTTCTTTAAGTTTAAATCGCAGTTTGCAGACATTTTTTTCTTTTAAAACAGCAGCAATGCTTCACGCCAAAGACCGAATTACGAAAAAAATATTTGAAAATCGAACACGGCCAGCATCACGGCCGAGGGCCATTTTTTTAATTTATTTCGTTTGCAGGACTCAAGAACTTACATAAAATGCTA
Organism: Notocelia uddmanniana; assembly: GCA_905163555.1. Taxonomy (NCBI): domain Eukaryota; kingdom Metazoa; phylum Arthropoda; class Insecta; order Lepidoptera; family Tortricidae; genus Notocelia; species Notocelia uddmanniana. The sequence goes on along the minus strand of LR991063.1, from coordinate 14,157,250 downwards.
AGTAACTCAATTACGTTTTATTAATTTACAAAACAATAAAGTAAAATAAACAGAAACACTTGTTCGAATAAGTATTAATGAGTTTCATTTGTCCTCCATTTCAAATTAACAAAAAAAAAATGATTACGGATGGCTTCCCGGTTGGCGGGCCGATATCTTTTACTAGTGTCGTCAACGTTTGGTAAGCGTGTTACATACATGGTACGTACTGAACAATACTTATATTTTCACACTGTTCCACCTTTGTTATTTACATGAAACTTATATATTATGTAGATAGGTAGTTGGTTAATAATTAGTACAAAAATGGTGATAGCACGACGAGCTTGAACTGATATACAGGGTGTTTTATTTTTTTATTTAGGTTTTTTTCTAGGAAAATAAGTAAGTAGAGAGTTAGTTTTTTTTTGATAGTTTGTATAGATGACATCAACATTTATGAAAAATTTCATAATTGTCCGTTTTATACTTTTTGAGAAAAAAAATAAAAACTTTTTAGGGTTAAATGAATGTCACGGGGTTCCAGGCGGCAGTAGAGGGTTAAAAATTGGTGTGGATTATTTTCATTTGACGGGGCATCAACTGGTAGTAGTTTTGAACTCAAAGCTTTGGGGGCAATTTTTGAAGGCTTATCCTGCTACACCCTTTGTTTAGGTAATGAAATTTTACCAAAATAACTTTGGCAAAACGGCAGGATCCCATATTTACCTTTTATATCCAGTATATTTAGTGTAAGGTTAAAAAATAACTCTTTATTACAGAAACACCACTTGTTAATTTTACAAAAAATATTTATTAAATTAAAAAATGCGACGCAGCCAGTTATGATTTACTGTCCCGTGAAATGTAAATATTTACTTAGTACGTGTCTTTTTGACAGTATTTGTGGCTTCAGTATATGATGAAGACGCACGTCATTATACTTCTCCATCACTGCTTTCGTTAACTGGTCCAAATGATTGGTCATATGAGATTGATCATGTTGATGGAAATCGATGCTTTTAAAGACATTGCTTCCGATAAAATGATTCAGAGCTTTAGGAACTAACTTGTTTTTTAGTCTTTATACTTTTAAATTTTCCCTCTCGAATCAATGTTTCTTTTATTATGATTTCCATCTTTTTACATATGTTAACTACATCATCAGACGGAAATATCAACCCTCCTTTGTTTTTCAGCTTGATGAATCTGAAATGATAATCAACTTAATGAAATACAAAATATATGTCTAAAATACAGGGCATTATTTTAGTAAATATTAAGGTACGGTCACGGACTTTAATTGTTGAGCCATTCAGAGCTCACTTTATACTGGACACTTTATAGCTAACTATGATGCCCGGTATGAAGTGAGCTCTAAATGGCTCAACCATTAAAATCTGTGAGTGTACTCCCTCACCGCAAGTATTTGTCTGCTATGTTACAAAAAAATATACAAACATTTTATTTGTTTTTGTTACATTACTGGCGAATGCTCGCATTGAGGGAGCTTCCTGACGGGTCCAACTTACCTTTGACTCGAATTTATGGTATCCGCTAGTAATCCTGAGATACATAAATCGCACTTATGTTACTGCTTGGAGATTAAATTCAGAAATGTCTCGAACCATTACGTCAATTTCTTCGTCAAATAAGGACTGGTCAAGATTGTTTTCTGGTGGTTCATTTTCTTCATATACCGTCAATTTCTCTGTGCTTCTGTTTATTTTGTCGGTAGATGAACAGTTCAGTAATGCTACTGTTTCGAGAGCTTTACAATTCCCAGACTCAAAATCGCGCAATACAGACTTGACCAACAACTTTTTATAAATGGATTGGAACTGTCTCGCTGTTGGATTTGTGTTGCAACCACCATGAGCTCGAATGTTACCAAACATGAGCTCCAAATGGTCTTGGCTTATTTTATATGCAGGCAAGTACACAAAGCCTCAGCCTGGAACACATTGTCTTTATTTTTGGCATATAACGGTTTTTTAAGTTGCAATTGCTTCATGTTCCTTGAATTGAGAACATCGAATCAATCATTGATCAATCTCAAAAAACATGCAGTAGCATCTGTTCCCTGAAATTCAGCTATTTGCAATTCTGAGCAGAATTCCAAGGCATCGGCAACGCTGTTACTGAATAGCTGCGACGCAAGTCGTAATACTTTCATTTTTTGATTTTGGTAAAATATATGACCCCGGCGTAATTTGTTTGCTAAATGTAAATGTTCTCTTTCTTGTTTTTCGTTTAGGCTTTCCAAGTACGACCACTTAATCAGTTGACCATCAGCATTCAAGAATCACCGAATTCGGCCATTTACTCACTGAGAAAAATTTCCTCTGCCGCGCTACGTAAAATAAGGATAAAAATCGACCACAATGACGTGTGTAACCCGCTCCATTACGCGTACGTAGTCAGTCGTACGTAGTCGGCATACTGATGCTCATCATGGAGCGGGTTACGTATTTACTAGTGGTCGATTTTTGTACGTACGTACGTAGCCCGACATCCGGCTACGTATACGTAGTGCGCAAGTCGCACTGAATACTCCTGAAACTACGACTGCAACACCTGTATGCTATTGTTGCGGGCACAGTAGAAAACGGTGAACCATACGTGTGTACCACGGCGGCATACGTACGATACTGTAGCGGGCACAGTAAATAATGGTGAGCCATACGTGTGCACCGCGACGGCATACGTACGGTACTGTGGCGGGCACAGTAAATAATGGTGAGCCATACGTGTGTACCACGGCGGCATACGTACGATACTGTAGCGGGCACAGTAAATAATGGTGAGCCATACGTGTGCACCGCGACGGCATACGTACGGTACTGTGGCGGGCACAGTAAATCGTGGTGAGCCATACGTCTGTACTATGGCGGCTTACGTATTATACTGTAGCGGGCACAGGAAATAATGGTGAGCCATACGTGTGCACCGCGGCGACATACGTACGATACTGTAGCGGGCACAGTAACTAATGGTCAGCTGTACGTGTGTACCATGGCGGCTTACGTACGATACTGTAGCGGACACAGTAAATAATGGTGAGCCATACGTGTGCACCGCGGCGACTTACTTACGATACTGTAGCGGGCACAGTAAATAATGGTGAGCCATACGTGTGCACCGCGGCGACATACTTACGATACTGTGGCGGACACAGTAAATAATGGTGAGCCATACGTGTGCACCGCGGCGACATACTTACGATACTGTGGCGGACACAGTAAATAATGGTGAGCCATACGTGTGCACTGCGGCTACATACTTACGATACTGTGGCGGACACAGTAAATAATGGTGAGCCATACGTGTGCACCGCGGCGACATACTTACGATACTGTGGCGGACACAGTAAATAATGGTGAGCCATACGTGTGCACCGCGGCGACATACTTACGATACTGTGGCGGACACAGTAAATAATGGTGAGCCATACGTGTGCACCGCGGCGACATACTTACGATACTGTGGCGGACACAGTAAATAATGGTGAGCCATACGTGTGCACCGCGGCGACTTACTTACGATACTGTAGCGGGCACAGTAAATAATGGTGAGCCATACGTGTGCACCGCGGCGACATACTTACGATACTGTGGCGGACACAGTAAATAATGGTGAGCCATACGTGTGCACCGCGGCGACATACTTACGATACTGTGGCGGACACAGTAAATAATGGTGAGCCATACGTGTGCACCGCGGCGACTTACTTACGATACTGTAGCGGGCACAGTAAATAATGGTGAGCCATACGTGTGCACCGCGGCGACATACTTACGATACTGTAGCGGGCACAGTAAATAATGGTGAGCCATACGTGTGCACCGCGGCGACATACTTACGATACTGTAGCGGGCACAGTAAATAATGGTGAGCCATACGTGTGCACCGCGGCGACATACTTACGATACTGTGGCGGACACATTAAATAATGGTGAGCCATACGTGTGCACCGCGGCGACATACTTACGATACTGTAGCGGGCACAGTAAATAATGGTGAGCCATACGTGTGCACCGCGGCGACATACTTACGATACTGTAGCGGGCACAGTAAATAATGGTGAGCCATACGTGTGCACTGCGGCGACATACTTACGATACTGTGGCGGACACATTAAATAATGGTGAGCCATACGTGTGCACCGCGGCGACATACTTACGATACTGTGGCGGACACAGTAAATAATGGTGAGCCATACGTGTGCACTGCGGCCACATAGTTACGATACTGTGGCGGACACATTAAATAATGGTGAGCCATACGTGTGCACCGCGGCTACATACTTACGATACTGTGGCGGACACAGTAAATAATGGTGAGCCATACGTGTGCACCGCGGCGACATACTTACGATACTGTGGCGGACACAGTAAATAATGGTGAGCCATACGTGTGCACCGCGGCGACATACTTACGATACTGTGGCGGACACAGTGAAGCATGGTGCGCCATACGTGTGCACCATTGCGGCATACATAGGATACTGTGGCAGGCATAGTAAAGCATGATGTGTCATACGTATTAACTGTCGTAGTAGAGGTAAGGTACCGTTGCCGGTACAGTAAGGCATGATGAACCGTGCGTATGTACCACGGCAGCGTACGTACGATACTGGTGCGGGGACAGTAAAGCACGGTGAATCATACTTATGTACCACGCCAGCGTACGTACGATACTGGTGCGGGAACAGTAAAGCACGGTGAATCATACTTATGTACCACGCCAGCGTACGTACGATACTGGTGCGGGAACAGTAAAGCACGGTGAATCATACTTATGTACCACGCCAGCGTACGTACGATACTGCTGCGGGTATAGTAAGGCATGGTGCACTATACGTGTTACGTATGGCACACCATGCCTCATGATACTCGCACCTGTATTTTCCTTATGCTGGCATGGTACATACAAAGGTGTTCAGATGATTATTATGAATACTAACCAATCAAAGTCAACGAAATTTTGTAGACACGATCGAGAAACTAATATCTAGGTCTGTGGTTTATTACATATTCATAAAAAATTATAGTTTAAATATTGCAGGGAGTAATTAAAGAAAATATTTAAACCCTGTGCAATATTTAAACAATACATTTTTACAAATATGTAATAAACCACAGACTTAGGTATTAGTTTCTAGACCATATCTACAAAATTTAATTGACTTTGATAGGTTAATATTCAAAATAATTATATGAACTCCTTTGTATGTACTTACGGTCAGCGTCATAAATATATATATACGTTAATAAGAGCTCAAAAATATCCACACACCAGTATGTCACTGACAATAAGGCTGATGTTTACACATTTTGACTCGATAGCTGTATATATATTAATGACGCTGACTGTACCATGCCAGCATAAGGAAAATACAGGTGCGAGTATCGTAAGACCTGGTGTGCCATATGTAATACGCGTAGTGCACCATGCCTTATACCCGCAGCAGTATCGTATGTACTCAGGCGTGTGTCTAATTAGACAATAGATTTTTAGGTTTCCGTATTTCCTTTTTTGAGGTACGGAACCCTAAAAATCAAGTATGTTTAATAGTCGTCCATCTATTTACGTATAGTGAATGGTATGGTGCCTTACTTGTCCCGCACTAGTATCATACCTCTTATTTATCTTCTCAGCATATATCCGCTGCTGGACATATGCCTCTCCCATGGTTTTTCTATATGGTCCTCGATGCGGCGAATCTGGTCAAGGTCGGCACTGCCATCTTAGGAATGGCGGTCTGGCCACGCTTCGACTTCCCGTTCATACCTCTACTATAACAGTTAATACGTTTTATACACATTATGATTTGTAGTATAAGTAGTACAACCTTCACTGGTAACATAGATATCTACCTATAAATAATTGTGCGGGTACGCTAAAGAATGATGTATCATTATAAAACTGACCAAATGGTTTAAAACCTGCGTGTTTTTTATTTTCTTTCCTTTAACTAGCAATAATTACGTCATTGCCATTATGAATTCATATAAAACTCTGGTCAGGATTTATCTACTGTTGTACTTGTACGATATTAGTGCGGCTATATTATTATTATGCAAAATATATATATATAAATTATAGCAAACTTAAGTGAGGAGCATACAATAATTGGTAATTGAGATAAAATAATACTTCACGATACATATACATTCAGTGTACACACTACACAGCAATGATAATTTTTTAATTTTTTACTCTTTTACAAGGTTAATAACAGAAGAAATTCTGAAGAAGTTCTGTTCTCAGACCCCGTAAAAGTTTTATAGGCTTACGTAGTTAAAAGCAAATAGACATAAAAGATTAATATTATTTATTTTCAACCGTAAATAAAAAATCACAATAAGCTTAATTAATCATACTATTCTAGAACTGGGATCATTAAGTTTTCCAAAGGTATACGTATTATATTTTTTTCTTATTTGAACCCAGAATCTAGGAATAGTTTATTTTTAGGACATATAGTTTTTAAATATCTTTTTTGTAAAACCTCGATGTGACGTTTGTTTAAATGACGGATGTATGCAACATTACTTTGGTCCATATGGAATCTGTCTGTCAATGTCACGACTACTTTTTTAATGTTCCTTACTAATTCCATATAGACCAAAATTATGTTGAAAAAATCCATCATTTAACTAAACGCCACATCGAGGTTTGAAAAGTGGTGTCTAAATAGTAGGTATTAAGTCCAAATAACGTATACTATTACGAAAAAATATAACATGAATACTTTTAGAAAACTTAATGTTCCCAATGACATGGTCGTCAACTTGGCTTACCCGTAAAACATAATAAAAGCTTCATATTATTTATTTTCAATCGTAACATTGAGACATACAAAAAAACCACAACAAGCTTAATTATACTATTCTAGAATTACATGGTCGTCAACTGCGCGTACCCGTGAAACATAATAAAAGCTTCATATTATTTACAATCGTAAAATTGAGACATACTGAAAAACCATAACAAGGCTTAATTAATCATACTATTCTAGAATTACATGATCGTCCACTTGGCGTACCCGTGAAACTATGAACGATGAATTTCACCGTCTGTCTTTTTAGTTTCATTTTTAATAAAAGTATCGTTTAAAATTAATTGATGTTTAATAGCTATTGTTTTACAAACATTTACTCTGTTGTGCGATGCTCTGGCCACAAATTTAGTTATACGATGCTTGGCTTCAAACCTCATCGTCCAGATTTGGGTAAGTGGGCCAAATTTTGGATAATGTGTAAGAAAATGACACTTTGCCTTTAAGTCTGTTTCAGTTAATTGACGATAGAGCTCGTTTAATTCAGCTACTGAAAATGTTACTTGATCAATAGTATTTTCATGGACTCTATGACTCAAAAGTTTATCCAACAATTGTCTTAATTTGATGTATAAGAACCAAACTTCGTTTTTATCTGGGACATTATGTCCGACAATTAGCCCAAAATAGTCCTTCTATGACTTCCTAAATCGTTATACCAAACACCTTGTATATATATAAACAAAACACATTTACTTGCCACTAAAAATAGATAATTTTTTTTTTCGGTATAGTATCCTATGTGTTAGCCCAAGTTATAAACTATCTGTGTGGTCATTTCATCCAAATCTGTGTTTGCGTAATCGAGTAACAAACATTCAAACCTTCACATTTAGAATATAATTAGGATTAGTTTTTTTTAATAAAGGTACATAATCGTATTTCAAATCTTCTAAGACGAAAAATATTCAGGTAGTTGGCAAAAAAGTGTATCTTAAAAATGCTATTGTTATTAACATACTTATTAATTTATTCATTTGTTCAACAAGAAATCAATAATGTTCGTGTTTAACATACAGGAAAGTTTAGACGGCAGAGCAATACTCAAAGAGGGAAAAGGAGGCTTATTGACGGAGGGTTCCCGAAGGAAATTGAGCCAGCTTCTAATAAACCACAAACTAGAAAACAATTGTGCGAAGAAAATTTCCAGTGAAGAATTTTATAAACTAGCTACCGAAATTGTAGAAATATTCCACAAAGAAAGTGTTGTGGTGTACTATTCTGCACATGTATCAGCTTTCAGCTACAAATAAATTAGCTAAAAAAAATGCTAGTGGCAAGTTATACGAGAGTTACATAGCACGAAGGAGAAAGTTGCGAGAAGGTGGACAGTTGCCGGGAACTAGCCGTTCATCGTCGAAGTCGTCGGGATCATCGCTCAGATCCACGCCAACTATCACAGATGAGGACATCCATAGCCTAGACTAGAATCTCTGGAAAGTGGTATAACTTAAAGATCGTTCGCATACGAACGCTAATACATACGCATAAACCTAACTAGTTGCGGAACCTATGTCGCAAGGCCCGACTTTAAACTGATATAACCGGTATTCTACAAAAAAAAAAATACAAAATGTGGGGATCGCCCCGTTTTGGTAGCGATCCGAGAGCCACCTTTTGGCAGTAGGGGCGGTGCTCCCCTACCCCAGGGCCTAGGTGAAGGTTAAACATCAGTACCGAGTTTCAATATTTCTACTTTTACGAAATTTGACTGATTTTAAAAGCTTAAATTACACAATACGATGAAAGAATACAAACAACAAATGAAACTCAGTACTGATGTTTAACCTGAAGTTAAGTTAAAGAAACAAATTGGTGGTGGGCCCGCATTCACGCTTTTCCAAAACGGTAAGGTAGGGTAAGTAAGATGTGTAAACTGTATCACCTGCGGGCAACAGATCCGCACAGGTGGGTATGTTTCTGAATTTCTGCACGTGTTGTATGCATGTAAGTGTGTGATGAGAGAACAATAAACGAAGAAGGTTGGTGCTGATATGATGGGAAGGCCTAGCCCAAGGATACGTATGTCGTATGTGATATGTAATGGTCGTTTCATCGTAGCCAAACTAATTTGCCAAACTAGTTTGGCCACGAAGAATCTTGTGTAAAGGTAAGACGGATAAATAAAACAAACAAACTATAAATCGATGCACGATCTATTTTCACCGCTTTTGAATGTTTTACAGCTAACTATGGACAGATATATTCGTTATCTTCCAAAACACTAAAATTATTTCGGTTCAAAAAAAACTAAAAAAGATTCGGACTTATTTCAGTTTTTGCTTTTTAATTCATAAAGTATAGGATTTTGACAATAATTGTTAATGTCGTTTTGAAAGTATATCAAATTTAAGACAATTTAAGTCCACCCACAGCTCCATGTAATTTTATATTACCCATAAATATGATTATGATTATCATGTCCAATAGTTTTTGAGAAATGATACTTTGTTATTTTCATTTGTTTAAATAACATTTGAATTCGAAGTTATTGTTTTTGTTTTCAGCCCAATATCGGCATAACCGCATATGATTGACATTAGTTGTTGCTAACACTTTAAAAGTATATTAAATTTGAGACAATTTAAGCCTGCCCACAGCTCGCAGCTGCAGTCTCGTCTTGGCAACTTTTAACATGAAAATGTTTTTGATGGGATTTTACTTCGTTTTGTAAGTTTGTTGTTTATGCCATTTATTTTTATTTTGGTAAAAGTTTTAAGTTTAAGAATACTGTGTACTAAAACTAGCAGCTTAAATAGTAAATTTAAGCTTTCTAGGACTTCAGGAAGTACCCTAGAATTTTGATGATTAACAGTGAATGAGTGACGAAATCGTTTTTTTAGAAATCAATAAAATCTAAAGTATAAGAGCTATGTAATTGACACTTTATATGTTTTATATGTCAACCATGTGCGGTTATGCCAAATTAATATTTAAACAAAAACGAAAGTTGGAATTTAAATGTTGTTAAAAAAATGACAGTATTCAAAGTATAATTTCTCAAAAACAATCAGACATACAGAGCGGTGGACTAAAATTGTCTCAAATTTAACATAATTTCAAAGCGATAGTAACAACTCATATAAAAAACCCATGGTTTGTGAATTAATTAGCAAAACCTGAAAAAAATCAGAGAATGTTTAAGTTTTCTCAAGATGGCGGGTTTTCCCCACGATTAATTTTTTGGGAACTTTGGGATATCAATCAGAACATAATTCTTTAAAATTTCCACCAATTATTAGTCAAGAGGTTTCAAACGTCCGAATGCAATGGGAAACATAAATAGTTGTATAGCTTGCCGTAACAAAATGGACTAAGACTTCTGCGAATTTGCTCAATATAACAGTAGTAAAACATTCAAAAGATGTGAACGTAGATTGTACATCGATTTATATACTTTGTTTGTTTTATCTGTCTCACCTGAAACACATTTGTTTATAGCACAGGAATAATACATAGTTTGACCACGAGGACAAGTAATTCCCCGTGGTCAAAATAGATTGGCGAATTAGTTTGGCTACGAGGAAACGACGGTCGAAGGCGAAAACTTATTCTAAAGTCCATCGAACGTCACATACAAGTTTTAAATTTGACATTATGGCAATTGTGGCCGGTACAGGCGAAACAAGGGTATTATAATCATGTAATAGGTAATCGTTGGTTCTCTGCACTTGATACGCATAGTAATGCTGATTAAAATCTATACACTCTAATGAAACACACTCAAATGTAACTTCATCATTGTTAAGTAAATAAATATTTTTTATTTCACCAAACTTAGGTAAGCCTGAAGATTCTGAAATATCTAGAATGACAATTGACGACAACACAAATCGGACACTATGTAGTTTCACCCATGCTAATGAGTACCAACAATTATTATCGATTATACCTCGAGAATGAAAGTTTAGCCATACATTTTCAATGTGCGCTTCTGTCATAATTGCCTTTTTACCATAAGAGATAGTCTTTGTAGTTTCATTTTTAATAAAAGTATCGTTTAAAATTAATTGATGTTTAATAGCTATTGTTTTACAAACATTTACTCTGTTGTGCGATGCTCTGGCCACAAATTTAGATATACGATGCTTGGCTTCAAACCTCATCGTCCAGATGTGGGTAAGTGGGCCATTTTTTTTTACATTTCTGGATAATGTGTAAGAAAATGAAACTTTAGCTTTAAGTCTGTTTCAGTTAATTGAGATAGAGCGTTTCATTCAGCTACTGAAAATTTTACTTGATCAATAGTATTTTCATGGACTCTATGACTTAAAAGTTTATCCAACAATTGTCTTAATTTGATGTATAAGAACCAAACTTCGTTTTTATCTGGGACATTATGTCCGACAATTAGCCCAAAATAGTCCTTCTATGACTTCCTAAATCGTTATACCAAACACCTTGTATATATATAAACAAAACACATTTACTTGCCACTAAAAATAGATAATTTTTTTTTTCGGTATAGTATCCTATGTGTTAGCTCAAGTTATAAACTATCTGTGTGGTCATTTCATCCAAATCTGTGTTTGCGTAATCGAGTAACAAACATTCAAACCTTCACATTTAGAATATAATTAGGATTAGTTTTTTTTAATAAAGGTACATAATCGTATTTCAAATCTTCTAAGACGAAAAATATTCAGGTAGTTGGCAAAAAAGTGTATCTTAAAAATGCTATTGTTATTAACATACTTATTAATTTATTCATTTGTTCAACAAGAAATCAATAATGTTCGTGTTTAACATACAGGAAAGTTTAGACGGCAGAGCAATACTCAAAGAGGGAAAAGGAGGCTTATTGACGGAGGGTTCCCGAAGGAAATTGAGCCAGCTTCTAATAAACCACAAACTAGAAAACAATTGTGCGAAGAAAATTTCCAGTGAAGAATTTTATAAACTAGCTACCGAAATTGTAGAAATATTCCACAAAGAAAGTGTTGTGGTGTACTATTCTGCACATGTATCAGCTTTCAGCTACAAATAAATTAGCTAAAAAAAATGCTAGTGGCAAGTTATACGAGAGTTACATAGCACGAAGGAGAAAGTTGCGAGAAGGTGGACAGTTGCCGGGAACTAGCCGTTCATCGTCGAAGTCGTCGGGATCATCGCTCAGATCCACGCCAACTATCACAGATGAGGACATCCATAGCCTAGACTAGAATCTCTGGAAAGTGGTATAACTTAAAGATCGTTCGCATACGAACGCTAATACATACGCATAAACCTAACTAGTTGCGGAACCTATGTCGCAAGGCCCGACTTTAAACTGATATAACCGGTATTCTACAAAAAAAAAAATACAAAATGTGGGGATCGCCCCGTTTTGGTAGCGATCCGAGAGCCACCTTTTGGCAGTAGGGGCGGTGCTCCCCTACCCCAGGGCCTAGGTGAAGGTTAAACATCAGTACCGAGTTTCAATATTTCTACTTTTACGAAATTTGACTGATTTTAAAAGCTTAAATTACACAATACGATGAAAGAATACAAACAACAAATGAAACTCAGTACTGATGTTTAACCTGAAGTTAAGTTAAAGAAACAAATTGGTGGTGGGCCCGCATTCACGCTTTTCCAAAACGGTAAGGTAGGGTAAGTAAGATGTGTAAACTGTATCACCTGCGGGCAACAGATCCGCACAGGTGGGTATGTTTCTGAATTTCTGCACGTGTTGTATGCATGTAAGTGTGTGATGAGAGAACAATAAACGAAGAAGGTTGGTGCTGATATGATGGGAAGGCCTAGCCCAAGGATACGTATGTCGTATGTGATATGTAATGGTCGTTTCATCGTAGCCAAACTAATTTGCCAAACTAGTTTGGCCACGAAGAATCTTGTGTAAAGGTAAGACGGATAAATAAAACAAACAAACTATAAATCGATGCACGATCTATTTTCACCGCTTTTGAATGTTTTACAGCTAACTATGGACAGATATATTCGTTATCTTCCAAAACACTAAAATTATTTCGGTTCAAAAAAAACTAAAAAAGATTCGGACTTATTTCAGTTTTTGCTTTTTAATTCATAAAGTATAGGATTTTGACAATAATTGTTAATGTCGTTTTGAAAGTATATCAAATTTAAGACAATTTAAGTCCACCCACAGCTCCATGTAATTTTATATTACCCATAAATATGATTATGATTATCATGTCCAATAGTTTTTGAGAAATGATACTTTGTTATTTTCATTTGTTTAAATAACATTTGAATTCGAAGTTATTGTTTTTGTTTTCAGCCCAATATCGGCATAACCGCATATGATTGACATTAGTTGTTGCTAACACTTTAAAAGTATATTAAATTTGAGACAATTTAAGCCTGCCCACAGCTCGCAGCTGCAGTCTCGTCTTGGCAACTTTTAACATGAAAATGTTTTTGATGGGATTTTACTTCGTTTTGTAAGTTTGTTGTTTATGCCATTTATTTTTATTTTGGTAAAAGTTTTAAGTTTAAGAATACTGTGTACTAAAACTAGCAGCTTAAATAGTAAATTTAAGCTTTCTAGGACTTCAGGAAGTACCCTAGAATTTTGATGATTAACAGTGAATGAGTGACGAAATCGTTTTTTTAGAAATCAATAAAATCTAAAGTATAAGAGCTATGTAATTGACACTTTATATGTTTTATATGTCAACCATGTGCGGTTATGCCAAATTAATATTTAAACAAAAACGAAAGTTGGAATTTAAATGTTGTTAAAAAAATGACAGTATTCAAAGTATAATTTCTCAAAAACAATCAGACATACAGAGCGGTGGACTAAAATTGTCTCAAATTTAACATAATTTCAAAGCGATAGTAACAACTCATATAAAAAACCCATGGTTTGTGAATTAATTAGCAAAACCTGAAAAAAATCAGAGAATGTTTAAGTTTTCTCAAGATGGCGGGTTTTCCCCACGATTAATTTTTTGGGAACTTTGGGATATCAATCAGAACATAATTCTTTAAAATTTCCACCAATTATTAGTCAAGAGGTTTCAAACGTCCGAATGCAATGGGAAACATAAATAGTTGTATAGCTTGCCGTAACAAAATGGACTAAGACTTCTGCGAATTTGCTCAATATAACAGTAGTAAAACATTCAAAAGATGTGAACGTAGATTGTACATCGATTTATATACTTTGTTTGTTTTATCTGTCTCACCTGAAACACATTTGTTTATAGCACAGGAATAATACATAGTTTGACCACGAGGACAAGTAATTCCCCGTGGTCAAAATAGATTGGCGAATTAGTTTGGCTACGAGGAAACGACGGTCGAAGGCGAAAACTTATTCTAAAGTCCATCGAACGTCACATACAAGTTTTAAATTTGACATTATGGCAATTGTGGCCGGTACAGGCGAAACAAGGGTATTATAATCATGTAATAGGTAATCGTTGGTTCTCTGCACTTGATACGCATAGTAATGCTGATTAAAATCTATACACTCTAATGAAACACACTCAAATGTAACTTCATCATTGTTAAGTAAATAAATATTTTTTATTTCACCAAACTTAGGTAAGCCTGAAGATTCTGAAATATCTAGAATGACAATTGACGACAACACAAATCGGACACTATGTAGTTTCACCCATGCTAATGAGTACCAACAATTATTATCGATTATACCTCGAGAATGAAAGTTTAGCCATACATTTTCAATGTGCGCTTCTGTCATAATTGCCTTTTTACCATAAGAGATAGTCTTTGTAGTTTCATTTTTAATAAAAGTATCGTTTAAAATTAATTGATGTTTAATAGCTATTGTTTTACAAACATTTACTCTGTTGTGCGATGCTCTGGCCACAAATTTAGATATACGATGCTTGGCTTCAAACCTCATCGTCCAGATGTGGGTAAGTGGGCCATTTTTTTTTACATTTCTGGATAATGTGTAAGAAAATGAAACTTTAGCTTTAAGTCTGTTTCAGTTAATTGAGATAGAGCGTTTCATTCAGCTACTGAAAATTTTACTTGATCAATAGTATTTTCATGGACTCTATGACTTAAAAGTTTATCCAACAATTGTCTTAATTTGATGTATAAGAACCAAACTTCGTTTTCATCTGGGACATTACGTCCGACAATTAGCCCAAAATATCGAATAAGTGTAAGCATTTCAGAAGCCGAACATTTTAACTTTAATGTTGAGCCTTCTTTTGCTACAGAATTGCATGGTGTCGATGTTGAATCAGGTCCATAATTAAAATACCGTATTCTTGATTACAAATTGTCAAAAGAAATTAGCTAGTTAGCTACTAGTTCGTACTAGATTCTGTATCACATATCGACAAGCACCCTCGAGATAGTCATGTAAAACATCTACGGCGACGTTTAGAAATAAGTCAAACCCATCTAAAGCAAGCCACGAGCATTTTGCAAATGCCATAATCGCCACGCTTGGCGCCATGCTTTTCTCAAACATGCAATGAAATAAACAACAAAAAAAATCAAAGTTTTATTTTTAATACGCATAGTGGCAGAATGTCATGATGCCTGTGCCACAAATTTATGTGGAATGGAAATTAAAAAAAAGGACTTTGCCGGCCTAGGCCTGCAACATTTGTATGAAATTGCATTAACGACCTCTTGGCATCATGACATTCTGCCACTATGCGTATTAAATATAAAACTGTTTTTTTTGTTGTTTATTTCATTGCATGTTTGATAAAAGCACTATACATACCTCGGCGGGAAATATGGGGTTGCCCGCCTGAGACCTATCCGACCTCGCTTCGCTCGGCCGTCTATATGTCTTCGGCCGGCAACCCCTTTCGTCCCGGCCTCTGTAGTAATGTACTATTAAACGTTTGTGTTCTGAATCTAAATTCTCAAAAGCATTGCTGTACGAGCTAAATATTTTTTGAACAGCATTTTTAACATGAACATTGCTTTGATCTGGTGGTACCATATCATTAAACTGTCGCTTTATAATGCATTGTGATCTAGAATGAAATAATTGAAGATTTTCTACAAGAACTTGTTCGGCTTTACGCGGTATTATCGGGTTGGCATATAGAGTGGAGACGAGACTTGCAGCATGGTGACCAAGAGAATTTTCGTGTCTTTTAGTTAGTAGAGATCCAATTGCATTTACTGTTTCGTAAGTTTCTTTGCTTGACGTTGAAGGTAAATTTGAGATATTGGTATCTGTATCAATCGCATTCTTACTATTTGGATGAGGCAAGACTGACAATGATGACTGGTGGTCTCTAACTAAGTGCTTTTTGAAAGATGCAGAGGAAATATAATGACGATAACACCCTTGTTCACCACAGCGAAATCCGGAAAATCCTACCGTTGATTTACAGAAAGTTCGCACATGAGTTATAAGTAAATTCGGAGACGCACTGGCTTTTTTGCAATAGTAACACGTGAACATTTTTTAAAGTAATAACTCTAGATCAGTTAAAAGAGTATTCACAGCCTGCGTAGGCCTGTCAAATTTAGTTTTAATATCGTAGAAACCCAATTGAATAAAAAGCCAGATGTCTCCAGCTTCCTCCGGGTAACAAGCTCCTGTCGACTGAAATATTTTAAAAGCACAGTCTACACGGTTAATAATTTGTTAAAACTATACAATGTGTCGTTTATAACTACATACGCTACTTTTACCTCAATAACGGTAGGGCCAACAAAAATAACGAATGGTTGAACTGTGCGGCCTAGCCTCTGCAGGTTCTCCTTTTTTTGAATGATCTTGTTGGTTACGTCGGCTTCAGAAGCAGCTTGCGATATATAGCCGTCGCATACCTCTGCTCTGGATGGCTTCCACGCTAGCTTCCTTTTATTTTCCGTGCAGGTGAAATGTTGATGACATAAGCCAGCAACATCAAAGCAACATTGCTAGATGTTTCTGGTTCATCTTCTGTATTCAAAGAAAAAAAAAGTTTCGGTTAAGATTTGAGACTTAACTTTATGAAGGTTTAAAATAAGAACTAATATTTGAGAAAAAATTCTTACCATCAATGAGTGCAATTATATTTGCTATTTTTGTTCTTGTGTCTTGGTCTCTAATTTTTCTTAATTTTAATGAAGCATATTTTATAATTTCTTCATTTTTGAGGGTGATAAAAGAAAATAATTTGTTTTCCTTTCCCGGATACAGACCACTGAAATTGTTCATTAGCTGAAAAAAGAATACAATAAATGTACGCTATGTTATTTTCACTGGTGAGAAAGGGGGGCTTGTGCAAGGTCCGTCCGGATCGCTACCACAGAGCTTATTGGGGTGTTAAGCGAGCACTACAATAGCTTGTCACTTTTACTGCCTGCATAATAGCTCGTTCTGCAATGTCTGCATCGCGCGAGTTTTGATGTTGCAAGTGTCTAGAGTTTGTGCGGAAGGAGAAGAATCGTGGCAGAAACGGGAACTAACATTATGAATTTTACATGGCAATCGAAATTTAGACACTTGTCTTATGAAAAATAAAGAAACTTCTGTCATTCATATGTCATTGCGTAGGTTTATATACAAAAACCACAAAGATTATGTAAAAAAAAAAATAAGGCTGCGTTATATGCTTACCAAGGTATAGCCTTGTGATTGTTTCAAGGCTGGGAAATCCTTGAAGTAATCCGCTATTTCACCTTTTCCGCATTTAATGCGGTTTAGGCGGTGATCTGCAGTTTCTGCCCACTTTTCTTCAACAGATTTCCATGGATCGATATTGTTTTTCAGCCACAATAATGTTTCTTCATAGACAATACCTGTAATTTATATATGCATGGTGGGATGAGTTAACAAGAGGAAGGGCAAAGTGAAATATATATACTCAGCGGCCCTAATTTGTTTGGTTTTCATACATATTGCTACGATTTTGGGCCAAATTTTCTGCCGCTGAGTATATATAAATGGGTTATATAAATTCTAAAAATATCCCAATAAAAAAATATGAACAGCAAGAAAAAAAATTACGGTAAGTTACATGTTATGTTCAAACAATGTGGTCTGGGTTTAAAAAAGTTTATGACTACGCATACAAATTACTACCCATACATATAGGGGGTCAAATTTGTTGCATTTTAACTCCTCTATCACCTCCTGCTAGGAACCTTGTATGTATGTTTAATACAACTTGATAAGGTTCATAATCCTACATAGGGCTGAATAATAAAATTTAGCAAGAAGCATGGTCGTCAACAAAAGTAAATTATCAATTTCTAGTTTGATCACATAGAATTGGTGTTCAATTAACAATATTTGTATTAACATATAACCGGTAATTTGATAAGTAATAATTTGCTTACCACTTTCCAGAGATTCAAGGCTATGGATGTCCTCATCTGTGATAGTTGGTGTAGATCTGAGCGATACTCCCGACGACTTCGACGCACCTTCTCGCAACTTTCTCCTTCGTGCTATGTAACTCTCGTATAACTTCCCCCCACCATATCAGCCCTAGGATGTCCACTGCTGGACATAGGCCTCCCCCAATTTCATGGGGGGTAAATGCCATAATCGCCACGCTTGGCATGCGGGTTGGCGATCGCAGTATCTCCACCGCATTTAAGGAATGCTGCTGCCCATTCCCCGGTGGTCGTGGTCGTAGTTTTAGGACATACCCGGGTCCACACGGCTCGTATAACTTGCCGCTAGCATTTTTAAAATTCTTCACTGGAAATTTTCTTCGCACAATTGTTTTCCAGTTTGTGGTTTATTAGAAGCTGGCTTAATTTCCTTCGGGAACCCTCCATCAGTATTGTATTGCTCTGCCGTCTAAACTTTCCTGTATGTAAAACAACATTATTGATTTGTTGTTGAACAAATGAATAAATTAATAAGTATGTTAATAACAATAGCATTATTAAGACACACTTTTCTGCCAACTACCTGAATATGTTTCGTCTTAGAAGATTTGAAGCAAATACGATTATGTACCTTTATAAAAAAAAACTAATCCTAATTATACTCTAAATGTGAAAGTTTGAATGTTTGTTACTCGATTATGCAAAAACAGATTTGGACAACACTATCCCGAAAAAAATTAAATTTTTATTTATCTATTTTTAGTGGCAAGTAAATGTGTTTTGTTTATATATATATATATATACAAGGTGTTTGGTATAACGATTTAGGAGGTCATGGAAGGGACTATTAGAAAGAGTTTGAACCTTATTTATCTTAGTCCAAATTGGTTTTTTTTTTACATTGTTCTCTAACGACAACACAAACTTGACTTTGCCGTTGGAAAAGTTTTTTCCATACATCGACATAGGTCACGGTTAGTTGAACAACCGCAAGGCAAAACACTGTTACAAAAAGGCTATCACATATTGGACTAAGGTAAAAAGGGATCAAACCTAATAGTCCTCATCACCGCCTAAAGTTCCTACATCGTTATACCAAACACGTTGTATAATATATACATATACATATATATATATTATACGTTCCCTCGATTTTGTCAGGATCCCACCATCAAACCTGACCCTGACCTGATGACTATAGGACCACCCAGGATGTCTACCCTTACAAAAAAAAACCCAAATCGGTCCAGGGGTCTTCGAGTACCTAATTGGGAAAATACATAAAAAAAAAGGACAAGATGCTTATACTGTGAATATTTGAAGACTGTAGCTCCAACCGTTTGGTTGTAAAATCTGAGTGAAAGACGACAGACTGACAAACAGACAGACAAGATAGACAGATGGATGGACATGTGAGTTACAGCAATATGGTACCATTTACACCCTTTGGGTACGGAACCCTGATAAACAGTAGAGTAAACAATCCTATAATCTGCACTGTGTTAGAGCCAAGCAAACCCTAATTTATACTTTTTATTGTGTGAACAAATTAATAAAGAGTAACAGTACCCTCCGTCTAACAATTCTCTCTTAAAAGCCAATAAGGTAAATCACTTAAAATAAAAAATAAGTTTCAAGAATAGACTAATTGGTCCTGCATGAGTTCTATTGGCGATGATGATGGTCTTGATAAAGTTGCACGGTTATTTCATTGCTGTTTACTTACTTTTAACACTACTATGTAAACTTACTCAAGTATGTAAAAACTAAAAATGAATAACACTATTAGACCAACTCGCAACTAATACAACACACAATAACCACACACTAAAACACACATTTTTTTTTTAATAAACAATGTGTTGAACACATCGGCTTCCCACAACAGGCTCTTATACAGTACAAACAAACAAGTATACTGTCGATAGTTAGGAACTTGTCACAAGTCATCAAGACAATTCTAATACATCTATAAATTTTTAGAAGTTCCTAAGGCCACCTTCAGTCTCCATCATAATACCAGCTCTATGGTACCGTCATAATGCATTGTCACCTGAATTGAACTGGTCTACAAATTTTCAACGCGATTGGAGTTAGGGTCTTTACTGACAAGTGAAGCTAATTGTTACAATTAATTTAATACTTACTGAAATATCTTTTTGTTCTGGCGAGTCCGGACTCCGGTCTAGATTGTGGCTATCTCAATTTCTCTAGATTTTTTTAAATTTCATTCGGGGGCCAACTTTAGGAATAAACTCTTTCAGCTCCTCGATCTCTAATATGATAGCAGTGTCATAATCAATTTCGTTTTCTGTAAAGAAAAACAATACTTGTTTATTGAATCCGTAATGAGACCTTGGCAAATCAACATTAATTGTGTCCAAATTCGATATATGACATACCGGCCGCAGCTTCATTACTACTTGCATTATTGCAAAACAATTACACAGATGCAAACTTACTTCGTGCGAATTATACTAAATCTTAGTTCCAGGCCAACGTCTGTTTATTGTCTAGAAACACAAACAAAACAACATTTTTAGTGTATTTAAGTTTGAAATCACCACATGGTATGGCGGCCATTTGTTTTTTGCAAAACGAGAGAAATTTACTGTTTCGACGGACTGAGCGTATAAATGCTAAATTTTACTTTAACGACTTGACCAAGAAAGCTGATTTAGTAAAGTCTAGAACACAATTAAACAATTGCAAGTTGAAAAACAAGTTACGTGAACAAACGTTTTCGCGGTTTTTTTCTATCTAAGTATATAACGATTCATCGATTCGATGAGTACTTACCAGAGAATATTTCTGTGTATTCTTGTAGGCCGAGGTCCTCAAGTAATTCCCGGATGTCCATTTTACAATAATTAGCACAAAGCAAAAATCACGATGCGGTCGGCACTCGGCACTACTGACTGGCTCGGCTCGACCGACAAACAAAACATGTGGTGACTGGTGAGTGTTGCCACAGGTTAGTAAAAATGTCCCAACATATCATAATAATGTCGTCCAATGAAATTATTATTCATATTAACACAACAAAAAAATATATAGTTTATAATTATAATAATTTTTATATGGAATATTTATATATATATATATATATATATATATATATATATATATTGTTTAAGCATAGAATCGATGGCATTTTTAATTGTAATTATACTATTGTATGGCGGAACTTACTTCACCGTGATACAATTTTAACTAGTACGGGAAGTAATGGATATCATTCTGCAAAAGGATGTAAATTACAATTAATTTTGCTATGAGACTATACCTAAGTACTATACGTTTTTGTACCAATAATTTGTGTTGTAATGAAATAAATAATTGATTGATTGATTGTTTCTCCCAAAAATATGGTAAATGGGCCAGGTCGTAAAATTAGCCTCATTACATAAAAGCAACATTAGCACATATAACAGGTTAAATACGCCTATTGACCGACCGAGCGAAGCGAACGAATGTCTCCGTTTCAGCTTCGGCAAAAATGCTGTCGTATGTCCGGTGGCTGTTCTTCTCTACAGGTCGCATGCAAACCATACTAAAGAATTAATAAAAATAATTTTCTCAATTCTTAGTACCTAGTTTATCTTCAATGACAGATAAACTCTCCATTACTAGGTAACCAGTTGGGTCTATAAGAAGAGTACAGAGGCATTACAGTGGAATCTAACACCTTTTATCTTTTAAAAATCACCAATCCACGTGGTTTTTTAAAGTGTAGAAATCGCAACCACTCATTCAGAGGTCCAATGTCCATAGACTAATTAGTTGATTGTGTAACCAATGAATACAATAGGGTAAAAAATTTAAAAGTTTTAGTAAAAAAATTGGTAACATAGGATGGGTTACACAAGTGGTAGTTAATTTCGTTTTTAGGGGCTAGATTAAAAATAATTATGTAATAAAGTGCGTTCGAGAAGCTACGGCACATCTTTTCTTCCAATATTCCGCAGTGTGTCAAGACGCAGGTCTTTGACCAGTGTGTTGAAAATGATGACATATGGCACTGAAACGTGGTCGCTTAGGTACTATGGGCCTCATGAAAGGACTCAGTCACCCATAGAGCAATGGAGAGGGCTATGCTGGGAGTTTCTCTGCGTGATCGCATCAGAAATGAGGTCATCCGCAGCAGAACCAAAGTGACCGATATAGCCCTTCGAATCGCTAAACTTAAGTGGCAGTGGGTGGGGCACATTGCACCTAGAACCGATGGCCGTTGGGGTGGAAAGGTTCTCGAGTGGCGGCCACGTATCCGATGGCGAAGCGTGGGTAGACCCCCCACAAGGTGGACTGATGACCTGGTAAAGGTCGCGGGAGTCCGCTGGATGCGGTTAGCGCAAGAGCCGGTCATTATGGCACTCTTTGGGGGAGGCCTATGTCCAGCAGTGGACGTCATCCGGCTCACATGATGATGATGATAATGATGAATGAAATGTTGAAGGTGGCAAAAAACAAACTAAGCAAAATATGTACAGAATACATTTTTATTTTATTTTTAATAAGGAGAAGAAATTTTCGCACACTTGGTACTTGCTGGGGACGTAGTGATTCCACATTCTTGAAATAGAGAAAATACACTAACAAATAAATATAAAACATATGTAACGTAAAAGTCAGGTTTATAACTTCAGTCCATTGTTCGGTGTGCAACATCCAGATGTATTACAAAATTGACAAGATTCTTAAAATAAACCCATGGAAATTAACAAAAAATCGATTTGAATTGAAGGCGTTTTAGTTTCAAAAAATATTTAGAGATTAGTACCTATAAGCAGAGATAAAATTACCAATAAATAATCATTACCTTATAAACATTTTGTGATACATGTCTTCAATGATTCCAATACCCTATTCCCTGCAAAATCATTGTGATGGCAACACCAACTGACTTACGGAAGTACGGCGTTTACTTATTAAAACGTAGCAGGTACCGGAACAACGGAACAAGTTTCTGCCTGTTTCGTGCCACGCCAGACGACCTTGAACACCCTGTCGACCACAAATTCGCGTGAATTACGGCCCGCCAACCCATTTCCTGATACATTGCGTGTGATACTAACAACCGCAGTGTATAATGCGTCTCCACCACGCAATGAAGAACTAAAATTCGTATTTTCTAAATCTCTCTTTGATTGGATTGGGCGAGAGAAGCAAAATTAAAGACGCATCTTTCACTTAAGATTTGACGCACGTAAAAAGAGCTCCTGGCGATGTACCTGCGCTGCAAACAAAATGTATGCGAAAACGTACTCCCTCCACTAGCCGCCCGGGGCTCTTTACGTGCGTTGGATTATATATCAGCTTATATACCTACATGATTAGCCTAAGAACGATATTTTAAGTAGAAATCGACAATTATGGGAGTTACTAGTTACGGAGATATTCACGTTTTAGAGAATTAATTCAATACTATACTATTTCGTGTTCCTTAGGCAGAATAGCCAGATGGAACCCTTATTATTACGTCATGTCCGTCCGTCCGTTTGTCACATTTTAATCTACGTTATTTTAAATCAGACAGGCAAACGTTATTTCTTCTGCAGTGTAGTAGCGGTTTTTTTTATTTATTTATCGTATGGCTATTTTAAATAAGGCTGCGAGGCCCAGAAGAGACTGTATCGGCCAAAGTTGTTACTCTTTTAACACCACCCAGGGCAGGGATCACGTGCAGGGTTCCTGAGCCGAGTAACGGCGATCCCCCAATGTCAAGTGAATGGTTAACTTGACTGTTAGACGTTCTCAAGCCGCCTCCAGTAGCAGAGGGCCTACTCCGAGCTTCGAAAATTGAACTTCGTGTCGTGCCGTCCCTTTCACTCTCGTGTTATAAACTATATGACGGAAAGGGACGGCACGATACGAAGTTCGATTTTCGAAGTTCGGAGTAGGCCCTCAGTTACGGAACCATATACTGAGCATGGCCCGACATGCTCTTGGTCACTTTGCTGTTGGTGTTACGAGTTAGGAGATAGGTATGTGCCAGACTAGGGCACATAGGGTTAAAAAGCGCCCAAAGCCGTGTCGGACTCGCACACCGATGGTTCCTCACCTTAAAAATAACAATAGTAGGTAAATGGCATACAAAACGGTAAACATCAAATTATACACCTGTCGCCCTTAGGAACCCTTATAGTATCGCCATGTCCGTCCACGGTATAGCTCAGTAACCGTTACTCCTAGAAAGATGTAATTTGGTATTTCACAATACATACCTAATCACTGTGACAAAACAGTACAATAAAATATAAAAAAAAAACACTAGAGTAGGTACATCCCCTCATAATCGTGTGGGTTGTCGTTGGATAGCTCGTTTAAAAAAATGCTGGGTTTTAGGGTTCCGTACCTCAAAAGGAAAAAACGGAACCTCTACAGGATCTGTCTGTCTGTCACAGCCAATTTGATGAAGAAAATAGGCGAACAAAAACCATTCCCCCTTATCTCCGAAACTACTCGGTCTAAAATTTTGAAAAAATGCAGAATATAGTTATTTACCTATAAATTACAGAAAAACCTGTAAGAAGTCTATAGGGTTATCGGTTCTTGAGTTATCACTGAAAAACTGTCTAGCCCAAACAAAAGGATGTATAAGTGCCGCAATTGCCCTATGTAGATACGACTATTTGAATCAAAGTATAGGATAGAGGTTTAAGATGTGTAGTAGTAGTAGTAGTAGTAGTAGTAGGTATAGGTACGGAACCCTGCATTGTGCGTGGTCCGATACACACTTGGCCGGTTTTTTATAATCCGTTTTTTTGATTCGGGCATAGGTTTGCGTAATATTAAACTTTAAAACGCAAGTTTTTTTGGAGTCAAGTGTCCCCCCTACCCTTCTGCAGCTAAACAGTTACTATTATACTGGGTACATGAGAAAAAACAAGGCAGTAGGATACATAATAAAGTTAAAAGAAAAATTAGGTACCAGAGCTAAGTAAGCATTACTAGTTAACGAGTAATAGCCGAACTTAAGAAATGTATGATTAAAATCATATGAATTCGCCGAATTGTACCCAACTAGTCCGTTTGAAAAGCGACTTTACTGTCCTAGCTAGAAGATTTAATTTTGTGGCATTATTTTAAATATCGGACAATAATTTCAACTACAAGCAAAATTTTCTACTCGTCGACTGAAATGTTGTATTGTAAGTAGTCGGGCACCTGACAGACGCAAACCGCTTATGTAAAAAACGTATACAGAGCCACGACGCGTAAATATACCGAGTCTATAAACGTATGTGGACTACTTCTTTGAATGTTGTAGCTTACTTTCATACGTAGCGAACAACATTTTGTAAGTAGTCGGCTACCTGACAGACGCAAACTGCTTATGTAAGAAACGTATACGGAGCCACGATGCGTAAATATACCGAGTCTATAAACGTATGTGGACTACTTCTTTGAATGTTGTAGCTTACTTTCATACGTAGCCAACAACATTTTGTAAGTAGTCGGGCACCTGACAGACGCAAACCGCTTATGTAAAAAACGTATACAGAGCCACGACGCGTAAATATACCGAGTCTATAAACGTATGTGGACTACTTCTTTGAATGTTGTAGCTTACTTTCATACGTAGCCAACAACATTTTGTAAGTAGTCGGCTACCTGACAGACGCAAACCGCTTATGTAAAAAACGTATACGGAGCCACGATGCGTAAACATACCGAGTCTATAAACGTATGTGGACTACTTCCTTGAATGTTGTAGCTTACTTTCATACGTAGGCAACAACATTTTGTAAGTAGTCGGTAGACCCCGGTATCGGCGGTGCAAATTGGTAGCTGTCAAGTTCTTAGGGATGGGTAAAAATATTTATGATGTCGATATCGATTCTCTTGTTTTTTCTGTACCATTAGTTTTATATGTATACCATTTTTTGTATTTAGAATTTTATCTATTTCAGTAACAAAGCTAAAGGATTCAAAACGTTTAAAGGAATCCTTAGATGTAATACTCGAGGTTAAAAAAATATTTCACTATTACGTTTGCATCAAACAGGAATACTTAATTATTTAAAAATACGGAAAGTGATACATAATAATCCTGGATTCACAACTACACAAATTATACAAAGTTTGTTGGAGGGCAAAAGTGTCGAAATTACAGATGTAAATAAGAATACAGTAAAAAATTACGCCAATTGTAAATTTTTGGCTATTAAGCAGTATGAAGTAGGAAAGTCATGTTCCTTCTTAAAATTGATTTTTAGCAACAGAAGACGAAGTCTAGCGCCCTTTAACTTAGAAAAAATGTTAATAATATATTTCGAGACATATATTTCTAAGTTATATTGGGTTTAATGTTGAATATATTCATCGCGACTTCACTAGATTACTAAGTGAAGGCTACTGAAAAAACTGATCGTTCATTAAGAATACGAAATCGTTTTTTTTTTCGATTTTTAAGGATACGTTTTTTTTCTTTTGGTGGAAATAAAACTGAGGCATATAAATTATTTAACTTTTAATTAAATTGTGAATGTTTCGTGCTATGAAGATAACGATAATTTGTTAGTAATGATGAATACTTGAAGATTTTTATTTGTAAAAAAAAACTATTTAACCCACATAATATTTATATAGTCCTGTTGTATAAAATAATAACGTTTAATTGAAGTCTTAGACTCTCATTGTGGCGAAGAAAAATTATCGACATATAGCTATAATTATCGACATACCTCTAGTATTTCAAAATAATTTTTACCCATCCCTAAGAACTTGACAGCTACCAATTTGCACCGCCGATACCGGGATCTAGTAGTCGGCTACCTGAGAGACGCAAACCGCTTATGTAAAAAACGTATACAGAGCCATGACGCGTAAATATACCGAGTCTATAAATGTATGCGGACTACTTCTTTGAATGTTGTAGCTTACTTTCATAATTAACCAACAACATTTTGTAAGTAGTCGGGCACCTGACAGACGCAAACCGCTTATGTAAAACACGTATACAGAGCCACGATGCGTAAATATACAGAGTCTATAAACGTATGTGGACTACTTCTTTGAACGTTGTAGGTTACTTTCATACGTAGCCAACAACATTTTGTAAGTAGTCGGCTACCTGACAGACACAAACCGCTTATGTAAAAAACGTATACAGAGCCATGACGTGTAAATATACCGAGTCTATAAATGTATGCGGACTACTTCTTTGAATGTTGTAGCTTACTTTCATAATTAGCCAACAACATTATGTAAGTAGTCGGCTACCTGACAGACGCAAACCGCTTATGTAAAACACGTATACAGAGCCATGATGCGTAATAATACAGCGTCTATAAACGTATGTGGACTACTTCTTTGAATGTTGTAACTTACTTTCATACGTAGCCAACAACATTTTGTAAGTAGTCGGCTACCTGACAGACGCAAACCGCTTATGTAAAAAACGTATACAGAGCCATGACGCGTAAATATACCGAGTCTATAAATGTATGCGGACTACTTCTTTGAATGTTGTAGCTCACTTTCATACGTAGCCAACAACATTTTGTAAGTAGTCGGCTACCTGACAGACGCAAACCGCTTATGTAAAAAACGTATACGGAGCCACGATGCGTAAACATACCGAGTCTATAAACGTATGTGGACTACTTCCTTGAATGTTGTAGCTTACTTTCATACGTAGCCAACAACATTTTGTAAGTAGTCGGTAGACCCCGGTATCTGCGGTGCAAATTGGTAGCTGTCAAGTTCTTAGGGATGGGTAAAAATATTTATGATGTCGATATCGATTCTCTTGTTTTTTCTGTACCATTAGTTTTATATGTATACCATTTTTTGTATTTAGAATTTTATCTATTTCAGTAACAAAGCTAAAGGATTCAAAACGTTTAAAGGAATCCTTAGATGTAATACTCGAGGTTAAAAAAATATTTCACTATTACGTTTGCATCAAACAGGAATACTTAATTATTTAAAAATACGGAAAGTGATACATAATAATCCTGGATTCACAACTATACAAATTATACAAAGTTTGTTGGAGGGCAAAAGTGTCGAAATTACAGATGTAAATAAGAATACAGTAAAAAATTACGCCAATTGTAAATTTTTGGCTATTAAGCAGTATGAAGTAGGAAAGTCATGTTCCTTCTTAAAATTGATTTTTAGCAACAGAAGACGAAGTCTAGCGCCCTTTAACTTAGAAAAAATGTTAATAATATATTTCGAGACATATATTTCTAAGTTATATTGGGTTTAATGTTGAATATATTCATCGCGACTTCACTAGATTACTAAGTGAAGGCTACTGAAAAAACTGATCGTTCATTAAGAATACGAAATCGTTTTTTTTTTCGATTTTTAAGGATACGTTTTTTTTCTTTTGGTGGAAATAAAACTGAGGTATTAGGTGAGTAAATTATTTAACTTTTAATTAAATTGTGAATGTTTCGTGCTATGAAGATAACGATAATTTGTTAGTAATGATGAATAATTGAAGATTTTTATTTGTAAAAAAAAAACTATTTAACCCACATAATATTTATATAGTCCTGTTGTATAAAATAAACACGTTTAATTGAAGTCTTAGACTCTCATTGTGGTGAAGAAAAATTATCGACATATAGCTGTAATTATCGACATACCTCTAGTATTTCAAAATAATTTTTACCCATCCCTAAGAACTTGACAGCTACCAATTTGCACCGCCGATACCGGGGTCTAGTAGTCGGCTACCTGAGAGACGCAAACCGCTTATGTAAAAAATGTATACAGAGCCATGACGCGTAAATATACCGAGTCTATAAATGTATGCGGACTACTTCTTTGAATGTTGTAGCTTACTTTCATAATTAACCAACAACATTTTGTAAGTAGTCGGGCACCTGACAGACGCAAACCGCTTATGTAAAACACGTATACAGAGCCACGATGCGTAAATATACAAAGTCTATAAACGTATGTGGACTACTTCTTTGAACGTTGTAGCTTACTTTCATACGTAGCCAACAACATTTTGTAAGTAGTCGGCTACCTGACAGACACAAACCGCTTATGTCAAAAACGTATACAGAGCCATGACGCGTAAATATACCGAGTCTATAAATGTATGCGGACTACTTCTTTGAATGTTGTAGCTTACTTTCATACGTAGCGAACAAAATTTTGTAAGTAGTCGGCTACCTGACAGACGCAAACCGCTTATGTAAAACACGTATACAGAGCCACGATGCGTAATAATACAGAGTCTATAAACGTATGTGGACTACTTCTTTGAATGTTGTAACTTACTTTCATACGTAGCCAACAACATTTTGTAAGTAGTCGGCTACCTGACAGACGCAAACCGCTTATGTAAAAAACGTATACAGAGCCATGACGCGTAAATATACCGAGTCTATAAATGTATGCGGACTACTTCTTTGAATGTTGTAGCTTACTTTCATACGTAGCCAACAACATTTTGTAAGTAGTCGGCTACCTGACAGACGCAAACCGCTTATGTAAAAAACGTATACGGAGCCACGATGCGTAAATATACCGAGTCTATAAACGTATGTGGACTACTTCTTTGAATGTTGTAGCTTACTTTCATACGTAGGCAACAACATTTTGTAAGTAGTCGGCTACCTGACAGACGCAAACCGCTTATGTAAAAAACGTATACAGAGCCATGACGCGTAAATATACCGAGTCTATAAATGTATGCGGACTACTTCTTTGAATGTTGTAGCTTACTTTCATACGTAGGCAACAACATTTTGTAAGTAGTCGGCTACCTGACAGACGCAAACCGCTTATGTAAAAAACGTATACGGAGCCACGATGCGTAAATATACCGAGTCTATAAACGTATGTGGACTACTTCTTTGAATGTTGTAGCTTACTTTCATACGTAGGCAACAACATTTTGTAAGTAGTCGGCTACCTGACAGACGCAAACCGCTTATGTAAAAAACGTATACAGAGCCATGACGCGTAAATATACCGAGTCTATAAATGTATGCGGACTACTTCTTTGAATGTTGTAGCTTACTTTCATACGTAGCCAACAACATTTTGTAAGTAGTCGGCTACCTGACAGACGCAAACCGCTTATGTAAAAAACGTATACGGAGCCACGATGCGTAAATATACCGAGTCTATAAACGTATGTGGACTACTTCTTTGAATGTTGTAACTTACTTTCATACGTAGCCAACAACATTTTGTAAGTAGTCGGCTACCTGACAGACGCAAACCGCTTATGTAAAAAACGTATACAGAGCCATGACGCGTAAATATACCGAGTCTATAAATGTATGCGGACTACTTCTTTGAATGTTGTAGCTTACTTTCATAATTAACCAACAACATTTTGTAATTAGTTGGGCACCTGACAGACGCAAACCGCTTATGTAAAACACGTATACAGAGCCACGATGCGTAAATATACAGAGTCTATAAACGTATGTGGACTACTTCTTTGAATGTTGTGGCTTACTTTCATACGTAGCCAACAACATTGT
Source organism: Notocelia uddmanniana (assembly GCA_905163555.1). Classification (NCBI taxonomy): domain Eukaryota; kingdom Metazoa; phylum Arthropoda; class Insecta; order Lepidoptera; family Tortricidae; genus Notocelia; species Notocelia uddmanniana. The sequence goes on along the minus strand of LR991063.1, from coordinate 14,126,713 downwards.
GTAAGTAGTCGGTCACCTGACAGACGCCAACCGCTTATGTAAAAAACGTATACAGAGCCATGCCGGGTAAATGTAATGGGTCTCTAAACTTATACCGACTACTTCTTTGAATGTTGTAGTTTCATTTCATACGTAGCCAATAACATTATGTAAGTAGTCGGGCACCTGACAGACGCAAACCGCTTATGTAAAAAACATATAGCGAGCCATGACGCGTAAATATACTGAGTCTATAAACGTATGTGGACTACTTCTTTGAATGTTGTAGCTTACTTTCATACGTAGCCAACAACATTTTGTAATTAGTCGGCTACCTGACAGACGTAAACCGCTTATGTAAAAAACGTATACAGAACCATGACGCGTAAATATACCGAGTCTATAAATGTATGCGGATTACTTCTTTGAATGTTGTAGCTTACTTTCATAACTAACCAACAACATTTTGTAAGTAGTCGGGCACCTGACAGACGCAAACCGCTTATGTAAAACACGTATACAGAGCCACGATGCGTAAATATACAGAGTCTATAAACGTATGTGGACTACTTCTTTGAATGTTGTAGCTTACTTTCATACGTAGCCAACAACATTTTGTAAGTAGTCGGCTACCTGACAGACGCGAACCGCTTATGTAAAAAACGTATACAGAGCCATGACGCGTAAATATACCGAGTCTATAAATGTATGCGGACTACTTCTTTGAATGTTGTAGCTTACTTTCATACGTAGCGAACAACATTTTGTAAGTAGTCGGCTACCTGACAGACGCAAACCGCTTATGTAAAACACGTATACAGAGCCACGATGCGTAAATATACAGAGTCTATAAACGTATGTGGACTACTTCTTTGAATGTTGTAACTTACTTTCATACGTAGCCAACAACATTTTGTAAGTAGTCGGCTACCTGACAGACGCAAACCGCTTATGTAAAAAACGTATACAGAGCCATGACGCGTAAATATACCGAGTCTATAAACGTATGTGGACTACTTCTTTGAATGTTGTAGCTTACTTTCATAATTAGCCAACAACATTATGTAAGTAGTCGGCTACCTGACAGACGCGAACCGCTTATGTAAAAAACGTATACAGAGCCATGACGCGTAAATATACCGAGTCTATAAATGTATGCGGACTACTTCTTTGAATGTTGTAGCTTACTTTCATACGTAGCGAACAACATTTTGTAAGTAGTCGGCTACCTGACAGACGCAAACCGCTTATGTAAAAAACGTATACAGAGCCATGACGCGTAAATATACCGAGTCGATAAATGTATGCGGACTACTTCTTTGAATGTTGTAGCTCACTTTCATACGTAGCCAACAACATTTTGTAAGTAGTCGGCTACCTGACAGACGCAAACCGCTTATGTAAAAAACGTATACGGAGCCACGATGCGTAAATATACCGAGTCTATAAACGTAGGCGGACTACTTCTTTGAATGTTGTAGCTTACTTTCATAATTAGCCAACAACATTATGTAAGTAGTCGGGCACCTGACAGACGCAAACCGCTTATGTAAAACACGTATACAGAGCCACGACGTGTAAATAAACCGAGTCTATAAACGTATCTGGACTACTTCTTTGAATGTTGTAGCTTACTTTCATACGTAGCGAACAACATTTTGTAAGTAGTCGGCTACCTGACAGACGCAAGCCGCTTATGTAAAAAACGTATACAGAGCCATGACACGTAAATATACCGAGTCTATAAACGTATGCGGACTACTTCTTTGAATGTTGTAGCTAACTTTCATAATTAGCCAACAACATTATGTAAGTAGTCGGGCACCTGACAGACGCAAACCGCTTCTGTAAAACACGTATACGGAGCCACGATGCGTAAATATACAGAGTCTATAAACGTATGTGGACTACTTCTTTGAATGTTGTAGCTTACTTTCATACGTAGCCAACAACATTGTGTAAGTAGTCGGGCACCTGACAGACGCCAACCGCTTATGTAAAAAACGTATACAGAGCCATGCTGGGTAAATGTAATGGGTCTCTAAACGTATGCCGACTACTTCTATGAATGTTGTAGCTTACTTTCATACGTAGCCAACAACATTTTGTAAGTAGTCGGCTACCTGACAGACGCAAACCGCTTATGTAAAAAACGTATACAGAGCCACGACGCGTAAATATACCGAGTCTATAAACGTATGTGGACTACTTCTTTGAATGTTGTAGCTTACTTTCATACGTAGCCAACAACATTTTGTAAGTAGTCGGGCACCTGACAGACGCAAACCGCTTATGTAAAAAACGTATACAGAGCCATGCCGGGTAAAAGTAATGGGTCTCTAAACGTATGCCGACTACTTCTTTGAATGTTGTAGCTTACTTTCATACGTAGCCAACAACATTTTGTAAGTAGTCGGCTACCTGACAGACGCAAACCGCTTATGTAAAAAACGTATACAGAGCCACGACGCGTAAATATACCGAGTCTATAAACGTATGTGGACTACTTCTTTGAATGTTGTAGCTTACTTTCATACGTAGCCAACAACATTTTGTAAGTAGTCGGGCACCTGACAGACGCAAACCGCTTATGTAAAAAACGTATACAGAGCCATGCCGGGTAAATGTAATGGGTCTCTAAACGTATGCTGACTACTTCTTTGAATGTTGTAGCTTACTTTCATACGTAGCCAACAACATTTTGTAAGTAGTCGGCTACCTGACAGACGCAAACCGCTTATGTAAAAAACGTATACAGAGCCACGGCGCGTAAATATACCGAGTCTATAAACGTATGTGGACTACTTCTTTGAATGTTGTAGCTTACTTTCATACGTAGCCAACAACATTATGTAAGTAGTCGGGCACCTGACAGACGCAAACCGCTTATGTAAAAAACGTATACGGAGCCACGATGCGTAAAAATACCGAGTCTATAAACGTATGTGGACTACTTATTTGAATGTTGTAGCTTACTTTCATACGTAGCCAACAGCATTTTGTAAGTAGTCGGGCACCTGACAGATGCAAACCGCTTCTGTAAAAAACGTATACAGAGCAATGTGACGCGTAAATATACAGAGTCTTTAAACGTATGCGGACTACTTCTTTGAATGTTGTAGCTTACTTTCATAATTAACCAACAACATTATGTAAGTAGTCGGGGTCATGACGTACGCTCACCGCTCACGTGAAAACGTAGTAATTTGACGTATACGGCCTATTTTAGTCAGGATGCTGACTGCTTACGTAATTGTGTTAGCTACGTAAGAAATGTAGCAACAACGTTCATGCAAGTAGTCCGCATACGTATAAATAGTCGGTATACTTAAGCATGATGGCACAGCTATCTACGTTTGATACGCAGCTAGCTGACTTGTGTCAGGAGGCTGTCTACTTACATAATGGTGCGAGCTACGTAAGAGAAGTAGACCGCTTACGTATAATAAATCGATTAATAAAACGGTAATGGCTCGGTAAACCGGCTATGTACTGTACGTAATCGGAGTCATTAGTAAGTACCCGGAGTACGTAAAATGTATCAGCAAATTCGGGTACATTATGTACGTAGCCGGGAACGTTAAATAAGTAGTCCGAGTCTGGTATAATGATTCCGCTCCTGAGACTGACCAGATACGTTTTTACGTATACAGAATCCTGAAGTAATGTTTCTACATACTTACATGAAGTATGCCGTAGTCGTATTTAATGAAGCGGAGTACGTATAATGTTGGCTCTTACTTACAATAGATATGCGGCACCATTAATGGCATTGAACGGCATACGTAATTTTTACGGGTGCCGGCTACGTAAATTCTAGATGTGGCATACTTACAACGATGCGCGACCTGTATACGTAGCCCGGAGACGTTATACTTACAGAGAATGTTGTTACATACTGCTTTGTCATTGAGCCGCGGCTTTATAAGTATGCCCCTTCCATTTTACGTTTGAAATATACGTAGTAAGTAGCTTGCTGCAATACCATTACGATTTTGCCCACCGTAAGTAGCCCGTTTTTCTCAGTGCTTGAAACGCGTTTCGAATGAGTTTGAGCATATGGCATGGGTAAAAAAAAAACTGTATTGTCTTTTTAGTGATTGGATGTTCGAAGTCAGTTTTAATATCAGGGTATTTGAACACTCCTCCTAATTCCCTTGCCATAGATACATTAGATGGACATCCATCAAAAGTCAGTGATGTGATTTCTATCCCAGTTGGGTACAAAAATTCGAGGCACTGTCGAACTAAAAATGCTCTTTGTTCTGCTGTTACACCATTGACGAGAAAAAAGCCAACAGCACGGCTAGCACAACTTGGCGCGCGAGATAGACAATCCGTCTCTTTCTGTGTGTACCAATTAGAAAGAGGCGGATAGTCTATCTCGCGCGTGAGATAGCTCGCGCGCCAAGTTATGCTACCCGTCCAGGCACCTTAAAGGCTCCTTCATTAAGAAAATATTATTATCATTAATTTCCATTTTAAAAATAAGTACTAAGTGTTTTAGGTATTCAAGGTACGACGTGCTGTTACTTGATCTGTTCCTATGTAATTCATACCTAATATTACGCACTATTATAAATAGACTCAAGTGGTCGGCAATATTTATGAATTGAAACATCCGTAAACATAACAATGACGGTCGTAACTTGACTTAATTTGTCGCGCGATTCGCGTGAAGTAATTGCCGGCCTGACTTTACGTTAAACGTGTTGCCGCGACGGCGAGGCGAGGCGGCCCCGACTGAGAACGGGGGAGACCGGCCGACACGTCAATCATTTAGCGCGTAGCACAAGCGGCAACGCACACATCGCCGCGTCTATGTGTGCGTGAGCCGCGGATGTACCTTTTGTATGGTGTGTCCTTACCCGGTGTACCCTGATGTAACGGTGTCCTCGTCGTCTTGAATATATGGTTCCGCTTTATAGGGTCGGCATATGGATCAGCTTTGTACTCGAGTAAAATACAATAACACCACATCAGATTTGATGCTGGGAATATTCAATAGGTATTTGTACGTACATATGCACGGTGTTTCTACACATATTTGAGACGGTAATTATAATGCAGGATGTTTCTACACATATCCGAGACCATAGCGGGACTATATTCAATATACTCCTTGCTATATACTTAGTTAACCTACCTACCTATTTTAAGTATTAATCTTACTTACCTTAACTTGATTATATTTAAGTAGTTAGTGTTTCGCGGTGCTCACTAAAAGATATTTTTGTTTATAATATTCAAGTATGTTTCTCAATAAGTGAAATGTAAATTTCTTTTGAGAAAATAAAGTTCTTTAACCCGAATATCTAATGATAATGATGTTTCAGTAAAGAACGTAAAATGTAAAACAGCACTTGTGAAGGCAACATAAAATATGTAAAAGCACCCTAAGTGGCCAAATATTTCTCAACACATCATTATTCCTATAATAATATTGATCTGTTGCGACTTACGCTTCATTTAGCTACTTTTCCTGCTCTCATCCTACACTCAAGAGCAAAGCACCAGTGTTCTGAAGGCATTCCACCGCCATCTTTGGTACTTTTCCGAGCATTTGGTTGGGTTTTAGGGTTCCGTACTCAAAGGAAAACGGGACCATATTACTAAGACTTCGCTGTCTTTTCGTCCGTCTGTCACCAGGCTGTATCTCAAGAACCGCGATACCTAGACAATTGAAATTTTCATAAACTTATGCATTTTTGTTGCCGCTATAACAACAAATACTTAAAAACAAAATACAATGAATATTTAAGGGGGCTCCCATACAACGAACGTGATTTTATTGCCATTTTTAGAGATAAAGGTACAGAACCCTTCGTGGGCGAGTCAGACTCGCACTGGGTTGGCTATTTCTTTATTCAATTTACAGCGGATTGTGCTTTTTGATTAAGACTTTCTGCTACCGGTCCTCCCGACGCTTGAGCTACATGTAATTAAAAACTTCGCCTGCCGATCAGACTCGTAAATCGGTCTAATGTGGTTACTACATCTTCTGCTAATAATTGAGTGTTTTTTTATTTATTTTCCTCGATAGTATGTCACGTAGACGTTCATCAATCATCATTGTTCAAATTCGAATCGATAGTTCGTAGCTGAGATTTTGGGTCAGCGTGTAAATGAGAACTTGCTTCAATATTATTCCTCAGTCTTCTGATTTCTGTTGTTTCCTGGTTTCGATTTCAAGATTCTCTTTGCCAGAGTAAGTAACAACAGATCTACACCAACCATATTGCAGCTCCTTGTATCTTCTTGTTGCATGGTGGGAAATATCTTGTCTTCTTCGTTTTTAATTAATTGTAAAGCGTCTATTGTCGCTATGTTAAAAAGTTAAAGAAGACCTGTTTTAATAGCCTCTTCTTGACACGACAAGTTATCAAAATAGTTCTACTATTATTTTTTTCAAAAATGTGTATGAATCTACGATACAAGTTAATGTAACTTACGTTCCATTGCATCAATTATTTTCGTGGGAATTTTTGCCCTTGCCTAAATCTCCCGAAAAGATTTCATCGGTATTTTTAATACTTTGTTTAACTGGTTGCTTCTCTTCTAAATGGTGAAAGAGAAATCTTCTCATTATCTCGCCATTTGATGGACGTCTATAAGCGAGAGATAAAGGCTGTTGGTTTTCTAATTACATTTGTAATTACTAACAACATTGACACGGAACTACTTGTCGATAGCCATATTTCACTTATCGCAAATACCAGAGCGCGTGATTACTTACGCGTGCCTATGGGTTGACGTGTCAATTACTTACACAAACTACCTGGGTACCAAGACCACGTTTGAGATAAGACTTCGTATATTATTTCATCTAATCTGCGTTACGCCACCGACATTATCATTTTATGCCTCAAGATCGGATAAATGATGAACGTGTCAAAGACCAAGCGGATGACCAACAATGTGCAAAGTGTAGTACAAATGGATGGCAGAAGAATGAAACATGTCTAAGGTGTGTACCGAAAGAAAACTGTAATTTTCAATTGAAGAAATCTGGCTTATACAGGGTGGGTCCTGTAACAGGAGCAAAAATTTTACGGTGGACTATTTAGCGGGCCAGCAATTAAAAACACTCAGTGTCACATATGTCTCATGCTTGTAGCTGCCACATCCACGTAACATGAGAAGATAATGTACAGTCAAGAGCAACAGTAGTTAACACTTTTTACCTTATCACAATGGATTAAGATGCAAACGTGTTAAATTACTTTTGCTTTTCACTGTACTTACAATAATAATATATATATACTTATATATACTATACTCGGAGACGATAAAGTTCGAGTCATTACTCTGGTATTCTTCGGGAATTATACCAGTGCTCATTCGCGTCGCACGCGACATCAACATTAATCAACATTACTTCCTCATCGGGGTTTTCAAAATGTAATCAGTTGAAAAGTGTGCGTGTATGATGTGACTTAAAGTACAGATCTATTGAACTTCTGAACTGTGCAAACAAACCGCCATATTGAAATTGTCTCTGAATGATAAATTTACTAGTGATGGGCAAGACCTTTACTTACGTCAACTGTGACCTGTCGTTTTATAGTGTTGTGGTCTTCCACTATTATAAGGTTTCTACGTTAAATGTGAAGAAAATGAGACTACCAGATTAATTAACAAATTGGGTATATTTCGTCCTCAACACTGCGCTATAGACTTAAGGTACATTTAGCTGTTTAGACCCTCATAATAGTGCAGTGACAATGAAGAAACATCACACCTCTCAGAGTCGCTTTATGTAAGTTCGCTATGGTGATAGGTCACGACTTGTTGGTTTGCCTTAAGGGCCAAATCTTTTGGAACAAACTTACTCAGAGATCTTCGCTCCTATAGCCGGTTCACCGCCGAGGTCTGAAGCGCTCCAGAAGACTGAGGAGTCGCCCTTCCGCTACCGCTGAGAATCTGCAGGTCAGTCGTGAGCAGAGAAGGAATGCCACGAAGCCTGCTTTTAAATGCTTGCGCTCAAAGTCCGCAGATATACGATGTATGTATCTCTTGTGATGTACGATGAATGTAAAACGTTAAACGAAAACCTACAACGTTGGCTAGTTTGATTAGTTGATAGGTTGGTCCACCCGGAAATTTTATCCGGTGTTAGATAAGAGTCGTGGGCATATGGCCAATCTTACTATGATTCACTAGCTCACCCTGAGTTCTTCTTTGAACTGCTGCCCGCCCTTTACCATGTGGCTCTAGGCACACCGTGCGTCAGTGAAATCTATAAATGATTTCCTTATTTATTTATGTTCCTTCGAGAACTAAAAGTTTCAGGCGAGGAGGCGGCTAAAGTCAAATTCAAAATATTCTTTATTCAAATAGGCCTAGCAACAAGCACTTTCGAATCGTCAGTTATAACATGTATTAACATATATATTAATTAATTATTTAGAGCAATTTATTGATGCTATTATTATTCTTTAAAATAAATATTGTATTTTTGTAGACATGTCAAACTTCGCTACTTCGGTTAATATCCTTCTATCCTGTATAGGCCAGTTCCCCACTATTCCTGATTTAAAATAAAAATTGTCCCATTCGTTCCTGAAACAATCGAAGAGTCGGCCTGTTTAGCCTAGTTGGTAGTGTCACTGCCTTCGAAGCTAGAGGTCCCGGGTTCAAATCCCGGTAAGGGCATTTGTTTCTGTGGTGAGCAGAGACATTTGTTCCTGAGACTTGGATGTTTTCTATGTATTTAAGTATATATCTATTAAATATATCGTCGTCTAGTACCCATAACACAAGCCTTATTGAGCTTACTATGGGACTAGTTCGATTTGTGTAAAAATTGTCCCCTAATATTTATTATTTATAACAAAAAAAAAAAAAAAAAAAAAAAAAAAAAAAAAAAAAAAAAAAAAAAAAAAAAAAAAGAGGTTATGTCACATATTCCTCCTGATTTGCTTGAAATAGCATCGCTTTTTAATGATGATTCACCTTTTAATCCAGCCCGCTGCGAAATCCTCTCATTCTGGAGCCAGGGGTCCAGGATGTCTTACGATTTATCCCAGAGTCTCTCTCCGAGTGTCCACGTCCTCTGACATTAATAAAACGTCTGTTTGACAGCCGTTGTCAACAGATAGTTGACAGCTGTGAGGAGGGTATCGTTCATTTTTGATTTGCTTTGGAAAGCGCAGTGGCGTTTTAACCGCTTGTTTTTTTTATGATAGACTGACCAGCGATTGGCCTGCCTGATGGACAGCGATGACAAGGCCTAAGATGTTGCTCACTGATTCAGTAATAGCCTGTTCACTCTTGCCGCCTTATCATAACATAACAGATGGCATTGCCAGTGTCATCCGGTTTGCAGTAAGACACAACCCATATCGAAAAATAAAATACGTAAAGTAAACAAAAAGTTTTATTTTATTTGTTTAATCACGATTAGAAGAAAAATCGGGACTTGAGGATGATGTACCCCATTATTTATTATAAAAGGTGCCGTTATATCATCTGTAGCCTTATCGATGATTCCGTGTAAATTTTTCATTTTATTTTCTTTTTCTTTAACTTTTTTCATTTCTTCCACTGCGCTGCTCCCATTTGCGACAAGCTTTCTGCCAACAAAACATTTAACACTGCCGTCTACAAGGTTTTATTTCTCCGCCCGAAGTAACCTTTCAACTGTGCTCATATGAGTTTTATTGGGTTTAACTCAATGGTAGGGAGGAAGACTCAAAAACGTAATCCCTCTCGATTTCGATAGTTCATAGACGAACATTTTTTATATCTATCCCTATCAAGTTTTGCTATAAGGTCAGCTTTTATTTTCTTTTCTTCGTAATTAATGTTTTTTTGCCACAACCAAGCTTGGATGGCTTCTTTCCTCAATATAATAGCATGGTGGGCACTTTATCTATGTGATGCGAATGGTACGCCGCGTTGTCCATGACTACCACGAAACCGGGAGGAATTTTAGTTAAGATTTGCTCATACCATTTCTCAAAGTTATGAGCATCCATTTCTCCGTGGTAGTCGCCGACCTTATCTTGTTTCTTTGCTTCGAAAATCCATTCAACAAAATTCAGTCAACAAAACTGTCTTCACTGCCAATGTGCGTAATAATTAACCGTTGATAATCCTTCTAAAAACGCATCTTTAGACTTAATGTTGTCATCCCCCCACACATAGGAAGAAGTGTGTCCCTCATTCAGCCAAGTTTCATCCACATAATAGTTTTTTTTTGTTTTCTGAATTCCGCAATCCGTTGTAAATCTGACCTGTCCAGTAAAATACTTCTACGTGACCCTTTGACGTGATTAAAGTTCAATTTTTTTATAAACCGTTACACAGAAGTTACCGAAAGTGCCGGAAGAGTTGAATATTCGTTGATTGCTGCCGTAACTTTTGCAACAGTAGGCAACTTACCATCAAAATTAAATTGATGTACTTTCCTATAATCCTAAATTTATCCAATTTACTAAATTTAGCACGGTTTGGTGGCCTGACTGCGGGTTGTTTAACCGTAGTTTATTCATAAAACTATCACGTTATCAATTGTACAGGTCGAAACTCCCATTATTTCTGAAAGAATTGGTAGCACGTCTTTTTTATGCTGATAAGATGGCAATGTCTTTTCTACGTACTTGTACAAATTAACGGCTTTTTTTTTTTTCATTTTCCTTAATCCCATTCCCAATAAGTCGTCGTTCCAAAGTCAAATAATGTCCAGATCACAATGCAATGTTTCAAAATGACTACTGCAATCTATTGAAAAGCGTGTGTGTATGATGTCTTAACTGTCTATATTGCTACTTCCAAAATCGTATGTACTTAGCAAACGAATTGTTTATTCAAAAATGTTTTAAGAAAGATCACATTATTTTTAAACGAGATATCTAACGACACCAAAAAATAGTATCCACATTTTACGTGTAGCGGAGGTGGAGGTATCGTAAAAAATATATTTATCAAGATTTTCGACATATCGAAGTCGATAAATGAAGTCAGGTATGATGTTACGTATATATATATATATATATACTCTTCCAGAGTTTTAAATTTGTCGCATCGGTCGCTGCAGTTCTTGCCTTGGCAAAATATGCAAACTGCCGCCCCTTGTTTATGTTACTGAAGTCTGGCGCAAACATTGTACTGTTGCTTTCTATGTCACCCTTGTCTTGATTTATTTATTTAATACATACGTTTACATAACATAACAGAAACCCGATGCGCCATGAAACTTAAGCTTACCTAAAGGTATCAATGAAAAGATAAACTATTACAAATTAATAACTATGTAGGCGACGAAGAAGCTTGGCCCCGTTGCATCGTCGTCTCCGGTGTAGGAATCGGGAGGTCATGTTTCTTTGCCTGCTGAAATTGAGCTTTCTTGCTATTTTCATGGTCACTATTTATTTTATGTTGCGGTGGTTTGCGTACCTTGCCCTTTTTGTCTGAACATCTATAGGTAGCGGCACGTAAGTCTAGCGGTGGACGAAGCGTGGAAGGGATAGTTGCGCATAGGTACTGTCGCGCACGTAATTCTTATATCTACAAATTGATTACAATCTTCCTTCTTTTATAATTATCTTAGCTAGTCTCATCCTTCACTAATATTATAAATACGATAGTTTGATTTGTTTTGATGTTTGTATGGGTGTATCTTTCTCAATCATACTAAAACGGCAGAACGGATCTAGATGAAATTAAATTAAGCCATGGCTGATATGAAGTTCCGGGCGGAAGCCAGTAGTAAGTAAAGGGGAGGTAGAAATAAAATAAAATAAAAGTTTGATATTTTTTATTAAAAAAACATTAATCTGAATCTGATAGGGGTTGCACCCCTTCCACTAAACTGCCGTATGCCTGGCCTGTACAAGGCCTTTTTCTTGATGAAGGTCCGGGCTGAGGGCTGCTTCGGTCATCGTTATCATCAGCATCATCATTATCAGAATCGTCTGACTCATCTTCGGAACTGTCTTCATTGACGCAAATAACAAATTCCTCTGTAAGCAAGTCTACAACGTGGTCACTCTCCGCATATTGGTCTTCAATATCCTTTACCTTTCTGCATAACTTGTCCCAATCCCGGTCACCCATTTTTGAAACTTTTTCTTTAATCAGCTCTATACACGTATTAAGATTCCATTTCACGTTTTTGCTTGCTACATATTGCTTGATAGCGGACCATGCCATTTCAATGGGGTTAAAGTCTGGGTGGTATGGCGGTAGTCTTAGCACTAGGTGATTTTCTTCTGCTAGGATTCGGTCTATAGAAAATGTTTTAAATCTTTCTTTGTTAGCTTTTATTAAATTGTACAAGTCGGGCTTAAGTAACTTTGTGTCATACTCTATACCTTTTTCCGTGAGCCAAGCCTGCATGTCCGCTTTTTTCGAATTTGAGGTTGGTGCGAGATCCCATTGTTTATTGTGGTATGATGCGTTATCGACTACCACAACAGAATTAGGCGGTAAGTTCGGAATTAACTGTGTCCTAAGCCATTTCTCATAGTTTTCATAGTTCATGTTGTCGTGGTAGTCACCTGATTTAGTACCGGCTTTAAAAGTGAGTAACGCGTTCGGTATAAATCCAGTTTCAGATCCTGCGTGGACAATAACAACTCGCTGTCCTTTAGATATCGGTTTTTTTATGCCTTTCGTAGTACCATCTGCCCAGGCTTTTGGAGTAGAGTGTGACGAATCTACGTAGGATTCATCCGTATATACAATAGGTTTTCCTTCTTGACGATATTGTTTCATTTTTCGTAAATAATTGATGCGTTGTGATCGTATATTTGAAGTCTCAATCAGCACCTTACGGTTGTTTTCAGTCGGTTTCCACCGAAATCCTAAATTCTTGATAATTCGCCGAAGACTTCGTTCCGAGCCTTGAAAATTAATGTCTTCTTCTAGTTTTCTTTTCAGCTTTGCAATGGTGGGAAGTTCGTTGTTTGTTTTGTGAAAATTGTGTATACATCTCTTTATAACTCCTTGGTCGAAATTGTCGATATTCGTAACCGGTTTTGTTGTAGAACGTTTTTTACCAGGCGTTCTGAACACTGTGATCAAACGGGAACTATTGGCTTGAGTGGAGATGTTCCTTACAGTTGCAATTGATGTTTTTGTGGCCTCTGCTGTTCTTTTTTGATTTTTTCCTAAATCACTGACTACACAATTTAATTTCATATTTTCAGTCTTAATAACTTGTGCAGTTTGTTTCATCATGTTTAGTGCAGTGCCGCTGTCCATGTGACTGAGTAACAGATTTGTAGTTTCGTCAATCTGACTTTTAATACCTTTCAAAGTATCGATTATTTTATTCGTTTCCGTCTTTAAAAACGAATGCACGTCATATACCATTTTCCGTGCCTGTCTTCTCAAAACAGTATTTCTTCTAGGCATATTCACTGTTTATAATCACAAACTTATTAAAAACAAACGTCAATAAAAACAAACTCAAACTTAACAGAAAACAATAACGCAATAACAAAACAATTTTGATCGCAACAGTACACTAGACGTGAGCGGGGCGTCGTATCAATGCGCGGGACAGAGTACGACTGGTGAGAGCCAATAAGCGTTTGCGCCGGCTCGCGCCCGTCCCCTTCACTCCCCCGCGCGTCCCCTTCACTCCCCCGTGATACCTTTTTTTCGACTTCTGCGCAGAAACGGTCAGCGCTAGACTTACGTGCCGCTACCTATAAAGTTTCTATAGTTCGCATTTCCATGTGACTTGGCCGTTTTCGTCCCGATATTCTCTCCGCATCTTCCGTGGAAGCTATAGTCTTCTCCAGTTGATTTCTTAATTATTGAATAGAGTCAATGCTTGTTCTCAGCATTCATTCGTAAATTAATTTCGTTGGAAATGTCTCCATCAGCATAAGACAAAGGTGATTATGATTAATGTTTTTGGCTAATGACTCTAATATCTTCAAATTTCTCTCTACTTCATTGAAGATCTCCCTGCAACCCTCTGCAGTGTTGTTAGCAGTCTAAAGCGATGCACAATGTGCGTCAATGAGGTATAAAGCTTTGCCAATTCTCTCCTTTAGAACCGATAGAGCTATCTGGTAATACTTATTGGTCGTATCCTGACCATTAATAGCTTTCTTGGCATTGCCGGTCACTGAAGCCTTTAAGTATAAAAGTTTGTCAACGTAAGATAAATTTCTAGATTTGTAGGGGGACGTACATTTTATGAAGAAAACACAACACTGACGCTAAGAATTATATTGTCACAAATTATACAAGTCACAAACAATATATAAACGAAATCACAAGGCGTAAGGTTACATAGAAGCTACATTTGTGAAAAAAAAAAATTCCGAAAAAAAAAAAAACTTTTTTTAAATTAAAATCATATGGAAATAGTTGCTGCAAAAACTGACTTCGACAAAAAAAAAACTATAATTATCGAACCTGCTCACAATATTTTACGAGAATCGGTTGAGAAATGCGACCTGTAGAGGAAAACATCCGGACAAACATACGGAAAAAAAAACGATTTTTCTTCATCTGGTTCTGGTAAAGAAAAATATTACATTCAGTAAAGGTAAATAAACCGACCAAGCCTGACCAAATAAAATAAAAACTTAAGTGCAAAATTACACTGACTTCAAAACCTTAATCTAACATGGTGGTAAAGGTTGTGTATATATGTTATTGACACTTTGGCTGTATATGTGTATTTTTAAATATATATATAATCTTACTGTCTCATTATAAAGTATTCAATAAGGTATAGCCGCGAAATGAAAAGGTTCGTCACTTTTCGACCTTGGCGGCATGAAAATAGAGTTGAAAAGTGACGAATCTTTTCATTCCGCGACTGTACAAAACTACCTTACCACTTACCAGGTTGTATCCCAAGGGTTTCTTCAAACTAGGGTAGAGATCAAAGTATTATTTATCCCTTGCGCCGTAATGCAAGGTGGGATGTAATATGACGTTATCCTTTCACTCGGCAAAATTTATTTTATTTGTTTACACCAGTTGTTGTAGACGGCAGAAATGAATATGCAGGTACATTTATGCTGGTTTTCAAAATTGCTTTACTAATAGTTGATGCCGGTAAATTCCGCGCAAGGTCGTTCGGCAATACTCCACCAACATAAGTTATTAAACATGATGCTCCAAAATCTTCCGAAAGCAATTTGAACAAATCCTGTAAAATTAAATAGACGTGTCTGTGTGTGCCACTTTCATCTAACATGGTGGTTGGTGGTACAGTTGGCCTCAGGATTGAAGCTGAACATTGAATAACCTTGTGGTGGTAATATATTAAAGTGAGTGATCTGTTTTGGTCAATAAGTTCTGAGGCCGGCTATACTTTAATTAATGACAAAATAAAACTAACTCCAAAAAGAAGTTGACAAAAAAGAAAAGAAATATATTGCCAGTTGGATTTCACACGATGATTTATATAAAAAAAACGTGAAAACTATACAGTTTCAGAAAAAAGCGCATTATGTCAAATGAAACTGTTTGGGAAACATACTTGAGCGAAAAGGCAGAACACCCAGTACCAGCTTTTAGCAGACACCACGGTCTCCATCCAATCCGACAACAGAACAGTCAGTTCTTGCCTATCTGCGGATCGAAGGGGGAACGGAGGGGCTGATGGACTTAACATACCAAGTATTTCGTATCCTTCAGAGTTACAATATACAACTCAACCTACATCACATACCGGGCAAGTACAACACGGAAGCAGACCACCTGTTGCGAGACTCGGCACACCCAGAGTGGCATCTCCCCCCGAACGTAACCAAGACAGTCTTCGAAAAGTGGGGAACCCCCAAAACAGACCTCTTTGCCTCGCAGAGAGCCCAAGTCGTGAAACGATATGCGACACTGGATGCGATGGACGAGAAAGCGGAATTTGTGGATGCGTTCTCCCAACAATGGACTTATGATCTAGCTTAGATATTCCCACCTCCGTTTCTAATACCAAAAGTCCTGTCATACCTAAACAATGCAAAAGGCATATACCTGTTTGCAGCCCCCTGCTGGGAGAAAGCATTTTGGAGGCCTGACTTGAAGAGCCAAGCAATAGCATCACCCTTTACAGTGTACAACATATCTCAGGTGTTAATCAACACTAATACACACACACCTCCAGGGAAAGTACAAGACCTGCATCTCGAGATATGGAAATATGGGGGTGGGGCGAAACACTAACCACATGGACACCCGAGCAACTGGAGCTACTGGGATCAAGCTGGCGAGACTACAAAAAAGTCTTACAATAGGAAGAGGTGGTGCACATGGAGCCTTCAAGGCAGTCAGGTTGGAAACTAAGATCTAACCCAGATGATGAGTCAATAGACCCAATCTTCTGGGTTAAATCCCTTATTGAATTGTCAAAGGACAGGAGAAACACTTGCAAAAGTAACAAACGTGGCCCTCCTAAAAATGCATCTAGAACAGTAATTGCAAATTGGATAAAAACTTTATTACAGGATGCTGGCATCACAACCTCCGCTGGGAGTATGAGGTCAGCTGTGGCTTCTAAAAATTGGATCAATAACTTCCCTCTGGATGACATACTAGCAAGGGGAAATTGGAGATCAGGACAAACTTTTGCAAGACTTTATAGAAAAGAAGTGTTAAATGCAAATAATGCAGATTCTGTTCAAAACTTGTTCTTGCCAGTGCATTAATAAGCATAATATTACCTTTATAATATACCTTTCCTTTAATTTAGATCAATCAAGATTATTTATTATCTATTGGATGTTAATGACCTATAACAAACTTTTATTATCAATTACTTATGTAAGTACTCAAGTAGTTAAAAGTTGCTTAAGTAACATTTAAATGTGTTACTTATTAAATATCTACAATGTATACTCGTATATAATGATACATGAGATTTGATGCTATCAATTCATTTTGTAATATTTTACTTACAGCTGCTAAGCAGTCTATTCCTAGACGTGGGTCTTTAAATAGCTCTAATATTAGTAATATTAATAGTCCTTGCTTGCAAATATCTTTCAAGTATCCCCGGATACCTTGGTGGAATCAAAGGTGTTCAGAAGCAGTTATAAATTTAAAGAATGCTTATGTTAATTTCAAAAACAACCCTAGTGACGAAAACTATGTGGAGTTTAAAAGATTGCGTGCTTTGAAAAAACTTATCTTAAAAACTGAAAGACGAAATAGCTGGGTAGAGTTGTGCAATTCATTTAATCGTTGTACTCCTTTGTCTACTATTTGGAAATACATGCGTAAATTTAACAAAACATTCATTCCTACCAATGAAATTAATGATAGTTGGATTCCAGATTTTCTACAAAAGTATACTCCTGACTTTGTTTCAAATGAGATCTCTGATTATGTAAATATTCCAAATCATAATAGTAATTATTTAACAGAGCCTTTCTCTCTACAAGAATTTAAATCTGCGTTGTTTTCGAGAAGAGATACATCTTTTGGTCTTGATGGGATTCCATATATTTCACTTAAAAAACTTAATAGTCACGGTCTCAACATCTTTTTAAATATCCTCAATCGCCTATGGAAGGAGAACACTATTCCTGAGGAATGGAAAACAGATTGTTTGGTACCAGTTCTAAAGCCGGACAAAAATCAACTGCTTCCTGACTCTTACAGACCTATTGCTCTCACATCTTGTGTTGGGAAGATATTTGAACAGCTTTTAAAACAACGTCTGGAATTCTTTATGAACAAAACAGTATTTTGTCATATAATCAATTCGGTTTTCGCAAAGGTCGATCTTCACGTGAGAGCATCTCTCAGTTACACCTGGATGCACAACAATGTTTAGCAAATAATCAATACCTTTTATCTGTGTTTTTTGACATCGCAGGTGCCTTCAACAGTGTAAATATTTCCGTTCTTTGTGACGAGCTGTCAACATTAGGGATACCCAGTAAAATAATAAACTGGATGCAATCATTTTTGACTAATAGAAAAGTATATGTAAAATTTAATAAACATTTGTCTGCCCTGTTAAGCCGATCTCACGTATCTTAAAAATGGCCAATTCGAGAAAAACGATGTTGAAGTTATTAACAGAATACTTATCATAACTCACTTAATCTTGGGTCATTTTATTTTTTTATTTTTTATGTTAATAAGACGGACAATAAGAAATGATAGCTCAAATTTTATCTGTAACTGAGTTCAATTGATTTAACTATAATTTATTCAAAATATTGATGATCTTAAATTGCATACATTTTAAGTTACGCGAAAAGCGGTATCTAAAATTACATGAATGTGCCGTCAGCCTTTGCCAAATAGGCAACACTACGGTTATGCCAAACTCATGTAATTGAATATTTCTTCAGATACAGGAGGTTTAACAATATGAAATAAAGTCTCATTTATGGAAAAAATCGTTTAATCTAAGTAATAGATCTTTGAAATACAAAAAATAATTTCTTGTGTGCTAAACTTTCAGGCACCTTATTGAATACGAAGAGTAAACTTAACTATTTCTAATACTGTTATTTTAAACATTAAAGTTTCAGTCGTTAGATCTCCATAAGTAACGTAGTATATTTATATAAATCTTTAATATAACATAATAATTATCATCACTTGTCTTTGAAAATATTCATCATAAATAAGAAATATTCATAACATAATAATTCTAGTAACCTTTGGGAACAATAACTTTGGGACAACATGAACATAACATTTGTCATTGTTACAAACTTATAGTAAATTGGTAATAAGCTACAAAATATTTTACTGAGATCTATATCCGTTTACCATGCTTGGCAGGGTAAGGGAAAAAAATGTCCAATCAAATAATCTTTAAATCAATAACTAAATATCACTTCTCTTTGAAATAAAAAAAAATCCCTAAACCTTCAGAAAACTATTATAATCTAAAATAAACATCTCTTAGTCTCTAAATTTAATAATATCCGGTAAACTATATTAAAAACAGGATTCACCATCTAAATCATTAGCATTTTCATTTATAGGCAATTTTTCAAAAAACCTACGTCGATTAGCAGGCATACTTTTACATAATTTTAATAAATCCTGTTTCTTTGCAGCATTTATTCCTCTAGGATGCTCTTCATGTTCAATGTTCTCCAGCAAGTTGTCATTATTTGCAAAGGTTTCCTCTACTTCGGGCTTTAAGGCTCTAAACTTGCGATATTCACGTTCATCATACGTTTTTTTGAGGTACAATAATTTTGAACCTTGTCTGAACTCAACTATTTTTATTGCACTAATGTTGTACTGTTTTGGAAAAGCTTTTTTTAGCTCATCTTTAAAAATTTGCATGTCTATATGAGTAACTTCAAGTACATCTAGGTTTTTTCTGGAAGTTTTGATCGTTTTTATGAAATCGTCTTTATCATAAATGTTGTTGGTTTGTGCAAATTTTCTGGATATATTAGCGTGTACAGTGTCGGCTGCCATGTATGTATGGCCTGGTTCTAAGTAAACTATTCTTATTGTGTTAGTCGAAATCAGCGTAGGGCTATTAATGAGTCGGAGTAAAGCTGAATATAATATCCGGTTTTTATTTTGGGCACTACAGTTATCGACATAGAAAACGATTTCATCGAAATCTCGACAGAACGATAGTATGAATTTTACATATACTGAAGCTAAGTTATAAGCTTGGCGACCACTTTCAGCTTCATGCCACACAATACAATAGGCTGTCTCATTTTTTCCTGGAGCCACAAACGTTTCATTAAACAACACTAACTTTCTTGAAAAGAAACAATCCTTCAATGTGAGCTTTGGCATTAAAATAACTTTTTGCATATCGGCTGTAAAAATTTTTTTTTTCGGTTCATGGCGTTTTAAATCTTCTTCGAGGTATTGCCTTGATTGATTTTTATTAAGATCGTGTATTTCAAATTTTTTACAATGTTCACAGTTACAATCTGAGCAGATGTGGTCTTCGCCTGGAACAACTGGATGTTCTTCTTTGTGGCTTGTACATTTAGTACATAAGTCTTGTCGTGGGTTGGCAGTGGATAAATTCATATCTTTTATAATTTTCCAAAAATGTGTCCAGCTGCATTTTTTGTGATTATTTTGGTCGCAATACTCTTGAAAATCTTTGAACATACTTTTAAATGTCACTCCATTTGGTAGATATTTGCGGTGGGGGGCGTGAGCTACATTATAATGTGAAACAGTTGGATGCATTTTCTTTATGAAAGCTTTAATCATTGTTTGGTATTCACCTGAAAACTTGTTCCATGGCGTTTTACGACATCTTTGTTCGGGAGCAGCCTGCTGAATATTTGGATTTGTTATGCCACATTTAAAATTTGCTTTAAGTACTGTATTAACGGTTTGATCATTTAAGAATCCCAATGTATTAAGAAAAAAAGATTTGCACACTACCTTAGTATTTAACATCCATGTCAAAGTATTGTTACGCCGTGATGGTTTTGTAGTTGATACAGTTTTGTGCTTCTTTAAAACATTTCTTGTAATGAAGTTCCTTTGATTTTGCTTATCTAAGTCACGAAAATTATTCCAAATTGTATGACGTTCATCAAAACTGAACTTTGACGAACATTTTTTGACACATTTACTTTTGCAGGGAGGTTTCATTGCGTACCGTTTTTTTTCTAGCATGAGTTTCTTTTTAGGACTTCTTACTCTTTTCTTTTTAGCCGCCTTGCTGCCACTAGAAGAAAGCGATGCTGTAGAGTTTTGTTCAGCACTTAAATGAGTAATTAACTCTTCAACACTTTTCTGAAAATTGGTTTGATCATTTTCACTTTGTATTAAGGTCGACTGTAAATCAATATTTAAATTTTCATTAAAACACTCTTGAGTTGTTACTTCGGTTGACAGGTTAACCGTATGGGCTGAGCTGTGGTTCAGCGTCGAAGTAAGAGTAGACTGCACAATTAAACCAATATTATCTTGATTATTCGGAAAACCAGTAGTCTCCATTTCTGGGATCCTTTGCTTGTGGGATAACATGTCATACCTTGCACTGCCACTTACATCAGCTGCGTTCGTCGGATTATGACTAAAACTTACAGTATTGGCTGATATGTCTTTATATGTTAGTGGAGATCCTGGGCAGCTACGCTCTAGCTCGTCAATACCGGGGATGTTTGGATATATTCGCATTAATTCACTCGCACAACTTAAAGGTGAAATCATTTCGTTTGGAAAACTTTGCCCATGTTCACCATAATCAGCATACACCTCGGTATTGGTAATCTCCGTAGTAGGTGTTGGTTCAAAGTTTTCTTCATTTTGACGATGAATGTCTTCACAATTGGGCATCAATCTTTTACTTAAACCACTCACCTCCCGATAACAACTTGCGGTATTACAATTTTTCAATTTACTATTGTCTAACACTGTATTTTGCTTCGATAGCTCCATAATAGCATGTCTTCGTAAACTACTCATTGTGATTTATACCGTTTTACATGTAAACAAAAAAAAAACAGAATATAATACGGAGCGCGTAATTAACCGTGCGGAAGAAAGCAACTAAATGACTAAAAAGTTCGTGAACTCCCTATAGAGCCGTAAAGATACCTCAATTTGGCGTAAATCGGGCGCGTTTCGTTCGCGACGGGTTCGTACAAGTTCGGTTATGCCAAACTCATGTATTCAAAGTTACAGTATATCGGTGTAATTCGATCGTGCGCGCGTTTTAAGCTTATTTATTGTAACTAAAAATACGGGAATTGCGCATAAATCTATCGTTAAAAATCGAAGATACAGGAGTTTGGCAAACCAATTATCTGCGAAATTTAAAGGAAAAAGTTAGAAAATCTTTACTGTATATATGAAATAGACCATTTAAATGCGATTAAACCCGGTTAACCCAAACTGCTGTATCTCAAGATACGTGACTTTGGCTTAACAGGGCAGTTGTATGGTCCACGATTTTCTTCTATAGGTGTTTGTCAGGGAGGAATATTATCACCTTTAATTTTTATTTTGTACATAAGACGATTGAATCTTATTTTAGGGCCAAACATTAAAAACCTACAATATGCAGATGACTTAGTTGTCTATATATCAGGAGTTAAACCAAGTCAACTAGCCACTACTATTAACGAAGCACTTAAAAATTTAAATGAATACTTTTCTTATCTTAATTTAAATGTAAATCCAACTAAATCAAAAGTGCTAATTTTTGGTCGTAAAAACATTGCTTTACCTCCAATTTTATATAACGGCATTCCTCTGCCTATCGTATGTGATGTAAGGTTTTTGGGTGTAACATTTACTCCAAAACTTTCTTGGAAAAATTATACAGATAGATTTATAACTAAAGCAAATAAAGCTTACAACATATTAAAATCTTTATGTGCAACTTCATGGGGAGCCGACCCTAAAATTTTGTTAATATTATACAAATCACTTATTCGTAGTCACTTTGAATATGGCTTTCTTTGTTTCGCTGCAGACAATAAAATTGTGAATAGTCTGGATAAAATACAAAATAAATGTATGCGTACAATTCTGGGTGCATTTAAAACAAGTCCTATTGCTGCTATGCAAATTGAGGCGAAACTTCCGCCTATCAGTATTAGATTTCGCTATTTAAAAGAAAGGTTCATTTTGAAACTCCACAGCTTGCCGAAGAACAATCTTCTTGACAATCTAATTGCCCTTCAATCAGCCTCGTTTCAGAGACACTTGTTTATCTTGCAAGAGTTTTCTTCTTTCTATAATTCTCTCCAGGATTTAAATATACACTTAAATAAAAATGTTCTTCCTTGCTATGCGGGCTCCTTTATAAGTAAATATTCACCAATTAATGTAGTAATAGATCCCAATTTAACTTCCAAAGAGGAGGTTTATTTATTGTTGTCAGAATGGTCTAACTGTAAATTTGTTTATACAGATGGAGCAAAAAATAATAATGGTGTTTCTTTTGCAATATATCAGTCTGAAATTAATAAAGGTATTGGCTTTAAGATTAATAAATATGCTAGTATCTTTACTGCTAAAGCAGCCGCTATCCTATTTGCTTTAAAACATATTAAAGAACAGCATCAATTTAATAAACAGTGGGTAATAGTTAGTGATAGCATGAGCGTATTAAAAAGTTTGGTAAACAGCAAAATGAATGCTAACACTAATTATCTCATTTTTGCCATAAAAGAATTATGGTTGGATTTGTGTTTAATTGATATTAAAGTAGATTTTGTTTGGGTTCCGTCCCATATAGGAGTGGCAGGTAATGAAAACGCCGATTTCTTAGCTAGAACTATTGTTAATATATCCGATTTGTCCCTGTATCCCGACTGCAGGGATCTAGATATTACCTTACCATATACGGATATAATAAGCAATTTAAAACAGCGTATGACTGTCCTTTGGGGCAGATTTTGGTATCATTGTACTGAAGTTGAAAATAAGGCTCAATTTTATGCTTTGTTAGGAAATTCAGTCAACAGCACGCCCTGGTTTTGTAGGTTTAAAACCTATGCACACAGAAAGTTTTTTACTAATATTACTCGAATGCGCATAGGACATTTCCGTTTGAATTTTCACCTTCACCGCAAGAATATTGTCTCCTCTCCTTACTGTAATCATTGTAATACTCAACAAGTTCAGTCATTGGATCATATCTTTTTTGATTGTTCGTCTTTTGGCATACAGCGCCTAGTGCTGATGGATGAGCTACTAGAAATTTATGGCGCAGCCAATTTAATCCCGCTGTCAGTAGCAGATTTATTAAAGGTCACATCGACTTATATTTGTTTGTACAAATTTGTATATAATACTGTAAATTCGTTATAAATAAATGTTATAATTTAGAGTTAATTCGTGTATAGGTTGTAAATATTAATGGTACTAGTTATTTGATTATTTCAAAAGATAATGGTTTTGTACGTAATACTGGATCTGACAATTTGAAAAACATTACTGGCCTTGACGTTATTAAAAGGACTATCGACATAATATATGGAATATAAATTATTGGAAAAGGATATTAGCAAGAAAGTAACTGATGACATTAAAACCCTGGATTGGACTGAATAGAAACAAAACCACTAAAGACATTCATCATGAAATATGGACATGACACATGGAATATACATTATAGGAAAAGGAAATTACCAAGAAAGAAAACTGATGACAAACCTAAACAGAATTATATGGATCTATTTTACTGAAGACAAGGCAGTAAGACCTCTGGCTATAGCCTGTCCATAAGGACGAATTAAAAAAAAAAAAAAAAAAACATTTGACGTCTGTCTGTCGTTGTTTGGTTTGTCATTCAATTGTTTCATTCATATAATTCATGTTTTAATAAGTTAAATAAGTTATACGTGCATTTAGTTATTGTTTTAAAATGATATCCACGGAAATTGACTTGGATTGACTTCATTTCTACGAAAAGTGTTGGTGTAGCAGCGTTATGTGTTAGTCATACAATAATATAATTTGGTGCAATAATATACCAAGACTCGAGTATGTTAATCATCATTTCATTCAGCCGAATGACGTCCACTGCTGGACATAGGCCTCCCCCAAAGACTTCCACAATGACCGGTCCTGCGCCACCCGCATCCAGCGGACACCCGCGACCCTTACCAGGTCATCAGTCCACCGTGTGGGGGGCCTGCCCACGCTACGAGTATGTTAATAGTATAATGATTATAATGCTAAAATTAAGGCTCCTTCTTGATGGGAAGGGTTCTACATGCGGACGAGTGGATTTCTGATTTCTCAATGTTTATCCAACCACTGCTGTTTATCAAACAACTGACTTTGATGAGGTTGATAAGAGAGCTATATATAACAGACATTGTTACATATGAGCTTGCTGGTACCGCTCGAGCTTGAAGATATTGTCCTGTTGAAAACTGAAGGCAAGTGTGCCACATGGTCACTGGCTGCGGCCGAAGAAGTGCACGAGTGGTGCAAGTATGAAATTCAAAAAGGTAAGAACTGTTTAACTAATTTGTACCTTGAACTTCAAGACAATCATGAAATATAGGTACTCGACTCGACTTAACACACAGTCAAGGAAACCAGGAAGCTGCCACAGCACCCGTTTGATTTTAGACCTCCCGGTTTGTCCCTATTGGGAGTGTGACATAACATATGGCTTAGTTACTATAAAAAGGAGAATAAGGCTGCTATATGTAAAATTTTCTCTGTGAATTGTTTTCTTTTTTGTACCACGACGATGGTAAACAAGTCTTCATTCCCCCTGATGGTAAGCGGACACAGTAGCCCAGTGGTTCCCAAAGTTGTCTGGGCTACGAACCATGTAATATAATACATGTTTAAAAACTCGGGACTTACCACCACCGCGACATAGGCCCACTCGGGTCCCACCTCTAGGAAATATAACCATTACTAATATGTTTAAAGAGCTTTTCAAATAACAAACAAAGCTTAATACATTATATATAGACTAATCCTTTTAAAGGCGGTTAAAAAAAAATTGTATCCCCAGAGTCGAGTCAACTGTCAGATTATTTTTTCAATGAATTGTGGTTTTATTTTTACAGATCTGAAGAGAACAAACTGTAGTCTCAGTCGCAGCCTCAGTGACGGGATAAAACAACATCATGGATTTGAATAATCTATTTTGTTTATTTTAAAAGAGTGTAAATAATAACATGTCATGTTGAAGTTTAAATAAATGTAGACTAATACATGTACTCTTTTTTACCGACTTCAAAAAAGAAGGAGGTTCTATGTTCGTCTGTATGTATTTATTTTTATTTCCATATTATATTGTTTATTGTTAAGTTAACATTGTTAACGTAAACTACTGTTTTGTATAGATAAACTCTTATTCTAGACCATAGCAATGCTATAATTCTATTTCTATAAACGGTTATTTAAAACAACCAGGTTTTTGTCGACGTGTTTTCCAAAAACACGCGTCAGAGCTATCTTTTAGCTAGGATATTTCCCTTTTAAACTTACAAAAATGTAAGTTCTAAGTGTGTTGTAAGTGTGTCTACTTTTTTCAATAGGATATATAGTCTTTTAGTACATAGCAAACGCAATAGTTCTAAAATATGCGTTTTTACTATTAAAAAAAATTAGTACAGAATGTCTAATTTGGTTTGATTAATTTTTTTTTGCTATCACGTATTTGATGATGTTTTCGAAGTAAAATATTTTTTTATAAAACTACAGGAATTGTTTTATTTTTTGTATTTTTTTCAACGCTCATAGATTAGCCATTTAATTTAGTCCATTTTATTTAAAACCTCTATATAACCGCTCGCGAAAACTTCGTTTGATCCATTACGCGCCGGGCCTTCCCAAAAAACGGACGTATCGCTCTCGTCGCTGCCTAAAGGTCGATGATCGAGCGTACCCGACACGCGCCTGAGCTTTAGTGCGTCCACTACATATTGATACTTGGTAAGTAATATTACATGCTAAGTAAGTTTATATATTTTCTTAATGGACTAAAGTTTTTTATTTAACTTGCACTGTTCTTATGTAAGTAAGTATATAAATAAATAAATTTCCATCAAAATTTGCAATCATTTTTTCAGCTACTTGCCGGTATCGGATTAAGCTGAAATTTGGCATACTTATGTAAATTAGATAACAACACATTATCATGGTACCACCGAGCTGATCTGATGATGTAGACAGAAGGTGGCCATGGCAACTCCTAAACTACACAAGATAAACACGTCGTGTTTGAACTTATTCGGACCGTCTCAACAAGTAGTTGACGATTGTCGAAAAAAGTATTGAGTAATAAAATATTTTAACAAAAATTAAATTATTTACAGAAACTTATTTCAGAAATGGGCAATAAACGCAAATTATTTGAAACGAAAAAAATCAATAATACTGCGGCCAGACAAGCAAAAAGGTAAGTCACAATGCTACCAAATATTTTTCATACGTATTATTTATGTTTATACTGCCTAGGTGTTATGTAAGTTACAAACGTATAATTTTTTCTTTGAATAAATCATTCTCGGCTTGTTATCACGCTGCTGTCGTAGCATTTAACACCGGTAAGCTTCAAACCAACTTATACTAGTCGCTTCGTGAGCTGTAGATCTCGCAATTTTTTTCTAAATGTCAAAACTGACTCGTTAAAAAAATTCTATATAACATTTCTGATGAGAAATGCGACCTGTACAGGCAAAATCCGGACAGACAGACACAGACATACGAAAGAATTTTTGTCGAAACCTGAAACGGAGACGCTTCGCTCTGTTCGCTCGCTCGGTCAATAAGACCAACTTTGACAAAAGTCCACCAAAGTTTTGGAATTGAATCGATGCGACCGTGTGTTTTACCGTAGACGTAATCGTCGGTCGAGCTTAAAGAAAAAAATCGTGTCCCGAAATGTTGAAACCGGCCAAGTGCACGCAGACCACGCACAATAAGGGTTCCGTACTGACACTTCCTCATCTACATTTAAAACCACAATAAAATACATTTAATCACATACGATAGTATCTTCATAGGAAACTTACGACACTTACGCCCTTTTGTTTTGGCAAGACAGTTTTTAGCAATGATTCAAAAACTATTAAACCTATCTTGTTCAAACCAAAAATTGTTGAAGGGATTTGCTGATGTATATTATCTTGATTTTGTCATAATTTTAAACTTCATCGTATGGAAATTAGAGGTTAGGGGACACACTTTTTACGACTTTGACAGCTAATATCTCACCAACGGTTGACTTATATGAAAAAAAAATTTTTGAAACCTCTATGTCATTTTTGAAGGTCTGTTCATACCCAACACGCCAAGGTCTATTCATACACTGAAAAAAAAAAATTACATGTATAGGGTGCCCCACCCCACCACCAGTTTAATACCCCATAAATGTAACAGGGGGTCCCCCAATAACTCCAAATCTATCTAAAATTCAAAAATGAAATTTGTTACGTGTATTAAGATCCTTTAGAACAACTAGAACCCCAAATTTCAGAAAAATAAGTTTACTAGTAATTGAGATATTAAATTCCAAAAAACGGCATTTTTACCACTGACTAACTGACTGACTGACTGACTAGTAATCAAAATCCTAACCCATTTCCAGGTGACCTAGAAAGCTGAAATTTGGCATGCAGCTTGGTAATTGTGTGTGTACACCAGAAAAAAACAAAAAAGTTTTTTTAATTTGTTTTATTATTATTATTATTTATGCTAGTTACCTCAGAAGTCCGTCATTTATTAACCGATTTGGAAAATTCTTTTATTGTTTGAAACGGTATACTTCAGGGGTGGTCCCATAGTTATCAAGTAAGAATCTGGTCATAGGGTCCTAGAGAAATCGAGGGAACTTTTCGAACTCTTCAAATATTCAAGGTGCAATTATAGCGATTTGGGTATTTTGTATAGTAACACGTGCATTCGCTTTTAAAAAGCACCATTTGGCGAAGACTGACAAAAAGTAATGATATCCCATCAAAAACATAAATGTGAAAATGGGCACTTTTCTATGCAGTATGTTATAATACCATAAAAGCTGTTGGATATTTAAGAAAACTGCCAAGTTAAAGCTCAAAATGCATTAAGCCGCAGTAAATTAGTTTTACTGGAAACAAGGTAGTGCCGGACTTGGCACCATTTCAGAGAATCTAAGGAACTTGGCACCCATTTAGATCTCAATTCTTTTGTCGGTGAAGACGACCACCAAGCATCGCATATTCTTAATATTGAACTTGGCTCCCATTTTCACATTTATGTTTTTGATGGGTTAATACTTTCAACGATTTTTAGTTTGAACTAGATAGGTTAAATGATTTTTGAGTTATTGCTGAAAAACTGTCTTGCCAAAACAAAAGGGCGTAGGTGTCGTGAGTTTCCTATGAAGATACGAACTTTTTTGATTCAATGTATTGTATAGTGGTTCTAAATGTAGATATATTAGGAGGTGTCGGTACGGAGCCCTTCTTTGTGCATGGTCCGACACGCACTTGGCCGGTTTCATTTTGTAAAGATGTGATGTATAATTTTTTTAATTTTTATCACAAGGTCGTAATGGTAGGCTTTTCTATTTGTCTAGGTTATTCTGTACAAATTATAACATTTTCTTCCAGGTTTGCAAAAGGAGAGCTAACACCGGCTCTGCTCTGCGTAACTTGTTAAGTCTCACGTTTATTCGTACTCCTTAAGCAAAGTCGCGGCTATAATACTATTTAATACTCTTGATGTCATGGAAAAACGTGAATAAAATTAAATGATTAACAATAATTTTTATTTCGTTTTCAGCCAAAAAATATATGTCTATTTGCGGTATTGACAGGAGCAGAGTTTAAGACTGTAAGAATTAATAAAGCTGACCGGTTTTGGAAGGAGAAAATGGAGCCAAAATTAAATTTCTTTTATCAGAAATGTCTTTTCCCCGGAATGGTTGATGGGAGAAACAGTAGGTCAATGCCAATTAGTAACATACGTACCTACGAGACACTTAATAAGTGCGTACATAAATTTAATAAAATAAAACATGTAAAACTCATCAGATATTATTTTTTCCTAGCTCACTATAAAGTAAAAGTATAACAATGATCAAGAAGTGTCGGTTTAACCGGCGTCACTCGAAGCGCACGCACACAGAAAATATTGTAGTGTGGGTGGTAATCATGGCCGCTCGCAGGCGATCGCGACTACCTATATGATGAGTTGTAACGAAATGTTTGTACCCTCTTAACTGTGGCTCATAAACATTAAAATACAATTGTGGCAAATACATTCAATTAAAATAATTTATTTACGCGGGCGGAGCCGCGGGCACGTCTAGTGAGTAAATAAATATTTTAAAACTCTATGGTATGAAAATAATACTTATTCAAGCGAAGGATTCTCGTTTAAGCAGTCTTCATAAAAATGTCTTAAATAATATTGAATAACTTTTAATGATAAATTTAACAATGAATCCACTTTTCTCTTCCATACTTGATGAAAGCTCCACATTTTTCAAAGTTTTCGTTTTGTAATTATTTACGGTAATTGTCAATCGATTGAAAAATACATGGAAATTGACATGTTTGTTTTTTGACATAAAAAAAAACCAGCCAGCTTGTGTAAAAAACTGTATACGTAAAGGCTGATGTGGATATAGAAAAATTAAGTTATTTTAGTTCAGCAAACTAATGTAAGCATATAAAAATATAATTACGTTTATCCAAAGTAATAATCTTTTAGACGTCATCACTTTCTTCATTGATCGTGATAATTATGCCTTTATTGTTGAAAAGGTTAGTCAATGTTGGTGACGGCTGAGGTAATTTCGTCGAATATCTACCATATGCCAAGAAGTATATAACTGCCGCCACGTAGGAGCAACATCCAACAGTACGAAGACCATTAGCACACTCACAATAGTATTTAATATAATTAATATTTACGCTGTTTGGCTCATACTGTAAAAAACATCGATATTTTTTTTCCTGATATATGTCTCGATTGTAACTGTATCTTTAACACATTATTCTCTTTTACATTCTGTATGTTAAGTGCTTCTTTGTCATTCAACATTTCCGCTAGATATGAAATTGCTTGGCCCATCTGAAAAGTTCCCGTGAACAATAACTGCATATCAACTTCAGGTAGTCGCGGAAAATCCATAACATCATCAGACATCATTTGTTTAAACGGAACTCTCTTGCGAAGCCAACCTTTTTCTTCAACTTCTCGTGCCAGAATGTTTTCTTCTCTTTTTTTTGTGCATGTGTTTTAATATTTCATCATTTTGATGTTGATCTGATATTAGTCTTTTTCCAAATTGATTTACCAAGTATGAAGCTTTTCGATAATAACTTTTTATTTTTGGTAACATTTTGTTATCTAAGATATGGGCAAGAAGGCTGAACTTTTTTTCAAGATCCCGTAAACTGCTTTAACGACCCAGCGAACTTTGGTAACAAACCGGGACTCATTAGCTTGTTCAGTTTTTAATTGTTTAGCTTTTCCTTTGATCGGAGGCATGTACACTCTATAGCCTTTTGATTCTAAATAAAAGACAACATCCCGAAGATCTCGGGTCTAATACAAATATGTCTCCAGGCTTTAGCAATTTACTTAATCCGTTTGGATCGCTTAAAATGATTTTCATAATCTGTGCGTCATTCAAATTGGCTTGAAACGGCCCCATCATATCATATCAACCACAAATCCATTAGTAGTGCATATGGTGAACGGTTTACAAAATGGGACCTTTTTTTGGCCCGAGTACGACTTTCTTTGGTATTCATTATTCGCACTCTTTTGGTGACGTGCATATGTTCCGTCACATATCAAAATCAATGTGTCGTCCACTCCGTAAAGAGCCTTTGCCATTTCAGATGTCTGATTCGCAATAAGCCACTCTCTAGTGTGAGCGTTTGTACCAAACTTAGTAGGTAGAATATCATTTTCAAAAGAGTCGATCACCAATGAAGAACACTCACTAACGTATTCTTTTCGAGGAAATTGAAGGGTGGTGCTAATTAAAGAATTAGAATTTCCTGTTCGTAATTTAATAAAAAAACAACTAGTGCTGATTTAGTCTTTAACGACGGCATCATTAACTCCAATTCTGATATTTGCTCCCAAGTAAGTCCCGAAAGGATTTTGATATCTTTTTCCGGCAATGTTTTAGATTTGAATGAATTTTAAACAAGTGATATTAATATTTTCTGTAAAGATGGGTCTTAGTTAATAGAAAATAGACTAATAATTCCAAAAAATGTGTGGGTAGTTTATGAGAAAATCATTATTTTCTGAAAATCGTGGTGAATAATTTCAGTTTTTCATTTGTAAACACGCTTCGTATTTCTGATTCCAAAGTATTCATAAACTGTTTTGTCAAACCAATTTTTTTTTCCAATGATGATGTGGATACAGCGGCACGGTTGTGTGAACTTATTTTATTCATGTCCACGTATTCTGGACCAAAGGGGAAAAGGCCACATTTTCGGAATCCGTTTTTTTAATGTATCCGTCTTAAGGTTGCGCAAAGCTGCCTCAAAGTTCGGAGCAAAGTGCTCTCTCTTCATGACTTGTTTTGGATTTTCTATTTTCCAACTCTTCACTTGATTCTTCCACAAAAGCTTCAATGGTCTAAATACTCGTACCGCAACATCCATTGGTTGGAGTAAATGTGTCGAGTTAGGATATAGAGAAATCACTTCAATCCCATTATCCTTACAAAAATTTGATAGATGCAGGGTCATGTGTGACCTATGGCCGTCCAAGAATAATATAACAGGTTTAGGTATATAATTTTTTTCTATCTATGGATGAAATACATTAGTAATGTATTCATAGAAAGTTTTTCCACACATCCAGCCTGAATCCGACCTGCCTATGCACCAATCTTTTGGTACGCTATTTGCAATTACGGCAGGTAAACGCTCATAAGCGTATACTATCATCGGTGGAGCTAAAATTCCAGCAGCATTACCCCTAAGCAACACAGTTAAATTTTCTTTCTCATCTCCTGATGCTGTATACACATTTTTCTCACCTTTGCGCACAATCACTCGTCCAGCTTTTGGTTGTAGGTAGAATGCGCTCTCATCGGCATTAAAAATCCTTTGTGGGTCATTTATTGCTTCAAGCAAGTCTTTATTTTTAAGGTAACCTTTAATTACTACAAACCAACCGAGTATGTCATCTTCTGTGACGTCTTCTCTCGATTTACTAAAATTTTGTGCAGTGCGTTCTGAGACATCTGGATGTCTGTTCAAAAAGGCTGAGAACCATTTTTTCCCCGGCCGATTGTTTGTGAACGGACAGGAATCTAAATCCTTCTCAGATATAATTTTTTGAACACTATCCAGTAATTGATCTTTGGTGACAGGAAAGTGCTTTTCAGCCATAAATATTATCCATCTCACGAGTAACCTTTCTTCCTCATATGTGAGTACAGTGGCTGGATCTAGATTACAATCTATATGACTTTTTCCGGTTATTTTATTATGTAAAGTGATCCTTGGGACAGCATATTTTGTAGCAGCAACAGATATTTTTTCACCCCTTCTGACTTCTTCGATAGCCTTAGCCATTTGTTCTTTCGTATAATTTTTTCTCGGTGCCATGTCTAGGATGAAATAAAATGTTTGTATAAGGAATATGCTGAACCTATTATGGACACCTAGTCATGGACAGAATGTACATGACTGGAAAGACTAATAATTGATTGCCGATTTATAGAGAAACATGTAGATATACTAAAACAGAAGTAAAATACGTAAAAAAAAAAAAAAAACAAAAAATAAGAAATTCCTTTTATGGACATTCTGTCCATGATTAGTAAACGCTCGCATAAATATTCAGTTATGGACACCGGCAAATTTTAAGGTTATAATGCCGATGACAATTAGGTTATATCAAAAAAATAAGTCACTACTATTGATAAATCAGTAAATAACATTAATTTTAACAGCAACGACACACAACCCACCAAATAATCTACTAAGTGTACTCACTTGCATAGCGATTCTTATAATAATTTACGATTTCCGACACTAACTGTCCCCGCGTGAAGTAACAATGGTGATGGTCCAAAACAAAATGGCTGTCAGCTGTCAAACAAAGTGTGATTGACAACTAGAAGATTGACACTACGGATTAGTGTTGTCATTCGAAAAAATCAACTTGACGTTTGCTTAATTTTGGTGGTAATTTCAAAAACTGTCCATGATGGGTCCGTGTCCATGATAGGTGCTTTTACCTTAAGTCAGAAACTGTCAAACATAAGAAGCTGAAACTTGGGCAAAATAATAGACGCCATTAGGGGTGCTTACCACAAAAAAATCCATTCTCTACAATCAAAGGTCGCAAACGTATGAAAGTCCGACTATAGCCTTTATAATATCTTGAACTCAAGGGACACTTAAAGAACCGAGAGTACAAATTCGATTAAAAATACTATGGAGCTGATTGGAGAGAGTCTGCAAAACATGCTGTTTCAAATATATGAAATTTTCATTTTGTTTTTTTTTTTCAGATTTCATCACGACGAAGGAAGATTTAATACGACAGTTGAAAGAAGTCAAATCCACCATTAGGTCGTTAAAGAAAAATGCAAAGGTCATGCAGCGGTTAGAATTGCCTTTTCTGAAAGAAATTGTGACCTTGGCAATGAAAAATCAAAAAAGGAAACCTCGCGGATATAGATGGAGTACTAAATTCAAAATAGTCTGTTTGGCTATCTTGAGTATCGCTCACCTGTCGCTCGATATTGTTTTGGATACGAGGGTCACCGATCATGTCGCTAAATATAAACACAAGCTGCGCGGGCTGCAAAGGGCTGTTTGAAGATAAGAAATACGTGTGCTGCAGTGACAGTAAGTGCAAAAAACCGTTCCATCTCGCTTGTGTTAAACTGGAAAACGCAACTTCTGAGACAAGGAAATCATGGACATGCCCAGATTGCAAATGTGCTAAGAAAAAAGGCGGGGACAACTCGTCGACTCCTGTCCGCACGTCGGATAATGTGACAGTCAGGAAACCAAAGGCCGGCGCGGCACCCAGCCGTGACCCAGAGCCGTGTCTTGACACAAACTCGTCACTAGCAAACTTGACTCAAGAAATTAAGCTACTCAGACAGGAAATGAAGACAGAATTTGAAGTAGCAATCTCAGCAGTTCGCCGTTGTGAAACCAGAATGGACGAAATATGTGCTTCAATGGCCACCTACGAAACAAGACTAAAGCTGATTGAGGACAAAAATTCGGAAATTGAAAAGGTAAACGTCAGTTTACAAACACAGATAAAAAACCAAGCACACATTATATCGTCATGGAAATCCCGAACGAAATCGAGTGAAGAGTCCCCCATTATAGCCGAACTTATGAATACCTGCGAGAGGCTTCAAGAGCAAGTAAACTACCAAGAGCAGGCCTTGCTGAGGAAAGATATTGAGATTGCAGGAGTTACGGAAAGTACCACAGAAAACCCGCATCACCTGTTCCTTACACTGGCTGCCGTGGCCGGCGTTAAATTAGCGGACGCTGATATAGACAGTGTCGTACGAGCCGGTCCCCCTAGAAAGAAAACAAACGATCTCCCTCGTCCCCTTGTAGTTAGGTTCTGCCGCCGTCATACACGTGACCAGTTTTACAAAACGGTGAAATCAAAGCGACTGACCACAGAACACCTTGAAATTGATGGTCCTAGTAGCAAGGTCTACTTTAACGACAGACTGACACGTGAAAATCGGAATTTATTTCGGGAATGCAGAGCGCAATTTAAAGCTGCAGGCTACAAGTACTGTTGGACAAAATGGGGGCAAATCTATGTTAAAAAGAATGACGGCAGAGGTGAGGGATCAGAAGCAATCATCGTCAGATCACTTGGGCATATGGCCCGCATTCTTCAAGATACTGACTCGACCCCAGCCGCAATCGAACCTGCAGGAACTTCAGAAGGGGTGTAAAGAAAATCGTGGTATTACTGTACTTTTGTATCTTATACTCGTACGAATATTAACCCTCGTTAGGTTTAAATGTAACAAGCTTATTACACAAAACACCACATCTTATTCACACACTTACACTTTCACTACATACTTCAATAATGTCATCAATATGCTCAACATTATTCAATGGCCTCTATTCCACTCGACTCAAATGGCTCGCTGCGCAGTTTTTTACAGGCAAGTACATCTCGTTAAGCGATCAATGTATCCTGACTTTAAATTACATGATAATGGTTGATTCAAATATTTTACTAGACATTGATCAGGAAGATACACCTTGCCATGTCGTTGACTGTCCAGAGTCATGTGAGCTCATTATAGATAAAAAGTTTAATCTCAAAGTCCTTACGTATAATATTAGGAGCCTACATAAAAATTACGACCAATTTTTGTTATCTTTAACGAGATTTAACCTGACTTTCGACGTCATTGTTCTGACGGAATGCTGGCTTAATGAGGGAAGCCTTATTCCACAAATGGCAGGATTTCAATCTTCTAGAACGCATAAACAGACAAATAGAGCTGGAGGTGTTGTTATCTACGTAAATGAATCATGGATGCCGCAAGTCACAGAGCCAACTTTCTGTGAAGCTGACTGTTTGCACGTCTCGGTTAAAAACCGGTTCGACGTCCTGGGTATATATCGCTCCCCATCGTTTGCTGACGTTTCAACTTTTTTCAGTTCGCTTACTTCCACGATCTTGCCAATCAAAGGTTCACCTTGTGTAATAGTTGCAGGTGACATAAATATAAACACACTGTCAGATAACATCTCGCATGTACGCATCTGCGCAGATTATCTTTGTCTGCTTGCAGAACTCAACTTGAAGCAAACAGTGTCTAAGCCTACACGCGGGAATTCTTGTCTGGATCACATTCATGTCACCTCCAGATTGCAGGCTACATCGATCGTCTGCAGGTCTGATGTCACGGATCACGACTTGATTGTAACAGGAATAAGCACTAAGATTAGAAAACAAATCCAAAACAACCGATTAGTGAAAAAAATTAATCACATAGCTGTGCAAGACGACCTTAGCAAAACTGATTGGCGCAAAGTTACATCCTCAAACACAGTGTCAGAGGCTGTCAATGCCTTCAAGAGTTTGCTCTCTGAAAGCATTTCCAGGCACACAACCTCTGTTCCTGTTAGTCGGTCCAGGTTTGGGATTAAGCCCTGGATGACTCCCGGGCTTATTCGCTGCTCGAGACACAGAGATAATTTACACCTAAAATGTCGCAAAAATCCTAACGACCAAACCTTGAAACTAATTTACACCCGCTACAAGAATTTTCACAATGATCTTCTGCGAAAGCTGAAGTATAGCTACGAGTCTGCCAAGCTAGAGGAAAATAAAAGTAATCCACGAAAACTTTGGAATGCTATTAAGAATATTACATACATGAAGAAAAACGTGCACAGACCGATCGAGCTAACCCAAACTAAGTGCTCTGTTACTGAATCACTCGATTACTGTAATCAATTCTTTGCAAGCGTTGGTGAAAGCCTGGCAAACGACATATTAAAAACCGTAAACAAAACACAAGAAGACCTTGCACATGAAATGACCTCCAAAACATCTCTCTCACAATCTCTATTCTTAAATCCAACCGACGAATCTGAAATAGAATCCTTAATAAACAGTCTTAAACTAGATAGCTCTCCTGGCCTTGATGGAATTACTAATGGCTTGCTAAAGACAGTAAAAAAACACATCATTACACCCCTCACGCATATTTATAATCTGAGTCTCTCCGAGGGAAAATTCCCAAATCAATGGAAAGAAGCGGCAGTTATACCGATTCACAAGGCAGGTCACAAACTTAACCCAAGTAATTACAGACCAATTTCCTTGCTTGGGGCACTCTCAAAAATACTGGAAAAGCTGGTTTCTAAGCGTTTGGTTAGTTTCTTGGAAAAAAACAACATAATCTCGAAACACCAGTACGGGTTCCGTGCAAAGAGATCGACCGAGGATGCGGTCGTGCATATGACTAAGTTAATCTCAGGTTACTTGGACAATATTGAAGCGTGCCTTGGTGTCTACATAGACTTGGCCAAGGCGTTCGATACCGTCTCCATCCCCATCTTACTTAAAAAGCTAGAGCTTGTAGGTGTGAGAGGAATTGCATTGGACTGGTTTAGTAGCTACTTATCAGGTCGATCACAACAAGTGAAGATTGATCAGGATTTAAGTAACCCAATAGATGTTGTATTTGGAGTCCCACAGGGAAGCGTTTTGGGCCCAATATTATTCAATGTCTATATCAATGACATTGCTTCTGACATGGTACCCAGCGCTGATGTGGTTTGCTATGCTGACGACACAGCGATTCTTTTTCATGGGGAAACCTGGAACAAGGTTGCTAAGTCCGCGGAGCAAGGTATGGGAATAGTGGCCGACTGGCTAAAAGGTAATCTACTTACGCTCAATGTCTTGAAAACAAAATTCCTTTGTTTTCATAAAACAAAAGCTTCTGCTCCAACCACTCTACCTACCATCAGAGTTCATACCTGTAACCAAAATGGACTACCAGCTGCGTCTTGCTCTTGCCAGTCAATTGAGAGAGCTCATACCATTAAGTATCTTGGGGTAGTAATTGACGAAAAACTGGATTTCAAGGAACACTTGATAACAACAGCAAAACGCGTGCGTAAACTTATATATGTTTTTAAAAACCTACGCAACTCGGCTGGTAAGGCACTGCTTAGAACAGTATATATTAGTATTTGCCAACCTGTACTGACATACTGTGTAACTGCATGGGGTGGGACATGTAAAACCTTTATACTTTTGCTGGAAAAGGCACAACGAGCTGTTCTCAAGGTTATCCTTCGAAAACCCATTAGGTACCCAACACTGCAAGTGTACCGCGACATGGACGTTCTTACTGTTCGTGGAATCTTTGTTCAGCGTGTAGTGTCTAGTGTACATGGATTGGTAATGCGTTCTCCCGCCTACAATAGCATGTTGCAAAACCGCACCTACAGAATCCCTGTACCTTCGACAAACTCAGCATTTGCGAAGCGCTTGCCCAACTTTATCCATCCTTTTCTTTATAACAAGGTAAATTCTAAAATTCCAATTAAAAATCTGTCTGTTAGAGAAGTTCAGAAAATAATATGAGCATGGCTCAGCTCTCTTTCGTATGAGGACATAGAGGGCCTTATGAAAGTGGTCAAATAAAACACACACGCAATCACACTCGCTCACACGCGCGCGCATACATCACGCACGCGCAACAATCAGACACACACGCACACACACACACACACACGCGCGCACACAAACACACACACACACACACACACACAAACACACAGAGTTTCTAGTACTCTCTATTTAAGTCTTAGTTAGAATTTATCAATGTAATTATTCCTTAATGTTTTTTCTTTCTTTTTTTAACTATTATTTTCTTACTTATGGAAACTGTGCCTTATTAGCTTTTCGCATCAAATACCTATGTAAACTCTCATCTGTGTCTTGGTTACCTACGAGACAGGCTATGCCTAGTGTAGGGGCCAGCGCAACCGTAACTGTAAGCTTTCAGGTACACGAATGTCACCATTATTTATATGTAAATTCTTTTGTTCTCTCCCTATAATGTGCTGATTTTTGTGTACAATAAACAATTTTTGAACTTTGAACTTTTTGAACTTAAAAAGATCACCCAAAGAATATAAATATTTGCAACACTTGGTTCCCGTACAATTAAAACAATGCAAAATCATTTACAAAAATTTCCGATTTTTTATTTAATCGTATGGCATTTACATTTACTATAGGCAAATATATCGCAATCTTTGCCTATTTTTTCTTTCGCCTCTAAGTTTGTCACTCTTTAGCACCACCCAGGGGACACGTGCAGGCAGTCGGTAAGAACTTATTCTTTAGCAGACAATGCCTTGGTATTCATACTCCAAGGCATACGCAGAAAATTGAAAGAGCCTCTTGCATTTTTACTTTGTGAAGGGAACAGTCTATTCACAAAAGGTTACAGAAATTCTGAAAGAAATTGTACAGAAAATAAACGAGAGACGGGTTTCAGTGCACACACACCTCAGTGTGTGACCAGGGACCTAGACTCTTAAGAGACGGTTTTACGTCTGAGGAAGGTCCCTCTGTGAAAAAATATTTTACTGTGAACAATAAAAAAATATATGTAATATATGATGTTCCGCATCTGTTCAAATCCATTCGAAACAATTTCATGCATTACGGAGTAATTCAAATGGATGGCAAAAAAGGAAAGTGGATGCATTTGAAATTAGTCAAGGACGATACAAAAATTTGCTGTATCTGAGTAAAATTACTCCTAATGATATTGAGCCTAAATACAAAGTAAAAAATGCAGCGCAAGTGCTAAGCACGACTGTGTCAGCAGTTTTGAAACTCATGGCTCTAGCAGAGAAGAACCCCAGAATTAAGAAAGAGTTGGCTCATCCGGGAGCCATTATTCGCAAATTAGACCAATTGTTTGATTGCACTAATGGCCCTTCGGGTCCCGATGACGTAAAACCAGGCCAGATATAGAACGTCACTAAAAAATCAATCATTTGGAAATGTGGGCTCACTACCGAAAAATGTTGGAAACCCTGTCATTTAATAATGAAGCAGGAACTCGAGCAAAAAATGTCAGATGCGTGCAAGGCTACCTGATAACATTGTGTTCTTTAAGAGATATCTGGAAACATGTTGAAAGTCTTGGCTTTAAATATTTAAACCTGAGGCAATTGAATCAAGATTTCCTGGAGAATTTATTTGGTGTTTTACGCCAACATAGCCCCACAAATAGATATCCGACAGTGACATAATTTGCGACGGCTTTAAAAACTACCATCATATCAGGAATGTCCGCACCGTATAGCCGAGGTTCAAATTGTCAAAAAGACTCAAATGTGTTGTTGACGGACCTCCATAGTCTAATTTTTGGATCGACTCCGAAACCTGCCAGTGATAAAAATAACGAAGACGTAATTCTGGAGGACCACAATAAAGAAAAGGTATCAGCGTAATTCGTCCCATTCGTTTTTCGTTCATTTCTTATGTCCGTCTCTTTCTGTGTTCGTCACTCATTCTTTATTCGTCTCGATTGCTATATGTCCCTATCGTCTTAAGTAAAATTATGTAACCTGTCTCTTTCTTAACAAGTCTTTTTCGTTTTTCGTCACGGTCTTCCTAGGACTATGTCTTTGTTTGTGTCTCTCTTTTTTGGTATCATTCGCACTTTATCTTTAGTCACTTTCGTTATTCGTCTCACTCTTTTTTTGTCTTTAATGGTAACTCGTTCCGTTCTTTTTTGGGCACGTTCGCTAATCGTCCCGTACTAGTAGGTCTTAGTTGCTATTCATATGTCCTCCGGATCGGAATTCATAAACAAATTGAAGTTTATATGTCCCGTACATATACAGAACGGAAAAAAATTAGGGCTCTGAAGGGTCTGGGACTTAAGATACTTAAGATAGTTAATTTTTCTCAAGATAAACATTATTTCATATGAAAAAATAAGAATAACTGCATTCATAGATTTGGATATGCCGTCAATAATCGTCATGGTATTCGTTTACAATAAAATCATGGCCAACATCAAGATCTTGGGCATGATTTTTGAAACGCAAATTTTCTAATTCCGCAGTCACAAAAACTAAGAAAACGAGTACGAGTTTTTACAAAAAAATTCCATGACTGTCATTTCGGAATGCAAAACAGAAGTCATTTTCGAATTCCGCATGTCAAACGTTTAAGGTTAACGAAGGAGTGTACTGAGCGTCTACCTATAATATAAATTTGATTTGACAGTAACTTCTTAATCGCGTTTGCGTATCGAGAGGTCAAATTATGATGGGAATCTGATGATTTATTTATTTATTTTTTAATTATGTTAACATGACATTACAGATTGGTATCTAATGCGTCATGCAACTAAAATTTAACATTTTCATAAAATCAAACAATAGGACATAATAATAATAACACAATACCATACAATAACGAACACAATATAAAAAACAATATATTACCTTACACTCGAGGGCCTGGCATTTCTTCTTCTTTTTTGTATTGATAGCAAATTTAATCTATTTTTTGTTTGGAACTATATATATAATAACTCAAACTAAACAAAATTAAACATCATCATCTGGATTACATAAAAAGAAGGCATTTTTTTGTTCAGAGCCATTAGATAATGGAACTTGTTTCACTATTGAGAGGTGCAGAACATCATCGCGATTTATTATTTTCTGTGTTTTAAATTAGTAGCTTTGGTTTCTTTACTGTTTTTAAGAAATTTAACACAATAAAAAAGTTTTTTGTCTATAATTACGACATAATAAATCAATTTTTGCCATAATATCTGACTAACACAGTCATCAAAAGAATACGGGATTATTGAAGTTTCTTCCGTGTCCATGATATCGTTTTCATTGTCTTTAACTTGAATTATGTTTTCATTATCAGTCTTATTGTTAACATCAGTCTTATTTGTAGTTTCTTTGGAAGACAACATTGGTTCCTCGATTGACCCAAAATCAATGTTAGACTCGGAGTCAGATTCAATTTGTGCCAAGTCTGAATCACTATGAGAACTCATTGTTCCGGATACACTGGTAGAACTGGACGAACGCGTCTCATATTTCTTTAAATATTTTATGTCTTGTTTGGTTCGCTTAGACGTTGTATTCCTTTTTCAACTGACCAAAGGGGAGGAGCCCCTTTTTAATCCCATTTTTACATTGTTTGTCTTCCTTGCATGTCAATTCAAATTCTTCCTCTTTACTTTTCTTTTCAATACCCTTATTTTTCATTTTATTTTCATCATCTCCCTCTTGCTTAAATGCCACTGCCTTTTCTTTACCATTCCTCATCTTGCCAATCATAAATGACATAGAAAATTTATTGATGACTTCTCTTTTTCTTGTTGTGCTAATAAACTATCCTCTTTTATTACAGCTGGTTTTCTGAGTACAATCTCTTTTAGGATGTTTATTTCACTAGAATCTGGTGTTTGATCTTGTAAACAAGCAGGTAGATTATCATTATCTGTGGCTATTAATGCTTGTGCGTCGCAGCAATTTTTGTTATTTGACTTAGCAAAGACACATTGTGTTCTTCTTGGTTTTGACTGTTTGAGCTATAAACCTTGCATCGTTTTTGTTTCGTAGAAGTGTTAGCGCTCAATTTTTTCTAACAGCAGTTGTTCAAATGTAGTTTGTTTTTCTACTTCTGTAACTTGTTTTGGTGTCATAGGGCTTGAATTTGTGTTGGTTTTATATTTTTTTGTCTTCAGTCAGGTTACGAGTGTAAGTTTTCATGTTGTGATTGATAAAAGTTAAAACAAATGACACTAGCTTTACCGGCTAATTTTTCGAGTTACTTGTCGCAGAATACTGTTCGGGATATTTTTCTGTCACTATTGATATTGACTATTGATATTCTTCCAGCGAGCGAGCTTTAAAATGTCAAATTTTGACTCTACGTTTGCGTTTGGATCAAAAGGATAAATTCCAGCTTTTCTAAAACCACTTATCAGTATGTTCGGCGGTATTGCGGCCCATGTATCACCTATCAGTTGCGAGAACTTTTTGTGGTAGGGGAACGCCAATGTTCGGACTGTTATAACCTCCACCCTGTATGCCTTCTGGCTGACCAAGCAACCCTGTCAGCAGTTATCCCTTCCAACCGAGTTCAGCTCCTACATCAATACCAGCCAACCCTCAGTTCATCCCAAGCCGCGAATCGCGCTACTCCAATTATTGTAAAGGTCGTGTCCTTAGTATAAGTGTGTTTAAATAAATCTATTTTTAAAAAGACCTTGATGATTTCCATTATAACATTGGTGGCAGCGGTGGGATTTCCAAAAATCTCAAGGACGTTTCCGAAGTGACGTGAAGTGAAGTGATTCAAGGCCGACCTTAAAGAAACAAGGGACAACTCATTACCATTTCCTTGTTTACCGTGCCAAAGTGTTCGGTGTAATTACCATTTCCCAGTTCGCCGTTCTCAAACGACCGGCGCACCTTACTATTTCCTCAAACATCGTTCTAAAGTGTTCGGTGTGTTGAATTTAACAATTTCCAGTTCGCCGTTCCCAAGTGACCGGCGCATTTTACTATTTCCTAGTGAAGTGACAGTGTTCATCGAGTTTCCGCAGTTCCAGCGACCTTACTGGTGTGTATCAAGGTCAGACACCCGGTAAAGGCCCTAGCGATGATGATCGCCCAAATAGCAACGCTTCTACTACTGTGAGTACTTTCTATTCCGTTTTCCGTGCCGTGAAGTGCCGTGAAAGTGTCCAGTGAAGTGCGTATAAAGAATATTTCGTGCAATCCTCTATAATTCTATTATTTCGTAATAA
This sequence comes from Notocelia uddmanniana, assembly GCA_905163555.1. Classification (NCBI taxonomy): domain Eukaryota; kingdom Metazoa; phylum Arthropoda; class Insecta; order Lepidoptera; family Tortricidae; genus Notocelia; species Notocelia uddmanniana. The sequence goes on along the minus strand of LR991063.1, from coordinate 14,083,053 downwards.
GTTCCTAAAATCACTTGTATATTTCGTGTATAAATCATAAATATCATCCTGTTCCAAGTTCAACGCTGCTTGCAAGGCAACTCTGTTATCTATTCAAGCTAACTCGACTAGTTCTCGCAATCAGGGCGCCGTCCGCCTGTTACACCGTAACGCATCTTAAAAATCTACATTTAGTTAATCAAATAGTCATAATGTCTAAGTCCGATAACGAATGTTCTGGCTCTAGCTCCATGAAAGCACCCAGGGTCAACTCCGACTTGGTGCCAAAATTGGTACTATCAGAAATTCCACTAAATGTTATATTAAAGTTCATAAAACCATACGACGGGTCAAGAGACAAATTAAACGCATTTATAAACAATTGCTCTAACGCAACATCACTTACTTCAGCGAGTCAAGAACCAATTGTACTTAAATACATCATTAGCCAGTTAGAGGGCAAGGCTGAACTAGCTTGCTCCATTAAAGAATTTAGCAATTGGCAGTCGTTACAGGACTTTCTAAGGGCCCAGTTTGGTGAGCGCAAGCATCACGCCCACCTACTGTCCGAGCTGCAAGATTGCAGACAGACAGCCATGGAATCCGTCAGTCAATTTTCACTCCGCGTAGAGTCATGCCTGTCACAATTACTAACCGAAGTAACCATGTCATGTTCCAAAAAGATGGAACTTCCAGGCCGGCTTGCAGCTATGCAAGACTTGGCACTGAATTCCTTCATTATTTACTTTCCGTGATCCTACGTTGCAAGTCCCCTAAAACCCTGAACGAGGCAATTAATTTAGATATATCCGAAGACAAGTTACAATAATTTTCAAATAAAAAACCGGTGGAAATATCTAAACAGAGTTTTCCGAAAAAAGAGCTATTTCCCAGGCAATCCAAAACCTGGTTCGTCCAACTATAACAGCCAGCCTAACTCATTCAATAAACCAAAACCCTCCTCTCTCTGATACCCCCGTTGTGTGCCGGTATTGTAAAATACCTGGACCCACACTTGAACAGTGCAGGAAAAGAGAATACAATAATAAACTCTTTAACTTCAATAATAATACTTCAACCCAACCAATAAATTTTCTTGGGAACGATGAAGGCGTCGATGAAGTGGATTCCAGCTCTTTAAACGAGTTGTAGGCTCGAATCGGTGTCGTTCGAGTCGTAATGTCGTACCAGACACCAGACGCCCTACCCCACTTCCATTTCCTAAAAACCGGATCGCAAACCCAGCTCCCAGTAACCCTAAAGTTTACGAAATTCTAGCGAAAAACGATAGATACCTACCGTACATTAGTGTACCTACGTCTATAAATTCCAAACCCTTGACGTTACTCATAGATACGGGTGCGTTCATAAGCTTACGTCTATAAATTCCAAACCCTTTACGTTACTCATGGATACGGGTGCGTCCATAAGCTTAGTAAAAAAATCAAGCGTTGACAAATCCTTGAAACTCTCCGAGAGCGAAATCAATGTCAAAGGGATTGACATTGATTTCGCTCTTGATTCAACTGAAGAATCAATCAAAAGCCTTGGTCATCTTAAATCCCAAATTCGATTAGCTAATGACCTTAGCCTATCTCACAATTTCCATGTCATGGAAAATATAAACTTGCCTTACGATGGTATTATTGGCAGTGATATGTTTTCCAAATTCCGCTGTAATGTTAATTATGCGACTAATTGTCTGGAAGTAAATGGGGAGAAAAAAAAAACAGGGTCGGGCCCAAAATGCTACCCTGGGGGACTCCAAATTTGTCCTTGTGGTCTGCACTAATGTAGTTGGCAACCTTAACGCACTGCTAACGGTTGCTGAGGTAATCCTTGAACAAACATAGCTGCTTGCCCTGGCTCCTATCTGTTCCAGCTTGCTTAGTAAAATTGGGGCAGACACCGAATCAAATGCCTTTACAAGGTCGAAGAAGATACCTAAAATTTTCTGTCCTTGATCAAATTTAGAAGTAACCTAATCAGTAAGACAATGAACTACATTATTTGTCGATTTTTGCGCTCTAAAGCCAAATTGGCGGTCAGAGAGTATTCGATTATGTTCAAGGTAAATAATTAGTCGAATATTATGATCATTTCTAGAATTTTAGAATTTTGATAAAGCAGGAAGTATGGAGGTAAGTCTACAGTGGGGTTCCCATATAACAGCGATAGGAAGTAGGTTGAGCTCTGCTGCATTTGCAGTCAGGAGAATAACGCAGCTTACCAATGTGGCAACGGCACGGTTAGTTTACTTTCCTTTTTTTTTATAGTATAATTACTTATGGTCTTATCTTATGGGGATCAGCTGCAGATATTGAAACTGTTTTTATTTTGCAAAAAAGGGCTATCCGAGCAATTTATAACTTGGGGTCGCGTGATTCATTAAGAGAATTTTTCAAAGAAATAGATATTCTAACCCTGCCGTCCCTATACATATTTGAAATAATAATGTATGTTAGGAAGAATTTGGGCAATTTTCCAACGAACGCTGATAAACCAATAGCCACGAGAAATACTGGGAAACTCAAAATAACCTTCTATAGACTAGTAAAGGCGAAAAAGTCGTTCTTGGGAAATTGTATCAAATTCTACAATAAAATTCCTAAACACATTACTGAACTTAGCAATTCTAAATTCAAATCTGTAGTAAAACAAACACTTATTTCAAGAGCATATTATAAGATAAACGATTACATCATGGATAGGGATGTGTGGCAGTGATAGCGTCCTGCACGGGTAATCTATCGCGAAAATATATTTTCTAGTGTAGCATTGTTATTTAAGTTATTTTGTAGTAATGTAATTTTATATTTAACTATATAATGTATATTGTTTTGAAAAAATGACACCTCGCCGAGTTTCTTACGCCGGTTCTTCTCGTGGCAGAGGTATATTTTTCCGAACCGGTGGTAGTTTATTGACGTTCATAGGTGCATGTAATATGCCTAATTTGAAGAATAAACTACTTTTACTTTTTTTACTTTTATAATTATTGATATTATCTTTGTCACCCGTCTTGTGGATAGGAATCACAACTGCTTTCTTTACAATATTAGGAAAAATACCTTGATCCAGACATTGCTGGCAAATGTCCGTTAAGGGCTTGACTAAAATGTGTTTAAATCGTTTTAGAATACTCGATATATTGTCCCAGCCGATAGCGCAGTCTTCTTTTAAGCCGTTTATCAGCAATTCTACCTCGTGTTCGTCTATATTATAGAAAACAAATGAGTGAGTGATTTGTGCACGCCTAGTGTTAAGCTGACATCTTTATTTACGAAATTGTTTGCAAGGTTTTTTCCGACGTTAGCAAAGTAATTATTTGCCATATTTCCGGATTAGTGTGCGATTTTAAAATATCTGAATTAAAATCTCGTTTAGCACTTGAGTACGTGATATTTTTTATAAACTTCCGTAATTTTTTTTTTCTGTCTTTTTTTTTAATATGATATTGCAAAAAATTCTGTACCTTTTGTAAATAATTGTTAATTCTTGATTACCAGGAAATTGTTTTGATCGCGAATGCGACTTGTCTCTGTGTCTCATGCAACGAATTAAACCTGGAGTCATCCATGGTTTTATGTTTCTTTTGCTTCTTGGTAACGTAAATTTAGTATAGCAGTGTATTAGCTATTATTTCATTTTGAGTGCATCCAACAAGACAGTATAGTGATTTGTTTACTTCAGCTGAGGTGTAAATGAAGTCAAGTACAATGTTTTTTTAAGTTATATTCTAAGTTGGTATAGTTTATCCTACTTGAAATTGTGATAGATTCTACTGTAGGGGGGTTTAGTGATTTATTTACATCAGCTAAGGCAGGGGTTCCCATACTTTTTTTTCTCATAAACCACTTTAAAAAATTTGCTGGTTCTGGTGGACCCCCTACTCTACAGCCTACACCATATTCCCAAAAAATTACAAAAATGTGACTATTACCTAACTCTGGTGACGATATAACTATGAAATAGTATAGTATATTATATGTACACCTAGGGAGATAATATAAAGAAAGGCCGAGATCGCAGATATTTACGGCCCGAGCTGCAAGCGAAGGACGCAAATGTGCGATCAAGGCTTTCTTTATTATCTCCCGTGTTGTATACATCATTTTATGTCAACATTTGGCGAAAAAGCGGCTATTTCCGCACATGTATCGGGCGAAAAAATCCACTTTTAGCCAGGTGTGACATAAATGTTCTTTACAGGTTTAGAAAAAAAAGTGAAAAATGATTGGTTAATATGCTGTCAATAATAAATACTTTACTTTTTTGACATCTACTCACAACCTATCTATTCCAGCATCAAATAAAATAAAATCAATCAAATCTAAATCTCGGAGTGGTGAAATAAAATTAAATATAGTATATTTTGCTTGTGTTGTGTTTATTCGAGTACTTTATAATATTTATGAAGATACAGTCGTAAAATAATTAAAATTAAACATTGTTACGTAACTTCTAAGTACAATGACACTCAAAATTAATGGGAGGGATGAGCTTGATGAATTGACAACAAATTGTCAATATTTGGGTTCAGTTTTGTCAGGAATAATCGCAAATCTCCTCGTTCTGTGATATTCAGTCTGTTCCTATTTTTCGTTAAAAGGTTTGTAACGGTGCTGAAACTTTTTTCCACAAGATATGACGAGGGAAATGATATCAAAAGCTTTCTCGCAATTTTCCACAGTCCAGGATATTTTTCGGGTATTTCTGCTTGCAGCCAAAAAGTTTGATACCCTTTTTTATATTTCACCTTCAGCTCCTCATTAGTGCTAAGCTCAAGTAGCTCCTCTTGCAATATCACGTTCTCCACTTCCATTTCATCAAATGGATTTATAATCCATGGTGGTATTTCCATCGTGAGAATGTCTTCAAATCTGGTTTTGAAATCATCATGCAGGGCAATCAAATGTTGAACATATGTCTGAATATCATCATCCTCGCATTCTACCTGTGACAAGCTTGAGAATTGGGAAAATTCGCGTCGACTAATGTTTTGCTTCATTAACTTCAATTTTCCAAGAAAAGCGGAAATCACACTCTTTGTTTTAATTAAATTGAGGTTGTCCCTTTGCAGTTGTAAGTTAATATCATTAAACTTTTTGAACAAATCTGTCAAATACGCGATATCTGCTTTGAACTTGATCAGGTTTTCTTTTAAATCTGGAGCTTTACTATCCAGAAACTCCAAGACAGACTCAAAAAGTGAGTAAAATCTTGTTAAACATGCACCTTTCGACAACCAGCGTACTTCAGTGTGTAAGAGCAATCGTCGGAAGTCTTCATCATTTTCATCGCACAATTGGGCAAATAAACGCGTATTCAAAGCATTGCTTTTTATTTTATTAACCGCGTTAATCACAAATTGGAGCGATTGGTGCAGTCTAGCACTCAAATTTTTTGCTACTAAGTGTTGTCGGTGGATGACACAGTGAATTGCAGTTAAATCTGGTATCATTTTTTTTAGATGGCTTATGAACCCACGATATTTCCCGACCATTGCAGGAGCTCCATCTGTTGCCGCCGATGTAACGTTTGTGAACGGAATTGATTTTTCTTTTAAAAAATCGCTCAGGATGTTAAATATCGATTCACCTTTAGTGTCAGTCTTCAAAGTTTTGGCGAATAATAGCTCTTCATGAATTTCTTCGTCCATAACAAATCGCACAAATGCTAATAATAATGCCTCATTATCAGGTAAAGTTGACTCGTCCAGTTGAATAGAAAAATGAGTTGTTTGCAGATAATTACACAAGAAACTTTCAATATCAGAGCTCATTTCGTCAATACGTCTTTGTACAGTGTTGTTACTCAAAGGAATTTTTTTGAGTATGTCAAATGGAGGTTTGTGCAGAACAGTTTTTAAAACTTCTTCAACAGCGGGTAAAATTAACTGTTCACCAATGGTGTGGGGTTTTCCAGATTTCGCTATGAGTAATGAGATGTTGTAAGATGCCCGCAAGCCATCATCGTTACTTTCAGATGTTGAAGCGAACATACCTTGCAGGGTGGGTCTCTTTTCATATTTTTCTTTCAATGATTGAAAATATTTCAAATCTTTACCTGTTTTATCAGGGTGGCACCTTTTTAGATGATCTTCGAGCTTCGATGGTTTCATAGAGTCATTGCTCAAAACTTTATTGCATAAAAGGCACATGGGCAATCGCTTGTCCGCGTTTGATGGAAGAAAGCCAAATTTTAAATATTCCACACTGTACTGTCGACACTTAATTTTCTTCTTTGGCTCCGCCATGTTTCAAATTAGCTACCTGTAAGTATAAAAAAGTTTTTGTGATCTTAACATTCTTACTTAACTTCTTCTTAGTCTTACTTAACAGGATGTGGCTATTTTATAGAACAGAATTTATAATTTTTCGCTATGAATCAAAAAAAGAATACTAATAAACTTTTTTCGGCTGTCTGTTGTTTTATGGAAGTAGGTAGGTAATAATCGTAATGTTCATTATTTCATATTTCATACATGTCTATCATACACAAAGAAGACAAATATATTAACTACAAAAAGAGATACCTATAAGTTGTATAGCAAATAAACAAATAATGTACTTACTTTTCCGACACGATTCTGGCAACCAGGAACAGCAATTCACTTTACTTTTGTAGTCGAAATCCGGAAACAAATGAGTAACGTTTGTTCTTAGCATTCGTATTTATTGGTGAAGAATCAAACAAGTGCATACAAGCACAGCACATTACCGTAAGTCATAGGTATTTCGTCCCTTTGCACGTCCGAACAAGCGTTTTGGTCGGCGCCGGCGATAGCGACGCGACGGTGCTTCGCAAGCCTAGACTTGTTCGTTTGTCCAACAGCTCGTTCGCGATATGTTGCAGACTTGCAGTCGACAAGTTTTGGAGTCGAAAGTTGTAATTTTAATAATATAGTATTATAGTATAGGTAGTTTGATTCACCGAAATATTTATCACGGAGGAACGCAATATTTTTATTATATATTTATCAGTCGTCCAGGCTATAAAAATAATACAAAAATCATTATCAGTTTCGTTATTTACCATCGAAACCAGATAAATTTTCGTGGACCCCCACGTACAAACTGTGAACCCCTATTTTTTTGCCACTCCAGCGTAGACCCCTGTCACATCGTTCGTGGACCCCTGGGGGTCCACCTGGACCACTTTGGGAACCCCTGAGCTAAGGTATAAATGCAGTCAAGTACAATGTTTTATAAGTCATATTCTAAGTTGGTTTAGTTTATCCTACTTGAAATTGTGATAGATTCTGCTGTAGGGGGCTTGAGCTCAAGGGCATGTAAAAAAGAATGGTGATCGTTATTGTAGAGTTAGTAACCAAAGTTGTAGATGGCAAATTCTAGACATGAACCACTTCGGTGCGTGGGTAGAGTGTGTGCAGGTAATAAAAGAGCAAAAGTTAAGACAATCGTGACGTCTACAGTCCTGACTATCATCTAGTATGTTAATATTAATGTCATCTTCCATGTTTAAGACTTAGGGGTCTTAGTTGCAAATAAGGAAGACACAGATTTGCTGGACTTCTATAATCTTGATTCCACAAAGTTGTAGATATAAAAAAGTTATATTTATGTATAAGCTTAACTACGGCGCGTACGATTGTACAGCGCGTGTGTTGCATGTACAGCAACGTTAGCGAGAGTGTGGGTGGGGATCGTCGCATGGCGGATTCAGCCTCTTATTCCACCAACAGGTTTAGGGCCGTCGCGCCCCCGCTTCCCCTGTAGGCGCTCCAGCCGCAACATCCTGGGGGCCTTTGAAGACTCCTGTCTTCAAGGATTCGTCCGTCTCGTCCAGTAAAGGGCAGAGGTAGGCTACACCTCGCCGATAGGTGCCCGTAGTGGTGGCTACGTCAGCCACTCGGGAAATGCCGTCCGAGCCGGGAAACAGTTTGGCGATTCGTCCCATTCGCCAGTGAAGTGGAGGAGCGTTTATCTCCTTGAGAAGTACCAGGTCGCCCACTTGAAATGATCTGCCAGGAACACGCCATTTCTTCCGCTGCTGGAGCTCGGAGATGTATTCCAGCTGCCAACGCTTCCAAAAATGCTGCCTCAATGCCTCAAGCCTCTGAAACCTCTAAACGGTTTTGGTTTATATCCAACACGCTGGGCGATGGCAGTGACGTCAGAGCACGGCCAACGGTGAAATGACCTGGAGTAAGAGATTGGTAATCGTTAGGAGATGAAGATAAGGGACATAAGGGTCGGCTATTTAGGATAGCCTCTATTTGACTAAATAAAGTTGCCAACTCCTCGAAAGTTAAGTGTGCATTGCCTAGAATTCGCTTTAAGTGATATTTTGCGGATCTAACGCAAGCCTCCGCTAAACCATTAAAATGAGGAGCATAAGCCGGCGAAAATTTGAACTTAATGCCCTCGTCAGACGCGAAATTAGAGAAGAGATCAGTTTTACTCTTTAAAAATCGCTGAGCTCTTTGGCCGCGCCTGTAAAATTTCTACCATTGTCGCAAATAAGCTCGCGGGGCTTTCCTCTGCGAGAGATAAAACGGCGCAATGATAATATAAAGGAGTCGGTAGAGAGCTGACTCACGGCCTTTAAATGTACGCATTTGTAGCGGGTGCACACAAAAACAGCTAGGTAACATTTTGTAATTTTGCATCCTCTACCATGTCTGTCAGTAATTAGGAAGGGGCCCGCGAAGTCAACAGCAGAGACAATGTAGGGAAAGTCTGGCGTAACGCGTTCCTGCGGAAGAAGGCCCATTAGCGGAGCAGAAGTGTTGCCAGTGGCGTGGCGACACGTGACGCACTGGCGCGCCACCGTACGAGCTAAGTCGCGTCCGCGAACTGCCCACACGAATTCTCTAATGGAGCTATGAAGCAGCTGGGGAGGAGCATGGAGAAGACGTAAGTGCTCCTGCCGAAACAACAATTTGGTAAGCCTGTGCTTCGAATGCAATATCAGGGGATGGCGTTTTTCAAACGCATAAAACGATGAGGCAAGTCTTCCACCTACGCGCAAATCCTTCGTTATCAATAAACGGGTTCAAAGAAATAATTTTATTTTTAGCGCTAAGGACTTGTTTGTCACGAAGAATCTTCAATTCGTGAGAGCAACTGTCTTGTTGGGCCAAACCAACTAGTTTATTAAACGACCGTTTAAGTTCCTCAGGTTGTAAAACACCTGTGAGTTTATCAGTCGGATGTAAACAATTGTATAAGAATCTGAGTACATACGCTAATGATCGTTGCAGTCTTTAGTTTCGAATACCTATCGAAATCGATAACAATAGGCTCATTTATTTCGTTATTAAGTAAGTTAACGTTTACCTTCATTTCGGGCAAGTCAATTCCAGGGTTCGCGGAGAACTGTGGCCAATTCTGTTCTGGTTCACGCAAAAAAGAAGGTTCGTTCCACCACATACCTAAGTTAGGTAATTTACTAGCATCAATCCCGCGAGATGCGTAATCTGCCGGATTGAGAGAAGTGGGGACATGACGCCATTCACTGCCATCATTCAGTGAGTTCCAAAATATTAGCCACACGATTAGATACAAACGTTTTCAGTTTATTGTAATTAGTACCTAACCACGATAAACATATAGACGAGTCCGTCCAATAAACAGTGCGCGAAATCTTGCAACGTAATGTCTTCGAAACAGCTGATGCGAGCTGCGCGCCTAGTAAACAAGCCGATAGCTCTGCGCGAGGGACCGTAATGGCCTTGACCGGGCATACCCTGGCTTTGGCGCACAATAATCTTACGATGATATCCCCATTATCATTGACTGACTTTAAATAAATGCAACTAGCATAAGCGGCCTGACTAGCATCGCAGAATGAATGCATTTCTATTTTAACAGGAGAATTACATAAAACATGACGTGGTAATTGAAGCGAAGTTAAATAATGCAAGCTATTAACAACGTTGTACCACAAACTTTTAATCGGTTCGGAAACGGGATGGTCCCACCCGATCCGCGAAATCCATAGTTTTTGGATCAATATTTTTGGTATGATGGTTAACAAAGAAAGCACCCCTAACGGATCGAATATTTTGCACGAATCCGAAAGAATAGATCGCTTAGTGGGACATTTGTTTTTGGTCGTATATTCGGTCGGAAAATGAATAACATCTGAGGCAGAATCCCAGCCTACGCCTAGCGTATAAGAGGAGGAGCTAATAATTAGACTCCCTTCAGGCTTGGGGTTCTGTGAAGCTTGTAACACAGATGGTAAATCAGAGCGATATTTGCGTAAAGGAAAGCAACCGGCTGATAAAGCCTGCTCGACCGATTTTTTTATATAAATGAGCTCTTCCTCCGTGTCTGCCCCTGTCAACAAATCATCGACTAAAAAGTCGTTTTGAATTATCGTTTTAATTTTAGTGTCACTGCACTCTTCACCTAACTGCCATAAACACCGAGTGCTCAAAAAACTGGCAGCGGAATAGCCGTAAGTGACGCTGTTGAGACGAAGAGTTTGTAACGTCTCATTTTCGTTCTCTCGCCAGAGAATTAACTGTAAATCACGATCGCATTCTTGCACCCTAATCTGCCTATACATTTTTTCCACGTCACCGGTGAGCACATACGTGTAAGTGCGAAACCGCAGCAAAATATTAAATAGCGAATCTTGTATCGTGGGGCCTACCATCTGCAAGTCATTTATGGAATAACCTGAAGAAGTAACGGCGCTACCATTAAATACGACCCTAATCTTAGTGGATTCACTGGAGGGTTTCAGCACAGGCAGATGGGGTACAAAGAAGGAAGGGTCCGGAATGGCAGTGGCCGACACGGACAGGTGGCCTAATTCAGAATATTCCCTAATAAACTCCTGATACAATTTTTTAAGCATAGGGTTCTTATTAAAGCGCCTTTCTAACGCGAGAAAACGCTTTTTCGCTAGATGAAACGAATTCCCTAAACAATTACGTAGGTTCAGTAATTAGCGGTAGGCGCACAAAAAATCTGCCATTCTCGTCCCGATAGGTATGAGTCACAAAATGTTGCTCACATTCATTTTCCATATCTGTAAAAGGCTTGGTAGGTTGAGGAATCTGTTCCAGTTCCCAAAACTTTGTCAATGATTCGTTCAGGCTACTATCGCAAGTCGATAAGTGATTGCAATGAGCAGAATTATTAAAAGAAACATCGTTTGACATTGGGGAAATACCTATCGGTCCGGCCAGAATCCAACCTAACTTAGATTTGCGCATGACGGGCATACTATCGCCTAAAGTAATATGTTCCGATCCAATTAAATGCCAGAACAGATCCGCGCCAATCAAAACATCAACAGACGACGGCTTATTAAATGTGGGATCAGCCAGTTTTAAATTATGAGGCATCTTCAAGCGCGAGATATCTATATACCTCTGCGGCAAATTGCTTGAAATAGTAGGCAAAATTAAAAACGATATATCTATCTGCGTCTTATTGTCGTATTTCGAACGTATTTGTATAGCACAACGCTCGGGCGTGCCGGTCAAGGGAACGTTCCCTACCCCCACTACATTAACTGCGTTTGGCTGCGGAATTAAATGCAGTTTTTGTTTCAAACTACTCGTTATCAGTGACGTCATACTACCTGAGTCTAAGGTTGGGTTGCACCAAACCGTCTGTAATCGTAAGCTGTGTTCGTAAAAATCTGAATGTATGGTAAGTTTGACTAGTTTCTATGGGATGACAGCTGCCGGCGCCATATTTAACGTTGATCGGTCTGTGATTGTAAGTTGGTGCAACTCAGCCTAAGAGCGCGCGCGCGGTAACATACTCGTTAGTATGTCGTTCGCTGTACCGATTCCAATACATCGGCACGACCCTTCAAAAACCGATTAAAATCGGCCAGGGATGGCAAATCATCATTAATACTATAACTTTTAAATTCTTCCCACTTTAAGGAAGTGTTGTTATCCAACTTGGCTGACACCATGTGAATAATTAAAATGTCCCATTGCGAAGTGGGGCAGCCCAAAGTATTCAGGGCACGTAAATTTTTGGATACATGGTCTATCAAATACCGTAAAGCCTTAGCCGACTCGCGACCTATGGGCTGAAGATTAAAAAGAGAAATTAAATGATTGCTTATCAACTGCTTCTTGTTGTCATATCTCTCGCAGAGGAGGCGCCAGGCCTCAGTATAGTTTGCCTCGGTAACTTCCAAATTACTTATAACCTGTGCGGCTTCACCCTCTAAATAAGAATTTAAATAGTGAAACTTGTGAATGGGTTTGATTCTCTCAATTCTATTAATGAGCGCGTCAAATGAAAATCGAAACTAGCGATTTTAATTAAAGGCAGTCGGAAATTCAACTCATTCTCATGATGATTGCATTGACTTTGAACCTCCGATTTTACACTCGCAAATTCAGGTTTATCGTTTGCCAAATCAATGAATTTTTGGGCATCCGATATCAATGAGTAGAACTCCTTCTCTATCTCCTCTCTCACATCAATTTCCGAGTCCAGTGAGGTGGGATCGGCAATCTCGATTTGTGTTTGCAATTCATCAAACTTATTTAGTAGTCCACGGAAGCGATCCAACCTCATGGAGCATTCATCCACTTCTTTCGGCGAAATACTTTCACTTCGCTTTAAATTATCAAGGAAGTTACGAAATTTGGTCATGCGACCTTTAATTGAACTTCTAGAATTTATCAAAGCTGACATGATCACAGTACTCGAAACGAGAGGATGAACACAAGTATTAAGTTCAAATATAATAAAAGGTTACGTCAATTCGTCCGGCTTAGGTCCGCAGTCACCGTGTGGACAGCACTGCTAGGCAAAAACAACTGTGTTACGCAACGTCATGGAATATTTTACGAGGATAGTGGATTATTTTTTATTATTTTACGAGGATAGTGGATTATTTTTTATTATTTAGGAAGTTAGAAGATATTAATTGCTATTGCTGCGGAGATGAAAAATATAGTAATTAAGAGTGACAGTTGCACCTATTAAGGTAGATTAGGTTTGCAAATAAAATTGGCAGTAAAGTAATCAAGCCTTCTTAAAAATGGCAAATTGCGTTGTATTGTTTAAAACAATCAATTAAGGGCAATGCAGCGTAGACAAATGACAGTGCGACCAGTGGGTATGTGCTGGCACTAAAATAAATTAGCTAAGCGGTGCAATGCAAATAAAAGAATAATAAGGGACTAAAGCTTGTGCGATTGAAAATATTTAAAGAAATTGGCAGAGCTTAATAGTCAAATAGAGGGGGAAAAATTGGAACGAGAAGGAATAAATGGAATGGTGCACTTCCCTTGCTAAACCTTGGCTGCGGCTCGTTGAGGATGACCGGCGGGCTTGAAGTAAGGGTGGTTGGCAGCTTGGAACGAAGCACATGGACCTTCAGCGTTCTTCAGTGGCTTGACCTTTGTTCGTCCTTCTCGACGTGTAGACTCTCGTTGTACAGAAAATGGCGGCGTAGTTCTCGTAGGTATCACGTCGGGGTCACCATATGTTTAAGACTTAGGGGTCTTAGTTGCAAGTAAGGAAGACACAGATTTGCTGGACTTCTATAATCTTGATTCCACAAAGTTGTAGATATAAAAAAGTTATATTTATGTATAAGCTTAACTACGGCGCGTACGATTGTACAGCGCGTGTGTTGCATGTACAGCAACGTTAGCGAGAGTGTGGGTGGGGATCGTCGCATGGCGGATTCAGCCTCTTATTCCACCAACAGGTTTAGGGCCGTCGCGCCCCCGCTTCCCCTGTAGGCGCTCCAGCCGCAACATTCCATAATTGTTTTTATAAACAGAGTGCTTTTTTAATACTGAATCTAATGAGGTCAGAAAATTATGTATGTTGTGGGTGGAGGGCGATCTGTAAACTGCGATGATGACGATGACGGTGTCAGTGGCCAGTCTTAGTATGAGACTATCGCAATTTTGTGAAGTTGGTTCTTCTACAGACATGCAAGTTCGACTTAAGATACATTACAATTCCACCATTTTGGTTACTAACTAATTTGGTGCTGTAAATATTATATCCATCTATATCAGGAAGATATGCATCATTGTTTTTTATTCAACACTCAGTTAATATTATAATATCACATTTCCACTCAAACCTTTCTAAAAGGACTCTTAAACCATCCATGTTACGATTTATGCTACGTATATTTTGAGTCAGTATAGTTAACGGATTATTTATTTTTGAGATTTGGTATTTACAATCTTCTACGTCGCATGATTTTGAGTTAGATATAATAATAATAAATTGTTGTTTATTTAGGTATGAACCCATTTGTTACAGTTTAACAATATTTCAGACTAAACATTATACATATATTAAACAATTGAAAATATAATATTAATTAAAAATGTTCATTGTAACAATGCCATTATTGGCGCCTTATTTTTACGGTAGCAGGTTGTGTACACCACGTTAACAATGTACGTTAATAATGAAATTATCTAAATCAATACTTAAAGTGCTAAAATACAGTACCTTAAAATGGCGCTCCTAGGCGCCCTCATAATCGGTTGAATTCGTATAGCTAGTTACGGCATGAACGCGGGCAGGACAGTGTTCATCTCCTGTTTTACTGAGCACTTGCTTTTTTGTACCGCTGACATGTCGTACAGACGGGGGCCGCTTCTTTCTTTGTGCAGTCCTCCATGGCGTGGCCCACCTGACCACAGTGACCACAGGTAGGTTCCTTTTCGCGGCAGAATTTGGCGGAGTGTCCATATTGCTGGCAGTTGAAGCATCGGGATACAAAGGTGAAGTCTTTGATGAAATAAGACGACCAATTTAGAAAGACGCGTTCCTGGTTGATTAGGGCTTTGCGTATAGTGGGCGTAACTTCTACAACAAAGTTCCAGGACTGGCCATCCTTTTTGTCTGATTTATGGCTCAACTTCGTTCTACCAAGAAAGGACTCACGAGACATTTGAGGGAATTTGGGAGCAATATTCTGGACGTACATCTGTTCAAAGAATTCCTTCTCAGCAAGATCTTTGGGGAGATCATAAATAATGACCCTCAGCTTTCTTTTAATAGGGTCAGAAACAGACAGACCCGAGGTGGTGAACTTATCGGACGCTTTTAATTTTTTGATGTCCTCCTCACTGGCAATGAACTGTATGGTAAATTCAGTGTCATGGTTGAGCAAGTGATAATGAAGAAATTTCTGTATGATGACTAATTTAAGAACAGAATTCCTTGATGGATTATATGCTGCCTCTGGAGGCATCTTAATAGTTTAATCCTGAGAATTATGAAAAAGAAATGGAATAATAATCAGGTTCTTTTAAGCTGAATTGAGCCCAATTTTTTGTATGTATTGCATTTCTTGTCTCTTCAATAAAAATATATCACTAATTTAATAAAAATATCTCTTCAATAATAACATATGTAGCCTACTCATCCTAATGAAGGCATATTTTAAATGGACATTCTAAAAAAAAAATATTTGTTAGAATAACCAATACTTCAATCAAACAAATCAATTATTTCAGACTATTAGCATGTTAGTAATAATTTCATCATCATCATCATCATCATCATAAATTTAAGAGCCTTGCTCTTGTCGTTGGAGTAACCGCCATTCCATTCTTCTTTGTGCTACATCTTTGAGTTCCTGATACGACACAACATTAACTTTCTCCTTAGCCTGATCCATAAACGCACGTCTCGGTCTTCCCTTGCCTCTTCTTCCCTCTATTTTGCCATTTCAATAATTTAACATACGGAATTATTTTGACACATATATACAGAAAAAAAAACTTAAGCTAAAGTAAAACAAGCTTAAGAAATTTCTGCCACAGGGGTCACCGCTATTGTGTTGCCGGTGGCATGTAGAGATCTTATATTCTCTATATTTTCAATCCTAGGTTTTGTCTTAGCTCCCGCAATGTCTGCATATTTAAATATTACAGTAATATTATAAAAGAATAATAAGGGACTAAAGCTTGTGCGATTGAAAATATTTAAAGAAATTGGCAGAGCTTAATAGTCAAATAGAGGGGGAAAAATTGGAACGAGAAGGAATAAATGGAACATTGTTCTCTTGTGTGGTGCAATAAAGCATATTTATTATTATTATTATTATACAGTATATACACTGCTGAATGCGAAGTTCTCCTTATCATTTCCGTACGATGTACCAGCATAAATATCGTCATTCTTTACATGAAGTCGATCTGCATCAAAAGCATGATTCAGAAACTCTTCATTATTTTCTGTCTTAATCTATTAATTCTAATGGCGCTGAACAAATCTCAAAATTTTCATTTAAAGGAATACTTACCCTTTGCCATGCTCACTGTTTAATATATGGAATAGATCTGTCCACTCTCAAGTTTTTTATTTCCTAAATACCCCTTAAATTCGCCATTGGCAAAAAAAAAATGTTTGTCAGTCATATATTGTACTAAGTACCTAATTTGTTTATGAGTCATCATCATCATGTCAGCCGAAGGACGTCCACTGCTGGACATAAGCCTACCCCAATATCAGCTGTATTGTATTAAGTATATTGGTGTCGACTAGTATGATTGCGAAAGCTCTTCAACCCAGTGGGATATTTTGTGCAATTGCCTCCTCCTTTATACCTACTCTAAGCTGCTCTCCAAGATTTCCTCAAACTGGATGATGGAACTCAGCGGGAGTACTCTGAGTTCCTTTGGTTCTGGGCAACCATTGCCAAAGTCATTCATTGTTTATCTGACAAGTGAGTGACATTCACACAGCAAGTAAAGTCGTTTATCGACGCTTAAGAATCAATACTGTCTAAGTAACAAAAATACAATTTTACAAGAAGCTTAAAAAACTATTTAAAAATTTGAATTTCTAATTATTGAAAATATTGAAAGATGATTAAAATGATAAAAATGTACGTAAACTGTTATAATACGACGCACATCTGTAACATTGTCCCGAACAAAGATATTGTAAGTTAGGTGGTATTTCTTCAAACTGAACTTATATTTTTTTATTATTTGTAAGCGAAAAGAAAACCTTGATAAAAATGCTTTTTATACCAAGTTGAAAGGATCACTGCTGTGTAATATAACCGTACAAAAAGTTTCTGTAAGTTTGGTGGTATTGGTTTAAATATAGTACTATTTTTATTTGGTTTTTAAGATAACTGGCTGAAACGAAGTATAAAATCTTTGTTTAGAAGTCATGTCATGACAATCTCTGGGCAGGACTGCGTTTAAATCTTGTAAGTGCTGATATTTGCTTGCTTTTATTGAGATCATCTGAGTGTTTAGGGGAGCGTAACCAATGCAGGAAACATCAAGTTTGTTTGGTCTATGCGGTATGGCAAGCAATTCCTGATCCAAATAGAACATAAAACATCTTGGTTATATTCGATTGCACGTATATAAGTCACAATAGGATCACCTGCTTTACGCCCAGGTCTTATAGATTTGTACAACCAGGTTGATTCATTCGCGTAATTTTTAACAAAATTGTGGTCAGTTTAAATAACCTCGTAAGGATCTGTAAGTCTCGCCTCTTTACAAGCAGCTACATACCCAGATGGCAAATAAATCTCTCGATTTGTAAGTTTGCGATCGATTGCACGGTGAACCGAGTCACATTCTATTTGGGTGTTCCCTTTCTCAAGAATTTTTTGGGTGACAGTGACTTTTTTTTGATACTAAAAATTAGGAGTGCATTCGCGAATATTGCGTTGCGATTCTGATAAGTGCAACCATCACAATAAATAACTATTGGTTTTTGTTTAGCCAGGCAATGCCGTTCTAGATAATAGTTATACACGATGCAAACGTACTCGCAGTGAGAGATCTGCCGCAGTTTCAGTGAACCAATAACACGTGCAGTGACGTGTTATCGAGTCAAATAATGTAGGGCTGAGACATGATAATTTAGTTTTAAATTATAATGCACTGGCAGTAAGTAAGGGGCAAACTTTTACCGATTCTAAGACCATGGTCAATAACATGAATTCTCCGTTAGCCGCTTTCTTCTTATCATCCTCTTTTTCTTATCGTGCTCTATTCTTCTTAATATTATGTTCCTAAAATCATGGTCGTCAACATTACATTCCTTGTATCCAACACATGTATCACACATATCTTTTTTTAGTGTGTGTAATCCTAAATTGAGTTCATCAAAAGCTTTATCAAACGTAAATCTGGATACTGCTCGTACTTCTATCTTAGTGCAGTACTGTTTATAATCATTGTACACGTCGGTATTCGTGCGATAAACTGGCTCAATATAAAGTTTTTTTGCTATCATGACGAGCATAGTGTGATGGCAATTTAGGAATACTAGTCAAAACATTATTCAAGTTTCTAGCATTTATAACTCTGCTTATTTCTGAGTTCGGCTGATTGATGTTATCAATTTCTGTATTTTCATCAAATTCGGCAACTTGGGCCCATATTTGAACAGTGGTAGGCTTTAAAGAGAGGTAGAATTCATAAACATCTGTTTACAGATTTGAACTTTATCTTCATTATTTCTTTTAGGCAGAAAATAATTAAAGGTTCCAGTTCTACGGGAATCTTCTTTGCCTTTAGTTGGTCGATTGGTAGTAGATCGTGTTACAAGACGTTTTACATTTTACATAGAATTTTCTCGCAGTCCATTTATTTTTTGCCTAACCTGCTGTTCTTCGAATTAGATCGATATTGAGACCTAAAGCCTTCGCTTTCGAAGCAGACGCATGCCGCGTGCTGTGTGATGTGAACATGGTGGTGTCTATGCCACTCTTAGACATCATGTCTTTGATCGAACGGCTTAAAGTTTGCGATCCTACCGTACCATATGGCTTCTTGAAACTTATAAACAATCGGCCTGAGTTATTGGGTCGTAATTTCTCTGTAACATTAATGTAATCAACTAATGTCTGTACCGGGCAAATTTCAGGTTTTTCTAGAAAAATAGGAATAATTAGGGCAGTTTGAGTTGCACCTACTCGAGATGTTTTGATGAGATCAGTGGTTTTCATAATAATATTTTCCTTACAAGATTTAATATTTTCTAATTTAATCAGACTTAAAGTGGTGGTGCTGTTCTTCAAAAAGGGTGACAACGCCTTACTGAAGAACTACCGACCCATCTCACTTCTGAGCCATGTCTATAAGCTGTTTAATAATAATAATAATAATATTGGGGGACAATCTTACACAAATCGACCTAGTCCCAAACTAAGCAAAGCTTGTACTATGGGTACTAGACGACGATTTACATACTTATATAGATAAATACATACTTAAATACATAGAAAACATCCAAGACCCAAGAACAAATATCCGTGAAAAATGCACAAATAAATGCCCTGGCCGGGATTCGAACCCGGGACCTCTAGCTTCGGAGGCAGAGTCACTACCAACTAGGCTAAACAGGTCGTCGTGTTTTCAAGAGTCATTACGAACCGTCTCGCACGCAGGCTAGATGACTTCCAGCCTCCCGAACAAGCCGACTCCCGAAGAGGCTTTAGCACCGTAGACCACATCCATACGCTCCGTTAGGTTATACAGAAGGCTGCGGAGTATAACCTGCCCCTCTGTCTAGCGTTCGTGGACTACGAGAAAGCCTTCGATTCGATTGAAACCTGGGCTGTACTAGAATCTCTACAGCGGTGCCAAGTGGACTACCGCTATATCGAAGAGCTGAAGTGTTTGTACGGGAACGCCACTATGTCAGTCCGACTCCAGGACCAGAACTCGAAACCTATTCCGTTGCAGCGGGGAGTCAGGAAAGGAGATGTTATTTCTCCTAAACTGTTTTCCGCTGCACTGGAGGATGTGTTCAAGACTCTGGACTGGAGAAGGCTAGGCATCAACATAAACGGCGAGTACATCACTCACCTTCGGTTTGCTGACGATATAGTAGTCTTGGCTGAGACCATGGAGGATTTAAGTACAATGCTCAATGACCTCAGTAAAGTCTCCGAGCGAGTTGGTCTAAGGATGAACATGAACAAGACGAAGATTATGTCAAATGCCCATGTAGCACCAACTCCCGTAACAATCGGACACTGTACGCTCGAAGTTGTAGACGATTACATATACCTAGGACAGACTGTCCAGTTAGGTAAGTCCAACTTCGAGAAAGAGGTTAATCGTCGAATCCGACTCGCTTGGGCAGCGTTCGGGAAGCTAAGGCACATCTTTTCATCCAATATTCCGCAGTGTCTCAAGACGAAAGTCTTTGACCAGTGTGTGTTGCCAGTGATGACATATGGTACTGAAACGTGGTCGCTTACTATGGGCCTAATAAGAAAGCTCAGTCACCCAAAGAGCAATGGAGAGGGCTATGCTGGGAGTATCTCTGCGTGATCGCATCAGGAATGAAGTTATCCGCAGCAAAACCCAAGTGACCGATATAGCCCATCGAATCGCTAAACTTAAGTGGCAGTGGGCGGGACACATAGCACGTAGAACCGATGGCCGTTGGGGCGGAAAGGTTCTCGAGTGGCGACCACGTACCGAAAAGCGTAGCGTGGACAGGCCTCCCACACCGTGGACTGATGACCTGGTAAGGGTCGCGGGTGTCGGCTGGATGCGGGTGGCGCAGGACCAGTCATTGTGGAAGTCTTTAGGGGAGGCCTATGTCCAGCAGTGGACGTCTTTCGGCTGACATGATGATGATGAAAGTTTGAACCCTGTGCGCTGTTATTAAAGCTAGCATAGTTACTGTTATCTTGGTTAACATTTCCAATGGAATGCTTTTATTAGCTTACAGAGTATTTTAACACGGTGTTGGGATCCCAGGTAATATCATATTTTGGGTTATTTGGTCTTAACCGAAAAACCCCTTTAAAAAATCTTTTTATTAGTTCGTTGGAGCCAATTTGTGGTCCTACTATTAAGGAAATTGCTGAACGACATGAGTTGAGAGTACCATATTTTTAGCCATTGTTGTACATCTTGGTTAAAAAAATTAATATATCTGGGATATCAGCACTGTAACAATTCATTGAATTATTTAAACAATAGTTCCACCATGTTTTTAAACATGTGTTATACTGTGATATGGTATTGTCTGCTAAGGAAGCTAGCATGACCTCGGTTGACATATCTGAAACGCCTCGCATTTCAAGAGCTTTCCTGATAAGACTAATGTGTCTATGAAATTCTAGGTAAGTCATCTGTAATATAGAGACAACGGATGTTCCACGCTGGTTTAAGAAGTGCTTGTTTGTCAAATAATTCAGGAAGCTCAGTGTTTTTTTTAGGCAATATGGTAGACTTTTCTATAATATTATGGGATCATTTACTTTATTGTTTATATGCTGTTTGAAGTAAGCAGATTTTTCTTAAAACATTGCTTTATTGACAGTAGATTTCAAGACTTTGTAGTATTGTCCCTATCCCTTTTAATCTTCAAAAATAAGTTAAAACTATACTACTTGTCACTGCGGTAGTTTCGCATTTCTCCCTCTTAGTGTTTCTTGTTTGAACAATTTTAGAGCTTCTATCTAGTTTGACTGTGTTGTTAGCATAAATTTCTATTTATTTTTGCGTATTTTTATGTATGTTTACATATCTATGTATATATGTATGTGTATGACTCTTTTATCTTTATTTATACCTAAAGACTTATAACATATTACGATGATTATTATTATTTGTTTGCCTACTCAATATTTTTTGCGTCAATTCCACTTCCCAAAGGTTGTCTGGAAGAGATTGCTCTTTAGCAATAAGACCGCCAATTGTCTACCGTTATTTAATTATTTAATTACTGTTTAACTGTTTTTGTTTTTGGTGAACAATAAAGAATAATTGTATTGTATTGTATTGTATTGTATTGTTTTTTACTGTCAGATTGGATTTTATGAAAGTCTGCTGCAGCCTTGTCGCGCAAACGTATCATGAGTTTGACCGTATCTGTGATCCAGGGATAAGAGCAACCCTTAACTAGTGTAGATTTTAGTGGAGCATGCGAGTCAAATATATACAGTATAAGGCTTCAACCATATTATTAACATTCTCCAAGTTTGACATTAGGTCCCACTTCACAAAATATCAGGTAGAATATCTTTGAGAGGCCTATATGTAATCTGAAATGGCTTAGGTTTTTCATGCTTAATGTGGAATTCGCAAACGACAAGTCAGTGCCCGTAGAGCGTACCGACATGTTCTACGGTTACATTTTTCGCTTGCAAATCATTACAAACCACGTCAAGCAATGTCTGGCTTGTGTTTGTAAAATGAGTAGGCTGAGAAACCAATACGAGTAGAGTCAGTCGGAAACAGGTCATGAAATTATTCAATTTAGTACTTTTACTGTCATTTATATATAATAAATTTATATTAAAATCCCCAATACTATTAAATGGTCATTGTAGCAATTTCGATAGCTCAGCGAAAGAGCGGTACAGAAAGTAATCCCAAGGAAAGTAACCGAGGCGATTATCCAGAGAAATGAGCAATCCACTCACCTTGTGAACTTCAATGGCGGTGGCTCGTATCGTGGTATTGGTGGTGGATGCCCAGATCCGTTCTCCTTCTGCTCTGCCGGTCTTACAAGCCTCGATGTAGGTAAAGCACCGGACAGCGTAAAAGCACAATAACAATAGTGAAAGTAGCCACGAAAGCAGCGTGGTATGTCACAGCGGCAATAAAGGATGCGCGCGCGACGATAGTTCCGTACCCACTGGTCGAATGTTCGGTAGGGAACGTTTCGCTACGGGCGGGATTTGCGCGGCATTGAAGGAGCCTTCAGTAAGGGACTGCTCTTCGCTCCTGATAAAAGCCTGGTTACGAAATCCTAAACATACTCCCCCCCGCTGCGAAATTATAATTTCCAGAAAGCAAAGGTAATAAAAAAAAGAAAGAGCAAAAATTACAGTGACAGACTATTGAATAGCATTCCTTTTACAATAGTTTCAGTATATATCTATATGTAATTTTTATAGTTAAGATAAGATTAAAGTTTTAACGGACTACAAAGGTTTAACGAACCACTCATTCATAACGATTAAAATTATGCGACAGAGGGGCAACATATATAAAACTAACAGTTATAATGAAAGAAAGAGTAATTAATAGAAAGGATTAGTTATCGCCGACAGGAAGAACGCAGAGCTTGACGACGGGCCGTTTGAATTCTTTGCCACGCGAATCAGCATCTGCTGTACGAACAGTTGCCACTCGTACAATCCCGTCCTGGCCAGGGTGCACGTTGACGACGCGTGCCACCGGCCACACCAACGGTCGAAGGTTGTCGTCTTTAATGAGGACTAAATCGCCAATTCTCACAGGACGTGAATTGTCTGTCCATTTGTTTCTCTGATTCAAGGTATTCAAATAGTCACGGTGCCAACGCTTCCAAAAATCAGCGTGTAAGCGCTGCAGCAATTGCCAACGATTCAATAGTGAAACCTTTGTCATTCCATCATAATCGTCCGGGACAGAAGTTAAAGGAGATAGCGTTAAAAAAATGTCCCGGCGTCAACACAGAAAAATCATTTGCGTCATTACTGATTGCACATAAAGGACGTGAGTTCAGTACTGCTTTTATCTGCGCTATAACCGTATGGAACTCCTCTAAAGTTAGCAAATGACTTCCCACTACTCTGGCAAGGTGTCCCTTCACTGAGCGTACTCCGGCCTCCCAAACTCCGCCAAAGTGGGGGGAAGAGGGCGGAACGGTCTTAAATTCAAGTGCCTGCGATGTGGCCGCAACTTTCATAAATCCAGCTAAAAGATTCTTGGCACCAACAAAGTTAGTCCCACAGTCGCTCAATATGAGGGAGCACCTACCCCGGCGAGCAATAAAGTGCCGTAAGGTGGCTACAAAAGATTCCGCAGATAGATCATGCGCAATCTCCAGATGCAGGGCTTTGCTCGATAGGCAGACAAAAAGACAAAGATATACTTTGTCCGGACGGGCACCTCGGCGACGGCGGCCAAGGATAACGTGAAAAGGGCCAGCGTAGTCACAGCCCACGCGCTAAAAAGCTTTTATAGCTGTAACCCGAACACGAGGAAGGTCCCCCATGATGGGTTGTGACGTCACTGGCTTAGCCCGAAAGCACGGGACACAACGAGAAAGACGTTTCGCAATAGCACGACGAGCAGAAAGAACCCAAAAGTTTTGAGTCAAAATGAAATGCACCATTTGTGCACCACCATGCAACGATTTTGCATGAACGTCGTCAATAATCAAAGATGAAAGTCGATGTTCTGAAGGCAAAAAAGCGGGATGCTTAGCATCATATTCTAAATCTGAGTATCGAAGTCTCCCTCCGACACGCAACACATTGTCCTCTGAAAGGAAAGGACTTAACTTTTTAAAAGGCTTTGGTAAAGGCTTGTTTTCTTTGAGACTACATGTCTCATTAACAAAACAATCTTGCTGGTATAATCTAACGAGTGTAAGAAGAGCTCGATTTAGCTCTTGTTCACATATTGGGCCGGAATATGTTGTCTGCTTTCGCAAACGACTCAGGAACCTAAGCACAGTCGCAGTTACTCGTAGGATTTTCTTCAATGAAGAGAACCGGAGTAAAAGCTGCTGTATACAGTCAGTTTCGTTGGTTGCAACGAACGCTGACCTTTTCTCTTCTTGACGCAATTCCGTTGTTGCGTCGGTTGACAGGGGAAGAGTTTCAAACCGAGGCCAAAGATCGGATGGGAGGACAGAAAATTTGGACCGTTCCACCAAAGTGGATGGTCCAGCAGTGCCTTTGGAAGCAATCCTCTCGAAGCTGCATCAGCCGGGTTATCATGGGTGCTTACGTAGTTCCATTGCGCTGAGGGCAATTTTCGTTAAATCTTTGCGACACGGTTGCCAACGAATATTTTCGAAAATCCAAGAAAGAGTAATTGTCGAATCTGACCAGGCAAAGATATCCTTGATGACGATCAAGGATAACAGGTGCGGAAGTATCGCGTGTACCAAATCTGCCAGCAAGACTGCAGCACACAGTTCCAGTCGCGGAAGACTGATCCGTTTTGTGGGAGAAACACGAGACTTCGCACACACCCGATGGGTAGAAAAAGTCCCATTAACTAGCTCTGCTTGTAAATAGATAACAGTGGCATATCCGGACAAAGAAGCATCTGCAAACCCGTGCAGGTGATAGGCAAGATCTTTTTGAAGACTAGATGTCTTGCTACACTTTCAACACAATTTAACCATACAAAAAGGCATATTTAGAGCACTTTATAAGCCAAGTAATGCGTCGAATATTGCACGTTACTTCGTCAACGATCGGCCGCATACTAAGAGCATATTTGGGGGCGTGTTGACCACTTGACGTTTTTTGAGCTTAGGCTTGGCTTACGCGGGCGCCCTTGTAAGCGGGGTCTATAGGTTAAGTGGTCTGTGGGCTTGTAGGTCTGTCCCTGGCCGATTTGGTATGTCCCTGATTTGTAATTGGTATTGTTTGCCATGCTTTTTGTCAGGTGGTATTGGGCCTGGTTGCTTTGACGCCTGGAATGTTGATAGTTTTTTTTGACACATTCTTCGGTTTAAGAATACTAATTGTGCGTTTTATTGCCGAGGATGTTTTAACAGATTTTTCCAATTGTGAGTATAAAAAATCTTTTTAGACAATAAATTTAAATTTTTAGACAATGACTTTTCTAGGACTGGCTCTATTAATTTTCTGCGTATCTGTGTATATTGCTGGTGCAGGTTGCTAAGTAACCGTACACTGTCACTAAGGGTCTTTATGACCTCTATTTTGTCAAAATCTTTTTTCGTCAATATATTAATTGTTTGAGTAACTAAGGCAATGCCCCGCCCGAGGTCCCTTTGTCTATCTTTTAGCGTATTGTCTCTATGTGACATTGAATTTGTCAGTAGCTCCGACAACTCATTGTTCAATTTTGGAGCCTCTAGCAATTTTGCATTTTTGGAGATTTTAGATGCTTTTAACTGGTGTTCATGTGCCTCTTTGTGTAGTGTAGACCATCATTGAGTATTACAGATATCAGTTTTATTATTTCAGAGTTTATCTCCTCTCCATATAAATCCTTATCTTTCTCTCCCTGTCCAAGGGCTGCAAGGATATCTTGTGGCAGTTCCTCTTGTTTATCCTCAGGTTCTTTTTGCAGTTCCTGGTCTACATTTTCTTGGTGTTGCGGGACGTCCACATTTTCTTGGTCTTGTTGTGGGTCGCCCTCTTCCAACAATGCATTTTCCCCAGCTGACATAATCTCTGGGTCTTCCAAATCAGAAGCTGAAATTGATCGCATCTATAAGTAATTAGTGGAGTTACTCAAAATAGGTGCCAGGTAGATTATTACAGTCCACAAGGTTCTCAGGTATAATATAGCAAACCATACTGAGTGACTCATTTCCAACAGAATGAGTAAAAAGATAAAAACATTCCAACGGAATGAGTAAAAAGATAAAAACATTCTAACGGAATGAGTAAAAATATCAGCTTTTATCCCAACGGGAAAAGCAACTTTTCGATACTCGAAAAATCAAAAACATAACAGGTTATATTGCCATTTATGATGTTTTTCCCCCTTATATAACACACATATCTCTATGAGATCTTCTTTCCCAACGAGAAAGGTACATATTATAAACATCCCAACGGGAAGAAACAACTTTTCGACACTCGGAAAAGTTAGGGACACCTAACAGGTTATGATGGAATTAATAATGTTTTTGCCCTTAATAATCAAAAAATTGTTGATCACTGGCAAGAAAGGCCTCGTCTTCTGAATGCGCCAGCATAGTTCGCCGTCCTAAAGACACGGGTAAGAAATCACCTTCTTCATCGACATCTTCATCGTCACCATTGAGAAAATAAGTAAGAATAGAGAGCTAACTCCATATGACTTCATACGAGTACATAATTTTTTACTTATTATTTCGTAGTCGACATCTAGCGTCAAATAGCGGAATTATCAGTATTGCTACTCGACAATAGATGCCGTGACGAACGAACAATCGAATGCTCAACCATTTTTAGCCAATATTAATACCGGATTAACCGGAACCCTGTTTTGAACACAGTCTGCTTTAAATATTAGTAGTAAATTGTTGAGAAATACACTTTTCGTCAGTAGCGACATACGTGACATCTAGTATCTTTATAGCAGTACTGATAATTCCGCTATTTGACGCTAGATGTCGACTACGAAATAATAATTAATAAATTATGTATGGAGTTAGCTCTCTATTCTTACTTATAATATAATTATATAATAAAAGGTATTCCAAACAAAAGCAGTTCAGCGAGGCAATGCCGCCAGCCTTCTGGGTACCCTACCGCCGGGTTCCGAGCTTGAGCCCATTTTTTATCTATAAATCGGTAGTTATAAGTAGTTTAAGTTATTTATAGTAATCATTTATTTTTGTGTTGTTTTATAAGGATGTAAACCTTTAGTGAATAATTTTTCGTATACATAGTAATGATTTTCTTTATTCGGAATATAAAAAAATTCCAAACAGGCCATGTTTACTTCAATTTTCAGAGACGAAATACGAAAAATACGTTAAATTGTTCTTTTTTATTATTTGATCTTTATAGTCTTTAGGCGGGAATTCTAAAGTGACTTTTGGTTTGGCGGGAATAGCTTACATAACCTAGTGTAGCGATTACAACGTATCGCCACATGGTTAATGTTATTTTTTGGCTTTCCACGCCATCTATATTATTTTCGTGGAACTAGCAAAGCCGGTTTGGTTTCCAATGAACTTGGAAGTTTTTTATTTAAATATTTGTTTATCTATATCAATAAGTACAGTAAAACCACAAATATAAGTTACATTGGCAATCTTCGTTTACACTAGTCCTCATTGCTCACTAAGACGATTCGAAAAAACCCAATTGCAATGGCTCCATCTCTAACCAATTCCGAGATCCTTTATACTTCTTCGAATGCCAGCATAGGATCCACCTCGTGATACCAGTCCTAATTGCTTACCAAGACGATTCAGAAAAACGCAATTGCAATGGCTCCTTCACTAACCGATTCCGAGATCCTTTATACTTTTTCGAAGTCCAGCATAGGGTCCACCTCGTGACACTAGTCCTAATTGCTAGGGTCATCCATGTCCTAGTGGTAATACTTTTACTATTTTGTTATTTCATTAAATATACATACTCGATATTACATAGCAATAAATATGACACAACCGCTTAATAAACTTTATAATAAATAAAACTACGGAATAACTATTTCTTAACTAAATATTCCATTCTACTACACTTTTTTACCCGATTTTTACCCGTATCGTAACTATAGCGTATAAATAAAATAGAACGAGACACTAATTTACTACATTACTACTTTAATTAAAAGAACACTGGTAACACTGACAATTTAATGTCAAAAATGTAAAATAACAAAAACCTTTTCCAATAGAAATTCAATATTAAAATAGTGGAACAAAACACAGACGAATACATAATTAATTGAAATTGGGACTTATACAGTAATGTTGAAAGCGTCACTGGTACATCACTAGCGCGAGCATGTACTTTCGTCAGAAGAGAGAGTATATTGACATTTGAATTGATTGGAAAGGGACAAGAATACTTCAGTACTTCTTAATGGCTAGTGTAAAATGAACTCCGCCTGGCAGCATAAACTATGCCTTTTGTAATTAATTTTACTTCCTGTGAAATGTTATTCCGTCATTGTTTTAGTTAGCTATTCGAGAGCTTTTCCTATACAACTTTACACAACAAAAAACCATTTCTAATGGATCAAATCGATTATTAATGCTCGTTTACTTGACGTGCGTATAGATCGCGAACCTGGACGAGTCTGACTGAGAGCGCGAGGCGTTTTTGCTTACATGTACTAGTGGTACATAGGTGAGGTGACCGCACGTCGCCCTATAATCTCCATCTAGAGGGGGTTATCTATGACTAATACTTACTTTAATTTTTGTTTTCATAAAATAATGTCTGGCCGTAATGTTTGGTTTCTTTTTGTTATTATTAAGCAAAATGTAAATCCGTAGTTGGCCAGTGACAAAGTACTTAAGATGAATCCTTTTCTAATCTAATTTGTATCGTTAAATAAATACATAAATAAATAAATATTAGTACCTAATTTGTAGCTCAATCAACATTTTCATTATTTTTAGATTTTATTATACACGTATAAAATGACTAAAAAACACCCACCACCACCATATCAGCTGTAGGACGCCCGCTGCTGGATATAAGCCTCCCCCAATATCATGACGAGTAAATGCCATAATCGCCACGGTTGGCGATCGCTGTATTGATCTCCACCGCACTTCAGGGATGCTGCTGCCCATCCCCCGGAAGTCTTAATAAAAAAGCACACACAGAGCAAAGTTATTTATTACAGTTCTCTTACACAAGGCCATATATAATACAGTTCGCAATCATCGGCTTAGGGCTTTTGTTAACGTTACATTTAAGGTCGTCATAATATTTCCATGACATATTTTGACGACAATGAGCTCTATAGTGCCCAATTGCATTTATTTTAATAACTTCTCCATAAGACGGTAGAAATTCAATAACTCCAATCAATAATTCAAAAACAGTTTCTTCATGTAATTCAAAGTTATATCAATTGGTACATCATCAAGAGAAATTATATCGGTTTGATTCAATTCAAACGATATTGTGGTGCACAATTGGTGTTCCGTTTTTAACGTCTTATTTCTTTAAACTTCCGCGCGCCTTACAAACCTTAACGATGCAATGTTAAACTCCTCTTTAAACGCAGTGCAACATTGAAAATCTAGCCAATGGGAACGAGCGGGACGCCCGTCGCGCATTGGCGGTACAAACCAGCGTTGACAGTGGCGCCATTGGGGAGACCACAAAAGGTCGAACGAACGCTCGCGCTACGTTAATAAAATCCACCGTACCGAAATCAAATTCTGCGTTCAAAACACTCAATTACTTCATAATTTCTATACAATCGTGAATGTGACATTACCAAGGAACTGAACATCTTATTAGCCGGCCGGCACGTAGTTATCTGAAGGACAATTAAAAGAACCGTTCGTGTGGAAGCCAGCGCTGTAGCCGATTCTATGGTGAGTACTTCTGCATGATTTTCTCATTGACTGATAGTCTTTGTTGTACCGCTCTATTTACCGGCGAATATATCTTTTTCATCACACTTGCTAGTAAAGGGACTTATTGTACGCAGGCGTGTAGAGAAGTTATCCGATTTATCTCCCGTTCCCTAGGGAGTTATGAGTTTCTCTGTGATCTGATTGATTTAAAAAATCTAGTTGGCCGCGCTCCACAAGAATACTGCTCTGTGATTGGTTGAAATTTTGAAGCCGTCAAATCTATTAGGTCGCTCGCCACAAGAATACTGCTTTGTGATTGGTTGCAATATTGAAGCTGCGCGCTCCTCTCGGCGGCCATGCACTGATACTGGGGATGATGTTGTCAATTTCTTCAATTTTGATTAGTGCTGGAATTATTTATTTCCTCGCAAATGTGATGAAAACATTGTGATTACCTCGGACGTAAGAAAATAGGAAACTCGAGTCATAAAAAGCCCTCCGCCTTCGGCGTCGGGCTTCTGATAGACTCTCATTAGTCGTCAAACAATGTACTATTATTCGATCCAGAATGGCAAATTGACATTGCATCAACTAAAACCGCGTTAATTTGCTACAATTGGTATGTGAATGTTCTTACACCCTTACAGTCATTAAGTCGGCATTGTACAATATATTATTGTCTTCACATAATGCTAATTATGCTGATCGATTCAGCAAAGATATTGGCCTATTACAATTCAGAGGTAAAAAAGAAGTGCATACGTCTTTGGTTGTTATTGATCGTACCTACATGTCGTATTATCGTAAAGTGGCACTATTAATGTCATGCATTAAGATTGATGAATGTACTAGTATTTCTATTCCGAACGTAATAGAGTGCACAGGGTTGGAATTAACTGAGCACAATATGATTATTATTTGTATATATAGAGTACCAAAAAACAACAGTCACAGTATGGAGACATTTTTCGTCCTGGCCCGCCTACTAACCAGTAACCACCGTGAGCGGCGCAGTAGTCGACTCAGGGATTATACCGAAGCGAGACTGATGGAGGTCGATCTCGTATGCTAGGAAATCGGCTAGATTTTCTAGCTTCGATAAACCACCAGCCTCATAAAGAGCAGCATAATCTAGCCATTTGGCTCGCAACAGTGGTGAAATCTTTGAAATAATTGCCTGAAAGAGTTCCGGCGATGCTAGATATTCCGTATGATCTAGCAAACGAATCACTTCGACACAATTGCGAACACGACTAGCAAAAATAGCGAAATCCTTAACTTCTCCGCTGACAAGCGGTAAGGCGCGCACCGCGGCTACCTCGTGCACGACCACCAGCTCGGGGCGGCCGTAGCGCGTGTCGAGCGCGCGCAGCACGACGCCGGGCTCGCGCGCCGACACCAGCAGCGCGGCCACCGCCTCGCGCGGCGCGCCCGTCAGCGCCGCGTTCAGTCTTGCTAAGTTGTTCGCAGCGTTGTACCAATCTTGCGTATTTTCGAACGATTTCTTCAGACTAAGCCAATCTAAATGGGACTTTCCGTCGAAACGAGGTAGGGGTACACTATTTATACCGGGGTAAAGCCTTTATTAACATTATTGATCAAAACTACTATGGATTTGATAAGCTGCGGAACCTCCGCGTCATTGTTGCTGGAACGTGCCGCTGCCTCGACCGGGGCGGCACGGTGGGTCTGGGGCGCTGTCGCTGCCTCTACAGGGGGCACGACGTGCGCTTTAGGGTCTGCTGCTTGTCTGAAAGCATTATGATTAGTTAATGCTTGGTTACGAGTAATCTCTGTCTCTGACTTATTGGACCATTGTTCCATAAGACGGCTGCTCCTAGAACTGCGCTGACTCGCGTCTGCCTCTATGGCGGCCAGTTCGGCGCGGTGTTCTAGTTCAGCAGTCTCACGCTCTAAGGCGGCTAGGCGACTCGCTTGCTGAGCCTCCAGCTCTGCGAGGCGGCGTATTTCCTGTGCCTCCAAATCAGCAAGGCAGCGCGCGTGGTGCGCCTCGGCAGCTAGCCTTTTGGCCACGACTGTGGCAGAAGAGCGGGACGATACCGTACTTACGGGGCGGGAAGGCGCCGTGGGTGCTACTGTCGATGTGATAAATGAATCACCGGGCGCGGAGGCCCGCGGGACGGCGCTGGACGCGCCCGCTGCGGCCACGGTTAGCTAACCGGAGCAGCTGCTCCGGTTGACTACTAGCAACGGTCTTACCTTCCATTTTATTCATGGCTCTCGTAGCCGATCGAATCTGTACCATACCACAATATTCACGGTGGTAAGACCAAAATGTAAAAGGTGAAATCAAACGCTGGTTCGTTGTATGGAAAACACTAATATCGACCACACATCAGTACAAAACTAAACAGACTACTTGACAAGAATGAAAAACAAAATATAGTAGAAAATTATAAAAAGTATAAAAAGGTAAAAATCGTATAAAGAGGTGCGTCATGCACACAACCTATTCTTAGTTCTTCACACTACATCCCCATGTAAGTTTCCAACGTCTTTTATCATGAATATGCCCATTAGCTGCCAGTTAATTACTACTATCTTAAATAAAAGTTATAGCCGATGGAAACTTTCAAGTTTCATTATAGTACACGCAAATAAATATAATTTTCACTTCTAAAGGTTGTTAACTACAAGACCCTTCTATTTTATTAGGCATCCCTTTCTTGTCTTTTATTAATGACTAAAACCTCTATTTTAGTTACTTATCTCAATCCGATAAAATTTCCAGCTGGGGAAAATAATATTTGCAAGGGGGCAGCGATTCCACAAAGTACTCTGCGACTTGCGGACCCCAAACTTTCTCAATACTAAAAGGTGATTTTTAGGGTTTCGTAGCCAAATGGCAAAAAACGGAACACGTATGGATTCATCATGTCTGTCTGTCTGTCCGTCCGTATGTCACAGCCGATTTACTCGGAGCATATGACCACTACAATTATGAAATTTGGTGTAGAGGTGTATGTTATGAACCGCTATAGAAAAATGATGTGAAATTACGAAAAAATATTAAACTGACCCCACCCCAGTTTAACATTTTTAAACCCCATAATGTAACAGGGGAGTCAAATATTTTTTCCCATGTACATACAGTTAGTAGCACAACTGAACCAATGTCCACTACTTTGATAAGTATCGTCAATTAAAACAAAAAGGGTTAAGAATAATGTTTCCATTGAAACATTATTCGTTAGCATGCATTGTAGGGATAATCTGCCGTTATGTAATTTTAGATCAAGATATTGCATTTTGTCTCAAGGGTGACATTAGCATTGAATCAAATTTGCACGGACCATTTTCTATGGAAGTTTGTCTGATCTATCGGCTGTATCTTAGGAAATTGCCAATAAATTAACATTAATTCAGTCAGCTGTGTTCAGCAAGAATCAATAACAAAACTGTAACACCTTAGAGCAACGACATAAGAGGAGAAAAAAAAAGTTTAGTCCTCAAGAAACGTGTCAATTATATGTTTTTGTTTAACGAAAAAATTTTTTTTTGTATGACGACCCCAAATTATTTAATTGTCTATAACAGTTAATTCTAGCTTCCTTAAAATGAGCACGCAACTGCTTGAATCAGACACGTACTTTTGTAGTTATTGTAGGGTTAGACTCAGTTGAATAAGGTGTCCACCATTCAGTTTCCATACTTATTTACATTGACTCACTTTCGCACCGAACTCTTTGTAGACAATAATTACCTCCTAAAATATATCTCATCAACATACTTTCCGAATCACTTTTAAGAGACTGAAATTGCCTATTTTAGGTGGTTTCCGTTTTTTGGGTTGTCTTAAAAAAAATTATTAGGATAATAAATTAGGTTAAAATTTCCAGTTTTTAGGTTTCAGTAGGTAAATAACTATAAATCGTAAGTAATACATTTGTACAGCAGTTTTATTGCTCATTTCTAGGAGTAATATTGTACATAAAACATTTATATTTTTATATTGTTTGACATCTATTAAATCGAATCCTACTAACATGCGAATATTGACTCACTTATGCTACTAACTGTAGGTGTGTACCAGTTTTTTTCAATGTACATAGTAGATACCCCATCTATGGATAGGCCTTCAAAAATAACACAGAGGTTACTACAAAAAAAAACCATTTAAGTCAACCGTTGCGTTGGTGAGATATTAGCTATCAAAGTCGTAAACAGTGTGTCCTCCTCTAATTTCCAAACTATAAAGTTTAAAATTCGGAAAAAAATAATGATGATGTACATTAATAAATCCTTTTAACGATTTTTGATTTGAACAAGATAGGTTTAACAGTTTTTTGGTACTGATGAAAAATTGACTTGCTAAAACAAAAGGGCGTAAGTGTCGTAAGTTTCCTATGAAGATACGAACTTTTGTGGTGAAATGTATTATACAGTGGTTTTAAATGTAGATTAGGAGCTGTCGGTACGGAACCGTTATTGTGCGTGGTCCGACACGCACTTGGCCGGTTTTTATTAGCATTGCTCTAGCTATCAAACCCTTTTCATTTTCTCTCCGCTCTGATTAGAACCAATAAACAGGCATTAAACCTTCAGGCTATGAAATTGTTTTGAACCCATCCAAACACTTGTTATCCTTAGCTTAGATATATACTTCTATACCCATATACATTTTAACTGTGTTAGAATCATACATTATAGTTACCATAAGCCTAATTTGAAGATATATGATTAAACATAATAAGCAGGGCCCGTAACTTTCATGCCGTTGACGCATAAATGACGTCACGCTGCATAGAGTATGATTCCGATAAATAATATAATATAATATAAATGATAAATAAATATGTAATAAAACCTTTTTTTAATGTGACCTTTTTTATTTTAGTTAAAAAAACGTTGTGTCAACAACGTTACAAGTGCCACTGAGAAAACATAATTAATACTGATTCCCTAATAGAATAAATTGTTAAAATCAGAAAAAATGTGTCCGTCAATTCAAAATTTTCTTTTTAACAGAGAAGTTGGAAAAATTAACCAAATGTGTGAGACAGCAAATAGAAATATGGTTACAAAACAAAAGGATTTTTATAAATATTGCATTACGTATGAACGCGAAGATGACTTCGATTTACTTTGCATGGGAATTAATGCAAAAAGGATGGCGTGCTTTATGTTAGAGAGGAATTCTGTCTTCTACGTAATTATTGAAACTTGTTATTATTAACAATAAAATTTAATAAAATGTATGTATTGTAGCGGATCAACATGCGAATGAAATCGCTAACGCTTATGAGCTTGGGCAACCGCAGATCGCGCCACCACCTCGCCTGATCTATTGTTCCGCGACCGGTCTGCGCACACGCCGCTCCCGCGCCCCTCACCTGTAAGAACGTTGGATTTCGCCCGGCGCGGCCCGCTCAATGCGATTCGTACCCTTGCCTAGCTTACACGCGCGCTTTGCATTGTATAGCTGCATTTGTTTTCATTGCTTTAGCTTAAATTAAAGTCAATTTAAATTGTGCTGCGCATTTTTCTATTCGCAAGTGATCGCATTCGCTCCACCCGTCATCTGACGCAACCTAACTGGGTTCGATTCCCGGTTACGCTCAACCTACATTGGTGACATCCCGACTATGGACAACATGCCTGGTGGTTCCGGAGAGCGGGGAGCGCAAAACGGCACTGGCGATAATCAAGAATTTGCAGATGCGTTAAGTGGTGTAAACAAGCCAGAAGCTGGTCCAAGCACAAGCGGTAGCGGAGCAAGTGACGTGTTTCGTGTTGGCGTACGTATTCCACCATTCTGGCCTGAGGAACCCGAGGTATGGTTTGCACAGGTGGAAAGTCAATTTGAGCTGTCGAATGTTACGAGCGATGCCACTAAATTTAATTTCGTTGCATCCCAGTTGGACCAGGAGTATGCCAGGACGATGAAGGATATTTTGTTCAACCCACCCAGAGCAGGCAGGTACGATAAATTTAAGAGTGAGCTCATCAAGCGGATTTCAGCGACCCGCGAGAAGAAGACACTGCAGTTAATGCAGCACGAAGAGCTGGGTGACCGTAAACCTACCCAGTTCCTGCGTCACTTACGCGATTTAGCAGGACCTAACATTCCTGACGAATTTATTCGTACAATCTGGGCGAGCCGCCTCCCACCTAATGTGCAAACCATTGTCGCTTCACAGCATAACCAGAACCTGAGCGACGTAGCAGAACTAGCCGACCGGGTCAATGACGTCACTTCATCCGCGCATGTCGCTGGAGTTGCTGGTGTCCCTACCCACTACACCAACCCCGCACCGTCGTGCTCTGCATTGGAAGCCAGGGTGGCTGAGCTCACACGGCAGGTGGAAACCTTATTGCGAAACCAAGGTACTTACTCCCGCTCTCGTTCCCACAGTCGAGGCCGCTTTCATCGACGTGGTTCCAGATCGAAATCACGGTCACGCCAGAGATCCCGTGAACGCCCGGAAGGACATCCGCATTGTTGGTACCACTACCAATTCGGGAACAACGCGAAGAATTGCAAGGCACCGTGCGACTTCAAGCCATCGTTAAACTAGAGAGGCAGCATTTGGTGGCCGCAAATGCTTGCCCCGTTTCTTCAGGCCGCCTGTTCGTGACAGACCGTAAGTCGAAGATCCAGTATCTCATCGACACAGGTTCAGACCTGTGTGTGTATCCGCGGTCATCCGTCCGGGCGCCTCCGAAGACCAAGACGAAGTACCTACTTTTTGCTGCAAATGGTACACCCATTCCAACCTACGGCCATCTCAACCTCCGGTTAGATCTGGGGTTACGACGAGCATTCGAATGGCGCTTCACCATAGCGGACGTTTCCAAGCCGATCATTGGCGTCGACTTTTTAAGCCACTATAACTTACTAGTCGACTGCCACAATCATCGGTTAGTTGACGGCGTCACATCTCTCGCCCTCGTCGTGCCGCATCAAATAGCGCCTGAAGGTATCTCGTCGGTGCGTACAACAGTCGATGACTCCACTTACCACCGACTGCTCCGAGAGTACCCAGAAGTAACTCGCCCAGCTGGTAAGCCCATTACTCCTAAGCATTCCACAGTGCACCACATAAGGACCACTCCTGGCCCACCGGTTTCCAGCCGTCCACGTCGCCTAGATCCGCAAAGACTACAGATTGCCAGGAAAGAGTTCGATGACATGTTACAGAGCGGAACGACACGGAGGTCAGAAAGTGCCTGGGCTTCTCCACTACATCTGGCACGTAAAAAGAACGACGGCTGGAGACCGTGTGGAGATTACCGAGCACTGAATGCAAGGACTATCCCAGACAGCTATCCAGTCAGGCACATTCAGGACTTTGCTTACCAGCTGGCGGGTAAGAACATTTTCAGCACAGTCGATCTTATCAAGGCTTATAATCAGATTCCTGTACATCCCGATGACATCGCTAAAACAGCAATCACCACACCCTTTGGTCTCTTTGAATTTCCGTACATGAACTTTGGGTTACGGAACGCGGCTCAAACCTTTCAGCGCTTCATCGACGAGGTGCTGAGAGACTTCGACTTCTGTTATGGGTATATAGATGACATACTGGTTCACTCGGAGTCGGAAGCACAGCATGAGCAGCACCTGAGACAACTCTTCGAGCGCCTGCAGAAGTACGGCGTCCTTATCAACACTGCCAAATGTGTTTTTGGACGTCCTGAGGTATCATTTTTGGGCTACACGGTATCTGCTGCGGGGGTCAGACCATTGGACTCTAAGGTGACGGCCATCAACGAATACCCAGTGCCCAAGACGGTTAAGGAGTTGAGGCGTTTTCTAGGGATGATGAATTTCTACCGACGGTTTCTCCCTGGGGCAGCATTACTCCAGGCCCCCCTCAACGCACTTTTGGCAGGTTCTAAAACCAAGGGTTCACATCCCATTGAACCCACACCAGATTTCCTGGAGAACTTCGAAAAGTGTAAGACCAGTCTCTCACAAGCCACACTTTTAGCTCACCCGGACATACAAGCCGAACTGGCCATACAAACAGACGCTTCGGACGCCGCTATGGGAGCTGTGTTACAGCAGAAGAAAGGAGATAGATGGGAGCCTCTGGCCTTCTTTTCCCGAAAGTTCAGTCCATCGCAGAAGAAGTACAGTCCATACGATCGCGAGTTGTTGGCGATATACGAAGCGATACGCTACTTCAGGCACATGGTAGAGGCTCGCGTGTTCGTTATATATACGGACCACAAGCCTCTCACGTTCGCGTTTACCACACGTCGAGATAACTGCTCTCCTCGCCAATTCAGGTACCTTGACTTCATCAGTCAATTCACTACAAACATCCGATACATCGCGGGGAGAGACAACACGGTTGCGGACGCATTATCCCGCATCGAAGAAGTACACAGCTCAACTTCTGTTCTCGACTACCAGGCTCTAGCTCAAGAACAAGAGGCAGACGCGGAGTTGCAGGAGTTGCTACAGAACGGGTCAACCTTGAAGCTCGAGAAGGTACAGACGCAATTTACGAACTCCCCCATTTATTGCGACATCTCCACTTCAGACCCGAGACCATTCGTCACTACCACATTTCGCCGTACTGTGTTTGACGCTCTGCACAACCTTAGCCACCCAGGGGTCAAACCTACAGTTCGTCTCGTGACACAAAGGTTCGTGTGGCCCGGGGTGAGAAGAGACTGTCGGCGATGGGCCAAGACATGTCTCCAATGCCAACGTAATAAG
The DNA here is from genome assembly GCA_905163555.1 of Notocelia uddmanniana. Lineage (NCBI taxonomy): Eukaryota > Metazoa > Arthropoda > Insecta > Lepidoptera > Tortricidae > Notocelia > Notocelia uddmanniana. The sequence continues at coordinate 14,044,473 of LR991063.1, read as the reverse complement.
GTGCATAGGCACACGTCCGCACCTCTAGCAGAGTTCAAGCCACCTTCAGCGCGTTTTAGACACGTGCATCTTGATTTGGTCGGACCCTTACCCATGTCTCATAATTACAGGTACTGCCTCACCGCCATCGACAGATTTACCCGCTGGCCTGAGGCGTACCCCCTGTCCGACATCACTGCTGACACCTGCGCTGCTGCTTTCGTGTCAGGTTGGGTGGCTCGCTTTGGCTGTCCTGAACACATCACCACGGACCGCGGACGCCAGTTCGAGTCACAGCTTTTCAAGGCCATGGCGAAGCTGACAGGCTCCACCCATCACACGACCACGGCTTATCATCCCCAGGCTAACGGGATCCTGGAGAGGGTTCATAGGCAGCTGAAGGCTGCTATCGCGTGCCACAACAGCGCGCAATGGACGGAAGCACTTCCCCTAGTACTCCTCGGAATCCGCAGCGCCTGGAAGGAGGACTTACAGGCCTCAGCAGCTGAACTAGTCTACGGCGAGCCACTCCGTTTGCCTGGGCAGTTCTTCACGCCAATTGACCAACCAGTAGACGTCACCGATTTTGCGAGTCGACTACGGAATCACATGAGTAAGCTAGCTCCTCAGCCTACGACATGGCATTCGAACAGACCTTTTTACTTGCCCAAGAATCTCCAAACAAGCACTCATGTATTTCTGAGACAAGGTCCAGCACGCCATCCTCTGCAGGCTGCCTACACTGGTCCCCACAGAGTACTGAGACGTCGGGACAAGGCATACGACATCGACGTGTCAGGGAAGGAGATCACAGTGACCGTCGATCGACTGAAACCAGCCTACGTCTTAAGAGAGGAAGTTCCAGCAGTTCCACCACCAACCCAGGATACCATCATCGAGTTGGTGCCAGAGAAGAAGACGAAGAGCGGACGAGTCGTTCGATTCCCCGACTACTATCGACCGTAGTCACGGTCTCAGCAGGGGAGAACTTGTAGCGGATCAACATGCGAATGAAATCGCTAACGCTTATGAGCTTGGGCAACCGCAGATCGCGCCACCACCTCGCCTGATCTATTGTTCCGCGACCGGTCTGCGCACACGCCGCTCCCGCGCCCCTCACCTGTAAGAACGTTGGATTTCGCCCGGCGCGGCCCGCTCAATGCGATTCGTACCCTTGCCTAGCTTACACGCGCGCTTTGCATTGTATAGCTGCATTTGTTTTCATTGCTTTAGCTTAAATTAAAGTCAATTTAAATTGTGCTGCGCATTTTTCTATTCGCAAGTGATCGCATTCGCTCCACCCGTCATCTGACGCAACCTAACTGGGTTCGATTCCCGGTTACGCTCAACCTACAGTATAAAAAAATCTAAATAGTTTTATTTACGTTTCACGTATCAAGCACATATTATTTATTACACGTGTAAATAGACTAGTATTGAAGTACATGTACATGATTAAAATTAATGACGACTAATGATTAATATTTTACAATAAAACTGTTTGGGATCATCCTATATGGAGCGTGACGTCAAATTGATGTCATCGGCATGAAAATTACGGGCCCTGATAATAAGTAACATCGAATTAAACTTACAATTATTAAATAAGTAATGAATTGGTATTGTTAATCAAGTTCCCGCCAACGCTCGCTGTCGACAGTGGCGCCATAAGCTTGAATACAAAATACCGATAACGATCGATGGTGGGGGGGTCACTAACCATCAAGGCATAAGGAGCTAGGAATGAACCTCGGCTCGTGAATATCCGAACTAATTACAGTAGTTATCTCGCTAAGGAAAAGTTGTAATGTAATAGTGAATAATTTAACTAATAAATCGCGTTTGAAGTATTCTGGTGTTTTGTGTATCTCGGCGTCCCACAAGTCAGTAGAGAAAGGGATAAAAAGAAGTCCTAAGTACTTCTTGAGACGAACCTGAGTTGAGACGGAACGAACAAAGTACGACGATGACGCGGAGCAAGGACGGAGAGGTGGTCGCGTGTGCTGTCAACACCACCGCAAAATACGAACAGGTCCCGCAGCAGGACCAGGCGCTACGGGAGCAGACTTCCTCGCTCGCGTAGCCGAAGCGATGTTCGCGGGCGCGACCGGGCCAGCAAACGACAGCCGCGCCGCCAGCGCGGCAGCTCGTGGCGACCACGTAGCCGGAGCATTCGCCAAGGAAGAGAACGGGCCAGCAGGCGCCGCTCAAGCAGCGTTGGCAGTAGCCGGCGTCGGACGCGCAGCCGGAGCAGTCACCGGGGTCGCGACCGTCCCAGCAGCCCTCGCTCGCGCAGTCAGAGGCTGCGCAGGGAGAGGTCCCATGGCAGAGCAACGACCCCGAGAGCATCGCCAGAGGGTGAAAAGCATCAACACGGAACTGCACGCGAGTGTGCTAGTTTTAACTCTAATCCTGTTATAGGTAATAACGTTACTGTTTCACAACTAGTAGAGGCATTGCGCACCATCTAAATATATAAAAGAAGAAACTGACTGACTGACTGACTGACTGACTGACTGACTGACATATCAACGCACAGCCCAAACCGCTGGTCCTAGAGATTCCAAATTTGGCACGTAGGTTCCTTATAATGTGTAGGGGTGCACTAAGAAAGGATTTTTCAAAATTCAACCCCTAAGGGGGTGAAATGGGGGTCCGAAGTTTGTATGGAGAAACAAGATTAGTTGCGACTATTTTATTCGAAACTTCACAGGAGTATTTCTAACGATAAATGAGTAAACACGTGTTTCAGGTTTTTTTAAAATCAACCCCTAAAAGGGGGAAATGTGGTGACAAATTCTGAAAATCGACATGGGTGTTGTTTTTCAGGTTTATCGGGTCGCTGATAACGAAAACAACAATGAATCTAAAATCCTACGTGGAGGACGTGAAATACCATCCCCCCTGTTGGGGTGCGAGGGGGATGAAATGTCTAAATATTAATATGGGTGTCGTTTTTATGGTTTTTTGGGACGTTAATTACGAAAATGGCATCAATTTTGAAGTTTAATATTGTGAACATGATAACTTTTGAAAGTTTGTGCCAAATTGCAAGAAATAACTAACTGACTGAGTGAGTGACATATCAACGCACAGCCCAAACTGCTGGTTCTAGAGATTCCAAATTGAGTATGTAGGTTCCACATAAGGTCTAGAGGTGCATTAAGAAAGGATTTTTCAAAAATCAACCCCTGGGGGCGGGGGTGAAATGGGGGTCCGAAGTTTGTATGGGGAATCAAGATAAGTTGGACTGTTTTATTCGAAACTTCACAGGAGTATTTCTAACGATAAATGAGTAAATATGTGTTTCAGGTTTTTTGAGAAATCAACCCCTAACAGGGTGAAAAGTGGTGACAATTCTGAAAATCGATATGGGTATTATTTCTATGGTTTATCGGGTCGCTGATTACGAAAACAAAAATGATTTTAAAATCCCACGTAGAGGACGTAAAATACCATCCCCTCTGTTGGGGTGCGAGGGGGTTGGAATGTCTAAATATTAATATGGGTGTCGTTTTTATGGTTTTTTGGGTCGTTAATTTCGAAAATGGCATTGATTTTGAAAGTTAATACTGCAGACATGAAAACTTTTAAGAGTTTGTGCGAAATTGCAAGAAGAAACTGACTGACTGAGTGAGTGACATCAACGCACAGCCCAAACTGCTGATTCGAGAGATATCAAATTTGGCATGTAGGTTCCTTATAAGGTCTAAAGGCGCATGAAGTGCCGTGAATTCCCTATGAATATACGACCTTTCTTGAATCAATGTATTGTAAGTGGTTTTATTAATCAGTGCCGTCCGATACGATTTCAACAAAAATCGATATTTAGGCGTCCGAGAGGACTCTTAATACGACTCCTAGGTAAATATTGGAAAAACTGGCGGCCATATTGCTTTTCTTCACTTTCGTCCCGATTTCGTTCAAAATAGAAATCTGAGCGTCCGAGATGTCTCTTAATACGAATCCGAGGTAAAATATGGAACAAAGTCGCAGCCACATTGATTTTCTTCATTTTCTTCCCAATTTTGTTCAAAATCGATATCTGAGCGTCCGAGAGGTCCCCGAATACGAATCCGAGGTAAAATTTGGAAAAAGTGGCGGCCATATTGATTTTCTTCAATTCCATCTGGATTTCGTTCAAAATCGATATCTGAGCGTCCGAGAGAATTCTTAATACGAATCCGAGGTAAAATTTGGAAAAACAGGCGGCCATATTGCTTTTCGTCATTTTCGTCCCGATTTCGTTCAAAATCGATATCTAAGCGTCCGAGATGTCTCTTAATACGAATCCGAGGTAAAATATGGAAAAATTCGCAGCCATATTGATTTTCATCATTTTCTTCCCGATTTCGTTCAAAATCGATATCTGAGCGTCCGAGAGGTCTCTTAATACGAATCCGAGGTAAAATTTGGAAAAAGTCGCAGCCATATTGATTTTCTTCCCGATTTCATTCAAAATCGATATCTGAGCGTCCGAGAGGTCTCTTAATATGAATCCGAGGTAAAATTTGAAAAAGTCGCAGCCATATTGATTTACTTCATTTTCTTCCTAATTTCGTTCAAAATCGATATCAGAGCGTCCGAGAGGTCCCCGAATACGAATCCGAGGTAAAAAAATTGGAAAAACTGGCGGCCATATTGCTTTTCGTCATTTTCGTCCCGATTTCGTTCAAAATTGATATCTGAGCGTCCGAGAGGTCCCCCTAATACGACACCGAGGTAAAATTTGAAAAAAGTGGCGGCCATGTTGATTTTCTTCAATTCCGTCTCGATTTCGTTCAAAATCGATATCTGAGCGTCCGAGAGAATTCTTAATACGAATTCGAGGTAAAATTTGGATAAACTGGCGACCCTATTGATTTTCTTCATTTCCGTCCCGATTTCGTATAAAATAGACATCTGAGCGTCCGAGAGGTCTCTTAATACGAATCCGAGGTAAAAATTGGAAAAACTAGCAGCCATATTGATTTTCTTCATCTTCATCCCATTTTCGTTCAAAATCGATATCTGAGCGTCCGAGAGGTCCCCGAATAAGAATCCAAGGTAAAATTGGGAAAAAGTGGCGCCATATTGATTTTCTTCAATTCCGTCTCGATTTCGTTCAAAATCGATGTCTGAGCGTCCGAGAGGGCCCCAAATACGAATCCGAGGCAAAGTTTGGAAAAAGTGGCGGCCATATTGATTTTCTTAATTTCCGTCCCGATTGCGTTCTAAATCGATATCTGAGCGTCCGAGAGGTCCCCGAATAAGAATCCGAGGTAAAAGTGGGAAAAAGTGGCGGCCATATTGATTTTCTTCAATTCCGTCTCGATTTCGTTCAAAATCGACGTCTGAGCGTCCGAGAAAATTCTTAATACGAATCCGAGGTAAAATTTGGAAAAAGTGGCAGCCATATTGATTTTCTTCCCTTCCAATCCGATTTCATTCAAAATCGATATCTGAGCGTCCGAGAGGGCCCCAAATACGAATCCGAGGTAAAGTTTGGAAAAAGTGGCGGCCATATTGATTTTCTTAATTTCCGTCCCGATTGCGTTCAAAATCGATATCTGAGTATCCGAGAGGTCTCTTAATACGAATCCGAGGTAAAATTTGTGAAAGTGGCGGCCACATAGATTTTCTTTTTTCCGCCCCGATTTCGTTCAAAATCGATATCTGAGCTTCCGAGGGGTCTCTTAATATGAATCCGAGGTAAAATTAGGCACTCCATACATGCCAGGGATTGTAAAAAAAGGATTGACTTTTAAAAACGACATAGAGGTTTCTATATTTTTAACCGACTTCAAGATTTCAAAAGAGGAGGTTATCAATTCGGTTGTATGTTTTTTTTTAATGTTTGTTACTCCATAACACCGTCATTTCTTAAGCGATTTCAAAAATTCGTTGATTGTAAGTATATATATCCAAGTTGGTCCCGTTTTTGTCAAAACGCAGTTCTGATGATGGGATCCATGAGGAATTGAGGGAACTCCTGAAATCTTTAAGGCAAACATATAGTGATTTTTGTGTTTTTATCAACAAGTCAAGCATTTGCATCCAAAAATGTGACATTGGATGAAGTGGAACTGCTGATGATGATCAGAACAGAACTCTTCAACGACGAAAAGTTCACGTTTGGCGATTTGTCCTCCTAGCTGTGTTTGTTAAGCAAGTTCTATTTTCACGATAATTTTTTGTCATGCTTGATTTCTGATGATGGGATCCATGAGGAATTGAGGGAACTCCTCAAATCTTATAAGCAAACATATAGTGATTTTTGTGGTTTTATCAACAAATCGAGCATTATCATACAAAAATGTGACATTTGATGAAGTGGAACTGCTGATGATGATCAGAACAGAACTCTTCAACGACGAAAAGTTCACGTTTGGCGATTTGTCCTTCTAGCTGTGTTTGTTAAGCAAGTTCTATTTTCACGATTGATTTTTGACATGCTCGAGTTCTGATGATGGGATCCATTAGGAATCGAGGGAACTCCTCAAATGTGAAAGGCACACAAATAGTGATTTTAGTATTTTCATGAACTAATCAAGCATTTTCATTCATAAAAGTGACATTTGATGAAGTGGAACTGCTGATGATGATCAGAACGGAACTCTTCAACGACGCGTAGTTCACGTTTGGCGATTTGTTCTCTTCGTTTTGTTTGTCAAGCAAGCAAGGTTTTTCCATGATTCCATGAGGAATCATGGAAAGTCTAAGTCTTCTACCATTATAAACATACTTATAGCCATTTTTATTTTATTGTATGGAATCTAAGAGTGCACCATCTAAGTTGAATAATCTTTCACCGGACTCCCCCATTGAAGTCGGTTTTTTTTTCTTAAAAATTATTTTCCATTTAAATCAACCTTTAGATTAGTATTACATACTTGCAGCCCGGCCCATACAAATAATTAAAAAATATTTATTCTAAAATTAGGCACTCCATACATGCCAGGGATTGTAAAAAAAGGATTGGCTTTTAAAAACGACATAGAGGTTTCTATATTTTTTCCATTTAAATAAACCTTTAGATTAGTTATACATACTAGCACCCCGGCCCATACAAATAATTAACAAATATTTATTCTATCATCAATAGTTTTCTTAGCGCACGCGATGTAAAGAATATTTGAGTTACTTTTTTTTACAACATTACATTATTGGAGTTTTAGTAAGAATCCTTATTTTTTGAAAACATAATATAGCCCATATCAATGTCACCCAAGAATAGTGTAGCTATTCAATGCAAACTAACAATCAAATCTTTCCTTTTTATAATATTAGTATAGATTAGCTGTCTAAGTCGTAAAAATTGTGTCCCCTGACTGTATATAATTTTCAAACTTTGAAGTTTAAGATTCTGAAAAACATTGAGATTGTGCATATTAAGTAAATACTTTCAGCGACTTATGGTTTCAACAAGAGATGTTTACCATTTTTTGAGATATCGTTGAAAAACAGTCTTGCCCAAACAAAAGGACTTAAGTGCCGTGAGTTTCCTAGAGTGGTTTAAATGTGAACTAGCAGGTGTTGGCACGGAACCCTTCTGTGTGCGTGTTCCGACACTTGGCCGGTTTTAATTTAATATTATGGACATGACATTTTTTGATAGTTTGTGCCAAATTGCAATTCTATCGGTCCAGTAGTTTTAAAGCAAATCGGTTGTAACAGACGGACTTCAGATGAACAAAAGTCAGTATAAGTACGAGCAAATAGTAAGGAGTGCGAAAGGAAGTAAGGCCAAATCGTTCTTTTTGGATGCTCAAACGGAAACTGGCATAATCTACCAATTAATTTAAATTTAGGAAAAATAAGGGTTACGCTAGATATTGAATTAGCCGTATTTCTGTACTTCAGAGGACCAGAGTTTATGACTGCTGCTTGGTCGTTACCAGACCTTCAATTGGTGTTACTGTTGTACACAGATCTTCTTTCTCTCCCGACCTTTTCCCCCTCGGCCTCTCGAAAATGTATGATAATAGTTTTTCGATCCTTATTATTGCCAAAATCAAATGAAATTCTACAGTTTGCCGGTTCTCAGAATGTATACTGACTTTTCATCGGTTCATCTGTTTATGAATCACAATCACCAAACTTCGTATACCAAAACCCCCAAAATGTAACAACTACTTTTCTGGAAACTGCATCTAAATCGGTTCAGCCAAACACGAGATAATCGTGGACAAACATACATACGTACATACATCTGTTTATGAATCACAATCACCAAACTTCGTATACCGAAACCCCCAAAATGTAACAACTACTTTTCTGGAAACTGCATCTAAATCGGTTCAGCCAAACGCGAGATAATCGTGGACAAACATACATACATACATAAGTACATACATACATACGGGTCAAACAGAGAACCTCTTTTTTGAAGACGGTTAAAAATTATGCTTAGAGTACGCGGGCGAAGCCGCGGGCAAACGCTAGTCTAAATATATGAAAGAAGAAACTGACTGACTGACTGACATATCAACGCACAGCCCAAACCGCTGGTCCTAGAGATTCCAAATTTGGCACGTAGGTTCCTTATAAGGTCTAGGGGTGCACTAAGAAAGGATTTTTCAAAATTCAACCCCTAAGGGGGTGAAATGGGGGTCCGAAGTTTGAATGGGGAAACAAGATTAGTTGGACTATTTTATTCGAAACTTCACATAAGTATTTCTAACGATAAATTAGTAAATACGTGTTTCAGGTTTTTGAGAAATCTACCCCTAAAAGGGGGAAAGGTGGTGACAAATTCTGAAAATCGACATGGGTATTGTTTTTATGATATACTGGGTCGGATAATCCCCTCTGTTGGGGTCCGAGGGGGTTGGAATGTCTAAATATTAATATGGGTATCATTTGTATGGTTTTTTGGGTCGTTAATTTCAAAAATGGCATTGATTTTGAAATTTAATATTGCGGACATGAAAACTTTTAAAAGTTGGTGCCATATTGCAAGAAAAACTGACTGACTAAGTGAGTGACATATCGACGCACAGCCCAAACTGCTGGTTTGAGAGATACCAAATTTGGCATGTAGGCTCCTTATAAGGTCTAAAGGTGCATGAAGTGCCGTGAGTTTCCCATTAAGATACGACCTTTTTTGATTCAATGTATTGGAAGTGATTTTATTAATCAGTGCCGTCCGATACGACTTCAACATAAATTGATATTTAGGCGTCCGAGAGGACTCTTAATAGGAATCCGAGGTACCTAAACTTAAACATTTAACGTTCCATCTCATTTTGTAAGCTCCACTCTGACTGTGACATTGCATCACCATCACCAAACCATATCACCATCACGCAGTGCTTCTTCCCGCTTACGCTTCAGGCTTGTCACAGTCAGCGGAGTCGCTATGGCACCATATTTATTTACACGGTGGATTATTCCAGGGTGTTACGTTACGGCTCGAGCCGCCGAAGCAAGGCACCAACACCACTGCCGCTGAAGCTGACGTCCCTCAGCTAGACCATTCTCCGCGGCAACTCCAGGAGCGAGGGGAGTATCTGTGTGGTGGAGGAGGCCCCGTTGGAACTGGGAGCAACAATTAGACCGGCAGTTAGACCTACCCCTTACGACTTTTTTTTCGTGTGCTAGCGACGACCGTTGGGAGAATAAAGAATAGCCGTTAATTTTATTCTTGGTTTAATTTAACGACTCCCAACTCCTTAAACCGTAGCACTGGCGCCCTTAACGTGGTTATTTTAAGGTCTAATTTTGCTCCCAGGTGGGTTTTGGTGTGTTGGTGTTTTTTTTATTTGTTTTTGTGAAACGTTTTTTTTATTTTTTTTTGGTTGCCGGCAGCTAAAGTGTACGGAACTCCGGTAGTAGTTTTTTTTGTTAAATTTAATAGTTACGCAAGTACAGTCGGACACATTATATTTTTTTTTTGTGTGAAAAATTTTTTTTTGCTCATTATTACTCCGGTAGTAGCAATTCATATGTAGGCAAGTTCTCATAGTTAAATAAGTACAGTCGGACGCATTACTGTTATTGTTTTTTGTTTAAAATATTGTTAGCTCATTATTACTCCAGTAGTGTTAATTTATCTTTAGGCAAATTCCACAGTGAAAGCAAGTACAGTTGGATGCATTATTGTTGTTTATTTTTTTGTGGGAAAATATTACTTGCTCATTATTACTTTATAATAATATCTGTGTGTTTTTCAAGTGTACAGTTACCACTAGTACAGTTGATCACAATTAAGTTTTTTTTAATTTTTGGAAGTGTTCTTAAATAATTGTTTATTTGTTGTTCTTGTCACATCTACGTGGTGTAACGGATCCGTACGCATTAGTTGCAATTAATGCTTATTTTGTTGTTGTGATTGTTTCCTTTCCTATTTATGCTTTTCGTGTTTTTATTTGCGAATTTGTGTTATTTTGCTTTCAAGGAAAAAAAAGCAACCAAAGACGTTTAATAGTTAATTATATTTTGTAACAGACGGAGCATTTTATTATTTTTGTTGTTTTTTTTTAAAGAGAAACGGCTGTTCAACACATACCTGTTAGGTACTGATATTAAGTTAACGTCGGGTTTAATATTTTTGTCCCGCAATGGCTTTTCCCATTAAATTCATGTCACTTCAGAAGGCCGAATTAGAGTACGAGGTCGCCATACGGGGTGAGACTCCTGCTTCCACGGTCATAGACTTACGCAGTCAGATTGCTAGGTGCGGAACTTTGGTTCCATCAGAGGACATGCTCACGAGTCCATTTGACATCGAGGAGGACATAGATGGTGTAGCTGACGTGCTAGAGAAAATCAACTCTTTCTTAGATTCAAAACCTCTGGACAGGAGCACTTTGCTCAGGGCACAAAATCTGATGCACCACCTATATCATCGGATTAACCGCATTACATGTGAGGACGTGGACCACAAAGAGGCTCACGCCCAGTGCGTCACCAAATTTAAGCTTTGCTCTGATCGCATTAATTTGCTTAAGGCTAGGTCGTCAAGCGAGTTAGCGTTTTCGAGATTTCTAAAAACAATCTGAAACGTAGAATAAGGGATTTAAAAATTTGAAAAAATTATATGTTTTACTTAAGGATATAGTCTAGTCAAAGTTGCACTCAGTTACACGATCTAATGAACTTCGCTCGATAGAAAGAGACCCCAAAGTTACTCCTTTTTGTAAAGCATTTACAATCTGACGACTAAACTATTGATCTTTTAAATAAAGTTTTTGAACTAAACTAAAGCCATTCAGTATTTCTAGAAATTTTTGCAGAATTTAAAAAGATAAAATGATTGTATTAATTATTATGTTTAAATACCTACAAAATGCCGAGCGCGGAGGCTCGGCAGGCCCGATCAGTCGCGCGCTGGCGCTTACGGACAACGGACCTGTGTCAGTTTTATGCGCGACAGTTTCGTGCATCAAACAAGCAGTTTTTGAAGAATTTATATAATTGTTGCAAGTTATTTAAGAAGGGCAATAAAAACCCAACCGAAAAACGCCGTATTTATTAACAAATAAATTATGGTCATAGTGCCACAGTATAGTAATGACAGTATAACAACTAAACTGAAGCCCTGCAGAAATGGAACCAAATTATAAATGAAATGTTTATTACCAGAAATTATAGATATAGTAAGAGATCTACTGCTTTGCACATGAATATTTTTATTAAGCTATGAGCTTCACCACATTAATTCCGACCGTCTTTTTTTTTAATACCACGTCAGTGGCAAACTAACGGCCGCCTGATGGTAAGCGGTCACCGCAGCCTATGGACGCCTGCAACTCCAGAGGTGTCAAATTCGCGTTGCCGATCCTTTTAAAATTTATACACTATCTATCTTTCTAGCTAATCTTCTTTTAATAAATCTACCCATTTCCAGGTAGCTACCGTGGCAAGTTTGGTATCATTTCATATACCATATTGATTCTTTTATCATCTTTATGTAAAAATCATTTCTGGTATTTATTTTAAAAGAATACAGTAATCTTTCGCATGAATAGTAAAACAGTAAAAACTTTGCAATGTTTTTTATGCTTTGAGAGCTAATAACTTTAGACGAATAAATTATCATGCGCTGCGCGATCGTATCAGAAATGAGGCCATCCGCAGAAAAACCAAAGTAACCGATATAGCCCTCCGAATCGCTTAAATGGCAGTGGGCGGGGCACATTGCACGTAAAACCGATGGCCATTGGGGCGAAGACGAAGGTTCTCGAGTTGTGACCACGTACAGGAGGAGGTACTATATTTATTTTTCTCATTTTCTCGAAGATTAGCTGGAAGAGATCCCTTATAGGGATAAGTTCGCCTTTGTACTTTTACAATTTGTTATTTTGTTTCGATTGTTATTGTTTTTTGTGCAATAAAGTGTTATACATACATACATATACATGATGATGATAACACGCACACGACAAATAAATATAACATTCTGTATAATCTAACACAATTAGATACAAAATTGCATGACCTATTAAACAAATCGAGTAGAAGGGTATAAGACATATTTCTTAGGTCCTTAGGTTTCATAGATTAAAATAACGAATTTCAGGGTTGTAGGTATGTACTACAAATTCTGTTTTGTTTTTCATTATGATGGATCTTACCGTAAGTTCGACTTTCAATTATTTATTTACTACCTTATTAAAAAATATATCAATTACATACTAAAGTTTAATCATAATTAATGCATTTCTTAAGTCAAAATACACTTATAATTTCTATAGGTACTGTGACTAGTATGAAGCTAGCGGGGTCATCCGAGTTCACAGTCGCTTCGTCCGCGCGGGCTTGTTCACGCACCGCCAGGACAGCGCTAAATACCTACTCTCGCAGAACTAGAGGGCCTTAAGGATAGCAACATAGACCCTCTGGCTTCCTCCTCTAATGACCCCCAGGCGAGTGCTGCTACCTCTGCGCCCCCACTTAATATCACGGTGACGTGTGAGGGCAATGGCGCGAACCAGTTGTCAAAGTTGCGTTATGATGGCAAAACCTGCGTGAGGGCTTTTATCCAACGCGTGTCAGAATTTTGCCAAGCAAGGAATATTTCGAGTACCAAGCTACTACATAACGCCACCGAAATGTTCACCGGCGATGCGATTCACTGGTTTAGGAGCGTTCGGGAAAGTGTTACATGTTGGGACGATCTCGTAGTACTCTTGAGGCAGGACTTTGGGCAGGCTGATTACGACTACAGGCTGCTTGCTGAGATCAGGGCGCGCACACAAGGGGAGACGGAGAATATCGTCATTTATTTATCCATCATGTCTGGCCTTTTCTCGCGGTTATCAACAGCATTATCGGAGAACAAGAAGCTTGAAATTTTACTCCATAATATCCGGCCTTGTTATGCAAGTAAATTATCTTCCGTTTCTGAGATTAGGACTATTGAGGAACTAAAGGCTTTGTGTCGTAAGTATGAAAATGTGCAATCGCGCCTGTCTCAATTTAAAGAACCTCCACGGCCAACTGCTGATACTCTTGCACCAGATTTTGCCTATTCAGGCACGTCTAAGACTAAACCTAGTTTCAACAATAACATTTACCCTAATAGCAATAACAACAGCAAGTACAAGTACAATAGTCATAGTTACAACAAGTCACATTCGCAAGACAGCAGTAACTTTAGTAACAAAGGTGGTAATCCTAATTATGTGGACGCTATCACTCCTTCTTCATCGAGGGCACGTTTTTGTCCAAGATGCCGGGTGGACACACATAATTTGAGGCAGTGCACGGCCGACAAAGATGTCATCGTTTGTTTTGTTTGCGGTCGTAAGAACGTTAAGACACCTGATTGTCCTGATTGCAATAAAAACAAGAGACACGGTCCAAAGAACTAGTAGGGCAGAATTGTGTCAATGATAATAATACAAATAATTTTGATAATGATGATTGGAAAAAGTGGTTACGTACTATAAATTTATTTTTAATTCATATAAAATTGATACAATTCTGCAAGAACACAATGAAAATGATAACAGACCTTACGTATCTATAAAAATCAATGATATCACTATGTCCGGCTTATTGGATTCTGGCTCGGCAGTAACTAACTGAAAACCAGCGCTGGACACTAGTCCAGCATATGCTGAGGTTGGTACCCATGGCCAACATGACACAAATTGTTGTTGTTATTTTATGCTACCATTATTGTTTGTTTATTTTTATTTTTATTTTTGCTACCAAATTGTTTATTGTAATATTTTGTATATCATGTTTTGGCAATAAATTAGTTTGAAGTTGAAATTAGTTTGAAGAACTATCCTAGGCAAGGTGCTCATTCAGTGCTCATTGACTCCGGGCTGAAAGTAGTTAAGGGTGAATTTATTTCAGTCACAGCCGCAGGAGGCCAAATGTTACAAAGTGAGGGTTACATAGCTATTCCATTGCACTTTGACGGCAAGTTTCACATTTTGAAAGCTTTTATAGTGCCAGGTATACACAATAACCTTATATTAGGAGTGGATTTCTGGCGCGCATTTCAAATCTGTCCAAAATACCTCAGCAGCCTCGTATGTGATCCAATTACTAATCATGACGTTTCGCCTAAACTAAACCAAACACCTTCATTCAAGGTTATGATAACTTGGACGATTCACAAAAACAACTGGCTGATAACGTTGTGAAACAATTTGAAGACATCTCTTTTCAACGCAAAGGTCTAGGTGTCACTAATTTAATCACACACCGTATTGACACCGGCGACGTTAGTCCAATCCGCCAACGTTACTATCGCTTGTCACCAGAGAAGCAGCGCATCTTGGTTGAACAAGTGGACGAAATGCTTGCTCTTGGCGTGATCGAGAAATCAGAGAGTAGTTGGTCATCGCCGGTTTTGCTCGTCAACAAAAAGAACGGACAACCACGATTCTGTCTTCATAGCCGTAAATTAAACTCGGTGACGAAACGTGACGCGTATAACCTGCCGTATATATCAGAGATTTTGGACAACCTCAGGGATGCTCGTTACCTGTCCAGCATCGACTTGTCCAAAGCCTTCTGGCAAATTGAAATTGCTCCGGAGGACAGACACAAGACTTCTTTTTACGTGCCAACTAGGGGGACTTTTCACTTTAATCGAACTGCGTTCGGCCTGACCAACGCTCCTGCTACTCAACAAAGATTAGTGGACCTGTTGTTCTCAGAGTTCGACCTTAAGGTTTTCGCCTACCTAGATGACATTATCATCGTCTCCGAGAATTTCAATAGTCATGTTTCTTTACTTTTACGCGTCTTAGACAAACTCAAACATGCCAATCTCACAGTTAACTTAGACAAGTGTCGTTTCTTCAGTAGCCAACTTAAATACCTCGGGTACGTCGTCGATTAGGCTATTCTAAATTACCCCACGCCGACATCTCGTAAGGACGTAAAGCGATTCCTAGGAACTGTGCATCGACGATTCGTCCCAAATTTTAGCACGATTGCTGCTCCATTAAATAAATTAACTTCGTCGAAAAAAGGTTCACCTTCTTTTAAATGGACCCCCGAAGCTGACGCTGCATTCCGACAACTTAAAGAGCGATTAGTGTCTGCTCCCGTTCTCTGTTGTCCGGACTATACCAAACCGTTCGAGGTACATACCGATGCCAGTAATTGTGGAATAGGCGGTATGCTGACCCAGACCATCGATGGCAGGGAGCACCCGATCGCGTACATGTCTAAGAGCTTGTCACCAGCTGAAAAAAAATATAGTATAACGGAACGCGAGGCGCTCCCTGTAGTCACGGCCTTAGAGTATTGGCGTTGCTACATAGAGAACGGACAGCCCTTTACGGTCTACACTGACCACAGTGCGCTCAAGTGGTTCTTGTCCATTAGCAACCCTACAGGTAGATTGGCTCGGTGGGGCGTTCGCTTGTCAGGCTTTAACTTTACCCTAAAACATCGCCGGGGCGTTGATAATGTCATCCCAGATGCCTTATCGCGAGTATCCGTGAGTGCAATTTGCACCTCTAATTGTCATCTGAACTCTGCGGACACCTGGTACACTAATATAAGTATATACAATGGTTGTCTTAATAACCCAATCGATTTTCCAAATTTCTTGATAAAAAATAAATCCTTGTACCGGTTGTCTAAAAACAAGCACGAACTTACTTCCGAATTTTCTTGGAAATTAGTTGTTCCCGCCGAACTATGCGAAAAGGCTATACGTGAAAACCACTCAGAGCCTACTGCAGGGCACATGGGAATTTTTAAAACCTACCGCAGACTTGCTTTGCGATTCTATTGGCCTGGTATGTACCAGGACGTGGTCAAGTTCATTGGAGCATGCGAGAAGTGTTTGTCGTATAAGGCCCAAAACCATCAAACCTTAGGGGAAATGGGTAGGCCAAAACAATGCTCTCGCCCGTTCCAAATGATCTCGATCGATCTGATGGGTTCTTTGCCAACTTCACGGAAAAGAAACAACTACATTTTAGTCATCACATGTTGCTTTTCCAAATATTGCTTAATTCATCCCATTAAACAGGCTACTGCAGAGGTTATTGTAAGAATTTTAGAAGAATCGGTTTTCCTGATACATGGTGTACCACAAACAGTACTTATGGACAACGGTACTCAGTTTGCTGGGAGGGTCATGAATGATTTCTTAAGGTCGTACAGTGTCCCCAACGTGTATTACACGCCAAAATACACTCCACAAGCGAACCCGGTGGAGCGATTTAATCGTACAATAATTACCTGCATTTCCACCTTTGTTGAGGACGACCACAGGTCCTGGGACGTGTTTATTCCACGTGTACAATTTGCCATAAACAGCTCGGTCAATGAGGCAACTGGATTTACACCTGCGTTTTTAGTGTTCGGCCGTGAGCTGGTGTCTTGTGGAACGCACAATACAGAAACCGACATCGGGAAGGAGGTGTTGTTTTTACCGCGAGACATTTACGCTGAAAACTTGGGTTGTTTGTCTTCAATTTTCGACGATGTGCAAAAGAGACTTTGGCAAGCTCATGTAAAGAACACATCTCATTATAACACCAGGCGTAAACCTGCAGAATTTGATGTTGGTGACATTGTCATGAAGCGTGCCTACTTCCTGAGTGATGCAGGCAAACAGTTTACGAAGAAGTTAGCACCTAAATTTATTAAAGCCAAAATTGTCGCTAAGAAATCGCCATTAGTTTATGTTCTACGTGATTTGAGTGGCAAGGATTTAGGCACCTGGCATATAAAGGACCTCAAACTGGTTGGTCTCAACAGTTAGTTATTTTCCTTCTTTCTTATTTATACGCCGTTGGTCATGCTCAAACTCTTATTTATATGTATATTTTTTTTGCTTTTCGCGCCTTACATCTTTAAGCATGTGTACTTGTAGGGTTCTCAGTTCCTGTAACAGATTACCTTCATAATTTTCTGAGAGTAGGCGTTTTGGGAATTGTATTCAACGCAGTTACTGACGTCATATATAAGCGTGATGTATGTTTGGTGAGGTATGTTAGTTTTTTTTCAATTGCAAGTACTGAGTTATGCGGATTTTACTATATCCAGTATAGTAACCCTTCATGGCGCGCCGGGGTAATGTAACTGTAACTGTGGTGCTGACTGGAGTTGCAGCATCAGGGCTGTTTGCCCCTCGGCGCGGTTTTGTTTTTCGCCGGGCTTGAATATGCCCGTGTCGGTGGGGTTGGACACTGAGTGGGGTCTGGTCTGGCGTGTGTTACTGATTTTTCTCCATTCTTCTTCCCTGGCGAGATCAAGCCTGCCGGATGAAACCCTGTTAGGAGAAGTCCAGCAAGCGACCATCAGCCAGGGATGATGGGGTCAATCCAGTGGTCGGTCCGTGTGAGTCTTGTCCTATTGCCTAGTCTTCCGACTAGGCGGTGTCGTGTCCGGTGGGCGAGGCGGCCGCACGAGCTCGCGCGGCAGGCCTCGGTGGTCGGGTGGGCGCGCGTGGTACGGCGCTATGCCATGTAAATGGCCAAAGCGTGACTGGTCCGCGCGCGCGAACATCCGGGTGGCCAGGCGACAGATGAAGTCCCTCAGGGGTTCTGTGCCCAAGTCCCGGGCTATGACATTGTTCCTCACATAGCGGGGGGCCGCAACGATGGTGCGGAGAGTAAGCGATTGCTGGGCGTCCAGCCGCTTCCTGTTGCACTCCCCCACTAGTGCATACCATGCGGGGGCTGCATATGTTAGGCGCGTTCTGACATAGGCCTTGTACACGCCTAACTTCACGCGGGTCGATAGCCGGGACTTCAGAACCGGGGCTAGAAGCGCACGAGTTGCGCGCATCTGAGCGACAACATTATTTGTGTGTTGTTAGGCCATGCTGAGGCGGCGGTCAATTGTCACCCCGAGGTATTTAACCGTCGATGACCACTCGATCGCCTGCCCCAGTAGCGTGAGCCTCGGCGGCAGGACTCGCTGTCGGCTCACGGCGATCGCCTGGGTCTTCTTGACATTCACGGTCATTCTCCACGTGTCCAGCCTCTAGGATGCACTGGACCTTTTTCGCTGCGTGCGACAGGCGGATGGAAGAGGCGACATACGCGGCGTCATCGGCGTACAGCGCGAGCATAACGCCCTCGCCAGTAGGTATGTCGTCAGTGTAGCGCCCGTAGCACACAGGCGAGAGGCAACTCCCTTGTGGCACCCCTGCGCGGATGGCTCTGTCAGTCGACACGGCATCTTCAACCGCCACATGAAAGCGTCGGTCTTCCAAAAAAGTGGCCACGGTCTTAACTACTCGACGGGGAGTAGTAGAGGTGGACAGCTTGTAGACCGGGCCGGTGTGCCATACGCGGTCGAACGCTTTCTCCATGTCGAGCAAGACGGCGACGGTGTGTTCCTTTTTGTTAAAGGCCGCGGCAGCGTGGTGAAGGATTCGCGCCAGCTGGAGCGTCGTCGAATGCTCGGCTCTGAAGCCGAACTGTTCGTCGCGTGGCTGAATGTGTGGAGTGAGGTACGGCAGAAGCAGCTTCTCGAAGAGTTTCGAAATTGCGGGCAGCAGCGTGATGGGACGGTAGCTCTCCGGACGGAGGATGTTCTACTCAACATTAGTTCGGGGCTGACCCCATTAAAACAGGAAAAATCTTAACAGCGCGTTTTACATTTTAGTATGGACAGTTTACGGTCGGTACAGCGACATCTACCATGTAATTGGGTAATCAATCATTGAGTGTATGCACTTTTAAAAGTAAACAACGACATTGTTAATTATTGTGGTTATGTTTAGGGTATTTTAACTATCATGAAAAGTGATGTCCTGCATTTTACAGTCTTCGGGAATACTAAGGATTCGAGCATGTAACTAGCGCCATCTAGGTATGGTCTTGTGAACTACATTTATCTGAGTTCGATATATTTCTTAATAATCTAAGTTTAAACATACAGAATAGTTCGTAAATATTATGATTGTTATGTAACTTGCAAGTATACATTTTAATGTCTACGTTGTGTCGTACAATTGATTTTATAATGCGCGAGCAATAGACACATTGGCATACTACTCGCGCCATCTAGCGTTGAGCAGTTGGAGCTACCCTATACATAAGAGCCAAAGGCTGTTTAATTACATTAATACTTAATCCTAATGCTTGAGTAGTTATTTTAAAACTCAAAGATTTCCTATCCACGGCGATCGAGCACCCCTAGGTTAGGCAGTAATCATAGAATCGTTTTACTAGACGGCTTTAGGAATATTAATTCTGATTTAAGTTCGGAATCGGATTCGTAACCGGAAGTAGTTAGTATGGCAAATTTAGATTCAATTTTTAAGGCCCTCCGCCTGTTACCCGAGTTTGATGGTAACCCTAATGTACTTACGAGGTTTATTAAATGTGACCAGTGACCAATTAGTTCAAAAAATTATTCGTCCCGATCAGGAATTGACCAAATTCGCACTTATAAATGGTATACTTAATAAAGTTACCGGGCCAGCCGCCCACTTAAACATTGTGGCTGCAAATCCGGCTGCGAAACTATAAGTTGTGGGTGTCGTCGCGTCAGATTACCATGTACAGCCCAGTATAAATCATGTAAAGGAGGCTGTACAAATCAAAAGTAAGTTAATGTAATTTTCAATGCAGGGTTATTTTGCATGCTGACCATTGTGTAAAATTAAAGGTTTAACAGTAATCAACTAGGAACAAATCTGATTTTGTAGTATTGGAATGGTATGAGTACTTCAAAACGACTTCTCTTTTTCATTTCTACATCTACCGATGAACCCGAAGAGGACATTTAAGTTTAAATAAAAAACATATATGTAATTATTTCAAATCGTGACATATCTAATTAACATATTGTTTCAACGTGAGTAGTAGTCCTATCTATCAGACTTAAAGCTAAAGTATTTACAAAAATTCGCCATCCACTAAGCAATATTAAATCTCAGAACCAACTGTTCCGGGAACGATTTAGATTTAATTTTTTGTTTACAGATGTAATCACTAAATAAAAATACTTACTAATTTTAGATTGATTATATGTTTTTGTAATTAGGCACCAGGAAAAAAACGTATCCAGTTTATTTTTATTATTTTTTAATTTATTATTTTTTATTTAGTAATTTTTTTTCATATGACACATTTCATATAAAAATTCGGTGCACTTATTGCGGATGAAGATTTCTTTTTAATTTATTTGTAAGAAGAGCGTGCATAATTAAACTTAAATATTTCGTGAAGTATGAAAGGTATCGGTGTCGTGTGTTTTTTTTTTGTAATACTTGTTATATACTCATTAATATATATACATATATGTATATACATTAAACTGTTCATGTTTCATAATTTTTTTTTAAAGAAATCAAGTAATAACTATCAAGCGAGTAAGAAAAAAACTTAAGATACCGTTTTTTTTTTAGAACTATTAAGTACGTATTTTTAGCGTATTTTTTTATAAGTAATGTATATAATGAGGTTTCAATTGAGATATTAAACATTGAAATCAGTCAATTAGTTTAGCTAGTAGAATTTTTTGAAATATATTTTGAAGAAATTTACACTCACATTCTAACTTTCATATTTCGTGAAGTATGAGAGGTATCGGCGTTGGTTTTTTTTATATTATAATAGTTGTTATTTATTTAGTAATATATATACATGCATTAAACTATTTATGTTCGGTTCATATTTTTATGAAGACAAGTAAAAGCTACCAAAAGAAAGAAAAATAAACTTGAGATGCCGTTTTTTGCCAAAAGTATTCAGTATATATTTTCTGAGTATTTTTTATAAGTAATGTATACAATAAGCTTTCATTTGAGATATTAAACAATGAAATCGGTCTATTAGTTTAGCTAGTAGAATTTTTGAAATATTTTTTAAAGGAGTGGCGCCATCTTTGTTCCTTAGGGGTGAAAGTTGCTTTGCTGCGGGTCAATCACTCACATCAGTTTGGTCCCTACTATTACTGTGCAAAGCGGCTTGCTTTCAGTGGCGTAACTATGGGGTGGCAGGGCAGGCCAAATGCCACGGGCCCCCGACCCAAGAGGGCCCCGGCCCAAGAGGCCGCGAGTTCAGATTTTTTTTTGCATTGTACCTGAGCTTTTTTTTACTTGAAACGTATATATATTTTTAAGTTTTGCTTATAATCCATTAAAGTGAGACAACTAAAGACTATAATACAATTTCAAGTTAATTGTTAAGCATTTCCAGACATCCTAAACAAAAAGATATTGGTCAATTTTAGAACGGATCCATTGGTTTCTACATTTTTGTCGCGGTACGTTGGCAGCGCGGGTGAGCATTGACGATCGGGGAATCCCCTCATTTTGTTAACCCAGAAAGTATTTTTTCCGTGCGGCTGCCGCTGGGGCGAGCTAGCAACACTATGTTAGGGGAATTCCGGATTTGCTATTCTTTATGAGGGCTCTACTGATGGCGTATGCTTTGTGTGATTGTTTTAACAATTGGTCATTTGTATCTGTGATTTTCGTATTTATTGAATCTGCAAATGGTGGCAAAGTAAAACTGATTGTGAAAGTTAGATATTTAAATGTCTAGTTCCAGAAAATATTTAAGTGGGAGCGAAAAACGAAAGAGAAAGAGGGAGACCGAAGAAAAAATAAAAAGCTACCTAAAATTAGTCAGTACTTGAAGAGTAACGACTTTAATAAAGAAAACTCGAGTCAACAGTGCTCCAAAAGTAAAGAATTGGACCTTACTAAAAGTATACAAGAATTACCAGATGCAGCACCCAACACCTGTGGCTGTCGAGATCCAGAACAACCACAACAAGGTACTAGCAAAAATCAAAAATAATTATATTTTAGCGTGAACAATATTGTATCTCATATGCTACTGATAAGGGTAATTTTAAAGAGCTAACTGATCAAATGAAAAGGTTTGTAATTGAAAACGGACATTGTAAACCTAAGGGCCCTTTCTTAAAAGATAGTGACAATAGATCTTTTCTAGAAAAACATTGCAACTATATTGTTTCCAAGTCTGGCGTGAAACTTGAACGTACATGGCTATCCTATTCTTTGATACTTCAGAAGGCGTATTGTGAACCGTGTTGGTTATTCGCAAATAGGGCATATAAAAATCGATGCAGCCTTTAAAGTCAAATGTCTTAAAACGTTTGAAAATTTGTCTAGAAGAATTGGAAAGGTATCGACATGAATTTGTAAATTTAAAAATGGATGCAAATAGTGTAGCAGAGAAATGGTCCATCACCCCTGAATTTTCTAAAACTCTTCAGAGGAAGGTAAAACGGCATTTTGACGAGCTTTGCGAAGATGAGCGTCTCCAAGATCCAGAAAGTTTGTTCAGAGTGAACATATTTTATCGAGTATTGGATATCATTATTAATCAACTGAAATCGCGTTTCCTTCCGATGAATGTAATTGTTTCAAATTTCAGTATTTTACAGCCTTAAACTTTAAAAGTTTTAAATGACACTGATCTGTTAAAAAAGCTCTAAAATTTGTTGATATATATATGAAAATGACATATCTGAATCATTTGCCAGGGAAATTCTTAGTTTTCGATCCACTTTCAGAGACGAAATAGAAAAGTCTTCGTGTATTAGAGACCTTGCTGATTTATTAATAATAAAGAATCATTTTATGTCCTGCATACTTCAGCACTGCATTAATGTTATTTCTTACAATTCCTGTGACTACAGCTAGTGCTAAACGATCATTTTCAAAACTAAAATTGATAAAAACCTACTAAGAAATTCTATGGGACAAGACAGGTTATGTAACTTGGCTATTCTGTCTATTGAAAATTCTACGACCCGATCTTTAAACTTTGATGATGTTATAGACACTTTTACGGAACAGAAAGCTCGAAGAAAAGATTTTACTTAATAAATATCTTATTGAAATTAAATTGTTATTTTAATTTCATTGTAAATGTATGCAGATTTCCTCGCTATGTTGTCGACAAGCTAGCGAATGGAAGATGAATGTGAAGTCTCCAATCCGCATTGGGCTAGCGTGGGGAATATAGCCCATTCCCTCTCTCCTAAAAGAGGAGGCCTATGCCCAGCAGTGGCACGTATATAGTATAGGCTGGTGAATGTGAATGAATGTAAATGTATAAACCCATGCTCTTGAAAATAAAATTGTTATTGGTGTTGGATAACTACTTAAGTGGTTTATTAAAATTAAACTAAGTACAACTTGACGAATTCTACTGATAGGGCCCCATCAAAAGAATTTGCCACGGGCTCCAGATGGTATAGTTACGCTACTGCTTGCTTGAATGATGAAGTTGCAGTAGAACATATAAGTGCAGCATCCGACCAAAACATGGCCATAACAAGTATGACTAAAAGCCCGATACAGGGAGGCCATGAATGCATGGATGATATCTCAACCCGGAAAAACGGTATCTATATACGAAGTAGCTCAATTTGCCAACACCGCGTATATTGCCGCATTTTCTTTGAAAATTGTTATTGCGGGGTTTCAGAAAACTGGGATACTCCAATTTAACAGAAACACATTCACTGAGGATGATTTTTTGACATCCTTTGTCACTGATAGACCTATGCCTGAGCTCCGTGATGCTGAAGTAACAACTGATGACGCCCATGGACTTGGTGCTGAAATTCCATCAACCGTCGATGCTCCTCCAACATCTGCTGATATCCTGTCTACCTCGCCTCAAACAACATGCTCAGTATCGAATCCATCAACCATGGTTTTATCTCCTGAATGTGTCCGACCATATCCAAAGGCGTTGCCTAGAAAGAATACTCAGAACCGCTCCAAGAAGATGAAGAGCACCGTTATAACTGACACGCTTGAGAAGGATGCACTAATGGAAAAACATTAAGCTAAAAAGAAAGTTAATAAAAAATAAGAAACTGAAAACTTCGAAAAACATTAATAAACTTGTGCAATCATCTTCTGAGTCGTCAGATTCAGATTTTTCACTCCGAGAATCAGACGATTCTGATGGATTAACATATAATCTACCTCTAAGGCATCATCATCTAAAGCATCTACATTTACATCCAAGGCTCAAGGCAAACGTAAGGAGCGAAAAAAACTCCAAAAAATAATAATAATAAAAATGATGATTATTGCATTGTTTGTAAGGGAGGTTATTCATGCAGCAGTGTTGACTGGCTAGTGTGTGCCATTTGTAAAAAAATGGGCACACGAGACGTGGCTTACACTTCCAACGAATAATTATTTTTGTTCAACACCACGATAAATTAAAATAGTTATATTTAATCTGTCAGCCTATTAAATAACAAGTATTACAATACATCATTTCACTAATATTTCGAATTATAACTTAGTAACAAATAAAAAAATATGGCATGTAGTCGACGTAACATACGTTTATAAGATTTTTGTAGAAATTAGAATGATAAAAATTAAACGCTGTTTCCATTTATCAGTAATTTAATCAGTTTCCCTGTTATATATACTCTTTCAATTAAAATTAGACAGGCTTTTTTTGATTAAAACAAATTAACAAATAATTATTGTTTTAATAAATGATAAATGTTTAGTTTTACATAAGTAGAGAAAAAAAAACAATCTACGAGGATCATCAATCACATAGAGTACCATAAAACCTCTTAACTCCAACATACGCGATATTTATTTATTTAATTAATCTTTATTGCACTAAAGAAACCTTATCGTACAAAAGGCGGACTTCATGCCATATGGCATTCTCTATCAGTCAACCTTAAGGCAAAGCAGAAAAATTGTAGGTGGTGCATCTTTTAGCTGTTAAAAGGAAAATCAAAATAAATTACGTCACAATATAATCAGTTTAAATCTGTGAGAACCAAAATTTTCACAAATATCAACATTTATGTTTCAAACTAACTAACTAACATGCATGCATTGGTTCGATATATCTTTAGCATACCAAGGGTTAGGCGCTATTTTCCATTTTTAGTTATTTGGAATTATGATACTAAAAATATGATATTACTCGTCAAGATATTTATACAATGTCAAATTTAAAATTAGGCATTAAGTACTTTCTAATACAAGTTCAACTTGTGCTTATGAATAATACAACTATAATTGATTTAGAAATACAATTAAGCCTTAATCATATTATATATATTTTTTAATTATAGTATTTTTTCTCTGCTCTCTCTGTACTTTTATCTGTCATTTACATACTCGCTGACTCGAATACAATGACACCAATAATAAGTCTGTGAAAACTCTATGATCTATGGTATATAAAAGCACTGTTTAGCGTACTTTTATAGTTCATACATATTTCATAAAAGCACTGTTAGCTTTTTTTTTATTAAGACTTCGGTCCTAAATATACGTCCGTTGCCTACAGCGCGGGCCGCTCAGCCTTTCTTTCCTTTACCACCCTAGCTGTGTAATGTACTATCCCATCAAAAACATAAATGTGAAAATGGCAGCCAAGTTCACCGACAAAAGAATTGAGATCTAAAAGGGCGCCAAGTTCCGTAGATTATCTGAAAAGTTGCTAAGTTTGGCACTAGATTGTTTACAGTAAAACTAATTTACTGGTGCGGCTTGATGCATTTTGAGCCTTAACTTGGCAGTTTTCTATGCAGTATGTTATAATGCCATAAAGCTGTTGGATATTTAAGAAAACTGCCAAGTTAAAGCTCAAATGCATTAAGCCGCAGTAAATTAGTTTTACTGTACACAATCTAGTGGCAAACTTGGATTCAGTTTAGCTCGGATGCTAAGTGCAGCAAATTAAAAACAAAACAAATCATAAACAAGAATTGTAATTTTCTTTCTCCACGATATTCTCATTGAAAGCGAAAGTATTCAAGATGATGAACTATTAGATTACTTATATAAAATGATTTTATTTGTGTTCTTGAAGAATAAAGTGTACGTTGATTCATTTAAAAATGTAAGAAGAAGAAAATAACTGCTCTCCCGAAGAAATTGCGTAAGTTTCCCAATAACTAAGCGGAAAAACATCGTGCGTGAAAATGAAAAGTATAAAAAATACTATTGATAAAAAAATGAATTTTCGTTCAATTATAGAATTATCTAAACTCATTCTTAAATTGTTGAGAACAAATTTTAGGGAAGAAAAGAGCCTTTCGACGCTAACGCTTGTCGGTGGTGTGGCCAAAATCACTTTTGCCAAATTATATAAATATAGATGGCTAATTTTCTTTGCTTCCCAGTACGCTAATGTATTATAATCAGACGGCAGTAATGCTTCTTGTAGAAAACCGACTAATTTAAATTTTATTTCGTTCTCCAAAACATCATTAGAAACTCGGTTTCTATTATTATTTTGACCAAATTCCATACGGAGGTATGCATCAAAATTTGACTGATGCTCCTGATTCGAAGTTCCTGGTCTGGTGCAGATTCCGGTGACTCAGGAGTATTTTGCCGATTTAAATGCAAAAGTTTCATATATATATCTGTTAAAATCTGCCTCGATCTGGAGGCCTGCTCGGTTGTAAGAACCGAGTTCACTCTTGGGTCCGAGTATATTGCCGCCAGAAAGTATTCATTTTCAAATAGCATTGCTTGCCGGGTAATCATACAATCTTCTAGCTTCCGGGCAAAAGGGTCATCTAGGTGGGCCAATTGGTGGCGACATCGCATCCATGCGATGAAAAAATCGCCACAAGTGAGTTGTTCTTTCTGAAGTTGTTTAGAAAGATTTCTGCATGGATGCAGAACATCCACATATATATCTAACGAATTCCAAACGTCAGCTGGGGCATGTACATTTGTCATGCAAAAAGTCTTCACTTTTTGAAGGTTTAGAAGCATGTCAGCAGTTGAATCCCATCTTGTTGCATTATCAAGTACTGCTTAGGGTAGGTTTTCATCTCTTAGTCGAAGTGCCATATTTGGCGTCCGTAAACGTCTAATTATCTGCCGGCACTGCTCGAGAAATCCTTGGATTTCGTTGCATGCACCTTTTACCGCCAGTTGCAAGCAGTGAGCGGCGCACCGAATGCTTGTTACTTTTCTTATGACTTCGTTATTCTGTTCAATTTCCAGCTCAACGTCATTCTCGATCTCTACATCACCCGTTGTGTCTGCAATATTTTCATTAATAGATTCATTTTCATTTTCAGTGACTTCGACAGACTGATTAATGTCGTTGACCATACAGAGCATATTGGCACCATTATCAGTCGTAATAGTCAATATTCGATTAAGTTCAATGCCGTATCGGCTCAAGGATAGAGCAACATTTTCTTTTAGATACGCAGCTGTATTCCTATCGTGTAATTCTATGACACTCAAATTACGAAGTATGATCTTTCCATCTGAAAAATAAAAGAAAAAGAATGAAATGGAAATGAAAAAATAAAATTAAATTAAATATTTTATTTTACAAAAAAAATTGGTAATTTAAGTTGCTTGGGCACGAGAACAATCTATTTAATTACAATTCATTTAATCTACGTTGAGGTATAGAGGGTTGCGATCCTCGGTCCCGATTGTTCATGGCTCAACAGATCTCGTTGGCTATTCAGCGTGGCAACGAACGCCGCCAGTATCATGGGAACTTTTGAGCCTGGTAGAGAATTCGCCAGGGTATTAAGTCTGCCTTTTGAGTGTAATGATTTCTTTTTTTCAGTAAAGATTAAATAAATACATTCCAGAAAGTAATTTACACTTTGCCATTCAACTAGGGCGAATCTAATAACAGCTTACATTATATTGTTAACCATGTTATCCAACAAGTCATTCAGGCTGCAGAGCGTACTGAACTTCCGAAGAAATAGACATAGATACATCAAAGAAGATAATCCTCCTTCTGCTGCAGTCGGGTAAAAAAAAATTACCTACCCGAAATGTATTGCATGTTCAATCCCAGGAATCTTCGTAACTTGACTGACGCTACGTCTACTTTCAGAGCTATTAGGTTATCTTTTAGTTCCTTATTTATTTTTAAGCGGACTTCGTGAGCCTTTTTACGTATATTTTCTTTTAAGTTTTTAACGTTAATTGCCTGCACATTTTTTTGAGTCATTCCAGGAATCAACCTCAGCAATTGTATGAAGGCATCGTCTTCGACAATACTAAAAGGCCGCCCATGGACAGTTACTAGTTGCGTACAGTATTCCATAACAGCTTTGGATATTTGAGATAGATTCTCTGGCAACTGCTGCTTACTATCTTCGTTTAATTTTAGTATTTCGTCGTACTTTTCTCGGTGTTGCGAAAAAAAATGGCGTAATAAATTTCCGCCGTGATTTCCCTGAAAAAAAATCCAACACAAATTAAAAAATAGACCACAGACACCTAAAAGCGATTTACTCGTATGCTCGATTTTATCGTAGTTATTTGGGATAAAATAGTAATAATAATAATAATGCTTTAATTCAGGCTTAGCCCATATCATATCACATTACACAAAGACAGAACATAAAAAAAAATTAAAGAGATAAATAATACTTAATTCATAAGCCGGAATATATTTTCTCTGGACTCCATATGAATGGAGTTCCAGTGTCTCCATAGTGGGCTGTTGACATTTTCCGCAATGGCTATAAGGAGGCTGTTGGGACTGTCACGTATGCGGCGCATCAAGGAGGCCACGCGCTTGCGTATTATCGCACAGAAACCGTCCGTGCGCTCCTCACAGAACATACCTGACGCGCTACAATAGCGTGAGAGCCCCAACAGCATCCTGAAGCCATTGTTATATTGGACACGCAGGGAGTCGTACGTTTTTCGGGTATACTTGGTCCATAGGCTGCAGGTATAGAGAGTTTGGCAGAAAGTTTTAAAGAACGTGATCTTCACGGCTTTTTCACATTTTGCAAATCTACGGACCAGCATATTACACCTCACAGCAAACGCCCTGCGCTCCCTCTCCATGTCTGTGTCATCTGTGAGAGCCTCGTTGAGCCAGTGCCCCAGGTACTTAAATTTCGCCACCCTTTTAAGTTGCGACTGGCAGAGCGTAATGGGAGGGACTATTTTCGGCGTTTTATTACCAGCTTTAAAAACTAGTAGCTCGCTCTTTGTCGCATTGTACCTTAGACCGTGCGTCTCAACGTAGCTCTCACAGACCACAAGCAACTTTTCGAGAGCGCTTACTGCCGGGCTCAGCAACACCATGTCATCCGCATAACTGATGTTGTTCATACACACACCACCAATCGAACATCCGACCTTGGTATTACTGAGCTCGACAATAAGATCGTTCATGTATAGGTTAAAAAGCCTTGGTGAGCTCAAACCCCCCTGCCTCACCCCACATTCCAACCTATACATGTCAGAATAGGCTCCCGACCACCGCACCTGGTTGCCCTGGTTGCCATACCAAAACTTAAGTATGTTTACCACTTCAATGGGAGTGCTCGTGTTCTTCTTTAATTTCTGCCAGAGGACATCATACGCCACCAAGTCAAATGCCTTAGACAAATCCAAAAAACACGCATAGACTGGCGTTTTCCTTTCCGTGTAATACTGAACAGTTTGCTTCAAACACAGGATCGCACTTTCCGTCGATAACCCAGGCTTGAAACCGAATTGAGCATCATGTGAAGGCACGAATTGAGACAGTACGCGGTCAAGCAAACTGTCCAGTATCTTAGACACAATGGTGGCTAGCGAGATGGGCCTGTCATTGGATTTGTCGGAGGCAT
Source organism: Notocelia uddmanniana (assembly GCA_905163555.1). NCBI lineage: Eukaryota > Metazoa > Arthropoda > Insecta > Lepidoptera > Tortricidae > Notocelia > Notocelia uddmanniana. The sequence continues at coordinate 14,014,521 of LR991063.1, read as the reverse complement.
CGGCTGTCTTGTTTTTTATAACCGGCACGACTATTGTCCTCATGAGGTCCTCCGGAAAGAACCTGTGGCTCAGACAGATATTAAAGAGCATCTTCAGAACACGAGGCAGGTGAGGTCCTGCATGCTGCAGGTGCTCAATACTGAGTCCATCATGGCCTGGTGACTTGCCTCGCTTCATCGACCTGATCACGTCAGTGACCTGTTTAAGCGTAAAACGCACTTGCAAGTCCAAACAGTCCTCCTCAGTACTGAGCACCTGCTGCGCTCCTCCCAGCGGACTATGCACTCTAAAGCTCGCCTTAAAAAGTTCAGCAATTTCAGTTGGTGAGCACAGATCCTCCACACTCGTAGGCGAACATTTCCTAGGGTTGTTCTTATTTATGTGCTTCCAGAAACTAGGAAAGTCCTTGGCTTTATGTTGAGTAGCTAAAATGTTCATTTTAATGTTGGTTTCATTGTTCTGGCACCATTTAAGCTTGTCCTTAAATCGTTTTCTGGAAACACACATTTCTTCATAAATAGGCCCCCCAGGAGGTTTTCCATAAAATAACCATTGCTGATAACTAGCTCTAGCTGTCCCATGTACCTCCTTAACATGTTTGTTCCAGCCCACTATGTATTTCCTTTTACTATTATTTCTCGACTTACAAGTATCTTTTGCAGATGTTTTTAAGATTAATACGATATCCTGGTACAATTTATTAATTATCAGCTTATGACTAGCATCATTGCAGTATTTATCCCCACAGGCACTTAATTCTAAAGGAAAATCAATTTCTTTCAGACCATCATTACATAATTTTATATAGAAAACTCCCGTGAGTTTGAGACATATTAAATATAATGAAACGGGTCACTCACGTCTTAAAGGTCGAATATCGCTCGACATGTTCCGCCGCCGCCGCCGCCGCGGTAGGTGCTCATGATTAAGGACCGCGAACCGGTCTGAAACATGTCGAGCGATATTCGACCTTTAAGACGTGAGTGACCCGTTTCATTATATTTAATACATCATTACATAATTTGGAATATTTTAATATTTGTTCCTTATCCCTCTGGCCCCATATTACCTTATTATTTTCTTCATTACAATTCCTATATGTCACAATTTTATTACTAACTAGCATTTGCCCGCGGCTTCGCCCGCGTATTAAGCATAATTTTTAACCGACTACAAAAAAGAGCTTCTGTTTGGCCCGTATGTATGTATTTACGTAGGTTTATATGTATGTTTGTCCACGATTATCTCGCGTTTGGCTGAACCGATTTTGATGCGGTCTCCAGGAAAGTAGTTGTTACATTCTGGGGGTTTCGGTATATGAAGTTTGGTGATTGTGATTCATTAACAGATGAACAGATGAAAAGTCAGTATACATTCTGAGAACCGGAAAACTGTTGAATTTCATTTGATTTTGGCAAAAATAAGGATCGAAAACTATTAACATACATTTCCGAGAGGCCGAAGAGGAAAGGGCCGATGAAATAAAAGCATTCTTAAATGGCCCTTAGTAAAAGTGTCTGTGTACTACAGTAACAACAATAGGTCTGATAACGACCAAGCAGCGCGCAGCGGTCATAAACTCTGTTTCTTTGAAATACAGAAATACGGCTAATTCAATATCACGTGTAAAGGATGATTCACAGTAGGCCGTTCCGTGTCCGGGCCGGCCCATTTTCAACTGAGCGCTGCTTTGAAACGCACGTTAAGCCGTTGATCCTGGCTGCTGTCTACGACAGCAGTCGTTAAGCTAAGTTAGAGGCCTTCGGGCGGCTTGAAAACTTCTAACAGTCAAGTTGCCCACTCACTTGACAAAGGGGGGTCCAAGTTGCACCACGTCCGTATGGAGTATTCACCGTTACCCTACACGTGACCCCTGGGTGGTGCTAAGAGTGCAACAAAAACTGGCAACCGTACTTGTCTTCTCGAAGTTCTCACGATTCATAAATAAATGCCAAACGATTAAAAAATATTCTAAAGGTTGATTATCGATCGAAACCTCTATGTCAATTTTAAAAGCTATCCAAAGATACCCCACACGCCTATATAGTAGCATTAATATTTTTATGGCATATATGGAGTGCCAAATTTTACCTCAGAATCGTATTAAGAGACCTCTCGGATGCTCAGATATCGATTTTGAACGAAATCGGGTTGGAAATGAAGAAAATCAATATGGCTGCCATTTTTTCCAAATTTTATCTCGGATTCGTATTAAGAATTCTCTCAGACGCTCAGATATCGATTTGGAACGAAATCGGAAAAGAAAAGAAGAAAATCAATATAGCCGCCACTTTTTTCAAATTTTACCTTAGAGTCGTATTAGGGGACCTCTCAGACGCTCAGATATCGATTTTGAACGAAATCGGGACGGAAATGAAGAAAAGCAATATGGCCACCACTTTTTCCAAATTTTACCTCTGAGTCGTATTAGGGGACCTCTTGGACGCTCAGATATCGATTTTGAACGAAATCGGGACGGAAATGAAGAAAATCAATATGGCCGTTACTTTATTCATAGTTTAGGTACCTTTGATTCCTATTAAGAGTCTTCTAGGACGCTCAAATATCGATTAATGTCGAAATCGTATATAATTATAAAAGGTCGTATCTTCATAGGGAACTCACGGCACTTCATGCACCTTTAGACCATATAAGGAACCTACATGCCAAATTTGGTGTCTCTCAAACCAGCAGTTTGGGCTGTGCGTTGATATGTCACTCACTCAGTCAGTTTCTTCTTGCAATTTGGCACTTTTAAAAGTTTTCATGCCCGCAATATTAAATTTCAAAATCAATGCCATTTTCGAAATTAACGACCCAAAAAACCATAAAAATGACACCCATATTAATATTTAGACATTCCAACCCCCTCGGACCCCAACAGAAGGGATGACATTTCACGTCCTCCACGTTGGATTTTAAATCATTGGTGGTTTCGTAATCAGCGACCCGATAAACCAAAAAAACAACACCCATATCGATTTACAGAATTTGTCACCACATTTTCTCCTTTTAGGGGTTGGTTTCTCAAAAAACCGGAAACACATATTTACTCATTTATCGTTAGAAATACTCCTGTAAAGTTTCGAATAAAATAATCCAACTAATCTTGATACAAACTTCGGACCCCCATTTCACCCCCTTAGGGGTTGTATTTTGAAAAATCCTGTCTTAATGCACCTCAAGTCCTTATATGGAACCTACGTACTACATTTGGAATCTCTAGAACCAGCAGTTTGGGCTGTGCGGTGATATGTCACTCACTCAGTCCGCCAGTTATTTCTTGAAATTTGGCACAAAGTTTCAAAAGTTTTCATGTCCACAATATTAAATTTCAAAATCGATGCCATTTTCGGAATTAACGTCCCAAAAAACCATAAAAACGACACCCATATTAATATTTAGACATTTCATGCCCCTCGCACTCCAACAGGGGGGATGGTATTTCACGTCCTCCACGTGAGATTTTAAAATCATTGTTGTTTCCGTTATCAGCGACCCGGTATATCATAAAAACAATACCCATGTCGATTTTCAGAATTTGTCACAACCTATCCCCCTTTTAGGGGTTGATTTCTCAAAAAACCAGAGTATTTACTCATTTATGGTCAGAAATACTCCTGTGAAGTTTCGAATAAAATAGTCCAACTAATCATGTTTCCCCATACAAACTTCGGACCCCCATTTCACCCCCTTAGGGGTTGAATTTTGAAAAATCCTTTCTTAGTTCACCCCTACACTTTATAAGGAACCTACGTGCCAAATTTGGAATCTCTAGGACCAGCGGTTTGGGCTGTGCGTTGATATGTCAGTCAGTCAGTTTATTCTTTTATATATTTAGATTTTAGGTAAGTTACAAGAAATAATCATTGAAAAATGGTCAGACCAGTAGACATCATAACATATAGTCACATTTGACACACAAATAGTTAAGTGGAAATTGGTTTTTGCTGCGAATGCTGATTTTGAATCCCAACGCTCTAAAGCTCGATAAATTACTAGACACATACATACCTAGGTACGAGTATGAGGGAGTATTATTATTATCCCATCAAAAACATAAATGTGAAAATGGCAGCCAAGTTCACCGACAAAAGAATTAAGATCTGAATGGGCGCCAAGTTCCGTAGATTACCTATCTGAAAAAGTATGTTGTAATACCATAAAAGCTGTTGGATATTTAAGAACTATATTTTACCTATATTTATGAAATTTAGGGTTATAGTTGTTCTAAAGGATCTTAATATATGTAGCAAATTTCATGTTTTTATGTTAGATAGATTTGGAGTTATTGTGGGGTCTAAAGTGGCTCCAAACGGTTCGTATAATATAACACACGGCTGCTGTCCGCCAGTTCCTGGGATATACTTGGCTGTACATGCTGCCGCGTATCTAGATTATTACATTACAACAGCATATATTGGTGTCTTCCCATCAGATTTATTATTTTACAGTTCTTTTCCGAGTCCGACTCGCACTGGGTCGGATTTTAAAAACTTATATATTTTATTTACATCAGTAAGGTAAAAAAATACGATTTGAATATTGGGTGTCTTACCCCCACCAGTAAATTCATCGTTGTATCGTTCCTAAATCCTTCCGTAAATAATTCTAAACAGTTTATAATTTATCAATATTTTAGTGGGAGAGTGATGACTGTTTTTTTGCATTAATTACCACGGTTAATAACCACATTAACCACTGAGGGAAATCGTAATGACCTCATGTTTTGGGAATCAATCTAATAACCTAGCCACATATTTCCTTAAAAATATTTTCGAGGTACATTTGTATTTTACTAATTTAATTATAAAAGAGTACACTTACTCCCAGACAGTAGGTTAATTAAGATAGGGTTCTTGAGGTTACTCAGTCAGTATTCATTTAATTCAAGTAAAAAAAACATTTATTCACGTAAACCAAGTACTCTTAAAACTTTTAATAATTTTCGCCAAACTGTATGACAGTATGCTGGCAGAAATAAGCTCCCTTTCTTTACATTACTGTTTTAAGTATATTTAGTTACGTAAGAGTCTCAGATCATGGTACGAGTACATCAACTGTTGTAGTGTAAGTTACAAATCTCTCTAGTCGTGTGTAATGTATAATGCAAATGATTAACTGCATAGGTCCTTATTAAAGGTAAAACTTTTAATTTAACTTACCGCAACATACTTATTGCAACCTTCCATCAAGCACATCGATTTTTTTGTTTCTTTATTATAATTAAACATAGTATAAATCATATTTTCTTTCTTTCGGCCCATTATTTCTTTTATAACACTGCAACTATTAAATAGGTACTTATTACACCGAGTACACTAACCACACCACACTGGCTCCTAACTTTGCAAGCCGGGAACTAAATAAATCAAAACAAACAAACAGAACAGGTGATAAAGTGAGATACAAACTAAACAAAACGAGTGTGAAAGAGATAGCTTAATAACGCGCGGCGCGGCGGCGGCCGCCGCTTATCGCACAAAGTCACAAAGGCGTCAAAGGCATGCCGCCGCTGGCTGCTGGGTTTAAGACGAGGCAACCTAAAATAATTCCCACGCTTGCTCCGCCCATCACCCGCGCCAACCCGCCACCCGCTAGATACACTCGTTCGCCATGCTCGTGCGAAAATTGGAGCAAGAACATAGAATGAATAGAGATTTTTTTTATTGAAATACGTTAACTATTTTTTTTCATGGTGCCATTTGAACCAGTTTATGATGACAATCAAATGTCATTATTGTAGTTGGTCAACAAACAAAGGACAAACCTAGCTCGATGCTAGTGGCCTCCGAAAAGGCTCCTACAATATGATGTCACGTGCCACTTATCAAACCAACAGTTGTATGGGAAAATAAGTACCCATCAAAAACATAAACGTGAAAATGGGAGCCAATTTCAATATTAAGAATATGCGACGCGTGACAGTATGTTATAATACCATGAAAGCTGTTGTGTATTTAAGAAAACTGCCGAGTTTAAGCTCAAAATGCATTAAGCCGCAATAAATTAGTTTTACTGTAAACAATCTAGTGCCAGACTTGGCACCTTTTTAGTTATTCTATGAAACTTGGCACCCATTTAGATCTCAATTCTTTTGTCGTTGAAGACGACAACCATGAGTCGCATATTCTTAATATTGAACTTGGCTCTCATTTTCACATTTATCTTTTTGATGGGATATCATTCCTTTTTGTCAAACTTCACCAAATGGTACTTTTCACGAGCGAATGCTCTAGTCACGATCTAGACACGCGGCAGCGTGTCCAGCCAAGTTCACCCCAGGAACTGGCAGACAGCAGTTGTGTGTTATATTACACGAACCGTTTGGAGCCACTTTTGTCCCCCAATAACTCCAAATCTATCTAACATAAAAAAAAATTGGTACACGTATTAAGATCCTTTAGAAAAACAAGAAACCCAAATTTCATAAATATAGTTTTAATAGTTATTGAGATATTAAATTCCAAAAAACGGCATTTTTACCACTGACTGACTGACTGACTGACTAGTAATCAAAAACCTAACCCACTTCTAGGTGACCTAGAAAGTTAAAATTTAACATGCAGCTTGATAATTGTGTGTGTACACTAGAAAAAATCCGAAAGCAGTGATTTGTTTATTAGTTTTTTTATTATTATTATTTATGCTAATTACCTCAGAACTCCGTCATTTATTAACCGATTTGGAAAATTCTTTTTTTGTTTGAAACGGTATAGTTTAGGGGTAGGCCCATAGATATCAAGTAAGAATCTGATCATAGGGTCCAGGAGAAATCGAGGGAACTCTTCAAATATTTGAGGTGCACCTATAGCGATTTGGGTATTTTGTAAAGTAACTCGTGCATTCGCTCTTAAAAAGCACCATTTGGCGAAGATTGACAAAAAAACATAAATGTGAATATGGGAGCCAAGTTCAATATTAAGAAAATGCGATGTTTGGTTGTCTTCTTCGCCGACAAAAGATTTGAGATCTAATATCCTACACTTACTTTTTTAAATATCCTACAGCTTTTATGGTATTATAACATACTGCATAGAAAACTGCCAAGTTAAGGCTCAAAATGCATTAAGCCGCAGTAAATTAATTTTACTGTAAACAATATAGTGCCGGATTTGCCACCATTTCAGAGAATCTACGGAACTTGGCACCCATTTAGATCTCAAATCTTACACTCTGACCTGATGACAATGGGACCACCCCGAAAGTATACCAATTCAAACATAAAAAGAATTTTCCAAATCGGTTAATAAATGATGTAGGTAACAACTAATAATAATAAGAAAACTAATGAAAAAATTAGAGTTATCAATTTTTTTTATGTGTATGTACACAATTACCAAGCTGGATGCCAAAAATAAACTTTTCTAGGTCACCTGAAAGTGGGTTAGGTTTTTGATTACTAGTCAGTCAGTCAGTGGTAAAAATGCCGTTTTTTGGACTTTAATATCTCAATAATTATTTCACCTATATTTATGAAATTGGAGGTTCTAGTTGTTCTAAAGGATCCTAATACATGTACCAAATTTCATTATTTTATGTTAAATAGACTTGGAGTTATTGAGCGGTCAAAAGTGGCTCCAAACGGTTCGTGTAAAATAACACACGGATGCTGTCCGTCAGTTCCCGAGGTGAACTTGGCTGGACACGCTGCCGCGTGTCTAGATATTGCTGTGTCAGTCGTGAAATTCTGCGTTAAGATACATAGTTGTGATACAATTAATATTTAAGAAAAGGATTGTATTGGTACCTATATATTGGTACCTATGTATTGAACACATGAATGTATTTTAATAAGATGTCATACATTCATTTGAAAAAAAGTATAAAGTATTTAATCAAAATTAATTTTTCTAGAAATAAATAGTAGGTGGACGTTTTCCGGCTGCAATGATGATGATAATATAAGTCATTCCTCAATCATCACCACAAATATTGTCTAAAACAGCAGGGTTTGTGTATGACTGTGCAGTGTGACTATTTTCGATACTAATTGTCAGCCCATACAAAACCTGACAAAACGAGCACGTGGCGATTTCAAGCGCGTTGGACAATAAGCCCTCAGAATCAATTTTTTGGAGGTTTGGCCGACGTTTCGAATGTATTACAACATCCGTGGTCACGAGCCGACCCAAATAATTTTTAAGAAAAAAAAACCGACTTCAATGGGGGAGGCCGGTGAAAGATTATGATACTTAAATGGTGCACTCTTAGATTCCATACAATAAAATAAAAATGGCTATAAGTATGTTTATAATGGTAGAAGACTAAGTACCCTCAATTCCTCATGGAATCCTCCATCACAACTTAAGCTTGACAAAAATGTGTCTTGAAAAACCTAGCTTGCTTGACAAACATAACGAAGAGAACAAATCGCCAAACGTAAACTACGCGTCGTTGAAGAGTTCCGTTCTGATCATCATCAGCAGTTCCACTTCATCAAATGACACTTTTATTAATGAAAATGCTTGATTAGTTCATGAGAATACTAAAATCACTATTTGTGTGCCTTTCACATTTGAGGAGTTCCCTCGATTCCTAATGGATCCCATCATCAGAACTCGAGCATGACAAAAATTAATCATGAATATAGAACTTGCTTAACAAACACAGCTAGGAGGACAAATCGCCAAACGTGAACTTTTCGTCGTTGAAGAGTTCTGTTCTGATCATCATCAGCAGTTCCACTTCATCAAATGTCACATTTTTGTATGATAATGCTCGATTTGTTGATAAAAACACAAAAATCACTATATATTTGCCTTCAAGATTTGAGGAGTTCCCTCAATTCCTCATGGAACCCATCATCAGAAATCGAGCATGACAAAAAAATATCGTGAAAATAGAATTTGCTTAACAAACACAGCTAGGAGGACAAATCGCCAAACGTGAACTTTTCATCGTTGAAGAGTTCTGTTCTGATCATCATCAGCAGTTCCACTTCATCAAAGTCACATTTTTATATGAAAATGCTTGATTTGTTGATAAAAACACAAAAATCACTATATGTTTGCCTTTAAGATTTGAGGAGTTCTCTCAATTCCTCATTGATCCCATCAACAGAACTGCGTTTTGACAAAAATGGGACCAACTTGGATATACATACTTACAATCAAAAAAAGAATTTTCAAAATCGGTTAAGAAATGAAGGAGTTATGGAGTAACAAACATTAAAAAAAAAAAAACACAACCGAATTGATAACCTCCTCTTTTGAAATCTTGAAGTCGGTTAAAAAGTCGAATGCATGTGTAAAAATCGCCATATCTATTCATTACTATTATTAGACACGTATATTGACATGTTGCTTTTTTTCAATATGCTTTTGATACGAGTTTATGCTTTACATAATCTATATATATATATATATATATATATATATATATATATATATACGCATAAATAGCTTTTGACTACTGACCGACTTGTATCGACAGAATAGTTGTCCAAATTTAAAACTGTCAATGATGATGACTCCATTGGTTTTTTGCTCTGCTGTGCTCCGTCCGCTTTCATTTACGAAATCAGCGCAATTTTGGCACACATCCGTCGTCGGCAAAAGCCACAGGCGTCTGAAGGCGGAGTCTTGATGAGATAGCGTCAATTGCTTTCGCGCGTAAAAAAAGAGACAAAAGACAGTGATGGCGCTCATGAACACAAAGGCGTATGCGGCATAACTCCCGAATTTATAAAATAATTCATATAAAATAAACTACACAAGTAAATAAAATGATATATCCCAGTTTGCTAGATAGATAGTATTACCGTCGTTTCTAAAAATTTCAAAGGTTGGATGCTTATAGTTCCGGAATAATTAGCAAAAGAATAAAAAAATGGATCATAGTTTGGAACGAAAAACTATCGAGAAAATTTTCGCTTTGCGTGTTCTCCGATCCCAGTTTGTTAGATTATATAATGAAATTTAAGATACCAAAATTTCATATGCGTAGATTAACTGGTTTGCTTACAATATCGAAAAGAACACTACCAAAAATTCGAATGCCTCGTCTTAACCGGTATTATATCGTTAGCGCGAACCTTAAAATTTCGTTCTCTGTACTTACCGGTAAGCGAGAACATTTCGATTTATTTTGTTCGTTCCAGCAAATAACCGGTTAATGAATGAACGAAATAATGTAACGGTTTTAGAACGTAATTAACCGGTAAATCAATACCGGTTCCGGGCCCTGCTTAACGGTAAGTTAATCGGGCCCTTTCAGCTGCCAGACCGCTTGGGCGGCAATCACTTTTTAAATTTTCTACGCGTCGATCTGCCCCTGCTGTTAGAAGATGTGGATTTGAAGACACGCAGAAACATAGTACTGCAGTGTGATGGTGCACCATGCCATTTTGCCTTGGACGTGAGAAACTATTTAAATCAAAGATAACCTGAAAGATGGATTGGTCGTTGCGGCCGGGGTGACGCCTGCCTTATAGCCTGGCCTCCACGTTCCCCCGACCTAAACCCCATAGATTTTTTTCTATGGGGATATTACAAAGACCTCGTCTACTCGAGAGAATGCCGCAATTTGGACGAGTTAACCCGGAAATTGAGAGTAGCAGAAGAAACCATTAAAAATAATAGTAGTGCATTCAGACGTTTAAAAGACAACTTTTTCCGGCGATGTCGCACTTGCATTGAGCAACAGGGGGGCCATTTTGAAAATTTATTGTAATTAAACACCTTGTAATTGGTTTTACTTTGCTCGCATTAATCATTATGTAAATAAAAATTTTGCACTTACCACAGTTAGATTTCAATTTTTTGATTGAAGCCTTATTAATAATAAAATGAAATTTTCAGGGTAGCTACCTGATAGATAGAGCAAGTTTTTAAAAGCCAATCGGTAATTATTTTTTATGTGATTTTATTTTTTTAAGGGCCCCTGAAGTTGTGAACATACTGGGTAATTTTATCTTTCTTGGCATTTTTTTTTTATGCCATTCAAAGATCTAACTATAGTAAATGTTACCATACTGAATTGGCCTAGTTATCAACTTAGCACACAAAAAAAATCAAGCATCTACCGCAATAATTCACGTCACCATAAATAAAAATCTCATCGTACGCGGCGATAGGTGAAAAATTAAAAAAAAAATCATAACTCCGAAAATACTAAAAATCGCGGAACATACATGGGGGTGATTCAGATAGCCCTCTAGGTCCTCTACCTCCCAGCTTCAGTATATCACTACTTCTTGGGACAACCTGTATAATCTCAATATCGATTTCCCAAGTCTCTGTCTCTATTTCATAAACTCTGCCACACCTGTCATGGATTGGTACGATTTGCCACAGGTATGAAATACAAGCCACTTTATAATGGCAATACTTCTCACACCCTATCACATCTGTCCCACAGCCGTATCCATGCGGGTTCTTAACATCTTTAAGAAGTCTATAATCAACAGTTTCAATAGTGCAGCCCCCAATATTCCAGAATATCTCGTGAACACCTTTGCAATTCCACACTGTTTCAATCTTCATCTCGAAGTCACAGGTGTCATAAATGGCAGAGTATTGCAGTAGCCTTCTTTGATCCTTGAGAGAGATGGTGAACTGCTCACCTTCGAAGTCCCTAAAACATATAACCGGGCCTGTTCTCAGCTGGATCATGTATGTATTCATATCGTAAGACTTGTTCCCAGATGTGCAAATTCTGCTATTGCTAGTCATATATAGACTGGTCACAAGAATATGTTGATTGCATCATGGATGAAGCAGCAGCAAGCATAGTGACCCCCTTGGCCAATTTTGATGATCCTAATGATCTATCACTGGTTGTTGGAATCAGTGTTAGCCTCCTTTTTGGTGGTGAGTTAATTAGTGCCTCATTTGAAACCTTTTCACCTTCATGTGGTATTGTAAACAGATCTTTTGTACTTGCTATATACTATGGTGTTCCTGTCACTACCACTGCCATGTTTGTAAATAATCTCACCATATTTTGGTTCATCATGGTTGACCATCTTCCTAAGCTGTAGCCATATATAGCTATATAGCCTGTTATTCATAACACGTACCATCAATTTGGCACAAGCAAAATTGACTTCTCTGAATTTGACTGGCCTGTTCTCTCCTGATATTTTGTTAAATTTGGCCATTTCTTTGCCCTTCGTACATCTGATCTAGTTTGTATATAGCAAATCACATCAAGGACTTTACCAATGATCTTAGCTCTGAAGCATGTTAGGATCGAAATTTATTACACGCTGGACCACAGCTGATGTTAGCAGCATTACGACACAGGTATTGGATAAGTAACGGTCGTAACCTTTGCAGGCAAACTTCACAACCTTTTCAGACAAATCTCATCAACCAATTGTAGAGATTGCTTGCAAGGCTCTACTTTCGGATGGGTGAATGCGGACTTCAATAAAACGCCGAGGTGGTTTGTTGCTAATTTACTTGATGTGTGTTAACTCTAGCGGGCGCGGCGGAGGACTGACTCTGGAATCGCGTCACCGCTAAGTGCTTAATCAGCGATCTGTGTTCCCACAGTAGTCCCCCCTTTACAAAAAAAAAAACGAAGTCAAAGTCAAAGTCAAAATATATTCTTTATTCAAAATCACTTTATACAACTTATATATATTAATTAATTATTTAGAGCAATTTATTGATGCTATTATTATTATCTCTGTATTTATTTTCGTACTTAAGCTAGGTTTTTTACAATAAGTTTATAAAAGTAAAATATATAAACATACATACAAAATATAAAAGCATTATAAAAAACCTAACCTAGGGTGCCGCCGGCAGCGAGGCAGGGCCTAAGCTACCGGTGGTTAGGGCGACAGAGAAAGGAACCTCCGGACTATCCGCGCCGTGTCCAGGAGTACCGCCTTCTGTATCTGACCCTTGACCCAGCCATCTAACGAGAGTCTCTTGAGATGTTGGTCGAGACTCTTCGCTATTAGACCGTTCGCGGAGACGACTATCGGGACAATGATCGTTGAATCAACATCCCACATGGCGGTTACCTCGTGTGCCAGGTCTAGGTACTTGCTAGATTTGTCCTTCTCAGCCTTCACGAGGTTCTCGTCATGGGGGATGGTGATGTCAACGAGTACTGCCTGGCGCTTCAATCGATCTGTCAGCACGATATCAGGCTTGTTGGCTATAATAGTCCTGTCTGTGATGACAGATCGATCCCAATAGAGCGTTGCACGACCATTCTCGAGAACTGGCGCAGGTGTGTACTTATAGTACGGAACTTCGAAATCCACAAGACCGTATAGAAGAGCAAGCTGCTGGTGAATAATCCTGGCCACCAAGTTATGTCTGTGCAAGTACTCGCCGTTAGCAAGATGACTACAACCGGAAATAATATGCCTGAGTGACTCTCCGGGACGGCGGCATGCCCGACAAATGTCGACCGTACCATCCTTCAGGATATATTTCCGGTAGTTGTTCGTCATGATAACCTCGTCCGCAATTGCACAGACAAAACCTTCAGTTTCCCCAAAAAGATCCCCAAAACGTAGCCAGTTCACCGATGCGAGCAGGTCTACGTCGGGACTCGTAAGGGCCTTGTAGAACCGCCCGTGTAGCTCCTTACTCTTCCACACCGCCCTGCGATCCCCGGCGCTCAGCACTTTAAGTCTGCGCCAGTTCTCTTTTGCCATGGAGAGCGGGGTGAGGAGTGTGTCTACTGCCACCACATCACGATGGATCCCACACTCGCTGTTTAAGAAATAATCTCTGAGACTGCACACCTCGCGGTTGTGAAGGTCTTTGGCATTTAAGAAGCCACGACCTCCAAGCTTCCGCGGGATGTACAGTCTCAAAAAATATGACGCCGTCAACGTCAGACGTGTTTTTTACAAATATTCCGTAATTTTTTATGAAATGCTTTTATTATGTGCTTTTTAACATCTTTTTGTACAAATATATAATCGCCAATGTACCTACTATCAAGCAAGCAGCATAATGATTACACGGAGTAAATCACGTCAAGTACAAGCGTCTCTACAAAGCGCACGCCCATCATCTTCACCCGCCTCGTCCTCATCAGCATCGGCATCGTCGGAGGAGGAATTTGCCACCGCGCCCGACACCTCCAGCAGTTCGAGCGACGAGTGCGGGCCGCCGCCGCTGCCGCCACATCCACCTGCGCGGCGCGGGCGGCCACCGCTGCCGGCACGCTTGGGGCCTGCGGGGCATCCTGCTCCGCCCACGGCTCCCGCTACCGGTGGTGTAGTGCGCCGCATGCAGTGGTCGCCATCAATGAATGAAAACTGCATGCGTGCCTACTATGGGGCGACAGAAGGAGGAACAAATCTATCCGCGTACCGTGTTAGGATGCTTCCTCTGTTTCAGGCGCTTGAACCAGCCATCTCCGTATCTGCGCAACGGCTATCGGATCAAGTGCGCGTCATCCAACGGCTCAAGCGGTTGGATGACGCGCCACTTGATCGGCTCCGCCTGGAGGCACTCTCTGCTTGCGCGGTCTCCACCTCGGCGCGGAACCCATCCGCCACGTTGCCAGCTCCGGTGCCCGCACCCGATACGGCACCGGGGGCACCGCGTGTGGATCCCAGTGCCGACGAGGACTGTGCGAGTCAGAGTGTGAGTACCCAGGCCCATGAGCTATTGAGGAGGGCTTTGGAAGAGGCGATTACGCAGTATCGCTCCACACCGAATTCTAGGCCGCGACTACCACGCTTGCCCGTGAATAGACACAATCTAGCGTTAATGGGAGCCCTGAACGATCTCCTAGCTCCGTATTTGCGGGCTAGCGAAGATTTGATTAACACGCACTCAATTATGTACTGTGGGGCCATCGCGGCGTGCCGTGTTGCTCGTGTCAAGTTTCCGGACGCTGACCGTGCACCTAGGCCCGCCGGGAGTGTCCCTACCTGGCAAGTACGAATTGAGCGGCGTGTCGATACGTATAGGACTCTCATTGCAAAGCTGATCTGCTTCAGAGGGGGCAATAGTCGCCCCCGAGTCATGCGCTTCGTAAACCAGGCCTTCGCGGGGACTGGTGTCAGGCCCCGTGACTACATGGCCTGTGTCACGGAGCGCATTGACTTTCTGAAGCAGAAAGTTTATGCATGGGCAAGCCGTATTCGTCGCTACAGGGAGCGTCTGGACCGATACCAGCAGAATCGCCTTTTCCAAAGCGACCAAAGGAAGGTATACCGGAAGTGGGATGGAACCGACCATCGTGTGCCCGATGGACAGCGGCCGGATGCTACTGCCATGGTTAACTTTTGGCGTAGTATTTGGTCGGTGCCTGTTGAACACACAGAGGGTTCCTGGATCGGTGCTGTCGAACGTGAGTGTGAATCCATCGAACCCATGGGGTCTGTCACCATCGGCCCCGAGGACGTAAGTTGTGCCATCCGTACGGCTCAAAACTGGAAAAGTCCCGGACCGGATGGATTGCACAACTTCTGGCTAAAATGGTTTCGGTGCTCACACGCACGTTTGGCAGCACAGTTCCAGCAAGCCCTTGAGCTCGGCTCCCTGCCACCTCCCTTAACAACTGGTGTTACCTCCTTGCTCTACAAGTCCGGTAGTACCACGGAAGCGAAGAATTACAGACCCATCACGTGCTTACCTACGCTGTACAAGCTTCTTACATCCATTTTGAGAGCAAAAATCAACGCACATATTGTTGCGAACAACATTTTGGCCCCTGCTCAAAATGGATGTAGGGTTAGGTCACGTGGTACTAAAGAGCTCCTCCTCATAGACATGACCATTTGCCAACAAGTCCGGCGGATCAAGGGGACCCTCTCGGCCGCCTGGATTGACTATAGGAAGGCCTATGATTCGGTGCCTCATTCATGGTTGCGGAGGGTCTTAGAGCTGTATAAAGTTGATGCAGTTCTGAGATCCTTCTTAAGTGCTTGCATGAGGCAGTGGACGACTGTCCTTCGTCAACCAGGAGGGGGGGATGGTCCCTCTGGCCCGCAAGACTCTATCAGGATTGAGCGAGGTATATTTCAGGGTGACAGTCTGAGTCCCTTATGGTTCTGCCTAGCGCTGAATCCGCTCAGTACTCTGCTGAAGGATTCAGGATTAGGTTGCCAGCTGCGGAGAGAGGGTGAGGTCATTTCTCATCTGCTCTACATGGACGACCTTAAACTATTTGCACCAAATAAACATGACCTGTTGGAGCTACTGAAAACCACAGAGGTCTTCAGTAGTGCCATCAAAATGGAATTTGGTGTCGACAAGTGTGCGGTCATGCATGTACAGCGGGGGAAAGTTGTAAATTCGACAAATTTACAGCTTTCTGAGACAACGTCACTCAGATCTCTCTCCGAAGTAGATACCTATAAATATCTTGGTATGTCACAGTCTTTGGGTATCGAAGGTGAGGGCATCAAGCAGGCAATGAAGGAGCGCTTTTTCTGTCGCCTGACAAAAGTACTCAACAGTCTTTTGTCGGGCGGCAATAAGGTGCGCGCCTTCAACGCCTGGGTGATGCCCTTGCTCACATACTCCTTTGGCATATTAAGATGGACTCAGACTGAGCTCGATTTCCTGGATCGAAGGGTGCGTGTACTGCTCACTACGCACCGTATGCTACACCCGCGCTCGTCTGTTATGAGACTGTACATCCCTTATTATTATTATTATTATTATTTTACACTAAATTTCTTTTATTTAAGGAAATACAACGAACTAATAAATAAACAGTACAAATAAGCTTAAAATAATACTTAAAAATAAACTTAATATTAAAGAACTAAAAAAAAGTGTAACCTATGTCGCCTAAATCACCGCTGCTGGGTATTGTTCCCAGAAGGCTGGCTGCGTTACCTCGTTGCATGAGACTGTACATCCCTTATTATTATTATTATTTTTTTACACTAAATTTCTTTTATTTAAGGAAATACAACGAACTAATAAATAAACAGTACAAATAAGCTTAAAATAATACTTAAAAATAAACTTAATATTAAAGAACTAAAAAAAAGTGTAACCTATGTCGCCTAAATCACCGCTGCTGGGTATTGTTCCCAGAAGGCTGGCTGCGTTACCTCGTTGCACCGCAATGCCTATTCGTTGGCCGAGGAACGAGCCAGCCCTCAGGTCACCAGTGGTGTTGAAAAATTTTTTTTTTAAAGCCTCGTAAAGTGTGTGAGCGCCTGGACCCCACGGACCTAGCGTTTCTACCGCAAAAGCCACGAATAGAAAATTGTCGCCGAGACATTCGTACTTTCGGTGCTTAGCGATCTCGGCAGTAGCAGCCGCCCCGCCAGCCCTGAGCGATGTAGTGCAGAGGTGGGATGGCGCCAGAGTATCCACGCACGTGTAATATTGTATTGTTGTAGACATGTCAAAGTAAGAAATTATTTTGTAGTAAAATTCACAATAGGATCGTCAAAACATAAATACTAATAATAATAAAAAATATATAAAAAATAGATATCTAGACAGTTTCTAGAATAAAATCAAAATATCAAAAAAAAAAATCTAACGCCATAATGATTAATTCATTAATATTTCAGTCACAATTAATCCCACGGTGTTTTATCATTCATGTAGTCATGTGTGCTATAATATGCTTTCGATATGAGTTGACGCTTTACATAATTTTTAAATTTATTAATAGATAATTCAGTTATGTTTCTTGGAAGCTTATTATAAAACTTCACACCATTACCCATGAATGATTTTCTAATTTTCTGGAGGCGAGTGGTGGGCACCGCGAGTTTGTGTTTATTTCGAGTATTAATATTATGTATGTCACAGTTCTTCCTGAAATTTACAATGTTTTTACATACACAATATTATCATAGATGTATTGACAATGCAATGTCATTACATTAATGTTCTTGAACTTATCTCTAAGTGAGTCTCTATGGTTCATTTTATATATTGCTCGAATAGCCCTCTTCTGCAGAACAAACATGGTATTAATATCTGAAGCACTGCAGAACTCAGTCTATTCGAGAGATTAGCAATATGGGGAACCCATTGGAGTTTGGAATCTAATGTTAATCCAAGAAAAACTGTACTATCCACTAATTCCAATTCCTCTTCATTCACAATGACACTTGTTTGATTGTGCTTAACGTTAGTAGTGACAAACTTGATACATTTGGTCTTTTTCTCATTTCACAATAAATTGTTGACATTGAACCAATTAACTACTTTAGAAATAGCATTGTTTATATCATTATTAGCTTGTTGCTGTCGTTTGACTTTGAATATAAGAGAGGTATCGTCTGCAAACAATACTATATCATGGTGGGTCTTTACGAGGTATGGCAAGTCATTTATGTAGATAAGGAATAGGAAAGGTCCCAATATTGATCCCTGCGGTACACCCATCGAGACCACTGATCCCGGTGATCGCTGTCCATTCACATCGACCCTTTGTATTCTACCATATAGATAAGATTTTAGCAAATTCAGTGCCGATCCTCTAACTCCATAGTAGTGCAGTTTCCTGATTAATGTTTCATGACATACGCAGTCCAAGGCCTTGGACAAATCGCAAAAAATACCTAAGGCATCCTGTGACTCTTCTCAGGCATCGAATATATGTTTAGTTAGCTCAACAGCCGCGTCGGTTGTCGAGCGACCCCGCGTAAAACCAAATTGCTTATTATGCATTAAATTGTTTGTATTAAAATGTCTTATTAATTGGGACAAAACTAATTTTTCAAAAATTTTACTAAATGTTGGTAGCACAGATATTGGTCTAAAATTAGTGGGGTCAGAAGTGCTACCTGATTTAAATAAAGGAGTTATTTTACTATGTTTCATTAGATCAGGAAACTCACCGCAGTCAATACTGTTATTAAATACAACTACCAAGTCAGGCGCTATGACTTCTATTAGAGATTTGACAGCATGGACAGAGACTCCCCAGAGATCACCAGTTTTTATGTCATTAATTGATTTAAACGCCTTTATTACATCTGGGGTACTAACATATTCAAAATGAAGATTCACAAGAAAATTAAAATCGAAAATTACACATTAAATGCTACAACCATATAACTACAAAGTTTGTTTCTACTTGGGCTCGCTCACTACATTGTCATACGTGGCGTCAGCGTTTCGATTACAAGAATGCTCCCCACGGCGCCCGGGCACGTAACGCGAATTCAGCAACGCCGGCCTGCGTCGCTCTATTCCCCGTACTAGCGTGCCTATCAAATGTCTGTAAGCGATACCCAAAGTAAACAAGTTCTAATATTTAAGAGGAAACAAAAACTAATGCCTAATACAATAGCCTCTCTTATGGGGCGTAAAATAAAACTTATACAAAATTGTAAGTTGTTCCATGCAAAATTCCAGGTTGGCGCACCGACGCTGGAAACGTCCCTTTGCGGCGTGCAGGTGATCGGTTTGACAAGTATGTTCGCGAGTGAAACCAACTGGGGACCACAAACCCGATGCTCCGAAACGTTTTGCCACAACCGATACTTAGCGACGTACCCCACGCGTTATGCAACAACTATAGGAACCGCTATCTACTTTCGTCGTAAGACGTAGGTAGAAAGGGCCTTAACGTAGTACAACTCTTACATAAATCATCTAACACAAAAAAAAAATATTTTTGACCCTCGGGACGACTGAAGTGCAATGCCACGATACTAAACGGTTAACCCGTAGTGTGGCGCTTGACGCCTACAATTACGGTTAACATGCGCGCGGATTCTACTGCAAAATGCCTTTACGCAGTCGTACCGAGAGTACCGAATTCTACACTAATCACTGTACTTATTCTAAATTCACACGTGATAAAGTTAACACACACTAAATTTTCTCGCACCACACTCACTCAGATTAAATGCCGGGCAGGTGCCGGGATCCCTGTCCGTTACTCTGGCGCTACGTTGGTGGCCGCCAGCTGCTGCCAACGGCAGGGCCTTCGGCACTTATGTGCCCGAGCACCAAATGTGTGGTGGTAGTAACAGTCTCGAACACATGGAGGCGGGTCGCCGGGGCTCGCCGTTCGGCGCTGCCGTGGCCTCGTATTCGCTGGATGCCGTGCCGGGGTCGGAATGGTGACGGTGGTACGTGGGGGCGCCCTGGCTGATTGTGCCCCCTGCTGCATGGGCCAACTCCTCATCTCGGGCGGGCCCCAAACCACCTGGCGGGGAACGCTACGCGTCCGGCGTCGTGGTGTGCTTACTTGCGGCGGGCCCGGAACGATTGGTGGGTCCTCCGGTGGCTCTGGTTCACCCTGCGTGAGCCTGGCCGCCTGCTCGGTGATGCATTGGCATCGAACCGATAGGTGCGCCATTTCCTGTTTTGGCCGCCGCATTTCGCGGCGTGTCCTCGCCACCTCAGCGATTACGAAATCCGCGTACTCCATCATGTTCCTTATTTCGTGTTACCGGATCACGTCTGGGTCACCAATGTAGAGATTGCTTGCAAGGCTCTACTTTCGGATGGGTGAATGCGGACTTCAATAAAACGCCGAGGTGGTTTGTTGCTAATTTACTTGATGTGTGTTATCTCTAGCGGGCGCGGCGGAGGACTGACTCTGGGATCGCGTCACGAATAAGCCCGCGTCACCGCTAAGTGCTTAATCAGCGATCTGTGTTCCCACACAATCATGGGCAATTTGCCTTCGCTTTCAATTTCTCAAACTTGACAGCCCTTCAAAATATACTTAATAATCTCAAACTAATTGAGTTTGCGCTTTTTTTCCACGCCGCCCGCTCCCCGCGTACCCTCCATCGTTGACCCAAAAAGAGCCGAGTCGGCAGACTGTGCTGGCACTATGGACTTGAAGTATGTCTTCGAGTTTTTTTTTTATGATCTTATAGTTGATAAAGAAATTTCAATAACATAAACATCGATGGATTTTTAATTCATTAAAAAACAAATTTTGGCCAATAATTTTTAGAATTCACGATTTGAACCCCAAACCAATGATTATTGGTATTTACTACGGGAAAGGAAAACCAAAAGACCTCGGTGAATTCTTTTCACCATTTGTTGAAGAATTCAACACAAGTATAAAACAGGGCATTAAAATTGGTGATTATACTATAGCCGTGACTTTAAAATGCATTGTATGCGATTTCCCAGCAAGTTCATTCAAAAAAGGTAAAAAAGACCAAATAAATAGTAGGAATTTTAAAACTATTCGCTTTTTTTGTCAGTACCAAGAATGGATAATGTTGGTATAGTTTCAACAGATATGATTTAAATTTACATTGAGCCATACACACAAAGTGGAAACTGAAAAAGCGGAGCGTTATTCAATAACTTTTACGTTTTGGAAAGTTTGATGAACTACCTGATGTTGTAAGGATAGTATTCGCACGTGTCCGACACTAATTACTATTCCAACCAAATCTTTCCAAAAAGGACTAATATAAATAAGATGAATATCATCACAAGATTGATTCCCCTCTTTTGCATCTTCCAATCAACATGATTGACGCCTTTCCAGTAGCAGACTCGTTGCATTTATTATTATCATATAGATTTGGGCATTGTAAAATGACTTCTTACTGGATGGCGTGATGGATAATAAGTTGTTAAAATGGCCTAGTAAAACAACTGAACTTGTCTTCAATAATGCATTCCCTAAAATTACCTAAAGAGCTATACAGAAAAATAAGAGGATTGGATTTCTTATAATTCTGGAAAGCTTTGGAATACAGATGTTTTTAATTATATTATGGGATTGTTGTGCTGAAAGGGGTGCTTCGAGCTGACGTCGTATGAATGAACATTTCCTGATTTTGTTTTGCGCAGTTACAATTTGTTCGACTGATCAATACAAACGATTTGATGTCGTTGCAACTAAACTTCTAAAACACTTTGTTGATCAATATTGCATAATATACGGTGAGCAGTACATTGCCAGTAACGTCCATAACTTGATCCATTTAACCGAAGATGTCTTCCTTTCGAGTCAAAATTGTATGAATTCAAAAATATGTTGCGTAGCGGTAATAATCCTCTAGCTCAAATAGCAAAGAGGCTAATAGAGAATCAAAAAGCTCAGTATGATGTAGAAAATGTTGAAAATAGCGATTCCTATCCGCAGTTGAAATACGTCACCAGTGTATGATGTAGAAAATGTTGAAAATAGCGATTCCTATCCGCAGTTGAAATACGTCACCAGTAATTCCCACCTTAGTCATGTGATCAAGGATAATTTTCGCTTATTTACAAAATGCTAATTTTAGAGGATTGTTTTGTAGGAAGGGAAGAAAATTGTTGGATACTTACAAAAATCATTGTGTTGTTCGAGTGAATACATTTTGTAAACTTGATGAAGAATTTATATTCAGTGGAAAGGAGATGAAACATTGCTCTGACTTTTTTATTGATTCATCGAAACTAAACATTTACTGTGTCGATATATGTACTGTGCGTACAAATGATATAATGTCTTCCGAAACTACTTTTGAATTGTCGACCTAAAATGCAAACTGATCACGGTTTCTTGCAATGATCAAATTGTGTTTATCCCACTACTGCATACTGTAATGTAAACTCATAAAAATGAAGTCATTTTAAAGTATTTTTATTTTTTTATTCATAATTATTATAAAACTTAACGATCAGTTTAACACAACAAATAAAATCTTACTCTTACTCTTCTAAAACAAACAAAATGTTATTATGAACGTGGTTTTTTTAATACTTTGGCGTAGCTTTAATGAATGCCTAGGTTCGATTATACTTTTGGTCAGTAGTTAGATATAAGGTGTCCCTTTAGTTCTTGCAATTACCGCCCAGTCTACCATAAAGCCTGTGCCTGTAAGTACGCCAAAAAATAAAAATTAATCATTGTTCTGCGTATTGAGTGTATCAACATTAACTTCCACGCCTGCAGTGGGCTCTTTTTCCTGCGTATTAAGTGTATCAACATTAACTTGTACGCCTGCAGTGGGCTCTTTTTGTGATTCAGCGTTAAACCTCTTTTTTCACACAGGCTTTAAAGACGCCTGGAAACGTTGCCTGAAAAAATTAATTATGGCTTTAATAAAATTATTAGTCTTTATTGACTTATAGTTATATCAGCATTGTGTATTACAGAAAAAAACATCTGACGAGTCTGTGCACAGAATTTAAATGTTACAGTTTCATTTTGGTGCCTAGAGTTGCCACTCTAAGTATGAAGTAAGACTGCTGTTACAATTTGTTCTCCCTTCGTGGAGGAAGGGAATATCCACTAAAACCTCTGCGGCGTTATTGAATATTGAGTTTAAATTTTACATTGCTGGCAACCAAGTCAATCTTGTTTATTAAAAAAAATATATATATATATATTAGTTCTTAGTTTTGCTCACCTAGCGCCACTGTCTATGCAATACAAAAAAAAAGGAAAATGTCTTCCTGTTACTTAGGTTAGAAATACGAGTCTCGAATAAAGTGCTAATTTCCGCACTTTTCCGTTATACCAATGTATCAATTTTCTATTGTAAATAAATAAAAAAAAAAAAAATTAAAGAATTTCTTGCATTTTTGTTAAATTCGCTGATTTCGCTGTCGATATCCTATAATATTTAATAGGTTATGGGCTATTTAATAAAACTGTAAAGAGCAGACGACTCGGTAAAGTGAAAGTTGTGAAAAATTCCAACATAACCTTAAAGCACATGGATTTCGGCGGGATCAAGATGAATGTGGAACATTTCGACGGAAATAATTTCCGTCAATGGAAATTCCAAATAAAGTGTGCACTAAGAGCAAAAGGCATAGATATCTCTAAGCCGGAACCCGAAATTAACAAGGATTCGTGGCTTAAAACTGATGGCATGGCGATGTTTATTATGACGTCCGCTATGGATTACCGGCAGATCGCGCTTGTTGAAAACTGTACCAGTGCATCAGAGATCATGAAGAAACTCGAGTCTATTTACGAGAAGAAGTCAGAATTTAACAGGATGTTAATTCATGAGCAATTTTATCAATACAAAATGAACACGTCAGACAATATGGCTCAACACATATCTAAGGTGGAAAGTTTAGCGCAACAATTAAAAGATTGTGATGAAAAGATAAGTGATACAGCAATAATCACAAAAATCATAAGTACTTTACCATCTCAGTACCCATCAGTCAGACAGGCCTGGCTTTCACTAGATTCATCACAACAGACGTTGCAGAATTTGACAGCTCGTCTAATGGACGAGGAAGCAAGCCTAACAGCAGAAGAAAGGTCTGATGTGGCACTTGTTACTGTGCAAGAAAAAGGAAAACCGAAGAACTCCAGTTCTCACAATAAAGGAGATAAACATCGCTTTGTTTGTTATAACTGTAATAAGCGGGGGCATTTTGCCAGAGATTGCAGATTTAAAAAGAAATCATATAACAAGCCAGGTGCCAATATGCTGGCATTTCATGTGGAAGAATGTGCTAACTACACAGAGGGATCTAATGAAAATGTTTTTATTCTTGATAGCGGCGCCTCTGTTCACATGACTTATAGAAGAGATTTCTTTGTGAAACTGGATCTATACAGTGATGATGACAACAGATTTGTGAAACTAGGAAATAATCAGAACTTGAAAGTATGTGGAAAAGGTACCATACTTATAAAGAAGCGCTTACATAATGAGTGGGAGGAGAATATATTAAAGGATGTTATATGGGTGCCAGAGCTTAAAAAGAATTTGCTTTCAGAAGGCGTGTGTAATGCAGTACAATTATGTGATAGTTAAGAAGAATACCTCAGCCCTCATATACAAAGACAATAAAATAGTGTTAAGTGCAAATCTAAAGTTTAATAACTTATATGTGATGAACTTTGAAGTTGTTATGAATGCAAGTTGCAATGCAGTACAAGCCCCAGTGAACAGTTTAAAAGTGTTACATGAAAGACTTGGACATTTAAATGTGAAAGAAATACAGAAGATGGTTAAAAGTGGACTCATACAGTGTGAAAACATAAGTGATGAGAAGTTCACATGTGAAGGATGCATGTATGGAAAACAAAGTCGTCTTCCATTCCATAATTCCCTTCGAGGCGAGCAATGCCTTGGGGACCTGGTCTACAGTGATGTCTGTGGGCCGATGAGTGAGTCTTCAGTTCAATCACCATAATGGAAAGCGCACGTTCAATGCTTTATAGTCGCAGTATGTATGCCAATGAGTCTATGGGCAGAAGCTGTTGGATGTGCAGTCTATATTTTGAACAGGACGACATCAACACAAACACCAGACAAGTCACCATATGAGATTTGGTATGGAGAAAAGCCAAATCTGCAACACCTCAGGATATTTGGATCCTGTGGTTTTGTTCATGTTCCCGATGCATGTAGAACAAAACTTGAAAAGAAAAGTAACAAACTATACCTAGTTGGTTATGACAATGAAAATTACAGGATGTATGATCCAAATACCAAGAAGATAAAAGTGACACGTGATGTCATATTAGATGAAATTTGCAATGAAAACATTGAGAATAAATCAGCTCTGATAGAAATACCAGAATCAAATAACGAATGTTCCTTGGTACCTGTGCCTACTTCTACTCCAATAACGACGGCCCCAAGAATAGAAATATCAGCCGTTGATGAGAGTTTAAAAGACTGCAGTGAAGGTGACACAACTTTTGAACCAGCTGAGACAATTGACACATCGGATGTGAGATCTCCAATACTTTTGCGACCAAGAAAGCACCTTCAGTTTGAAGAAGTTAATTTTACTGAATATTCTGTCCCTTCTACGTATGAGCAAGCGATGCTGCACCCTGATTCAGTAAAATGGAAGGAGGCAATAAATGAAGAGTTGAAGGCACATGAAGATAACAAGACTTGGACTTTAGTTGATAAAGAAAACAGTAAAAAAAAGAAAAGAAAAGAAAAGCATTTATTTATGACAAACAGAAATACATATAAATAGTAGATAAAAACAAGACTAACTTTGTTTGCCAGAAAAGGGCCACAGCTCAGCATGAAGCTGGCAAAGCCAGCCCAGCAGTAAGAAGCCCATTACCTCAAAATGGGTGTTTAAGATCAAACAAGACCAACAAGGCAATATAGAGAGATATAAAGCCAGACTGTGTGCTCATGGCTTCACACAAATCCAAGATATAGATTATACAGAAACCTTTGCCCCAACGACTCGATATGATTCGATTAGAATTTTGTTACGCTTGGCTGCAAAGTATAATTATAAAATAGTTCAATTTGATATTAAGACAGCCTTTTTATATGGAGAACTTAAAGAGGATATTTTTATGGAAATTCCACAAGGAGTACATGTTGAAAATGGTAAAGTTTGCAAGTTGAACAAGTCTCTATATGGACTTAAGCAAGCTTCTCGTTGCTGGAATGCAAAGTTTACCAATTTCCTCAAGTCTTATGGATTTACACAAACAGAATCTGATCATTGTGTATCAGTTATATAAATGACATTAAAATACTGTTGGTTCTCTATGTTGATGATGGTCTCATATTTTGCTCAAATGAAGAGACATCAAATTTACTTGTTCAGGCTCTGATAGCCAATTTTTCTGTAAGAATCTTGGGCCTTAATAATTTTGTGGGACTAGAAATAATTAAGAGTGAATTTTCAATTTGTGTCACTCAAAAGAAGTACATTGAAAAAATAATTGAAAAATTTAATATGTCAGATGCTCATTCATGCTCTACGCCAGCCGACCCAAATGAATCACAAACAAATTGTAATGATGATAATGCAACAGTAAATTTTCCATTCAGAGAGGCTGTAGGTTCACTTTTATTTCTTGCTTCGGCATCTCGACCAGATATTTCATTTGCTGTAAACCTTGTGTGTCGTTATGTTAATAACCCAAGCATAGAACATGTTAAGGCTGTAAAGCGTATTCTAAGATATGTTATAGCAACCAAACATATAGGTATAACATATAAAGGGAACTTTGGATTGGTTGGTTACTCTGACTCCGATTATGCAAGTGATACTGAGTCGAGGAAATCTACCACTGGGTACATTTTCCTAATGAACCATGGTCCTATTGTATGGGCTAGTAGAAAACAACAGACTATAGCGCTATCCACTATGGAAGCTGAATTTATGGCAGCCTGTGAAACCAACACAGCTATTATGGATAAAATAATTTTTAGATGAGTTAGATGAACCTCAAAATGATATCACTCTGTTTGTGGACAACCAAGCTGCTATAAAATTAATTAATAACCCTGTGTTTCATCAACGATCCAAACACATTGATATAAAATATAAGTTTATCCGTGAAAAGGTAGAGCAAGGTTTGTTAAAAGTTCAGTACGTTCAAAGCTCAAATCAGTTGGCTGATTTTCTAACAAAAGCTCTGCCTTCACAATAATTTAGCAATAACAGAGATCTTCTACTTCGTTAGTAAGATTATATATTATTTTAGTGCAATGTAAAATTAGTGGGAGTATTGAATATTGAGTTTAAATTTTACATTGCTGGCTACCAAGTCAATCTTGTTTATTAAAAAATATATATATATATTAGTTCTTAGTTTTGCTCACCTAGCGCCACTGTCTATGCAATACAAAAAAAAGGAAAATGTCTTTCTGTTACTTAGGTTAGAAATACCAGTCTCGAATAAAGTGCTAATTAAAGAATTTCTTGCATTTTTGTTAAATTCGCTGATTTCGCTGTCGATATCCTATAATATTTAATAGGCGTTAATCCTCTCTGCCGTGGAGGGGAGCACCATGGGATCGCTAGCATTCTATCACGATGCCCCCTCGGCTACCCCGGCTTGTGAGCCAGAGGCACCCTCGCACTAATGGCTGGGAAGGGTTGGTAACGCTTCAACCCTTCCCCCAGGTGTGTAGGGCTTAATAGTATGGGTCCCCATCCCACGGCCCTACTGGGGAATAATAATAATAATAATAATGGTTAACTTTTGGCGTAGTATTTGGTCGGTGCCTGTCGAACACAATGAGGGCGCCTGGATGGGTGTTGTCGAGCGTGAGTGTGAGTCCATCGAACCCATGGGGTCTGTAACCATCAGCCCCGCAGACGTACGTTGTGCCATCCGTACGGCTCCGAACTGGAAAAGTCCGGGTCCAAATGGATTGCACAACTTCTGGATAAAGTAGTTTCGGTGCTCGCACGCGCGTTTGGCAGCACAGTTCCAGCAAGCACTCGAGCTCGGTTCCCTACCGCCTCCCTTAACAACTGGTATCACCTCCTTGCTCTACAAGTTTTTATTGCACACAATAATTAAATTTAGACAGCGTCATAATAACTACAGCATACTTACTTTTCCACAATCAACATTTCGAACTAGGTCGAATATGTTCTCATTTTGTTTTAATTATTTTCATTTCAGTCTTTTAATCTAAATCTTACTTCTTCAATAACTACTATAACTAGTAATTCGTTAAACGCTGCTCGCGCGTTTTCGCAACATTGACTTGACAGGTGCTTGAAATCTTACATCCTTTTCACACTTGCACTGAGACATGAAACAACATGATAACAGATATAACCCGAACGAATTATGTAGTGCTCTCACTAGCTTAATACGTCAAAATGAATGGTACTTCGTAATTTCATCGCGTATCGATCCAAGGCAGCCAATATCCGAAACAAACATAAACTAAAAACGTTGCGACTAAACGCAAATCGAATCGAAAGTTTCGTTTATAAACATACTCGCATGTTTTCACAGAACGGATCGCCAGTAGTATGCTCGTTTAACGTGATCGAATAGTATTTGATTGTTTTGCTTAAAACTTATACTAAGCATACAGAAAAAGCTAGTTCGCATCTTAATGAACAAAACCCTTGACGAGATCTAAAGCCACAAACCTTATTTTTTTGAACTTGGACTGCTGACCCCTTACATCTATATCCCTTATATCTATATACATATTAGAAATGTGTAAGTTCGTTCGAAAGCATAGGGAATTCTGTACAAAACGAGAAGACAAACCTTGTTACGGCCAAGCTGCCGATATAGTAAAAAAACTCCTTTTTTCAAGAGTATATGCATTTATTGCACTTAGTTATATAATATTTTAATTAAGACATTATTTTCTTCATTGACAATCAAATTATTGAAAGAAAATTTTTCTTATGACAGTATAAATCAATATTCAAAAACGAACGCTAGAACACTCGCCGGCCAGCGAGCACGTCAACACGCCGCGGTGCGAAGAGGCGTTAACATACCTTCTACACGATCGATCCGTAACAAGAATAGATTAATCCCACCACCTTGTAAACTTAAACTTCTGTCATCAGGCCCCCTAGTAATGTCCATTAAAATATACAACAAACTCCCGGGCTGTATAAAAGAAGAAGAAAATGATAAAATATACATAAATAAGATTAAACAGTTTTTATTAGTTAAGTCCTCAGATCATAGAAAGAAAGAGATATGCCCTAACCGCGAAATTAGTCCGGTACTGCTGTCGCCACTTTTAAAGATGTGTGCGTTTCTACTAATTGCACAATATTGTAAATATTGGGTTCCCGCACACATCCGTCCAGTTGTCTACTAGCATTCTAATCCTCTAATTAGTACTCTCACTACGAAAAGCAACGTAGGAATACACTCGTACACGTAAACAACAGCGTCGGTGAACTCGTTAGGGATGGGCACATGCATCCATTTTAGCATTTATCGATAATATCATGAGATGGGAATTTTACCTTTAAAACGATAAACTTCGTTTAAGGGTGAATCAAAATACTGTTTATTAAAGAAATACAAATTGTTAATTTTAGTAAAAATTACTAGTCCAACGAACCTAATTTATTGTATTGGGGGTTCGTCTATTTTGATATTATACAAACCTATGATGTGTAATGTACTATGTGTAACAAAGAAACATCCTAAATAATAGTTCAGTGACCGTTAATCAATTTACTTTAAATATTTCGTGGCAACATCATTCATAGTCGTTTATATTTTAATGTGATATTCAGTTATGCAAATAACTATATTTAAAAAGAAAATGTAATGAAAACCATTCGTAATAACGTCGATCAATTATCGATAATATTGCATGCATACAGATACTGCCACTGCCTTATCCCGCGCACTCGAAGCTGCGTAAGGTGTTTGCGTTGGCAGGTCGAAGCTTTTAGGGTGAATTTTACAAAGTGAATTAAGGAACTTTAAAAATACATTAATGATAGAAATACTAATCTAAAATAGCACTTAGCAGTGGTATGTTATTCTACGTATTTTGTATTTTTGTTTAGTTTACCGATTTTTACAAATAAACACGCTACAGACCGTTATTTCGAAAAAAATCTGGAGCCATAGCGTGAACAACGATCGCCGCTCAAATGAGTCAGCGCAAAGAGCGGTGCGCGCCGATATGGTTTACTGACCTTATCGAGGCGACACGCGCCACGCCCCCGTGCCATATCTCCTTCTTTCTATGATCTGAGGTTAAGTCATATTATACTCTAAGCGAATTTTTCAATGACGAATTATAGTCCAATAATATCTATAGATTATTTGTTCTTGTCAATATAATAATTTAATGGTTAGAATAATAACAGACAACGTATTTAAAAAAAAATGACGTATCTATTTTATTTCTTATTTTAACTATACCATTCAGAAACAATCTGTATTTTTGACATTAAGGTAGGTGACATTTATTTTTAAGTTAGGTACATTTGCTAATAAATATTATAATTATTGTTTATTAAGATAATTAATCTCGAATTCCCCTCTCCCTGGAATTATAATAATATTGCAGTGCCCAACAGGGTTCACAAAGCTCTAGCTTATAAGTTTACCACCTGTACAATACCTTTGTGAAATTGCAATAAAGTAATGAGTATTGAGATATCCAAACCACAAATCAGTGCAAGTGCAACTACATCTGCGGTTTGCTACAATTATAATGAACCTGGCCATTACAGTTTTAAGTGTACAAAGAAAATACTGAAATGTACAATTTGTAATCGTTTAGGTCATACAAATAGTAACTGCGATAAACACGGTAAAGGTCCCACTAGCAAAAATAGTATAAAAATAGTAGAAATGGTAGTACGATAAATGGGTATGTGGATTTAGGAAGCCAGTGTACACTTTTACTTTATGGCATAGAGAAAATAAGTAAGAATAGAGAGCTAACTCCATACATCATTTTTTACTTATTATTTCGTAGTCGACATCTTGCGTCAAATAGCGGAATTCTTGGGATGAACATGTCGGTAGTGTATAGCTAGGCATGAATACAACTTTGAATAAAGCAACAGGAAAAAGTCCTTCGGAACTCTTGTTTGGGTTTAAAATGGTTACCTTATCTGAAAGTATACTAGGAAATGTAATAAATGAAACAGTTGAACCACTGACTGACGATAAATTGAATACCTTGAGATCGGCAGCCAGTGAATCAATACCACGGCAGCAGCACGCATCAAAAATAACGTTTGATAAGCACAGGAAACCTGGGACTAAATATAACGTAGGCGATCTAGTAAGAATTGAAAGGAATGTAACACCTAGATTTCATGGGCCTTACCGTATATTGAAAATCCTTGATAACGATAGATTTGTTGTCGAAGATACCACTAGTAAGAAAGGGAAACAAACGATATGAGAATATCGTAGCCTTAGACAAGATAAATCCTTGGTTAAATTTTAAAGATTTAGATAGCGAGGGTAGCGAAAACGACAAAAGTGATAGTGCAATGTTGTCTGATAATGACGAGTAAATTTATTTTTATTTAAAATCTAGATATCACAATTTATAGTAGACCTATGCAGAGAAATTACATTATATCTATTGTAACATATAAAAGTTATTGTATATTTACTGTTATGACCAAAATGCTGTAACGACCTAAACACTGGTCTGTGGACCTAAAAGACTGTATGACATGGGTGAGCTGTCAGTGTAGTGTACTCTGCATAGATGACAGCAGATCATAGCAGACTGCAGGCTATGAGCGATCAGTGTAGTGTGCGCCGCATAGATGGTCGCAGATCATGGCAGACTACCCCATAATATTAGCTGTATAAGTGATAAGCAGATAGATAAGATATATAGGCAATGAGCGATCAGTGTAGCGTGCTCTGCATAGATGACCGCAGATCATAGCAGACTGCAGAACGCGGGCTATGAGCGATCAGTGTTGTATGCGCCGCATAGAGGTCGCAGATCATGGCAGACCGCTTCTAAAGAATTTAATATATATGGGATATAATGTAAAAACTGTAAGTCATGCGCTTTCATTACAGTGAACACTGCATAGATGACCGCAGATAGTAGCAGACTGACGAGTGCAGGCTATGAGCGATCTGTGTAGTGTGCACTACGCAGATGATGGCAGATCATGGCAGACTGCACTTAGTGTTAGACATAGAAGTAAGAAATGAATAGTGACTATAGGTTATAAGCTTATAAGTGATCAGTGTGGTATATTGTCACGCAGACGATTGCAGTTCGTACAGACAGTTTTTAATTAGTGCCTTGACATAATTTCAGCAGTTTTATTTTTATTACAAGCAATCATTGTGATAATGTGATGTGCCGCATAGATGATCACTTATTGAAATGAATTACTTTTAAGTATCTTTGTGTGCCTGGCAAGATCTCAGTATAAGTAGTTATAGAAAGTTTTGTGAACAATGTAGATAATCTTAATTAATATTTGATGGCAATGATGTTATGTGGTAGGTCACAAACGATATAAAGCATAAGTCGTTGTTGTACAGATAGTTTATATAAAGATTATAGCTTGTTCAGTTTGTTACCTTTTATTATATATGTCAAGAACATATTTGTTCACTAAAACTGTGATTTTAGTACGAAGTGAGAGGACTCACTTATTGAAAAGGATGGCCGAGTTGTAAGGATTATAGAAGCGCAAACTTCATATGTCTATACCAGCCTTTATGTTGATTGTTCCAAGTAGTGTGTGTGTGGCTGTATACCGACTTGCTTTAGTGTCTATGGCAGTCGGCAGGTTTTAAAAAAGTAATTGAAAGGCAGAGAGAGATATTTTGGTTGTCAAACAGCAATACATGTTTTGTTATTTTTAGAGATTGATTCGAATCACAATTGGATTGTCTTCACACAAGGATGTTTTAGTGTTACTTATTTCGAATATAAAATCTCACGTTACAATAGCTTAGTCGCGGCTAGTGTGGCTCGCATCACGGTCCGGGGAGACTGCCTTAGCAGTCGCGGCGCTGCAGAAATTTGCTTACACGCATTGTGTCCCTACATAGGTCCCTCCCAAATTCTGGGAACAAACATTTTAAACAGAAAAATATTAGTTCGCATCGAGAAAGCACAAATCATAACAATTGTATTGTTTATCCTGCGGGCCGAGGGCTTACCGCCCGGTAACCTGATACCGGTAGGCAGCGCGGTGTCATAACACGACCCCGATACCTAGAATTTGCGCTGTCTGTATGCCACCGTCACAATATAATTAAACTATATTTAAGTATTAAAATTGAAATTGAAAAACAGACATGGGCTTCTCTTTTGGAATCAAAAACACATATTATCCCTATACGTTGCTTAAGCTATCACTTAATGCACATTAAACACTAAACCAACCGTGGGTTGTATACGAAAACTGAAACACGTTAATAGTTGGGTGGCTGCGGCGCGGGCTGAACCTGAACACGCTGCAGAGGGGCTGGACCTCCCATCTTGTTAAGTTCTTTCCGTAGCCAATTTTGCGTTTTCTTGAGACATTGCCGCCGAAGCGTATAAATAATTAGTATGAAAAACGCACAAGCTATGACAATGCGTACTATAGTCACATAATTCAACTATGTCTCAACTTGCGTAACATTATTGATAACTTGTACCTGGGCGTTCGCGTCACTTTTATCCGCGCTACTTTGACTGCGGCCCATGATGTTTTCTGAATAGACTACAAAATCGAAATGAAACTAATATCTTCATATTTTTCGTATACATCCCACTTAAATTGTCAACTCAACATAAATCTGGACGTGCCACAACACTAATTTTAACGAATTGTTTACTTGCTCTAGAAAAAAAATGATTGTGCGTAGGTACGTGCTAAAATAAAAATACATATTACGAAATTACAAATGGATTAAAGAAGACATCTTACGTGACATTGTTTACATGAAACGAAAAGGCGCCTTAACCACGCGCCCGCTCCTCGTCGTTGTAACTGTATTGGGCCCTATTGTAATGCTACTAGATATTAGTATACTACTACCTATGTAAGCTGACTTTAAGAGCTTAGCTGGCAACACCGCCAAGCGTAGACGTCAAATTTCACACAGCTGATTAATTAAATAAAATAAATGTTAATAGTGAATAACTAGTATTCTAGTTAAGTTAAAAAGTGTTTATTAGTAGCAAGTATAGTGTTTGTTATAAAAATTCATCGAAAGAGACACTGCAAAAGAGAAGAAAGAAGATCTCTAGAATTGCCAAACGCCATCGTAACGGATCATCGTTTGAAGCTTTAACGATAAACCTGGGGAGTAATTGTATTCAATATAAAATAAAAAAAATAAAAAATTAAATTAAATTAATTAAATTGTATAAATAAGTCATTAGTTGAACTTTTGTTACATTTAAATAACATCTACTTGAATACTTCCCAAGTAAATAAATATTTATAAGCATAACCTCACTCGGAAATGAAATTGCTCCCGGTCAGTTGATTCATAACTTTTGTACTTGTTGTGTTTCACTCTGTCTAATAGTCATTTTATAAATCCTTTAACAACCCATTTCTCCATTCCATATTCATACTTACATTCTACCAACACACTTAACGACTGTTCACTCCTGCTATCTCTCTCTCTCTCTACTGGTCTTTCTCTGCTTGGTGTTTAGTCGCGTTGCCGTCTCATTTCAGGTGCTGTGGAGAGCTGTGTGTCAAGCTAGTTCACCATGTCTAGCTCATTTATGACACGCAAGGCCACAGTACGTAAACTGGAACATAAACTCAATGCAGCACTCAAAGAACTAAAGCAGTCTAAAACTCTATGTGACCAGCTACTGCGGGAACGCGATGAAAGCGAAGAGGAGGTTAACAAGATTATTCAAATAAATACAGAACTCAAACGTGATCTAGCCAACCTGGATGCTTTGCATAGGGATAGTGTGACACAGCGTGACCATCTGCTGGTCAAATGGAACAGTGTTCAGGAGTGCTGTGACATCCATGAGCGGACACTGCAACGTGTGGATGACCTGGAATATGAGCTTTCCGATGCCCACAAGGTCGTCCGTAGATTGCAAGAGGAAGCACAGTGCCAGCAAGTCAACACCACCCGGCGGCTCTTCGATGAACTTGTGACACCAAACACTTATGCAGAGTGTCATAGCAATTTTGGACCTTCTAGTGTGATTGATTTGACAGAGGACTCCTTTTGTAGTAAACAAGTCAACTTTCTAAGTCATAGTAAATACAAAAAGTATATTAAGCTAAATAGATTAATAAGAAAATCAAAACGACTGTACAGACATCATATTAATATTCATAAAATTACTACATTGAGAAAAAATCATGTCAGTGTTCTGAAAGAATTAAATTCTTGTAATGAGCAATTATGCTACAGTAGAACCATTTATGAAACTGACACTGAGAAACTGCAAGCCGAACTGAAGATATTACAAAATTCTTTGAGATATTTAAGTAATAAATATGTAATATCCCAGAAGCAAATCAGTGAACATATTCTGGCAGCGGATGAACTTCTGGAGCTGTGCCACTACAACGAGGAATGTTTGGAAGCACTGGTTTGGTGTCACCGGAAAATATAACTCCAGCCTCTAATAATGTAAGTAGAACCCTTGTTTTCTCAGATAGGATAGGGCGAGGATTGGGAAAAATTCTATGTAATAATATTCTCAACAGCTGTGTTATAAATCATTGTATGCCCGATGCCTCATTTCTAAAAATTATAGATAACATCAAACATACCCATATAAATGAACAAACAACAATTGTATTAATGTTGGGTGATGGTTCAAATATTAGGTACTCTGAGATGAAGGGTGAGTTTGACTGCCCGTCTAAGCTAGGTGCTAAAAATGTTATTATAGGCGCATTACCCTATTCTGCTTCTCCATGCAGTGCTAACAGTCATGCGTGTAATCTTAATAAGCTTATATATAAGCTGACGTGCCGTCATAGTGACGTTATATTTTTTGACACTAATAATGCTATTCGTGATTACCGTATTACAACTGACAGACTTGCTAAATCTCTAGCATCTTTTATTAATTCCGTTTTCGGAAATCAAAGATCCTTGGATAGGACGACATCTCCAACTGCGGATTTGTCTTTAAACTGACTGTTAGGACAACAGAGAAGCACAATAGTGTAACTTTATTACACCAAAATATTAATCGCTTCACTGGCAAAATACTAGATTTAGAATTATTTACGGAAAAGTTTAATGTAGATGTAGTCTGCTTAACAGAAACTTGGGTAGGAAATGAAGAATTCTCTCGGACGCTCAGATATCGATTTTGAACGAAATCGGGACGGAAATGATAAAAATTAATATGGCCGCCACTTTTTCTAAATTGTACCTCGGATTCGTATTACGAGATCTCTCGGACGCTCAGATATCGATTTCGAACGAAATCGGGACGAAAAAAAAAAACAATATGACAGCGACTTTTTCCAAATTTTACCTCGGAGTCGTATTAGGGGACCTCTCAGACGCTCAGATATCGATTTTGAACGAAATCGAGACGAAAAAAAGAAAATAAATATGACTGCGACTTTTTCCCAATTTTACCTCGGAGTCGTATTAGGGGAACTCTCGGACGCTCAGCTATCGATTTTGAACGAAATCGGGACGGAAATTAAGAAAAGCAATATGACCGCCACTTTTTCCAAATTCTACCGCAAATTCGTATTAGGGGACCTCTCGGACGCTCAGAAATCGATTTTGAACGAAATAGGGTTGAAATTAAGAAAATCAATATGGCTGCCACTTTTTCCAACTTTTACCTCGGATTCGTATTAAGAGTTCTCTCGGACGCTCAGATATCGATATTTAACGAAATCGGGACGGAAATGATAAAAATGAATATGGCCGCCACTTTTTCTAAATTTTACCTCGGATTCGTATTACGAGACCTCTCGGACGCTCAGATATCGATTTTGAACGAAATCGAGACGAAAAAAAGAAAATAAATATGACTGCGACTTTTTCCCAATTTTACCTCGGAGTCGTATTAGGGGAACTCTCGGACGCTCAGCTATCGATTTTGAACGAAATCGGGACGGAAATTAAGAAAAGCAATATGACCGCCACTTTTTCCAAATTCTACCGCAAATTCGTATTAGGGGACCTCTCGGACGCTCAGAAATCGATTTTGAACGAAATAGGGTTGAAATTAAGAAAATCAATATGGCTGCCACTTTTTCCAACTTTTACCTCGGATTCGTATTAAGAGTTCTCTCGGACGCTCAGATATCGATATTTAACGAAATCGGGACGGAAATGATAAAAATGAATATGGCCGCCACTTTTTCTAAATTTTACCTCGGATTCGTATTACGAGACCTCTCGGACGCTCAGATATCGATTTTGAACGAAATCGGGACGAAAAAAAAGAAAATCAATATGACTGCGACTTTTTCCAAATTTTACCTCGGAGTCGTATAAGGGGAGCTCTCGGACGCTAAGATATCGATTTTGAACGAAATCGGGACGGAAATTAAGAAAAGCAATATGGCCGCCACTTTTTCCAAATTTTACCTCGGAGTCGTATTAGGGGACCTCTCGGACGCTCAGATATCGATTTTGAACAAAATCGGGACGGAAAGGAAGAAAATCAATTAGGTCGTTACTTTATTCAAAGTTTAGGTACCTCGGATTCCTACTAAGAGTCCTCTCGGACGTTCAAATATCGATTTATGTCGAAATCGTATCGGACGGCACTCATTAATAAAACCACTTACAATACATTGAATCAAAAAATGTCGTATCTTCATAGGGAACTCACGGCACTTCATGCACCTTTAGACCTTATAAGGAACTTACATGCCAAATTTGATATGTCACTCACTCAGACAGTCAGTTTCTTCTTGCAATTTGGCACCTACTTTTAAGTTTTCATACCCGCAATATTAAATTTCAAAATCAATGCCATTTTCGAAATTAACGACCCAAAAAATCATAAAAATCACACCCATATTAATATTTAGACATTCTAACCCCCTTGGACCCCAACAAAGGGGATGGTATTTCACGTCCTCCACGTGGGATTTTAAAATCATTGTTGTTTTCGTAATCAGCCACCCGATAAACCATAGAAACAACACCCATATCGATATTCAGAATTTGTCACCAGATTTCGCCCTTTTAGGGGTTGATCTCAAAAAACCTGAAACACATGTTTACTCATTTATCGTTAGATTAGAAATACTTATGTGAAGTTTCGAATAAAATAATTCAACTAATTTTTATTCCCCATACAAACTCCGGACCCCCATTTCATCCCCTTATGGGTTGAATTTTGAAAAATCCTTTCTTAATGCACCTCAAGACCTTATATGCAACCTACATACTAAATTTGGAATCTCTAGAACCAGCAGTTTGCGCTGTGCGTTGGTATGACAGTCACTCAGTCAGTCAGTTATTTCTTGAAATTTGGCACAAACTTTAAGTTTCCTTGACCACAATATTAAATTTCAAAATCGATGCCATTTTCGTAATGAACGTCCCATATTAATATTTAGACATTTCATCCCCCTCGCACCCCAACAGGGTGGATGGTATTTCACGTCCTCCACGTGAGATTTTAAAATCATTATTGTTTTCGTTATCAGCGACCCGGTTTATCATAAAAACAATACCCATGTCGATTTTCAGAATTTGTCACCACCTTTCCCCCTTTTAGAGGTTGATTTCTTAAAAAAACCTGAAACACGTATTTACTCATTTATCGTTAGAAATACTCCTGTGAAGTTTCGAATAAAATAGTCCATTTAATCTTGTTTCCCCATACAAACTTCGGATCCCCATTTCACCCCCTTAGGGGTTGAATTTTGAAAAATCCTTTCTTAGTGCACCCCTAGAGCTTATAAGGAACCTACGTGCCAAATTTGGAATCTCTAGGACCAGCGGTTTGGGCTGTGCGTTGATATGTCAGTCAGTCAGTTTCTTCTTTTATATATTTAGATGGAGGATGTACTCAGTAAAGCAACAAGTGGTAAAAAGTCAGTAGTGGTCTGCGGCGACTTTAATATCGATATTTTATCACAATCAGTTGAAAAAGACAAGTACATCACTCTTTTGAAATCTTTCAATTTTGACTACTTGTTTGAAGTACCTACCAGAGTTACTCCGACCTCGGCCACTTGTATAGATAATATTTGGTTAAACAGTTCTCATATAGACAGTAGCATAGTGAATGGAGTTCGCTCGGATCATAAAGCTCAGATGGTCAGGCTACGTTGCGAAGTAAAACATCCAGATCGCATTATAGAAATAAGATCGCACGACGCCATCGGAGTGTTCTGTGACCTTTCCAAGGCTTTTGATTGTGTAGATCATGGTACTTTAATTTGTAAACTTAAGTTTTATGGCATCAGAGGGCATGCATTAGATCTCATAAAGTCATATTTAACACAGAGAAATCAAAAGGTAGCGATAAATAAAGCCATTTCGTCAGAGACAGTTGTAGGGGTGGCGGTCTGGCATAACAACTATTGTCATAATATCGATTGTCATAACACTTTACGCATAAAGTTGATGCTCATATTATTTTTTTTGGCATAAATTGTACTATGGCATAATTGTTCCCTGTCATAATTATACGAAGTCATAATTGGTTTAACCATAATGTCCAATGTCATACATTTATTTAGTCATAATGTTGATAATTATAAGTACTTTTACTAATAATTGTAAATGTCATACATCTATCAAGCCATAATGTTGATGATTATAATTATTTTTAACCATAACAATTGTATTGCATAAAATATGACAACGGACTTAAGATGGTGAGGGTTCTTCAAAAAAAGAAACGAAAAATTATATTAAGTAAGTATTTTTAATAACTACTCCTTATACAATATTATAACAAAAAATAAATACATACAGTGAAGTACGTTAGGTTAGCACACCACTACATACTACAAAGTAGCAGCCTTGTTATGACTGTGGTTTACTTCACTTTTAATTTTAAATTTTTGGCAATTGCCAGCAAAAACGCGTACTTGCTGTCGTATTTCGCTTTTGTTTCCAGAATACTTTCAATTCTACTCATTTTGTCCGTGTATCTCTTTTTCTTGTTGGGCGGTGGAACTCCAATTATAAGTTTATCAATCTCAGATGTTTGATGTTTTATTTCTTGCACGATTTTCTTAGAGAAATAGTAAAACCCTGGATGGTGATGACCAACAACATGCAGAAACCGATTGTGCCACGATTCTGCACTATTTTGTGTTCGTGGTATTTTTTCTTCCGTAAGATCATGTGTGCTCCAAACTTTTGGATCATACTTAGGAGGTGAAGTTTCATTTCCCCACACATAGTCTTCGCCAAACCATTTTATTATACTTTCTGAAATGAAAACAAAAACTTAGTAAAGTTTGAGATTGAATCAAAAAACAATACAAAGGGTGGGCGGCAAATAAACTTTTCTCTGAGATCAACCAATGCCAAGATAGTGGAGTAAAAAGTTCAGGTTTTCACGTAGGCAGTAGGGAATAGTGACTTAGTGGCAAACCCGACTCGGATCGCGGATAGGTTAGAAGACGAAAGCGGGAGCTTGCTTGCTTTGCTCCCGCTTTCGTCATCGAGGTTATTTTTTTTATAAAAGAGCGGATAAACTTGTTATTAAAACTTTTGTATTACTTTCATATTTCATATTACAGAGACTTTGTGGCAAAACCGATTCGGATCGCGGATAGGTTAGAAGACGAAAGCGGGAGCTTTGCTCGCGGGAGGTTATTTTTTTTTATATAAGAGCGGAAAAACTTTGTAACTTACTTGCTTCTGGAGAGCACTTTTGTAGTAAGTCGTCAAAGTACAGCGGTATTTCGTTCGCTGGTAAAAATGCCAATGCATATAAGCACTTTATGTCCATAGGAAAAGTTTCACTTGTACCATATAATGTTTGATGACCGCATCTTTGGACTTTCCGATATATAATTTGACCAAGGTGGAAATTGCACCTTTTTAAGTTAGCATTTTCAAAATTATTAGAAATGGACTTATTTGCCGCCTTTTCAAAGTCCATAAGTACGAATCGTGGTGAGAAAACCAATTCATTTTTCTCGCACAACTGCGTTAATAATGCAAATAGTTTGTTATAACTGTTCTTATCCTTATTGGTGCATAAGGCAAATACCAGCGGAAATGTTGCAACGTCATGAACGGCACCGTGAATTACGTATAGCTGGTAAAATATCTTTGGCACTACTTTGAACGTTCCATCCATAACGACATATTTAGACGAACATAAGTTAGTCAACAATGTTTTTGTCGTATATATAACAATCAGTCTATCTCCGTTATACATATTATCGACCAGGATTAGTCCATTCATATCGTTTTCTTCAATTTCGAAGAAGTCTTGCTTAATTTCGAAGTGAATATCAGTTGGCTCAGTTATTTTATTCAATTTTTTTTTTGACGGTAAATGATTTGCTTAAGATTGGCATTATTTGGTAAATGCTGCAATACTGCACTTGAGGTACTTGCTTCACATTCCAGTATTATATGACAAGGTTTCTTTTCGTAATTAATAATTGCATCTTCTTTCATTGTGCAAATGACCGTTTCAACCTGAAAAATAAAAAAAATAATGCAGTACTTGTTTTCATTGTAATCAATCAGGACAACTATGTAAGTATATAAATATCGCATACCTTTTCTCTTAATGCATCCGGTTCATGATTATGGTCATTTTCGACTTTTGTCACGTTAATGTGTACATTTTCACTATTCAGTGCCGTTGTTAAACGTGCATTACACTTATATTGTGGATTTCTTCTCAACTCACACAACCAGTAATATTTGTTCCCCCGAACATTCGTTTTTTTCAAAAATATAACCATTTTATTCAGTTTTACACCACCTCTACTCGTTTTAAATACATGCAAGTCCTGATTTTCCATTATTACGAACAATAACTATTTAGCGAATAAACAACTCGAAAGGCAATAACAGCAACAACCGTGCACAAATAATAACTCGTCACAACTACCTACATTTACGAGCAGAACATAAATCTCCTGTGAATATCATAATAGCAATGTTGTGAATAAGGCAATTTTCTACTAATAAAGACATAGGCTTATGCGTTTTGTAGTTTATGCGTTTATACAGTATTGTTAAAACTTTTATGACCAACCATTTTATGTCCATTATAAAGTATGCTTAAATTATTTTATGCGCATTAACTTTATGCGCATTACAGAATATGTTCTTCAACATTATGATTAAAAACATTATGCGCATAAATGTATGACTATTTACAATTATGCGGAATGATGAGTATGACGAATCCACGTATGCCTATCAAAAATATGACTTTTGTAGACCCCAGTTGTAGAGATGGGAGTACCTCAGGGGTCTATTCTAGGTCCGTTCCTGTTCCTTGTTTATGTAAATGATCTGCCATATATGGTAAGCCGAAGATCAGGCATTGTAATGTTCGCAGACAACACCTTATTACTGTTCAAGGTAAATAGGAGAGATACTGAACTCATTGAACCAAATAATACCCTCTCCATGATATCGGACTGGTTTGCTGCCAATAACTTAGTATTGAACCCGAAAAAAACTAAATGTATGAAATTCTCTCTAGCGAACTCATAAAACAGAAACTTAGATACAAATATTAAACTGAATGGTCAAACATTAGAATTTGTTACTTCTACTGTATTCTTAGGTATTACATTGGACTCAAAATTGCAATGGGGTTCCCATATAACAGCGATAGGAAGTAGGTTGAGCTCTGCTGCATTTGTAGTCAGGAGAATAAGGCAGCTTACCAATGTGGCAACGGCACGGTTAGTTTACTTTGCTTATTTTAATTGTGGGTAAATCAACTGCTATTCCATACACAACGTTATATCGATACCATGTCAAGAGTACAAAAAACCCTGAGCCTGCAAAACCAGTGAGGCTAAAACCTAATTATGCAGTTCATAAGATATTTACTGACGCGGAAGAAAAGGAGATAGTTGATTATATTCTTAAGTGCAGTCAAATGTTCTATGGACTTACTATCACAGACGTTCGCAATCTGATTTATGAAGCAGCACTGTTGAATAACAAAAAAGTGCCAGAAAAGTGGCATGAAACTAAACTAGCAGGTATCAAATATCTATATAATCTTAGAAAGAGAGATTATCATTACGAACTCCCGAGGGCTGCAGCTTGAGTCGAGCGACATCTTTCAACCGCCACAATGTTGGTTTATTTTTCGATAACTTAGAGAATGTTATGTCTCGGCAATCTGTCTTTGGTAATGG
The DNA here is from genome assembly GCA_905163555.1 of Notocelia uddmanniana. NCBI lineage: Eukaryota > Metazoa > Arthropoda > Insecta > Lepidoptera > Tortricidae > Notocelia > Notocelia uddmanniana. Next base: position 13,971,213 of record LR991063.1, on the reverse strand, counting down.
CACCAGAGTTTTTAACCTAGATGAAACGAATACCATGACAGTGCAAAAAAGTGCTAAAGTGCTAGCAGCCAAATAGTAGGAGGCCAAGGGGCTAAAACCAAAGTTTTGCTTGACTGAACACACCTGTGCATAGCAACAAGTGGTATCTTTGGATTCAGGGACGTCTCCCGAGTATGAAAAATGCGGTTGTCGCTCTCTAAAGTGGTGGAGGGGATAATTATGACGTCACAAAGATGGCGGTTGGTGGTATCAAGTTTTATGGATTATCTCTATAACTATCCAGCGTATGTAAACAAATGAGGTATCAAATTAAAGCTATCTAAACGTGTTCTAAAAGTTAGGAAACAATGTGGTGTGTGAACCTAATAATTACAAATATTTTCTTAAAAAATTAAATTTTAGAAAATCACAACTTTTTTCAACTCCAAAAAACTCGCTGAAAGAGGCAATTTCGATAAAAAACACTTCATACGACAAAAATGTATCATTCATCCTCTATACATCGCTTTTTGAATTATTGAAATCGGATAATAAATAAGTACGCGATGGTCATTTCGGCACGAGCGAAGCAAAAGTCGCAGAGCGCGGCAAAAAGCGCGTGCTCCGTTCCCGAAGCAAAGCTCAACAACTATTCAACCGATTAGGACAAATGATGTATCATATGAAAGATATTTTAATACGTAACAAAACGATTCTCATTAACAGTACACTAGCTGTGATATATAGACAAATAACTAAAAATAAAAGAGTTAAATGTTTTCGGTTTGTTTATTGTATAAAATCCAAAAGTATATGCAATTTATAATAAATATATGATAACCATACGATAGCTACATATTTCGTCTATAATTACCAGTTTGTATTTTTAAAATCGGTTCATAATTAAAGAAACTGTGTTCGTTCTATAACGTCTACAACGCGCAGGCGCAATCGGCTGTGCAGGGAGCGGGCGGAGCGTGTTTGGTGGGCATGCAAGTATTTTAACAGTCTTAAATCGATTTAAGTACCGATAATAAGAGAGAGGTGTGCGTGATTTGTTTTTTGCAAAGGTGTGAAAGTTTACATGCAACTATGATGGAGTTAGAGGCTGTTGGGACTTTACATTTGCGAAAAAGTATTGATTGGAATCTGTGCATAATATGTCAATTGAAAAAAGGTGAACGTCTTAGAAATGGGACTGAAAACGGTTTACGTCGTTTCAAAGAATCATTTTATTTACGTAAAAGGTTACTTGATTCATCGTCACTGGATCTGTTTTATCGACTTTCTGGTAAGCCAAATATACCTTTGTATATATTATGTGTAAGTAGCTACGTAGGTATATACTTGCTGGGACATTTGTTCAAGGCGAAACTCAATTTTCTCTTAGTACTTAACTACTTTTAATTTGTCCTAAGTGGAATAGATTCTTTATTTGAAATTTAAAGCATCTAAATTATGATCTTGTTTGACTAAATTGACACTTAGGCTGGGTTGCACCAAACCGTCTGTAATCGTAAGCTGTGTTCGTTAAAATTTGAATGTATGAAAAGTTTGACAAGTTTCTATGGGATGACAGCTGCCGGCGCCATATTTAACGTTGATCAGTCTGTGATCGTAAGTCGGTGCAACTCAGCCTCAATGTGTATGAGTAGATATCCTGGGGGTTGCCAACCCACTGCCTCCGCGGAATGACCTTGAGTGATTAAGACTAACATTTGGTCGCCCTTAGGATAGTTACTTATAAATGATCTGTGTGTGCAAGGTATTCCCACTTGGTGTTTTCGGTTGGTATTTACAATCTTGAAGTACGTATATGGTAAATAAATAGGTAGTTTTGGACAGTTTCACATACAACTTAGTTCCAAATGACAAAACTGCCGGCTTGTTTAGCCTAATTTGTAGTGACACTGCCTACGAAGCTGGAGGTCCCGGGTTCGAATCCCGGTAAGAGCGTTTGTTTATGTGGTGAGCAAGAACATTAAATTTATTCCTGAAACTATGATGTTTTTTATGTATTTGTTTATTTATATAAGTATGTATATCGCCGCCTAATACCCATAAATAGTACAAGCTTTGCTTAGTTCGGAACTTAAGATTGTCTTCCAATATTTATTTATTATTTTTATTTACACTTATGTAGGATTTGTACTAGGCAACGATATAGTTACATTTATATTTAAATAGTGCAATCATATTCATTCCAGTACCTATGTATCTGTTTAGACGAATCAATTCAAGCGCATACGTACCTAGGTAATCTCCTAATTCAAGCCTAAAGTGCTTTAAAGTTGACTGTTTATTTCAGGATACGACATGAATGAAGTAGAGTCTAAATTGAAATGGCATAAAAACTGTTACGCTTCTTTCACCAGCGCCGTCAATATCAAACGAATAGAAAATCGTTTTATGCAGCATGCAAAAGAATCTGTTCAAGATTTGAGCACTGTTGAGGTAATATAATGTTTAGTATTCATTCGATGCTATGTTACTTAAAATGATTATTCTGAGAAGCGCGGGTAAGCCAAACATGATGTGTATAGACTACCTGCATATACACATTGTCTCTTAGCGCGTGAGAACACACATATAGAGATAGAAACAATGTACCTACCTAGAGTGAAAAGTTAGGTCAGGTACGTGTTTCAATTTCATTAATTGATTTTTGTCGACCAATATTTATTTATTTTTATTTATTGACTGTACATCAAAAATCATGGCTCGCCCGCGTTCGTGAGATACTCTACTAAATCGTCCATTCCATCCTTTTTAGGAAAACAATGCTCAAGAATCAAACGAACGCGTATTACTCAAGGCTATTGGTGTGATGCATATTAATCTGTGTATAATTTATCAGAAGAGGAAAAAAATACATAACACAGAGGAAGAAAAGATAATTTTAGTTCAAACACTAAATGTAGCGAACGATATTTGCAAAATTTCGTTAAATAATAAAGTCATTAGTTGTCGGTTGGGTACAGCAGACCCAATTGCTGCTGAAATCAAATATCACCAATCGTGTCTACGTAAACATCTTTACCTTGTTTTGAAACCAGAAAAATATAGTAGAGCTGCTGTGTACGATTTAGCCTTTCAAGAGTTGGTAAAACAAACTGATACTGGATTTGCTGAAGGTCACATATTTTCTCTGAAGACACTTTGTGACTCGTTCAACCAAATCTTGTTATCTATGAACTTCGAAAATCCGAACTATGCGGCACGGTTGGTTCTTCGTAGGATTATGGATCACTACGGTGATAAAATAGATACTGTTTCCCAAATCCAAAAAAATTAAGCAACGCTAATATTCCCCAAGGTATCGATTTCTGTTGCTATGCAAGCATTCCGTTGAGCTTGTCAAGAAAGAAATGACGAAGAGGTAATTGCATCTCTCTCAGCAGAAGGAATCGAAGACCATGACCAGTTGTTTACCAGAATGATATTTCACGTTGCAGAAAAGATAAAAAATGATTTAAAACAAACTGAAGGGTTACATAATATAACAGACATCACAAGAGAAGCTGCTATTCAGGTTGTGCCGGATAGTGTAAAATTATTACTGAATTTGATTCTAAACAGGGACGATAAAAGTGCCATTGAATTGGAAAACCAGACTATTAATATAGGTCAAGATATAGTTTATGCACATGACAAAAGAAAACTAAGACCTAAGCACGTGAGTATCGGATTGGCTATCCACCAAGCTACTAGGTCAAAGATGCTTGTGGAACAACTTCATGCTGCAGGACACTGTGTCAGCTATGATACTGTAATGCGCATCGACACATCCCTAGCAAACTACGTACTTCAAAGATATTGTTTGGTACATCACTAAATATTGACCCCATCACTATTATGTATATAAAGTGAGGTGGCAACACAGCCTTCTCTCTCTTATTCCAATATGGACGCAACTGATAGCTAACATAAGTGTGTGCTCTGAACTGTTTTATAAAATATAATTTAACGAGTAATAAGACAAGTTGTTTCTCTTCATCAACACCTAACATGGTGTCAGAAGTGCACGATGGGCGATGAAGAACAAAAATCAAGTCAATCGAGTCAAGATCGTCACGTCGTAGAAATGCCAGGTGAAGACCACGAAGGCAAGTCACAAGGGCCATGTGCATCATTTCCAAAGCTCTTTATATCGTCTGATGCAACAAATAACAACGCGGAAGAGTGGAAGAGATGGTGGCAGCGATTCGACATATACCTTCTAGCGTCGGGTTTAGACAAGTCGGAAGAAAAAAGAAAAATAGCGATAATGCTTCATTCCATGGGAACAAAAGGTTTGGAAATCTTTAATTCATTCAATTTGGAGCTAGAAAAGTGCAAATTACTCGATGTCAAAAGCAGATTTGACAGATATTTCCAACCACGAAAAAATCTGACCATGTGCAGATACATATTTTTCACAAAGAAGCAAGCCAAATCCGAAAACATCGACGAATTTATAACTGATTTAGAAAATAAGAGCAAAGATTGCGAATTTAAAGACCTTCGTGAATCTCTTGTCAGAGATATTTGCATCGCGAACATGAATATGGATTTGTCACATGTACGCCAACGTCTACTTCAAGAGCCAGATTTGACCTACACACGAATGAGAGAAATTGCAAACACAGTCATCGCAGCGCAGCAAGATTCAGACAGAATCGTCAAAGAAAATACCGTCACTGAAAACGTCATGCAAGTAAGAAGCAGAAGTTATAGTCATCATCATCACCGATCATCGAGTCGATCAAAGTCAAGACAGCCAGCGTTAACGTCAAATCAGTCAGTGTCAAGACAGCAGTCTCCGGGCCGAGCACAAACTACACAGTCACCTCCACCAAGGCAATGGCAGCGCAGTCAACAACCATTATGCAGTCGATGTGGACAGCTGCATCGCTACAAGTGTCCGGCAGCCAATGTTCAATGCAGGTTATGTAATTCTATTGGTCATTATGCTAAATGTTGTTTTAAAAACAAAAATGTTAGACATTTAGAGTCGTTTGATCTCGATGACGAAGCCGCTGAGTGCGCTGAGAGATTTTTTGTAGGGACAGTTCAGGGCAACCAGAAAAATTCAAAGTCATCTTGGAATTTAAACATAAAAGTCAATGGTCAGGATGTTAACTGCATTTTAGACTCGGGTGCAGACATTAACATCATATCACTAAAGTCATATCAATCATTGAATTTACCCAGTAATTTATACAAATGTAACATAAAAGTATCTGGTTTTGGGGGAAAAGACATACCCATTATTGGGCAGTGTGAACTAGACTGTCATTTTAACTCTGTATCGGAAACAATAGTTTTTGTTGTCACTAGTATAGACTGTCACACTGTTCTAGGATTGCCCACATGCGAGCGCATAGGAATTAAAAAACGTGTATACACATTAAATAAAGATAGTAATTGTCAAATTATTACAGAATCCAATGATGTATTTCAGGGTCTGGGGTGTCTGCCTCCTGTCTGTCATCTCAAGCTGAAGCCAGACGCAGTCCCATGCATTGATCCACCAAGGAAAGTTCCCTTCGCACTACTTCAAGACCTGCGTGAGGAGCTGGATCGCATGGTACACATGAAAGTCATTGAGAAAGTCACGAAACCAACAGCCTGGGTTAATTCTGTCGTCGTAACCGTCAAATCGTCAGGTCAGTTAAGAGTTTGCTTAGATCCCAGAAATCTCAATAATAGCTTAATGAGAGAGCACTATCCATTAAAAAATATTGATGAGATAAGGTCACAATTAAAAGGTTCCACCTACTTCTCACATCTAGATGCATTCTCAGGTTTTTGGTCGCTAAAGTTAGATGAAGAAAGCTCAGATCTTTGTACCTTTCAAACCCCATTTGGCAGATATAAGTACCTAAGACTTCCTTATGGAATAAATGCAGCGACAGAAATATTTTTTAGAATAATATGTGAACTCTTTGGAGATTTAGAGGGTGTCCTCATTTTTGTAGATGATTTTTTGGTGTATGGAGAAACACTTGAAATTCACAATCAGCGACTTAAAAAAGTTTTAGAAAGAGCTAGGCAAGTGAATTTAAAATTAAATAAGTCTAAATGTAAATTTGCAGTACAAGAAGTAGAATTCCTAGGATATATTTTCAATCGAGATGGTGTCAAAGTCAGTTCTGAAAGGGTTGAAGCTATAAGGCAAATGCCAACTCCCAGTAATGTCAAAGAATTGCAGAGATTTCTTGGCATGATCAATTATTTAGAATGTTTCATTGAAAACTTGTCTGAGAAAACTGCTTTATTAAGAAGTCTATTAAGAAAAGATGTGCAATGGCAATGGGATGAAAACTATGAAAAAGCATATTGTCATTTAAAAGATATCATATGTAAAACACCAGTTTTAGCACATTATGAGGCAAACTTGCCATTGGTTCTGTCAGTAGATTCATCACAGTCAGCGGTTGGTGCGGTGAATATGCAAAAAAACAAGCCAATTGCATATAGCTCAAAAACTTTAACTGAGACTCAACAAAAGTATGCTCAGATTGAAAAGGAGCTATTTGCAATTGAGTTTGGATGTAGCAAGTTCAATCAGTATGTTTATGGGCGCAAAGTCACTGTTCACACAGATCACAAACCATTAGTCTATTTGTTCAAAAAACCTTTGCATGATGTACCTGCCAGATTGCAGCGTATGATGCTAACATTGCAAAAGTATGACTTAGAGGTAGTTCATGTTCCTGGAAAAGAGATGTATATATCTGACACTCTTTCCAGAGCAGCAAAGAAGGATCATTTTATTCCTGAGAGTGAGTCAGACATACTTTTTCATGTAAATATAATAGAGTCAAATTTAGCCATCAGTAAAGAGTACAAAAATGAAGTCATACAGGCAACCAATGAAGACGAGTCACTACAACTATTAAGAAAATATTATTTTGAAGGTTGGCCCACTAGTAAAGACAAAGTCAGTCCACTAGTGAAGTCATTCTATAGCATTCAAGGTGAGATAAATGTCATAGGCAGTTTACTTTTTAAAGGGTCCAGCTTAATTGTACCTAAGTCCTTGCAAAAAGAAATCTTGAGTAAAGTACATGAAGGTCACCAAGGCATAAATAAATGTTTAAGGTTAGCAAGAGATTCATTATATTGGCCCAATATGTCTGCTGACATAAAAAATGTAGTTGAGCAATGTGATATCTGTGCCAAGTTTAAGCCGTGTAACCAGAAGGAACCATTAAAAAATTATGATATTAGCACATATCCATGGCAGCGGGTAGGTATTGATCTAATGCATTTTGACAGTTCGACCTACTTAGTTGTAACTGATTATTATTCCAAATACATAGAATCAGCTTTGTTAGGGAAAAATAGTACAGCCCAGAATGTTATAATTAATTTGAAATCTATATTTGCCAGACATGGGATACCAATGACACTTGTGTCAGATGGTGGTCCTCCATTTCAGTCTTTAGAATTTAAATCCTTTTTACATAAATGGGACATAGAACATGTGGTTACAGCACCTTATCATTCATAGTCAAATGGGCAAGCCGAGAGCTCAGTAAAAATTCTAAAGAATATTCTTAAGAAATGTAAAGAAGCTGGATCTGACCCTTATCTAGCATTATTACAGTACAGATGTACAGCTAAGAATAATATGTTGTCACCGGCAGAATTGTCTATGTCAAGGAAATTAAGATGCAATATTCCTATGAATTGCACAAAATTAAAACCCAAAGTTGTAACATTTAAAGAATATAAGCAGTCTGCTACTAAAAATAATTTGGAGATGTCGAGACATTACAATTGAACTTCCAAGCCACTGACAATTCTTAATCCGGGTGATCATGTGTATTATAAGAAAAATCCTAGTGCCAATTGGGAGAAAGCTGTTATTGTGAAACAATTAAATAACAATAGGTCATATATCGTCAAAAATGAAAACAATGTAACTTATGTACGGAATAGAGTCCATCTCATACATAGAATTAGCATTCTCAATGATACGATGCGATCCAGCCCATCACAAAGGAAAAGCATGGAGCTTGTAGATGCTGGACGGGAGACAGGGACTCCGAAACCTGCAGCGTTAATACCCGATACCACGAATACCAAAATTACCAGATCTGGACGTGTCATCATAGCTGTAAAACGCCTTATTGAAGAAATGTAAATTGTTCGTTGCTTTTGTTTAGTCATTTAAAACTTGTAATTATAACTAAATAGTATATAATGAATTTTGTCATTAAACTTAAGAAAGGGGATGTTTGGTACATCACTAAATATTGACCCCATCACTATTATGTATATAAAGTGAGGTGGCAACACAGCCTTCTCTCTCTTATTCCAATATGGACGCAACTGATAGCTAACATAAGTGTGTGCTCTGAACTGTTTTATAAAATATAATTTAACGAGTAATAAGACAAGTTGTTTCTCTTCATCAACACCTAGCAGATATCAAGAGAAGAACAACGTTTACGTTCCAGAAAATTTACATTATAATAAATTTGTACATTTTGCAACGGACAACATTGACATTATTGAAGAGACAATAGATGGAAAAGGAACCTTTCATGCAACGCAAATAGTGGCATTTCAGCGTGGTCCTCCTAAAAAAATGGATGAGGTTGTCACTAAAACACGCCAAAGTTCTTCAAAATGTACCAAATGAATTTATAGAGGTACAACAGGGGCCTATAATAACTAACCCGAAAGTAAAAACTCCACTAAACATACATAGCACAAAAGTTTCAGAACTTGTAAAAAAACCTCTCTTCACCGTCGTGATTTAACTTAGTTGGTTCTACGTTCTGAAAAGACACTTCAATCTATACCATCCTGGACTGAAAATCCCATCAAATAACCACAATTGGTTACACTCCTATTCTTCCTCACCCTGCGCATGAAACAGATACCTTACTTACAGTAGTAAAACGTTGCCAGGACATTTCACAATCTCTTGGTCAAAAATACACAGTTATAACATGTGATGAGGCTTTATATTGTAAGTTGAAGCAAATACAACGGTATACTAATTCTCTGGAAGAAGTCATTGTTCGTCTAGGAGGTTTTCACTGGGTGTACAATTTCCTACGCGTCATTGGCCAACATTTTTCAAGTGCTGGTTTAGCGGATATATGGATGGAAACAGGCATTTATGGAGAAACTACTGCCCTAAACATTATTGAAGGGAAGCAGTATAATCGTTGTATACGAGCAATGAAGTTAACCTGCGACGCTTTGTGGAGGGTATTATTCGCAAAAATAAAGCAATGGGCTAATGAGACGAATCAGATTCCAAACGAATACTTAGCTCTGATCGAATCATTCAATACCTCTTTTGCACCGGACCTGGAACTCATTTCTAAATGGAACGCCTTAGAAGCGAAATCTGCAGAAATATTTGACCTTTTAAAAAAATATGACACTCACAATGAGTCTAACCAATTATTCAAGTTTTGGCGATCGTATCTGGACCTCGCAGGTCTAGTTTTGAAGTTTATACGTGCAGAGCGTGAAGGAGACTGGCATCTTCACCTTGAAGCTGTAGCCCAAATGATACCTTGGTTTTTTGTGTATGAGCACACCAATTATGCATGGGGTACGATATATCTTATGGACATGCTGGCTCTACCTGAAACTGCCAATGAAATCTATAAGCAATTTTTAAAAGGCAATTTTGTTGTAAAAGGGACACCTAAATCATTTAACGAAAAGTCGCCAGACCAAGCTCTTGAACATGTCAATAGGGCTCACAAAATTGCTGGTGGATTAATCGGCATCACCAGAAAGGATAGTGCTCGTGATCGTTGGTGTGTCACGTTCAATTATCGGTCACATTTATCGGAAATGGGTAGACAACTACTTGGACTAGACCGTTATGATTATTATGAAGATACCATGAGTGCATCTTGTACAAAAGATGAAAAAGACGTATTAAAGCTCTGCGAGTTCATCACAAAACTAGGCACATTTGATGAAAAAATACAATATTAGTTAACATTTTCAGCAGTGGAGAAGTAGCGCCCAAAGAAATAATCAACGACTTGTTGACGGCTCAATCTCGCGGTATCCAACTTGTAGAGGAGTTTTTAAAGTCTCGCTTAGTTGAAAAGCATGTTGATTTCTATAGCCCGCTAAAGAAAATTAAGTCAAAGACCTTCAAGTATTTGCACACTTTAAACATCCATGACAAAAAAACAAAGAAAGGTGTAGCTATAGAAACGCAAAATTTAATTCGTCAGATGTTTTCGGCTGTGAAGTGGTCGTGAAATCGACCTTAAAAAAATATTACAAAATGAGTTACGCGAACCACCACCATCTTTATTTGATAACAATGGTGAAGTGAGGCTAACTACAAAAGCGATATTGGCTAACTTGTTGCAAAAGGATGAGAACGTGTTAGACAGCTTAAATGATGAACCTAAACTCAAAACGGCAACATTAATCGACGGCCAAGCACTGGTTCAGGCTATTGCCAAACCCAAAGGCGCAAGGAACTTTGCTGACCTTAGCGATGTTTTTATACGATCTGTCATGTCAAATTTTAAGCAAAATGAATGTGAAAGTATACACGGCTTATTCGACCGTTATAATAAAGTGTCAATAAAATCTGGAGCACGCACAAAACGGAGTCAATCTACTGTCCCAATCGAGGATACAATTTCAAGTCGTGAGACCCCTCTTCCCAGAAAATGGGATCGCTTTATTAATTCGATAGTAAATAAGACTAGGCTGAATGATTTTTTGTCGAAAGAAATTGCTGAGCAATCTTTACTCTTGAACAACTACCTCGAAATCTTAACATCGGGTGGTTTTGCTGATCTCACGACAGTAATCTCCAATATGTCCAGAAATCTTGATCAGTTGCAATCTAACCACGAAGAAGCGGATACTCGTTTTGTTTTACATGGTATAGACGCCAAACTCAATGAATTTGATAGACTCGTAGTACAAAGTCGTGATACAGATGTGCTGTTGCTGATGATCCATTTTTATCCGCAAATGCCATCAACTGCGTGGATACAATTTGGGACGTCCAGGAAACCTAAATACATCCCCGTCCACGATATTGCGAAAAGAATGGATCCAAATATGTTGAAGGCTATACTTGCATACCACGCTATAACTGGGTGCGATAGCACCAGTGCCTTCTCCGGACACACCAAGGCATCCAGTTGGAAAACATTTAAAAAACACGCAGATTTGTTAACTGATTTTGGTCAGTGTCCTGAACTATCTGATATACAATATGAAAAAGCAGAGACGTTCGTTATCAAAATGTATGTTCATAAAAAGCTGGTCCTCAACCATATTCAAAACATCAATGATTTAAGGGCATCACTATTCCAACATGTCAAAGAACTGGACAAACTGCCACCAACTAAGGATGCCCTCCATCACCACCTACAACGGGCAAATTTGCAAGCATTTTGTTGGTACACAGCGAACAAAGCTATGCAAAATTTACCTCTGCCTATTGACAATGGCTGGAAGCTGCAGGAAGGTTGTTTGCGGCCAGTAGAATCCTCTAGGCCGCCAATGTCGCTGAAGGATTTAGAACTGATATCGTGCAATTGTAAGACGGGTTGTAGAACATCTCGCTGTGGTTGTGCTGGTAGAAAACAGAAATGTCTGAAAGATGTTTGCCACATTGGTGTTCAGTGTTTTAATCAATATAACTATGAATAATATATACAATAAATAATATATACGTATACTTCAAGGTCAACACTCAAACTTTGTAGTGAAATGTGTGTGATTGTTTGTAGTTTACTTGTTTATGATCTACTTTGAAGATTCAAAGTTTTTATTGTAGACCAAATATGAAGCTATCGTTTTGTTTGCATAGTGAAATGTGTGTATTTGTTTTTAGTTTACTTGTTTATGATCTGATTTTGAAGATTCAAAGTTTTTATTGTAGACCAAATATGGAGCTATCGTTTTTTTTGCATAGTGAAATGTGTGTGTTTGTTTGTAGTTTACTTGTTTATGATCTGATTTTAAAGATTCAAAATTTTTATTGTAGACCAAATATGGAGCTATCGTTTTGTTTGCATATATTATTAAGAAAGTGCATATTTTATTTGTTTCTCTAAAATAAACGCGCCGAAAAAATTCTTAACTATTATTTTTAGTTATTAGTCTATATATCACAGCTAGTGTACTGTTAATGAGAATCGTTTTGTTACGTATTAAAATATCTTTCATATGATACATCATTTCATTTGTCCAAATTGGTTGAATAGTTGTTGAGCTTTACTTTGGGAACGGAACACGCGCGCGCTTGCCAGTGCACGCGCGCGCACCGCGACTTATTCCGCGCTCGTGCCGAAATGACCGTCCTGTACTTATTTATGATCCAATTTCAATAATTCAAAAAGCATTGCATAGAGGATGAATAATACATTTTCTATCATATGAAGTGTTTTTTATCGAAATTGCCTCCATCAGCGAGTTTTTTGCAGTTGAAAAAAGTTGTCATTTTCTAAAATTTGATTAATTAAGAAAATATTTGTAATTATTAGGTTCACACACCACATTGTTTTCCAACTTTTAAAACACGTTTAAATAGCTTTCATTTGATACCTCATTTGTTTACATACGCTGGATAGTTATAGAGATAATCCATAAAACTTGATACCACCAACCGCCATCTTTGTGACGTCATAATTATCCCCTCCACCACTTTAGAGAGCGACAACCGCATTTTTCATACTCGGGAGACGTCCCTGAATCCAAAGATACCACTTGTTGCTATGCACCTATTCAGTCAAACGAACTTCGTTATTTGACGACTTTTTTCAAATTGGCCTCCCTACTAAAAGGACAAAGACAGGTTTCAAAGGTTACAAGCGCAGAACGACGGACGTTAACAACTACTTGTTACATAGTTAGTGCTTTAGGGAATGCACTACCGCCTGTCATGATATTCCCAAGGGTGCACTTTAAACAACACATGATTGCGGATGCTCCTGCTGGGACCTTAGGGCTAGCCAACACATCCGGCTGGATGAACTCGGAACTCTTTGTGAAAACGATTCAACATTTTATAACCCACACAAACAGCAGCAAAGACAACCCTAGTTTGCTTATTTACGATAATCACGAATCACATATATGCATAGAAGCCTTGAATCTGGCAAAAAAAAAACGGCGTGACCATATTAACCGTACCACCGCATTCCACAGGAAAGCTACAGCCACTGGATGTCGGTGTTTTTGGGCCTTTTAAAACCGCATATAACAAGGCTGTAGACAGCTGGATGATGCGAAATCCCGGAAAGACTTTTTCCATATATGAAGTTGCTAGTTGCGTTAAGGAAGCCCACATGAAAGCTATGGCACCTGCAAACATTTGCGCCGCTTTTAAAGCCACTGGAATATTCCCTTTCAACAGAGACGTTTTTACTGATCTAGATTTTGCACCTAGTGAAGTTACTGATCGACCAATCCTTGAGGAGCAAAACGAGAATATTAGACCGACAACCCCAACATGGCCAGTGTCAACTTCACCGTATCCTGGAACAAGCCAACTTATACAACGACCAATCCTTGAGGAGCAAAGCGAGAATATTAGACCGACAACCCCAAAATGGCCAGTGTCAACTTCATCGTATCCTGGAACAAGCCAACTTATACAACAACCAATTTTTGAGGAGCAAAACGAGAATATTAGACCACTAAACCCATCATCGGTTGTGTTAACGTCACCATGTCCTGGAACAAGTCAACTTATACAATCTAATGAAAATGATTCTCATGATAACGACAGGGAAATAATGAAAACCCCACTGCCTTTTGTCCTGCAGCCCCCTCTAACGCTAACCGGAAACATCCCACAAACACCTGAAATGCCATTAAGCAACTCTTTGTCGCCAATACAAAATGCTCCAGTGCACGACAAATCACCAAAAGCGACAGCTAGTATTCCATCTTCGACTGTAGCTGGTACTTCCACGAGTATTGAAAAGAAATTTATAAGTCCATTCCAATTACCCTCGTAATTTACGTTCGTTACCTAAAGCGGGTCCACGCAAAGGAGGAAGAGCAGCGAGACGCAAGGGGAAATCAATGATAGTAACTGACACCCCGAATAAAGACGAAATAAAAATGCGAGGTAAACAAAAGATACAAAAAAAAAACAAAAACAAACAAAAGCAGCTGCAACATCAAAAAAAGAAAATTTTTGCAAGAAAGTTCTAGTAACGATGAAGATCAAAGTATTTATTCTGAAGAGGAAGCAGCTTTTGAAGATGAAGAAGATAATAATATGACGATAGACCCTGATAACTTTCCTGCACTGAAAGGCTTGCCTGTGGAAGGTGATTTTATTTTAGTAGATTTCGAAGTGAAACGAAAACGAATTTTTTATGCGGCGAAAGTTATTGGTCAAAAACAAAATGAGACTGAAGTCAGTTTTCTTAGAAAATCTGACAAAACACCAAATAATTTTCATATGCCAAATGTGCCAGATATTGGCACGGTAGCGCTGCATGATATTAAGATGATTTTACCAAAACCTACGTTTTCTGGGACTACAAAGAGGAAGCAAGGCATGTACAACTTTAACGTTGATCTTTCTAACATTAATTTACGCTAATCTAATTTAATTTGACCTCAAACCGAATCTCAGACAATTTTGAGATATCAGAAAATGAAAATATTTGTTTTTATAGTTTATTTTTTGTTAACGATTACTGAAAAAGTAATATTTTTTAATTTTAATAGTTGATATATCAACAATGTTCCTATTAAAGTTTATATATAATGATTACTCGAGGAGTAAATATATTTATGTTTAATAGTTGAGTTAGCATTTAACAAAATTCTTACTAAAATGTTTGTTAATGATTACTGAAGAAGTAAATATGTTTATTTGAATAGAGAAGAGAACTTTGTGGAAATGAAAGGAGAAGAACTGTTGTTTATTTAAACAAAATGTTGATTAGTTTAGGTCTCTTTATACCAGCAAGTCTTTCAAATTAGACTTGTTAATTTCTGATAAGACTGTGATAGAAGGCTGTCTTAGAATATAAATAAATAAATAATTATGAAGAAAATTGGTATTTTAATGAACTTTTTTTTAAAAGATCCAGTGTACCCCAAGCGATTCCCTGTCACCCATGAAAAGATCCAAAGTGACCCATCCACGGGTCACAGTGGATCATTTCCCATTTTTTTAAAAACTTGTAAATTTATGCCGTTTTTACCAATATTTGCACCTTGGTTTTGTAGATTAGGGACATATCTTGTGGTTTATTATCATATATTAATTATTTACACATAAACTTGGGATTTGTGGAGCTTGAAAAAAAAAGTGATCCATTGTTACCCACTCTCCCCTACTTAAATACGAAAAACTTTACATAGAGGCCTCCTTTTTTCAATATCTATCGTTAAATTTAAATAATCACAATTAATTACGAGTGGCGCTAGTGGACCTGTTACATTTTAGTAAAGCGCTCTTAAGATCGGTTGGACCTACCCAGTAGATACAATTGACAGTACTGAGTACTTTGGCTCCTTACTTGCTTTTTGGCTTTGTACTTTGGGTCCTTTTCCTGATTTGAGTCGGTTGGAATTATCAAGTAAATCGGTTGCGCCTACCCAGGAGACAGAATTGACGGTACTGAGTAACTTGGTTGATTATACCGATTTGAGTCGTCTGGAATTATCAAGTAGATCGGTTGCGCCTACCCAGGAGACACAATTGACAGTACTGAGTAACTTGGCTCCTTATACCCATTTGTGTCAGCTGGAATTATCAAGTAGATCGGTTGCGCCTACCGAGTAGACAGAAATGAGAGTACTGAGTAACTTGGTTCTTTATACCGATTTGAGTCAGCTGGAAATATCAAGTAGATCGGTTGCACCTACCCAATGTACGTTAGTTGACAGTACTGAGTTACTTGGCTATTTCAATAATTTTAGTTAGTTTGAATTACCAAGTAGATCGGTTTTTATCTACCCAATAGGAACAATTGACATTACTGAGTTACTCGGCTACTTACACTAATTTTAGTATGCTGGAATTACTACGTAGATCGGCAGTATCTATCCAATAGACACAATTGACAGTACTCAGTTACTTGGCTCTTCATACCGATGTGAATAAGCTAGAATTACAAAGTAGTTGGTTGCAGCTACTCATAAAGCTTGGTTATAACTATCCGAGTCCCTCAATTGACAACAACGATTACGTCTGGTAAATTTACCTAAGTAAATAGGTTGGAGGTAACTTATCGTGTGTTATTTATTTATAACATATAGACTAGGATAATGCAACCGACTTACGTTAGCTAAGTTGACTTGTTTAATTTGAACAAAGATCTTTGCAGGTTCCATGCGAACCTAGTTGATCGGTTGTAAATAGCACCAAATTATTTATTTCTAGCTGTTTTGTTTTCTCCGTGGAATTTTGTACTAAAACATACACCAGTTTAAACACAGGTGATACTTCTAGTTCAAAAGACAAAAGCTCCACAATGGAAGAGTTTAACTTAAAAATCGCGCTGTCATTATAATACCTGCCATGACGGAAGATGAGACTGTAATAGAGCAGCTTATTACACTGAAAAAATAAATTGTGAATCCTACTGAAATTTTAGTAAGTCTAACTGAAAAAAAAAACAGTTAAAATGGAGCCAACTGTAAAAATCTGTTACTTTAACTGTAATAAAACAGTAAGGGTAAAACAGTTACTTTTACTGAATAAGTCTGTTAAGAGAAACAGTAAAAAATAAAACAGTTGAAGGAAAACAGTTAATGGAAACAGTAAGTTAAGACAGTGAATTTAACTGAATAAATCAGTAAAGGAAAACAGTTAAAGAAAACAGTAAATTAAGACAATGAATTTAACTGAATAAATCAGTAAAGGAAAACAGTTAAAGAAAACAGTAAATTAAGACAATGAATTTAACTGAATTAATCAGTACAGAAAACCAGTTAAAGAAAACAGTTAAGGGAAAAATAATTGCTACTGTTCCACAACAGTAGACCTTACTAATTGGCTATAGTTGCTCCTACTGTTTGGAAACGGTAACTACTACTGTTCGGTACGTAGTTGCTACTGTTCTAAATCAGTAGATATTACTGATTGGCTACGGTTGCTTCTACTCCTCACATCACCTTGTAAACCAACGCTTTTTAAAAATATATTTAATAAATCATGTTGGCTCAGATCCAAAACAGAGCACATGTTCTGCGATTTCGGCGGTCTCTCCGGTTTTACGCCCATACAGCTGGATAGCGTTACGCTGCCGGTCTGCTCTGACTTTAGGTACCTCGGTTCACTAGTGCAGTGCGATGGCAATATTGACCGTGACGTGAAAAACCGAATTAGCACCGGATGGATGAAATGGCGACAGGTCTCGGGGACAATTTGTGACGCCCGAATATGCCTCTTCGATTGAAGGGTAAAATCTATAAGACTGTAATAAGACCTGTCGTCATGTATGGATCAGAATGTTGGGCCTCAAAGGTGATGGATGAAACGAGACTGCATGTTACAGAGATGCGAATGCTGAGATGGATGTGTGGTGTGACGAGAATGGACCGGATTCGGAATGAGTATATAAGGGGAAGCCTGAAAGTAGCGCCCATTGCCGAAAAACTAAGAGCCAATCGCCTGGCGTGGTACGGGCATGTAATGAGGAGGGATGAAAGCCATGTAACCAGAAAAGTATTGGATATGAATGTGGATGGATGCAAGAAACGAGGTTGGCCAAAGAAAAGGTGGATGGATTGTGTGAAAGATGATATGAATAGGAAGGATGTGAATGAAGAGATGACGTGTGACAGAGATATTTGGAAGAAAAAGACATGCTGCGCCGACCCCAAATAAATGGGAAAAGGGCAAGAGAATGATGATGTTGGCTGCATTTTATTTTCTGTGTTGCCATATTATCTGTCTATGCTTTAAACATAGTTTAGACTACGTCTGAAGAGTCCTTTACAGATTAAAAATTTAAAACTGCATTAACTTCGTTTGGTAGCATTTGTTACCAGAAGCAGGGGGGTCTACTCTGAAATTCGAAATACGAACTTCGTATGGTGCCGTCCCTTTCACTCTCCTGTGATACACTATATGAGTGAAAGGGACGGCACATACATAAGGGCCATAACCTACTCTATAACTAAGGTGTTGCATGCATGTTCCTTAACTTTTGGTGCCTGTCGCAGACAGAAATTGATAGGTTTAGGACATAAAAGGAAACTAGTTCATTAAGTAAAAGTATATTGTACAAAACCATCTGCTATTGCTGCAGAAATTGGCTTTCAATGGCATTCGTGGTAATCTTCTTCGCTGGTTTATCTCATATTTATCCAATAGAACGCAAGTTGTAGTTGTCAATGGCTTTAAGTCGATGGAATCTGAGGTCACGTCCGGTGTAATTCAGGGTTCAATTTTGGGACCTCTGTTGTATATTATGTTTATCAACGATATTAAGACGTGCTTCCGGAATTGTAACTTTGTCATGTTTGCCGATGACCTCAAGATTTATAAAACAATAAAAAATGACAACGATTGCAGGCTGTTTCAAAGTGATTTAGATTCCTTTTTTGACTATTGCCAACGTAATAAATTGCAACTTGCTGTAGATAAATGTATGCAGATAACCTTTACTAAGAACCTTAAAAACATTGTCAAGAGCGACTATAAAATTGGTAACGCTAAAATTAAGAAGGTAAATCAATGTCGTGATCTTGGAGTATTGTACGATAATAAGCTGCATTTTAATGTTCATGTCGATAACATTGTCTCCAAAGCTATGCGTATGTTGGGATTTGTTATACGTTCAGCAAAGCCTTTTAAAACTGCCTCGTCATACTTACTGCTCTATAAGGCTCTGGTAAGACCTCATCTTGAGTACGCCTCAGTCATATGGAACCCGAAATACAATAAATATTCCAAAGCGATTGAGTTAGTACAAAAACGATTCTTGAGGTCAATGCACCGTAGACTTACTGGTAAAAAGATGTCCTACATTGATCTTCTCAAAAAATACAATCTTCCCTCCCTTGAAGTTAGACGCAAAATAGCTGACGCAACAGTTTTATTTAACATCTGTAGAGGTTATTACAAAAGTTCCGAACTTCTTGAGCAACTCTACTTTAGGGTCCCTACGCGCAGCGCGCGCTCACTCAGGTCTCTGGCCTCGTTCGCCGTCCCGCTGTCCTGGAGCCACGCCGGGACTCGCGCACCTTTGCATCGTATTTGTGACGCGTATAATAGGTTATGGGTTTCAGTTGACATATTTAGCAACAGTAAGTCTCAGTTTAAGAAGAAGGTACTGGAATTGACAATGGAGTCTAATTAATGTATACTTAGATATAGGCATGTTATATTGTACACTTAGTTGTTGTAGAATTTTCCCATTGTTCTTATTATATTTTTTTCTTCGTTGGTAATAACCATGGCACATCATGCACTCTCTATTTTGTGTTAATGTAATTATCTATATTTTGTTAAGTGCAGTATTTCTTCCGTATATGTTTTAGTGAGAGCTGTAAGGGAATAAGTGAAATGTTTACATCGCATGTTAGAAACCTTACCTCTTAGTCGCTTATTTCTGTATGCTTTCCAAATAAATAAATAAATAAATAAACGATGTGCAAAAGATCAGAACAGAATGAACCTCAGACATGTGTCATTACTAAGCTACCATAGAAATAGAACACTTTTGAATATTGCGTTTGCAGAGTATCCAACAGAAATTACCCAGGCACCAACTAAAAAATAGTGTCCGACCGTGTCGGTCAAAAAAGTGGCAAACCTTTCGGCAATGCAGAAACTTACGACATGAGATCTCCTTTCGGATTGTGAATTCTAATTAGTTTTTTGAGGCAGGCTTATTGTGCTCTGTTAATATTAAAGCTCAGAACATATACAAATACCGTTTAACCGAGTTTCTTTAGCCCTAAGGGTAAAGATTGTCCCAAAAAATTAAAAAGATTTAACATCCCGCCACAAAGCCAGTAGACGTCCGATCGTAGCAGTTACGCTCTAAAATCATAGATGGCACTACCTACTCGCGACGCGGTATCGTTTCCTAGTTGCTTGCGTTTAGTGTTGCTTTAAGTAAGTTGTGTTTTGTTAGTGGCGGATAACAGGTATCAAGCGTGAGGTGAGACATACGTGCGTAAATAGTGTCAACACCCATATCTTGATATAAAGCATGTGTTTGAGAATACTGCGATTACAATAAAAACTTATTTAGCATGTTCTTAGAAGAATAAAGTTCGTTTGTATAATCGTAGTAAACATTGTCCCCCATTTCGGGGAACTTTAGCCCGCGGGCCAAAGTTGCCTTTCTTTGTAGGTAAAGTTAGCATAAAATGTATTTTCAATAAAATTAATTATATTTATTTTAATTTTAGGGTATTACTCATACAAAAAGATTACATCACGGAAGCAATGCCGATAACTTGCAGGAGAAAATCCGGCAGTCGCCGGTATGTAGACTACACATCAGAGGAGTTAGATCGATGCTTAACCGCAATAAAATTAAAAATTCTACCTCAATGCGCTGCTCTGAAAAATTCAAAATTGCTCGCAGTACCATGAAACATAAATTGAAGAATAAATACCCCAATAAACCTTGTCGGCCCACTGTATTCACAAAAGATGAAGAAAACTCATTAGTGGCGCATATTTCTGGTCTTTCAGAGTTCGGTTTTCCTCTCACCGATTCAGACCTAAAAATGCTGATTCATGAGTATCTCCTGAAGCAAGGGAGGAATATAAAGGCGTTTAAAAACAACACTCCAGGGAAATAATGGCTTTAGAACTTTCTTGAAAGACATCCTGACTTGTCAAAGCGATTTGCCAATAATATCAAAAGGGTTCGGGCTCAGGTAAATGAAGATGTCATTTCCGATTTTATCGACAACATTGCTTCAGAAGTGGAACAACTCCCGCCAGAAAACGTCTATACTTACGACGAGACGGACGACGTAGACGGGGAACTAAATACCCCGAGGCTATCGTCAATTCAACCAAAACTAGTTTTACTGTCATGTTTTGTGGCAACGCAGCAGGGGAAGTCATACCACCATATGTAATTTACAAATCGAAACATTTCTGGTCAACATGGACTGAAGATGGCCCACCAGGGACACGTTACAATAGAACAAAAAGTGGTTGGATTGACTCAGTCACATTCGAAGATTGGTTTATAAACTATTTCATATCAATTCTTAACAAACAACCTGGCCGAAAAGTAGTGATTGGCGATAACCTGGCTTCACACATAAATGAAAAACTGCTGTCAGTGTGTCAAAAAAACAATATTAGCTTCATATGCCTGCTACCTGTTGCCACACATAGTTTGCATGAGAGACTATCACGCCAAGACCGCATTCTAAATATCTCGTGACTGACACTTTCACGTCTAGATTAGGGATTGCTCGTAGTGAAATTTGCTCGGAAAAAAAGTAGTCAAGAAGAAGAAACTAAATGTACCGCCTGGCAAATCTATAAATCCCTCTAATGATGCAGAAATGCAACCTGGACCATTAGGATTCTCACAAGTTAAAGTGCAAAAGCAAAGACACCAACTAGAAAACGTTTTCAGCATAGATCATTGTCTACAAGTTCCAGCGAATCAAACCAATCGCACATGAGTCTTGCTTCTTCCAGGGAAGACCATATAGTGTCGGATAATAATTAATTTGGATCTTGGAACGTACATGAAGAACAACATAAGTCACCACAACTGACAAATGCGACTTTTAAACGTAAACTGACCGACATGAAAGTCACACCTCTACGTCACTCTACACCTGCTGACCTGCTCGGAATTATAACCGTTGAGGATAACAAAACGACTACCTCAAATCCACAAACAGTGTTCAGAGCGCAAAATCTGAGGAAGATAATAAAAATATACGCGTAAAGTGGCAAAAAAAAACTCCTGCAAAAAGCACCGCTCCGCGACATTCAGAATCTAGCGACCACAACATTGTCAAGTGGGAGCAAAGCTACTATCATGGCCAAGTAATATCTTCTCCATCCGAGGAGGCAGCCCTTGTAAGAGTTGTAAGATGCATGAAGAAGGGTAAGGAATACTGGCGATGGCCTAAAATTATATTTGGAAAAATAAAGTCCAAAATATTTATTAAAAAAGGCGGCTTCTCCGTCCCTGGTATGGCTCGCTACAAGTAATACCCATTGATTGTATCGTATTGTATGATTATGTAATTTTCGACGAAGATCAGTAGATAGTGGACCCGGGTATGTCCTTAAACCACGACCAAGACCACCGGGGGATGGGCAGCAGCATTCCTGGAGTGCGGTGGATATACTGCGATCGCCAACCCGCATGCCACGCGTGGCGATTATGGCATTTACCCATGGGTAACACAAAAAAAGCCACGGCCCCAGGATTACGGCGGCCCCCAGTGCCCTGGTTTTGGTAGCGGCCAGGGTACTAACGGGGCCAGCGGTGCTAAGAATCCCCGGCGAAGATCCGGCTACCACCACCGACGACTCCTGGCCCTGGCAACGTACAACACTCGTACACTGCGGAAAGATAGCAGAACTAGAGGAAGGACTGAGCAAGTTGCGTTGGGATGTTGTGGGGTTATCTGAAGTCCGAAGAGAGGAGGAGGACACGCACGATAACCCTAAAGTCTGGCAACTTGCTCTATTTCCGGGAGGGCGACCAACAGTCCCAGGGAGGTGTCGGGTTCATCGTCCACAAGTCCCTAGTAAACAACGTGGTGAAGATCAAGAGTGTGTCGGCTAGGGTGGCGTACCTTATACTCAGAGTATCAGAGATACTCGTTGAAGGTCATACAAGTATACGCGCCGACCTCGGCACACTCCGACGACGAGGTGGAGGCTATGTATGAGGATATAACTAAAGCCATGCATAGTTTCAAAACCTACTTCACCGTTGTTATGGGGGACTTTAACGCAAAACTGGGCAAGAGAGACGGTAATGAGCAGAGAGTGGGGCAATTTGGAGTTGGGAGTCGGAACCAACGTCGGGCTGGTTTCTTGCAGAAGGAGGAACTCTACATGATGAACTCCTTCTTCAAGAAACGCGAGCACAAGAAGTGGACCTGGATGAGTCCCGACGGTGCAACTATCAGATAGTGCATGCAAAATATCAGCATCCTAGCTCAAAGATAACCCGGTGCTCATTGACGTCAAATATTTACTACAGCGGTTTTAGCAGGGTATCACTGTAGTACTTGAGAATGTAAATAATAATTATTATTTCTAAGTTGGTAAAGCTAGGAATTTCGTTGTAAGGTGTAGGCAACTTCATTAATGGTATAAACTATTAAATAACACTGTAGGTATCTTATATAAATATTGGTGGGTAGTTTAGTATTTGGTTGCAAGTCATTTAAATATGACCTCTATGACATGAACCCGTCGAACTGATAGACTAGAACTATCCTTTTAATCGGAGTTAAAGACTCAAATCTCCTTTTTTCTACGTTACTTCAACTTTCGACTTCTGGGTAAGGTATTTACTTCGTGCTTTGGTCCGTCAAATTCCCCAGATATCCCAGAGATTTAGAGGTTTAAGACCGTTTGGGACAAAACAAATAGATAAAAATATAAAAGGGCTCTACTAAACCCGAAACTTAAACCATTCATAGAACCGATGATGACTTGGTTAAATGAACGTACTAGAGCACATAGCACTGATTTAACAGTAAGAGATGATTACCTGGAGTTAATTGAGTTAACCATGATAGTTTTGGGAGTACCTCTAAGTAACATTCACTGGAGGGTACCAGGGCCAATACATCACGCACACTGGATGGCAAAATTGATCTACACGATGAAAATTTTCCTGTTTCATGATTAGAGTATCGCATTTAAGATGACAAAGCGGAAATGAACCAGCTTAAACGCTTCGTAATGTTTGGTGTTCACTTTTACACTAAAGCTTGGACAGGATCTCTCCTTGCAACAGAAGCTCCCAGCTCGGATCTCAATATGTGATTAAATCTTGAGAAATATAGTTCTGTTGATTCTGAGATTTCCAAGTCGGCTAAACGGAACGTCACCTATGGTTCTCTAATAAAGTGACATATCTTCTCATCAAGAACGAGCTGGTAAAGAAAATGGCATTAGAGTCAACTACCCGATCAGTCAGGGGTAATGCATCTCTCCTAAGGGCCGGTGTAACACTGAAAGACTTTGCTACTGCCCGAACTGGAAACCTTTTTCAACTATTACAGATCAGTGATTCATTTTTTTTAAATCAGTATCACCTCAATAATGGAACAAGGAAAAAATACATCAAAGGCAACTATTACAGATCAGTGATTCATTTTTTTTAAATCAGTATCACATCAATAATGGAATAAGGAAAAAATACATCAAAGGCAGAGAGCGTGTCATGCAGCTGAGAGACGTGAATGATATGGCTGAACGAGGAATAAATTATACGACGATTTTAACAAATTAATAACGTATAACGAGGAAAAGAAACAGTTTCTATTGCAGGTCGTAGAGGCATCATATCTAAAGACACTACAAAACAGGCCATCGTAGACGGTTTGTCTAAATAAGATGTAATATTTGGTCCAATTTTTATAATAAGTAGACTTTAAGTTTTCTGTTAAATTGTTTGAATTTTTAATGCTTAAAAGTGCCTTTATAAAGATATATTTGTATGTTTTATGCCAGTCTACATTTTATTTTGCGAGTTAGCCGAAAACATAATCTGGGTATAAAATTTATTTTTTTAGATACTTAAGGTTCGATGAGCACCGCCTTCCAATTAAGATAGAAAAGTGAAACTTTGCTATAATATTCATTATAGCAAAGTTTATATTATAGCCACACTTTTTTTTTCTCCATACATCTGTGAACCACCCTACGCCAGGCAGTCAAGCTCACAGGTAACTGCAAAATTACCTTCTATTCAAATACCTACATTCACAGGCCGGCCAGCGGAATGGTTATCCTTTTGGGACCTGTTCGATATATTCGTTCGAATATAGTAGGTTATTGGTAGATACCTACTTGGCTCGCGTCGTGAACCTACCTGCGGTTCAGGGATCTGTGGGGTTACGGTCAGACTTTTATGACCCACTGATGGAGGCCATTCAAGCGCTGGAGAAGCTTAAACTACCAGACAAGGATTGGTCATACTTGTTATTGTTTATGGTTTTACCGAAACTGCCGGTGCGGATACGAGCTCTCTTCGAGGAGCAATATGGTAGCGACCCAGAGGTCCTGCCCACAGTGCAGCAGCTTCTCCAACTTCTGGATGAACAGTACCGGGTGCAGCAAACAGTGGCTCCGGACGCCGGCGCAGGCACGAGCCGGACACCCACGCAGGCAGCACCGATGCGAGGACGTCGGGCTCCAGCAGCATCACGGACACCGGCCACGGGACGCGTTATGGCAGCGCAGCCATCATTATCATCGGATCAGGTTATTCAGATTCAATGTGATTACTGTCAGGGACAAGACCACTCCTTGTATAGGTGTGCTAGGTTCCTACAACTGGCCCCATCAGGGTGTAGGACCTGGGCAAGAAAGACGGGTCTTTGCTATATATGTTTAAGGAAACATTATGCTCGGGAATGTAACCAGCATAACTGGTGCTCTCATTGTGAGTCTTCATAGCACAATACGTTGCTGTATAACCTGGAAGCTGAACCCCAGGCTCATGAAAAGTCAGGTCGGCCCACATGGCACCGAGGAGCTCCGGTGTCATCCACTTCTAGGAGGCTACGTATCGGGTCGTCCCTTTCCGTCATATAGTGTATAACACGAGAGTGAAAGGGACACGACACGAAGTTCGATTTTCAAAGTTCGGAGTAGGCCCTCAGGTGTGTATAGCAATCGCTTATCGAATTAAATTGCATTTCATTTAGACTACAGTGTTAACACAATCGAGTGAAAGAGACAAAAAACAAATTGTAATTGGCGCATTCCCTGTCGCTATTATTATCACTCAATACACACATATCGCGATACGTATCACGTGAATATTGATGAATATTGAAGCAAAATCGATACAAATTTGAAAACCGCAATATTATTGATAATATTGTTTGCCAGAAGGCACACAGAATCCACCATATCAGCCGAAATGCCATAATCGCCACGCTTGGCATGCGGATTGGCGATCGCAGTATCTCCACCGCACTCCAGGGATGCTGCTGCCCATCCTCCGGTGGTCTTGGTCGTAGTTTTAGGACATACCCGGGTCGGGCACACAGAATCGGTTATCGAAAATTAAGAAAAAGAAGATACAATACAATATAAACTCTGTATTTCTGATATAAGGCTATATAAATAATATTGATATCCCAGTATTGTGAAATCGTGTTAAGTGGAACGCGCTGGCAACCCACGTACCGACGCTAACTTTGAGACGCGTGGGGCGGACGCCATTCCATTTATCATCTCAGGAAGTGCGTAGGTAGCTGTTGCCGGGATTGTAATTAATTATTGAAGGTAAGTTTCTTCATAAGTATTATACTATTATAGAAAATTTATTGCTGTAGGCAGTGCCTAGAAGAGTAAAATTACCTAGTTTTCGTACGTAGTTAGACGGTTAATCTAAAAAAATACTTTATTCATCACAGGCCGAAACCAGTTAGGACATTATTATTTTTATTACACTTATTGTTTTTCGTTCGCTTTGGCACCCGATTCGAAGATTTAGCGTAGTTAGGCGAGTACCATCTGATCTTCGAATCCAGTTGTAAAACATTATTTTCCTGTTTGAACCGGTTTTTCTCACGATACCTATAATTATTTGTTTCAGGTACAGTGAGAAACTTCTGTATGAGACGTGTGTGTACCTGTATAGGATCAAAATAACATATATATGATGTAAGTACTGTGCAAAAAGCGATGCATTTTTTGATAATAACTGCGACGTAAATATTAAAGCCATTCAGTACACTGGGAGGCGGCGGGTACATTGTCATCACGTCGGACAGACGAAAAATGTATTGCAATCCCGTTATATATTTGGTACTTACATTTTTGACGTTTGCTACTCAATAGTACATTACGTACCTAGGGCGGTGAATTCGTAAATGTCCCAGATCGCACAAATACCTGCGATCTGGGACATTTACGAATTACGGCCCGTGGTTGGTCTAAAGTTTTACGTCTTGCCTAGGCCAGGAAGTGAGATTTTCTCCCCGCGTAGCGGGCTGAAAATCGCACTTACGGCCTAGGATGACGTAAAAAATTATATGCTTCATGTTATGTTTTACAACCCTAATAAATTGTTTTATTCTTTCAGTCAAACATGCCCGTTCTTAAAATATGGTCGGTAAATCGGGAAGTAAAGAAGGCGGTTTCAATCATGGAGATGACCGTAGAAAAAGTAATTGAAAAAAATAACTGTAATGAAATGAAATGATTTATTTAAGTATGTGGTAATTGGGTTACATTTTGCGGTTATAATTGCATTTCATTTAGTTGTTTCACCAAATCCTACCTTTTCAGGTGTACATAAATTTGGGCTTATATTAAAGGTTAAAAGGAATCATTTAAAAAATCACTGCTTTTGTAATAGCATTTCTCTATGAGACAATTCTTAATTATATTTTTAAAGGTTTTTAAGTTGTGACTCTTAAATCTATCAGGTAATTTGTTATAAATTTTGATGCACATGTTAAAATAATTTTTTGAAGTAAGTGCTAATTTAGCAGCCGGCTTATATAATTTATAATTGTATTGCGCTCGTACTTTACGGGTGCGCAGCTGCTGTACCTCTAAAAATTGGGTTTTGTACTTATGTACAAATACCAAAACTTCCAAAATATAGAGACAAGGGACGCTGAGGATGCCTTTATCCACGAAATATGGTCGACATGATTCCCTACGGCCTATTCCAAAAATTGCTCTTATGAAACGTTTTTGCGTTAGTAACACTTTGTCTTTATCACTGCAATTTTCCCATAAAATGATTCCATAGCGAAAAGTAGAGTTTACATGTCCATGATATGCAACTAAAGCGGCGTCTATCGAGACAGTTTGAGCAATTCTCTTTAGTGCATATGTGAAGCTATTTACTTTGCAACAGACGCTTTCCACGTGTTTCTGCCAGTTGCAGTGACTATCAATGATTATACCAAGAAATTTATTGTGTTGTACTTCTACAATAGGCTTGTTATTATAACAAATATTAAGATTTGTTCACCCAATAGCCGGATTATTTAGATTCCGTCAACCATCACTAATTTTGATACCCCAATGCATTCACCATCAGATATTTCGGAGCAGCAGAAAATCTCAATAAATTCTGTACGATACAAATGGCCAATACTATCTGCACATCCAATATGTCCTAAATATATGACCACACGACTTCCAATAAATTCCGAGCGTATGCGTATAACAAGTAAAAAATATCTGAACGGGATTCTTAGGGATAATCAATCCTCCTCTGCAGTCCGGTGACAACTAGGCTGGTGACAAATAATACACGATGAGGGACAGGAGATATGTCATTATCTCGTGAGTTATTGTCAATTAAATTAATTAAAATCATTTATTTCGTGTAACAAGTGACACATAGCACAATTATAATAAACATAAGAAAGAAAAGAAAAATGAAACAAATCTACAATTTAATTTCACTTTTTAGTCTATGCTTGAATATTTTTCACTTATGTTTGCATGTCTATATTGTTCGCTCCATCTTATCCTTACTTCATGATCATGGTTGTAGACTTCCGGGGCTCATTTATACCCGAGGCTGGGATTGTGATAGGTACAAAATTATGTCAGATATCATATCATTCCAAATAAAGACAGACATGCATTGAAATATTAACCCAAAAACTAAATTTGCTTTAACGTGCAGATCTTTGTGAACGCCCTTATTGCTTAGATATGTTTGACATTTTGTGTGAGCAGATATTTTAGGCTGGACGTGTGCAAAGATATTATTAGAAAACAGCGTGTTTCGATGTTTATGGAATTGCAGTATAGTTATGACTTATGATATAAATGGCATTTCAGTGTGCAGAATTTATTGAAACGTAGTGTTGCTCATAAATATTTGGACACCTTGGCCTCTCCGAAATATCTGATGGCGACTGTCCCAAAATGAATTATTTGACAGAAACTGGTATTACTTGACACTGAGTGTCATAAAACTGACTGACTGACATGACTGATACATACCACAAATCTACTTTATTCTGCTTAACTGATTGATTAGTTTAGTTCCCAACTCCACATTAGGAGCCGTTTACAAATTACGTCAAACCAATTTCATGAATTTCACAGTGGTTCACATGTCATTTGCATAATTGTACAAACTTTGCGTTTTAATATTTAGATATATTAGATTGCATGGAATGTGACATCACGAAACTTAGGACTCATCTTGCCCCTTGTCACACAATGCCCCACTTCATCGACCCTCCTTTCGTATGACGTTATTTATGGATGACCCCTTAGTGCAACTTTTTCTGGTAATGTTAATAAGCGTAATTGTTAGTAAAATATATTTGCTTTTAGTTTATGTAGAAAGTTTTCTTGTAGACTACTTGGAGTAGTAGTAGACTCCTAAATGGATTCCATGACCTGCTGCCCCACTACTGCTGCCATACTCTGCTACTGGCTGTCGGAAGTGCTAGTGAACTGCCACTAAACCGTACTATAGTAAGTTTGTTATATGTACAGGTTGGTTTTCGATAAACTGTACATATCAACGGGGATGAAAAATCGTTTCAGAATTTGCAACTGAAGCCCTTTCATGATATAGTTCTTGCATTTCACGAAGGCGAGTGGAGTGGTTCCTACTTATTATTGTCATTAAAGTCCAGTTTCGTCAAATTTACTCGCCTTTTGAAATGCAAGAGCTTATACCCCATTTGATATATTCACTAGACTTTGAATGTTTGCCTTGTATCGGTCATTTTTCAGAAAATAAACAAAAATTTCAAATTTAAAAAATCATGCTCAATGCATCTGGGTTAGCCTTGTTTATAACTATTCCAAATTTCAAATCGATAGCATAATTAGTTCTGAAGATTTTTAGCGTTGTGACAAACAGACAGACAGACAGACATGGTTCCTTTTTTTATCTTTTTGGTACGGAACCCTAAAAAAATTTAACTAGTTTTACCGATAAAATTGGCTTAAATTTCACCGCTTTTACGACTTCAAAAAAAGAAGGAGGTTCTCAATTCGACGGTTTTTAGGGTTCCGTACCGAAAAGGTAAAAAGGAACCCTT
Source organism: Notocelia uddmanniana (assembly GCA_905163555.1). Lineage (NCBI taxonomy): Eukaryota > Metazoa > Arthropoda > Insecta > Lepidoptera > Tortricidae > Notocelia > Notocelia uddmanniana. The sequence goes on along the minus strand of LR991063.1, from coordinate 13,941,075 downwards.
ATGGTGCGACTTTGTCTGTCACAACGCTAAATATCTCAAGAACTACTTATGCTATCGATTTGAAATTCGGAACAGTTATAAACAAGGCTAACCCAGATGCATTGAACTCTAACTTTGAAATATTTTTTTTAATATTCTGTGAAAAATTACCGATACAAGGGGGGGGGGGAGGGGGCGAAAATTCAAAGTCTAGTGAATATATCGAGTGGGGTATCATACGAAAGGGCCTGAATTGTATATTTTAGAACAATTTATGAAGGAAAATGTAAAAATAAAATCCATTCCCACCCCCTTATCTCCGAAATTTACCCAGAAAAAATATGAAAAAATTAGATAATGTTAATATCAATATAAATATAACAGGACAAATATAACTATGTCTCTATCTAGATTATATATTTTTATATTATCAATAAACTTTTCTAAACTAAGTTTGAAATTTAAACACCTATGCATGTATTTTTTTCTTGTAAAATCCTATGAGATGGTAATAAAAGTACCTATCTATCAAATAAAAAAGAAATTAGTGAAATCGGTTCACGTGATAAGAAATTATCCTTGAAAAACCAACATACATATATTATTACGTTTTTCAGTTGCGCAAATCAGTAAAAAAATTCGCCGATAGGTGGCGCGCGCTGTATTCATGGCGTTCAATTTCTACATCGCGCTATTAAGATCTTTCCTGAATGAATGGGGTCGGGATGGGTACCACGATCTGTGTACGGAACCCTCGGTGCGCGAGTCAGACTCGCACTTGACCGGTATTTTTTTTTTTAATGTATGTTCACTGATTACTCAGAGACGGGTATGTTATCTAGTTGGTCCCATCAAGTGTGGATCTGATGAGGGGATCTTGGAAAATATTTTTTTTTCCACTTTTTTCCGTAAAAATGTTCACTATACTAGTTTTCGATTGATTTGTATGCGTAGAACCCAAATTTGAGTTCTATGTCTTTAAATCTAAATGATTATGTTAAAACAATTTGAAAATAAAATTATACTTAATTAGTTAAAATAGTTTATCATTTATAGCGAACTTACATTTATAACTTACACTACTACAAAAGTTAATGTACTTAACTAAAAAGCTGTAAAAGAGTACTGTTTTCTTTTTCGTTAATTAATGCTCTATATATTTATTTATTTTTCAATTTTGAGATGGTGGATCACTTTTTTCTGTAAAAATGTTCATTATACTCGTTTTCGATTAATTTGTATTCGTAGAACCCAAATTTGAGGTCTATTTTGAATTGCAATATAGCGTACTTTTATTTGTAATAATATTCGTTATATGCGTTTTCGACTAATTCGTACGTATCTTTATTAAAGCAAAAGAAAAGAATATATCCGGATCTAAAATTTATTTGTTGGATGGTACAGAAATAGACGACAATAATATTCTTGAAGAATTCCAAAGCGAAATTCTAATTATAGGGGATAGATGGGAACCTGATCAAAGAGATAATCAAAGTTGCACAATAGCATCTACAGTTACAGCTCCTAATTCGCCAACGACAAGCAGCTATTACTGCGAGACAAGCATAAATAGCGTTGTGTTTGACATTCCCTTCTACAAACTTCCATCCTCGCTTTTGACAAAATTAAATGATTGTGAACCGGTTTCTAGTACTGAAGTGAACACTATCGTGAGAACTGTAACAGATGAACTCCTCCAAGAATCAAAATTAGCATCAAGATCAACTTACAGAGTGGTTGCACGGGATTTGTGTGATAAATTTCCACAACTATATGATAGAGATGCTGATACAAAAGAACTAATTGGAACAGGCTACTACACAATTTTCAAAAAGATCGAAGAAAGAGTCCACTATCTCCAAAGGCAGAATAAAATATTGAAGAGAGGTATATGTGATGATACCTTAGGATCAAGAAAGAAATCTAGAGTCATCAAAAATTTGAGTGCGGGCTGCAAGGAATGGTAACCCAGTGATCCAGACAATGTTTATCTTGAAGCTTTAGATTCGAAAAAGGACTGGCTTAAATCGGTTTCTTCCATAAAGGAAAGAGAGGAATTACGTGTTGAATTGTACATGCAAGAAACTTATGCACAGCAAAGAACATTTCTAAACTCGACACCTGCCGTTGCCGTAACACGTATTCTTGACGAGTGGCCAGTATTGTTCGAGAAGAACTATATGATTTCGCATTTTGATCGTCTTTGTGCCTTAAATTCTGGCCAGTGTGTGGACACCTTTCAAAATAGAACCACAGTGTTTAACGAGCGATTGAAAGCTTTGGTCGTAAACAAAAAAATTAAGTGCATTCATGGCAATAACTTTAATAAAAATCTAAGGATGGTAGCAACATATTTCAATGAAGACATAACACACATACCAAACATACGAGGTATCTATTTTTGATTTCAAATCATAATTTCCTTCCTTCGTTCTTTGCTAAATATAGTAGGTACATTTACTGATCTAATTATGTTTTTCAGGAACCATTAACTAGGGCTGAGATAGCCGAGTTACCCAAATCAGCTTCGCCTAACATTGTATTTTCATCAGGTAAGACCTAATAACAAGAGAAACAGTTAACGCCCATACTAAACACCTAAATGTATGTAATACGATAAATTTAAATTATGTAATTGCATATAAGTACATGCAAGTGTAAACATTTCACCCAGATGACCTGTGATTTTATTTAAAGTATATTTTATCAATAAAGTAAATCTGCTGGAGGTTATCACTTTTTGAGTTTCCAGTTTTTAAATTACTAGTTAGTTTGGAGCGTTAAAGCGAAGGCTTTTACTTCGTCGCTATATTTTGGCTGAATTTTGACCTTCGCGGGAGTTTTATTTAAAACACTAGCTGTACCCGCGACTTCGTTTGCGTAAAACGTATTATATTGCTCTGTAGGTACATACGCCTGTGGTGTTGTGTTCCTGATGGGGAGTAAAGCGCTCCCGAGGATGCTCTGCGTTAAGAGTGAGAGACCAGCGTTTGTCTCTAGCTATCAGCACAACAAATGCTCAAATTAATAAAGGGTCGGCAACGCGCTTGTGATTCTTGTGGAGTCTTAAGCATCCATAATATATGCTACGGTATCTGCTTCAACTTTGATCGTACCTATCTATTGTGGCACTTCAGACGCAATTTTACCTATCATTATTTACAGCTAGGTAGCTTTGTGATTTGGGATGCAGTGCGCCTATTTTGCAAGTAGCAGTTCCTTTATATTGCTACTTCCCAGTTTTAACCTAAAATATAAGTAATCAATATAGCCTTCCGGATCGCTAAATTTACAAAGTGGCAGTGGGCGGGACATGCACGTAGAACCGATGGCCGCTGGGGCGGAAAGGTTCTCGAGTGGCGACCACGTACCGGAAGGGCAGACCCTCCACAAGGTGGACTGATGAGACCGGTCATTGTGGATTTAATATATATATTTTCATGAATTATGAAAAACAAAATATGCTACATCGTTTTTATCGGGAAAAACCATCATGTAAAATTGTGGGAAAGTAAGTATAATATTTTTAAACATAAAGCCTAGGCTAAACTGAAAATAAAAGTGAAAGAGTTTGAAACGAATAAGTATTTTCACTAAAATTTATTGGATAACTAGTACCGGTTTTAGAGTCTGGCTAATTAAAGTAGAACCAAATGTACAAAACTATTTAGCAACACCGTCATTTAAAGTCGTTAACTTTACTTCATCTATCTTTCCGTTTCTTAACTGTTTGCGTTCAGTTTCGCTTCTACGTGTTGTAACTTTCTTCCGTGTCATTATATAGTGTAAAATAGACTCTTGCCTTTTCATTTAAAGACTTAACTATAGTGGATAGCTCCTACACGTATGTTGTCTTCGGGCACTTTTTACATGTTCGTACATAGACATGTTTTTTTACGAAGGGCGCGGTTTCTAAAATTTAAATACAAGGCAGTGTCAGCATATTTTTTTTAATAAAATGTGGTTCGCAACTAGTTCGTTGGTGAGTTATTTACAATAATTCTAAGACACTTTTTTATTTATAAACAAAAACGTGCTTAGGACTATGACCCCATAAGACTTATTTATAATATGCTGACTTGGCACAATCAAAGTGTGTATTCGACTTCAGTAGTCTTAAAGCAAATATGAATTGGGCCGATGTTGATTTTATTTTTGAGATATGCTCATGCCAGTTCAATGAGGTATCTATAGTAATACCCAAGAGAGTGAAATGTTTTACTTCTTAAATTTTTTAAGTATGACTAATTGTGGAAGATCTATTGGTTGCTTTTGATAAGGATGAAACTGAATATTTTTTGTTTTTGAGTTATTAATCTCCAGATTGTGATGGGTGAGCCAAGATGTCGTGTTGTACAAAGAGTCTACAATTGTATTTGTACTATTTAAATTTGGACAATCGAAAAGAAGAGGCGTATAGTATGTTAAAATATTTACTTGATTTTGGTAAATTATTTGTGTAAACAATAAAGAATAAGATTTTATAGTATCGTCGTAAGAAGCAGCTTAAGTGTTTCAAATGAGGTGTGAAACGTGAGTATTGAAAGACCGTGAGTACCTCAAAAATCAGAATATCACCCAACAGACTAAACATTTAAAAAAAAAAACAAGTTTTCCATGAGACGCTGTCTACATTACACTTTGTGTATAGTATCGTAAGAAGCGGCATTAAAAAACTCTTTCAAATTAAGTGTGACACGTGAAAATTGGAAGACCGTGAGTACCTCAAAATTCGGAATATTACCCAGCAGCCTAAATATTTTTTGAAATGTACAGTTTTCCATGAGATGCTGTCTGCTTTACACATTGTGTTTAGTATCGTAGTGACCTAAAACGAGCGTTGCAAATACCGCAAATTAAGAGTGGCTCTGTTTCTCCAAGGGATAAGAACTCATTTGCGATTATTTGGAGATCGAAAACCACTTTAAAATCGCATAAAGATCTACATTCTATAACAAGTGGAAACCGATAGATTTTTCTTACGAATGGCCATCAAACCTGAAATTCAACAAGTGAAGCCACTAGAAACGCTTGAGACTTCGTCCGTACAGCACATCCTCTGCGATTGCCACCGAAGAGGACGATAGATCGGAGAGTTGGTTTTTGAACAGCAAAAAAACAGAAACTGAGAATAGTGACAGCGAAGTTCATAACGTAGAAGCACGGCAACCCTTTGATATGACGTTTTACAGAACCTCTTCACCAACATTCAGCGAAAGCCCTACATTAGACCCACGGAATATATAAAAAGATGAAAGCGGCGTGACAGCTATCTACTTAGAGAACCACCGTAGCCGTTCTAGCACAATCATAACTAAATACATAAACGCCAACACTAACGCAAAACGCTTTTGAATGGATAACGCTTATAATTCTATTACGATTTTAACGGTTGTCATTTTTAGAAAGAAAATGACCTCAAACTAGTTCAATTTAGGGCCTAAATTCCAATGCCTAAAAAATGACAGGTAAGTCTTTGCTTTGTCAATATAGGGGCTAAAAATCGGAAGGCATTTAAGGCATAAAAATTATATTCTATTAGTATTGATATATGCTTTCCCTCTTGCATTATTACATAGCCAAGCGTATGTGAGCGAGATGCACTTTGGACAGAAATTGTTCTGGAATCCTAGCACAGATATCAGAGTAAGCAGATCCGCTCATTTAAGTTGAACGACTTTTGTACGTCTAGTATTCTCACTAATGTACAAATCAGAAAGTTTGAGAGAGACAGACAAGTGACACGTCTTCACCTGTCAGTGTCTCCGTCTTCATAACTGAAAATTGTACTGAACTGACGTTATGGTGTGTTAAGTTTATATGGGATTTAACATCCTGCTGTGCTCGCAAATCGAGACAACTTGTTAACAGCCGAAAATGATAGTTTTATCTGTCGCATTCTAACTCATTTTGGTGCACCATAAGGATTAAAGAGACAACTATATGGAAAATCATCTGGCTTAATACTGCGAGTCTGCTTTTCTCTGATGTCTGTGAATCCTTGTTTGCAAAATGGAGACAGCGGTCAAATACTCTTGACATTTGATTGCGTTCGAAGCCAAAGGTCTTATGTTACTATGAAAGTCTGTGGTTGCACAACTATTTGGAAGTGAGAGTTAGAATTTGGGAAGAAATAGGGGTGAGGGTATAATCGTTAATTATCGATATAAATACGTTGAGTAGAACCTGTCTAAAACGGAAAGCGCGTCCAATAGGTTTTCGTAATTTTGATGTTGTAAGATCACAGTTTCTGTCAAGCATAACGTTTTCCAGTGCTTTTAATGAATTAATGACTTGTTACGTTATTGGCTACCTATTTTAAAATGTAAAATATAATAATTATGCATGTTTTTATACATCAACTTTAATCTTTGAGTTTGAGAACAATGCAAAGTGGGTATGTCGTTGGCAACGATCTAGTTAAATATTCGAATAAGTGTCTCGAAGTTAAGGAATGATAATTTAAGGAACCTATTCACTTTAGGTTATAATCAATCGAGAAGCAGAAAATGAAAAAGAGGAAATTTTACAATTAGCACTTTTGAGTAAAGAAAAACATAAAAAAATCCTTTTAAGCAATTTAAGCAAAAAAAAATTATGCATGACAGGTGCTGTAGTTCAAGCTTATCTAGACACGCGGCAGCGTTTCCAGCCAAGTTCACCCCAGGAACTGGCGGACAGCAGCCGTGTGTTATTTTACACGAACCGTTTGGAGCCACTTTTGACCTCCCAATAACTCCAAATCTAATTTGAAACAGATGAAGATGATGAATCTAAGATGAAATTTGGTACAGGTGAAATAGTTATTGAGATATAAAAGTAAAGTCCAAAAACCGGCATTTTTACCACTTACTGACTGACTGACTAGTAATCAAAAACCTAACCCATTTCCAGGTGACCTAGAAAGGTAAAATTTGGCATACAGCTTCGTAATTGTATGTGTACACAAAAAAAACAGATAAACAGTGATTTTTTTTATTAGTTTGCTTATTATTATTATTATTTATGTTTGTTACCTCAGAACTCCGTCATTTATTAACCGATTTGGAAAATTATTTTTATGTTTCAATCGGTATACTTTAGGAGTGCTCCCATTGTTATCAGGTCAGAATTGATTAAAGGGTCCTGGAGAAATCGAGGCAACTCTTCAAATATTTTAGGTGCACCTATTGCCATTTGGGTATTTTTTATAGTAACTCGTGCATTCGCTCTTGAAAAGCACCATTTGGGGAAGTTTGTCAAAAAGTAATGATATCCCATCAAAAACATAAATGTGAAAATGGCAGCCAAGTTCAATATGCGATGTGTGGTTGTCGTCTTCACCGACAAAAGAATTGAAATCTAAATGTGTGCCAAGTTCCGCAGATTATCTGAAAATTTGCCAAGTCTGGCACAAGATTGTTTACAGTAAAACCAATTTATTGCGGCTTAATGCATTTTGAGCTCTCAATTATTTTGTCGGTGAAGACGACAACCAAGCATCGCATATTGATCTTGGCTGCCATTTTCACATTTATGTTTTTGATGGGATTATAGTATCGCTAATAACCATTTACGAACTTGCCTGTTTCACATTTATTAAATAGAGGCACGTTCATTCAAAACTTTGTTTTAAGTTGAATCTACAAAGCTTAATGTGATTAGTTAAAATGTACTGCATTTGAACGTACCAATAATGAAGCAGAATGAATGTATAGTAATGTGGTGTAATTTTGATTTGCAATAAATACGTTTCTTTTTCTATTACAGTACAATATGTAGGTATTTATATAATGTGGGCAAGAGTTCTTGCGCGTAAAATAAATTAAATAGATAGTACTTAAAAAAAAACTTATTCTATTCTATAAGCAAACTATGCTTAATATGTTATTATTTTAAATTAGAAGTATGACAAGTAACTATCGGACTATACCATCAGTTATGTTATATAATGACATGTAGAAATTATTACATATTTTTTATTTATTGTCGTGCCCAAGTTAAAACATAATTTAATTTATTTTAACATAATCGATAAATTCGTATATTAGGTATGGGTACCTCTCTAGCCGTGCTACCAATTGCTGCGATAAAATGACAAACGGAAAGGAGCACGAATAACGCGATACATTGCGGTGACATTACGGTAGTTCCCTGACAAACTGAAGCTAATCAAAGTAGAAACTAATAAGGAACTGGGACTCAGGAACGTTAGGGAATATTGTTTGAGGGGATGGCCACACACAAAAAGCATCCTGGAAGGGGAGGCCAAACCTTACTGGGCCATCAAAGAAGAGTTGCACGTCATAAATGACATACTATTCCGAAGCCATCGCATAGTGATACCGTCAAGTCTCAGGAAAGAAATGCTACACAGGATCCACGAAGGACATTTAGGCATTGAGAAATGTAAACACAGGGCTCGGGATGTCATGTGGTGGCCAGGCATGTCAGCGCAGGTGGAGGCGCTGGTGCAGGCTTGCGGCACGTGCGCCGAGCGCCGCGCTGCGCAGCCGCGCGAGCCGCTGCGACCACATAAACCTCCGGGAAAACCATGGGAGATAGTGGCCACTGATCTATTTGAATTCAAGAAAAAACATTACGTTTTAGTAGTCGAGTATTATTCTAAATTTGTGGAAGTTGTTTCTTTAACTGTTAAAGTTTAACAGATATTAGAAGTGAAACTGTAATTTCACAATTAAAAGCGATATTTGCGCGGCATGGTATTCCCAAGAAGCTCATCTCTGACAATGGCCGACAGTACACGTCGGCAGAGTTTCAAGCCTTTTCACTCATGTGGGAATTCGAACACATTACTAGTTCGCCATATTATCCGAGGTCTAATAATGGTCTTGCCGAGAGAAATGTACTAACAATAAAAAGACTAATGGAGAAAGCGCTGAGTGACGGAACTGATCCGTACTTAGCGTTACTGAACTTCCGCAACACACCTATTTCTGGTGAGGCACACTCACCAGCGCAGCTCCTCATGGCGCGCAGGCTGAACACCAGGCTCCCAGCATCAGATAAGTTACTTGCGCCAAAGGTACCAGCCACTGCACCGGTTCAGAAAAAATAGCAACAATGAAACAACATTATGACTTTGGTACTCGAACACTGAAACCACTTAACAAAGGGGAGCAAGTACGCATCCGGGAGCCGACATCTGGCCGCGAAGCGCGATGGATCCCCGCACATGTTGAGAAGAAAGCCGAACAGCCCCGTTCTTATTGGTTGCGCATGCCAGACGGTAGCCAATATCGTAGAAACAGACAACACATCTTATCACAACCGCAAAGTAAACAGACGTATAAAGCACCTAATAAACTCAAAAATGCGTCACTCACATTCAATTCGCAATCAAAGATCCAAAAACCAAATCACAACCTAACTCACAAATATTATGATGATTTTGAAGACAACAATAAAAACACTACTGACCCATATTCACAACGCGTCGTCAGCGATAACAATACCGGGCCTTCGCCCGCAACTAACTTTTACGTCACCCGCTCTGGTAGGCAGGTTCGTCCACCCGATCGTTGGGGTTATACATAACTATATAATAAATAATAACATGCACGTATTCTTTTGCATGTAAGTATCTCGCTCCCGATCAAATACAAGAATATTCTTCATTACATGTAAAACACAAATTTAGGATAAGCAACCCTTTGTCATAGGTAGTAAATACATAAATCCACGATTTTGTTGTTTCAACATACATTTTCGATTGTACCAAATGTATTAATGTAATACAAATTATTATTATTATGGCCTAGACATGTGTAGATATACATATCAAAACAAGTAAATAAATCCATCCAGAGGCCATAAGTGTGTAAGAATAATAAATAGTTTATTATTTGTCTCTTAATCCATAGCAGTCACTTATTATTAGTTTGTTAAGAATTTACTTTACACATTGTAAGGATTTGTCAATCATTTATTGATCTTGCTAGGCTTTGTTAATAAAGTTTAACCAAGTTGCGTATTTAAAATTATTATTAATTATTGTACACATATAGAAACAAACAAGCCATTGGTATTAAGGAAGAACATGTTGTATATGTAGGTAGAACATAAATAAAAGTATGTGAGGGTAGGATTTTTGTCAAATAAAATCAGTTCTGATTAAGTTAGCAAACAGGTGGTTTCATTGAGCTTTTCCTAAACATTACAATGTTTTTATTCTTATCATCTGTTTAATCTTTGTCGAATTCGATTTGTTTGCCACGGAACACTGCCCAAAGTATTGAAGTAGTGGCAGAACTCCTCACGAATCATAAAGTTATCATCTGTGAATCGGCATCCTGTATGTGTCAGTGGCAATAGTTGATTTGATCCTGTGTGGTTTGGTACTCCAGTAGCTTGATCTTTGGCACCAATATATGTATCAGAATTATCAATAAAATAATTGTGTAGAACACACGTAGCCTTTACTACTTTGTCCGCTAGTTCTACCTTCCATTCCATTGGGCGTTTGTATACCCTCCATCGAGCGGCCAAGATCCCAAATGCATTTTCAACTACTCTGCGTGCTCTGCACAGCCTATAATTAAATATTCTGCGGCTTTCGGTTAACCTGCTCTTGGGATATGCCCGCATTACATTTTTCATAAGTGGGAATGCTTCATCAGCAACAAAAACAAAAGGCATACCTATGTCACCAGGAATTAATGGTGTATCTTCGGGCAATTGCAAAGTATCATTCTTCATTTTGTGTCCAAATTCACTATCGCTTAGTATCCCGCCATCGCTGAACCGACCCTTAGATCCTATGTCTACCATCACAAACCTCCGTCGTGCATCAGCAACAGCTAGTAAAACAGTTGAAAAATAATGTTTATAGTTGTAAAAACCTGATCCCGAGTTGGGCGGACATTTGATCGTAACATTTACCGTCCATTGCCCCGAGGCAATGGTCAAACTGGCAGAGTTCTTTAAATTCGTCAGCAATTCTTTTCCATTCTTGTTGTGTAGGTTCCTTTAATACGAGCGGTTGTAAATGCTCCCATAAAGCGTCACACACTTCTGACACTATATTCGAGACAGTTAATTCACCAACCCTGTAGCTGAAAGCTATGGTTCGAAAAGAATCACCAGTTGACAAATACCTCAACAAAAAAAATCTATTAACTACAATATTTACATGCTTAGCTATCGTCCTAAGAGCAAACATAAAAAAAATATATTAAAAAAAAAAAACTTTATTTTTTAATATAATAACCTGTTTATTTAAGTGCGTACTCTTAAATAAACACCTGTGGGGCTAGTATGATCGCGTATATATGTCGGACATATAGCATTCGTCCCGTACTGTCAAGTATGTAAGTGCGAGAGGGACGAATGCTATATGTCCGACATATAAGCGATCATACTAGCCCCTCTGGGGTCATAGCCAAAATGTATTTAATTAAGCGTTCGATAGAATAGAATAGAACACAATGTATGGAGATGACAGTTGCGTTCGCTCACGTGAGCGAAAGCAACTGTCAACTTCATACAACTCCGAAGCGAAGCGATCGTTACGCTTCGGAACGTTTGTACATTGGCTACGCACTTTGTAAAGCTTGTATTTTTGACATTACCGCAAACGTTGACAATATTCATAGTTATTTTAAATCAAAGATATTATTTATTTGTTATAGTTAAAGAAGCCAAAACCTTGTGGCGCAAACTACGAGATGGACATCGGCAAGCAATCTCTAGAAAAAAACAACAACTGGACTGGCTGCAAACCCGAAAAATCTGTGGAAATATGAAAAAGCTATGGAGTTTTTGCTGCCGACAATGCAAAATCGACAAAGATTAACGAATGTAGACAGGCAAGATTCTCCTCAAGACAGTGATGTAACCCAATGTAATATAGAATCACCCGAAAGCGAACAACAACAGAAGGCTGATGATTTTGTTCCACCGAAAAAAAAGCCTAATTTAATAACGCTCTTTGAAAACGAACAAAAACGACGAGAGATAAGATCTGCCGAACGAGACTCATTGAGAAGGCAATTACTTAGTAGTACTTCTATAAATACGACGCCCCATATTGTTGAAAGTACTGCACTAGAAAAGTTTTTTATGAGTATGCTGCAAACTACAAAGGATCTTTCTGAAAGTCTACAATTAAGAGTGCAACGGCAACTGTTTAATATCGTTATGGAAGCAAAGGAAGAAGAAATAGCAAGCCGCCGCTTGACTTCCCACAATATTGTGCATCAATTTAGAGGCGATACCCCATTTCAACTAAGAAGCACACCACATTATAACGCTTCACCTCGTTCAAACTCTACATTATCGAATTATTCAAACGACATTATATAACATGGACATAATAGAGATAATTATAACGATTCACCTCGTTCAGTTTCTATATTATCAAATTATTCAGAGATTGTCCCATCTCCATCGCAGCAGAGTACTCAGAGCATTGATATCGGACATGGACAAAATCATGCTTTACCGTTTAGGGCGGAAATTGATATTCGTTCTTATTTAGAAAACGAAAACTTCCATGGAGAGTAATTTTAAAAGCACTATATATGTCCAATTGTTTTTTTTTTAAATAAGTATACGAAAATGTTAAACATCCTTAATTTTAGGTGCGAAGATTCGTTTAAAATTTCTTTTTTGTTATGTTTGTTAAACATAAACCAAATAAGAGTATGTAACTATTTAGTTATATTCATTAAATATAAAAGCAAAATACGTAGGTATTATGTTAATTGTTAAAATGGTTACTGATCTGTGATAAGCCATTCAAAATGTTGTTTTTTAAACGACTGACAAGTATAGTCACATTCTGCCAGTATTAACCGTTTGCTAAAAACCTTGATATATACCTACTTTGCCGTTATGATGGTGTTATATTTTTACAATGTTCCTTTTTTAATTATAGTAAGAATATTCAATTAGTGTCAAACAAAAAATATGTTTATGTTACTTTTTTGTTATTTAACTTTAAGTATTGCGAGTTCCTTATTACACGATCTCTGACAAACGTTTTTGACAGATTATATATATAAGTATATATATAAGAAAATGTAAGAATTAGAAAAAGAAGATACATTTTTTTTAATTAGATTAATAACAAGAACGAATACGATCTCTGATAAATATTTTATAATGTTTTGTCAAAACAAATAAATAATATTACATTTGTATTATAGTGTTTCAATATCTTAAACAATTCTCTTATACACTATTAGCTAAACAATTAATTAAAATTGCTATGAGGTGCAGTTAGAAACATTAAAGGGGCACTTTGATACCTACATGTACCCTAATTCCCCAAAATAATGTATCAGTGTCCCATGCTGTGCACCAAACAGCTCTCTGTAACACCTACTGGTGGAGCAGAATTGAAAAAATCCTATTTTGTGTATTAATCTATATATATTGATAATTAAGAATAAATTCAAGAAAATATCGTTATTTTCGCATACTTACGTAAGTATGTTGTCATGTAAGTAGAAAAAAAAATCGAGGTCAAAAAAAAGTGTTTAGATCTGCCCAGCTTTCCCCTAATCATAATGATTCAGATTCAGATTCAGATTCAAAAATTTATTCGTAACAAGCACAAAGCGCGTAATGCTCTAAATAATAATGATTTCTTGAGTGCTATACAACAATTTCATTAAGCGATCTCATCTCCATACAGCTCCGAAGCGAAGCGATCGCTACGCTATATCTCAGCATTTCTCAAAAGTTTGTACATGCATGTGCAAGTTTGCACATTCCTTAATAACTGTATATTTTCCTATTTTGTTACAAAATAACTATAAATATATTTTATAACTAAGGTTCTGCTAATCTTATATTTTCATTATGTATAAAGACACTATAAAAACGCATTAGAATTAGTAAGAAATTGGTAACAAAGTAGGAATCAATTAATTTTTTTGACAATAAAAACACAGTATGTACCATTTTTTTTGAGAATTGCACATTATTCTATAAAATAGAGACTAAATCACCTGCAAAAATGCACATACACATACAAAAATTTATGGCAACCCTAATTTATCTGGAATAAAATGTGACCGTCCATAAGAAAAGGACTCTTATGGACGGTCACAATAGAAACATTACATACCTTAAGCATATAGCAAGTCGTTCTTCCGTAGAAATGCATTCTCGCATTTTAGTATTCATTTTCTTTATATCTTCTTTAATCAAATCATGAATCGCCATAAATATTAACCTTGGGTTTCGGAAATAGATTGTGAATTTTTCTTCTGATAGATCCTCGAAGATATTAAATTCACCACGGTCCTTTTTAAGCATTATATGACGTTCTACCCAAATCCTTCGCCTGTTAGTACATTGTAACGCAACACGGGCATCAAATTCATAATCAGAATCGTCATCTGACGAGCTGTCAAGTAAATCTAGAAGAGATAAACACGAAAACACCTGTATAAACAATCCGCACCAAAAAACAAGTCTACTCAGTTTGAAGGATTTAGACTAAATGTATCGTCTCCTATATTATCGTATCTGCGCAGTGTGTGATAGTTTCAGATCATTAAGTTATTATACGCAGATAAAATATTATCGTATCTGCGTAGTGTGTGATGCGCTTATGTCTCATACTGGATTCTGACACATCAGAATCTGCTAAACTTGCAGATACGTTATCCTATGTTGAATTCGATCACGATTACATTCCGTCTTCCATTTTACTGAGTGAATATTCTTCTGATGTTATACATTACATGGTTGGTTTTGTTGTCAGAAGATTACAAAATTCTTTGAAGTACGAAACCTGCATAGAAAAATGTCTATGCGACAATGACAAAAAATCAGAGAGACAGATTTACATTAATATCTATTAAAGACAGAGGCGTGCTTATAATGCCATCAAAAGATGTTTTTAAAATATTTCAAGCAACGGAGAGAATTGTTAGGCAAGAAACGAATAGAGTTAGCGGGGAATTTTTAGGGCGAAAACATCCTGTTATGACCATTATAAACTAGGTCTGCAGTAGGTTCATTTTCAGACAGCCTTACTGTTCATTCTCATGGACAAAATTTCGACGATAAGCACAGAAGTTTACTAGTAAAAGCAGTATGTAAGATATTTCTAACTGCACGGATACATCACATAATAAAACAGGCATGTGTGCCCCGAGATAATATACGAAGCTTTTTAACTAAGACTAATTTATTCAAGGGACAAAGAGTATAACAAAATAAAAAAAATATGTTGTAGAAAACATGTTCTTTTATTTATAAATAGCATCCAGGCAGTCCTGCAGACCCCAAAAGATCATGCCGTTATAAGTTAGTGTCATAGGGATATGAATGACTTTGATTTTGAAGGACGCCGCGCATCCAAGTTGACAGAAGCTACTTTGCTATTTGCCTCCTCTATAATCATATTTTATTACTTCATCATCATCAGCATATATGTGTCAGTGCATCTGGAAAGGTACCTAGTCATGACATTTAGTTATAATATATAATAATATTGGGGGACAATCTTACACAAATCGACCTAGTCCCTAATTATACTATGGGTACTAGACGACGATATACATACTTATATAGATAAATACATACTTAAATACATAGAATACATCCAAGACCCAAGAACAAATACCCGTGAAAAATGCACAAATAGATGCCCTGGCCGGGATTCGAACCCGGGACCTCTAGCTTCGGAGGCAGAGTCACTACCAACTAGGCTAAACAGGTCGTCAAAAGTTACCGAGTTACATGAGTTTTTGTGGAAGCTGGTGAAAAAGTGCCAAAATGGGTTTGTGAATATTTCCATCGCGGGTAGTCAAATACCTCTTTCTAAGATAGGGTATAGGATCAGTCTATAACAAAATGATTTTTTGAACAAAAAAAAATACCTAATGTTTTTTATAAGAAAACATTCAACTTGCATGATATATAAAATTCAATAATTCTATCATTACAGAGCTCGACATTACATTTACTTATTTTATTTTGTTTTGTACTAAAACAAAGTATTTTGGTTTCCATTCCCGGGATATTTCAACAAGCCTATTTCATCGATATCGATACAGAATTGCACCTTCACTATCGTGTGTCGTGACGCGACCATGCTGAGGATAGATTGAGGGAAAATACCGATTAGGTATATTTCTCCTACTAAAACCACACCAAGGTCGCGTTACGAGGTGTTTCTGTATTAATAATAATTTGTTGATCTCGAGTTTAGTCAATAAAAATTGAGCTGTGATTTTAGTTGTTTGACGTATATAATTAATATTATAATATTGATTGAAAGACTGATAAATCATAAATTAGGTGCAGTAATGTACACAATTGAGTTATTAATTTTTCTAGTTTTACTCCATTTATGTAAGACTAGCATTTGCCCGCGGCTTCGCCCGCGTACCAAGCGTAATTTTTAACCGTCTACAAAAAAGAGCTTCTCTGTTTGATCCGTATTTTCATTTCATTCTGGGGGTTTCGGTATATGAAGTTTGGTGATTGTGATTCATTAACAGATGAACAGATGAAAAGTCAGTATACATTCTGAGAACCGGCAAACTGTTGAATTTCATTTGATTTTGGCAAAAATAAGGATCGAAAACTATTATCATACATTTCCGAGAGGCCGAAGGGGAAAGGGCCGATGAAATCTTAAATGGCCCTTAGTAAAAGTATCTGTGTACTACAGTAACACCAATAGGTCTGATAACGACCAAGCAGCGCGCAGCGGTCATAAACTCTGTTTCTTTGAAGTATAGAAATACGGCTAATTCAATATCACGTGTATAGGATGATTCACAGTAGGCCGTTCCGTGTCCGGGCCGGCCCGTTTTCTTCTAGAGAAATACGCCGGCCGTTGCGTTTGCTGTCATAGAAAACGGGCCGGCCCGGACGCGGAACGGTCTACTGTGAATCATCCTTAATCCTTATTTTTCCTAAGACTAAATTTATTAGGTAGGTTTTGCCAGTTCCCATTGGAGCATCCAAAAAGAAAATTTGGCCTCACTTCCATTCGCACTCCTTACTGTCAGTCCGTCTGTTACAACCGAGTTGCTTTTACTGGACCGATTGAATTGCAATTTGGCACAACCTATCAAAAATTTAGAGCGCTTGGGCCCAGCGGCACCCGCCTACCGCGTGCGGTAGGCGGTGTTAAGCAATGTGGGCGCAGGTCATTTCTTGGATGGGTGACCGCTTTGAGTGGTTACTAACTGAGCGCTCTCGTGCTTTGAAAGGCACGTTAAGCCGTTGATCCCGGCTGCTGTCTACGACAGCAGTCGTTAAGCTAAGTTAGAGGCCTTCGGGCGGCTTGAAAACTTCTAACAGTCAAGTTGCCCACTCACTTGACAAAGGGGGGTCGAAGTTGCACCACGTCCGTAGGAAGTATCCACCGTTACCCTACACGAGACCCCTGGGTGGTGCTAAGAGTGCAACAAAAACTGGCAACCGTACTTGTCTTCTCGATTCGTAAGATCTCACGGTTCGTAAATAAATACCAAACGATAAAAAAAAAAATCTAAAGGTTGATTTAAATGGCAAAAAATATCGAAACCTCTATGTCGTTTTTAAAAGCAATCCAAAGATACCCCACACGCCTATATGTATAGTAACATTAAACTTTTTATGGCATGTGTGGAGTGCCAAATTTTACATCAGAATCGTATTAAGAGACCTCTCAGATATCGATTTTGAACGAAATCGGGCCGAAAAAAAAGAAAATCAATATGGCCGCCACTTTTACAAATTTTACCTCGGATTCGTATTAAGAGACCTCTCGGACGCTCAGATATCAATTTTGAACGAAATCGGGTTGGAAATGAAGAAAATCAATATGGCTGCCACTTTTTCCAAATTTTACTTTGGATTCGTATTAGGGGACCTCTCGGACGCTCGGATATCGATTTTAAAGTAAATCGGGTTTGAAATTAAGAAAATCAATATGGCTGCCACTTTTTCCAAATTTTATCTCGGATTCGTAGGTATTAAGAACTCTCTCAGATGCTCAGATATCGATTTTGAACGAAATCGGGATGGAAATGAAGAAAATCCGCTACTTTTTCCAAATTTTACCTCAGATTCGTATTAGGAGACCTCTCGGACGCTCAGATATCAATTTTGAACGAAATCGGGACGAAAAAAAAGAAAATCAATATGGCCGCCAGTTTTACAACTTTTACCTCGGATTCGTATTAAGAGACCTCTCGGAC
The DNA here is from genome assembly GCA_905163555.1 of Notocelia uddmanniana. Classification (NCBI taxonomy): domain Eukaryota; kingdom Metazoa; phylum Arthropoda; class Insecta; order Lepidoptera; family Tortricidae; genus Notocelia; species Notocelia uddmanniana. Next base: position 13,922,941 of record LR991063.1, on the reverse strand, counting down.
ACTCAGATATCGATTTTGAACGAAATGGGGACGAAAATGAAGAAAATCAATATGGCCGCTACTTTTTCCAAATTTTACCTCGGATTCGTATTAGGGGACCTCTCGGACGCTCAGATATCGATTTTGAACGAAATCGGGTTGGAAATTAAGAAAATCAATATGGCTGCCACTTTTTCCAAATTTTACCTCGGAGTCGTATTAGGGGACCTCTTGGACGCTCAGATATCGATTTTGAACGAAATCGGGACGGAAATGAAGAACATCAATATGGCTGTTACTTATTCATTGTTTAGGTACCTCTGATTCCTATTAAGAATCCTCTCGGACGCTCAAATATCGATTAATGCCGAAATCGTATATAATCAAAAAAGGTCGTATCTTCATAGGAAATTCACGGCACTTCATGCACCTTTAGACCTTATAAGGAACCTACATGCCGAATTTGGTATCTGTCAAACCAGCAGTTTGGGCTGTGCGTTGATATGTCACTCACTCAGTCAGTCAGTTTCTTCTTACAATTTGGCACTTTTAAAAATTTTCATGTCCGCAATATTAAATTTCAAAATCAATGCCATTTTCGAAATTAACGACCCAAAAAACCATAAAAATGACACCCATATTAATATTTAGACATTCCAACCCCCTCGGACCCCAACAGAGGGGATGACATTTCACGTCCTCCACGTGGGATTTTAAAATCATTGGTGGTTTCGTAATCAGCGACCCGATAAACCATAAAAACAACACCCATATCGATTTTCAGATATTGTCACCACATTTCCCCCTTTTAGGGGTTGATTTCTCAAAAAACCGGAAACACATGTTTACTCATTTATCGTTAGAAATACTCCTGTGAAGTTTCGAATAAAATAATCCAACTAATCTTGATTCCCTATACAAACTTCGGACCCCCATTTCACCCCCTTAGGGGTTGAATTTTGAAAAATCCTTTCTTAATGCACCTCAAAACCTTATATGGAACCTACATACTACATTTGGAATCTCTAGAACCAGCAGTTTGGGCTGTGAGGTGATATGTCACTCACTCAGTCATTCAGTTACTTCTTGAAATTTGGCACAAACTTTCAAAAGTTTTCATGTCCTCAATATTAAATTTCAAAATCGATGCCATTTTCGTAATTAACGGCCCAAAAAACCATAAAAACGACACCCATATTAATATTTAGACGTTTCATTCCCCTCGCACCCCAACAGGGGGGATGGTATTTCACGTCCTCCACGTTAGATTTTAAAATCATTGTTGTTTCCGTTATCAGCGACCCGGTATATCATAAAAACAATACCCATGTCGATTTTCAGAATTTGTCACCACCTTTCCCTTTTTTAGGGGTTGATTTCTCAAAAAACCTGAAACACGTATTTACTCATTTATGGTCAGAAATACTCCTGTGAATTTTCGAATAAAATAGTCCAACTAATCATGTTTCCCCATACAAACTTCGGACCCCCATTTCACCCCCTTAGAGGTTGAATTTTGAAAAATCCTTTCTTAGTGCACCCACTTTATAAGGAACCTACGTGCCAAATTTGGAATCTCTAGGACCAGCGGTTTGGGCTGTGCGTTGATATGTCAGTCAGTCAGTCAGTCAGTCAGTCAGTCAGTCAGTCAGTTTCTTCTTTTATATATTTAGATAATGACTTAGCGTGACAAGGTACCCAGATAGTGATGTGCCGTTCGCGGGATTATTCCCTAGGTGGGAAAATTCCCGGGAATATTCCCAGGAATATTCCCACACAAAGGGAACATTGGGGAATTTTGAAAGTGTATAGGTTTACATTTTGTGTGATTGAGAATTATGTCAAAACTTTATTCATTGAACTATTTACCGACACCTTAAACAGTGTAACTCACTTGCGAAAGTAAATTCCCAATGTTCCCGGGAATATTCCCAATATTCCCGGGGTATATTCCCAATATTCCCAGGAATATTGCCATTGTTACTAGGGAAGTAGAATAATTTTTTTTTTAGAAAAGTATTTTTTTATAAGCCAATACTATACAAATCATCACAGTTTCATTAAAAATCACAGTATTACTCGTATATCATTTACTTTGGTTTTTGTAACGCTGCAGTATTTATTATGGCTCCTCTACATGATGGCCCATCCTATAGCCCAGCGCTATGGCCATGCGATGGCTGAACGCCACTACACAATGGCGACATTCAGTTGTGATCGAATCGTCTTGCGTGATGAAACGTAGTGATTATATTCTCTTTGCCACGGTCGACCGCGGAATGGGCCAAGTGCAGCTGCGTACCGCCATCGCTGGCCCACTCCCTTTGATGTGCGGCCGAAAAACCGACACCGCGGCCATTCCATCGCTATCCCGCCGCGCTATAAGCCATCCGACACCACTACCCTCTCTACACGCTGGCCCATCCTAGTGGGCCAGCAGGATGGGCCATCATGTAGAGGAGCCATTACGATATAAATACTAGGACAAATCTGTCAATTTTTTATGCATTCGTACTGCACAGACTGAACAAGTGCAACACGGTTTATCTTTTTAGAGGAAGGGAGACAGCCAGTGAAAGAAAGAGACTGAAACATAATACTCAGAAACGGCATCGCAAAAAGAGAAACGATTTTATGATCGAAACAAAAGCTAAAATTTTATTATATTAAACATGTATTACATGTATCTAGTAGGTATAACACGAGGTTTTTAGCAAAAGTCATTTAATTCTGCAGAGTACTTCATTATTAACTAACTTTAATAAAATAATAATTTGCCCAATCTGGTTTGCAATATTCCCTTGTTTTGGGAATATTCCTGGGAATAAAGGGAATATTCCCTCCCGGGAATATTCCCACGGCACATCACTATGCCCAGATTAGTAAAATGCTAAACTTTATGTCTTACACGACTAAAATAAAACTTTATTTATAAGAAAACATTGATTTCCGCTATAATTATCCTAAATAACATTTTGTTACAGATATTTCTTGCATTATAGGTACTAAAATAGTGATCTTCGAGTTTAAGTTACTAAAGTTTAGTAAATGTCGTGACAAGGTACCCTAATTACGTTTCCATACAAAAGTTTCGACCAAGTCATTAAACTTTATTGTTAAAAAAGTGAAGAACTCCCGGAAAATTTTCGCCCGATCGCTCTTTTGAGCTGCACCTACAAGCTTTTGGAACGTTTACTTCTTACACGCCTGGCCCCGTTCATTGATGCTGCTATACCACAAGAACAAGCTGGATTTCGACAAGGACGTAGCTGCGCTGATCAGGTGCTCGCCCTTACTACGCACATCGAAGATGGATTTCAAAAACGATTAAAATCCACAGCAGTCTTCATTGATCTCACCGCTGCCTACGATACCGTGTGGAGACATGGGCTCATTTTCAAACTTCTTTCTGTCATACCCTGCAAAGAAATAGCAGCTCTTGTATCAAATATGTTAAGTGAGAGGCAATTCGAGGTATACCTGGGGGATACTAAAAGTAAGCGTAGGAAATTGAACAACGGCCTGCCACAGGGGTCGGTACTTGCTCCCATATTATTCAACCTGTACATTCACGACTTACCTGAAACTATAGCAAGAAAGTTCATTTACGCCGACGATATCGCGTTAGTAGCCCGGAGCCGTGGATTTGGGGAAGCGGAAGAGATTTTGTCAAAGGACCTTGAATCTCTGTCCGATTTCTTTTCCTCGTGGAGACTCATACCAAGCCTCAGCAAAACAGAGGTTTCGTGTTTCCACCTCAACAACAAGCTAGCAGAGTACCATCCTGTTGTTAAATTTCAAGATCAAACCCTAAGGTATAATGCCCTCCCAAAATATCTCGGCGTCACCCTAGATAGATCTTTAACATATAAAGAGCATATCTACAAAACCTCGCTGAAGTTGGCTACACGAAACAACATCTTGCACAAGCTAACCGGTACTTCCTGGGGTGCTTCAGCTGATGTCCTCCGGACGACGGCAATTAGTCTCGTGTACTCTGCAGCTGAATACTGTGCACCTGTATGGTGTGAAAGCGCACATGTGCAAAAAGTGGACACGAGGCTGAACGACGCTATGAGATGCGTATCTGGCACGATCAAATCAACACCATCTCACTGGCTGCCTGTGCTGAGTCATATTGCCCCACCACACTTACGAAGAAAGCAAGCACTTGTAAGGGAAGCCGGAAAGATAATATCTCGCCCTGATTTGCCGGCTCATGGGGAGTTCACCGAACCACCAACGCAAAGGCTTAAGTCACGGCGACCGACTAGTACGGCTGCGAAAAAACTTATACAGGTTGGCTTTACAACGACGGAAACGTGGAGGAAAGAGTGGCTGGAAGCGGCTATGGAATACCCATCTGCTTCACTGGACCCTACGCAGAAACCAACAGGCTTCTCCCTGCCAAGAAAACACTGGTGCCGTCTGAACAGAACCCGCACTGGGCACGCCAGGTGCAATTACCTAATGCACAAATGGGGATGGACAGATAGCCCATTGTGTGACTGCGGCATTGAAGATCAAACCATAGACCATATCGTGAAGCGATGTCCTAAAAGATGTTATCGGGGCGACCCGGGTGACCTCTATAATTTAACACCAGGGGCTTTGGATTGGTTGTGCAACCTGGATGTGGATATATGAGCCACCTTTTTTTAAATATATTCTGTATAAATAATGAATATTCCTACTTCACGAAACGCCATACGATTAAATTAAATTGTTAAAAAAAAAACTGCTTTAACACCGTTGTGGTACACCACGCTAAATACCATGTGATCTTGTGATATACTCGTAGCATGAATATACAAATTATTTTGTTGATTTTTAATGTTATAAGTGATCTTTTTGTAATTGTTAAAAATGCGGTAATCATTAAATTTCTTTATGGTTATGGAGTTTTCTTTCATTCAATTGTCCCAAAATGCCATAGAATCTAATTTAATGAACTGGGTATAATTAACACTTTCGTGTTTCTTCCACCCTGGCATGTTCAACCTAAAAAATCAGAATAAGTAACATGTATTTTTAGACAATTCACCTTTATTATAATTCTTTAACATCCAAAGATTATGATTATACCCTTCACTATGTAACTTCGAAGTAGAAGTGTGTTTTTTTCCACTATAAACTTTAAATGCAATTTTCTCAACTTGTAAATTTCGGAATAAATATCAAAAATTTATAATAAAAATAGTGGTTTTACCTTCAGTCATTATTCTTTTTTGTATTGATAGCAAATTTAATCTACTTTTTGGAACTATGCATAACTCAATACCTGCAACAAGGTACTTTTCCATGTGCACTGACACATATATACGTCCCACTGCTGGGCACAGACCTCCATTTATAGATGTGCGGGAACAGGTAGTAGTCCCCACGCTGTTCCAGTGCGGATTGGGAACTTTACATACACGTGATACACATACACGTTTGAATTTCTTTTAGGTGTATGCAGGTTTCCTCGCGATATTTTCCTTCACCATAAACTCTTCAACCTGTATGTGAATGCACTAATTGGCGAGCTCAGCAGTACACAAATCGGTCGTCACGTGGAAGGCGTCTGCTTATTAGCTACGCTGATGATATGATGCTGCTGAGCGCGACTCCATGTGATCTCACGAAACACATAGCGGTCCGTGAGCGGTACGCGGTTTCACATGGGCTGAGGGCAAAGAGTGAGCTGATGGTATTAGGAGTCATCAGAGGAAAATGCCCGCCAACAGTTCCAACTTTAGATGAATGGGAGCCCCCTGCAGCTGGTCATTCAATTTAAATACCTGGGGCATGTCATCACCTCTGACCTCAAGGATGGTGCCGACGACGAAAGGGAGCGCAGGGCGCTTGGCTGTTAGAGCAGACATGATTGCCCGCAGGTATGCTCGAAGCTCAACTGCCGTAAAGGTAACTCTGTTCAGAGCATTTTGTACCCTCAACTACACCAGTAGTCTGCGGGTGAACCACCGTAGCTGCATTATTTATAGTTAGGTTGTATATTTTATCGATAGAAATAATCGACATAATATGTACTATGTCGATTATTTACATCGATAAATTAGCGAATAATCAAAGTTGTGACGTCATTGCTCTGAGCTTGTAATTGAACCTACACAATTAAGGAACAACAAATACATATACATCTCTTTCTCACTCATTGTTACGTCGTAAGAAGGTTAAGGACAGTTATATGTCTTTGCTACGTATTTTTGGCCGGCTTATATGCTTGAGTTATTATTCTGAGTGCGGCATAGTTTAATATTTTGTTCAGTGTGTGGACATAAGTATTCCAAAAAAAGCCTTTGCTGCTCACTTAAAGACTGTATCGTTTGTTATAAATACAACTTATTCCTGGCACTATAAACTGTCATGACGTTTAGAAAATAAGCTGATAAGACATAATTGTTTGTCATTTGTCACAGAATCGATTGCTGTATTTTAGGATTTCACATTTTATTGCAATAAAAAAATGAGGGGCCTTACACCACAACAGCGAAAATCAATTGTGGACAAATGGTGCGCTGTTAAAGGTATCACGTACCGAAAGCTAGCACAAATGGAAGGCGTTAGTGTAGGAGAAGTCCAAACTGCGATCCGTAAGTACGTTGAGGATTATACCTTCAATGACCGACAGCGGCCAGGCCAAAAAACGGATCCAACCCAAAACTGGACCAAAAGATAGTAAAGGCATATGCATCTAACAAATAACTATCTGTTCGAGATATCGCAAAAAAGTTGGGAACGATTATCGGGACGGTTCAACGAGCCAAAAGCAGAAATAGTTTGAAGACATTCAAGAAACAAAAACAACCAAAAAGAAGTGAAAAACAAAAAGCATCTGTCAGAAAACGTGTCCGGAAGTTGTACGACTTGATTTTGTCTAAAAAACACACTTGTGTAATAATGGATGACGAAACTTACGTAAAACTGGACTATAAGTCTTTGCCAGGTCCCCAGTATTACACGGTCCGTGAGGGAACAGAGGTCACACAGTCTGAAAAATCCATTAGTGTCGAGAAATTTGGTAAAAAGACCATGGTGTGGCAGGCAATTTGTGAATGTGGCATAAAATCAAGAGCATTTTTCACTACTTCATCAATGAATGCCGATATTTACATGAAGGAGTGTCTTCAGAGGCGAGTCTTGCCTATGATAAGAAAGCACAGCTGCGAAACTATATTTTGGCCCGACTTGGCGTCTTGCCATTACGCAGCTAAGGTAGTAAAATGGTATAAAGACAATAATGTGAATTTTGGGGCCAAAGAATTGAACCCCCCAAATTGCCCAGAGCTTCGCCCGATCGAACACTACTGGGCTATAATGAAAGCTAAATTACGTAAAACAGGCCGTAGTGCCGATACAGAGCAACATTTTCGTTCAGACTGGAACAAGATGGCCCGAACTTTTAATAAAGTCGCTATCCAATCATTGATGGGTACTGTAGTGTATGCGAGAAAGAGAAGCATACATCTGTCGTCTCCTGCGCACACGGCAACACTGGTGGACGGGCGGACCGGACGGAAGTCCAGTCAGGTGGTAGATGCGAGAGGAGAGAGATTGAAGTGTGTGACCGAAGGTGGCAAGGAGCCGATATCAAATACTATCATTGAGAACAGTGTTATAATAAATACTATAGTTTGTGGTACGATAAACGAACACTACAGGTACCATGAGACAAAAGGTCAGAAAACTGGCCAGAAATGATTAACTTTGGTTTAATTGTAGCATTTTTTGGTTTTTCTGTGTTTGTGTACATAGGTAATTTGAAAAAGTATGTGTAAATAAAATAAAAAACAAAAAATAATGCATTTTCTTTTTGTATTTATATCAAACGATACAGTCTTTACGTTACATAAAAATAATAATTCTGTATATTTGCCTCCGGATATCGAAAAAATAAGCAGTGCTTTCCGAAGCAGAATCGCGTCATATACCAGAGTGCGAGGTCCGGAAAATAGCCTTCATGAGACACCAATAAAGTTTTTAAGGCTTATTCGCGGGCATGTACAACAAATTCTCATAGTAAGAAGAGCTGCTTTTGGATCTATTAAGGTTAACTTTGAGTGGTTTGCCGAAAAATAATACAAGTGAAATTAAATAATTTGCTACGCCAAATATCATTTTACATCAGATTTATGAATTTAAAGACATGTTTTCATTGATTTTGAAGACTTTGAGCAAGAAAATTAGCGAATTTCAAGAAAGAGACAGTGGTTGGAGTTTTCTTTAAAACCTATTTTTGGAAGTTAACATAAACAAATTCAATTCTTTGAGAGCATCTAGGTATATTGAATTACCTAAAATGATAAAACTTGGAAGGGCTTGCGTCAACATACTAACATAACATACACATAACATTGAGTTAACATAAGTAATATAGTAGTCGGCGGTTAAGAAGTCAATCCTGACACCTTTCATTTCCATACAGTTTATAACGTCAAAGCCACTTTGAGGTTATAAACTGTATGGATATGACAGGTGTCAGGATTGACTTCTTAACCACCGACCACTATAGTTAAGAGAAACTTACGGCTGATTTAAATAATGAAGACTGTACATTTGCGTAGATTCTTTCCCGGCCAAGACCAATTTATGCCACTTAGAGGGAAAGGTGTCGAAGAAAGGTATCCTTACGAATATGTTACTTGTTGGGAAGCTTATGAAGAGGAAACATTACCACAACAACATAATTTTTACAGCTCTATAACTGATAGTATTATTTCTAACTCTGAATATAACCATGCTAAGCGTGTCTGGAACGTATTAACGCTTAACAAAATGTGAATCAACCTGATGAAGCAAGAAATTTAGAAAACGCACTAAGTGTAATTCATTCTCCAGAAATCAATGCTCAACAAAATATGCCTCAACCTGATGGTGATGTAGCAAGAAATTTAGAAAACGTACTACCAGCAATTCAGTTTTTAGCCATCAATACTGATTCCAACGCCCAACAAAATATGACACAACCTGATGGAGCAAGAAATTTACAAAACGCACTAATAGTAATTCAACCTCCAGCCATCAATACCGATTCCAACCCACTACAAAATGTGACTATACTGCCGATCTCCCCGCCGCCCGACTCAAAACACGTGACGCCGCGTCGACATTGAGCGTCCAGGGGAGCAGTTCTCCTCCGAAGGTGTTGGGTGAGGTCCCAGCGAGAGATCATATCCGCCGATCAACGGCAAACACACTTACTGAGCAAAAAGTTTGTCGTAATATTACAAGAAAAATAGCATCCAAAATATGTATATCAATGAAACTTTGTTTAGAACTTTATTTTGGCATTAGAAATTTAGGGGCCCTACCCCCGTCTGGGTAGGGGATAAATTAAAAAAAAACATGCACAATTTACAAGCTAGGCGAGTGAAGTGTCGTTTTCTATGTATTTTTTTGCGCTGAATCGAATGAGACCATACCCATACTTGTAAGATCAATATTTTACGAGATATCAATTGTTTCCTTTACATGCAAAAATGAAAAATATTCAAAGTTAAAGTCAAAATATTCTTCTTTATTCAAATAGGCCTAGCAACAAGCACTTTCAAATCGTCAGTTAAAACATAATGGTATAATAAGACTTGAGAAAATAGAAAGAAAATAAGAATAGTTTCGTAATTTTATCAATCCGAAGACCACCTCAGTATGTATATCATATCATGTGAATTGACAGATATACGAGTAGGTATTATCTACCCACAGTGCCATCTGTGGCTGAATAGCTTACATAGCCAGTGGACTCAGCAGCTCAGTTGCATTCAGCCAATTCAAATTTAATCCAACACTAAATTTGACATATATTTTATTAGAATGCAATGTCCTTCCATTGACTACACATGCATCATACAGCAAACATAATAAACATACAACGGCTGTTTAGAAACTGCAATACAAATAACAACACTGGAAGTATTTGGTCTCTAATGTTCATAAATTAAACTGCAGGTAAAGCCTTTGTAAAGATGTCAGCGAGTTGCTCAAACTAGGTACATATTTAATAATTATCAACGTTTGTTGGACCATTTCACGAATAAAATTAAATTTCACATCAATGTGTTTATTTTTCAGTTTCTTGGCTGTTTCTCAACTTGCCATAAATTCAGCCTCACACCTTGATAAAGTGACACAGGGCTACTTTATACTAGCCCAAGAAATTGTACCGTTACACGTATATATTTACATAAATACCTACTTAAAAAAACATATACAAGTTTATCAATTTGTAGTGAAGGTAAACAATTGTTATTAATCTTTTCGTCCTTTCTTGAAACCATATTTTAGGTACATTAATTAATTCTATTTAATTTTCGTATTGTCCTGATAACAGATAAATCTGTAGCAGACAAAAAGCTGCATTGGTTAAGAAACTCCCTGGATCCATGGTAATTAGTGGAAAGTAATTGGGAATCTACTGTTCAAGAACATAATATGTAAAACACCTTTATTTGTCTATGACAAATTTGTAAAGTGGCAACACTGACGTGGTTGCCTCCTTCTTCATCTGTCCGGCAATGGCGGACAAGTCTTGTCAATAAAAATTTAGTCACCTTATGTAAAAAATAGTTGGTAGAAAGAAAATGTACTTACCTGTAATAACTTACCTTACCTCGCCCGGCCCCAACTATGTTCAAGAACATAATATGTAAAACACCTTTATTTGTCTATGACAAATTTGTAAAGTGGCAACACTGACGTGGTTGCCTTCTTCTTGATCTGTCCGGCAATGGCGGACAAGTCTTGTTGCATATTTAATTAATTTCTGGTGTCAATAAACACTTAAATCTTTAAAGCATGTTTGATTTATCCAACATCTACTTAAATGTAAGATTGGCCGCATTACAATCTAAATCTGGAACTGTAGAAGATTATTTGAACTTGTAGGTACCTCGCTATAAAGCAACCTGATGGTTATCGTCTGGTAAGTATCTTAAAAAGATTCAACTTAACACAAAAACAAACTTATTTTAAGTGGAATTAACTCCCAGTTTTCTCTTGTATGTATTGTTAAATAAATAAAAATATTATAATAAAAATGGACCGCTGTGTACCTCTTTCATTGCAGTTATTGCAAGATTTTAATCATGTTAAAAAACAAAAAAGATTTAGAAATAATTATCCTCTCCCAAAAAAGCATTGTAAGATTGGCTAAATCAAAGTAAACGGAGTTAAAAGACAAGGACGTCAAACAAGCGATACGGAACTGTACTGATTCCATAAGTGGTAAGTCTTTTTTTCTTCAAGTTCTTCTTTCATACTAAGCTTGAAAATTTGAAATGATGTCAATTCTTGATGTCACCACTCTTCTTCAGCTACTTGCCGTATTTTACATCATAATGCATATCGCTGTTACATTCTCCAAACCACGCTAGTTACGACTCCGTATTCTACGAACTCAATCCCCCAAGACACGGGTTTCGTACCTAGTTTAGGGGCCGAAAAATAAATAGTGTTGGAGAACAAGATGGCGGGCGGCAATGACGTCATGCCTTGCCTTTATAAGCGCAGCGGTTTACTTTTCGCTCGAGCACCGGCGTGGTCACGTGATTTGTGAGCTATCTTTTACTAATTCCTAGTGTCCTGTGATTATTTAGTGCCTTTGTGTGCCAAAATAATCATAACGCGAGGTTTGGTCCGGGTACCTATCAAAGGCTACCAGACCCACCCCGAGCATAGTTCAGCCACCACCCGTGCCGCCGGAAGCACCGGACCACAGTATAATATTAGCAGTAACCAATCTCCGGCACTTTAGGAGCGCGCGTTACCTACTTTCCCTGAGCGCACAGGGTTGTCGCACAAATTTGTTAGATAACAATATGGTAACAATTACTTATACTAATTTTGAATGTCAGGTGTTATTAAACAATATGTAGTTGAAATTAAGTAACATGCTAGTAATAGTTGATAGGTACCATATCAGTCAGTACATAAACGAATTATTATACTTAACGTACTACTACTACGTACGTACTACTTCTTTTTTTTTTCTACACTTGAATACGATTATTTAATTTTTTGCTATACGGAACTATACGTGCTACGTAAATTGGAGTGTTAGGTATCTCTTACCACATGCGGCAACCTTTGATAGTGCGGCGCGCGGCAGGACCCTCGCTCTACACACGAGGCGGCATCTTTTGACTGTTGGCGGCGCGGCACTTTACTAAGAACTCCATATAGACCAGGAACGCACTAACATTATAACGACTTTGTACAAATTGTATATTGTGTTATCTATTTTATACACTTATACGATAAACTTGTATAAGGGTATACAGTTGTATGATAAAATTGATATATATGTAATTGAAAATAATATATTTATAGACAAAACATTTTACACAACACTTGCAAATTAGCTACACTAAAGTATTTCCGTCTATTTCTTGATGTACGGAACTCTTGGTTATTATTCTTTAGCGTAAAATAGATCCGCATCCTTATATATAATTGAAAAAATATATTGTTTAGGAAAACAAGGGCAGGGTAATGTAAGCTCATTCACACAGATGTCTTTTTTGTCGTTTCGAGCGACATCGCTCCAAACACGGCGAAGGCGCAGCCCGGACTGATTCACGCAATTTCAGGCCGCTCCGTTTCCATGTGACGCGGGCCGGGTGCGTATGTGCACGGCACGCACACAACAAACCGCGCGATGTACCTTTGTTCGATGTTTACCTACTGTCTATATACTGTGACCGGACCATCCGACGTCTGTCCCTAATCAGCCAAATAAAATCACTTAAACTCTATGATTGTATAAACTTAATCTTAAGTAATTATAAAACTTTACCGATATACTCACAACGTCGTTTCACACGAACATTTTCATTGTTTTTTTAATGTTTTTATTATATTCTTATTATTGGTTTTAATGTTGTCTTCTCTTCACTGTACTTCTCTTTACTTTTCTTCCCTTGCATTGCTCTTCTATTTTTCTTTTTCTTTAAAGCCTAATATAATAATAAGGCCGTAGAGGGAGGTTGTCCCCAAATATATCAGTGACTAGTCGCTAAGCTGACATAGGGCCGATTTTTCAATCCCCGGTTAAACAACCAGATAGGTTTTTATCTATAGTTAGCGGGATTTTCAATTTTTCAACAGTCGGATAGCAGTTAACTAACGAACAAAGCCGTTAATGGAGGGTTAAAGTTATCTGTCAGTTCAAGAGTTAGTTAGGACTTATCGCTCCGTTAACTTTGACGTTTTTAGGTTATGTTACGGTAAACGTGCGTGTTACTATTTGTTTGTGTATTACATATAAGTGTGTTTACAATACTGTTCCGGTGTTAATTAAGTTTTGTGCGTTTTTGTTTCAAACCTTAAACTGATACATAATGGATATATTTCACGCCGTTGACGACTTAGCTATCGAAGAAGACATCCATATTCTTGATTACATATATCCACCAGCTGATAGAAAAGCTAGACAAATTCGTGACAGGCCGGACAACTTCAATACATGGGATGACCACGAATATTGGAAAAGATATCGCCTTAAGAAAGAAACTGTAACCTATCTACTTTCATTGATTGAGGACAAAATTAAACACCAAACTAACCAGTTAGTTTTGTTACACATTGTCTTTGTGTAGAGTAAGCAAATCAAATACTTCTTTCAGAAATCACTGTGTTTCACCAATGCAGCAGCTACTGCTCACTTTACGGTTCTATGCAACGGGGAGTTTTTCCATCAGTCGGAGATTATGGTGGTGTACATAATTCCACGCTGTGTAAAATTGTCAGAAGAGTAACAGAGGCAATATGTTCATTTCGATCAAGGTATATTTCGTTGCCTCAAAACCGTGATGAAATATTGTCTCTGCAACAGGATTTTTACAAGATAGCACACGTTTTCCAAGAGTAATTTCTGCGGTGGATTGCTCCCACATCAAAATAATTTCACCAGGTTTGATTATTTTATTCAGCTTCTATGTTTTGCAGCAGTGCACTTACTTAAGATTGTATTATTAACCTACCTAATACCTATACATCTTTTAGGTGGAGACACTGCAGAGAATTTTAGAAACAGGAAAGGCTTTCTTTCTTGAAATGTACAAGCCATGAGCAGTTCTCAACTACAGTTTCTAGACATTTTTGCACGATGGCCAGGCTCAACTCATGACAGTTAATTTTTTTCAAATTCATCTGCAACATATAAATTTGATAAAGGTGATTTTGGCAATGGAATAGTCCTTGGTGACAGTGGATATTTTCTAAATCCTTATTTATTGACTCCACTCAGCAATCCCCACACACAAGCTGAACAATTATATAATGAGTCGCATATCCGAACTAGGAATGTCATAGAAAGGACTTTCGAAGTCTGGAAAAGAAGGTTTCCAGTGTTGAGTATTTGATTGAGATGCAAGATACCTCTCCCCCAAGACATTATTGTGGCTACTGCCATACTGCACAATGTTACTTGCTACAGAAATGAAGGAGAGCCACCAACTGATCCGCAGGTTCAGATACCACCGCAGCCTGTATTTATGCCAGTGCCTGAACAGGCAGAAGAAGTTCAGGGAAATACCCACACAAGGGACACTTTACTTGCATATTTTGAGTCACTTTTAAGTTAAAATATTTTATGATTTTGGTTAGATTGCAAGGATTTAAAGTTAATTTTAATATAAACAATAATAACATAAGTAATGTTTAGTTATAAGTATGTGTAAGTTTAGTGTATTATTATAATATTGTGTTGGTAAATAAGTTTTGATGTATTTAATTTTATTGAATTAATTTGAAATAGTTGACTACGGTGTATAAAGCATTAAAGGCTCTCTAGCACAGACTTATATTTTGTAACTAATTCCGTTAACAACCGAACTTCCGAGGTCTCAAAGTTTGAGGCACGTTCACGTTTCTTCATGTCGCTCATTTTTCCAATAAAGGATCACAAAACAACTCGGTTTTAAATTATAAAATAACACGGCACAAACAGTACTTACGCGGGTAATATAATATAGGTTATGTTTTGTTTGGCAACAGACGTCAAATGTCAAATAAGCGTCTTGTTCCTATTTCACTTCAACATATAAAATTTTGTTTGAATTCTGTGTCTTGCTCGCACTTGTTTAAAACGACGTTCGCTACAGATAACTATTCTCTGGATAAGAGATGATTGAAAAATTGAAAATCTTTAACCCACAGATAAACAACCAGTTAATTTAATCGGTTGGATAACTATTCGGTGACTTATCTGGGAGTTGAAAAATCGGCCCTAAACAGGACAAAAAAAAGCAGCGGTTTACTCTTTTCGCTCGAGCGCCGGCATGGTAACTCTGCTTTGGGTCACGTGATTTGTGAGCTATCTTTTTACTATTTCCTAGTGTCGTGTGATTATTTAGCGCTTTTATTTGTGTGCCAAAATATAAATCGTGTCAGTATTTTGTTCCTTAACTTTTAAGTAAAATTTTGGTCTCTGAAATAAATGTGTTATTGTTCAAATTGCTTTTTTAAACAAAATTTTGATCTTAATTGCCAAAAATGGTATATAACCTGATAACAAGCTATTTTCATTTAAGACATTTAAGTATATAATTCGTTAGTCACTGGACGTCTGGTGACGACGTCCAGTGGTTGGAAAAACTCAGAAGAAAGCGCCTAGAGAGAAAGCAAGCGGCACCCCCACCTAACGCCCTATTTATTTGCGACCGTTGTGGCAACCAGTGTAGAGCCCGTATCGGTCTGTTCAGCCACAAGAAAATATGTGGCTCCCGAAACACAGCAGCTGTAACAAACATCCGAAAAGATAAAAAGGCTAATGATGATCGTTTGTCAGGGAACCATCTGGCGCCTTTATAAATAAATCCATTTATTTATAAAGGCGCCAGGCCTTTATAAATAATTCCACATCGGAGACATAGGTACTCTTTTCTAACCGAGTCCTGTCTATTACTGACTGATTACAATGTCCCCTAGTAAATTGCGATAAAGTTAACAGAAGAAACAGATTACCAAGTTGTAACTATGATTTATGACGGGCCAGCCTCAAATTTTAGTATGTTTTCATCATAAGGCTGCGAATTAAGCAAATCGCAAGCAAAAACATACTTAGAAACAGAAAATAAAAATAATAGTCATGCTTTTATAGAGTGCAATCAAACTAGTGCGGAACACATTAGGTAACTTTAGGGTCTCGATAGATGGGCCTGGCAGATACACCAGATATTTGGAGCTTATTTTACAGCTCCAAGAATTACATCTCGGAATAAAATCTCGTATGTTGTTTGAAAAGCAAAAAAAAAAATGCGGTTTGCTACCCAGCTTCTGAGTAATTCGGTTGGTTGCTGTAGTGCAAAACAAAACTGCAGTTGGAGGAATTCCAGGATAGTAAAGGAACGGTTATTTCATGAACATTATGAACAATATCTTCGACATATGAAAGTCATACTATAAGGCCGCCTGGCTTAAAAAAAACATGTGCCCTGTAAATATGGAGTTATTAATTGCGTTTTCCGAGGGCTCTATCGATTACTTAAAATTGCTCACACAAGCTTCAGGGGAATAAGTAGTGGAATCCCGGGGGAAAACAGGCTTTCGAGAAAACTAAAATATAGAAGAATATACTGAATCACTGATGTACATAATAAGTCAACACCACATTGAGTAGTTTTTTCCTCAATCCGAGCAAGACGTGAGTTTAACAGTAAGCCAAACGCCGGTCAATATCGGGCGGCTTATAAAAAACTTCCGTTTAGATCAGAAATTCGCGAAGGCGGCATGGGAAACTGCATCGCACTCAAACATTTTAATATGTTGACTTGTGCTAGTGCAAGTCCTATTCAGAACATCAACGACTTGACAGAAAATAACAGATGTGCTGAGATAGAGGAAGAACATAGCGATTTATCTATATACAAATATTATAAAGAGGAAAGATTCGATTGTTTGTTTGTATTGAATAGGCTCCGATACTACTGAACCGATTTGAAGAATTATTTCGGAAGCCACACCATCCCCGGGTGACATAGGCTACATTATATTTTCCCAAAAAATTAGGGATCCTTACTAAAACTCCAATAATGTAACCGAAGGTGTAAAAAAAATACCTACAATATTCTGAACGTCGCGTGCGGTGCGAAACTTGCCGTGCCGCCGTGCGGAAGGGGGGCTGCGATGTGTCTTTATAATACATTCTGAATCCTTAGAATATTGTTTGGATATCGATTCTTATAATTATCATTTTCCCACGAAATTTTTGAGAAAAGCACTATTCATGCTTCGACTGTAAGTGCCATCCTGGCCTCGTATTATAGCCAGACCTCGCCTTAGGCTCGGCCGGCTAACCCATACATAATTTGCGGTTTCACGTGGAATTTCCTAATATGGCGTGTCGGGACACAGATTGCTTAGTAGGCATTCGCAGTAGAGCGGACCTTCTAAATAACGCGTCGCCCCACAGTTAGTCCCTCGCCACGCTCTGCACTGTACACACGCGAATAAACCGCAACACCGAATCGGTCTTTCACTGTCCACCGACGTCACCTTCCATTAGGCACCCTAAAGCTACCATTGGTGACCCCGACATCAGTTGGCCACGCAGCGACAGTGAGGTGAAAATGGCGGATCCGCGGAACACGGATAACCAGGCGCAAAAGTTCGCGATGACGCGAATACTCGTAATAGTCGAAAGGCTAGAGCGCAAGGTTGAGGCCCTCCTAACGAAAAGTGCAATAACTCGATTTTTGGGTCATACTGACTAATATACATATTCGTAATCAGCAAAACGAGTTCTATATTTTCTTCTTAGGCAGTTTTTGCGTACCTAGAAGGGTTAACATCTTTTTATTAAGCAAAAATGCTATATCTAAGGCAGTCAATTAAGATTTACTTATAATGAACGTCATAACTCTAGTTATCGCTTTAATTGGTACAATTCCTTATTGGTTTGCTCATGTACCACAATAACTTAAGTTATTGCGTTTATGATAAGCTTCTTATTATTCAATCAGTAAAGGTTTACTTAATTTTAAGGAAATAAGTAAAAATATTGCATTTATCCGTAGTAATATCAGGCAAGTATAATATAGCCATAACAAGTAAATTGCAATATGTTTCCAAGTTACCGCACATATGCATTGTAAAAGACCTAACTGCGCGGCGAGGGGTACGAAGTTAAGTGAAAGTTGTTTCGCACGGAACAGTCAGTCGCGCGCGGCGGTGCCATCGAGCCGGACCATCGCTTGGCCTTTGCGACAATTTTGGCGTGGTAGGTGTTTAGATTCGATTCGTTAAGGTTTATTCTTCCTAAAGTGAATGTCTTATGTCATTTTGTCACCACATTTTTGAATGCTGCTCTATTTCAATCAAGTTTGTTTGAATCCTGCCCTATTTATTATATGATATTACTTGAATAAAAGTTACAAATAGGCCACCAGATACGGGATTTTACGGGATCATAATCATAATCCTTCTTTCTGCAAGAATATATTTAACTTGCACTGCTCGTATGTAACTAATAATCAAATTCAAAAAATAACATTGTGAAAATCATGTTGTTATTTGACTTTTATTATTATGAGGATTATGCCTCACAATATAAACTCAAAAATATGTCACCGAGGGTTTATTTAAAAGACATCATGTCAGCAAAGATCCAAAGACGAGAAAACATTTTATAATTCAAAAATAGACACGTGGCTGATAGGAAAGAACTTGATTTCCTTCTGGTGCAAATCATGAAAAATTAATGTTTTCCTTATACTACAGCTAGAAATTCGCTAAGAGGAATAACAAAAGAACGAAACTGGTGCCTTTGATGCCTGAAACACGAAGACATTTTTGGGTAAATTTACCAGAAACTACCAAGGTTTCGAAGACTAAATAATCTCTAAATAAAGACTGGTCTCGTGTTGTGCCTTACTAGTTATATTATTATACGATCTCAAATTGTGGGTTATTTAGCCACGTATATAATAAGCATATGATAGTCATGTGAGACATAAATGAGCTTTAGAAGACTTTTTGTTTTATGTGTACCAGGAATAGCAAGTGTTACTCTATTCCTTAGAGTTAATTTAACGCAATAGTTTTACAATATACTATTTCATAAATTTGTTATGACTGTGCTTCATCATCATCATCATTTAGGTAATAGATATTTAAGCTCAATAAATGAAACTTTTAAAACACCTCATTTGACTAAAACTGGTAACTTTGAATTATTTGATCTCAATTTGTTAGGATTTTTTATGAATACCATTAAAATTGTGGGATCATTTAAAAATATTATAAAACAAAGTAAAACTTTGTAAAATAAATGTGTTTTTAACAATTTCTTATATTTTTTTGGATTTCATACATATACTTTGTAACCACTAAACAGCACCATGGAAACCAACTACAACGTCTCGTCTCACTAATTAAAACTGCAAAAGTACGATAGTTATTGCACTTATGATTCGAAAATACATTATAGCTAACGGACTATTATTTGCTACCCGAAAATGTAATATATTGTTTTATTTGCGATTACTGCAATAGAATTTAAATATACTAAACATAAGTGCATTTAATTATTTTTCATAGCATTAATAAATATAGGTAGATTAATGAAACTTAGGCATGTCAGAATAAGCTCCAGAATCTATATTCCAGTCAAAGTTTCAAGTCGATAGCATTGTAACAGGGTTCCGTATGTGGTGGGTCTGTAAAGACGGATTACCTTTACTTACGTGTGAATGCCACTTGACGAGCCTGCGACTCGTCCACACTTGGTGAAATGCTCCGTGCTAGTCAGCAGATAGAAAGTCTCATAAGGGTGGGCAAGTTTCTTGAGGCTGCCGACTTTAAATGTATGGTAAAGATAAGGGCGCCACACGTTTGATAACTTACTCCCAAACGTGAAGGAGTATGGATAGAGGAACTTTACGAAGGTTTAAGACTTAAAACAGCAGATAAAATTCACAACAAAGACATGTAATAGTACAAACGCGAGAGCGTTATTGTTAAGTCTTCCTTTACAGAAATTATACTTATGGTTTACACTTATAAAATAGACAGGCAGGCTTTCTTAAAAGGTATACGTAGTGACGTCTAACTAAGGACGAACGTCTTAGCTTCTATGGACAGAAGGTAGGCTTGAGAGGCTTAACTTGGTTTATATGTTATCAAGTAGTGAGGCTACAGTTAAGAAACGACGGGCCGACCACGTCACCCCAGCCGTTATCTCTAGCCAGCTCATAATACGAACCCAAAGCATTCCCGACGGCGCCGCATTCCTGAGCTGATAACATAGTGATGCGCAAATAAACAATAGTGCTAATGGTATACATTCAGAGAACTATCCAGAACCGTCTACGTGACACATCCCCATGCGTCATTAGATAATGACCCAGCCGAGCAAGGATAAATACCTAAGTTCCAGTTAGCAGAAGTCAGACAGCATTCGACCACACTCCGTGACCTACACCGAGCTCCAAATTGCTCTGTTGTATCGGTTCACCTCCGCGTATTATTGTAACTCGTAAATTCGATTGTAAATTAATTAATAAAACACTTATTCGACATCGGCGTTTACTTCTAAGAAGACCTCCGGCCGTCCAGACTACATAATTGGTGACAGCGGTGGGATACTGCTGCTGAATCGTCGTGGCTCACATCGCAGCGAGGATCAGAAGGTCTCAACCTAGACAGCAGAACCCTTCAATGAAGACGGCGGCTACACTACTGGCCATACTGTGAGTTAAACCTTAATTCCCATTCCTACCTTGTGATTTTGTGTGTACTACCTATTTTCGTATTTATATTTAAATAAAATGGCTTTAAATCACGCCACTATTGAAAAATACATTTCAACATACGATGGGGATAGAGTCACTTCGACCAATTTTTTTTTATTTTTTTTTCTTTCAAAATATAGCTTAAATGATAATGAAAGTACACTAGAAAATTTAAAATGGGATCTCTATTAGTTTAGGAGATACGTTGAATAATATACACCCGCGTCGCAAGGGGCGTCATATGTAGCGCTTGCAAGGTTGAGCAGTTTGCGCGATATTGCAACTTTATTAATATTTTATATCGTTTTAGCGTATATTTAACCTCATTTAATGATATGAAATAAGTTTTATTAATATAATATAATATAAATTAATAATTAATGATTTGTGTAAAAAATTGTCCCAATATATTTATTTATTTATTTATTTATAAATATAACTACATAATGCAAATATAAGTTAATAATATATTATAAAGAAAAAACGGTTTTGGAGCAGTAGAAAAGTTTTATTATTTGCGAAACGTGACTAATAGCGCCATCTGTTAGTAACGTGTAGTACTTTTTTGTCTCAGATAGAGTCAAACAGTCAAACCTATCTACAAGAAAGAGATAGAAATATGACGCCTAGCGGTTTCGTAACTTAAACTTTAGTGTTGCTTTAACCGCTCAGCGACTTGTGCACGTTTTAATCTGTGACAGTTGTTATTATTAATGGCGCCGTACGGTGATCGATGTTTTAACCCATTTCACTTGGTACTTCATCAAAAATTTAAAAATTTAAGGAAAATATCTAAATGTTTAGCTCAAAAGTGGAGTTTTTCACAAGATTTTTACGTATGTGCCTCCTGCAGGAAACGACTTTTGACTGAATCTCCTCCAGTAGCTAATGAAGACATTGTGCAATGCAGTCAAACATCTAGTGAACCTTCGCAAAACATTGAAGATGAACCGTTTATTCCCGAAGATAAGTTTAAACATATTTCCACCCAAACCGACACATCCATAGAAAACGAAGAAATTTTAAAGCAGCTAAAAGAGAAATTCAATCATCCTTCTACTTCTACTTCTATGAAGACTATGATATTAACAATAGCACCCACGTCATGGAGTGAAAATAAACTTGCAGAAGAATTTGGAACGTCCAGGCGACAAGCAAGAAAAGCAAAACAACTTGTCAATCAGTTCGGTATCTTATCCTCTCCGAACCCACGCGGTGGTCGTAAACTACCAGCCGAGACGGAGAACTTGGTTAAAGATTTTTATCTACGAGAAGACATTAGCCGCATAATGCCTGGTAAAAAAGATTTTATATCTGTTAAATTAGACGATGGAAAAATAACGCACATACAGAAACAGCTCCTTCTCTGTAACATTGACGAACTTTATCAGAGGTTTAAAGATGAATACCCTAACATCAAGGTAGTACTACCACCACCACCACCATATCAGCCCTAGGACGTCCACTGCTGGACATAGGCCTCCCCCAATTTCATGGGGGGTAAATGCCATAATCGCCACGCTTGGCATGCGGGTTGGCGATCGCAGTATCTCCACCGCACTCTAGGAATGCTGCTGCCCATTCCCCGGTGGTCTTGGTCGTAGTTTTAGGACATACCCGGGTCCACTATTATTACACTAAGACCCAAACAATGTATCCTCGCAGGCGACTCCGGAACACATATGGTATGTGTTTGTACTTACCATCAAAACGTGAAATTGATGTTGAATAACCACCAACACTGACGTGTCATTTAATGACTACTAAGACACCGCCAAATGAACGCTGTAATTCTTGTCCAGGCTTAAGTGCAATTCGAGAGCATTTAAAAATACAATTTGATAACAATCAAGTCACAGAAGTGCAGTTTGAAAAATGGGATGGCACAGACCGCTACACGATATCTACTCGACTTTTATCTTCCGATAGTTTTGTAGATGAGTTATGTGACGCTTTGGACCTTTTGAAACCTCATGTTTACATTGCAGAGCAACAGGCGGTTTATTTTAAAACTCTTAAGGAGACGATCGATGAAGGTCAAATTCTCGTACAATGTGATTTTGCAGAAAACTATAGTTTTATTGTCCAAGATGCTGCTCAATCCTTTCATTGGAATAATGCACAGGCAACGCTTCTAACGTCAGTTTTTTACTACAGAGACGGTAATGAAGTAAAACACGGAAGCATTGTTATGATTTCTGACGACCTGAAGCATGACACAGCCACCTTTTATGCTTTCCAAAAGCTACTACACAAGCATCTTTTAGAAAAATCGATAGTTGGATCAATCTTAATGAAAGTGAATTCATAAAGCTGACCTATTTCTATAGATCATCCGGAGCGAGTCTTAAAAATCGACGCACTCTCGGAAAATCTAATAACTTGAGTATAAAATAAACCAAATGGCGAGTACTTCCTTCCTGAAATCGGAGGGGGTACCGTCCACATAAATAATTCGTTAGATTTAGTTAAAGATGGGAAGTATAGGTTAGGTGTTATGAATGTTGGAAAGTAATTTCATTCCTTCTCTCATACCAGAATATTGGGTAGAAACTGAGTCATCAATTTCTGACACAGTTGATGTTACCTACAGAGCTCAAGAACCCGAACGGGGTGTAATTTAAAAAAATATATAGGAGTAATAAACAATAAATGAAGAAGAATTAAGAATGTCTAGTATTAAGAGAGACTTATATTTAACTAGCGTTTGCCCGCGGCTTCGCCCGCGTACTCTAAGCATAATTTTTAACCGTCTTCAAAAAAGAGGTTCTCTGTTTGACCCGTATGTATGTATGTACTTATGTATGTATGTATGTTTGTCCACGATTATCTCGCGTTTGGCTGAACCGATTTAGATGCAGTTTCCAGAAAAGTAGTTGTTACATTTTGGGGGTTTCGGTATACGAAGTTTGGTGATTGTGATTCATAAACAGATGTATGTACGTATGTATGTTTGTCCACGATTATCTCGTGTTTGGCTGAACCGATTTAGATGCAGTTTCCAGAAAAGTAGTTGTTACATTTTGGGGGTTTTGGTATACGAAGTTTGGTGATTGTGATTCATAAACAGATGAACCGATGAAAAGTCAGTATACATTCTGAGAACCGGCAAACTGTAGAATTTCATTTGATTTTGGCAATAATAAGGATCGAAAAACTATTATCATACATTTTCGAGAGGCCGAGGGGGAAAAGGTCGGGAGAGAAAGAAGATCTGTGTACAACAGTAACACCAATTGAAGGTCTGGTAACGACCAAGCAGCAGTCATAAACTCTGGTCCTCTGAAGTACAGAAATACGGCTAATTCAATATCTAGCGTAACCCTTATTTTTCCTAAATTTAAATTAATTGGTAGATTATGCCAGTTTCCGTTTGAGC
Organism: Notocelia uddmanniana; assembly: GCA_905163555.1. Taxonomy (NCBI): domain Eukaryota; kingdom Metazoa; phylum Arthropoda; class Insecta; order Lepidoptera; family Tortricidae; genus Notocelia; species Notocelia uddmanniana. Next base: position 13,898,851 of record LR991063.1, on the reverse strand, counting down.
ATCCAAAAAGAACGATTTGGCCTTACTTCCTTTCGCACTCCTTACTATTTGCTCGTACTTATACTGACTTTTGTTCATCTGAAGTCCGTCTGTTACAACCGATTTGCTTTAAAACTACTGGACCGATAGAATTGCAATTTGGCACAAACTATCAAAAAATGTCATGTCCATAATATTAAATTAAAACCGGCCAAGTGTCGGAACACGCACACAGAAGGGTTCCGTGCCAACACCTGCTAGTTCACATTTAAACCACTCTAGGAAACTCACGGCACTTAAGTCCTTTTGTTTGGGCAAGACTGTTTTTCAACGATATCTCAAAAAATGGTAAACATCTCTTGTTGAAACCATAAGTCGCTGAAAGTATTTACTTAATATGCACAATCTCAATGTTTTTCAGAATCTTAAACTTCAAAGTTTGAAAATTATATACAGTCAGGGGACACAATTTTTACGACTTAGACAGCTAATCTATACTAATATTATAAAAAGGAAAGATTTGATTGTTAGTTTGCATTGAATAGCTACACTATTCTTGGGTGACATTGATATGGGCTATATTATGTTTTCAAAAAATAAGGATTCTTACTAAAACTCCAATAATGTAATGTTGTAAAAAAAAGTAACTCAAATATTCTTTACATCGCGTGCGCTAAGAAAACTATTGATGATAGAATAAATATTTGTTAATTATTTGTATGGGCCGGGGTGCTAGTATGTATAACTAATCTAAAGGTTTATTTAAATGGAAAAAATATAGAAACCTCTATGTCGTTTTTAAAAGCCAATCCTTTTTTTACAATCCCTGGCATGTATGGAGTGCCTAATTTTAGAATAAATATTTTTTAATTATTTGTATGGGCCGGGCTGCAAGTATGTAATACTAATCTAAAGGTTGATTTAAATGGAAAATAATTTTTAAGAAAAAAAAACCGACTTCAATGGGGGAGTCCGGTGAAAGATTATTCAACTTAGATGGTGCACTCTTAGATTCCATACAATAAAATAAAAATGGCTATAAGTATGTTTATAATGGTAGAAGACTTAGACTTTCCATGATTCCTCATGGAATCATGGAAAAACCTTGCTTGCTTGACAAACAAAACGAAGAGAACAAATCGCCAAACGTGAACTACGCGTCGTTGAAGAGTTCCGTTCTGATCATCATCAGCAGTTCCACTTCATCAAATGTCACTTTTATGAATGAAAATGCTTGATTAGTTCATGAAAATACTAAAATCACTATTTGTGTGCCTTTCACATTTGAGGAGTTCCCTCGATTCCTAATGGATCCCATCATCAGAACTCGAGCATGTCAAAAATCAATCGTGAAAATAGAACTTGCTTAACAAACACAGCTAGAAGGACAAATCGCCAAACGTGAACTTTTCGTCGTTGAAGAGTTCTGTTCTGATCATCATCAGCAGTTCCACTTCATCAAATGTCACATTTTTGTATGATAATGCTCGATTTGTTGATAAAACCACAAAAATCACTATATGTTTGCTTATAAGATTTGAGGAGTTCCCTCAATTCCTCATGGATCCCATCATCAGAAATCAAGCATGACAAAAATTTATCGTGAAAATAGAACTTGCTTAACAAACACAGCTAGGAGGACAAATCGCCAAACGTGAACTTTTCGTCGTTGAAGAGTTCTGTTCTGATCATCATCAGCAGTTCCACTTCATCCAATGTCACATTTTTGGATGCAAATGCTTGACTTGTTGATAAAAACACAAAAATCACTATATGTTTGCCTTAAAGATTTCAGGAGTTCCCTCAATTCCTCATGGATCCCATCATCAGAACTGCGTTTTGACAAAAACGGGACCAACTTGGATATATATACTTACAATCAACGAATTTTTGAAATCGCTTAAGAAATGACGGTGTTATGGAGTAACAAACATTAAAAAAAAACATACAACCGAATTAATAACCTCCTCTTTTGAAATCTTGAAGTCGGTTAAAAATATAGAAACCTCTATGTCGTTTTTAAAAGTCAATCCTTTTTTTACAATCCCTGGCATGTATGGAGTGCCTAATTTTACCTCGGATTCGTATTAAGAGACCCCTCGGAAGCTCAGATATCGATTTTGAACGAAATCGGGGCGGAAAAAAGAAAATCTATGTGGCCGCCACTTTCACAAATTTTACCTCGGATTCGTATTAAGAGACCTCTCGGATACTCAGATATCGATTTTGAACGCAATCGGGACGGAAATTAAGAAAATCAATATGGCCGCCACTTTTTCCAAACTTTACCTCGGATTCGTATTTGGGGCCCTCTCGGACGCTCAGATATCGATTTTGAATGAAATCGGATTGGAAGGGAAGAAAATCAATATGGCTGCCACTTTTTCCAAATTTTACCTCGGATTCGTATTAAGAATTTTCTCGGACGCTCAGACGTCGATTTTGAACGAAATCGAGACGGAATTGAAGAAAATCAATATGGCCGCCACTTTTTCCCACTTTTACCTCGGATTCTTATTCGGGGACCTCTCGGACGCTCAGATATCGATTTAGAACGCAATCGGGACGGAAATTAAGAAAATCAATATGGCCGCCACTTTTTCCAAACTTTGCCTCGGATTCGTATTTGGGGCCCTCTCGGACGCTCAGACATCGATTTTGAACGAAATCGAGACGGAATTGAAGAAAATCAATATGGCCGCCACTTTTTCCCAATTTTACCTTGGATTCTTATTCGGGGACCTCTCGGACGCTCAGATATCGATTTTGAACGAAAATGGGATGAAGATGAAGAAAATCAATATGGCTGCTAGTTTTTCCAATTTTTACCTCGGATTCGTATTAAGAGACCTCTCGGACGCTCAGATGTCTATTTTATACGAAATCGGGACGGAAATGAAGAAAATCAATAGGGCCGCCAGTTTATCCAAATTTTACCTCGAATTCGTATTAAGAATTCTCTCGGACGCTCAGATATCGATTTTGAACGAAATCGAGACGGAATTGAAGAAAATCAACATGGCCGCCACTTTTTTCAAATTTTACCTCGGTGTCGTATTAGGGGGACCTCTCGGACGCTCAGATATCAATTTTGAACGAAATCGGGACGAAAATGACGAAAAGCAATATGGCCGCCAGTTTTTCCAATTTTTTTACCTCGGATTCGTATTCGGGGACCTCTCGGACGCTCAGATATCGATTTTGAACGAAATTAGGAAGAAAATGAAGTAAATCAATATGGCTGCGACTTTTTCAAATTTTACCTCGGATTCATATTAAGAGACCTCTCGGACGCTCAGATATCGATTTTGAATGAAATCGGGAAGAAAATCAATATGGCTGCGACTTTTTCCAAATTTTACCTCGGATTCGTATTAAGAGACCTCTCGGACGCTCAGATATCGATTTTGAACGAAATCGGGAAGAAAATGATGAAAATCAATATGGCTGCGAATTTTTCCATATTTTACCTCGGATTCGTATTAAGAGACATCTCGGACGCTTAGATATCGATTTTGAACGAAATCGGGACGAAAATGACGAAAAGCAATATGGCCGCCTGTTTTTCCAAATTTTACCTCGGATTCGTATTAAGAATTCTCTCGGACGCTCAGATATCGATTTTGAACGAAATCCAGATGGAATTGAAGAAAATCAATATGGCCGCCACTTTTTCCAAATTTTACCTCGGATTCGTATTCGGGGACCTCTCGGACGCTCAGATATCGATTTTGAACAAAATTGGGAAGAAAATGAAGAAAATCAATGTGGCTGCGACTTTGTTCCATATTTTACCTCGGATTCGTATTAAGAGACATCTCGGACGCTCAGATTTCTATTTTGAACGAAATCGGGACGAAAGTGAAGAAAAGCAATATGGCCGCCAGTTTTTCCAATATTTACCTAGGAGTCGTATTAAGAGTCCTCTCGGACGCCTAAATATCGATTTTTGTTGAAATCGTATCGGACGGCACTGATTAATAAAACCACTTACAATACATTGATTCAAGAAAGGTCGTATATTCATAGGGAATTCACGGCACTTCATGCGCCTTTAGACCTTATAAGGAACCTACATGCCAAATTTGATATCTCTCGAATCAGCAGTTTGGGCTGTGCGTTGATGTCACTCACTCAGTCAGTCAGTTTCTTCTTGCAATTTCGCACAAACTCTTAAAAGTTTTCATGTCTGCAGTATTAACTTTCAAAATCAATGCCATTTTCGAAATTAACGACCCAAAAAACCATAAAAACGACACCCATATTAATATTTAGACATTCCAACCCCCTCGCACCCCAACAGAGGGGATGGTATTTTACGTCCTCTACGTGGGATTTTAAAATCATTTTTGTTTTCGTAATCAGCGACCCGATAAACCATAGAAATAATACCCATATCGATTTTCAGAATTGTCACCACTTTTCACCCTGTTAGGGGTTGATTTCTCAAAAAACCTGAAACACATATTTACTCATTTATCGTTAGAAATACTCCTGTGAAGTTTCGAATAAAACAGTCCAACTTATCTTGATTCCCCATACAAACTTCGGACCCCCATTTCACCCCCGCCCCCAGGGGTTGATTTTTGAAAAATCCTTTCTTAATGCACCTCTAGACCTTATGTGGAACCTACATACTCAATTTGGAATCTCTAGAACCAGCAGTTTGGGCTGTGCGTTGATATGTCACTCACTCAGTCAGTTAGTTATTTCTTGCAATTTGGCACAAACTTTCAAAAGTTATCATGTTCACAATATTAAACTTCAAAATTGATGCCATTTTCGTAATTAACGTCCCAAAAAACCATAAAAACGACACCCATATTAATATTTAGACATTTCATCCCCCTCGCACCCCAACAGGGGGGATGGTATTTCACGTCCTCCACGTAGGATTTTAGATTCATTGTTGTTTTCGTTATCAGCGACCCGATAAACCTGAAAAACAACACCCATGTCGATTTTCAGAATTTGTCACCACATTTCCCCCTTTTAGGGGTTGATTTCTCAAAAAACCTGAAACACGTGTTTACTCATTTATCGTTAGAAATACTCCTGTGAAGTTTCGAATAAAATAGTCCAACTAATCTTGTTTCTCCATACAAACTTCGGACCCCCATTTCACCCCCTTAGGGGTTGAATTTTGAAAAATCCTTTCTTAGTGCACCCCTACACATTATAAGGAACCTACGTGCCAAATTTGGAATCTCTAGGACCAGCGGTTTGGGCTGTGCGTTGATATGTCAGTCAGTCAGTCAGTCAGTCAGTCAGTCAGTCAGTCAGTCAGTCAGTCAGTCAGTTTCTTCTTTTATATATTTAGATTTCGCAAAATGCCTATAGTAATAAGATTAACTTAGATATACTTACGAGTTTCATTTTAATTAAAGACATAATAAATATATTAGATTTAGGTATAACCCTTGCAAAACCAGGGATAGTTTGTAGGGATATATTTGAAGAAATTAGTAATTTAGAAATAGATTCCATCGTCGTATAAACAGTAAATAATATCATACATTTTGATGCTAAAGTAGTTAAAATAGAAGCAATAGGAGGTAGCTCATACAACATCATCCCTTTCCCTAATCTCCGTGGACAAATCCTAAAAATCTAAAACCCTATGATCCTCATAAAAGACTCACGGTACGCCTATCCGAGCGCCGAGCAATGCAAGAGAAAGCAAAACAGTATCCTCTGCCATCACGTCTGGTGGAAAGACGCCTACACTACGCCGGATTGCGTGCATCAAGCGCTTCACTTGAAGAACAACTTCACCTGCATGACAACTTCAATAACGGAACCAGAAGCTGTAGAAGCTATCGGCGACGGAACATTACTGATATATTCAAAACACACGCAACGAGTCAGAATCAAGTGCAACGAAACTCATTATGAAAATATTATGGGACCATACAAATTACAACTTGACGTCGGTTGCGAAATCACCTTAGCAAGTTTCAACACACGAGTCATCAGCCGGAGCAAGATGATATTCAGAGATGAGATTCAACAAATACAAATGCACCTACAAGATGAAACCAGCACCTACAGCTCTACAAAAGAACAAACACTACAGACCCAGCTAAAGCCCTTGGAATGGACTTCGGTTATAGCCACCCACGTGTGGGTACCCAGCATCTGGACGGTGATACTAATTCTCGTCATCATATGTCTCTGCGGATGTTCCATCTACCACAGGCATAACAACGAGAGCACGGGTATATATATATACACCCTAAGCTCTCTCTTGAGGGGGCAGGAGTTAAGAAACGACGGGCCGACCACATCACCCCAGCCGTTATCTCCAGCCAGCTCATAATACGAACCCAAAGCATTCCCGACGGCGCCGCATTCCTGAGCTGATAACATAGTGATGCGCAAATAAACAATAGTGCTAATGGTATACATTCAGAGAACTATCCAGAACCGTGAAATCATATTTCAAGTCTTTTAATCAGTCCTAAATTGGTATTTTCATTGAGATCATTCGTTACAAATTTATAATCAGTTATAAATAGCCATACTATCTACCCCAGCCATAACTTAAGTCAAGAAACAAATTTATTTAGTTGAATTTAAATTATATGACTATGATCTAATATACAATTTAAAATGCAAGTGAACTTTGAACCGTGAGCACGATAATAAACCAACGACACCGTCCGAATTGCTACGAAGTTTACTCAACTGTTGCGACCGGCGCTATCTGCCGTGAACTAATAGATCTATTGTGCACATTACGAATATTACGATCCGATCTAGAAGAGTACCTAGCACCTACCTATTGAAAGATTCATCCATAAATCTCCATGGAGTAGATAGATGACGTCATTATGCATACAGTAACCCAGTGGCGGAATTCTTTAGCGCCAACAAGCACGAATTAGCGGTGATTCATTCGAACTCATTCTCACTGCGAATAGTCCTAGCGTGGCATATATATACACGAAATGCAGCCTTGGATATTGGAGCGATATTTCGAGCGTTTACTAAGTGTGTAAATAGCTCTGTGGTGCCGATGAGTGAATTTAATGGACTATATTGCACTACCGACCTGCGTTCAATTCCCGGAATGTATATGGTTTTAAAAAAATCAGTACATTTTTTTGGCGAAATTGTATATATTTTAATTGTAGACAATTTATTTTGTGACTGTATTTAATTTATACTTAATTATTTTTTATTCGAATTAATTTTTATCGGGGAAATCTTTTTATGAATTATTTATAATTCATAAAAAGACTCCTGATAAGACAACTCCAGATACCCTCCTGGCTTTACGTTCGAAACACCCCCCGGCTCCTGTAATACCTTACGTTATTGACCCTCCTACAGCTGACCAGGCCTGCCTTCAAATCGAAGGCAAAGACGTTATTGACGCCATAATTTCATTCAAAACCGGTTCAGCGGCCGGCCTGGATGGGATCTCACCCCAGCATTTGAAGGATCTATTTTCTCAGTCTGTGGGTGACGCAGGTGAGCAGCTTATCTGTTCCCTTACAAAATTAATAAATTTTATGTTTTCAGGCAAAATTAACAATGAAGTTGTCCCACTATTATATGGTGCTAACCTGATCGCCCTAACCAAAAAGGACGGAGGGGTGAGACCTAACGCTGTGGGGTCAACTTTACGGCGTCTGGCATCCAAAATTGCGGTTAGACATATCAGATCAAAATTGCAGTCTCTTTTTGAACCAGTGCAGTTAGGTTTTGGCACGAAAGGTGGGTGCGAGGCAGCCGTCCATGCCTTAAGGACCTACCTTTCATACGACGATTGTGAAATCGTTGTCAAAATTGATGTGAAAAATGCTTTCAATTCGGTAAATAGGGACACTTTGCTGGCGGAAGTAAAAGACAAAATTCCAGAAATTTACAATTATCTTCTCCTCTGCTATGCAGATCCTTCTAAATTAATGTACAAGTCCCATGAATTATCTTCAGAAGTTGGCTGTCAGCAGGGTGATCCTCTAGGGCCAGCAATTTTTAGTTTGGCCATAAATCCAATAATTCAAAAATTAAAATCTAAATTTAATGTATGGTACTTAGATGACGGAACTCTAGGAGGCGACGTGGATACTGTGCTCTCTGATTTGGCTTTTATTAAAACTAATTTCGAAAATATTGGTTTAGAACTAAATTTTAGCAAATGCGAACTCTTTATTCAAAAGACTTCTTGTAGTTTGGTCGATTTAATACAAAAATTTGTTCATCTGGCTCCTGGTATCAGAATAGTCGACAAATTTTCACTTTGCCTCCTGGGTTCTCCTATTTTTGAAGAATCCTTTCCCGGTTATATTTCTGACACTATTTCTAAATTCCAAAGCCACGCGAATCGTTTACTCGAAATTAGCCCACATTATGCGCTAATCATTCTTAAGTTTTGTCTTTTTGTCCCTAAATTTACATATGTGCTCCGTTGCTGTCCTTTCTGGAAACATCAAAATCTTTTGTCACGAATGGATGACTTAATCAAAACTAGTTTAGAAATGATTCTAAATATTCAGCTAACTGAGCCTTCCTGGTCTCAAGCGTCCCTTCCTATTCGATACGGTGGCTTAGGAATCGGCAAAGTGTCCAGAGTGGCATCCCCAGCCTTTTTGGCATCCACCCATAGCACGTCTGGTCTCATAGGAAATATCCTAAGGGCTTTGCCCACATACTGTGAGATTGCGGGCTTGGAGGGTGCCAAAAATGCTTTTAAAGTTGCTTGCCCAGGTAAAAAATTTCCAGACAACCCAAAATCACAAAGGAACTGGGATAATATTTACTGTGATTTAAATTATAATATTCTTCTAAACAGCAGTGCAGGTCCAGATCGTGCGAGACTTTTGGCGGTCGGAACCCGGGAGGCTGGTTACTGGCTACATGCCCATCCCTCGCCAAATATCTACGGTACCTTCCTGGATCCGACCTCGCTTAGATTGGCGACTGGACTGCGACTCGGGGTCGCGGTATGTACCCCACATATATGCTCTTGTGGCACGGACGTGGACCGACTGGGACACCATGGATTGTGTTGTCAAAAAAGTGCAGGCCGTTTTTCGAGACATGCGACGCTTAATGATATAATCCGCCGGTCTCTTGCCACCGTCAATGTGCCTGCTCTTCTTGAGCCGACTGGCATGGTCAGGGACGATGGTAAGAGACCTGATGGGGTGTCTTTAGTTCCTTGGAGCGTGGGACGGATGTTGGTGTGGGATGCTACCTGTGTAGACACACTGGCACCGTCTCACCTCCAACGGACTACAGTAAAAGCGGGTGCAGCGGCGGAAAACGCCGAAATTCTAAAGCGTAATAAATACAAGGGCCTCGGCAGAGAGTACATGTTTGTACCTTTTGGCGTCGAAACTCTAGGTCCATGGGGTCCCAGCGCGCATAAGTTATTTGCAGAAATTGCGAAGCGTCTGGTTGACGTAACTGGTGACCGAAGAGCTGGCGGCATTTCCTCGCTGTATCGCAATGCTGATACGTTGAGCGAGGAAACCGCCAGCATCCTCGGTACAATGCCTCAAGGGCCCGTTTTAGATTTAAGTTAGTTTTAATTTTCTTTATATTATTTTGGTTAAGTATTCTTGTATATATTTTCGTTGTACATAAATAAATGTTTATAATTTGTTTTCGAATCTCAATTCTTTAGTTGTGACTTGTTTTATTGAATTTAAACATTATGTCTTGTCACTATATTGGTTCTTGTACTAATTGAGGCTACCAGTGAAGGATCGTACCTACTTATTTTAACCTTGTTTCTGTTTATTCCTTGTAATAGTGAATTATTATATTTTTGGATAGGTATTTTGTATGAAATTATAATTTTGAATGAATTTAAATATCTAAATAATTTTTAATCTTTTGACATTGTACTAATTTTTAGATGCAGCCATATATTTACAGGCTTTTGTATGTTGATTATTGAATAGTAATTGTTAATTTATTTCGTCGGGTATGTTAATAGGTACAAAGACCATAACTAGATATTGATTGTTTTTCATTGGTTTGCCTTTTTTTTGTACAATGAATAACTCCCCTCTTTTGTTGACGTGTCCCCACTGCCCTAGTTCATCTCGCACCTTTACCGCTCATGGACTTAAAGTTCACATAGGACACAAGCACAAAAGCGAGTCTCGTTCGCTATCATCTAGTTCCACACAACCGGTTCGCAGTACAGTGTCTCAGCAAATACGAGCGGATACCCGTGGTACTTTGGCCTTAGACGACCTGGCAACTCTTAGTCGGACGGTGCGTGTTTTACGACACATCCCTAAGGGTGCACGGAAGATGGCAGCTGGTAGAATGAGCGATTTAATAGAGAAATGTATTAGTACCAATAGTACGGCGGATTGGATTGCTCTTTTGACTTTCTCATATACCGCACTCAAGGCACCGGAAAGCACTGGGCCTGGTAATCTTACTCCCAAGGTAAAGCGCAATATCGATTCAGTGGGGATGGATGCTACGGATATCGGGGCGTTTGAGGCAGTAGTCCGGAAGTCACCCTCAATTTTTAGGACGATAGAAGCGAAAGTATATGAGGGGGACCTAAGAGGGGCAATCCGGGTGCTTATATCGGATGACGGGGTGGCTCCGCCTAGTCCGGAGACCCTTGCCACCCCGCAGTCCAAGCATCCACCACATCTCGGCCGTTGGTGTTTCCTTTGGGGCCGGACGGGGCCACTCCAGCATACAAAGTAGAGGTGGAGGACGTGGCGCAGGCTGTGGGCTCCTTCAATAATGGTTCTGCGGCGGGTCTAGACGGCATTCGCCCAGTGCATTTGAAGGAGCTCACATCCGGGACGGCGGGCGACAACGGAATTCGGCTGCTGGAGTGCCTTACCAAATTATGCAATTTCTTACTTGAGGGTCGAGTAAACAGTTCGGTTTGTCCCTACATTTATGGCGCATCTTTGTGTGCGTTATCCAAAAAGGATGGAGGTCTGAGACCAATTGCGGTAGGAAGTACCTTGCGTCGTTTGACGGCGAAACTTGGTTGCCGCGCGGTGAAGGAAGAGATGGCCGCTTACTTGCAACCTTGTCAGTTGGGATTTGGAACGACACTGGGTTGTGAGGCCGCTATCCATGCAGCACGAGCTTTTTCATCAGATCCAGGAAATGCGGATTGTGTCGTTGTAAAGATAGATCTCAAAAATGCCTTTAATACCGTGGAGCGTGATGTTTTGTTAAGTGAGGTAAGGGAGAAGGTGCCATCTCTGTATCCTTTTCTTTTTCAAGTATATTCGTCCTCTTCTAATCTTTTTTTTAATGACTCCGTGATCCTTTCCCAGGTTGGAGCGCAACAGGGAGATCCGTTGGGTCCCTTGGCGTTTAGTCTTGCGATTCACAAAGCTATATCTGATCTTCGATCTCCTCTAAATATGTGGTATTTGGATGATGGAACTATCGGAGGGAAACCCGAAATAGTGAAGCAAGACCTGCGTACTCTTCTGCCACGATTCAAGGAACTGGGCTTGGAAGTCAATTCAAGCAAGTGCGAATTGTTCCCCTGCAGCGACAACTCCCAACCTTCTTTGTCTTTGTTTAGTGCTTTACTCCCAGGCTTGAAAGAGTTATCGGCACAAACTTTTAACTTGTTAGGTTCGCCCATTTTTCCAGAGGCAATACGGGAAGCGTTTGAGCTGAGAAGGCAACTTCTCCTCACGGCTAGGGATAGACTCAAGAATCTGTCAGCTCACGTTGCTCTCCTATTGCTGCGGATTTGCTTCGCGGTCCCCAGGCTGACTTATTTTTTGCGCACAGTACCGGTGTGGTTGTATCCTGGGCTGATAGATTCATTTGATGGGGTTTTGAAGGAATCTGTCGAGTGGCTGCTCAATGTCTCCCTCAACGCGGAAAGATGGGAACAGGCCTCTCTTCCGATTCGGAGCGGGGGTTTGGGTGTGCCACGTGCGCACGATGTGTGCTTACCGGCTTTTTTGGCGTCGACGAGTGGGGTTATGGACCTAGTTACTTTTATTTTACGTTTGGATGGTGACAAGGCCTCCATACCTTTCGCGTCAGACGCTCTGGAAGCCTGGACGGCTCTCAATCCGTGTGCGAGTGTACCCGAGAAGCCGTTTGTGCAGCGTTCGTGGGATGATATAGGGGTGAAAAGGGGGCTCGATAGCCTTGTCGAGGGTGCTTCTCGGGCTGTGGATAAGGCGAGGCTTATTTCGGTGTCGAGGCCAGAGTCCGGGGCGTGGCTGCACGCCCTTCCTTCTCCGCACATAGGTACACTTCTCGACGATGACTCATTGCGGGTGGCCATTGCTCTCCGCCTGGGCTGCGATGTTTGCGAACCTCATTTATGCATCTGCGGTACCATGGTGGAGGGTAACGGGCACCACGCCCTGAGTTGTAGTCGATGTGCGGGAAGGTTCCTCCGCCACCACGCGCTTAACGATATCTTACGAAGGGCGCTGGTTTCAGCGAATGTTCCGTGCGTGTTGGAACATTCGGGCCTGAGTAGATCAGACGGCAAGAGGCCCGATGGTTTAACATTGGTGCCTTGGCGGACAGGGAGGTGTCTGCTCTGGGACGCCACGTGCGTGAGTACTTTTGCGGCGTCACACCTTGGTCGCACGGTGAGGGCTGCGGGAGCGGCTGCGGAGGCGGCAGCCTTGAGAAAGCGGGAAAAATACGCCGCTCTTACAAATTATTTAAAATAAAAAAATAAATTAAGCGTTTATTCACAAAAAACAGTACTCTTTAACAATTTCTTTAACTTCCGCCAAACTGTATAACAGTTTGTTGGCAGAAATAAGCTCCCTTTCCTTACATTACTGTTTTAAGCAAGCTATATTTATATTTGTTTGTCCCTCTGGCGGTCGAGACAACCGGTTGTTTGGGCTCAGAGGCTAGAGTTTTCCTCAGGGAGGTTGGGCAGCGTCTGCGAGAGAGGGGTCATGACCCCCGCTCCGGCTCTTTCCTGGTGCAGAGGCTGTCCATTGCGATTCAACGCGGGAACGCGGCGAGCGTAATGGGCACCTTTGCCCCTGGAATGGCACGGGGCGGGTTATTTGACTAATTTTTAGTTTATTATTGTTTTGTATTTGACTGTACAATTTTATTGTAATGCATTATTAAATGATTGAAGATACAATTACAATAATCATCAAAAAACAATTTACCATTTATTATATATTTTTTAATCTTAATGAACTTAATGGTATCAGAAACAGAAGTAAGACTTTGAATGTCTTGAAAATAGGCATCTATGAATATTAAAACATTAATGACACAAAAAAGTAATTAAACTTTCAAGTTATAGATTAATAATCTATTTTTACAGTCTTTTAATCATGTGCATATATCAATATCGATTGAGATATTTTTATGATAGAATTTAACTGATTAAATGGTACCAGAATTCAGAACCAAGACTTTTCAAAAGGGCAGACAGATCGCTCTGTCTCGCTGCAATCTATGCCGCTTCTCTGGGCACTGCTCGTCGCCGCCGCCGTCGCGCGATTGACTTTAGCCCGCACTTTACGTCCGGAACTCGAGAATTCTCGAGTTCCAGTCATTTTTCTCGTCTCGAATGAAGCCAAAATTCTCGAGTCGTCTCGAGTTCGAGACAAATCTAGAAGAAACCCTAATCAGGTTGCAGGTGTTTATTCCAGCTTCATCCTCGATCTCCAAGTGAATGTAAAAACCTGTCAATGAAAAGTCTCAGCTGTTTTTGCAACAGCGGATCTTGTAAACATTATAAGATAGGACGTATAAACTTTGACTTAAAACCCAGATGGACAGTAGACGATGTGTTCACAAAGTCCGAATCAGAAGAATCATCTGAATCGACACCGACATCCAACTCCTAAAACATTCGATGATGAAATAACTCGAAGCAGTGGCACTCGAAATTCATGTTATAATACTGGAGACTACGTTCTTGTGAAACTATCAGCGAAGAAGAAGACGGAATATCGTTATACCGCTGTAATTAATGACATTGATGAAGATGAAGATGAATAAGGGTTCCTTTTTTGAAGATTTGTGACAAGAAAGTGCAGACCTTTAAAATAGATGATAGGGACATTTCAGAGGTGTCGTGTGATCAAGTCACCCAAAAGTTGGATAATCCTGACTTGATTCTAAAGGGGAAGAGAATATTTTATAAGTTCCCTATTCAAGTAGATGCCTTCGAGCGATTTTTCAATTATTTTAAATTACGCTCATTGTGATTAATGTGATCATATATATGTGCCTTATTAGATTAAGAAAAAAAAACCGGCAAAGTGCGTGTCGGGTCACGCACAGAGAAGGGTTCCGTACCGACACCTCCTATTCTACATTTAAAACCATTACAACACAGTAAATCAAAAAAGGTCGTATCTTCATAGGGAAGTAATGGCACTTACGCCCTTTTGTTTGGGCAAGACAGTTTTGCAGCAATAACTCAAAAACCGTTAAACCTACCATGTTCAAACCAAAAATCGTTGAAAGTATTTATAATTGTACATCAACTAGATTTTTTTCAGAATTTTAAACTTCATAGTTTGGAAATTAAAAAGGGGGGGGGGGGGAACACTTTTTACGACTTTGACAGCTAATATCTCACCAACGGTTGACTTAAGTAAAAAAGTTTTTCAGAAATCTCTATGTGTCTTTTAACGGCCTATCCATTGATACCCCACAGGCTCAAACGCCTATGTGCATTGAAAAAAAATTGACCCCCTGTTACATGTATGAGGTGCCCCCCAGTTTAATATTTTTTTCGTAATTTCACATCATATTTCTATAGCGGTTCATAGCATACACCTTCCTACCAAATTTCATAATTGTAGTGCTCATAGTCTCGCGAGTAAATCGGCTGTGACATACGGACGGACGGACAGACACGATGAATCTATAAGGGTTCCGTTTTAGCCATTATGGCTACGGAACCCTGAAAAATGTTCGTATTAATTTGCAGATCTCATTTGAAATTACATGTACTGTTGAATTGTTGAGAGGAAAGACTATTGTAATATCTTTGTTAATAATAATTCATAAAAGACTGCATACAGCATTTAATAATTGACATTATTAATAATTTACCCTTACTTAGTCGCAAGTTAAGCTCAAAATGTTTCTAGTACTAGGTTTGTATTATGAAAATATTTATTTAGTTAGAGAAGTTATGTTTTTGTTATGTTTTTTCTAATGAAACTTTATAAATACAATTGTTGTATATTGATTCATAAATATGGCATAAAAATAATAAATGATTGACACTAATAATATGACTTACTTCTATATGTCCTCTGTGCCTACTTACAGTTCCCAGTCGCGTTCAAAACAGTCCCTTATTGCACCATACAATCCCCTGTCACGACTTATAGGCGCATAAAATTAGCAAAACCTGGACATAATTCGATAACTGTAATTTTCTTTTTCTATGATTTAAAGTATTGTTAGTTATACTTAAAATTAAAAGAATTAAAAATTTTAAGGCTCCGCGTCAATGTTAACACTTTTGACGTAGTTATGTGCATAGAGAAGCCGTTCAATTATTAATAATTTATCACCATATTTGCAGATCTCTAAAGTCACAAATATCGGAATTTATTGGAAAACCAAATACATAAATAACTACGTCAAAAGTGTTTAATTGATGCCGTCAACATTTTATTAGTACTATAAGAAACGTATTAAACAAAAAATATCCACGTTAATTGATTAAATGATATTTTTTCTTATCATAATACAGGTACTTTTACAAAGTTATTTATTATGGCTTAGGGTAAGCTGTAAGTAATGTTGGTCCCCCTCCAATCATTGGCCTCTTGAATGTTAAATCCTTGAGTGCAAGGACAAAAATAAATTTCATATTTTTCTTTGTTTGCTACACTCTAAAATGTAGTAGGTCGTTTCGAAACTTGACAGGTAGAACAATTGAAAAAAAAAAATACTTTAGCAGCGACTACAACTTCGCGAGTGGTTTGCTATGAAAATCTTAAGGATTAAGTATTTTCATTTAGATTTTTACCTACTTTCTTTTTGTCGGGGCTGCGAGGTATTTTCATATATTAATTACCATTCCATTTTGGTTTATATACTGTAGTTGGTGAAAAAAGGCCCAAGATAACGTAGAAACGGGTAGGTCAAATTTAGTACCTTCATACATCAGGGGCCAATTCTGCCCTCCTAACGAAAAGTGCAACAACTCGAGTTTTGGGTCAAGTTGAGTTATATACATATTCGCGTTGAGAATAACGAGTTCTATATTTTCTTCTTAGACAGTTTTAAGGTATCTGTAACGTAAACATGTTTTTTATTTATCAAAACTGCAATATCTGAGGAAATGACTAGTGATTCACTTATGAAGAACGACATAACTGTAGTTATTCTTGGATTAGTAATTCCTTTAAACAACATTAATAACGATATCCGCAATAACTATAGATATTACACTTTTAGTAAGTAGGATTAATAAAATACTTCAATATCACTTACTTACAAAAACTGCAATAAGTATAGTTATTACGAATATGATTGGTAGGGTATATTATTTCCATTAGCACGTTACTAGTAAAAAGTGTAATAAGAATAGTTATCGCTCTTATGCTTAGTAAAATTGTAATAACAAAGTTAGTCCAATAACTAATCATAAACGCAATAAGTGAAGTTGTTACACTTATGTTTAGGATTGTCGGAATTTTAATGATAAGTTTACTTAATAACAAGGCAATACGACTAAGTTACTACGTTTATGTTTAGGACGATGTGGCACAGACAGTATAGTTTTACCAATCAAGGTGCAATATGATGTCAAGTTATCGCATTTATGAGTAGTAAAATGTTCACTGCGGGGCGAGGGGTACAGATAAGTTGCCATTTTGTTTCCCGAGCATCCATCAGTGAGTCGTAGGCGGCGGTGCCAACGAGCCGGTCGTTCCCATGTGCATTACGACGATTTTGGCGCGGGGTAAGTTACGTGTTTATTTGGAATAAAGTTTATTCTTAATTTATGTTCAATATGTATGTAATTGTGTGTCACATAGTAAACCTCTATTTATTGGTTACAACACATTTTTCCAACTTTTATGCGATCTGAGAAAGGGTTAAATTTCAATAAGATATATTGCATTACCTACGGCGAGATTTACAAAGTTACAAAAATCATAGGTAATCCTTTTTTTAAGAGTTACCAATTGTCGGTTTTTTAAGTTACGTATAGAAGACCTTGTTCCTCTATCTTATTCTTATAGTCTTTTATATCATAATTTTATTTTTCGAATACACTCACCAACAAAATTATTTTAAGATATCAAGAGCAATACCGCAAAAATATCTGGCAGCACCTTATTGCCTCGACATAAGGTACAGTCGAGTACATATATATGGAGACACTTTTTTACCTAGTCGAATGCGTTTGCATACTAATTGTTAGCGACCGCATTCGAGTAGGTAAAAAAGTGTACACATATTTATGTACTCGACTGTACTATCAAATATTTCTGCGGTCTTGATCTTTATATCTTAAGATAATTTTGCCTGTGACTGTATTGAAATCGTAAGATAATGTTGGCGGTGACTGTGCCTAGCATGTGAAGATGAGTAACATGACCGATCTTTGGAGTGTATCCTTAATGTGTTTCTTCAGTGAAGTTATAAAAATAGTTAATTTCTGGAATCATCATTTCTATCGGTTATATGGTGTATTTTGCAATATGATCTTAAAATCCGAGTTACGACTTTGTTTGATGATATTATTTTAAAGTCTCTTTGGTATAAAGTTTGGTATGATACCTATGTGTTGCGATCTGCCGTAGTAAATATGCACCTATAATAAGTAATATTATTATTAATGATAGTTACAAAATTAACTTACAGTTTCGTTTTCAGGTTAAGAACAAAATGTCGAGAAGAGACAAAATTTTGGCATTAGCTATTTCAAATACAAAAACTTCAGAGTCAATAATTACCCAAGTGAATCCAGATAATTCAACAACTCCAATTCAAAATTCATCAAGTCCT
The DNA here is from genome assembly GCA_905163555.1 of Notocelia uddmanniana. NCBI lineage: Eukaryota > Metazoa > Arthropoda > Insecta > Lepidoptera > Tortricidae > Notocelia > Notocelia uddmanniana. Next base: position 13,880,920 of record LR991063.1, on the reverse strand, counting down.
TCTGTTGATAAACCAGCTACTCAAAAAAGTCCAATACTAACTGATCTTAATGAACTTTGGTCACGCCCTCTTGATTATAAAAAGTTCCCAACAGTGTTTGAAAACAAAAATGAGTACTGCAATTCATTTGAAATGGTTCAAAATTTGGACCTGTCATCATTTAATTATGATGTTCATGACGACTCATTTCCATCTACTCGCCAATCTTTGATATGTTACGAGAACATGCCATACTCTGACCATGATGACGGACACACACCTGATTTATTTGAAAACTCCGACGATAGTGTTAAAGATAAAGATTATAACCCTACATCGCCAGATTATGACTCGGATTCATCATACGACCATAATGAGACAGTACCTGTTACTGTTACAGTTCATGCTGATATACATAACAACAACTATAAAAAAAGTCTTGATGAATCCTGTAATGAAGTTAATGAGATGCAAGAATATAACTCTAACCCCGTAGGAACGGACACACATGAATTATCATACGCTAGCAATGTCACAAGACATAGAACAATAGTTAATGCTGAGATAAATGAAGAGCGAGAGAGAACAGAAACGTCTCATGATACAAGTAATTATGTTCAAACAGTGCAAAGTGGAGTTAATGAAGTAATGAATAGACAAAATGTAATAGGAGCTGATGATATAATTGAAATGGAAAATGAAGAAAGACAAAGTACACAGATACAAATAGAGCGTACTGATTTTGCTGAATCTGCTGGTGAAAATGACAATAGGGAGGCATCGACAGATTTACCTTTGAGTGAAAAAGGATTGACTAAATCGGGTTTTCCAAGGAAGAGGCGTAGGTTTGATGAGCCACTCTCTGAACGAAAAAGGCAAAAAAAAGAAACTGCTGATGAAAAGTTATCATTAAAACCGCCGTGTAATGAAAAGTGTCGTAAAAAGTGTACAACAAAATTTACAGAAGATATAAGAAAACGAATACACGATGGATATGTAAGTTTGTCATGGGAATCGAGGGGACTGTTTATAAAAGGTCACGTAGAATCACGAAATTTGAAGACACGGACAACCACAGAGAAGGATGAAAAGAAAAAGAATCGAGACGTCTCATACTATTATTATCTTTACAGCAATAACCGTGAAAAGATTGAAGTATGTAGACCATTTTTTTTGACGACGCTGGGATACCATCCTCAAAATACTAGGCACATTTATACTGCACTCGGCAAAGAAATTGACGACCAGAAAGATAAACGGGGAAGCTATCAACGAACAGAAACCATCAAGAAAGACAATATTAAAGAACACATTGAAAGTTTTAACCCATTGATCTCCCATTACCGTCGTATGCATGCTCCCAAACGGCTGTATCTGCCAAGCGATCTAAATGTTACCCTTATGCATCAATGTTTCTTAAATAAGAATACTGATATAACTGTATCACTCGAGACATATCGCAAAGTCGTTAAGGACATGAATATATCATTTGCACATCTTGGCAATGAGGAGTGTGAAGTTTGTGCTTTATTTAAATCACATCAAGAATGTTCCGAGGAAGACTGCGAAACGTGCATCAAAATTAATGATTACGAATTACATCAACAACGTTACACCGAATCCCGAATGGAATACCAAAAAGATAAAGATCAAGCCTCTACCAACCGACAGTGCATCTACTTTTCAGTGGATTTAGAGAAAGTAATACAGCTTCCTAGAATGGACCAATTTAAGGCAGCCATCTTTTGTCCTCGTATAACTGCATTTAACGAAAGCTTCGTCCCACTTGGCAGTAGTAGTGGTTCAAATGTACCATATGCTGTTCTTTGGGATGAAACAGTTTCTGGACGATGCCAAGAGGACATAATATCCGCATACAGGTCGTTCTTCACCCATCATCGCGACGCTAAACATTTTGTCCTATGGGCTGACAACTGTTCGGCACAAAATAAAAATTGGGCACTAATGTCTTTCCTCATAAATATAGTTAACAGCGATCTTGTGTCTGCAAACTCAATAACAATAAAGTTTTTTGAGCCAGGGCACACATTCATGTCAGCAGACCATTTCCACCATCAGGTGGAAATGGCCTTAAAAAAGAAAGGGAAGGTGTACGAAATGGATGACTTCGTAGATGCCGTAAAGATGTCGAATTCAAAAAAAAATACTGTTAAAGTAATGGCGATGACAGATTTTTTCAATTATCAAGATTATTCCTCCAAGCATAAACTAAAAAATATGTCACCAAGAGTGTATCTACACGATATTATGTCAGTAAAGGCCGAAAGAGGGGACTTCAATATGAAATATAAAAAAAGCCATATGGATAATGATTGGAAAGTACTTGATTTTCTACAAATAAAAATAAAAAAAACTAAATGTTTTCCAAGTCCGTCTGTCAGAACAACACCAAGAGGAATAAATACAGACCGGAAACAAAATATAATAAAAAAATTAGTGCCTTTGATGCCTGAGACTAGGCGGCATTTCTGGATAAACTTGCCAGAAACTACTCAAACAACAAACATAAAGTAAATTTTAGTTATAAGAATGAAACCTGATCTCTAAAATGTACCTTAAGATCTCATAAAGTGCCTTATTAATTAATAATTAGTTATAAAACATTGTTATAATGCTTGGCAAAATACGGTGTGTAATGTTTAGAAGAAACCTTTTATTTTATAGTTATTTCGAGTAATATGTGATAATACATACTTAAGGCTGAGAGTGAAGTATTATACGTAAGTTAATAATTTAGAAAAACCTTGTTCAATAAGATTATAAATGTGATTTCAGAGACTAGGTACCTACTTTGTTAAAACTTTTGTTAGAATAATATTTTTGTTAGAATTTTTTACCGAATTAGTAATTATTTAGTACTCTAAAAATAAATGTTTATTTTTTTATTACTTGTTTTATTGTAACCTTATGTCATAAAATACACTTTTGCAACAACCATAATACAAAAAAAAATAAACACATTGTCTTACTAATTAAAACTGCAATAAGGAAACTACTTATTGTACTTAAGATTCAAGCATGCAGTACAGCACCATACTATAATTGCATAAAATAATCGTAATATCTTGAATTACTTACGATAAGTGCAATAAGTAGACAACTTATTGCAGTTATGGCTTGGAATTATATCATGTCTGTATTGGACCATCCTAAGCATAAGTGCGTTTGCTAATTTTTTATAGTAATAATAAATAAATGATTAATTATTAGGTACGTACAAATAAACTCAATTATATTATCTATTTTTTGGTCAAAGTTTCAAGTCAATAGGATGTGTAATATTGGAGATATCAACAAAACAAATTTAAAATATTTTACCGCGTTTTTCTCGAAAGTAGCTTGACCCTAGTTATTGCACTTTTCGTTAGGAGGGCAGCATGATTGTACTTTTCGCACCATTTTCATATTCAACTCATTTAAGTTATAAAAGAGTTACAGTATTATTACGGTTGTAACTTGTTCGAATTCTCGGGTTCATAAGCAACAATTTGACAGTAAATGTTAAATGACTTTGGACCTTGCTTTGAATCTAAAAATATTCAAAGTCAATGGTCGCCTTAAGGGGCCCATGATTATACCGCTTACCCTAGACAAAAATACTAAAAATAATAGCAAACGAAAATATAAACTACTGTACAAAAAATTACACATATTACCAGTTCACGAAAAATATAAATACAATATTATATATATAATAAAAATTAAATATATTTAGAGAACTACGGCCACGACCGGTTCAAAACATATGGAAAATAATTATTATGGCCAAAGAACTCGGAAACACATGATACCTAAGATTTTTAATCAATTGAGCCCAGCGATGAAAGAATGTAGCAGTATTACTTTTTAGGGTTCCGTAGCCAAAATGGCTAAAACGGAACCCTCATAGATTCGTCGTGTCTGTCCGTCCATCCGTCCGTATGTCACAGCCGATTTACTCGGAGACTATAATAATAAAGCCTTTATTTCTCACACAATATTGGATGCTTTACAAACTAAGTACATATATTATAAATTAATGAGATAAAAATTAATTATTAATTTCTTTAAATGAATTATGTATGAGCAACCCATTTTTGGGCATAGGCCTCCTCCAACCTCTTCCAGTGCTCCCTGTCCTTGGCGTGGCGTGTCTACGCAGGCCCGGCCAGCTGTACCAGATCGTCGGCCCAGCGCCGGCGCGGGCGCCCGGGCGGGCGCGTGGCGTCGCGCGGGTACCAGTGCAGGACCCTGTCGCTCCAGCGGTTGTCAGTTGCCCGGGCTACATGTCCAGCCCATCTCCACTTTAATCGACATGCGAGTTCGACGGCATCTGTCACCTTTGTTATATTTCTTATATCTACGTTTCTCTTCCTATCTCTTCGACTAATACTCAACATGCTTCTTTCCGCTGCTCTCAGAAATACATTAATTTTTTGCGCGATAGCTTTGGTTAGAGTCCATGATTAACATCCATAAAGCAAAGTCGGAAGCACTATTGTATCCATGGCTTTACGTTTCATTTGGGTAGGAAGTTTAGATTTAAAAATTTCTTTTAACGACCAGTACTTATTCCACGCCTTACTTATTCTCCGTTCTCTCGGAGACTATGAGCACTACAATTATGAAATTTGGTAGGAAGGTGTATGCCATGAACCGCTACAGAAATATGATGTGAAATAACGAAAAAAAAAAAGAGCGCTCGTGGCCCAGCGGCGCCCGCGTACCGCGTGCGGTATGCGAGGTTAAGCAATGTGGGCGCAGGTCAGTTCTTGGATGGGTGACCGCTTTGAGTGGTTACTAACTGGGCGCTCTCGTGCTTTGGAAGGCACGTTAAGCCGTTGATCCCGGCTGCTGTCTACGACAGCAGTCGTTAAGCCAAGTTAGAGGCCTTCGGGCAGCTTGAGAACTTCTAGCAGTCAAGTTGCCCACTCACTTAACAAAGGGGGATCGAAGTTGCACTACGTCCGTAGGGATTACCCACCGTTACCCTACACGTGACCCCTGGGTGGTGCTAAAAGTGCAACAAAAACTGGCAACCGTAGTTGTCTTCTCGAAGATCACGCGGTTCGTAAATAAATGTCATACTATTAAATAAATAAACGAAAAATCTGGATGTTCACAGGACTGCCCCCGGCAGCGCTATGAACAGTCTAGCCGGAATGTCGATGTTAGCTTACGCAATTCTTATAGGTCAACTTAGCGAAAGTGATTTTAATACAATTCAAACTTAATTTGAACAATTGTTCCTTATTGAGTTCCGATATTTACAAATCTCGTTATCTTCAATCACCTCTGTATACGACAATAAATCGGGGCGCACTATAGTGTAGTGTAGTGACGGTGCCTACAAGATACAAAATTTCCCTGAAGTGAAGTGACATCGGCGCGATCCGTCATTAAGTATCTTTTCAAGTATATCACAAGAGGCACGGACGTTGCGCGAGTAACGTTAATCCCAGACGAGATATGTAACTAAAAGATACATCGGTTCGTGCGACGCGGCGTGGTGGATATTTAATTACGATTTGACAGCTCTTGAACCGAAAGTCACCATGCTATCGGTACATTTGGCGCATAAACAGAATGTCGCATTTCAGACAGGCAGTGTCCCAAGCTATGAAAGGGTCAAGGAGCGACTTGGTCTGGTATTCCGCGAGACCGCAAGGCGACCAATTTAACCATCCCACATACTTCAACTTTAACGTCCAATATATTGTTCATCGCGCAGATAAAATTTTTCACCTCTATTAGGGACGACCCAGAACAGACGCGTGACCGTTTCCCCCTTTGTCTAGGCGTAGCCAATTTACCGTTTGTTAATTCGTGAATTAACCTGCCCATAATGTTCGGAAGTTCGTTATAACGAACTTCCGAATAAACAAAAAATACGGTAAATTGGCTACGCCTAGACAAAGGGGGAAACGGTCACGCGTCTGTTCTGGGTCGTCCCTAATAGAGGTAAACAATTTTATCTGCGCTTACTCTTTTCCGCGTGTCCCTGTCGCAGTTTAGTGTTAAAGATTGGTTGCGTTTTCATAATCACCCAGAATCTCAGCTTTCTCATCTCATCTAGCATCAGAATTTGCAACTACATGTTCTTGTATTAATAATCGCGAGCCCTTCACTACCGCGGAAATAGATACTTTTCTTAATAATGGTCATAGTCTTTATCTCGAGAAGCGTCCCAAACCCAAAGCGACTTGGTACGATTCGAACGTAGAACGATATTAAGCTGTAGATGCTGACCTTCCGATATACGAGCAGGGAACTATTAGGCCACAATCACCACGGCTTGTATCCTACGTCACAGCAAAATCATACCGCGCAACTAAAATATATAGGGAACTTTAGGGAACATCGTTTTTCATTCATCGATAGTTGTACTTTTACGGGATTTAGTAACAGTGTCTTTTTAACAGTGTATGATAAGATAACGCATTTTATTATTTTAACAGTAACGGTGTCGATGAATTCAACACATACCACCCTGACAGAGGTGCAACTGTATGCAGCCTGATTACACGCGAAGCTGTTATTCACCATAGTAATGTATGGTAGTCATCAGTACGAGATTAATAAAATAATTTAGCCTCTTCTCGCGTTCACTTGCCATTTCGTACTGCAGTAGTAGTTTTAGACAGGTTCCCGGTTATAGAACCTACTCCAATAGTTGAGCAATGTGCTATAGATCCGAAATTAATTTTCAGCAATCCGGTCGTACTACACTGGAGATAATTTATCTTCCCAACTTGCTTCGTATACCAAAGAAGTTTGCACTTTTGAAGTCAGTTTAGAGTGATTCTCTATATCAAAATTGTCAACCAAACAGATCGTGCCATACGCATCAGACTCAAAGTTATCATATATAAAACCAACGATGATTTTCAATCGTTTGCATTCAACACCAGCGGAGGAAACAAAATTAAGGGGCAAAACCACGGGACCCAAAAAAAGAAACGGAGTAGAACAGGTAGTGTCACGAATGCCCACATTAACGCCGATGCAAATCACTTTATAAAAATGCGAAGACGGTCAGGGAAACTGCGAAATCCAGTTATCAGCAAACCCGAGCCTCGAAAATCGCAGCTGTAACTCGATATCACGAAAAAACCCAGATGTTATGTAAAGATGTAAAGCCGCAGTAAATCGTTACTCACAAACCAATCCCGATGTTCACAGGGCTACCCGGCAGCACTATGAACAATCTAGCCGAAATGACGATGTTAGCTTACGCAATTCATCTATTCTATACTTAAGACTTATTGATTTCCGATATTTACAAATGTCGTTATTGTCAATCACCTTTCTATGACGAATAATCGGGGCGTAACTAAAACGAGAGTCTATCAGAAGCCCGACGCGTAACGCGGAGGGCTTTTGATGACTCGAGTTTGTAATTTTCTTACGGCCGAGTTAATCACAATGTTTTTCATCACATTTGCGAGGAAATAAATAACTCCAGTACCAATCCTTATTGAAAAAAATCAAAAACTTCACCTCCAGTATCAATCAGTCCATGATCCCTGGCGCGTCCTTGCGAGAGGAGAGCGCAGCTTCAATATTTCAACCAATCACAAAGCAGTGTTCATGCGGCGCGCGGCCTACTAGATTTTCAGCTTCGATATTTTAATCAATCACAGAGCAGTATTTTTACGGCGCGCAGCCATCTAGATTTCAAGCTCCAATATCTTAACCAATCACAGAACAGTACTCTTGTGGGGCGCTGCCAACTAGATTATTCTTAACCAATCAGATCATACGCATACTCACGACTCCCTAGAGTTATGAAAACCATAACTCCCGAGTGAGGTAAATCGACTCTTAACTGCTCTATACGCCTGCGTGCAAAAAGACTCTTTACGAGTAAGTGTGATGAAAATGTATTTTATTATTTTAACAGTTATATTGTCGATGAATTGCACACATACCACCACGACAGACGTGCACTGTACTCGTATGCAGCCCGATAGTTTCGATGCCCGAGCATCAAAACACTCGCGAAGCTTTAATTCACCATAGTACAAGTAATGTATGGTAATCATCAGTACGAGATTAATAGAACAAGTTTAGTCTCTTCCATATGCACTTGCCATCTCGTAAACCAGTAGTAGTTCTAGACAGGCTCCCGGTGTCGGTAGTTTGGAATGTTGCATGTTCTACCCACATGATATCGTGGATGAATAAAGCAGTCTTGAAGCCTACATGTAGTTTGATTCACGCGTACCTTAACATGGCGCAGCCGGTTGTAGAAATTTTGAGAATTTGAAGTATTAATCGAGTAATTTGTTGTACAACTTGAAAATATATCGCCGTAAACATGGAAACAGTGTTAGCACCGCCGCCTCCCTTTTGTTTCGATAAAAGTTTAATGAACATTACTAGTGGTAGTTTGAGTGATAGCTGGAAAAAATGGCGTAAAGGTTTTAAAATTTATTTCGACGCGTGTGAACTTTCGAATAAGACTCCGACAATACAATTAAACATTTTACTACATATAGTGGGTGAACAATGCAGGGAGTTGTATGAGCAATTAAACGTGAAATGCACGACAGTGGATGACGCGTTGGCTGTTTTTGACACCCATTTTGCACAAAAGAAAAATTTAACTGTTGAAAGGCACAGATTTTTTACAAGGAATCAGATGGAAACTGAAACAATAGAACAGTATATTTATGATTTAAAAAAGCTTGCGAGTACTTGTGAGTTTGGAGATTTGTGCGATTCATTAGTCACGGACCGGCTAATTTGTGGTATTAACAGTAAAAGTATTCGAGAACGCTTATTACGTGAAGTAGATCTAGAATTAGACCAAGCTTTGGAAATTTGCCGTGCCGCTATTGTATCAAAGGTTTACTCGAAAAAAATATTCCATGAGAGTCGTCAGGAGCAGACAGTTTATAACACAACGGAGATGGATGTCAACAGTAGGCAAGACAATGAGAAATCAAATAATGTGTGGCGCATAGATCGCCGACCTGGCAGTTACGGTGGGCCCAGCGGCCGGGGCCGTGGGTGGTATTCGGGCTCGCGCGGCGGCGGCGGGCGTGCACGGCGGCCGGCCGCGGAGCCGCGGGACACACCGGCCAGGAGCAGCGGAGGCGACCGAAGTGGACACGTATTTAGGAACCGTGCATGTAATCAATGTGGTACCGTGCATCACAGAAACTTCTGCCCAGCTTATGGAAAACGATGTCTACGCTGTGCACGGATGAATCACTTTTCGCGAATGTGTGGTGTTTATCAAGTCGAAGAGTCTGATCAGCAGGTATTTAACTTTTTTCCCAAGAAATCCCGGGATCCCGGTATTGGAGATTTCAGGTTCGGTATTAATACCGAGATCATAGAAGGTCCGGTATTTGGAAGCCCTAGTTGATACCGATGAACACTTTTTTAAGCCGGACGCACTAAACAGATATCAACTCTAGGGCGCCCCGGAACACGATATAGTGTTCCGGGTAGTGAAAATTTGTTGTTTTTCTCTTTATTCCATAAATTCATCACAACATTAAATAAAGAGATAAGTTAACAATTGTAAGGAGTCTGTTACAATTAAAAGATGTTAATTTTTTTGTGAAAATTATTACTCTTTTTTTCTAGGTTTTACAGAGCAAGGTGTGTACTTAAATTTACATTGCTGGTTTTGGGTACCTGAACTAACAGTTGTGACTCTCAGGTCTGGGATGTGATATATTTTAATAATAATTGACATTTGACGAGGGCGATCACCACTATATGGATTGACATAAGGGACGACCAACCGTTTGATAGGGAACGTTTAGTATCCAAGGATAAAACACGCGGGTGGTAGTCAGTAAGAAGGACGAAATGGCAGTACTGCAAGCTGAAGGGGGGAGGGTAGACAGGACATTGGGTGTGTTCGGGGGAAGGGAATGGGTGGAAGGAAGGGAAATCCGTGATGTCACATTGGGATGCCCTTGTATTGAACGGAGTTCTGCCCAAAACCGGATACCGAGGTGTAGAGAAAGTGATATGGGTCGTTAGCCGTTTTTTACGACTTTGACAGCTAATATCTCACCAACGGTCGATTTACATAGTTTTTTTTAGAAACCTCTATATAATTTTTAAAGACTATATGTGTAGAGACCCTACGTTGATCTTTTTTTTATCTGTCGTGTATGAAAATGAAAATAGAAATTAAAAATATTTATTTGGTTACAATAATGGGCACAATAGATTAGGGTTGGAATCTTTTAGTAAGTATTACATATACTTGTGGCAGAAGATCCCGCTCTTCCTATATTAGTAACAATGTAACCGTTACACATTTAAAGTAACAATCAAAAAGAGTTAATTACATAGAGAAAGAGTTAATTTCATAGAAAAGAGTTAATAATATTTCAAATCTTAAATTAATAAATATGTATGGGGTGCCTTCCCCCTAATTTAATATGTTTCGTAATTTAACATATTTTTCTGTAGCGGTTGATAGCGGTCATAATTGTATTAAATACTTATAGTCTCCGAGTAAATCGGCTCTAACATAACTCTGAGCAAGTACAAAAAATTAATCCAGATGTAAACAGAGAAGCAGTAGCTAGTGCAGCATTACGCTGCATTAAATGCGTATTGTAGTACGCATTTCATATTTTTACGTCCTTTTTACCTGGTTTCCTTCGTTGAACTCACAGAACAGTTTTTTTGGAAAAGTGGTTCTGTTTAAATTTATCTTCTGGAAGGATTTGTTTTGACGTGAAAAATTTCCTGTCAAAATATATCGGCTTTTTTTAATACCACGTCGGTGGCAATCAAGCGTACGGCTGCCTGATGGTAAGCGGTCACCGCAGCCTATGGACGCCTGCAACTCCTAGGGGTGTCACATGTGCATTGCCGACCCTTTAAGAATTTATACACTCCTTTCTTGAAGAACCCCATACTGTAGTCCGTCGGGAAAACCTCGGCAGGGAGCTCATTCCACAATCGGAGCGTCCGCGGGAGGAAATTCCTCTGAAACCGTACCGTACGCGACCATTTACCATTTATTGCCTTACCGTATCAGACGTATCTCTAATAATTTGTTTTAACACAATTTATCCCATGCATGGGGTAGGTATTATATTCAATTGTAACGGAATTTATAAACGTTTCTTTGTGAAATTGCGGGTTCACGTTTAGGTTTTAACCCTACTACAGTGCACCGACCAATTTAGTAGACTTACCAACAGCGTTTAACCTATTAATTTGGTCGTACACAGAAAACCATACATTTTTTTACTTGGTTTATTTCTCCGAACCTTAGTTATTGCTAACACGTTTTCAACGATTCGATTTAGCACAGTTCGGCGAACCTTGTTATTGTTAACCCGTATTCTGCACTCTGTAAAATTTTTGTACGTTTTTTCAACCTTATTTCTGGTATTAAACATTTTTACATTACTAGTGTAACGTCAGGTGCAATTATTTCTTTTTAAAACCTCATACGTACAATATAACAACGAGGATGATTTGTTTACCATCATCAAGTACGGTCTGCATCCCCGCTACCATGCGTGTCTGGCGACGAACATCATTACATTAGGGTTGTTGATTCACTTCTGGAAGTAGCTCGGAACTTTGAAACCTTTTCGGAACCTTCATCAGCTATGATCGCTCACGTTGGTGTTGACCCTGCATCCATTGTTTGTTTGAAGGGTAAGGCCATCATTTCAGATTGTGTCCTAATTTTTCTGATCCCGTTGTTTCAAATGCAATCGAGTCGGTGCGATTACGCGCGAATGTCCACAGTGTAATCCCGCCTCATCTTCAAAAAAACTGCACACCAGCAGGCTCATGGTGTTGACGCTTGTAGTTGAGAAATCAATTGATAACCGTATTTTTATTGAAATCGTTGTTGCTGGTTACAACGTTAAGGCTTTATTGGACTCAGGAGCTCAGGCTTCTCTACTTTTCTTAATCTACTCACATTCGGCCATCCGTTGTATCAGCCGACAACTGGCCCATCAGGATTTTGGGTGGTGTCGACTTAGCCATTTTTTTAATGGCTCTTCTATTGAAGAGCCATTAAAAAAATGGCTAAGTCGACACCACGGCAGGGATGAGCAATAGCTCATCCCTGCCTTGAAGGTACTCGATTACCTACTACTACCTACACAATTGATTCTTGGTATTGAATTTTGGGAACCCTTTGGTTTGACTGATATTATAAATGAGGCTTTTGTTAGTGATACGGATGGCAAGCTCTTTGTATCAGCTAGATCACAGCCTAGGGAGCGACCGTCGGGTTTGTGAATCACGCTATATACATCCTCGTCATGTCTTGACTACTGAACCAGTTCAGTTCGGTTTCCAGAAACCGAACTTCAAGCAGCGATTGGGTACTTTGAAGAGATTTCATCTGAGAAGATCGGCTTAGGTTGCACCCTTCTATGTTGTACACTTCGTGGTTGTCTCATAAGATTGAAACAGTGAGGCCACCCATACGCCAATGCTACCCGTGCCCTTTGTCACCTGTTAAGCTGAAAAGTGAATGAGGAGGTGGACAAGATGTTGGAGATGGGCGTCATTCGCCCTTCCCGATCGCCTTGGGCTAGTCCAGTCGTGATGGTCACCAAGAAGGATGGGAGCGTACGCCTCTGGGTTAACAGCAGGAAGTTGAGCAGTGTCAAAAATAGAATTATAATTTTACCAAATTTCACACTTAAGTGAATGGAATCTTTAAATAACACGTATTTAGTCAAGCTCTAGCTGTCAGGTGGCTGTCAGTTCAGTCCTGGTCATGTCGTGATAGTGCCCGCACGCGCGCGCGCAGCTATAACATATAGCTCGACATTTTTTCTATGCTGATCTACAGTACCCGTGTCACGTAGCGCCATCTGGCAAGGCTACGTGGAAATATGTCAACTTCGTGGAACTGCGTCGTACATGTTCAGTGTTGCCAGGGTAGTTTTAAATGGTTTGTAAATCGAAAAGGTATCCATAATTTCACATTTAAATGTCAGGAAAAAGTATTCAGGAATTAATAAAAATAATAAAAAACAAAACAAATCATAGTTATAAAAAATAAATAAAATAATACCAAGATTTAAATTTTGATTTGATATATCTCGGGTGAGAGAGAAAAGGGAGGTGGCAACATTGAAGGAAATGAGCTGACTATCACGTGGAAAGCTATACCAAAAGCTGAAATCTAAATTAAAGGAAAATTAGCATAATTCTACAGATAGCTGTATTTGTTCAGGGAAAGACAAATTGACCGTCAGGCTGGTTGCACAGGTAAAATTTTCTAATATAGGTTGATAAAAGTTAAGCTGCTTACAGACGAGCGACAGTACGCGACACACTGTCGGCGACGGTCGCTGACGACCGCCTGCGACGGCTATCGGCGACGGTCGGTGACTGTCGGCGACGGTTGGCGACGGTCGGTGATAGCTGTCGCAGGCAGTCGCTCTTGTGTCACAGCACGCAGTCTTCGATGTGTAGTTCAAGAGAGAGCACGTATTTTCTTTTTCAAAATGAGTAATGACGATTTTGATGCTGATGCATTAATTGCTGCAGTAAAAAAACATGTGTGTATATGGAATTATAAGGATAAGGGATATAGTAATAAAACAACTAAAAATAGAGCATGGATGGAGGTTGTTGCAGAAATAACACCTGATTTTGAAAATAAAAACACTGAAGAAAAAAATTTAATTGGTAAGTAAAACTGTTTATTAATTTATATAAAATTCGATTGCCAAGGTATGCTACCCTCATTGCTTATAAAAAAATCGGCAAATTTTTCTCTGATGTTCATAGCAGTCATCTCCTCATTTTCGACTTGTAAATCAGTCTCATCCAAACCACTGATCTCCAGAGTATCTTACTAATAAATTTATACCCATCTCGGTTTCTAACGAAGTTATGCAATACACAACATGCTTTTGCTACATCCTTTGAGAATTCCAAGGATACTTTCATTGGAGTATGAAATATTCTCCATTTGTTGGTTAATATGCCGAATGAGCATTCTATAAATCGTCTTGCTCGTGTTAAGCGATAGTTGAATACTCTGTTTTTCGGAGTAAGGTTTTTTCCTGGATATGGGCGTAATAAATTTCGTGTTAAACTGAATGCTTCGTCTCCAACAAAAACATTGCACAATTATCATTCGCAATTGGTGTCGGTTCTGGGATGTTTAAGGTCCCATCTTGTAGTTTCTGGTATAAAGGTGATTCTTCAAAAATGGTGGAATCGGAATGTCTTCCATAAGCATCTATATCGACGAAAGTAAAATTGTAATCACTGTCACAAATTGCTAAAAGAATTATTGAAAAATAATTCTTGTAATTATAATGAGATGAACCACTGTTTTATGGTTTGAAAATTCTGACATGCTTCCCATCTGCTGACAGTTAGGAAAATGAGAGCGGGATTTGAAACCATTTGCGATATTTTTCCACCTTTCTTCAGTTAGTTCTGGTATATTAGCTTCTTTCATGAGTGTCCAGATCTTTTGGCAAACTTCTCTTATGATTTCACTTACAGTAGAAATTCCACATCGATAAGAATATTGAAGATCTTCAAAACAACAACCGGTTGCTAAAAACCTGTAATGCAAATAAATAATCTGTTAATTTATTTTCAGGTCTTAAGATGCAATCCAAGTGGAAAAATTTAAAAGACGCTTTTACGAGAAATCATAGAAATATGAAGAAAAAATGTGGTTCTGCGGCGTCGACGCCTAGACTGTACCCCTATTATGAACAAATGTTTTTTTTGAAAAATTTATTAGAGGAAAGGGGATCGACTTCTTCAAGTATTTCTGTCCCGTTGCCTTCCGATTCCGAAGCTTCTGAAATAACAGAAACTGAAGGCACATCGCCATCGCTCAAACCGGGAAAATCGACAACAACACAAAGAAAGCGCAACTTTAATAAGGAAGAAGAGGATAGATTAATATTGAAAATATCTAAGCGTTTAGATGACAAAATCAATCAAGAAAAACAACCGGAGAAACCTGAAGACGAAGATAAAATGTTTCTCTTGTCTTTGCTAAGTGATTTCAAAAAAAAATCTAAGGATAACAAATTAGATGCAAAATCGGAAATAATACAAGTTATAAGAAATTACAGATATACATCAGTTAACAACAATTACTCCACTGGCAATTACTACAATAATCCACCATCACATCTGGATAATAACTATTATGGTTTCTCCACGGTTCCACCTCCTCCTCCTCCTCCTCAAATTACTGTAAGACCTGAGAGTCAATCATCATCATATTCGTTTTCAAGTAGCGTTACATCGCTAGCAGAGAGTGAAAATGCACTTTCACCTGAATCTTTTATATCTCAACTGTTTGACTGATTGATTATGATTATTTGATTAAAACAAAACTTAAATGATAACTGTGTTTGCTTTTACAATGCCAATTCCTATATTTTCAAAGTAAGTAGTAGTAGTAGTGTTACCTTAATGTCATTGCAATCCTTTCTTCAGCTGAAATACTTTTTCTCATTACCGTATCCTGACGAGATATTGAATCCCTTAGAATATTTGTCAATTCGTTAAATGAACTAATTGACATTCTAAAGTAGTTAAAGAACTTTTTCTCGTCTTTTAGTAATAGTGGATACAGACTGACAAATTGACTGTGCTCGTCTCTGTATGTTAATATTTCATGCACCCATAATTTCCGATTTTTTCGTTTTCTTTGTCGACGGCGTAAAAGTAATAGTAATTCTTCTTCTTCCATATCCATATAGCCGGATTATTGTTTAAAGAAAATACGTGCTATCTCTTGAACTACACATCGACAACTGCGTACTGTGACACAAGAGCGACGCCACGACAGCTATCACCGACCGTCGCCCACCGTCGCCGACCGTCGCCCACCGTCGCCGACAGTCACCCACCGTCGCCGATAGCCGTCGCAGGCGGTCGTCAGCGGCCGTCGGCGACCGTCGCCGACAGTGTGTCGCGTACTGTCGCTCGTCTGTAAGCAGCCTTAGCCTCATGTCGGTTTCAATTCTTGTGCCCTAAACTAAGAAAGAGTCCTTTCCAGGTCGGGATCCTTTCCCTCTGAAGGAGAAAACGGCAGCGGGTGGAGAATGGCCCGGGCTGTAGAGGGTGACGCAGGCGCAGGGATGTTGCTCTGGTTGGTAGAGGGTGTCCACCTCACTTGGTGTCACAAGATATTTTTAAAGAGATCCGTTCTGTAATATAGAATTGTCCTGCTTGCAGATAATGTCAGGGATGCCCTAGTGGCGGTGGTGAAGTAGTATGGCAGGCGCTGGTCGTTGCAGATCTTCTGTCTGCTAATACTGCTCTTCGGGAGGATGCTGTAGCTGAAACGGCTTGATCCCGGCGTGCCCACGTATGTGTTGACCCTGAAAAGCCTGTTAAAAGCCCATGATTCGATAGCTTCCACAAAGGGGCATAATAGAAGCCTTCAATTTCGAAATATAATAACATCCATAAATAGGAAGTAACGAATCTTCTAGATGTGCTTGCTAGTTGACCTTTTTGTTTAAATAATTTCAACCCATTAGATTTTAGGAAATCAGCTGAGTGGTTGGTGGCTTATTCTAGATTATAAGTTGTGTGTCGGACAGGATTGTCCTTTAATAACATAAATTCAGGGTTAAGATAAATGCAGGCTTAAGTTAAATGTGGTAAAGACCACTGCATGTTTGCCTGTACGCTTAGAACATACCAATTTTGAACCTACTTACTGCTCTAGGTTTATCGAGCTAGAATAAAACATAAAATAAAATTATAGGTTAGGTGTAGAGAGGAGGTTAATAAAATAATTTCGTTGCTAATCCATCCAACGCCTCACGGGGTTAGAAGAGTCGCGATGCTTTACGTTTAAGTGTGGAAGTGACCAATACGCGAACATTTTAATAGTTTTGTTTACGAGAAACGGCCGATATGAGCCGAAGAGTTTCGCGCCGGCCGGCACCTGCCGCCGCACAGGTCTGCAACTTCATGAAGCGAGTCCGGCGCGCCTGCTCAGCCGCCGTACCATGCCAAGGTCGTAAGGGACGTGCTTTTCATCTAGTGAGCTCAATGTTCGTCAGCCTCCGCTCGACGGCGTAACTCGGAACGTTCTGCATCTACGATTCAGCTCGACCATGGTAGCGTCGCGGATCCGCGACGTTCGTACGTGAGTCAGTTCTTTAGATACCTGGCCAGGGTTCGTTACACACAGAGTTTAACTTCCCCGCGCTATCGGAACCGGTTGCCTTACATTTAGCACTCCGTGCTTTGTGTGGCCGGATCGGAAGAGCTTGATCATCATCAACCGGGGCCATAGAACCGGTTTGGGTTGTTTAACCGCGCTAATATAAAGGATTGATGAAGCTCTACCACCGATCGGTTCTTAGAATCTGGTAGCCATAGGTAGCATCTCAATGTTTCTGCGGTTTCCGAGGCCGCCATGTACGCGATGTAAATCGGACTGAATAAGTATTCCTTAACTTACATACCTATGTTGTTTCCTCCTTGTTAGCCAAGTCCCCGCCATTCAGAGATATACACGGCTATTGAAATAAAAGTCTGATCTCCACCGAGACACATATCCGGCTTGATTTTGTCCATAAGTAAGTATGATTTGACACTACAATACAGTCTGTATGTAAAAAATATTATTTAAGGACTCCGAATAACCTATATCCCTTTTTACACATACACATACGACGGTGACTAAACATTAAATTGCAGGTCGTAGGTTATATGCTTCTCCTCCGTAAGGGACAGGCTTCGAGCGGCAAAAATTTGAATTCAAGCAAAATTCAAATGTGTGCTGAAGCTACTACATGGAACGAGACCTTAGAATACCTACACGAGTGACGTCACGAACAATAACACATACAGTTTACGTTCGCGCTAACTTGCATGACGTTTAATTGATAATCAGACTATTACCTCATACATACAGTCTACTTTCACGCTAACTTGCATGACGTTTAATTGATAATCAGACTATTACCTCATACGGAGGCAAGGTGTTTGCGCCTGGGTCTATGAGCTCAGTGTGAGTTTTCGCAGCCTACTGCGCGCCTGTGATCGGATTCATAGCATTTTCAAACATGGAACGAAGCCTCAACATTACTACGCGAAGCTTTTGGCTACCACCGCTCCGTGTTGATTACGTGCATTTAATTATTTCGTTTTGAACAGGGTTACGACTGACGATAAACGAACTGACATATTTCTTGCAACAAGGCGCGGGCTGCTTTTCTGGTGATTTATCCGCCAAAACACAACTAGACTTGATTTATAGTTAGCTCAATGTCATATATCCTTATTTCAAAGAGCAGCTATCTAAAGCACATTCGATAGAAGATACCATCCGTATTCGTAACGCAAAGAAGCATATGGCGTTACAGAACTTTGCAGAACCTGAGAGGTCATCGGGGCCTAACGTTACCGTGATACAAATTAGTATTAGAGGTATGTAGTGGAGAGGAGTATCCCGGTGGATGGAGCTGGTGAAAAAACTGGCCAGACTGCTGCTATATCAATCGCCACGGTACATATTAAAATTAAAATAAAAAGACTAGTGTGAAATTACCACCTCCTCGACGAAGAAAATCTCTTTTTTGCAGAATGTACACAGAGCTCGCAATGCGAAATATGAGAGTGAACACAGGGCATCCTTGATCGATAGTTACGCCGACTGGCTGTGGCGGCTGGTTGCAAGTATTCTGTATGTTTTGTACATAGTAGTTTGATACTTTTTGGTGTATTTTATGATATAAAATCGTGTAGTTAACTTTTTTATTATGCCCTGCCAAACTATTTTATACAGTCTGTATGCAGAAAGACTTTTTAAACAATATTATCTTAATCAATACAAAAACTTAATTAATACAAAGTTAATTGTAATATTCTATCTAATAAATATTTTTTTAGTTTTCTATATCTATGGCAGTGTATCTAATAAATGCTTTTTAGTTTATATTGCCTGTTTCGGATTACAAAAGCCAATTTGTTAGCCACTGTGCTTGCCCGACTTCTGCAAGCTTTTTGCTGCTAAGAACGGCAGCGATCTATATTCGCTGAGGCGGTGTAACAACAATCTTGCGACTTAGGGTGAGTATTCAAAAGGTATTTTTTCATCGTTATACCTAACATTCAGAAACAGCAATAACATTTTTCGTGACACACACAATTGGATAAGTAACAGAACAACAAGAAAAGTTTCAACCTCACAAACATGTCTCTACCTGTCAAGAGGAAACGGGACGGTTATGAGATTCATGCGGAGGACACATGCACGCCTGTTCCAGGGCCTTCACCCCCGGAATACACACCGCCGATGCATTCTCCAGAGCAGATCTACTTTCCTGAGGCGACGCCGTCAGTCTTTCCGGAACAGCGTTTTGACAAAGAGCAGGAGTATTCTCTAATAAATAAATATTCACTCAAAAGAGAGGACAGGAACAATATTATTTAGATGATACCTGGAGCAGTTAAGGTTTGCGTGACTTTATTCTTCGATTAAATCATGTACTCGTATCGGCATTGAGATTTTATTTTCAATGTATTTATTATCTTTGTATTATATAAAATATAAATCGGTCAGGGAAAGGATTAATTCTATTACATATTGGTAAGAGGCAATTGTTATTTTTATAATATACTTATGTTTATTCTGTTTAAAAAAATATTTAAATAAAAACACATTATTCTGTCAAGCCTTGTACTTAGCCTGATAAGTGGCATGCCTGTTTTTCTAATTCTGAAATGGGTGCCCATTATTTTGAAAAATGGCACTTCGGTCCGGACTAGGTAACCAATTAGAAAAGGGGTCAGTTTTGCCATGGACATTGTCCCTTGGCATATAGACTCGTTCCCAACAACTAAAGTTCAACGTTTCTCAAATATTATTATTGGTAAACGGGACTTAATCGCGTACAAAAATTATTCACCTGAGGTGTAACCGACGTTTCGAATGTATCGCAACATCCGTGGTCACGAGCTGACTGGCTTCAGCGGGTATCAACATCTTCTAGCCGCACGGGTTTTCCGTACTACCCGCACTTGGTCTTTATTATTCACGATTACACAAGGGTTGTCCACAAGGTTTCTCAAATAATCTGCCAGGTTTTGAGTGGGTTTGAAGTGCTTGTGTGGGCGGACATCATTTAATCAATATTTTGATAACCTAGAACACGAAGCAGAAAATGAGCCACAGTCCAATATTTTTAAATATGACAAGTCGAATATGGCCAAAGACCCATGAAAGAAAAGTGTTAAAGAATAGGAGTGAAGAGTCCACAGCCGGCGATGAATTTCTCAAACAGATAGACTACCGTCATAATTGGTTGTTCGATAGATAGCACATTACATTATTGCCCCACTGCACGTCATCTATAAAGGTACCCACTTAAATGCCTCTTGGAAGGAAAGGGGAACTGGGAAAACCATGTTGTGAGGAGCATTGTTGTAGCCGTGGATGCAGCAGTACTCTTACAATTATAGCGGGTCGATTGATTCACCCAACATTTAGAGATTGGTTTATGACATGTTTTTTACCCCATGCCAACCCACTGGAGGGAAATGTGTTGATAGGTCACATGTCACGTATTGATACTTAGCCACCTGTAAAGCATTGTTCATATAGAACTGGCACGAGTTTATCATTAAAAAATGGCATAAAACTGACAATCACAACCCAATGTCAATACGTTGATGACTCAATTCTAGAAATTCGATTGATTTTTGCGTTTGTAAATTATTGGTGATGGAAGTTGAACGGCGAAAATGTATTATGAACAAATACGTGGAAAATCCCACTTGGTCTGGGTCAATGATTGCTAAATCATTAAATTTCTCGAAAACTACTGTTTGTAGGGTGATAAAAAATACAAGAATTCTCTGGCCTTCGATAGGCAGCCTCAAATCAACCAAAGGTCTGGTACAACGGACCAAACTTTGGAGAAGAAAGTTTTAAGAGTGGCACAGAATCCCGGGCTATCGGATTATGATTTTGCTCGAAAATTTAATAACAACCCTAGCACTATAAGACGGATTCGCCTTAGAGCAGGGTAAAAGAGCTACAGAGCAATTAATATGTTATGTATTTAAACTGACAGAGTTATAACAATCCATTATTTTAATTCATTTATTTATTATAATACTATGTATTATGAAAATGTCCCCAAATAACACAATTTGTTGAACAACAAATCCACAGAAAGAATATAGAAAAAGATCAAACATAGGTACCTAATCATCGCAAATACTGCAACATATATCTCGGGTGAGCTTGAAATACACTGTAGTGTAAAGAAAACTATTCTTAATTTAACAATTACTAGAATAAACTATTAAAGCGAAACACATTTTAAATTGCGTGTCCTCGTCATTGCTGCTACAAGACAAAAAAAATGTGACAATTTTGATGTCAACTAACATTTTTAATAGTGTAAATGAAAAATGAGGCTCAAAAAAAAATAACTTTTTGAAGAGATATTCGGTCTTTCGATTACCCCCAATAAAAAACCTTTAATTATTTTAAACCACATTCAATTTATTCTTCTAAAGTGTAGACCAGTTCAATAGATGGTTGCGGATAGATATCGTTAATATTTATTTTACATGATATTTGAGTAACTTAAAATTCGTCAAGTTTTTTGCTCCATACAAAATTGTTATGTATCCAGGACATTTTTGATACATATTTGTAATGAAAAAATAATAAGACTACTTTTACTTTAGATTTTTTTTGTCTTCGTTGTTAGAAGAGTAGTCAATTTAAAGTATTTTGGTTGAAAATCTCAGAACCAACGATATTAAATATAATTTTTAAATAAAAAATATCGATTTAAATAATGTCCCCAAATAATCTTCCCCCTTATGAGCAGCTTACCAAATTCGCAATTCACCACATGCTCAGTTCATCAAATTCTCATTTGACCATGTTCGCAGCTGATCACTTTGGCATCTCATCACTTTCGCAACTCACCATATTCCCTTTCTTTCCCTAGGCACTACTGCGTGGCACTACCGGTAGTGTCATGGAAAATTTTACTTTCCTATGACACTACCGGTAGTGCCATGGTTAAAACATAATTTTCTGTGACACTACTGTGGCCTTAGTAAAGTCACGGGAAAATTAATTTCCCTTGGCACGCGATTTCCCCGTACAGGAATTCTTATTACCCATGCACCTACTGCATTTTATCTTATCTTGCATCTTATCCTAATTGTAATTCAAACTACTTAGAGCTTGTTCTAATTCGTATCTACTGGCACTCGATTTGATGTTTAATGTTTATAAGTAGACAATGTCAATGTCATACATTACATTAAATCCAATCCAAATATAAGTAAATGTATTATACAAATTCATACATACATATTTTAAATTACAAAAATATTGGTTGAAATAAACTACTTTATTTAAATGGAGGCCGACGACAGTGAACTTTTCTTTCGGCAATATAAAGGCGGCACGGTTATTATACATTGCGATTACCAATATCACAAGCTTCGAGAATTCAAAAGTGGTTCAAGCATATGGCGATGTTCAGCTTATAAGAAATCTAAATGTCCAGGAACAATAACAATCAAAGTAAGTCTTAAATATTTAAACTATTGCAGATGATTCATGATTTTTATTTATATTTTATGTCCTAATTTTATGGTTTATTTTTAGGGCAACACGTTCATTAAAACATCACAAAAAGTTCACACGTGTGAACGTCTTGTGGGCAGTAGGGTGGAGCGTTTTTTTTTTTATAGTTTTCACATTGGAATAGTTCTAAAATGTTGTATTTAGGTCCATAGTTTAAGATAAAAATAATAATAAAAATAATCAAGCCTACTTTTAGCCCTCTACCCCCTTCCCAAGTTTCAAAAAATGACATAATTAGGGTAGGATTAAAATTATCACAACTATTTAAAAATTAGTATTTTTCCCTAAAATAATGAATATTTATAGTCTAGATAGATAAATCAACTAATTAAAAAGTACAGGAATATTCTAATCACAGCAATTTAAATAAAATAATAATTTTTGTTAGTGGCAAATTTGAGCAATATACCTCCTTATCATACGGGTATTAAAACTGAGAAAACATCTCGATCGTGTAATGAACGCTTTATTTTACTTGTCTATGTTGGTATTGTTAGTGTGGCTACATTATTTTAGATTTGTTTTTAATTGGTTATTGGTGTTGGAGGGTAATTTGACATTTGGGCGGTAAATCGACTTGGAATAAATTGTGTACTGTGAGGTTAAGTTTTGTATTGTTTACTGAGCTAAAATAATGTATAAACGACCAACAACGCGACAGGAAATAGACTGTCCTATTTTTTGGACACCTAGTTTAATTAACAAAAGGGGGCTACCAACGACTGCCGACGTACTGCGACATTTACTATTTGTTCGTTATTTAATGAAAAGTGAAGGATGCGGAAAACAGCCAGCTATATCTCAGGTACTTGACGCAGCAGGACTTGCTCTTATCGAAGTATGGACTACGACGTCGTTGCCCGTTGTCACCATTAAACGTGTTAAACAAAAGCTGAAGGCCACGTATAAGAAGTATTTATATTTTATTCGATACCCAACCCCAAAACAAACTGAAAGTTTCAAGTTTAAATTACAACAATGGAAAGATAAATGCATCTCAGAACTGTTCGATATTTGTACTGGCAAATGCGGAGATTTTAATGATTGTAGTTGTCCCCGGGAGAAGAAAGTGCCTGCACTAGAAAGAGATTTTCTTTTGGATCAGAGACAGAAAAGGAAAATGTTTATTGGTGGAATAGATACAATAGAAACTAAAAAACAAAAAAAAAAGTTGTTAAGAAAAGAAAAATTAGCCCACAAGAGTGACCCCGTAACGGAAATTCCTACGTCAATAACCAAAGTACTTCCTATGGAACCCGTCCCCACACATGAGGCGGTTGAACCTGAACCATCCTCCTCTCGAACCCCAAATCCTACTAAACGACAAAATACAATAGAAATCTCAACTCTAGCCGAAGTGTGTGATCGTTACGGAATATCCGATCGATCGCCTGCCGCGGTTGCTAGTGCAGTGTTGCAAGATGTTGGTCTGATATCTAAGGATGATACTGTGAACGTAATAGATCGGAGCAAAGTTCGTCGAGCTAGAAAACGAGTTCGTGAGGAAATTCAGTCTAAAAGCGACCAAGAAATCGAGAGCATCTACTTTGATGGCAGAAAAGATAAGACTTTGATTTTTGAAAAACGAGGCCAACGTTTGCATAAAACTATTATAACAAGGGAACACATTTCACTTATAACTGAACCTGCGTCGACGTATTTAGGACATATAACAACTTTGTCTGGGACAGGAAAATCCGTAGCTGACGCAGTGTATGCATTTTTTCAGAGAAAGGGACTGGATTTTAGCAATGTAAAAGTAATTGGGTGTGATGGTACCGCGACAAACACTGGGTGGAAAAATGGAGTAATCCATTTCCTAGAAATGAAATTGGGTGGACCCCTACAATGGTTTATATGCCAACTGCATGCAAACGAGCTGCCCCTCCGACATTTATTTATCAAATTAGACGGAGCAACGGTTGGGCCTCAACTCTACTCGGGACCGATTGGGAAGGCATTGGAAACCTGTAGCGATCTCCCTGTCGTTCCATTTTCACCTATCGCGTCAAATATGCCTGTTTTGCAGAAGGATATAGAAAATAATATCAGTACTGATCAAAAGTATCTATACCAAATTTGCCATGCTGTAATTAACGGATCTTGTTCTGAAGAATTGTCACAGAAATCCTGGAAAAATGGGTCACTCACGTTGGTTGACGACAGCCAATAGAATTTTAAGACTTTACGTAGCCACAGAAAATCCATCCAGCAACTTGAAAAAGCTAGCAGAATATATCGTAAAAGTTTACGCCCCTGTGTGGTTCAGTATAAAACAAGAAAGTTCATTTAAACAAGGCCCGCAACTTGTCTTTAAATTAATTGCGTTTTCGAGATGTTTGTCTACCGATGTCAAGAAAATTATAGATCCAGTGATTCAACGAAATGCATATTTTGCACACCCTGAAAATCTTTTACTGGCTATGTTATTCGACGACCGACCACACATAAATGAATTGGGTGTAAGACGTATAATTGCAGCTAGGCAACTTCAGAAGCCGGGAGTACGGATATTTAAAGTTCCAAAGTTAAACTTTAACGCGACGGATTATACTGATTTAATTATATGGGGCGAATCACAAGTTACACCCCCTCCAATGTTAAATGATGCCACCGACGAAGAAATAGAAGATCTAGTGCGTTCACAGCTACAAGACATTACAGAGTTTCCACATTATCCTTGTCACACTCAAGCAGTTGAACGGTGAGTGAAGCGTCTATGACTGTTGCTGGAGAAAAGGCAAGAGATGGATTTATTCGTTCCAAAATTCATTCACGGTCAAAAATGCCGTACTTTAATGGCGGCTCCACATTAGTGCCGTGAAGCTCCGTGAACAGGCGTGAACGTGAATGTGGATGGTTTTCGCGGGGTTTACGCGCGTTCACGCCTGTTCCCCGGTCAGAGTCGGTATTTTGTCCCGTGACAAAGGGTTCGCGTCCCCTTCACGCGGCGTTCACGTGTATACCTCCACATTCACGGCGCCGTACCAGTTTACTACGGACTACAAAGGCGTACGGACGTGTGCAGTTGCTGTCCGCGCGCAATGGAGTCGCGCGTAAAAGTTTGGAGTAACGAAATTGAAATGCTCTTTTTAGAGCATTACCATTCTGAAAATATACTGTGGGATGCAAAACATTTGAATCATAAGGACAAAAAGAAGCATCATGATGCCTGGACGCGGATTAGCAATGAAATGGATATTGAAATCAAAGAATTAAAAAAGAAAAAAGACTCTTTGCTGTCCAGTTATCGTTTATATCGAAAAAAGGTTTGTTATTTTGTATATTTGATCATAGTATGTTTGTTTACCTATGTATGTGTATGTTACAGTTAAAAGCCATTTTTATTTAAAACACGTTTTCACTACATTAAAACGCGTTTTCAGTAGGTAGTCAAAACTAGTTTTCACCATATTCCTTAGTTACGAGTACAAACTAGGGAAAACGCGTTATAACCAAAAAAGGATTTCAACATGTAACATGTTTTTGTTCATGTAAGCAAGTTTAACTGAAGCATATATATATATATATATTAAATTATAAAATAAAATAAAAATTGTTACTTGGCAGTAAGGCCACGTGTTACAAAATGTATCCTTTTGTAATGTATCCGTTTTTCTTGTGGTGCAATAAAGAAAATTTATTGATTGAAGGTTCGAGATTCAAGTCGCTCAGGGGCTGGAGCAGGAGAAATATATAAGTCCGTCTGGTTTGCTTATGCATATATGGATTCTTTCCTCGGTGAAGGGTTGGAAGTAAGAAAAACTACTGACACAATAAATCAAGTAAGTTTATTTATTTTTAGTAATATAGTAGTTACATTAATATTTACGAAGAAGATGTCTATATACATATGTGTAGGTTGGAAACCTATATACCTACATTGGGAGTAAAATATTTAGTGAATTCTTCTCTTATTTCATTTGCAGTCAAACTTGGTCTACGCGGTATCTGAGGCAAATCGCGTATAGCACATGTATCTTGAATTTCTGATCTCCAAGAACCATCCTGTATACGAATACCATCATCGTTATAGACGTCAATCGTACCTGGTGGTGTGTAAATCGGGCCAGATGTGTTACTTTTCCTTAAAAAATTGTGAAGTAGCACACAAGTCATCGTAATGAGACTTACTTTGTCAGGGCATACCATCAATGGTTTTCTAAAGACTCTAAATTTTGAAGCCAATATGCCGAAAGTGTTTTCTACCACCACTCGTGCACCAGATAATTTTCTATTAAATTCACGTTTTGGAGTGCCTAAATCATGATTTCCCGGATAAGGCTTCATTACCGATGTGCTGAGTGCAAAAGCACCATCAGCCAAAAATACGTAAGGCACGGGTTTATTAGATCCTGGTAGTGGACGCGGAGGTGGTAGAATTAGGGTATCCGATGTAATCCTTCGCCATAGTTCACAGTTTCGAAATATTCCACCGTCACTTATTTTACCCTGACCGCCTATATTGACATAAACAAAATTATAGTTGCTGTCTACTAGTGCCATAAGTACGATACTAAAACTTTTCTTATAGTTGTAGTAGGTTGATCCTGAGTGAAAGGGTGACTGCATAACGATATGTTTCCCATCTAAAGATCCAAGACAACGAGGAAATTTATTGCTGAATCCATTTACAATTTCCAACCATTCTTCTACACAGTCTGGAATCTGAAACAAAAAATATATTTTTGTTAACACATATTTCGTTTTTAGGAAAACAATGTTCAAGATTTCCAAGAAAACAACCAGGAAACAGAAAACATCGACCATGTGCCATCGAGTGATGAAAATCCTACAACAACAAAACGACGCCGTAAGAATCCGCCCGAGCTACAACAAGCCGAAGGCTTCATTAAAGAAAGTCTCGCTAACCTGAACCAAACATTGCGCCGGAATAATCCTCAAGAAAAAGAAGATGATTGCGATCGTTATGGAAAAATGTTTGCAAATAAGCTAAGACAATTGCCAGAAGACGAAAGATTAATTTTTATGCACCAAATCGATGGCATGTTTATACAACGGCGACTTAGTTTAAATCAGAATCGTCTTTCATCACCGATATTTGCTTCGTCTCCTTCACCTTCTCCCAATATCTTGCAATCTCATCAACAAAATACGAGTAGGCCCGGGTCTTCTTTTACTTCCTATTCTGAACCTATATCATTACATAGGACATATTATGATTCAAACCATGATTCCAAAATGGCTCAATCTGAATCAATAATTAACAAGAGAACTGACATCACGCAATATCCCGTCCTACACCTACCTGAGCAATCCAATGCGAACACAACTAGAATCAGAATTTTGTCTAATGAAGTTGTTTCGCCCCCTCACCCTACTCAAACTGAATCCATTTCCCAATCTCAATACGAGTGCAATTTAATTGCCAATGCATATGAGAGTGCTTGATTTTTATTGAAGTGTTTAAAAATATTTTTAATATTAAACTATAATTAATTTAATTACCTAAGCACATTAATAGAAAAATATAAAGCTATTTAATGCGTTTTTACTTACCTTGATTTCATTCCTTAGTATATGAACCAGGGCTTTACATACTTCAGGTACAATTTCTGATATAAGCTGTGGTGAAACTTTAAACAAGAAGTGCAGGCTCTCATAGCTGTCTCCTGAAGCTAGAAACCGTAGTGTTATGGCTAAACGAATTCTTGCTGGTATTGCTAGCCTAAATTGGGTATCTGTTTTAGAAATTATTGGAGAAACTTTCTGAAGCAAATATTCGAAGTCCACTGTTGACATACGAGTAAATTTCTTAAATTCACCACTAGGTTCAGAATGTAACTCTGATAACTGCTTCTCCATAGAAAGTCTGAAATGATTTTTATATAATGAATAAAGACAGTTCTAATCATATCATAAGTCAATTCAAAAATTCACTACACCAGCAAACATACCTTGATCGGTTACGATGTATTTCAGTCATCCACCATCTTCTATTTTTCCAACGCTTTCTACTAACTTTCTTGTTTAACACGTTTAAATAGTGATATGTTGCCACAGCAAACAAAGTTATTGCAGCAGCAGCTTCTACGTCCATTTCGCGGCGGGTTTCACAAACGATTGTGAGCATCCCGTGAATGTGGAGGGCACGACTTGGCCGTGAATTCACGGCACTAATGTGGAGCCGCCATAATACCAAAAAGCATTATAAAATGCGAAGTGAATCTCCTTAACATCTTATATGAATTTTGTATCTGACGCTACTCCTACTCGGTTTTTGTACCTATTTAGCAAATTAATTTTTACAAATAACTATGTTTAAATGAGTAAATAAATATTTAATTTAATGAAATGTCTTTTTTAATATTATGTATTCAATGAAAAATAAACATATAAAGGCTTGCAATAATAATTAAATAATTTTGATTACCATGCGAAAATTTGAAAAAAGTGAAATCTTTGAGCCAGGGTAGAGGGCTAAAAGATATGTCATAAAAATAAAAGAAAAATGTATTTGCTTACGTTTTAACCATACACAACGTTTTGGGGGTATTCCACATCGATAGGACCAAAAAAAATTCTCCATACATTGACGCTCCACCCTCGAGGGCAGGTCTATTGTTGCTAAAGAAATAGAAAATCTATAAACGAAAGTAATAAAATCTGACAAACCAATCACTCAATTATATGACGAGGCTAATAATTCGTTTAATAATAAAGGTCTGAATTTTGTGGTCTCACTTTCGAGTGTGCAGCATTGTTTGTATGATATGAGAAACAAATCGCTGGGCGTTCAAAAAACAGTTTACCGGAATTTTGAAGAAGTGCAAATTTCAGTGTCTTTCTGTGATTTTATTTTGGCAGACTACTATCACGAAGGCATTCGAATTTTATTATTTTGTTCTCCGGACAGCAGACAACTGGTTGGCGAAACCCGTGAATTTTTTGGGGATGCTACATTTAAAAGCTGCCCTCCACCATTTGCTGAACTATACAGTATTCATAGCACATTCATGGTAGCACGGTAGAAACTACAAACGTAGTTCCCTTATTTTTTGCTCTATTACCAAATAAGAAACAAAAAACGTACGTGACCTTATACAACTTAATAAAATCGGAACTACCCAGTTGGTCTCCTGATATATTCCACTGCGATTTTGAGTTGGCAGCTATCAATGCATTGACAGAAGTTTTCCCCAACATTCAACTGAAAGGATGCTTTTACCATTGGTCAAGAGCCATGTGGAAAAAAGCCAAAGCAATGGGTTTTAATAAAAAGAAAGGTCACAAACGAATTATTGGACTAACAGCAGCTCTCCCATTGTTGCCGGAAGAAGAAATGGAGCGTGGTTGGGAATATGTAAAAGCAGAGAGTCAAGACTTGGGCATGCAAAAGTTTATAAATTACATCGAACGTTTCTGGCTCAAAAAACAAATCAGTAAAATGTTGAGTGTATATGGTTTACGTCATAGAACCAATAATGCTATGGAGGGTTGGCACTCCAAAATTAATAAAAGAGTGACGAAAGGTTCGATCACAATACCACGACTGCTAAATCTCCTGAGGCAGGTCCAAAACACAAAGATAAAACAACAACAAACGAACAAGGGGTCAAAACGGACAAAAATTGCTATCGATAATGATGATTATATCATGAACATTCTTCTTCAGTTTATCAATGGAGAATTATCGGTTGGCAACACGTTGGAAAAATTGATATAGAGATTTTAAGCAATTGTTTATTTTAAGTAAGCTTAATACTTAATAAAAGATTTTAGTTCTCATTCTTTTTTTATGTTCACAAACATATATTTAACGTGGAACAATCTGAAAAAAAAAAACAATAAACTTCGTATAAAATAATCTCCGAAACGTTACACCATAAATCCAAATCCACTGAAAGGTAGTGCCACGGGTAATTAAGCAGATCAGGGGTAATTTTGTTGTATGCGTCCAATGAGCCAATCAGAGAGTAGTGTCATGGGAAAGAAAAATCTTCTATGACACTACTGGTAGTGCCACGCAGTAGTGCCTAGGGAAAGAAAGGGAATATGGTGAGTTGCGAAAGTGATGAGATGCCAAAGTGATCAGCTGCGAACATGGTCAAATGAGAATTTGATGAACTGAGCATGTGGTGAATTGCGAATTTGGTGAGCTGCTCATAAGGGGGAAGATTATTTGGGGACATTATTTAAATCGATATTTTTTATTTAAAAATTATATTTAATATCGTTGGTAAGTGCACATTTCTGCCATGGTGTGCGCTACGATCGCCTAGCTTACCCCCACCACCTACTTCGCACATAGCCAATACGGTTAAATATTAGCTATAAAGATAATTTAAAGATATTTTCTAGCCAGATGACAAAACGCATAAAGTCAGTGTCACTAGTAATTGAAAATAGATAATGCACATCCAGCTATTTATAGCCAGTAATGTTATCGACATATCAAACCTCATGTACATTTAACATTATTTTATCAATTAAAGATGCAATTCAAAGAAAAAATATAATATGTATACCAAACTATAAAATTTTTTGATAACTTCAATACAAAAAATATTGCCATTAAATGATAGTAAAATGTAGTCTTATAATATTTCATTATTTATTTTACTATAGTTAGGGAACCTCAAATAAAAAAGTATACGCCACGCTTATCTTAAGTAACGCTTCAATAACGCGTTTAACCTGTCCTGTGTATGTGAAATTCTCAATTTTGGCAATCAAATCAAGTAACTAATTGCAATTTACCATTTTTTTTGTACTTAGACCCAGATAAAACAGTAGTATTTTCTCATTCAGTCGTATTCGGATGGGAGTATTAATTACGGTTATTGTTATTTATTAACGGTTTTCGTGAGTAGAACAAATAAAAGCATATTTTTGAGATGTCACATTGTGAAATGGAGTAAATTATAATGACTATATAGGTACATTTACGATGTGGTAAGCTGCGAGTGTGGCGAGATGAGAAAGTGCTTAGCTGAGAACATGGTTAAATAATAGTATGGTGAGCTGAGAAATGGTCAGGTGCGATTTTGGTGAAATGAGGACGTGATGAGATGAGAATGTGCTCAGCTGTAAGCATGGTGAGATGCGAATATGGTGAGTTGCGAAAGTGATGAGATGCCAAAATGATCAGCTGCGAACATGGTCAAATGAGAATTTGATGAACTGAGCATGTGGTGAATTGCGAATTTGGTGAGCTGCTCATAAGGGAATCTTCCAGTGAGTTATCCTGGTTGCGTGTTAGGCTAACTTTTTGTTTTATGCTGTAGCAAATAGTGGCCAGACTATTTGCTACAGCTGGCAAGTATTCTACTAAATGTCAGCCATCTTAGTCTGGCCAAAAAACCGCGTAAACGTGCGCCGGAATTTACTTTCTCATTTTAAATATATTTTCAACAATAAATAGCCAATAACAACTATTCGTATGGGGTCTAGATTACGAATTTCTTGCTCAAATAACTTTATATTTGCGGCATTTTGAGTTTTTTATTCTATCCTGTTATGTCGTGTTACGTGTTGCGGAACACGAAAGATAGTTTAAGGTTGATTCGCATAATGCTTTTACCCGACTGCGTCACAATAAAGAGCGTGTTATGTTTTCGATCATTTCATAAAATAATTTATGTCCGCGTAAATGCTACTACGAGTACGGTGGCCTAGTGGTTCACGAATGTGGCTGTCAAGCGGTGGTTAGGGTTCTAATTCCGGCTCGTACCAATGAGTTTTTCGATTTTATGTACGAAATATTATTTGATATTTACAGTTAGCTTTTTGGTGAAGAAATAGAAATATTTATTTGCCAGAATACGTTATAATTAGGTCTAAAAATTTAACTATTGGTGTTCAATACATGAATATAAAATCTAAAATATTAATTAAGTAAATAAAATAGGTGTTAAAATATTAGAATAAATAAAAACATAATTGTTAAAGTTGTGGTAAAATACTTGCAATAAACTAGCTTAATTTGCATGTATCCAACCAAACAATATATTTTATATAGCTAGTAACACTGTGAGTTGCTCCTTCCAACTTTGATCTTTCATCGTGCAGCATGTGCTGCTCTAATTTAGTTTATTTTAATGAATAAACGCCTACGTTAATTCATTGGCATGGTTTAATTGAACAATTGGTGTTCCAGTATTCAGGCGACATAAGAGTTAACATGTTACCTAATGTTATTTATAAATTATTGATTTCACTGTGAATAACATTTGACCTAAACATTTTTCTCCAAATCAAAATAAAGCGCTTGTGGCCCAGCGGCGCCCGCGTACCGCGTGACGTATGCGAGGTTAAGCAACGTGGGTCCAGGTCAGTTCTTGGATGAGTCACCGCTTTGAGTGGTAACTAACTAAGCGCTCCCGTGCTTTGGAAGGCACGTTAAGCCGTTGATCCCGGCTGCTGTCTACGACAGCAGTCGTTAAGCCAAGTTAGACGCCTTCGGGCGGCTTGTGAATTTCTAAGTCAAATTGCCCATTCACTTGACAGAGGGGGTCGAAGTTTCATCACGTCCGTAGGAACTACCAAACGTTTCCCTACACGCACCCCATTATACTGTATCAGTTGGATACTCTACTATTGTGAAAATTTAAGACATAAAACTACCTACCAATAAAGATTCGCAATAATTTTTGAGCAAATGGTTTGTTCGTTTGTTTGTAGGTAAGTACTACAATTTTTATCGTGTTTTTAATTAGGTACTTAAATAAAAATGTTTGTTAGAAAAATGGCTAAATACATAATTATTTTACTGTAATTTTTCATGATTTTTCAATTTAGATATCATTTAATAATTTTTTATAATGAATAGTATATATAATTCGCGATAATTTTCGTATTTTCTGTATTTTTTACAGTATGGTTTGGCCGTTTGTTTGTAGGTGTAAAAAATTAAATATTTTATTATTATTTATTTTACAGTTATGTTTCAATATGGATTTCATTTGATAATTTTTCTTTGTATTTAATTTTTAATGTATAATATAATATATATAATTAATTTTTCTTGGTCTGTTTTTCACTCATAATAACATGCTAAGCATACCTTGATCCCTCATCCTTTCTAAATACATTAAGAACTTGCTAATATAATTTTTACTATTTCTATAAATTTTTGAATGAATCTTGCTTCATGTAATCTCAGCTTTTTAGAGTTCCAGTGTGTTACAGTAGTTCCTGTGTGTAAAGGCGGAATCAGACGGTTCATTTTTTGTTCATTTTTGTGTTTCATTCCTCACCTTTCACCCGAAGTGACACGTCTGATCATGAAGTGAACCAAAAGTGCCGAATGAATTCACTAGTGAACCGATCCAACAATGTTAGATATTTTCATTCGGCATCTTTCACTGGCACTCCGAATGACCGAAAAATGAACGGTCTAAACACGGAAAGAACGTTCACTCGGAGTCGGCCATTTTGTTTGAGAGTTGTGTAGCGGACGGATGTCACGTGGAGCGCTCCTCAAAATGGTTTTTAAATGGAATGACCAAACTACGCTGCTATTTTTGGAGAATTTCAAGAACTATCAGTGCCTATGGAACCACAAATTAGACGAATATAAAGATAGAACTATACGGGCGAATTCTATGAAGTCCCTTATAAGTGATTTGAACTTGGAGGTCACCGAGGAAGATATAAAACATAAAATAAAAACAATAAGGACCCGCTACACTACGGAAATAACAAAAATAAAGCAATCAACTAAAAGTGGGTGCTCTTCCGACGATGTATATGTACCTACTCTATATTGGTTTAAACATGCGGACTTTTTAAGCGGCGTTTGTGTACCAAGGCAGAGCACATCAAATCTTGTAAGTAGCTTGTGTTTTTACAAGTTCTATTTAGTTTTACCTGTCCTGATCCATTATATTTTAGAAATTACATTTTATTATTTTTTGGATTACATTTTAGAAATTATATTTTATTTATTTTACTATTAATATTAACACACTCTTCTTATCATATTCCATTGCCATGGTACAGTGCATGAAGTGATGAACTTTTCTGCATATGCATCACGCATGCGGCGGGCCTTTTCACTGGGATTTCTTACACGAGTTGGTGGTAAATCACCTAAAGCTAAAGACGGTACGTCTTGCCATTCTGCTGGTATAATGCACCCTGCGTCCAAATCTTCAGCTTGCAGTGACCGTTGTGTAATGTAATCCGTTGAAGATTTTTTAAGCCAATTGTGAAGTGCACATGTTGTTTTAACCAGTTGCTCAACTTTTTCCACTGACAATGGAATTGGCTTTTCAAAAATTCGGAATTTTGATACTAATATTCCGAAAGTGTTTTCGACAACGCGTCTAGCTCTTGACAGTCTATAGTTAAATATTTTTTGTTTGTCACTGTACTCCCCTCTAGTATTATACGGTTTTAAAATATCCGTTCTCAATGGAAAGGCGTCATCTGCCACGATTACCCCTTCTTTTGGGAAATTAAGAAGATTTGATGACAAAGCTTCGTTAAATGTTGATTTATTAAAGACCGATGCATCGTTTGCTCTTCCATTTGTCCCGACATCTATATATATAAAATTGTATTGCGCATCCACTACAGCAAACAGGTGAATACTGAAGTTCTTTTTGTAGTCAAAATAGTCAGAGCCTGAATTTCCTGGGCATCTTATAATCACCAATTTGCCGTCCATCGCTCCGCAACAGTTTGGAAAGTTCCATAATACATAGTAGCCATCCATAATTTTTTTCCATTCATTTTGACTTTTAGGAACCTGTAACAATATTTACATTATCATTACAGGATACAAAAACAAACACGCAAAAAGAAACACAAATGACTGAAAATGAAAACTCTGCTGAATCTGAGCAAAGCCATTCTGCTAGTGGTGAAGAACAGAAGACACCAAATCGTGAGGGCAATGGAAGTAGTGAATCGTTTACACCAAATTGTTCTGCAAAACCAATAAACCGCAAAAGGAAGATTGATATGCCGATTGATAGGGCAAATCAAAGAATTAAAAACTTTAAGCGAGGAAAACAAAAAACAAACTGACGATGAGTTTGATTTGTTTTGCAAAAGTTTAGCAGTACAACTCAAGAACATGCCCCTGAATAGAGCATTATTATGTCAGGAAAAACTTCAGTCAGTCATGACCCGGGAACGTCTAGCTCAGATGGTATATGTACAACCATTACCTGAAACAATTTACTCGGACTCGAGCACTCAATCCTCATTTTCTACCCACGCGTCACCTCAATATGAAAGTGCTATACCAAAGAATTACTATGTCACCCAACAAGTTTACTCGCCAACTGTATCGATACCTTTGACCTCTCCACAAGAGATTAATCAAACCGCACTGAACGAAACATCTACTCAAGACGTACTCTCACGAGCTCTTCAAAATATTATGTAAACGTTCATAGATTTTGTGTGCATTTCATTTCAATTTCAAATAAACAATTTTCAAGTAAATGTACTCTTGATTGAAATAAAATCACTCCTTGTACTCAAGTTTGTTGTATGTGAGACCTTTATAACAGCCTCTCGAAGGTAATCCCTTATTTAGCGTCTTTAATAGACAATGTAATATTATTCTGTTTTTAGTACTTGTTGTTATAGCGGCAACCGAAATACATCATCTGTGACAAACAGACAGACAGCGAAGTCTGGCTTTCATTTTCACCCTTTAAGTACGGAACCCTTAAAACATAAATAAATAAAATAACTCACCTTTATAAACTTTTCAAGGGCCATCCAAATAGCTTCACATACTTCTAGGAAAAAGTAGGATATAGTATTTCGAGGTACTCTATATAAGTACTCTAAAGTTCCAAAAGAATCACCAGTTGCTAGGTATCTCAGCAAATTTGAAGTTTTGTTCGTACAGGTATTGCATCCCGCATTAAAGTATTTTGTTTGGTTATTGACGGAGCAACGAGTGCTAGAAGCTCTTCAAATTTACTTTTATCCATTCGCAGATGGTTACAATATGATTCAGGATCTTCATCGGCTAGTTCTCTCAGCAATGTGTTTGAAGCTCCAAATGCATTTCTTCTCGCAATCCATGGTCGCACCCACCATCGTGGACGATTTTTTCGTT
Organism: Notocelia uddmanniana; assembly: GCA_905163555.1. Lineage (NCBI taxonomy): Eukaryota > Metazoa > Arthropoda > Insecta > Lepidoptera > Tortricidae > Notocelia > Notocelia uddmanniana. The sequence continues at coordinate 13,844,300 of LR991063.1, read as the reverse complement.
TTTTTTCTGTCAAAATCTTGATTAAATGATCACAAATTACGCTTATTCCAAGACACACGACTTCATTTGATGACATATTGACGAATAAGAATAGTGAATGTTCATTTATATGTCATTTTACCTGAGTTGTGTGAACATTGAGTGAAAGAAAAAAGAATCAATCACCCGAGGGAACATTCATCCGAGTGAACCGTCTGATTCCGCCTTAACACTTTCCAGTATGTTAAGGTACATTTATTTGAGCCACGCCCAAAGAATATTATAAAGCATCTCCAATATAATTTTACTAGTTATTTTACAAGCTGCACAATACTGGAGGTTGTAAGTGACAGTGTACACACCCAACAAGAGCAGATTCCTTAACAGTTTTTAAACAAAACACATGTATTAAACCAGTGATAACCTATGGTTGACAAATTTGGGCTCTTACAAGAAGGCAGCTCCAAAAACTACCTGTATGTCAAAACAATATGGAAAGGAGTGTGGTTTATATCAAACTCAAAGATGAAGTCCAAGTGTCCATAATTAAAACCAAATCAAAGACTACAAAAAATGGAAAATATAGATAAATGGACAAAATACATAGCAATGATACCCAAGAGTATTTAAAAGAAAAAGGGGAAAACCTAACCTTAGTCTTAGATGGTCAGATGAGCTAAAGCAGACTGCTGCAGGAGTGTGGCTGTGAGAGGCAAGGGAATGCACAGAGTGGAAGGCTCTAGAGATCTATGTCGATAGGACAAGTTGAAGTTTTCAACATTTTTAATTTACTAACTTTTAACACCTTTCGCACCTTGGTTTACCCAGAACGACGAAATACATCCTTTGGCTGCAAAATTACTGGATACGACACAAGCTGTGAAACTCCTAAAATGAAAACACATTGTGTAGGCAGCATAGTGGTTAGCAAGACGATGGTCTCCTAAACCGAAAGTTACAAAGTCGTTCAACAAAACTGATTATAGTCGTTATCAACTGATGGCAGTTTATAACACAACAAAAACTTATAACAAATACTGAAAAGCATATTCAATATAATTTTAATAGTTATGCGACAGGCTACACAATACTACAACTGCACAATACTGGAGGTTATAATTGACAGTGAATACACCCAACAAGAGCAGATTCCATAAAAGATTGTATGAGGAAGAAAGAAGCAAAACACTTCATGAAGATAAGTAGTACATATATAACACAGCGAGCCTCTACCTTGGATTTGGAATGACAAACTGCTGGATGCTGAATGACATAACAATGAAGACAGTATATTGTGAAATTTCTAAGCACTCTCAAACAAAATGTACCAGTACAACCAGACTAACAACTTGTTGGTGGTCCAAACTCTATAATTTGGAGTTGACCACTAAAAAGCCTGCAAGAGGTGTTCTGATGAAACCAAGGCCCTTTTTTTCATTTAGTCAGAAGAAGTGAGTTAAGTTCGAGTTTTATTCATCTTGAAACTGTAAATTAACATATTAAATTTAAATTGCTATAAACATCACGACCATTAGGTACTTGTGGTGAGAAATTCGATATGTATACTAAAGAATATCAATCTTTTTAATACACAAGTAACTTCTAGCAAACGATACGTGATTCAGAAAAAAAGAACGCCATAATAATAACAACAACCCAAGTCCAACCCAAAACTAAAACTCCATATTATACTTGTTGAACACTGAGAAATGAATATGAAAGACCAAGACAAACGAATATATCTACAAGTTTACGACGGTTCCTGGCTTGTTTATTGACCATTTGTTTGGTGCTGATGTGCTTTTTTGTTATTATGCAAGACAATAATATGAATAATAGCTAGTCACAATCACTGAGCATATAATCACTACGTGGTCACAATTTTTAATAAGTAGTCACGATTTTCAGTGAAGATTAAGACAGTGTTGCCAGTGCACTTGAGTCGTAAGTTACGTTTCGTTTCCTGAAATGTTACATTTCCGCTGCAAAAGTTACATTATAGTTTTTATTTTATTTTACGTGTGTTTGGGGTCGGAGTTAAATTTGGGCCTTTTACACGACTAATATTACCACAATACTGGTTTCTCAATACTATCGCGGTTTTCAAAATTGTATGGATTTTGCTTCAATATTCATCAATCGCATGATAATAATCAATCAGTCAGATGTCAGCGAACTGGCGGAATATAAAAGAGTCTTATGACTTCACCACACCAACAGATCCGTAGTGTTAAGCAAGATGATTTTTAATGCAGTTGTCTCTTTGCATCCTTTTGGTCAACCAAGATGAGTTAGAACGGTACCGATAGTACGATCATTTTCGGCTGTTAACAAATTGTCTCCATTTAAAACCACACCAAAATGTCAAATCCCATATAATCTAAAACGTCACAAACGTTAGTTCAGTGTTTTGTCCGTATCAAAGCCATGGCAAAGTGGTGTCTGTATTTTGTCCGTATCAAAGCAGTTTATTACAAAAAACATGCCACAATTGCCGCCGAATTATGTATATTACATTGTTATTATTATCATGCGATACACTCATATCACCATACGTATCACGTGAATATTGATAAATATTAAAGCAAAATTCACACAATTTTTAAAACCACGATAATATTGACACCCCGATATTGAAATCAGAAATATTTATTGTGTAAACTGTGTAGGTACAAAAAGTATAACCAGGTAATTTTTGATGAGTGTCAACAGTTAATCTCAGATAATCTCAGATGCCACAGCCTGCACAACCTATTAAGAACACGGTGCTGCAACCGCCCACCCTCGAGAATGCGCAGATCCTTGAATGCATACAGTCAATATCCAGCCCGGATCTCGACACGGCGATCGCAGCGCTGGCCCTCCTGTCTAATGCTATCGCCTCCGGCCATGGGGCGGCGCTAGACGCGCACGCGCAGGAGCTGCTGGACGCCGTGACCACACAGATCCGTCACCTCTGTACCTCCGACCGATCGGCGGCGCACATTCTGTACGCGTACGAATATATAAACATCACGCTCGACGGATTGTTCGTGACCGGCAACTTCGGAGGTTACGTCCAGGCGACCGAGCTGACTTCCCTACTGAGCGAGTTGCTGTGGGTGTTGAGCTCCCTGCCCAATACCCAGAGCAAGTCGCTGAGCGGGTTGCCGGACGTGGACACACGGCTACACAAGTTTGTGATGAGCATGTGCGTGCGCGTGCTGGAAGTGTCGCGGACACAGATCTTGTGTGCCGTGTGTTCCCTCCTTCATAGATCCATCGGCGTCACGGACCATGCCTACCATCAATTAGTACTGAAGACCTCCTGGCTGGCTATGAAAATGCTGTTGACGTGGGACGCTTCTTTTGACCACATCCCGGTACTCGAAAATATACACCTCTTCCTCAGATAATATCCTTACACCTATTGGATGAATCCTGAGAGCAGTGACATCACTTTCAGAACCGTGCTCACTTTAGTTAATTACTTAATAAGAATAAAGGGAGTATCAATAATGAAGAATCTAAATCATGTGATTTAGATTCTTCACAAAAACGGCTCGGAGATGTACCCGTTGCTGCTGAAGATGCTTCAGGAGTGTTATCCTGAGGTGGACATCCGGGCCTACAAGCAAGTTGATATCAATTTCCAAGTGGATGAGGAATTAAAAGATTTAGTGCGGGAAGCCGAGCTCGGAGTTCTCCGCCTGAGGCTGGCGGAGATAAAGGAAGCGTGCGGCATCAGCAACAATATCAGCAGCCAGGCAGGGACACAAGACAGGAGTCCAGGAGTTAATTAGCTCAGAAAGCCCTGGCTTCCGAGGATCATAATAAATATATATAATCTCAGAGTAAGGATTTCTATAGAGATCCTAAACGAGTTTCTCCAAGGGGGACAGAAAAGCTCTTATGCAGCTGAATTGAGAACTAGTCTAAAACGTCTGTTGGCTTACAATAAACAACCTCTTTAATTTGGACGGGTAGTCGTTTATTTGCCTCAAACTATTTGACTTGACGTTTAGATGACATTGAGGCAAATAACGAAAAGCGAAACTATGACAAGGACAACAAATGATATATCCCTCTCTGTTGCTCTTATTCAATTTAGTATATGATCTTCTCGCTCTTAGCGGTATTATTATTTGACGTCTACTCTGTTTACTCTGAGGTGATAATATTAATCGTATAAAGGGCCCCATATATTCGCTGTGGAACCACATGTGGAACTTATAGTTCTTTTTGGGAGGATAACAGACCCGATTCTACGGCGGCCGTTAAACCTCCTAATTAAATTTAGGCGTCGCTAAACCACTTTGCTACTCTATGAGCAACTGTCAAATTCAAATGACAACGCCAATATGAATCTGACGTTTCTTAATTTAGGCGGTCTATTTAATTTAGGTTTAGTTGCAATACACACATTACATGTCTTGCCATTTTACATAATGTCTTTTTTAAGGAAAAGCATACAAACGTCAAGTTTAATTGGCTAATTTTATCCGGGGGATAAAATAGTCCCGTTTAAAATACAATAACATAAAGAAAGTCAAGTTGTGCAAAAGCAATTGCTTTAGAAATGGATGAAGAATACGTCATAGCTGCTGTGGTGAACGAAGAGTACGGCTAGGGCGAGCATGAAAAAAAACTATTTGAAGAGGTCGCGAGACGAATCCAACCCATTTCACCGGTCCGAGAGGCAGGTCCGTATCGTAAATTGTTTACGCTTGTAATTTTGCACGTGTCAAAGCAATTTTAAAAAGAGATGCTGCTAAATTATACATACATATATTCGTTGTGGAATTTATTGTTCTTTTTGGGAGGATAAAAAAGAATAAAAAAAAGATCAGTCGGACGCCCTATGCGTTTTAAGGATTCCTGCAAGCGGGACATGATGTCCTTTGGTATCGACCCGAATAACTGGGAAACGTAAGCCATTAGAAGAGCGGAATCGCGTAGCCTTTTGCATGAAGGCGTAGCAAAGCATGACCTAGCCTGGCTCGATGAAAATTAAAGCAGAAAAGCCTTCGGACTTCTTCGGATACGTGCTTCACCTGCGATTTTTGTGGCAGAAAGTGCCGTGCTGCGGTCTTTACAGCCACAAGAAAGCGGAAGCGATGCGAAAGAAATGCGGCACACCCCCGATCTCCGACGGCGCGCAGACCTCTTCTTCTTAAGGAACGGTCGCTGCTAAAATCATCTGTCAAGATGCTGTGGCCAATGATGATATTTTTCTCGCAATTGAAGTGAAAATTAGAGTGTATACTCTGGTCTAAAAGCCATATTACCCCTCAAACAAAATAACCATCTATAAGTAATATAACTTATTTTATGCCCTAGTCATACAATCTACTACTATTGGCTCTGTGAGCTGTAGACATCGCAAAAAAAAAAAAATTTTTTTTTCAAATTTCAAAATTTTCAAAAACTGACTCAACATAAAAATCTATATAATTATCGAACCAGCTCACAATTTTTTTTCGAGAATCGGTTAAGAAATGCGACCTGTAGAGGAGAACATCCGGACAGACGTACATACGAACGATTTTTTGTCGAAAGCTAAAACGGACACGCTTCGCTCGCTCGGTCAATTATTAAATGTAGCGAATTATACAAAAAAACATCGAATTCACCAATCTGGCATTGGTGGATTCGATTAAATATTGTAATATAATACTCGTAGCGCACTTTCCTCACTGTTGTACGACAACAAACAATAACACAACAATATTACAATAGTCTTTGAACACAACGAAACAAAATAAATCACGATGAGCCCTGTTTATTTTGTTTTTTCGAGCTAAGTAGATAAGAAACCGCGAACTCGCGAAGTAAGAAACGAACGCGCATACGGTCAAGCAAAATCGAGTTTTAATTCATCCAGGATAAGTTCCATTTTGTCATAGCGCGTTCCATTGAGAGCCATCTCTGCACGGCTAGCACAAGACGGCGCGCGAGTTATATCTCGCGCGATATAGACTATACGTCTCTTTCCGTTTGTACTCATTAGATAGAGACGGATAGTCTATCTCGCGCGCCGTCTTGTGCTAGCCGTGCTGAGTGTGATATGGAGTGAAAGACGTGCCTAGTTTTTAGTGTGTTCAATTTGGATGTGTTCGTAAACTGTTTGCAATAAAAATCTAGTATGACAAATCTCGTTGTTATCAAAAGTTACGAAATTTGCCTTATATTTAAAAATTACTTACATGTTACGCGAGGGGGTCAAAAGTTACGAAAAATGTAAGTAACCTTCTGGCAACGCTGGATTAAGAGAACAGCTGTGCTACCGCGAACTTCATAAATCGAACTTCATGTCGTGCCGTCCCTTTCACTCTCGTGTTATATTCTATATGTCGGAAAGGGACGGTATGATACGAAGTTCGATTTTCGAAGTTCGCGGTAGCACCCCTGAGCTAGTCAACAGCAACACGCCTGCGCAGTGGCGCTAGTGGCGTCAGTGTCACTCACTGTGTCTGTCAGTCACTGTCAGTGTCAGAGTCAGACAAATTATTTCATTTCAATTAAATTTTACTGTATTAGTCGGATTCTGCTTGTCTCTGTGTTTGATAACGCACGTGCTCCGGTTTGATTTACGTTTTTCAGTGGCTTTGGTAGCCAATCTTCACTTAGATTAGGATATTTTTGTGGGTGAAGGTATAATAACAACGGGAAGGTAAGTGTTTTGTGTTTGTCTGTCCTGTGAGGATGGAAACGGGAGATACGGAACCCCCTGACAAAGGGGGAACTCAAAACTCTACAAAAAAACGCTCAAATGACGTTGAAAACGACGGAATAGAGCTACATGGTAAAAAATCTATCCCTCCAAATGCATCCGTCCAACATACGTACGTACGGCCAGGGTATGAAAGTAGCTCCGATTTTAAATACTCCGAAACAGATTCAGGGCCTTTTCTCGTGCATGTGTCCCGGGAAGACACCACAGATCAGCCAAGCGCCTCAAGTCGCATGAGGGCTCTAAAAATGGCTCAAGTCATTTACAACGGAAAAGTAGCAGGTATAAAAGAGATTAAAAATATAGGCAAAAATAAATTGTGTATTTACTTTGCATCTGCTTCTGAAGCCAATTCATTTTTGACACACTCTATTTTGGCTACCCATAAACTAGCAGCCATGATACCAAGGTTCCAGGTTTCTCGCATGGGTGTGGTAGGTTAGGTCCCGCTGGACTGGACATTGGAAGAGTTCTCAAATGGAATTCAATGCCCCTCTGGGTCTGGACCAGTAATAAAAGCGCGCAGACTCAACAAAAAGAAAGAAATTGAAGGTAGAAAAGTATGGGAGCCAACAGGTACTGTAGTACTGACATTCCTCGGCCAAATATTGCCAGAAAAAATCTTCTGTTTTAATATGTCAATCCCAGTGTCCTCTTATAGGCTACCTATCATTCAATGCAACAGATGCTGCAGATTCGGACATATAAAGGAACAGTGCCGTTCCAACCCCAGGTGTGCCCGGTGTGCCCAAAATCATGAGGCCTCTGAGTGTTCAGTCCCCGACACAGAAATATCTTGTCTTTTTTGTTCTGGACCACATGCTGCAACCGACCCAAAGTGCCCTGAACTCTCCAGACAAAAGTCCATCAAGCTAGTCATGTCTGAGGAAAATGTTGGATATATTGAAGCCGCAAGAAGGTTCCGCCCTGTTCGCTCTTTGTATGCGGATAAGTCAAAGACTGTTTTTGCCAGCCAGTCCAATCCGGGCAATTCGCCTGCCCCTTCACCACCTTCAAGCCCATCCCATTCTCAATCGCACCAACAGTCACAATCATACAGAAAAACTGTCTTCATTGAGCGGCGACCCAAGCCAGTGCTTGGGAAGTCCTATGATGTAGAAGCACACAGACTGATAACAGCTACTCCCCGTTCTACTCTGCCTAATGGTTGTGCACTAGAACAACCTATCTCAGTTACACCAAACGATAACCTGGGCGACATTATCTACCAGGTTATAGTAAATCTCCTCTCGAAATTTTCAGACATCATACCGTACACTGTTCTAGAAAGCCTTAAGGGCAATATTTGTGCTGCTATTAATAAAGTAATCCAAGATGGGCAATCACAATCTGATACAATGGAATACTAGAAATATTAAAAATAAAAAACAAGAGATATTCCAACTAATCAATTTGTTCAGTCCGGTCATTCTTGCCATCTCGGAGACATGGCTGAGACCTCAGTCCCTATTTAGGGTCAGAGGTTACTCCTGCGTCCGGGATGATAGGGATGATGGCTGGGCTGGTTGTGCTATCCTTGTAAAAAGAAGTTTTACTTTTTCTCAACTTCCCATACCTCCCCACTCCCCCGGTTTAAATGTTGTCGCGGTTCGATGCCTCAACATCTCCTTTGTTTCTGTTTATATTCCCCATCCAAATCATGACCTGATCCAGGAGCTCAAATTAATTTTAATAGCCTTTCCAGCCCCACTCATCGTTCAAGGAGACTTTAATTGTCGCCACACACTATGGGGTTCCCACTGCTGTGACGCGACGTCTTCCTTCCTTCTAGATCTGATGGATGAGGTAAATTTATGTATTCTAAATGACGGAACCCCAACGCGCAGAGTTCCACCCACTCAAAACGCTAGTGTCCCTGACCTTACGCTGGCATCCCCAAACTTGGTTCGCTCTCTGTCATGGACAGTTTCTTTGAACTCTCTCGGGAGTGATCATCTGCCTATTATTACTACCTTGTTAGATTCTTCCTTTTCTCCATTACCCATACAAGCTCCACTCCTCAAATATAGAACAAGCCAGGCGGACTGGAGCAAATTTAGATCCAATCTAGAACTCGCTATGGGAAATATGCCCACTATCACACAATCGAATGTGTCAGAATCGTACAACTGGTTCATTGCGGCTATTTACTCTGCGGCCGATAGCTCGATCCCCTTAAAAAACACAGCACGCGATAAAATACCCTCCCCGGCGTGGTGGGACGCTGAGTGCTCATCAGTTATTAAAGAGCGTAACCAGGCGGAGTCCCTTTTCGCTGCCGATCTTTCTTTAGAAAACTATTTAAATTTTCAACGTGTGAGTGCTCACAGTAAAAGGTTTCTCAGCAAAAAGAAATTTCAGGGCTGGCGTTCCTTTTGCGAATCCCTGTCCCCTAGGACTCCTAGTACATTAGTGTGGAAAAAAATAAAAGCTTTTCGTTGTTCTCAAACAGACAACAATGTCTCTAGCAATGCCTCTCCGTGGCTTGAGGGGTTTACAGCAAAACTTGCTCCTCCATTCGTACCGCACTGGGAAGGCGTTGGCACTTATTGTTCACTTTCCTCGCCACCTGAAAGAATGAACGAAGCCTTTAGTTTTGACGAGCTGTGTTGTGCACTTGATCATTTGAGGGACTCGACACCGGGTTGTGACGGCATTCCATATTCCTTTATTACCCAAAGCTCTAAATTAACTAAATTGATTTTCCTACAAATTTTAAATAATATATTTTTAACTGGACACGTACCTGATAGCTGGAAAACCCAGATTATAGTACCGATTTTAAAACCTGGTAAGGATCCACTGAGTCCTAATTCTTACAGACCCATTGCCTTGTCGTCAGTTCTAGGCAAAATTATGGAGCACCTATTAAAAAATAGACTAGAGTGGATTCTAGAAAATAAAAATATCATCCCTAAAACTCAGTTCGGTTTCAGAAAGGGTATGGGCACAATGGATAGTCTGAGCATTCTTACCTCTGATATCCGGCTATCTCTCACTCGCGGTGAACACGTGGTGGGCGTCTTCCTTGACGTCACAGCGGCCTACGATAACGTTGATCTCCCTATACTCAGGCAGAAAATGCTCAATCTGAGTATACCCGTGAGGATTATCAATATCGTGTGCAACATGTACATGGGCCGGTCCATTCTGATCCGATCAAATGGTAAATTGTCCCCACCCAGTCTTGCTTGGAAGGGCCTCCCCCAAGGGTCTGTTTTGAGCCCTCTTCTTTACAGTCTATACACATCGGACCTCGATACCTCCGTTAATTGCTTCTGCAAGATTTTGCAGTATGCCGATGACATCGCTTTGTATTCTTCATCGAAAGACTTTTCAGAAAGCACACATGCCCTTAATTCTGCCCTGTATTATCTCAACTCATGGTTATCCGACCATGGCTTATCCTTGTCTGCAGAAAAAAGTAGCGCAGTCGTCTTCTCCAGGAAAAGGCATGTTCCTGACCTATATATCCACATCGACGACCAACCTGTAATTGTTAAGGACAATGTTAAGTTTTTGGGCATTATTTTGGATTCTAAGCTGTCCGGGGTCAATCACTTGAACTATGTGTGTCAAAAGGCAGAAAAAAACGTAAATATCATTCGTGCTTTATCAGGTGTTAGGTGGGGCTCGCACCCCTACAGCCAGAAACTCCTATACAACGCCATTGTCAGAAGTCATTTTGACTATGGTAGTTTTGTCCTGGAACCATGCAGCAAGCTAGCGTTGGCAAAACTTGACAGAATTCAGGCAAGGTGTTTAAGAATCATTACAGGAGCAATGAAATCTTCCCCAACGAACGCCCTCCAAGTCGAGTGCATGGACCCCCCTTATTCTTTGCGCAGACAATTCTTGGCTGACCGGTTCTTTTTCAAGTCACTTCATGTAGCTTCACATCCGTTACTCCCAATCCTTGAATCTCTCCAACAACTTGTGGCCTCTTCTCCATATTGGACTCACAAAGTATCTCCTCTCTTAGTAAATAGCTATAAAAAGTTCTTAGAGCTATCTGTAAAAGTGTTTCAAAATTACAAAAATCCTCTCTTTGAAACTAACTATGACAGTCTAATTTTTCAGCCTACGGTTATTTTTAATCTAGGTGTGTCAAAGAATCAAATAGGTGCGGATAATGTATTTAATAAAGTTATGGATGAAAAGTGGTCAGACTATCTTGCTATCTACACGGATGCTTCCAAGTTGAGCGAAAATGGCCCTGTAGGTTCAGCGGTGTGGATCCCCAGGTACAAAATTATATTAAATTTTAAACTCCCTCCCGGTAACTCTGTGTTTTCGGGAGAAGCTATTGCGTTGCTTGAAGCGGTTTCTTACGTGCAATCTCACCATCTTAATAAGTCTCTTATTTTAACCGATTCCCTGAGTTGCCTACAGGATATAGTTAAACGTCCATTCCATGCTAAAGAGAACTTCCCTGTAACCCTACAAATTAAGGAGCTCCTCTACAGGTGTCACATGGATAACATTGATGTGGTTCTGGCTTGGATCCCAGGTCACAGTGGAATAAAAGGAAACGAGACGGCTGACCTTTGCGCAAAGGAAGCTATTACGCAGGGCAACAATGTTCATGATCGATGTTTTACCCGTGACCTCAAAGCGCTTGCTCTCCCGCACATGCGAGATGCCTGGAACTCCCGTTGGCAAACTACCCGTATAAATGTTGGCAAAAATTATGGAAAAATCCAACCAGATCTGCCCTCTAGGCCGTGGTTTTTTACTAGGAAAGGAATTCCGAAAAACATTACATCCGCGATTATTCGTTTACGGCTAGGCCACATTTGTACACCTGTATTTTTGGCAAAGATACATGTTCGGGACCACTCTCTGTGCGAATGTGGTCTGGCGGAGGGTACACTTGAACACCTTTTTTTTAACTGCAACCGGATCGTCACTCCTTTGTATGATATCCTACCCCCGGAAATTCCCCGGCCCATCAACATTAAATTCCTTTTAACCCTGGTGCACTCCCCCTTTGTGTATGTCTTATGTAAATTTATTAAAACTAACAACTTGTTTTTGTAGTAGTTAGATTAACAATAAATGTTTGTGTTGTCCTTTGTTTTAGATACTCTTCTAAGTGAACCTGGCAATCTGAAGTCACCGGTCAAATTCTTAATAAACACGTGCCTTTTTAAACCTTGACGTTGGCGGAATCATCGACAATATCGATGGGGCCATAAAACACAAAGATTGATTGATTGATACTGTATTAGTCAGGCTAAAAGGCAAAAAAATGTTAATATTCTAGAATTCCGAGTGATTATTCCAAGAATCAAAGAATTAATCCATTGAATTCCGCGTTTTCAATTAACTCTACTTCAAAGATTAAAGTGAAAATGTTGTGTGTTTAGTTTAGAGTTTGGTGTTTTTCTATTATTTAATTGTCTAGAAATATCGTTGAATTTGTAGAATTTGAGTTACAGTATTATTATCTGTTTGATCGTACTCTAATAATTATTCCTTGAGCATAATGTCTGTTTTGACGGTTACTGTGAAATATGTCGGCGAACGGAAGCTAGTGATGAAATGGGTTAAGACTGCGCAGTACGTCCGGTTCTCCATACAAACGTATTTATGCTCTCATTTTAAAACGCCAAGCTAGAATAACATGAAACTTTGTATACAAATGGGATCTAGGTCGGACCATAGTTTCTGTTGCTTGAAATTATAATGGAGAAAAAATACAGCGATTATTAAGGTTTTCATACAAGCCGTAAAAAACTCAAAAAGCCGCTGTATTTTTATTTGTTTACAATTTCTAGCAACAGAAACTGGTCCGACCTAGTTCCATGTTATTCTAGCATGGCGTTTTAAAATGAGAGGGTAAATACGTTTGTATGGAGAACGGAGCCAGACTGAGCGTACTGCACCCTCTTAAATAGGTGATAGAGTTGTATACATTTACAAAGCATAATAAATGTCGTTTCTTACGTCCTGCGTTGAATTACATGTCACCACAACCATGCAAATAACCTTGTCTATTGAGGCTGATTCCTGCCATGTCCCTGTTGCATATTATTATATGACTTGTGAATTTCTGTGTTCACCTCACCAACTTCTAAAGTCTCGACACCCACCCTATCAGACAGCTCGACATCTGAGGGAAATACCATTCCAGATAAGTGCAAGATGGAAGTAGGGCATGCAATACCGGACTACTCTCAATACCGGTATTGAAATTCGGTATTCAGTCTCAATCCCGGGATTCCGGTATCGGTATTGGGACTCATTGACAAAATAAAAAGCTTTTTACTGAAAAATCATTTTAATGATATTTTTTGGCAATATTCCAGACATCACAGTAAAAATCAGCCTTAAAGTAATCCTGTAAGGAATCAAAATCGAAAATTCCAACTACAATCATTAAATCGCATATCGCATACACACCCAGCTAGAACTAGATCATCATAGAATTCAAAATAATTTAAACGTGAAAATATAATCAACAACAATGGCAACAACGAAAACAAAATCAACAATTTAGAATACGATTAGAAATTTAAATAAACAACTCTAAAATATTAAATGTGGCCTACCGTGTGAAGTTATTATTGAACTGGCCACATTATACTAATATTTTTATCGATTGCACTAATTAGCACGTGATAGTGTTGTGATATAAACCCTATCAAAAAAGAACTTATCTAGCAAGCAATTTAGCAGCAATTTTTTAACTATTAATTAACATCGAGTACTTTAATTTGTACTTACTTAAGATTAACTGTTCTTATATAATACAATATATTTTAGTAAATAACAATCTACTTTTAATAAAATATAAATCGTGCTTAACTTCTATGCTACAGAAATCATACGTTTAATAGTAAAACTGATTCATTACGCTTATTTATTATCAGACCTTTTCTCTTGGAAGTGTGTCCTTAAAAATGAGAGAGCATCAAGCATCCGATCTGATAACGAACTCCTAATTTTTGTACAAAAGAATCCAGCGGATGAAAAGATTCTCTCACTTTCCACACTAGTTGGTAAAAGTGTCGATAGATACTGGTACGCTTCTATCAGGTACACACCTCGTTCTCCATTGTTGTCGTACATTGCCTTCTCTGTCAAAACGAATCCCCTGAGGTCAAAGTCAGAAGTTCCTGCCATCGTTTTAGGCTTGCTCTTACATTTTTCCCATTCCTTGTTTAACTCTTCCTGTATAGTTAACTGACTAGAGCTACTAGTATGTATGTATGTATGTATGTATGTAAGCACTTTATTGTACACAATAACAGTTTAAAACATATACATGTCACACAGGATCAGAGTACAAAGGCGAACTTATCCCTATGAGGGATCTCTTCCAGCTAACCTTTGACTAGTACCTGGAGTCGCTGCATCTTCTTCAGTGCTGGCACTAGTTCCCTCTATATTTGTCACAGTCGTTCCTGCGAGTGTTTGATATTTAAGTCGTAACAATAGAGATACTATTGTTTCGCAAATATTTTCGCTTGTTGGTTTGTGTCGTCATCTTGCATCCCATAAAATCGGCGACGAGCGATGACGCACCGCAGCGCAGCCGGCGGTGCCGATGCCTGCATCGCCTGCGCTGCGTCTAACCAACGCTGGTCACTCGCCGATGCCAATATTTATAATTATATAAATATGTGGTAATGTAACATTTATAATCGAGTTTACCTACATACTAGCAATTAATGTGTCACTGAAAACCGAAGAAAATATTAACTACTGTGTGTTTTACAAAAAAATACTGAGAAAATACAATTTTACTTGCATAATGGCTAATAAAAAATTAATCTCGGAATTCCGGTATTTCGGTATTGGTCTTCCCCAATACCGGTATTGTAATACCGTAAAAAAACAAGCCGAGATTCCGGTATTTCGAGATTCCGGAATTCCGGTATTCATGCCCTAGATGGAAGGATGAATGGAAGTCTCCTCCTAGGGCTGACATGTCAAACTTAGAAGCTAAAAAAAAATTCAGGGGCTTCTCGGATCCCGGACAGGAGTGGTGTCAGCTGAATAGGCTTAGACCTCAACATGGACTTTGCAGGGATTACATGTCCAAATGTGGCTGGCGAACTTCACCAGCATCTGATTGCGGATCACCTTTACAATCTATCTACCACATTATCCATGAGTGTCCGAAAAGGGGATACCATGAAGGACCCCTGGACCTATTCTCAGCTGAAGTTATTGTAGCCCAATGGGTGAAAGAGTTAGATATAAGATTTTTATAACTACTATTGAATTATTATAGCAGTAAGTGACCTGTAGAACTTGCCATACAATTAAATACATATGACTTATACAACCAAGTTCATAAATAAATGTATGTTCCCAAAGTTTCATAGGTATCTTGAGTCTTAACAGTAATATGCTGTTTAGCTGTCAGCTGGCCACTCACTTTACAAGCCTAATCCCTATAAGGTCTAGTTTCTCTCTAGGACTAGAAGATCAGTTGCAGTCTCTTGCTTAAAACCTAGTGCCTGAGGCAGCTGACCGGATGTGTTCTCTTGAACATTAACCTCACATGAACAGTGTTTTTTTTTCATCATGGCATCTATAGCTTTGACCAAAGACAATCAAGAAAAGGTTAGTTTTTGTTGCATACCTTAACACTCTTCCTCAACAAAAACTAATGGGTAAATGTATGAGGTATCTGAATCACATTTTACTAACGAAAAACAAGCAAACAATGAGCTACCATCTGCTACCTACAACACAACTTAGACGGCCTGTTTAGGCTAGTTGGTAGTGACACTGCTTCCGAAGCTAGCCGGGTTCAAATCCCGGCCAGGAACGCATTATTTCGTTCTTCTTGGTGGATTTTGTTCTCTATGTAATTATCTATATAAGGTGTTAATTTATTAGTTGCAGATATTTTTACAGCTACTCGGTCCCTGGAGTATGTTTAAGTATGAAATATTTTTACGATGTTTTTTTTTAGAAAACTGAAAAACTAATTTGTTACGTAAAAACACCCAGTTAATGTGATTATTAAATGAGAACTCATTGAACAGATTCCAGTACCTCTTTTACGTACCACTTAACTGTAACTGGCCACTTCACGTCGATAAATGAAATACTTGATTGTTAACAATGATATTTTAAGTATAGATAGGTTATGCTCGAACATTACAAGCACAAAAACTGCTTCCAACATCGCGGCATCACACATTCGCATTTTGTTTTATTGTTTACAATACGCACACTTCATCGAAAGCGTAAAAGAGATAGCTTTATCAAAATAATACATAAGAAAGAGACGGCCTTCAACCGGAACACCAATCACCGCACGTTTGACACAGATTAAAGAAACTAACACTAGGCAGAAGGTGCAAACTGTTTCTACCTATTCATCGACGGATGATAGCGAGTGTAAGTAATGGTAATACCGCTATCGGGTTGTCGTTTGCGTAGCAGGCACGTCAAAGAATTACAAAATAATTGACTCGGACACGGATTGTACAGACAGCAAAACTAATCTTGTCAAAAAATGTTTCATGCCTGTTGATGTCAATCGATGATATTTCTATCAAGCAACAAAAACTTCTTACAGACCGACCTCGTGTAGGATACAAGAAAGGACACTTCTTCACTTTTCGTGACTGGTACTCAGAGATATACTTTAAAAATTAACATTTAATAGTTACAGCATTATTTTCTTCTAAATAAACCCGAAGAAATAAATATGGCAGTAAGTTGAAGTTGACTATGTAACCCATATAATCTAGAATTGAATGTGATTTAGTATGACGCATCTGTTACATTAATCTATGTTCGCAGTCTGTTTGTCTTTATCACTCATTGCAAACGACACTAGGTAGTCTCTTTCTCTGAGACAACGTCTTCATGGCGTCATATTTGGTAAATTGAAGGATAAAATGGAAAAAATATCATAATTTCAGCTTACTTTCTTGTGGTATGTGATGCCTGTTGCCTTAGTACGTTTGGATGTATAATTAGTGCACTTTCGCAACACGCATGACGGCATTTTTAAGGTCACTTACGTCGTTGGCGGGAACTCGTGTCAACATTCGCCTCTCTCGCTTGCCCGGGAGCGACTGAAGCCAATAGGCGATGTTTAGCGTCTTTATAGCGGCATACTTTAGGTACGCGGGTAACGTATCTATACTTAAAATATCATTGATTGTTAATGTCATGTTATTTTCTGTCTGATTGTGTCGTTTGCAAATCAATTTTACTTATTTTGAAATACCTTCTTTTCTTCATGCTTGCTTTTAAAATTACTTTAACTCACTTATCAAAGGCTAGTATTAGTTAACGTAACTATCCTAATGGGTGGATTTTCTTGACTAGTTTTAACATGACAGCCCCATTTTCCATCTTACATTAGTAGTTTTTCCGCCGAACCATAATGACATTTAAGACAAACAATTGTTGACATGAGTGACATGACAGATAGTGTTAAACGTTTCATCAGGCACATGGTGATTATTTTTAGACGAAATTACAAATTAATTTTTTGTTCGATAAATGACAACAAAAAAAAATTGAAAAGGTTTCTTAATTTCTCTTTAAAGTGAATTGTTTTAAAGTAAAGTATCATCTGTTACAATATCTGCAACTAATAAATTAACACCTTATATAAGTATGTATAGATGGAGAAAATGTGATATTGCAGTGACAGGTTGCTAGCCCATCGCCCACAACGTAGGTGTATCTACAGATGGAGAAAATGTGATATGGCAGTGACAGGTTGCTAGCCCATCGCCCACAACACACTTCAACCTGGTTCCCGTAATCAACTCTTACGACACCCAAGGGAAGAAACCGGGTGGTGCTATTCTAACCCGGCACCAGACGGGGTTGATTGTCAACATCAAAACCTACTTTTAAAACTTAAGCTTCATAACAAAGATTTAAAAATATGTCTTTGTTATGAAGCTTAAGTTTTAAAAGTAGGTTTTGTATCCTTTCCCCATAGCTACATATTCAGATTCTGTTGATGAAAGATAAATGTACTGTTGTTTTAGTGCAACACCATGCCACCATGCACCCTACACTTTCATTACAAATCCAGAAGTGGACTTCCTATCTGGAAATGGTCAGCATCGATATTGCACAATAGCAGAGTCCCTTTGTCAGCTTTAAATATCAATTTGTAATTGTAGTACGAGTCCTTAACTTAAAATACGGTCCCATCCTGAAGAAGGCATGAAACTTGGCATGAATGTAGCTGTCATATATGTGCTTGAATGTAGATATGGAAGCACTTCAAGAAATTATTTTTCCCCCCACTCCCCCCCTTTTTATCTCCCTCATTCTGGTTTTTCGAATTTTCTACAAAAACCATAAGACTGAGGAGTTTACTCTTCAGAGACCAAATCATCGTCGATAAATTACCTACAAAACGATACTACATTTTATAGTGGTAAGATTAATATATTTCTGTATACAGCCACCAACGTATTATGAAATTGTAAAAACAGGCACACTTTTTTCTTTCTTGCTCCATTTATAGGAAAACGACAAGAGTGGTGATAAAATAGTCTAAAGAAGTTATATACCTTATACATTAAGCTACAAAATGACACTTATTTCATAGTCGTAGAGGCATTATTTCCAGAGTTACAGCTTACCGCGCCTGACTCAAGTACTCTTTTTTTTCCTTTTTACAATACTATCTTTCCAGATTTAAAGCTAGGGTCTAGGGTTTCAAGCAATTTATTAAAAACACAGTAAATTACAGTTTTAATCATATATATATATTTATATCAATGCATATCACAAGAATCTCCCCCACACTTACAGAGACCAGTACAGGGAAGACCAGACTTCCTACAAATGCATCGTCCTTTAATGCAGCTGCGGCATGAACACTTCGTCAATTCCTTTACGGATGATGACGTTTCTTTGTTTGTACTCCAAAATGGAATCCAAATACCGTCTTCTTTCATCCAACCCCATTTCTCAAAGTTCGGATATTCAGGATTTGGTATCAGACTTTGACCCCAGATCAATCCTGCTTGCAAATAAGCTCGCTTTGTATGCTGCTCAAGACCACCGAGTGTTGGTGGCAGCCTGTCCGTTACCCGTCCCTTGATGAATAACGCTTTTCTAGCTTGGTTTATGTCTTCTACCTCGCTAGTTTTGTCGTAAGTCAGAATGACATATCTTGCCAAAGCATCCAATTGATAGGTTTCAATTTCATTTTGAGGTCTTGACAAGGTTTCAAATACTCTGGTAATTTCAGGGAAGGAATTCCAAGTTTTCCAAAAGGACTTCTTTCCCTTTCCACAAAATCCAGATACTGTATCGCACCCTGTGAATGTGTGGAAAAATAACATGCCACTGCATTTTTCTGGGCCGAGTTTATTCACGAGTTGGTGGATAGCAATAGTACGTAAAGCTTTCCCTGTTCCGAATGATATCCAACATTTGTTCAAACCCATTTCTTTAAGCCCGCTGTATAAGGCAATAGCTACAACCACCACATCTGTATCAACCGTTCTAATTAATATTTCTGTGTGACCATGCTGCACGGCGTGCGAAACATGGAGGAAGAGTCTGGTATCAGCTTCTTCTTGTTTTGAATTAAGGGAGGACGTATCTACGGTGGCATCGTTACACAAAACTTGTTCCCCTTTGGTTGCGACAATCGTTTTCGCATGTTGAACCTGCTGGATTCCATCAGCCAGGAAGTTGAAAAGTTCAACTTTGTTCTGTGACGAACGAAGAAATTGTTGCCAGTTTTTTGGTAATTTACCTGCTGGTATGACTTTTTGACGAAATCCTGTACCCCTCTTCTCCCGTGTATGATTCTTGAGACTGTCTTCATGATAAGCATCAAAAACGAAATCAACTCGATTTCCATTCTGGTTCGTAACATAATTAATAAATGTTTTGCGATAATCGTCAAATGTAACATTAGTGCCCGGTCTTATCATTTGAACTACAGCAGGCCCATCTAGAAACGATGAAGTGCTGTCTACGGGATCTTCGTTAAATGACTCAGTGACAGTACTTTCATTTTCCTCTTCATCTTCTTCGTCTTCATATTTGTCTTCAAAACATTTCAGTAGTTCCGATTTTGCCACATATCTTATATTTCCTGTCTCAGAGAGGGACGGAGGAAAGGGTTGGTTTTCATGTTTGAAAAAGTCATCTATATCCCCTTGCCTATGCTGACAGGCGATGTACAGTTTTGAGAATAAGGCGGCGTCGCTTTTCGCTATCGACAGTTTAGTGGCTTGCTTTGATTTACAAGAAGCTTTACCTCCAAATATGTTGATATTGTTTCTCTTGATAGGGTCGAAGATAGAAACATTATTTGAAATAATTAGTTGTTCCACAAATTTAGTGTATTGTGTATTTCCGAGACTTGTTAATGATCGCATTTGTGCTTCACCATCTTTTTCAACTATAATCCGAGTATCTACAGTCTGTAATTCATCATCCAATAGTAGGTTACCATTCTCCGAAAGTGTGCAGACAAGAGCTTCAACATGTTTCTGGAACCTTTTTTGATGGCTCTTTTATTCTTCGTGGTGAATTTTTTCAATATTTTCCTTATCTTCATTATGATTGTCACGTGATGTCTCGAATTCTCTCAGCATAGAAGCTATCTCAGGCCCAGCAATCATCCAGCGTCTTAACGCAGCTGCATCTTCTGTAAGTCCCACTGCTCCTCCTGTGCTCTTTACTAATTTGTTTTCCTGTTCGTGGCCTTGGTCAAGTGCAATCGAGGAAAACCGCGCATTGGACTTTTTGACTGTACATTTTCCAGAACAGAATGCATGGTATACCTCAGTGGCAACAATTGGCAGTAGTTCCATATCACGAATATGCACTGATATCCATCGAGCATAATTGGTATGATCAATAGCGAAAAACCATGGAGCCATCGACTTTAAGGCCCGAAGGTATAGGTCAAAGTTTGATGTACGGATAGAGCGCACAAAAGTAGCTCTCAACACTTCTAAACTGAGAATCATATTCCAGAAGTGAAACGCAGCTGAATCTATCGATTGTTGTTGTTTCCATGTCTCAAAGTCAGAGTGCGTTTCTGGGTTTTCAATTTTGTATGTATCATAGGCGCGAACAGAAAGAATATGTAATGCAGCAGAGAGTACTTCGTGAACGTATCGGGCTCGTCTCGGATGCGAGGCTTTTAAAAATGACTGAGCCTTTCCCTCGCCACACACTTCAGCACGTGTCGAGGCTGATATTATTCCAGATTTTCCTAATAAATCACCAATCAACGTTATAAAGTTCATTTCTGTGTGAAAAGCACCCATCATGAGAACAATGTTTTTTTCTCCAAACTGCTCCTGATTGTTTCATTGGAAGATCTTTCCAAGAGCGTATAGAGGTTGATCCATAGCAATGACTGCTGCTTGATTTGGGTTTAAAGACGTAATGGTTTTTTACACGTTATTAATGATATGTTTGACAACAGCTATTGAATGTGAAGGATCTGCAAGAAGGGTCAAAAGGACAGAACGCGACACTCCTTTCTGTTCACTTGGCTGTTGACATGCGTGATAGGCAGCCCATGAAATAGATTCTGGGTTCTGTTCTATCTATAGTATCTCGAACTCGCTCAAGCCATGCCTCTTCGATCCGTTTTTCAGCATTCAGATCTACAGTCAGATCAAACGAACAATTTTAAGGAACGGGAGAAATCCTTGGTTCCTTTTCCTTGAGACTGTAGGGAGCAACTTCAGTGTAAAAAGTTGGTAATGGTTTAACCCGAAGTGATGAAGAGGGACCAGGTTTTGATATTGGGAGCATTCGACGAGGTAATCTTTCTGAGTCGTGATCAAGATGCTGAACAATGCTGATTGATGTTCCATGAAGAGCACCTTCGGCTGTGACAGATGACGGATTATAATCAATATTGTCAAAAGCAGCTGTAGAGAACACATTTTTTTGCAAAGCTATAGGAGAAACAACCCCTTCGTCTTCATAACGTTGACATGCAGCTTCAGAGACTTGTTTCGAGCATTCCAAGACTCTTTTGTATGTTACTGACAAACCATGATGGGCTAATTTGTCTATTATTTTTCTCTGTCTAGTGTGTGTATGAACAAGAAGTCCAATGTACAGCGGCAACGTGGGCTCTTGTTTGGTTGTATGACGTATATTTGTGTGTGAAGGCGTTTTTTTCTGTTGCATTGAACATAATGAGTTGAACTATCGAATTCGCAGCAACTAATCCTACATCTTCACTCTGGTCTATGATGCTTGGTCCGTGAAGAAGCATTTTTATAAGCGTTAACAGTGAAAGTGGAATTTCTGGAACATCTTTGATTAGGCTTCCACTAAATGGAGTGTCTTTCAAATTAAACATATCAGATCGACAAGTATTAGCAACGTTCGCCATGTCCATGAAATGGTTGTTAGCTTCATGATCTACTGCAGAACGAACAATCCTACCAACATCTTGCTCAAAAGCAAGAAAAGTTGGCTTAGGTGGATCCGAATAACATCGAAGGCCAGGAAAGTGTTTTAATAGCCTCTCTTGTAGACGATGCGATGAAATGGACAATGCTTCATCTCCCTGCAGTTGTTTAAGTCTATCATTGATTATCTTTCTTAATTCAGACAGTTTGAAAACATTTTCTGAGCTATACTCCATATACATCACAAGTTCTGTAAATGCAAGCTTTATTAAATCAGATTCACATTCCGTTTCTTTAGTCTTACTTTTATAAGATCTAACTTCGTTGTAAAAAGTGTAAGACAGTTCTTATGATACGATGCTTCCTGAGCCACTAAGTCTTTCGTTGCCATTTTCACTAATAAATCCTGTCGATCAAGTGTAGTTGCTCCATCTCGAATACGCTTTTCGATCTCTTTTGTTACGACAGTATGGAGGGTTTCCTTATCAGTCTCAGGATTATTGCAGAAAAAACAAGCTTTAACTACTCTGGAGCCTGTAGCCCTTGGCAGGCGGCTTGAGGTACATGGTGCGTCGCCCGTCGATGTATTCTCCACTTTAGAGATGGTTTTTTTCATCCGGTCAATGGTAGTCTTATTATAATTAGCACGACATCTTTTGTGAAATTTTGCTTGTTTGGATTTCAGTGTTTCCAAGAATGTACCACCTTCTTTGAGTCTCCTTACGACATCTTCAGGTATCTTGCCAAGCTCATTTAATATCGAAGCATTTTCGGCCAGACTTATATAGCCAGCTCCTACATCTGCCCTTTTGGACATCGCAGGGCAAACAAGCGGATCACCCGTGTCTTGTTGACAGTATAAGCACTTGTTCCAGTCAGAATATTCCTCCGAACTTGCCATTGTAAGTTTTCATGGAGTAATAACTGAAAATAAAAATAATAACACTTAAGATTCATACTCAAAATATATAAATTCTGACTTTTAAAAACAGATTCACTTCTCGGTTTGTCGCTCGCTAGCATGAAGAGTGATCGCTAATCGGGATAGAGAAATAAATAGCTTGCAATAAGATGATTACGGTGATTGTAAGGTGAATACGGTGATTGTAAGGTGAATACGTTGATTAGTTGTGCATGTTGGCCAGGCCTAGTATACGAGGGTAAAACTGAAAGTTTCGGGAATAGAAGAAAATATGCAGTATAAGTGAGTTTATTTATTTTTATTGTTTTTCAAAATATTCTCCTTTGTATTTCATGCACTTATGCATGCGTTCAAACCAGTCCATAAAGCACTTTTTGAACTCTGAAGTAGGGGTCGACAAAATGGCTATTTTATAGGCCTCCACTGCTTCTTCTGGCGTCTGAAACCGCTGACCACGCAGTTTGTCCTTGATTCTGGGGAATGTAAAAAAGTCGTTGGGACTTAAGTCAGGGCTATATGGAGGGTGGTCCAATATTTCGACTTTTTCACCGTCCAGGTACTCAGTTGTTGTCCGAGCGGTGTGTGGGCTGGCGTTGTCGTGGTGAAGGATGATGCGACGACTAGGGTTTGTTTTTCGGAGTTCAGCAAAGACGTTCGGCAAACAAATAGTGGTGTACCAATCAGCATTGACTGTTCTACGATCCTCAAGAGCCACAGTAGCTACGTGACCAGATTTAGAGATAAACGTAGCCACCATCTTCTTAGCCGTACTGCGAGAACGAACAACTTTTGTGGGTTTGAGCTCGTCTTCGAAGACCCATACTCGGGATTGGTTTTTAGTTTCAGGCGCATAAGCGTATATCCACGACTCGTCACCTGATACTATGCTAAAAACAGCATTTGAGCGTCCCTTGTTAAATCTTTTCAAAGTTTTGCGGCACCAATTGACACGGACTATTTTCTGCTCGTCAGACAATAGGTGAGGTATCCAACGGGAAAATAACTTTTTCACGCCTAATTCTTCTTTTAAAATAATTTGTATTTGACTCATTCCAATACCCAGGTGCTCTTGAATTTCCCGATATGTCACATGTCGGTCTTCATTTATCAGACGACGCACAACATCGACGTTTTCTTGCGTGACTGCCGATTTTGGTCGACCTTCACGCACTTCGTCGGTGAGGGATACACGGCCACGTTGAAATTCTGAATACCACCTGTATATTGTAGTCTTTGAAGGAGCTTCAATATTAAAAGCAGCAACCATCCGCTCTTCACATTGTTTTTGTGTTAGTCCACTTTTAAAGTCATAATAAATCATAGCTCTGAAATTTTCACGGCACAATTCCATTTTAAGCAGTGACTCGACGACTTCAATAAACAATTGAAACCGAAACATACTTTTTTTTTTCTAAGTGGCCAGTGTGTTGAGATAAGGAAACTTCAGAGATTATAAAAAGGTATAATACATGTTAAAAATAAATTAATAAGTATTCGATTCCCGCCACTTTCAGTGCAAGCCTCGTAGTAGCTTCATAATAATAAAAAAGTCATGTTTTTCAAATAAACTTTTTTTAATATTACAAGTATGTACTAGCTCTCCACCCTGCGTCTCCGGCTGTGACCATACAGATTTTTCCGCGAGTGGGAGTAAGATGTTTTACCGCAATAAAAAGTAGTATGTGACCCTCCAGTTCACAACGAAAAACTATTTTCACAAAGAAAAATTAATACATAATATCGCTCCGTTGTGACGTGAAAGAAAGACAAACAAACATATACACAAACACACTATAGCATTTATAATATTAGTATGGATTAGTATAGATTGGAGTGTTGCTAAGTGTAAAGTTAGTCATATTCTAACAGCGATCCGATTAGGTCTAAGTACGCGCGCTGTGGCCTAATTTAATTAATGACGAAGTAATAAAGTCTGGATTTACTTACCTCTTCAGTTAACACTCTCTCACACTTCTAAAATACTTCAATGTGGGTACTCGGAATTCACAACTCGCGACACCGGCGGCGGGGCGGTGACGCAACGCACATCCACGAAGCTCAGACAAAGCGGACGGACTGGTCGTCGCGTCACCGCGTCATTCGCTCGTCGTCGGGCCGAGTAGGCAAGGCTACACCCCACGACACCGCCCCGCGCCCCTACATGCCCCTACTGTCGCCATAGCCAGGGCTCCGTCACTCTTGCTTTAAATTTGCGCGCAGCTATTTTAGGTATTTAGTACGCGAAGAGTACTATCTTTAGTAAAAAGTTAACTTTAAAGTTACATGTACATATTTTGTAAACTATAAATTCTATCAACATACGTCCAATGACAATATTGTAGAGAATTTCATAGGGAACATATTGATCTTTGACAGTTTTCTGATAGCTGTACCCGTTTTCATAAAAAATAAAAAAAACACGATTTGGCACATAAAAAGGGGGGGAATGGGGGAAAAAAATAATTTTTCGACATGCTTCCATATCTGCATTGAAGCACATACATGACAGCTACATTCATGCCAAGTTTCATGCTTTCTTCAGGATGGGACCATAAAGCTGACTTTTGTTCGGACATGGAGCCGTAATATTGATGGTGTCCTTTAAGTATTTTAAAATACGTTTTAGTCTTAGAGGGGCCGTTCAAATATTACGTAAGCAGATTTATTACAATTATTTACCCCCCCCCCATCCCCCTTGTCAGCAAAAGTAAGCAAAGCTTTTACCCCCTCCCCCCATGCTTACGTAAACATTTTTCAATTAAAAATGTATTTTTTTTATATTATAATTATAATGTTATAATTATAATTTTAAAAATAAGAAAATTGATTTAAAATAGAGATTAGATTTTACTGATGCAGTAATCAACATAGAGTAAGGGACAAAAATATTATAATCTTACGAACATAACAAACTTATTTTAAATTTTTGGTACAAATATTAAATTCAAATTAACAGTCTTCAGTCCATGAAACCCGAATCCATGATTCTAAGTTTTCGATGACATTGGATTGCTGCTCAGTGTTGTGAGTCTGCTCACTTTCATCCGATTTTAAAACGTCTACGTCGTTCTCATCGAGCCATTCAACATCATGGTGCTCTAAATTTTGAATAATGCACATCAGTTCATTAGCACGACGAGCAGCGACTCTTACAGGTCTAACTTTCCTATCAGTGTGCGTGTTTACTTTTTTATGGATCTTCTCGATGTGACGATTTAGTGACTTGATGGAAGCATGATAAAGACCACACGTTTTGCATGTTCGACTTGATAGCCTCAATTTTACCGTCGGACAAAAATAATCGTAGGGCATTTGCAGGAAATCTTTGAGTGAAGCACTTAAGCGTAGAGCTAAATTGACTGGAAGATCAAGAAATTGCCCTCCTTCATCCAAAACCAAGTCATCAACTGTTTGTTTTACTTTTACAGGTGGTGGAAGAAACCTGTTATCTAGTAATCTAAATAGACCACTTCTTGGACGACAGCATTCTGTATTTTTACATTTTACAATTTGAAGCAAGTATTGGCTTTCACGCACATGTTCTGAATACCATTTAATGTCTGGAAATACAGGAACATCTTGTTGACCTGCCCCATCATATTTTGCAGTAACATTATAACCATCAATTTCCATTGAACTCCATACTTCAGCTAATACATTTCCTGCAAATTCGAAATTAGATCTTTCTAAATGTTCATCAATTGTAACGCCACGTTCATCCAAATGAGACCCAAAATGGTCATGAGGCAATATTAAACCAGCCAGTTCCCGACTAAGAGGAGCCATTCTGCGCTCTACTCTGTTGTACGCACTTCTTCCAGGAGCATGGTAGCTAAAAACAATGCATCGAGATCATGTCGCTTAAAGTATTGTATAGCAAACCCTATGACTTTTTCATAACGCGGATTTTCATCTGGCCCTCCATCAACCGTCATGATTACCACTGGTTTTACTTGTCCATGGTCAGTTTTAGCTAATGGTCGAAACTCTTCAAGTTCGAGAAGCGTCTCGAAATCCTGAGCATGAGTATTAGCAGTAGATGAACTATGCTTTCCAATTCGAATAGCGATGTATGTTGGTCCAGAATATCCAACGGCTTGCGGTTGTCCTAGCATACTGGAAGTGATTTTGATACCAGCATAAACAGATGGTATTATTTTATGACGCTCAGCGATTACCCAATCGTGGTCAGGTAATTTGATTCTATATTCCATGTGCATTAGAAGAGGTGCTTGCTTATTTGCCGCAGTTACGCCTATAGGGACTCGAGCTTTATCATCTTGAGATATGAAAAATACTTGATCTGGTCCAAGTATGGATGCTATGTTCTCTAAATAATGGATTGATGTTTCAGCGAACTTGCTATATAAGTGGCTCTTGTGGTGATCAGTTTGAGCCCGAATGAGCTTAACAGGGACTGTCGATACATGTCTTCGTCCCTCTGCAGAATTAGATTTTCTGGGAATCAAACGAAGATATGTCCCACTGCGACTAATGTCAAATCCTATTTTACGTAATTCTTGTGTGAGTTCATCAAGAGTTTTTACGCTGCGAATAGATTCCGTTCGTCTTCTATCATCTGCTGCACTCCCAAATAAAGCTATATCCGCAATTGTTTTCAATAGTGATGGTTGATTGCTTTCAAGATTAGGACGTCCCACTGAATCCCTCAGAGATAGTCTTTTTTTTTTATTTCTGGATTTTCATAACAAATATCTTCTAACTTTCTTTTCATACCATCCCTGTGTTTCTTATGGGCAACTGCGTTTTGAATCTTCCTGTTTAAAGACTGTTTTGCTGTTTTTATTTCGTCACGCAACTTAATGATCTGTTTATCAACTTCAGCACGGCTTGGCATAGTATCTCTGGCAGAATACAAAGCGTTCAGATTTTTTTCGAGTAGAGCAATCTTATTTTTCATAGCTTCCTGAGAAGGTTTTGCTCTCTGTTTATCTGCATTTTCATTATTTTCGCGTTGCTGTTGTGATTCATTACCGGATTTTATTTTATCTTCTTCCTGTATCGTAACTTCGCTGTATCGTAAGCGTATTCTTCGTATTTCGTAATATTTATTCTATGGCCACTAGATATTTCTTCTAAAATTACTACTACAGCCTATAAATCAATACGTAGCTGACATTTGTGATATCAGCCGCCAATTCTGGATTTTCAAAAAAATCTTCTGCTGGTGTTGCCGTCATTAGTATTGCCAAAGTTAGCCTTCGGCATATCAATCCACAATCTTGTCTCAGTTTTGAATCTCTCTTGGATTTCCTTTTTGCTCTCTTCTTCTATCACTTTTTCTTCTTGTGTTTTCTCTGTCTATATTTCTTTGTAGGTAATCTGTAGGCTAAATGCAGGAAGCTTTCCATAAAACGGATTGGATCTAAGGCCTGAAGTGACTCCCTCAGTGGATCATAGAAATGTTGTAGAAGCAGGTCTTCTTCCGCTATTACCGGCAAGTTGACAATTCTTGCCAATTAGGTATCTACAAGCAGCTTCTTGTTTTGGTACCTATCCTGCAGTAACCTGAGTGCTACAGGGTAATTGACCTAGTCCATAGGCAGCTGCCTTATGAGCAGAGGCCGGAATTTTCGTAGCACTTTTGAGCTGTCATAAGGACATCTCATTTATTGACTTCCGATGTACATATTATATCGATACATTATAGAACACAACATTTTGAAGAAGATTAACAGTAGAGGTAAAAACATCAGGCGGTTTTATCGCTAGAGAGCGATCTCTTTCAGATAACTTTTGAGTAGTTGAAAATGTGAAATAGAGATGTGCAATGAAAAGTTAATTGTTAACAATTTCAAATTTAATTAGTTCAGTTCAGTAATTGTGTTTGCTTGTGTGCATATGTCTATAAAACTACTAATCAAAGGTCATCAGATTAATGGCCAGTACAGTACCTGCATAACATGATATCATTAGGCTTATTATGGCTTTTTATGGCAATTGTTGATGCATTTTCTTCTAAAAATATTTGAAATTAAAGTCTCGTAATAAGAAATTCACAAAATATTTATAAGGAACAATAAAATATTATTATTATAATAATTCCCATTTAAAATTTCCAAAAACTTGGTATCCAAAGGTTATCTAGGAGAGACGGCTTACTTTAGCGAACAACAACATTTAGTATATCAAAATGACCCTGCAGCACATCCTGGAACAGTTCTGGAGCATTCATCAAGCCATGTGATAATACTAGGTATCTATATACCCTCAAGGGTGTGGCAAAACAACATTTCCACTATGAAGCCTCAGAAAGGTTCAGGTGATGGAAGCCTTCAGAAAGGTCAAGCACGTTAAAATATTTTTTCCCTGTAATTTCAAACTTAGTTCTTCTAATGTTGGCAACATTTTGGGCTTCTAACTATCCTCTTATTTAGATCAGATGGGTCTAAACCAGGGGTTCCCAAACTTTTTTTTCTCATAGACCACTTTAAAAAATTTGCTGGTTCTGGTGGACCCCCTACTCTACAGCCTACACCATATTCCCAAAAAATTACAAAAATGTGACTATTACCTAACTCTGGTGACGATATAACTATGAAATAGTATAGTATATTATATGTACACCTAGGGAGATAATATAAAGAAAGGCCGAGATCGCAGATATTTACGGCCCGAGCTGCAAGCGAAGGACGCAAATGTGCGATCAAGGCTTTCTTTATTATCTCCCGTGTTGTATACATCATTTTATGTCAACATTTGGCGAAAAAGCGGCTATTTCCGCACATGTATCGGGCGAAAAAATCCACTTTTAGCCAGGTGTGACATAAATGTTCTTTACAGGTTTAGAAAAAAAAGTGAAAAATGATTGGTTAATATGCTGTCAATAATAAATACTTTACTTTTTTGACATCTACTCACAACCTATCTATTCCAGCATCAAATAAAATAAAATCAATCAAATCTAAATCTCGGAGTGCAAGTGGTGAAATAAAATTAAATATAGTATATTTTGCTTGTGTTGTGTTTATTCGAGTACTTTATAATATTTATGATGATAATAACAGTCGTAAAATAATTAAAATTAAACATTGTTACGTAACTTCTAAGTACAATGACACTCAAAATTAATGGAAGGGATGAGCTTGATGAATTGACAACAAATTGTCAATATTTGGGTTCAGTTTTGTCAGGAATAATCGCAAATCTCCTCGTTCTGTGATATTCAGTCTGTTCCTATTTTTCGTTAAAAGGTTTGTAACGGTGCTGAAACTTTTTTCCACAAGATATGACGAGGGAAATGATATCAAAAGCTTTCTCGCAATTTTCCACAGTCCAGGATATTTTTCGGGTATTTCTGCTTGCAGCCAAAAAGTTTGATACCCTTTTTTATATTTCACCTTCAGCTCCTCATTAGTGCTAAGCTCAAGTAGCTCCTCTTGCAATATCACGTTCTCCACTTCCATTTCATCAAATGGATTTATAATCCATGGTGGTATTTCCATCGTGAGAATGTCTTCAAATCTGGTTTTGAAATCATCATGCAGGGCAATCAAATGTTGAACATATGTCTGAATATCATCATCCTCGCATTCTACCTGTGACAAGCTTGAGAATTGGGAAAATTCGCGTCGACTAATGTTTTGCTTCATTAACTTCAATTTTCCAAGAAAAGCGGAAATCACACTCTTTGTTTTAATTAAATTGAGGTTGTCCCCTTGCAGTTGTAAGTTAATATCATTAAACTTTTTGAACAAATCTGTCAAATACGCGATATCTGCTTTGAACTTGATCAGGTTTTCTTTTAAATCTGGAGCTTTACTATCCAGAAACTCCAAGACAGACTCAAAAAGTGAGTAAAATCTTGTTAAACATGCACCTTTCGACAACCAGCGTACTTCAGTGTGTCAGAGCAACCGTCGGAAGTCTTCATCATTTTCATCGCACAATTGGGCAAATAAACGCGTATTCAAAGCATTGCTTTTTATTTTATTAACCGCGTTAATCACAAATTGGAGCGATTGGTGCAGTCTAGCACTCAAATTTTTTGCTACTAAGTGTTGTCGGTGGATGACAGAGTGAATTGCAGTTAAATCTGGTATCATTTTTTTTAGATGGCTTATGAACCCACGATATTTCCCGACCATTGCAGGAGCTCCATCTGTTGCCGCCGATGTAACGTTTGTGAACGGAATTGATTTTTCTTTTAAAAAATCGCTCAGGATGTTAAATATCGATTCACCTTTAGTGTCAGTCTTCAAAGTTTTGGCGAATAATAGCTCTTCATGAATTTCTTCGTCCATAACAAATCGCACAAATGCTAATAATAATGCCTCATTATCAGGTAAAGTTGACTCGTCCAGTTGAATAGAAAAATGAGTTGTTTGCAGATAATTACACAAGAAACTTTCAATATCGGAGCTCATTTCGTCAATACGTCTTTGTACAGTGTTGTTACTCAAAGGAATTTTTTTGAGTATGTCAAATGGAGACCAGTTTTTAAAACTTCTTCAACAGCGGGTAAAATTAACTGTTCACCAATGGTGTGGGGTTTTCCAGATTTCGCTATGAGTAATGAGATGTTGTAAGATGCCCGCAAGCCATCATCGTTACTTTCAGATGTTGAAGCGAACATACCTTGCAGGGTGGGTCTCTTTTCATATTTTTCTTTCAATGATTGAAAATATTTCAAATCTTTACCTGTTTTATCAGGGTGGCACCTTTTTAGATGATCTTCGAGCTTCGATGGTTTCATAGAGTCATTGCTCAAAACTTTATTGCATAAAAGGCACATGGGCAATCGCTTGTCCGCGTTTGATGGAAGAAAGCCAAATTTTAAATATTCCACACTGTACTGTCGACACTTAATTTTCTTCTTTGGCTCCGCCATGTTTCAAATTAGCTACCTGTCAGTATAAAAAAGTTTTTGTGATCTTAACATTCTTACTTAACTTCTTCTTAGTCTTACTTAACAGGATATGGCTATTTTATAGAACAGAATTTATAATTTTTCGCTATTAATCAAAAAAAGAATACTAATAAACTTTTTTCGGCTGTCTGTTGTTTTATGGAAGTAGGTAGGTAATAATCGTAATGTTCATTATTTCATATTTCATACATGTCTATCATACACAAAGAAGACAAATATATTAACTACAAAAAGAGATACCTATAAGTTGTATAGCAAATAAACAAATAATGTACTTACTTTTCCGACACGATTCTGGCAACCAGGAACAGCAATTCACTTTACTTTTGTAGTCGAAATCCGGAAACAAATGAGTAACGTTTGTTCTTAGCATTCGTATTTATTGGTGAAGAATCAAACAAGTGCATACAAGCACAGCACATTACCGTAAGTCATAGGTATTTCGTCCCTTTGCACGTCCGAACAAGCGTTTTGGTCGGCGCCGGCGATAGCGACGCGACGGTGCTTCGCAAGCCTAGACTTGTTCGTTTGTCCAACAGCTCGTTCGCGATATGTTGCAGACTTGCAGTCGACAAGTTTTGGAGCCGAAAGTTGTAATTTTAATAATATAGTATTATAGTATAGGTAGTTTGATTCACCGAAATATTTATCACGGAGGAACGCAATATTTTTATTATATATTTATCAGTCGTCCAGGCTATAAAAATAATACAAAAATCATTATCTGTTTCGTTATTTACCATCGAAACCAGATAAATTTTCGTGGACCCCCACGTACAAACTGTGAACCCCTATTTTTTTGCCACTCCAGCGTAGACCCCTGTCACATCGTTCGTGGACCCCTGGGGGTCCACCTGGACCACTTTGGGAACCCCTGGTCTAAACACAATCTTAACATTTCCGTTGGGTTTCTCAACATTGACGATTCTATTTACATGTGTGTGTAGAGCAAGGAGATGTGTTGAATGTGCATTCGGTATTTTGTCTAATAAGTGGAGAATAAATTACATTCAAGTATAAATACTGATGACAAAAATGCTATTAAAATAATACAAGCCACTTGCGTGCTACACAATTTTGTTCGTAGAAGAGAAGGCATCAATTTCAAAGATGAGTCAAGAACTTGTAGGGAGTCTTAGGGATATACGAACATCGCGAGTAGTTGTGTCCGCATCAGGTTCTAACCTGACGCACGCTCACGCTCTAGCGTGAGTGAGAATATTTTATAAATGAGGGTCGATTGAACTGGCAAAATAGATATATCTAAGCTGCGTGTAGTATTAATAAACATATATTTAAAAATTCACAGATCTCGTGCTCTACACCAATTCAAAGGGCATTGCAAATGAACCTAGCTATTATAGATTATTAATGAAAAAAATAAAGAAA
Source organism: Notocelia uddmanniana (assembly GCA_905163555.1). Lineage (NCBI taxonomy): Eukaryota > Metazoa > Arthropoda > Insecta > Lepidoptera > Tortricidae > Notocelia > Notocelia uddmanniana. The sequence goes on along the minus strand of LR991063.1, from coordinate 13,811,055 downwards.
ATCATATTTGTAATAAATTTTTTGAAGTCACCGCGTACATTTGTCACAAAACTCAAATACCGTATTTAACGTACATTTCATTTTAATTTTAACATTTAATTTTAAACACAGTAATGACAATGTAAACAATTTTTATTTCCTATCACCGTACAATATTTCTCACAAAACGCAAATACAGCATTGTATTTAACATACATTTCGTTTTTTAATTTTGAAGCAGTTTAATTTTAGACACACATAAATGACAATTTTATTTCCCATCACCGTATAATATTTCTCACAAAACGCAAAAACAGCATTGTATTTAACATATACATATTTCGTTTTTTAATTCTGTAACAATTTAATTTTAGACACACATAAATGACAATTTTATTTCCCATTACCGTACAATATTTCTCCCTTTTTTAAACAATCTTTAATCTAAAATCAAACGGCGTCAGTTAAATTCATACGTGCGCTTCTGGGACGAAGAATCGTCCTCTTCGTCGGTGGAGACAGATTCGTTACTGAGAAACGAACAGCTGATGAAATTTTTAAGGTGCGCTGCGACGCCCTCGTTGATCGTCTGAAGTTCGGACGACACGTTATTGTACGCCATGAATTCCAGGTCCGTGTCCAGAGATATTCCCGAACGAGTGAGTTTGAATCCTCCGACGTTAATAATAGCGAACGCGTGAATATACTTCGGCTCCATTACGAGCCGTTTCCATTTGCCACAGACATATTGCATCTTGTCATTTACGAACTCTATCAATTGGATAGGAACGGTACTCGGCATGGTCTGCGTATTTTGAACCTTCACATTCCACACTCCTGGGGACATGGTACCTTTACTGTTAGGTTTTTTAGAAGTCAACAGTTTATCTTTCAAATTAGCCCATGCCTGCACAGGATCGATTTGAAACTTGTTCACAGCCTCGTTGAAGTCATCCTTCGACGCCACGGGTCTTAAATCTTTGTTACATAAGGCTACAAAACAAATCGGGTGTTTTCAGAAAAATCGGGATATTGTAGGATAGGAGGTGACATTAGTTTTGTTTTTAATAAATTAAATGACTGTTCACATTCCATTGTCCACTCGAAGGGCACATCATTTCTGCAAAGTTTATTTAATGGGCATTTTATACCAGCAAAGTTTTTGATGAATTTCCTATAGTAATTGCAGAAAGCACAAATCTCCAGACGGCGTCAGCGTCAGTGGGAGTTGGGTAATCTTTAAAGCTTATTATTTTATTTGGATCGGGAGCTATTCCGTCCTTCGTTACAATATGTCCTAGATATAGAATCTCTGTTTTTAAAAACTGGCATTTTCTGGGATTTAACTTTAAGTTAACCTTTCTAAGTCTATCAAATACGGCAAGTAATTTTTTATCGTGTGCATCTAAATTTCTTCCAAATATATCAAGGTCATCTAGGTATATAAAACATTTCTCGTAATTTAATCCGGACATTGCTACTGCCATAATGCGTGAAATTTAGACCGTATAATTTAAGTACATGCATTTTTTTCTTTTTTACTTTAGTTGTTTGTTACAAAGTGTATGTACTTCAATTATGTACCTACATGTATGACCGACTTTAAGCCTTCACCACACAAGTGCGCGATGCCGGCTGGGCGCGCTGGCTGCGATCCGGCTCGCGCCCCGCCGGCATCGCACTCGCGTCGCGCTTTGCTCACGATCCGTCGACATCGCGTTCGTGTTTAGCGAAGGGCTACACATCAGAATCTATGCATTTTGTTCGTGTTCGTCCATTTAAACATTCAAACTTAATAATCAAAGGCAATCTTACCAAAATGAATTGCTCCACCAGGTCTTCGAAGTTGCTGCACGGTGTATTAATTTTACGGCGGCGTGAGAACTGTTGATCGGTTTCTGTGTCGGGAACAAACACACATAGATTAAAGCAAGGGCAAATAATACTAAATAAATAAAGAATAAAAAAAAATGCGTGCGCGATTCTACAGAAATAGGGTAAAGTAGCCAATAGTCAGCCTTTTAACGAAAGTTTAGACTTCAAACTCCGATTATATTTATATTTGAGGAACAATAGACACAAACAGCCATTATATCTGATTGGAAATTTATTAAACTTTAATAATCTTTCACAAAAACACAGAATAATCTCTTAAACTCAGAGATATATAAGAAAATACAAAAAAGGGCACTTTTCCATAGTAGTCAGCCTTGTAGTTCCCAGTAGTCAGCCGTTAAGGCGCGGATATGCCCTAAACTATAGACTTTGAAACGCTAAGGCTCTGAAACTATCCGGTGAAAAAATCTGGAAAAAATATATATTATTTTTTGATCCTTTGTTAACAATCTGAACGTTAGAATTTTTTTGTATGACTTCAAATACTATATCAAAATCAATCTTGAAAAAAGGCTGTTTTCCACATAAAATTCACTACTCCTTCTAAACCACAAGTGATATTTACACGCTTCTTTCGGAAAAAGATTGGTACTTGATTTATCTAAAATGTGAACGTTTGAAATTTCGATACGATCATTCGTTTTGATATTATGAATTTTTATTCAAAATGTCGCGAAAAGGTACGTGTGCTCAGTCTAGCGCCGACCTTCAAGCGGGAAGGATGTGTCGCTTGTTGCCACGATCTGATTATTTACAATAAAATGAAATAGAGTAAGATGCGACTGGAGTTCTATCTTTGCCGCTACCAGCTTCTTCATAGCGCGAAGTAACAATACTGCCTCGGATCGATAAAATTATTTTACTAGAATAATTCTTAATGGACATTTTGGACACATTCTATATTTCATTCCACGGTGTTAAGTTGCCTGATGTAAACATGGCGGTGACTCGCTAAACGATTTTGCTTAGTTCGATACAGCGTGAAATATGTAGGCTGGGAGTCGGAGGATTCGAGAGAAACCAAGAATAGCAAACTTAATTCCTTTTAATGATGGAATTACAAAAATTAAAATAAATCAATTAAAATTTATTAAATGTAAGAGGTGCCTAATGGTCGATGTGAGAACCAAGAGTGGCGGATCATTCAGTATTTTTGGGAAACGGGGCGGCGATGTTGCGATATGCTGAGTCGACGCCACCTGGGTGGCTGCTTGGGCGGTCGCTGGTTATGCAAGCATATAACACCTCCATCCCCAGCTAGGCAACTATTCGACAATCTTGGAGAATATTGCCGAGTCATGATTTACTTGTATATTCCTGGGGTGCAGCTTCGGTTTTTCTGGTGTCTGGTCGATAGTTTCTGGAGCGTCGATTTTGCCTGTTTCTACTCGTAATGAGTTCCTTCGGCATCGTTTTGCGAATAGGCGACGACCGGTGGTTCCGGCAACGAGTGCGCACGCGCACAGTATGAGTATGTAGACTGGTATTGTAGTATGATACAGGCTTAAACGGTCGCTCTGTTTTATATTCACAGGAAGTTGCGAGGATATCTTCTTATCGCTGGCGTGCAAATTTTCCAGTTTAATAGAGTTCAGGGTCAGTGAAGGAGATGAGTCTCGAGCTTGCAGTTCGTCTGTCGGATTCGTGTGTGGTAGTTCCATGATTTTTATGGCATGACCTTCAACCTGGTCATTAGAGTTAGTGATGGAGTAATCTGGGGTTTTCAGAACGCATTTGTGCGGGATTCTAACAAGGTAGCTTCCTTGGATTGTTTTAAATTGTTCTTGGCCACAGGAGGTTTGTACTTTAGTCGGCTCCGGTAGACTTATAATGTACTGCGTGCTGTCGAGCTGTTGTACCGCAGGTCTGGTCAGGAACACTCTCGTAAGTTGGCAGGACGAGCTGAGCTGCTGCGAGGTGATGAGCTGGTATGTGCAGTCAAGTTGGTTTTGTATCTTCTGGTTAAGTGGTTCCTCGCAGAGATGCCATGATTTGACCTTCGGACATTCTGTCTCCATGTACATAGAATCCTGTTCATGAATCGCTATGTAAGGAGAGGGAGGTATTAAGACCTGATGATTTTTATTAGGTATTACTGCTAGCTTATATAAATCATAGACTCTATCTACCGTAATCGGCACCTTAAAGACTAAGACTACTTGTTTATCTATATAGTATGACCCAACTTTAATTAGGTCATAGTATTCCCTAAGATCTACTTCAAGGATCTCTTCCTTAGGATAGAGGACCTTTATTTTATCTAACATGCTTTTAAGAGTGGGAAAACTAAGTATCGCGTGAGGCATACTCGACGCGCGAATAAGAGCTAGTGCATTTCCTAGCTTATCTAGCTCTTCGGACAGGTTTTCTACATTGTCACTCAAAATGACCAAGTATTGTGCCAAGTGTGCAAATCTTATTAATTCTGTCTCACTGTTCTTTTCACCTTGTATCGCTAGTGTGACGGCCTGGGCTATTTTTTTTTTGGTTTTGAACTATGTTATCTAATATTTTGGAGTGTTGCATCATCCAATTTTTAGATAGACTAATATGGTTATTAAATTCGGACTGTAATAGGTTCTCATTATTTTGAAGGGTTTTAATTGCAGCATTATATCTTATAGCGTCTGTGTAATCTAGATTTCCGGAAATGCTTTTAATGATAGATCCGAGACCGTCTATGAGTCCCCTTTTTACACGGTCGGGTTCGAAAGTCCTCACCTGTTCCGAAACCCTTTCGAGTTTTGCGCTGAGAAATGATACGTGCGGTTCGTATAGCGAAAAAGTTCTATTATTAAGTTGAGGTCTGAGGTTAAGTAATTGGGTCCGTACTGTATCAATTTTATGGTCAATGTCATTCAGGTCCACATGTTGCAAGAAAGCGTGGTAATGGGATATAAGTCTTGTCAGTCCAAGTTTGAAAGGCAGTAGTCCAGGTCCATTGTCGAGGCTTTCAAGTGTTACTTCTTCCGCCAGAGTCGTTTGTAGGAGGAACGTCAGTAGTATTCTGTAACAATTTTGAATTGTTAGCGACTCGCTTAAGACGCGACTTTGCTACGGCGCCTCTTTGCTTTTTAGTGTAAATATGGATAGGGAGGTCGGCCATTACAACGTCCTGCGTATATCGAGGAGCTAGTTTTTGCCTACTGGCCATGGGGTTCTTAATAAAAACTTGTTGGTCGGCAGAGTATTCAATTTCAGGATCTCTGTTCCTATTCCTAGCTTCTGTGAGTTCGATTCGGTGTTCGAGGGAGGCTTCATTGATAATATCATAGACTTTTGTCATTCCTTGTCGATGGTGGCGTATGTATTCTTGTAATAAATGCTGTGATAAGTCTATGTCGAAAGGGTCGCGTGGGTCAAAATGTCCTGTAATTACATCTAAGGGCCTGCATTTAGTGAAACTGTGAATGGAACTATTGTACCCTAATAAAGCGTACGGCATAAGTTGTGAAGTAGGTTCCTTTGATCGTTCTAATTTCAATATTCTCAAGTGTTCAAGAATGGTTGAATGGAATCGTTCTACGATTCCATTATCATTAGGAGCGTGTGCCAGGACCTTATGGTGCTGAATTTTATGGAGTTTTGTGAATTCTGCGAAAACTTGGTTCGAGAATTCGGGACCTTGGTCTGAGACTACGGTAAGCGGTACGCGATGATGTGTAAAGTAAATCATAAGTGCCTGTATTAAACTGATAGCGGTGCCATCTTTTAGGGGGTATGCTTGCGCGTATTTAGAGAAAGCATCTACTAAGGTAAGATATTTTTCATTTTGTACTGTAAAAAGGTCTATGTGAACTATTTCGAATGGCTTGGTAGGAGGTGGGACAATGCGAAATTGTTGCTTAATAGGATTCCGGTCATATTTTGCTTGGCCACAAATGCCGCATTCACTTACAAATTTGGCAATTTGCTCCTTCATCTTTGGCCAGAAATACCTGTGGGACAAAGCCAGGTAGCATTCGTTAATTCCTCGGTGATTAGTTTTTCCTATATGGTATTTCTGAATAATTTCCTGCTGTTGCAAATAGTCCTTTACATTCTCAACTTCTTTCTTTGTTAAATATATATTCATAGATGAGTTTCTGAATCGGTCTTGTAAGATGGGGATGATTTTGTACATAGCCAAAGGGGGGTAAATTATAATTCCCGTTTTAACCTTAGGGTTAACATGCTCCTTTATAGCGTTGACCAAATCTTCTTCAAGATTGTCCTCTGATATCTGGATTGTGGTCCGTGTGTGAGTGTCGAAAGGCTTCATAACTACTGCTCGTTTCTTAATGTCACCTACGATCGCAATTCGGAGCTGCCTATTAAATTTATTCAGGGGATCATCTGTGATTGGTATTTCTAATATAGGATTTTCCGCGCTTGTGTGGGCCGTGAGAGTAGATGATCCTGTCTCAGACGGGGTTGTGCGGGCAGTAAGGGTGGACGACCCAGACTCGGATGGAGCTTTTTCGGAGGGATTCACTATCATAGAGCAAAGGGAACAAGTATCTTCATTATGAATTTCTACCCGGGATAGAGCGTCCGCATTCCGATTATATTTACCTTGTTTATAGACTACGTCATAGGTATACTCACTCAACTTTAATCGCCATCGAGTAAGTCTGGAGTTAAGCTCTTTTAGATTCCTTAACCATTGTAAGGGTTTATGGTCGGTGACAATCGTAAACTTGCGGCCATACAGATATGGACGGAAATATTTCGTTGCAAAAACGATTGCCAAAAGCTCTTTTTCTATTGTACTATAGTTGAGTTCGCTGTCGTTCAATGTTCTTGATGCGTAAGCAATCGGCCTATCAGATCCTATTGGTCCTTGAGAGAGCACCGAACCAATAGCGACATTGGAGGCATCTGTAGTCAAAATAAATGGCTTATTGAAGTCGGGGTACTTCAATATCGGGTCATTGACAAGTAAAGTCTTACATTTTTCAAAGCAATTGATAAAGTCATGGTTTTTGTATGTTATTTTTGATCCTTTCTTCAGGCACTGTGTCATAGGTTTGGTGATTCGGGCGAAATCGGGTATAAACTTCCTGTAATATCCTACTAAACCAAGGAATCGTTTTATCTCAGTGTGAGTTTTAGGCAATGGAAATTTCTGAATGGCGGCAATTTTATCTGGGTTGGGTTTTATCCCATCTTTACTGATTACATGACCTAAATACGCGGTTTCTAATTTTAGAAATTCCGATTTGTCCATTTGGATTTTGAAGTTTGACTCACGAAGACGTTTGAATACCTTTTCTAAGTTTACCATATGTTCCTGAAGCGAAGTGCTAAAAACTATAATGTCATCTAGATATACAAGACAGACAGTATTTTGTAAATCTTTTAAAACATTGTCCATGACGCGCTGAAAGGTGCAGGGGGAGTTTTTGAGACCCATGGGCATACGGAGAAACTCAAAATGGCCGTGCTCTACATTAAATGCTGTCTTGGGGATGTCCTTTGGGTCCATCTCCACTTGATAAAAGCCGCTGGCAAGATCAAGTGTTGTGAAATATTGACAGTTACCAAGTTTGTCCAGGACATCAGTTATATTGGGGATCGGGTATTTATCGTCCAGGGTTTTCTCATTAAGTTTTCTGAAATCCACAACTAACCGCCATTTTGTCGAACCTGATGCGTCAGCCTTCTTTGGGACTACCCAGATAGGGGAGCTCCATGCAGATGCCGAAGGCCGTATGATATTTTGTTCCAGCATCTTAGCAATTTGTTCTTTTACCTCATTACGGTGTACGAAAGGATAACGATAGTTTTTACTATAAACTGGTAATTCATCTGTGGTTCTTATGCTATGTCTTATCTTATTAGTGAAACTAAGCGGTTCGCCTTCTATATAAAATACGTCAGCGTATCGTGAGCATAGGGCTTCTAAATTAGCGCGTTCCTCTATGTTCAAATGATCGGTGCGCAAGCGCGATAATACGTGGTGAGCGCGATCTGAGATCGGCTGTTTAGTTCGGCTGCACTCAATGTTTAATATTTCAGCCTGTACAGGACGATCCATGGAAAAAATTACGTCATTCGGGCTTGTGTTCGTAACTTCTAATATCCCCCGGCTATTGTGTATCGTCGTAATACATTCAGCTATGAGGCAATTAGATATAAATTGACGTGGGATAAGCGCATCTCCCTCCTGACCGTTAATCGGGACCTTAACGAGTCGTGATGAATGGGCAGGTATTATATCTTCGTATAGATTACAGTTCCTAGAATTATACATCCTTATAGGATTCGTCGCGTTTTTTGTAACTAAAACGTTATTTTTTAAATCAATATTGGATTCCCATTTGTTAAGTAAGTCTAAGCCAATTAAGCCATCGAAATAGTTGTGAAATTTATAGACGAAAAAAGTTACGTCGTTGTTATTGTTAAATTCCGAGAAGCACGGTAACGTTACCGAGTAATCGTTCCGGCTCGTGGCATGCACATTCGTCACCTCGAAGGGATCGTATCTCCATTGTGCGCTGGGAAAGTGTTTCCTAACCGAGTCGGGATTTATAAAAGACTGATTGGCGCCGGTATCTATGAGCAGTTTAAGTGGTGGGTTAGCTATTTGTATATACGGCAATTGCCGTTGTGTCTGCAAGTTCAGTTCTATTTTTGTCTTCCTAACTTCGGAGATTTCCGAAAATCCTGGGGCTGTGTAGGAGAAGCTTCATTTTTATAAGATTCTCCTGCGGAGTTCGGGTACGAAATCTCTAGATATTGAGGTTGGTGCACGGACTCGACATAGTAAGCATCATCAGTAGGGAACTCGCCATAGTTGCCGTCCTGGTAATATTCACTATAATCGTCGCCATAAGGTTCATAGTCTAATGTATAGTCGTTGCATTCATTAACATTCATCTCCCTAGTTCTGGGATAGTTATTGGATGGTGGGTTCCTGGAATTGGACCAATTCTGAGTAGGTGGCAATGGTCTAGCCACATAGTGACTGACACCGCTCATGGGGCGCACGGTATTATTTCCATTATTTTGAGAATTATATCTAGGCCTAAATGAATTTTCCTGTGGGTTGTAGTTAGGTGGTCGTGCTGCAAACATTTGCTGAGTGCGGGTAGGGCCTTGAGGAGGCTGGTCTAGATTTGGTCTCCATACAGGTCGGGGTTGTTGAGGCAAAAATATAGGGTTTGGTCGGGATGGACCGGGAAAATTAAAGGCAGGTTGTCTGGATGGTGCACTGAAAAATGGTGGCATAGGGCCAATAGATAATTTGGATGGCTGAAAATCCGCTGGTTTCTTTTCTAGGCGATCATTACGTTGCTGTAAATACTGTGTATTCATCTCTTCGTGCACAAATTCTAGGGCCTTCTCTATAGTTTCGGGCCGCATACAGCGAATACGCGAACCTAGGGGATCCTTAAGTCCCCGCACATATGCCTGGAGGGTCAACTTTTTATATAAATCACGTTTCGAGTCAATTGTAGTCTGCACGGTTTCATGTAAAGTTATGTACGTCATAAGGGTACTGAACAGGTTTTGACATTTTTCATAGAATTCCTGAGGGGTCGTGTTCCCCTGAGATAATAGCGCGAGATCGTTGTATAAAGAGGTCTCATCGCGTTGGTCCGCGAAATCTAAATATATAAAAGAAGAAACTGACTGACTGACTGACTGACTGACTGACTGACTGACTGACTGACTGACTGACATATCAACGCACAGCCCAAACCGCTGGTCCTAGAGATTCCAAATTTGGCATGTAGGTTCCTTATAAGGTCTAGGGGTGCACTAAGAAAGGATTTTTCAAAATTCGACCCCTAAGGGGGTGAAATGGGGGTCCGAAGTTTGTATGGGGAAACAAGATTGGCTGGACTATTTTATTCGAAATTTCACAGAAGTATTTCTAACGATAAATGAGTAAACACGTGTTTCAGGTTTTCTGAAAAATCAACCCCTAAAAGGGGGAAATGTGGTGAAAAATTCTGAAAATCGACATGGGTATTGTTTTTTGGGTTTATCGGGTCGCTGATAACGAAAACAACAATGATTTTGAAATCCCACGTGGAGGACGTGAAATACCATCCCCCCTGTTGGGGTGCGAGGGGGATGAAATGTCTAAATATTAATATGGGTGTCATTTTTATGGTTTTTTGGAACGTTCATTACGAAAATGGCATCCATTTTGAAATTGAATGTAGTGGACATGAAAACTTTTGAAAGTTTGTGCCAAATTGCAAGAAATAAGTGACTGACTGAGCAAGTGGCATATCATCGCACAGCCCAAACTGCTGGTTCTAGAGATTCCAAATTTATTATGTAAGTTCCATATAAGGTCTAGAGGTGCATTAAGAAATTACTTTTCAAAATTCAACCCCTAAGGGGGTTAAATGGGGGTCCGAAGTGTGTGTTGGGAATCAAGATTAGTTGGACTATTTTATTCGAAACTTCACAGGAGTATTTCTAACGATAAATGAGTAAACACGTGTTGCAGGTTTTTTGAGAAATCAACCCCTAAAAGGGGTAAATGTGGTGACAAATTCTGAAAATCGACATGGGTATTGTTTTTATAGTTTATCGGGTCGCTGATAACGAAAACAACAATGATTTTAAAATCCCACGTGGAGGACGTGAAATACCATCCCCCCTGTTGGGGTGCGAGGGGGATGAAATGTCTAAATATTAATATGGGTGTCGTTTTTATGGTTTTTTTGAAACGTTCATTACGAAAATGGCATCAATTTTGAAATTTAATGTTGTGGACATGAAAACTTTTGAAACTTTGTGCCAAATTGCAAGAAATAACTGACTGAGTGAGTGAAATATCATCGCACAGCCCAAACTGCTGGTTCAAGAGATTCTAAATTTAGTATATAGGTTCCATATAAGGTCTAGAGGTGCATTAAGAAAGGACTTTTCAAAATTCAACCCCTAAGGGGGTAAAATGGGGGTTCCAAGTGTGTGTGGGGAATCAAGATTAGTTAAACTATTTTATTCGAAACTTCGCAGGAGTATTTATAACGATAAATGAGTAAACATGTGTTTCAGGTTTTATGAGAAATCAAACCCTAAAAGGGGGAAATGTGGTGACAAATTCTGAAAATCGATATGGGTAGGTGTTGTTTCTATGGTTTATCGGATCGCTGATTACAAAAACAACAATGATTTTAAAATCCCACGAGGAGGACGTGAAATACCATTCCCTCTGTTGGGTTCCAAGGGGGTTGGAATGTCTAAATATTAATATGGGTGTCGTTTTTATGGTTTTTTGGGTCGTTAATTTTGAAAATCGCATTAATTTCAAAATTTTATATTACGGACATGAAAACTTTTAAAAGTTTTTGCCAAAGTGCAAGAAGAAACTGACTGACTGAGTGAGTGACAAATCAACGCACAGCCCACACTACTGACTCGAGAGATACCAAATTTGGCATGTAGGTTCCTTATAAGATCTTAAGGTGCATGAAATGCCGTGAATTCCCTATGAAGAGACGACCTTTTTTGATTCAATGTATTGTAAGTAAGTGGTTTTATTAATCAGTGCCGTCCGATACGATTTCGATAAAATCGATATTTGAGCGTCCGCGAGGACTCTTAATAGGAATCCGAGGTAAACTTTGAATAAAGTAACGGCCATATTAATTTTCTTCATTTCCGTTGCGATTTCGTTCAAAATTGGTATCTGAGCGTCCGAGAGGTTCCCTAATACGACTCCGAGGTAAAATTGGGATAAGTGGCAGCCATATTGATTTTCTTAATTTCCGTCCCAATTTCGTTCAAAATAGATATCTGAGCGTCCGAGATGTCTCTTATTACGAATCCGAGGTAAAATTTGAAAATAGTCGCAGCCATATTGATTTTCTTCATTTCCTTCCCGATTTCGTACAAAATCGATATCTGAGCGTCCGACAGGTCTCGTAATACGAATGCGAGGTAAAATTTGGAAATAGTGGCGGTCATATTAATTTTCTTCATTTCCGTCCCGATTTCGTTAAAAATCGATATCTTAGCGTCCACAAGGTCTCTTAATACGAATCCGAGGTAAAATTTGGAAAAAGTGGCAGCCATATTGATTTTCTTTATTTCCAAACCGATTTCGTTCAAAATCGATATCTGAGTGTCCGACAGGTCTCGTAATACGAATCCGAGGTGAAATTTGGAAAAAGTGGCGGCCATATTGATTTTCTTCATTTCCGTCCCGATTTCGTTCACAATCGATATCTGAGCATCCGAGAGGTCCCCTAATATGACTCCGAGGTAAAATTTGGAAAAAGTGGCGGCCATATTACTTTTCTTCATTTCCGTCCCGATTTCGTTCAAAATCGATATCTGAGCGTCCGAGGGGTCCCCTAATACGACTCCGAGGTTAAATTTGGGAAAAGTGGCGGCCATATTGCTTTTCTTCATATCCGTCCCGATTTAGTTCAAAATCGATAATTGAGCGTCCGAGAGGTCCCCTAATACGACTCCGAGGTAAAATTTGGAAAAAGTGGCGGCCATATTGATTTTCTTCTTTTCTTTAACGATTTCGTTAAAAATCGATATCTGAGCATCCGAGAGGTTTCTTAATACGACTCTGAGGTAAAATTTTGAAAAAGTCGCAGCCATATTGTTTTTTTTCGTTTCCTTCCCAATTTCGTTCATAATCGATATCTGAGCGTCCGAGAGGTCTCGTAATACGAATTCGAGGTAAAATTTAGAAAAAGTGGCAGCTATATTCATTTTTATCATTTCCGTCACGATTTCGTTCAAAATCGATATCGGAGCGTCCGAGAGAATTTTTAATACGAATCCGAGGTAAAATTTGGAAAAAGTGGCAGCCATATTGAATTTCTTTGTTTCCAACCCGATTTCGTTGAAAATCAATATCCGAGCGTCCGACAGGTCCCCTAATACAAATCCGAGGTAATATTTAGAAAAAGTGGCAGCCATATTGATTTTCTTCATTTCCAAAACTATTTCCTTCAAAATCGATATCTGGGCGTCCGACAGGTCTCGTAATACGAATTAGAGGTAAAATTTGGAAAAAGTGGCGGCCATATTGATTTTCTTCATTTCCGTCCTGATTTCGTTAAAAATCGATATCTGATTGTCCGTGAGGTCTCTTAATACGAATCCCAGGTAAAATTTGTATAAGTGGTGGCCATATTGTTTTTTTTTTCGTCACGATTTCGTTCAAAATCGAGATCTGAGCGTCCGAGAGGTCTCTTAATACGAATCTGAGGTAAAATTTGGGACTCCATGCATGCCAGGGATTGTAAAAAAAAGTTTAATGTTACTATATAGGCATGTGGGGTATCTATGGATTGGCTTTTAAAAACGACATAGAGTTTTCGATATTTTTTTCATTTAAATCAACCTTAATTTTTTTTTTATTGTATGGCATTTATTTACGAACCGTGAGATCTTCGGGAAGACAAGTACGGTTGCCAGTTTTTGTTGCACTTTTAGCACCACCCAGGGGTCACGTGTAGGGTAACGGCGGGTACTCCCTACGGACGTAGTGCAACTTAGACCCCCCTTTGTCAAGTAAGTGAGTGGGCAACTTGACTGTTAGAAGTTCTCAAGCCGCCAGAAGGCCTCTAACTTGGCTTAACGACTGCTGTCGTAAACAGCAGCCGAGATCAACGGCTTAACGTGCCTTCCAAAGCACGAGAGCTCTCAGTTAGTAACTACTCAAAGCGGTCACCCATCCAAGACCTGACCTGCACCCACATTGCTTAACCTCGCATACCGCACGCGGTAGGCGGGTGCCGCTGGGCCACGAGCGCTCTGAATTCTTGATAGTTTGTTCCAAATTTCAATTCAATCGGTCCAGTAAAAGCAACTCGGTTGTAACAGACGGACTAACAGTAAGGAGTGCGAATGAAAGTGAAGCCAAATTTTCTTTTTGGATGCTCCTTTTAATGAATCACAATCACCAAACTTCGTATACCGAAACCCCCAGAATGTAACAACTACTATTATGGAAACCGCATGTAAATCGGTTCAGCCAAACGCGAGATAATCGTGGACAAACATACATACATACCTACATACATATATACTGGTCAAACAGTAAACCTCTTTTTTGTAGACGGTTAACAATTACGCTTAGTACGCGGGCGAAGCCGCGGGCAAATGCTAGTTATTAATAAGTGCACTGCGAATTCCAGCCCAGCTTTCTGGGACCCCGTTCGCATTGATTAAGCGGGCGGCTGGCCCGGTAACTCTATTAAGTATACCATTTATAAGTGCGAAATTGGTCAATTCTTGATCGGGACGAATAAACTCTTGTACTAATTGGTCACTTAATTTAATAAACCTCGTAAGTACATTAGGGTTACCATCAAACTCGGGTAACAGGCGGAGGGCCTTAAAAATTTAATCTAAATCTGCCATACTAACTACTTCCGTTTCCGAATCCGATTCCGAACTTAAATCAGAATTAATATTCCTAAAGCCGTCTAGTAAAACGATTCTATGATTACTGCCTAACCTAGGGGTGCTCGATAGCCGTGGATAGGAAATCTTTGAGTTTAAAAAAACTACGACTATGAAAGTACCTCCTTTCCTAACATAAGCAACTCTAGAACGATTCTAAAGTACTCACATGCGCATTTCTGGCTCTCTGCAGTATCGATGGTTGGATACTCCTCCGTCCAGCTCGTAGGTTCCGCCCTCGACGTGATGACCGGATAGCTGCCCGGGCGCTGAGCGAGCGCGAAGTTTCGATATTAGAAATTCGGTGACCGCTCGCGAACCGGCCCGCGAGGAACGTCTCTCGACTGCGCCAAATATGTAGGCTGGGAGTCGGAGGATTCGAGAGAAACCAAGAATAGCAAACTTAATTCCTTTTAATGATGGAATTACAAAAATTAAAATAAATCAATTAAAATTAATTAAATGTAAGAGGTGCCTAATGGTCGATGTGAGAACCAAGAGTGGCGGATCATTCAGTATTTTTGGGAAACGGGGCGGCGATGTTGCGATATGCTGAGTCGACGCCACCTGGGTGGCTGCTTGGGCGGTCGCTGGTTATGCAAGCATATAACACGTGAGGTCCCTATTAGAGGTTTGACGCAATGGAAATCAAAGAAAAGATTATTTGAGCAGAATTGAATAATGAACGTTTATTGAACACCACTTGGAAGCAAGTATACGTCCGTACTGAATCAAAGAGGGTAGCGAGAGAATTGCCATTTACAAAATATAATAGTATTGCCAGATCATGTTTCAGTTTGATTTGACGAAGTATAAATTTTTACATGATTATTTTAGATTGATTTTTGCATAATAAAATGAATATAAACCAACAGTCCCAACGCCGAGAACGATGTTCTCATATTAGTGTTATTTAATTGAAACTACACTAAGTCCAAAGAAAACGGATTCCGTTTGAATCCAATATCCATACAAAGTGTATATACTCGATTTGTTTGCTCTCGAGTGTAAATACTAAAGTGATAGATTAAGTACGGTACGCAATTTGATTTTGTATGTATTATATATACGTTTGCATTATAATTATTGAGATATGTAATATTACTGATGATACTTGGGTGTCAATTAATGAAATATAGAGTACCTACTTACTGAAAAAAACAATATACTCATTAAAAGTACCTACTTAACTACCTTATGTTGTCACAAAATGGGAAATATATAGTTAAGGATGATTCACAGTAGACCGTTCCGTGTTCGGGCCGGCCCGTTTTCTATGAGAGCAAACGCAACGGCCGGCGTATTTCTCTAGAAGAAAACGGGCCGGCCCGGACACGGAACGGCCTACTGTGAATCATCCTTTATCTACTCAAGTGCTTGCGTTTCAAAAAAAGGTGGTCTAAAGTGCTCGAGATTCACCGGGCATTAGCAGCGCATTGTCTTATGTTGTTAATAAATCGATTGCCTGGCTTGGACTAAACTTTTTACTATGATTCTATTTATGTCATAAAGCTAGAGAAACCGGCAATTTGTTTATATAATTAATTACATAGGTCACCATAGTAATATGTTTAAAAAAAAAGTCACAAACTTAACATACCGTTTCGAATGAGATATTTTGCAAGAAATATATTTTTATTTTATAATCTAAATCGATAACATATGTAAATTTTATGTTTATTTAAAACTGTAATAGTTTATGCTTCGATTGATACCAAATAAAGTATATGACCAGGGACGTATAAGGGGGGGTCTGGACCCCCCCCCCCTTAGGTCTCGATGGTACACTGGTTATTCCTAGAGCCGGAAAGGAAACCCACGACCGCAATTGAGGCGATTGATCAGTGCGAATTTTTCCCCCTATCATACACGTACGGAAATATAATTTTCACTCGTCCCGATTCTTGGCACTCGCCCTATATACATATATGGATCAGTGAGCGTAATGTTAACAGTCTAGATTGGCAGCATCGAATAATTTGAGCCCGCGGCCACGTGAGGGCTGCGAAATTTCGCAACTTGTTCTAAAAGTCATAAACCGCGCGTTTTTCGACACCAAAATCTGACCATTTTGGAAGGGCCATAGCTTTGTCCCTAAGCTGCACGCTTGGGCTTAAATTGATGTAAATTTAATGAACTTAAAAAAGTACTAACTACATTTTGCGATCGACAAACTTACAGTTTATGAGTTTTAGCTTTTAGGACCTGAATCAGTGAAAAAGTTTCGCAGTTTTTCGCGTGGTGCACAACAAGCTCAAGTTTTACGATGTTGCAAGATTGGGTGGTCACTTCCCTTATTGATCCATATATCTAAATAAAAGCGGCCAAGTGCGGTTTGGGCGGCGCGCAGTGGGCGGTTCTGTACCTGCTGCTACTGGTCCTAGTTTAGAACCACTATCCTGTCCTGTGAGTTAGGAGGGGTCGTATTTTTATAGGAAACTCACGGCACTTTAAGGGCGAGGCAGTTTTTTAGCGATACCTAACTTAGAAACTATTGGACCTGTCTTTTTCAAATCATTTTTCGGTGACAGTATTTAATAAGAAAAAAAACATGGGCATGCATTTTTTCATATTTTTTGATTCCACGGTTCGAAAGTTAGGGGAGGAACACAATTATTGTGACTTTTGGAGCGATTATCTCCGATTATATTTACTTAATCAATAAAACTGCTGAGAAACCTCGTATTTATTTTTGAAGACCAATCGATTGATGTGCCACATGTTAACCTATAATTTTTATTTTATTTTAAGTTACTTGTATGGAATGCCCCCATTTTTTTGTTATTTTACTACGTAGCGGCTTACAAAACCTCTTTGATCCAAATTTTATTTCTTTGTTTGTTGTGTGTAGTTTTTGATTAAAATTCATGCTGCACTTTTCAAGAAGAAGACCCGTATTAGTATTTTTATTTCTGGAGAAACATACTGGTATTTTTTTATATTACGATGGTGGCAAACAAGCTTACGGCCTGCCTGATGGTAAGCAGACACCGTAATAGACTACTTTACAGGTTTTCTGTAATGTATAGGACATTACAGAAAACCTGTAAAAAGTCTAGGTTTACTTAATAGTTTTTGAGATATCGATATCATGTGAATTTCCTATGAAGATGCGACTTTTTTAAGTAGCCTATTACGGTGTCTGCTTACCATCAGGCAGGCCGTAAGCTTGTTTGCCACCATCGTAATATAAAAAAATACCAGTATGTTTCTCCAGAAATAAAAATACTAATACGGGTCTTCTTCTTGAAAAGTGCAGCATGAATTTTAATCAAAAACTACACACAACAAACAAAGAAATAAAATTTGGATCAAAGAGGTTTTGTAAGCCGCTACGTAGTAAAATAACAAAAAAATGGGGGCATTCCATACAAGTAACTTAAAATAAAATAAAAATTATAGGTTAACATGTGGCACATCAATCGATTGGTCTTCAAAAATAAATACGAGGTTTCTCAGCAGTTTTATTGATTAAGTAAATATAATCGGAGATAATCGCTCCAAAAGTCACAATAATTGTGTTCCTCCCCTAACTTTCGAACCGTGGAATCAAAAAATATGAAAAAATGCATGCCCATGTTTTTTTTCTTATTAAATACTGTCACCGAAAAATGATTTGAAAAAGACAGGTCCAATAGTTTCTAAGTTAGGTATCGCTAAAAAACTGCCTCGCCCTTAAAGTGCCGTGAGTTTCCTATAAAAATACGACCCCTCCTAACTCACAGGACAGGATAGTGGTTCTAAACTAGGACCAGTAGCAGCAGGTACAGAACCGCCCACTGCGCGCCGCCCAAACCGCACTTGGCCGCTTTTATTTAGATATATGGATCAATAAGGGAAGTGACCACCCAATCTTGCAACATCGTAAAACTTGAGCTTGTTGTGCACCACGCGAAAAACTGCGAAACTTTTTCACTGATTCATGTCCTAAAAGCTAAAACTCATAAACTGTAAGTTTGTCGATCGCAAAATGTAGTTAGTACTTTTTTAAGTTCATTAAATTTACATCAATTTAAGCCCAAGCGTGCAGCTTAGGGACAAAGCTATGGCCCTTCCAAAATGGTCAGATTTTGCTGTCGAAAAACGCGCGGTTTATGACTTTTAGAACAAGTTGCGAAATTTCGCAGTTCCTCACGTGGCCGCGGGCTCAAATTATTCGATGCTGCCAATCTAGACTGTTAACATTACGCTCACTGATCCATATATGTATATAGGGCGAGTGCCAAGAATCGGGACGAGTGAAAATTATATTTCCGTACGTGTATGATAGGGGGAAAAATTCGCACTGATCAATCGCCTCAATTGCGGTCGTGGGTTTCCTTTCCGGCTCTAGGAATAACCAGTGTACCATCGAGACCTAAGGGGGGGGGGGGGGGGTCCAGACCCCCCCTTATACGTCCCTGGTCATATACTTTATTTGGTATCAATCGAAGCATAAACTATTACAGTTTTAAATAAACATAAAATTTACATATGTTATCGATTTAGATTATAAAATAAAAATATATTTCTTGCAAAATATCTCATTCGAAACGGTATGTTAAGTTTGTGACTTTTTTTTTAAACATATTACTATGGTGACCTATGTAATTAATTATATAAACAAATTGCCGGTTTCTCTAGCTTTATGACATAAATAGAATCATAGTAAAAAGTTTAGTCCATGCCAGGCAATCGATTTATTAACAACATAAGACAATGCGCTGCTAATGCCCGGTGAATCTCGAGCACTTTAGACCACCTTTTTTTGAAACGCAAGCACTTGAGTAGATAAAGGATGATTCACAGTAGGCCGTTCCGTGTCCGGGCCGGCCCGTTTTCTTCTAGAGAAATACGCCGGCCGTTGCGTTTGCTCTCATAGAAAACGGGCCGGCCCGAACACGGAACGGTCTACTGTGAATCATCCTTAACTATATATTTCCCATTTTGTGACAACATAAGGTAGTTAAGTAGGTACTTTTAATGAGTATATTGTTTTTTTCAGTAAGTAGGTACTCTATATTTCATTAATTTACACCCAAGTATTATCAGTAATATTACATATCTCAATAATTATAATGCAAACGTATATATAATACATACAAAATCAAATTGCGTACCGTACTTAATCTATCACTTTAGTATTTACACTCGAGAGCAAACAAATCGAGTATATACACTTTGTATGGATATTCGATTCAAACGGAATCCGTTTTCTTTGGACTTAGTGTAGTTTCAATTAAATAACACTAATATGAGAACATCGTTCTCGGCGTTGGGACTGTTGGTTTATATTCATTTTATTATGCAAAAATCAATCTAAAATAATCATGTAAAAATATATACTTCGTCAAATCAAACTGAAACATGATCTGGCAATACTATTATATTTTGTAAATGGCAATTCTCTCGCTACCCTCTTTGATTCAGTACGCACGTATACTTGCTTCCAAGTTGTGTCCAATAAACGTTCATTATTCAATTCTGCTCAAATAATCTTTTCTTTGATTTCCATTGCGTCAAACCTCTAATAGGGACCTCACGCTGTATCGAACTAAGCAAAATCGTTTAGCGAGTCACCGCCATGTTTACATCAGGGGAATCGGAACAGGCGGAGAAGTGCGGGTGAAATCTCAAGGTCAGCTGGGGCGTGGAGTCCTATTAAGCTGGCTGCAATTTAATGAGTTAAAATACCCGAAAAACGAGGTAATTGTGTGACATTTTTATACATAAATGATTTTCAGTCATCTTTGAAGGGATTTTCTTATCCATCATCGAGCATAATGGAGTGTATCGTTTTGATTAGAATACTAGCTCACATTTGGTGAGTTTCATGCACCAATCAAGTTATTTCTCTTCTTCTTCTTGTTCAGTCAAAACCGTATCTCAAAAAAGGGCTGCAGATGTAGTCTATTTTATAAAATACCTCTAGGGACCCCAAAAATCCTACTAGCTTCTCTGATCCTCATGCCATGCTTCTATAGCAATGTGTTGATTTTTCGGGCGGATACTTTAGTATGGCCCTTCGAGACATGGTTGACTGATATAAAATGTAGATCATTACTATTCAAGTGACACAATTCACCCAAATCCCTCCCGGCTAAAACCAGGTGTCTGAGCTCTAGAGTTGAGATTCTAGAACCTCAAAACCCAATAGTCAGCCACATCAACGAAAAAGTTCAACGTGGCTGACTATTGGGTTTACTTTGTATTTAAGTATAACAAGAATTCATAAAATTAAATATTAAAAAATAACTTATCTAACGGTGAGAATTTCATCAAGAAATAAAAAAACAAGTAAAGATTTTTTTTTTTTTTGTTTATAACTTTTTTTTATAAGGCAATAAACTATTTCTTATAAAGTCCAGTACGGTCAGCCTATTCGAAGAATACACGACACTGGCCACACGGCAGGCGCAATTCGAGGCCTTTTTGATTTTAAATTACAAAAAAAATACTAAAGGCATTACAAGTTAACAACCATCGCAGTTTGTACCTATTTTTCCCCATAAGTACAGGACAAACTCCTTTCTTGAATACATTGAAATTGCCGCAGTATTTGGCCTTTTAGGCGGCCGACTAGTCGCCTAGTTGGCCCAATTGTACAAAATAAATACACATTCAAAATACACATAAATAATTTTATACACAATCATGCGTACAGATAGCCAAACTATAAGCTTAGCAACCCTGCATACAAATATGTACTGAGGGTGTCTCATAAGTAATGTCGGGTCCCAGATAGCAAATCTTCGTCATAATAACGTCCCAATACAGTCTGAAATGGCCCTTGAAATAGAGTTGTAGCAGATATTGATGCAGGTGACTGTACCCTTCCTTTCCAAGGACCCGGTTATGTCCTAAAACTACGATCAAGACCACCGTGGGATGGGCAGCAGCATCCCTGGAGTGCGGTGGACGGTGGAGATACTGCGATCGCCAACCGGCATGCGAAACGTGGCGATTTTGCCCCCCACTCAAATGGTGGAGGCCCATGTCCAGCAGCAATGGACGTCCTTGGGCTGATATGGTGGTACCCTTTCTTTATATTAAAATTATATTAGCCCCTAGCTTGATGATTATTTTATACATCATACGTTCCATTGCTGGTGATTGGGAGAGGGCAGTAGTCCGCACACTGGCCCAGTGTATCTTCACAAACATCTTTGAATATATTTGCAGATGTATGCAGGTTTCCTCACGATGTTTTCGTTCACCGAAAAGCTAACGGTAAATATCGAACGATGTTCCGAAAAGCTCATTGGTACGAGACGGGCTACGAACCCACAACTGCCGCTTGAACCACTAGGCCACTATAGCTTCATGATTATATGCAAACGTTATATATCGTGGGTGCCAGTCTGCCGGATAATGAATGATATATAACTACATACTAAAGCTAGAAACGTACAGAGCGTGCGCGGCGCGGTGCGGGGCGGAGGCGGTTTTGAATATTTGTTTTTTTTCCGAAACTGTGGACTCTCGATACTGTCGATTCGCCTCGGAGCGGAGGCGATGCACAGTGGATCGAAATGACCCAAAAATGGACATTCGCATTTTTTTTTGAAAACCCTATTTAAAAAATGCTTTTCGATTGAAAATGATGTAAGGAATAAAAAATGTTATATAATTATTTTCAAAATAAGGCTTATTTAAAGCAGAATAAAATAAAATAGTTTTTTTGTACTATAAACTGAAAAATAGGTATCTTATTATAAGAAAACCGTTACCGATCTACGACCGTTACGATCTAGAACTAAATAAAATTTTGTGACTTGGCAATTACACAATACTACATAGTTTTAGGTATACATAAATGCAGTAATAATATTAATAACAATAATTATTATTATTAAATGCAATAAAGTTGTGTGATTGCCAAGTTGCAGAATTTTATTTAGTCAGCAAATAAAGAATAATAAGAATGCCTGAGACTTGGTACTACAAAATATCTCACAAATATAAAGGTGAATGTTCAACACATTTGTACACAGAGGATTACGTAGTATTAATGTTCGTTGAGAATATAATTCGAACATTCTTTATACGTTAGTGGGTACAAGTCAACGGCCAAGTCACACAATATTAACTATAAATAATAAAGAAATCGCAGTAAGGAACCTTAGACTTGGCACGACTTTGTCTAGATTTAATTACTTTTTAGAGATAAACAAGCAGCTCCATCGCGACTTGGCTAGTTTTTTACAGAATTTGTTTGATGGGATCAACTTATCACTTTATGTCAAGTGAGCTACACATTAGATGCTAGTTGACGCTGCCAGTTAAGTAAAAATAATCTAAATATATAAAAGAAGAAACTGACTGACTGACTGACTGACTGACTGACTGACTGACTGACATATCAACGCACAGCCCAAACCGCTGGTCCTAGAGATTCCAAATTTGGCACGTAGGTTCCTTATAATGTGTAGGGGTGCACTAAGAAAGGATTTTTCAAAATTCAACCCCTAAGGGGGTGAAATGGGGGTCCGAAGTTTGTATGGAGAAACAAGATTAGTTGGACTATTTTATTCGAAACTTCACAGGAGTATTTCTAACGATAAATGAGTAAACACGTGTTTCAGGTTTTTTGAGAAATCAACCCCTAAAAGGGGGAAATGTGGTGACAAATTCTGAAAATCGACATGGGTGTTGTTTTTCAGGTTTATCGGGTCGCTGATAACGAAAACAACAATGAATCTAAAATCCTACGTGGAGGACGTGAAATACCATCCCCCCTGTTGGGGTGCGAGGGGGATGAAATGTCTAAATATTAATATGGGTGTCGTTTTTATGGTTTTTTGGGACGTTAATTACGAAAATGGCATCAATTTTGAAGTTTAATATTGTGAACATGATAACTTTTGAAAGTTTGTGCCAAATTGCAAGAAATAACTAACTGACTGAGTGAGTGACATATCAACGCACAGCCCAAACTTCTGGTTCTAGAGATTCCAAATTGAGTATGTAGGTTCCACATAAGGTCTAGAGGTGCATTAAGAAAGGATTTTTCAAAAATCAACCCCTGGGGGCGGGGGTGAAATGGGGGTCCGAAGTTTGTATGGGGAATCAAGATAAGTTGGACTGTTTTATTCGAAACTTTACAGGAGTATTTCTAACGATAAATGAGTAAATATGTGTTTCAGGTTTTTTGAGAAATCAACCCCTAACAGGGTGAAAAGTGGTGACAATTCTGAAAATCGATATGGGTATTATTTCTATGGTTTATCGGGTCGCTGATTACGAAAACAAAAATGATTTTAAAATCCCACGTAGAGGACGTAAAATACCATCCCCTCTGTTGGGGTGCGAGGGGGTTGGAATGTCTAAATATTAATATGGGTGTCGTTTTTATGGTTTTTTGGGTCGTTAATTTCGAAAATGGCATTGATTTTGAAAGTTAATACTGCAGACATGAAAACTTTTAAGAGTTTGTGCGAAATTGCAAGAAGAAACTGACTGACTGAGTGAGTGACATCAACGCACAGCCCAAACTGCTGATTCGAGAGATATCAAATTTGGCATGTAGGTTCCTTATAAGGTCTAAAGGCGCATGAAGTGCCGTGAATTCCCTATGAATATACGACCTTTCTTGAATCAATGTATTGTAAGTGGTTTTATTAATCAGTGCCGTCCGATACGATTTCAACAAAAATCGATATTTAGGCGTCCGAGAGGACTCTTAATACGACTCCTAGGTAAATATTGGAAAAACTGGCGGCCATATTGCTTTTCTTCACTTTCGTCCCGATTTCGTTCAAAATAGAAATCTGAGCGTCCGAGATGTCTCTTAATACGAATCCGAGGTAAAATATGGAACAAAGTCGCAGCCACATTGATTTTCTTCATTTTCTTCCCAATTTTGTTCAAAATCGATATCTGAGCGTCCGAGAGGTCCCCGAATACGAATCCGAGGTAAAAATTTGGAAAAAGTGGCGGCCATATTGATTTTCTTCAATTCCATCTGGATTTCGTTCAAAATCGATATCTGAGCGTCCGAGAGAATTCTTAATACGAATCCGAGGTAAAATTTGGAAAAACAGGCGGCCATATTGCTTTTCGTCATTTTCGTCCCGATTTCGTTCAAAATCGATATCTAAGCGTCCGAGATGTCTCTTAATACGAATCCGAGGTAAAATATGGAAAAATTCGCAGCCATATTGATTTTCATCATTTTCTTCCCGATTTCGTTCAAAATCGATATCTGAGCGTCCGAGAGGTCTCTTAATACGAATCCGAGGTAAAATTTGGAAAAAGTCGCAGCCATATTGATTTTCTTCCCGATTTCATTCAAAATCGATATCTGAGCGTCCGAGAGGTCTCTTAATATGAATCCGAGGTAAAATTTGAAAAAGTCGCAGCCATATTGATTTACTTCATTTTCTTCCTAATTTCGTTCAAAATCGATATCTGAGCGTCCGAGAGGTCCCCGAATACGAATCCGAGGTAAAAAAATTGGAAAAACTGGCGGCCATATTGCTTTTCGTCATTTTCGTCCCGATTTCGTTCAAAATTGATATCTGAGCGTCCGAGAGGTCCCCCTAATACGACACCGAGGTAAAATTTGAAAAAAGTGGCGGCCATGTTGATTTTCTTCAATTCCGTCTCGATTTCGTTCAAAATCGATATCTGAGCGTCCGAGAGAATTCTTAATACGAATTCGAGGTAAAATTTGGATAAACTGGCGGCCCTATTGATTTTCTTCATTTCCGTCCCGATTTCGTATAAAATAGACATCTGAGCGTCCGAGAGGTCTCTTAATACGAATCCGAGGTAAAAATTGGAAAAACTAGCAGCCATATTGATTTTCTTCATCTTCATCCCATTTTCGTTCAAAATCGATATCTGAGCGTCCGAGAGGTCCCCGAATAAGAATCCAAGGTAAAATTGGGAAAAAGTGGCGGCCATATTGATTTTCTTCAATTCCGTCTCGATTTCGTTCAAAATCGATGTCTGAGCGTCCGAGAGGGCCCCAAATACGAATCCGAGGCAAAGTTTGGAAAAAGTGGCGGCCATATTGATTTTCTTAATTTCCGTCCCGATTGCGTTCTAAATCGATATCTGAGCGTCCGAGAGGTCCCCGAATAAGAATCCGAGGTAAAAGTGGGAAAAAGTGGCGGCCATATTGATTTTCTTCAATTCCGTCTCGATTTCGTTCAAAATCGACGTCTGAGCGTCCGAGAAAATTCTTAATACGAATCCGAGGTAAAATTTGGAAAAAGTGGCAGCCATATTGATTTTCTTCCCTTCCAATCCGATTTCATTCAAAATCGATATCTGAGCGTCCGAGAGGGCCCCAAATACGAATCCGAGGTAAAGTTTGGAAAAAGTGGCGGCCATATTGATTTTCTTAATTTCCGTCCCGATTGCGTTCAAAATCGATATCTGAGTATCCGAGAGGTCTCTTAATACGAATCCGAGGTAAAATTTGTGAAAGTGGCGGCCACATAGATTTTCTTTTTTCCGCCCCGATTTCGTTCAAAATCGATATCTGAGCTTCCGAGGGGTCTCTTAATACGAATCCGAGGTAAAATTAGGCACTCCATACATGCCAGGGATTGTAAAAAAAGGATTGACTTTTAAAAACGACATAGAGGTTTCTATATTTTTAACCGACTTCAAGATTTCAAAAGAGGAGGTTATCAATTCGGTTGTATGTTTTTTTTTTAATGTTTGTTACTCCATAACACCGTCATTTCTTAAGCGATTTCAAAAATTCGTTGATTGTAAGTATATATATCCAAGTTGGTCCCGTTTTTGTCAAAACGCAGTTCTGATGATGGGATCCATGAGGAATTGAGGGAACTCCTGAAATCTTTAAGGCAAACATATAGTGATTTTTGTGTTTTTATCAACAAGTCAAGCATTTGCATCCAAAAATGTGACATTGGATGAAGTGGAACTGCTGATGATGATCAGAACAGAACTCTTCAACGACGAAAAGTTCACGTTTGGCGATTTGTCCTCCTAGCTGTGTTTGTTAAGCAAGTTCTATTTTCACGATAAATTTTTGTCATGCTTGATTTCTGATGATGGGATCCATGAGGAATTGAGGGAACTCCTCAAATCTTATAAGCAAACATATAGTGATTTTTGTGGTTTTATCAACAAATCGAGCATTATCATACAAAAATGTGACATTTGATGAAGTGGAACTGCTGATGATGATCAGAACAGAACTCTTCAACGACGAAAAGTTCACGTTTGGCGATTTGTCCTTCTAGCTGTGTTTGTTAAGCAAGTTCTATTTTCACGATTGATTTTTGACATGCTCGAGTTCTGATGATGGGATCCATTAGGAATCGAGGGAACTCCTCAAATGTGAAAGGCACACAAATAGTGATTTTAGTATTTTCATGAACTAATCAAGCATTTTCATTCATAAAAGTGACATTTGATGAAGTGGAACTGCTGATGATGATCAGAACGGAACTCTTCAACGACGCGTAGTTCACGTTTGGCGATTTGTTCTCTTCGTTTTGTTTGTCAAGCAAGCAAGGTTTTTCCATGATTCCATGAGGAATCATGGAAAGTCTAAGTCTTCTACCATTATAAACATACTTATAGCCATTTTTATTTTATTGTATGGAATCTAAGAGTGCACCATCTAAGTTGAATAATCTTTCACCGGACTCCCCCATTGAAGTCGTTTTTTTTTTCTTAAAAATTATTTTCCATTTAAATCAACCTTTAGATTAGTATTACATACTTGCAGCCCGGCCCATACAAATAATTAAAAAATATTTATTCTAAAATTAGGCACTCCATACATGCCAGGGATTGTAAAAAAAGGATTGGCTTTTAAAAACGACATAGAGGTTTCTATATTTTTTCCATTTAAATAAACCTTTAGATTAGTTATACATACTAGCACCCCGGCCCATACAAATAATTAACAAATATTTATTCTATCATCAATAGTTTTCTTAGCGCACGCGATGTAAAGAATATTTGAGTTACTTTTTTTTACAACATTACATTATTGGAGTTTTAGTAAGAATCCTTATTTTTTGAAAACAATATAGCCCATATCAATGTCACCCAAGAATAGTGTAGCTATTCAATGCAAACTAACAATCAAATCTTTCCTTTTTATAATATTAGTATAGATTAGCTGTCTAAGTCGTAAAAATTGTGTCCCCTGACTGTATATAATTTTCAAACTTTGAAGTTTAAGATTCTGAAAAACATTGAGATTGTGCATATTAAGTAAATACTTTCAGCGACTTATGGTTTCAACAAGAGATGTTTACCATTTTTTGAGATATCGTTGAAAAACAGTCTTGCCCAAACAAAAGGACTTAAGTGCCGTGAGTTTCCTAGAGTGGTTTAAATGTGAACTAGCAGGTGTTGGCACGGAACCCTTCTGTGTGCGTGTTCCGACACTTGGCCGGTTTTAATTTAATATTATGGACATGATATTTTTTGATAGTTTGTGCCAAATTGCAATTCTATCGGTCCAGTAGTTTTAAAGCAAATCGGTTGTAACAGACGGACTTCAGATGAACAAAAGTCAGTATAAGTACGAGCAAATAGTAAGGAGTGCGAAAGGAAGTAAGGCCAAATCGTTCTTTTTGGATGCTCAAACGGAAACTGGCATAATCTACCAATTAATTTAAATTTAGGAAAAATAAAGGTTACGCTAGATATTGAATTAGCCGTATTTCTGTACTTCAGAGGACCAGAGTTTATGACTGCTGCTTGGTCGTTACCAGACCTTCAATTGGTGTTACTGTTGTACACAGATCTTCTTTCTCTCCCGACCTTTTCCCCCTCGGCCTCTCGAAAATGTATGATAATAGTTTTTCGATCCTTATTATTGCCAAAATCAAATGAAATTCTACAGTTTGCCGGTTCTCAGAATGTATACTGACTTTTCATCGGTTCATCTGTTTATGAATCACAATCACCAAACTTCGTATACCAAAACCCCCAAAATGTAACAACTACTTTTCTGGAAACTGCATCTAAATCGGTTCAGCCAAACACGAGATAATCGTGGACAAACATACATACGTACATACATCTGTTTATGAATCACAATCACCAAACTTCGTATACCGAAACCCCCAAAATGTAACAACTACTTTTCTGGAAACTGCATCTAAATCGGTTCAGCCAAACGCGAGATAATCGTGGACAAACATACATACATACATAAGTACATACATACATACGGGTCAAACAGAGAACCTCTTTTTTGAAGACGGTTAAAAATTATGCTTAGAGTACGCGGGCGAAGCCGCGGGCAAACGCTAGTAATTAATAAACGAGGGACATCTTACACAAATTGACGTATTTATTTAATATTTTTTATACCGGCACTACGAAACAAGTCAGAGCCTTTGAGCTTTGTAATACTAACCAAGACTGTGCTCCTTGTGTCATCTAAAATGGGCCACTTTTTTATTAACGCTGCCACGGTTTCAAACTCTTCTTGTCGACGAAGTTCGTACGTAGATTTCCATTTGTTGATATCATCCTCCCAAGGTTCGGAATTGTTTTTTAACCATATAACATCATCTTTGTGAGTTTCTGAAAAGTAGGAGCTTTATTTACTACCTCGCTTTGAACACTTTGAGGTGGCCTAACTACCAGTTGTACAGGATTTAATCATTTAATCATTTAATCATCATTTATTGCATCCATGGTCTTTACATATAGGTGTTACATTAGTATTAGTTTCGCATGGGCCCTGATAGGGCACAGCAATTGGTAGTGACTAGCGAGTCCTATAACTAATTTAAGAGATAATGGATTCATTGGTATGTACATTCAACTAAAATTATTAATATGACACATAGTAAAAAATGGAGATTTTGGAAATTAAAATAAAATAATCAATTAATAAATAAATAATTCAGATTCGACCATTCTATCATACATGTTAGTAGCAAAGTATATAATTGGATTATTAATTAGCAAATTACTTTTAATCATCAAAGAAATCCTTAAGACTATAGTAACACTTATTCACTAGAAAATCCTTCAACCGTCGATTGAACTGCTTTTCCGTCACTTGTTGTTTTATGTCGTCACTAATTTTATTATAAATATTTACTGCCATCACGTTTGGGCCTGTTTTGTGTAGTTTGAGGTTTGAACGAGGGGCTGGAGCTAAATTATTTTTGTACCTAGTTTGGAACCGCCGGGGCTGGTCAACAAGTTTTGGGAAAAACTGCGGGTATTTCCTCACAAACTTGCATATTTCTAGGATATAGATAGATGTTAGCGTCAATATTTTGTACTTGATGAAATAAGGTCTACAACTATCTCTATTTTTAATATTAGCTAATATACGTATACACTTCTTTTGCACGAGGAATATGTCATTTATATCTGTGCTATTGCCCCAGAGGATGACTCCATACCTAAGCCACGAAAAAGCATATGCGTAGTAAGCAGTAAGAGCGCACTGAAAATTTGTAGATTTTTTTAATTCTCGCAAGGCGTATATAAATTTGGAAAGTTTATTTTTAGTTTTTTGGATGTGAGATTTCCAGTTAATAGATGTGTCTATGTTTAAACCGAGGAAAGTAATTGTATCTACACATTCTAGGTATACCCCATCGTAGGAAAAATTGATTTCTAATGGGTTTTTTTGGTAAGGCCTAAACTGCATAATTTTTGTCTTTAAAAAAATAATTATGAAAATAATTAGGAGGATGATTTCGGGGTCGCGTGTCGATTCCCGACTTAGTATCTGTTAGCCATTTCAATAAAAATTATAGTGACACGAAACAAGCGCATTTCATTTTTAAAATATTTTAATGACAAAAATCTAAAATCTAATTTACCCAAAAACATGGTTACCCTATTTTCTTTGACGGATAGTATTTCATACCAACCGTCATTATCTACTTTGAATTTTTGACTATGTACAATCATTCCGGATCACAACCCCAAAATCATCTTGTATATCATACCACCTTATGAGAGAAAGCCAGAGGGGATATTTTTTATACCACTTCGGTGGCATACAAGCGTACGGCCCGCCAGATGGTAAGCGGTCACAGCAGCCTATGGACGCCTGCAACTCCATTCTCTTTTCAACATGAATTTAAATAACATAAAGTCGGATAAACTGATTTACGATCACGACCCGGAAATCATCCTGTATATATCTAAAATCTAAATAAACGAATGACAAAGTTTGAAGTATACCCCGAAATGTTTGCACCTCAACATAACGCTGGTTTTGTTGCTAGCAGTGATCTTCAGGTCCACACAAATATTGGGTAGAAAAACTACGAACGAATTACTTTAGGAGGCAGGTTCTATATATTATCGAACAGATACAGTAACAGCGCGGCTAGCACAAGACGATAGCTCGACGCAACTATAACATTGCTATTTATCAGCTCGCTGCGAACTATGTACAAGACTTGTTACTGTATCAGACGTTTACATTTATAGCAGCCCTTATTCAAAAAATCACAAAATTTGACAGACCTTTGCTAACTAAAATGTGATATGTCCCATTCTCACAAACACAAATTTTAAAGTCAAAAACATAGATAAACGATTTTTAATGGCATTTTAGTTAAAATTGGCTTAATGGATGTTTATGAATAAGGACTTTATATTATTGGTAATAATTTGCACTAAACTATCTACGACAAACTACAAATAGTAATAAAATGACATTAAAAAAACCTTCCAGCTCTGCTAAATTCTTGGAAATCTTAGGTTTAGGATGTTCCTGATTTTCTTTGTCTGTTAATTTTCTTTTTTGTTCACCCGATTTGTATAGGGTATTGCAAATCTGCCAGCAAAAGCTGCTTCCCAATTAATATAATCTCTCTTTTTAACTGGAGCAACCAACAACAAGGGCTGGAAAAAAGCTAATGATCAGACTAAGAAAGGAAAGCACATCAATTTACCCCTTATCCCTTATCACAGTAATTACACCTCTAGGACAAGCAACTGACACCGCGACTCTTTCTCACGCGTCATTCCTGCACCATCTTTCCTAGCACTAAAATTAGTTTTTGTGCTAGGACAGATGGTTCATAAGCTACTTGTTGAGTCGGTTCGAATGAGCCCAAAGACGAGGGGTTTATCATGTGTGGTTTAGGAATTGCTATGACCACATTCTGTCTCAAGCATCAGACCAGCTCTATGTCATAATAATATTGCATTATCATCCGATGCATGCAAAATTTGAGCTCAATCGGAAACCGGGAAGTGGATCAAATTTAATTTGATTACAGACAGACAACGGGACAGATGAAACTAAATAAAAGCTTGTAATAACAGGTGAAACTAAATAAAAGCTTGTAAAAAGAGCGTTAATTTGTCACCTGACAAGGAGTCGCGGTGTTATGCTGTTGTTAAACAGGCGGACATGTGGTTAAATTAGTATTTTACGTTGTATTTATTATAATAACAGTTATTAAAAGTCGCTGTAACAAAAAAAAGTTGTATTATTATGTATGAAAATCCATTATGCTTCTATCCCACCAGTCATATAACGAGTTGTCTATTATCTAAATATATAAAAGAAGAAACTGACTGACTGACATATCAACGCACAGCCCAAGCCGCTGATCCTAGAGATTCCAAATTTGGCACGTAGGTTCCTTATAAGGTCGAGGGGTGCACTAAGGCTTGTTCACGAAATAAAGTAGCCATAATAAAATATAAATAAATCGTTTACTTCTAACGGTACTGACAACAAAAAAAGTTAATTCTATGTATAAACATTTAGAAAAATAAATACAATGCATTTTTTAGTAGAAACGCTAAGAGTTCGCGAATTGTTTGACTTTCGTTCGAACGCCTGCCATCAGTGTACGTATTGATATATTAGTAAACTGACGAGCGGCTGTGTTCCATATTTTTTTGAAGTCAGTTTCACTGTCGGCCACTGTACCTTTCTTGAGCAGGTATCGCTTGATATTTGACCAGTACCTCTCAATCGGGCGAAGTTCTGGACAATTTGGCGGGTTCATGTTTTTCGCTACATAACTAATATTCTCGTTATCAAGCAAATTTAAGGTGGCTTGAGCATAATGAGCAGAAGCTAAATCAGGCCAAAATATTGGAGGGCGTGCATGTTTCCTATATAAGGGCAATATTCGCTTCTTAACACATTCCTGTCGGTAGACATCTCCGTTGATTGTGCCGGTAGTGAAAAAGCTCGAACTCTTCAGCCCGCATGAGCAAATAGCTTGCCATACCAGGATCTTTTGGGCGAATTTTTCAAAAGCCACGCATTTATGCTCTTCTGACACATGCTCGCCTGCCGCACACGTATAAAACTGAGGCCCTGGTAAGGTTCTCATGTCTTTTTTTACATATGTTTCGTCATCCATTAAAATGCATCGGTCGCGATTTTGAATTAAAAACTTGTTCAAAGTTTTAGCTCGAGATCTCGCTCTTTCGAGCTGGGCAGCAGTCTTTTTCGGGATTTTCCGTTTCTTCCTGGTCTGTAAATTATTTCTCCTTTTAGCGTTTTGCACGTTCCTAACCGAAGTCTTTAATTTTTTGGCTATATCTCGGGTAGAGGCCGATGGATTGTGGCGGAACGAGGCAACTATTGCTGAGTCCAATTTCGGCTTCACGCAGCCTTTTTTGCGACCTCGTCCTGGCAGATCACCTAGAATATTAAACTCCCTAAACTTTTTTATAACTTTTCGCACACCTTCTTTTGATATTTTGTATCGTTTTGCAAGTTGTCTCATCGAAATACACTTCTCTGTACAATAAGAGACTATAATTAATTTACGAATATTATCGTTTATTCTCGGCATGTTGATTTTATTTAGTCAATGACATCTAATATTTATTTATCTTAAACTTGATGATACCTATGTTAGAATGACAGATATTAGCATGTTAAAATGTTTCTATATACCTGTTAAGGCTCAATTTTAGGTGGCTACTTTATTTCGTGAACAAGCCTTAAGAAAGGATTTTTCAAAATTCAACCACTAAGGGGGTGAAATGGGGGTCCGAAAGTCCGAAGTTTTTATAGGGAAACAAGCTTAGTTGGACTATTTTATTCGAAACTTCACAGGAGTATTTCTAACAATAAATGAGTAAACTCGTGTTTCAGGTTTTTTGAAAAATCAACTCCAAAAGGGGGAATGGTGTGACCAATTCTGAAAATCGACATGGGTATTGTTTTTATGGTTTATCGGGTAGCTGATAACGAAAACAACAATGATTTTAAAATCCTACGTGGAGGACGTGAAATACCATCCCCCCTGTTGGGGTGCGAGGGGGATGAAATGTCTAAATATTAATATGGGTGTCGTTTTTATGTTTTTTTGGGTCGTTAATTTCGAAAATTGCATTGATTTTGAAATTTAATATTGCAGACATGAAAACTTTTAAAAGTTTGTGTCAAATTGCAAGAAGAAACTGACTGACTGAGTGAGTGACATATCAACGCACAGCCCTAACTGATCTACCTACACATAGATCGTAGCGCCACTGTGGTATTTAGTAAGAACTAACCGCACGACCGAAGAGGACATTAAGAACACTATAAATAATAATATTAATGAAAAATTTAAAAGCTTAGAGGCAAAAAATGAACTTATGGAGAAAAAGATCGAAGAACAATGCACAGCCATAAATAAGCTCGAAAGGTACACAAGACGGAAAAATTTAATCATATTCGGAGTTGAAGAAACTGAAAAAACCTATCACGACTTGGAAAAGAAAATTATCAATATAATAAATATACACTTAAACTTACAGTACGATATCAATAACATTGAATGTGTCAGGAGAATGGGGAGGAAAAGTGAAAAAGTAAGACCTGTATTCATATCTTTCAACACTGTAGGCATGATGATAAATGTCATTAAAAATAAAAAATGCTTAAAGAACACCCCTTACTATATAAAACAAGATTACCCCCCAGAAGTGCTTGCCAAACGCAAAGAACTACAATCGCATTTAATAAAAGAAAGAGAATCAGGAAAAACAGCCTTCCTTAAATACGACAAGCTTATCGTACTGAACGGAAATAATAAAAAAGCTTCCCGAAATAACTCAAATAAACGGACTCTTTCTGAATCCCCTGAAACCAACGAAATGAATAACCAGACACCACAGTCGCGATCAAATAAAATGCAACCATGGAAGAAAAACAAAACTACAAACCTGAAAAACTTTGTTCTACATACACCAAGACTTGTACAAACTCAGGCGAACAACACAGAAGTTCAACAGGCGCTTACCGAAGGAAGCACATCGGCATAGCAATCACAGGTGGCCTCCTTGTCTCAAATCCCTACAACCGGTGGGAAGTCTAAACATAGCCCACCGATGAATGACATTAATAGTAAAACAATTTATTTAAGTTCCCCAACTCGGCCGGTCACCGCGGGGACTAACGACCATAACCCTCCAATGGGAAAAAAACACACACTAAAAACCAAAACGTCAGAAAACACGCTAAAAATATGTACTTATAATGTACGATCATTAAAAGCGCCAGCTCGAATATTAGAATTAGAACATGCACTTAAGAAAGTAAACTGGGACATTATCGGCATTTCGGAAGTTAAAATAGAGGGACACTGTATAATAGAAAAAGAAAATTACTTGCTCATGTATAAAGGAGAAAAAAAAGCAAGAAACGGGGTTGGCTTTATGGTGAAAACATATTTAAAAAATAGTATTATCGATTTTAAACCATACTCGGATAGAGTCGCAAGGCTGGACATAAAATATAGAGATAAAATAATAAACATAATTCAAATATACGCACCCACCGAAAAATCGAAAAAGAAAAACAAGGAAGATAAAAACAAAGAAACTAAAATATTTTACAAACATATACAGGAAGCTTTAAAACATACCGGTAGAGACACAATAGTTATGGGAGACTTTAATGCCCAAATTGGCTGGCCTTTAAAAGAAGAAAATCTCATTTGCGGCCCATATGGGTATGGAAAAAGAAGCCAAAGAGGTCAAGAACTAATCGAATTCTGCCACGTAAACAAATTATTCGTCACAAATACGCTTTTCAAAAAGAGGAGCAAGAGAAAATGGACCTGGATTTCACCCGATGGCAAGACCAGAAATGAAGTGGATTTCATATTAGCCAAAAACATTAAAAGCGTACAAAACAACGAGGTCCTAAACACAATATTCTCATCCGACCACAGATTAATAAGAATAACATATAATATAAATACAAAATTAATGAAAAGCCGAGCGCATTATGGTACCAAATTTAAACAATTTAACCCAATAGAGTCAGAATCACTTAAGAATATGTTATACGATCGAATTACAGAAATAAATTCTGAGCCTAACTTGCAACTCAAGTATAAAAGTACGATTCAAGCTATGAAAACCTGTGTTGAACACTTGCCAAGAGAAAACAATAACTCACAAAAGACAATAATTACAGACGAAATACACTCTCTAATGATAGAGAGAACTACATTAAAATATATACAACATAGAGCTCCAGAACAACGAAAACGGTTAAAGCAATTATATAAGAAAATAAAAGCCAAAATACGACAGAACAGACACAAATCTAAGATAAAGTCTCTAGAAAATGAACTTGATACTAGAAGCTCTACGAAACGCACCGCACTAGTGTACGAAAACCGCAAAGAATGGATCCAATCAATGAATACACAAAATGGACAAACTACAACAAACAGGGCTAGTATAATCCAAGCTGCGACTAACTTCTATGCGCAATTATACTCTAGCAACGAAGTAAAACAACCCAGCTCTACATGTCACACAGAGGAAGCAGTACCAAGTTTGTTAAACTGTGAAGTAGAATACGCCATTTCAAAAATGAAAAAGGACAAAAGCCCGGGTGAAGACAGGATAACCAACGACACTATTATAGCCATGATAGAGCCTTTATCCAAGCACATGACTCAGATATATGATAAAATATTGCAACAGGAGGAAATCCCGGAGGATTGGAATAGTTCACTTATAACTCTACTGTACAAAAAAGGGGACCCGAAACTAATAGATAATTACAGACCAATCAGTTTGCTGCCTGCCCTCTACAAACTATTCTCTACAATAATATTAAACAGAATATCCAAGCACTTAGACGAACAACAACCGAGAGAGCAAGCAGGGTTCAGAAAAGGCTACTCTACGACAGACCATATATTCACGATCACACAGGTAACTGAAAAGTATACGGAATATAATAAAGTTATATATCTGGGGTTCATAGACTATGCAAAGGCATTTGACTCTATCTCACACACATATTTATGGACAAGTCTCAAAGAACAAGGAGTACATACAAAGTATATAAATATAATTAAAAAAATATACTCCAATTCATCAGCCAAAATAAAACTAGAAAGGATCGGAGACTCATTTCCAGTAAGAAAAGGAGTGAAACAAGGGGATCCAATGTCACCCAAGCTCTTCACAGCCCTACTAGAAACAATATTCCGAAGATTAAACTGGCATAAATATAAATGGAGAAAGCCTTACGCACCTCAGATTCGCGGATGACATTGTGGTCTTGTCTGAAAGTCATGAAAGTCTACAGTACCTTATACAGACTCTAGATACGGAGAGTAGAAAAGCCGGCCTACAAATGAACGTATCAAAAACAAAAATAATGACAAACGGAGAGCAGAAGGAAACAAAAATACAAGGTGGAGTAATCGCTTATGTAGAAGAATATATTTATCTAGGTCGTCTAATAACTTTTAACAAACCAATAGAGAACGAAATCAATAGAAGGATAGCAATGGGATGGAAGAGATATTGGGCGGAAAAGGAAGTTTTCAAAAGCAATCTCCCAGTTCATCTTAAAAAGAAACTAATGGACAATACGATACTGCCCACAGTAACATACGGGTGCCAGTGCTGGCCTCTCACCACGACTATTATTCATAAACTCAGGACATTCCAAAGAGCAGCGGAGAGGTCTATGCTAGGTATAAAACTAAGGGATCGTGTGAGAAGTACAGAAATACGAAATAAAACAAAAATAGCCGATATAATTCAGAAAATTTGTAAATTGAAGTGGAGATGGGCCGGGCACATAGCACGGGCAAATGATGGTCGTTGGAGTGAGCGCATAATGCAGTGGTACCCAAGAGACGGAATAAGGACAAGAGGGAGGCAGAGGCGACGCTGGAGCGACGATATAGTGCAAGTTGCAGGCAAAAACTGGCAAAGAAATGCTAAAGACCGTCAAGGATGGCATACTATGGAGGAGGCCTACGCCCTGAAATGGGCATCCAAACAAAGCGATGATTTTGTAAACCAAATTTAATTTTAATGTCATTTAAATTTATATGTAATAAATATTCACCTACTATGATATAGTGGGTAAATATTCTAAATTTTTATGCATGCCTTATTGTACACAATAAAATAAAATAATGTAATTAAATTAGGAAATTAAATAATATTAATATCGGTAACATACAGTATACATACAATATTGATACTTATGTAAGGTAATTGTCAAAAAGTTTGGAATAAAGAGGCTTTATTATTATTATTATTATTTGTTTCTCCTTCGACATTCACGGGCCATTACATCCCGGTCTTTTGATAGGCTTGCGTGGGGACACAGATCCAACACGTAGAGGCCCTTTGGAGAGTTTTACTATGTAATACACCTGCTACAACCCATTCACGGGTACATCAATAGATACCCGTGAACCGGTCCCAGCAGGCGTTGGGACTATTGTAAATAAAATGAAAAGATTACTGGGCTATGGTGTTGAAGTTTGGCTGGTCAAGAGATTGGGCTATTACTTAGGTTCCGGACACCTGCCATAACAATGCTTACACCGTTATCGAGGCAGGTGGTGACTCGCCGCTGCCTAGATGGGCCCCTGAAACTGCCGTCGTAAAGACGGCCAGGAGCAACATCGGTGTGAGCGGCTCAGGGTGTGGAGAGGTGTGCACCGCTTTCTACCCAGTGGCTGTTAACAGCCACCGTGCCCACTCGCGACTTATGCAAGTTTCACTTCCACCCTGCGAGTATATAGCTCTGACGACTCCTCTCTGGACGGCCAATGAAGGCAAGCCAGAGCCGAGAGTCCTGCGGGTCCCCTTGGGGTTCCACTCCGACCGACGAAGACACGCCGGAGACGGAGACCCTGACCGACTCTCTGGAGCACTCGGGTCCGTGGGGTCGTCACTCCCCAACTTATTATAACCGCACGACCGATGCATCTCTGTCACTCCAATATGGAAGTGCGATAAAGATAGCACACAGTGACATCTGGTACAAACAAGTTTAACATCTCCTTAGAAATAATCGTACTTCGAGCTAAGAGGCCCCTGGTGACATATTCAAACGTGTTTTTTTAAGGACTAATATGATAGGTAAACCTCTTTACATGAAAATATGAAAGAAAAAGGTTTGCATTTTGTTAAATATGTAAATATCTATTCTGTGAACAAAAACACCATTTTTGGCCGAATACCGATACTTAAATGTGTGAGAAGTTATTTAATATCAAAATGGGGATTTTTTGAATTCAAAAATACAAGACCTTCCTAAGTTTAAATTAAATAAAAGGCAAAAAAGCCAAATCTGCGTCCAAAAGACTATAAAATAAACTATAAATTAACTTTGTAATAGGCAATTTTTGACAGGGCACGGGCCCATACTAATTTGGTCACTGTCCTTTGGAAAAAGTCGCAGCCATATTGATATTCTTAATTTCCGTCCCGATTTCGTTCAAAATAGATTATCTGCGCGTCTGAGAGTTCTCTTAATATGACTCCGAGGTAAAATTTGGAAAAAGTGGCGGCCATATTGATTTTCTTCATTTCCTTACCAATTTCGTTCAAAATCGATATCTGAGCGTCCGAGAGGCCTCGTAAAATCGAATCCGAGGTAAAATCTGGAAAAAGTGGCGGCCATATTGATTTTTATCAGTTCCATCCCGATATCGTTCAAAATCGATATCTGAGCGTCCGAGAGAATTCTTAATACTATATAATGATTTTCTTTTTTTCTGTCCCGATTTCGTTCAAAATTGATATCTGAGCGTCCGAAGGTCTCTTAATACAAATCCGAGGTAAAATTTGGTACTCCATACATACCAGGGATTGTAAAAAAAGTTTAATGTTACTATTGTAAGTACTTACTGGGGTACTTATACAGGATGTCCCAAGAAGTAGTGATATACTGAAGCTGGGAGGTAGAGGACCTAGAGGGCTATCTGAATCACCCCCATGTATATTCCGCGATTTTTAGTATTTTCGGAGTTATGAATTTTTTTTTAATTTTTCACCTATCGCCGCGTACGATGAGATTTTTATTTATGGTGACGTGAATTATTGCGGTAGATGCTTGATTTTTTTTGTGTGCTAAGCTGATAGATAGGCCAATTCAGTATGGTAACATTTACTATCGTTAGATCTTTGAATGGCATAAAAAAAAATTAAATGCCAAGAAAGATAAAATTACCCAGTATGTCCACAACTTCAAGGGCCCTTAAAAAAATATAATCACATAAAAAATAATTACCGATTGGCTTTTAAAAACTAGCTCTATCTATCAGGTAGCTACCCTGAAAATTTCATTTTATTATTTTACCTCGGCTTCAATCAAAAAATTGAAATCTAAATGTGATAAGTGCACAATTTTAATTTACATAATGATTATTGCGAGCAAAGTAAAACCAATTACAAGGTGTTTAATTACAATAAATTTTCAAAATGGCCCCCCAGTTGCTCAATGCAAGTGCGACATCGTCGGAAAAAGTTGTCTTTTAAACGTCTGAATGCACTTCTATTATTTTTAATGGTTTCTTCTGCTACTCTCAATACACACCCTGTATAATAATTGCACTGTCCGGGTTATGCTAAGTTCAGGTGAGGAAATTGTCCGTAATAAATGAAAGTCCAAGGATGTTTTAGTGTTACTTATTTCGAATATAAAAATCTCACGTTACAATAGCTTAGTGGCGGCTAGTGTGGCTCGCGTCACGGTTCGAGGGAGACTGCCTTAGCAGTCGCGGCGCTGCAGGAATTCGCTTACACGCATTGTGTCCCTACATAGGTCCCTCCCAATTTTTTGGGAACAAAAATTTTAAACAGAAAAATATTAGCTCGCATCCAGAAAGCACAAATCATAACAATTGCATTGTTTATCCTGCGGGCCGAGCGCTCACCGCCCGGTAACCTGATACCGGCAGGCGGCGCGGTGTCATAACACGACCCCGATACCTAGAATTTGCGCTGTCTGTATGCCACTGTCACAATATAACTACACTAATTAAGTATTAAAATTGAAATTTAAAAACAGACATGGGCTTCTCTTATGGAGCCAAAAACACATATTATCCCTATACGTCGCTTAAGCTATCACTGAATGCACATTAATCACTAAACCAACCGTGGGTTGTATACGAAAACTGGAACACGTTAATAGTTGGGTGGCTGCGGCGCGGGCTGAACCTGAACACGCTGCAGCGGGGCTGGACCTCCCACCTTGTTAAGTTCTTTCCGTAGCCAATTCTGCGTTTTCTTGAGACATTGTCGCCGAAGCGTATAAATAATTATTATGAAAAATGCACAAGCTATGACAATGAGTACTATAGTCACATAATTCAACTTTGTCTCAACTTGCGTAACATTATTGATAACTTGTACCTGGGCGTTTGCGTCACTTTTATCCGCGCTACTTATACTGTGGCTCATGATGTTTTCCGAATATCAATAGACTATAACCTCGAAATGAAACTAATATCTTCATATTTTTCGTATACATCCCACTTACATTGTCAACTCAACATAAATCTGTACGTGCCATACACCAATTTTACACGAATTGTTTTCTTGCTCTAGAAAAAATGCTTGTGCGTAGGTACGTGCTAAAATAAAAATACATATTACGAAATCACAAATGGATTAAACAAGACATCTTACGCGACATTGTTTACATGAATCGAACGGGTGCCTTAACCACGCGCCTGCTCCTCGTCGTTTTAACTGTATTGGGCCCTATTGTAATGTCACTAGAGCCGCTATTTGCTTGTAAGGCTGTGGCTGAGTTATCAATCTTATCATTTAATATATATGCCGGCTTAAGCCGATCTATTGAAATTAGGGTTTGCAATATCCGCCCAGTTTTTTAATATTCGGATAATTGAATACTTCAATATTTATTATCCGAATATTCGGATATTTGAATAATTTCGGATAATTTTGGTATTTTATAAAATAAAACAAAATTAGCGTATTTAAAGGTGGGTAATGCATAAAATCAACAAGTCAAGTAACAAAAAACCTCAAAATTAAAATACAACATGCTTTTATAATCATTATATGAGTTGTCATTAACGCACCACGTAATTTGTAATTTTTATAATAAAAATTAACACTGAGAAAATGTTTTATTAATTGTAAGCTAGGAAACTTAGCTTAATATAATTACATAATAATAAATCACATAAAATTTCGAGATAAAATTTTAAGTATAACAATTGTAAATCAATGTTTGTTTTTTTAACATTCTTGTATAATCTGAGATCGTTATATTCGTTATTAATATCATAAATCACATAACATCGCATATCAATATTTACAGAGTATATAAGATTTGTCCTATAGTTTTTTCTTTTCGCTGTCAAATAACATAAAAAAGTATGCATCTTAGTGTATTAATTTAACTTAATTAAAAATAAATGAGATTAAGTAACGAATTTAAACAAAAAATCAACTTTAAAAAAACCAGTGTAAAACTTAGTGCCTGTACTAGTTTCATCGAAAGCTGATTATGATTTTCGGATAGTTTTCATTGCAATTTCAGCCGTTAATAAATTAGCATCTCTCTGGCATATTGACTCAACCGTTGTTTTAATCATATTAATATTGTGATATGATCCCAGTTGGTCGAAATAAATGAATTTATTATTATTCCTTTATTTATTTTTCGTCTTAGGTTAGGTTTGTACAATGGATTTACAAAAGGTAAAATATAAAAATACACTTACAAAATATAAAAACATTATAAAAACCTAACCTAGGGTGCCGCCGGCAGCGAGGCAAGGCCTAAGCCACCGGTGGTTAGGGCGACAGAGAGAGGAACCTCCGGACTATCCGCGCCGTGTCCAGGAGTACCGCCTTCTGTATTTGACCCTTGACCCAGCCATCTAGCGAGAGTCTCTTTAGATGTTGGTCGAGACTCTTCGCTATTAGACCGTTCGCAGAAACGACTATCGGGACAATGATCGTCGAATCAACATCCCACATGGCGGTTACCTCGTGTGCCAAGTCTAGGTACTTGCTGACTTTGTCCTTCTCGGCCTTCACGAGGTTCTCGTCATGGGGGATGGTGATGTCGACGAGCACTGCCTGGCGCTTCGATCGATCTATCAGCACGATGTCGGGCTTATTGGCTACAATAGTCCGATCCGTGATGATAGATCGATCCCAATAGAGCGTAGCACGACCATTTTCGAGAACTGGCGCAGGTAAGTATTTATAGTACGGCACTTCGAAGTCCACAAGACCGTATGAAAGAGCAAGTTGCTGGTGAATAATTCTGGCTACCAAGTTATGCCTGTGCAAGTACTCGCCGTTAGCAAGATGACTACAACCGGAAATGATATTATTATTATTATTATTACTAAGCGAATCTGCAATCTCATTCAGTTGCTGAAACTCGTCTTCAGAAAAAGTTATTTGAGACTTTGTATCAATCAATGATTTAAGTATTGACTGTTTTAACAAGATAAACCTTGTTACCATATCCGCAAGGCTACTCCACCTTGTTTTACAGTCCAGAATCAAATGCTCATTCTTTTTTTCATCTTCGGCATTCCTATAAAGAATATCTGATTTCGTCGTAGATTTTTTTAAAAAGTTTAACAACGTACCTCACCTTGTTTATAAAATTTTTGTAATTATCAACCAGTTGCATTGGTGATGGTCTTGTTTGCTCCATGCACAGGCTTTCTTCTTCTTCTATTTCTATACTGTATTCACGGTCAAAGTCGCTATCACCTTCTGAATCGTCGATTGTTGTTGAAGCTTCTACGTCAGAGCCGGAATAAGTTTCTGCTGCTGGGGTTGCAGTGATATTTTTTTTTGTATAACACGTCGAAAATAGCCAGATGAATATCGTGTGCCAAACATACCTAGTTGGTGAAAACCAGTAGTACGTCGCCCCAGTGCACACATGACCTTAGCCCCATCAGATATTATGCTTACTATGTCACTGAGCTGCAAATCAAAATCGTTTAACTGTTTCTCAAGCATATTATACAAGTTTTCAGCAGTTCCTTTGTTTTTGATTTGTAATAATCAATATATTATGTAATTTATGTAAGTTGGTATTCAGGTACTTATTTAATAAAATATAATACTTAATATGGAACATTTGTCTAAACACCTTATTTGGGCAATACAGATGGACATAAAACGTCATTAGTGTTTTTTCTCGTAATTTTTTTGAATTTTTCCTGCTTATAAATGATTTTATTAGTGTTTTCAAAATATCCGTTTATTCGGATAATTTGCAGTTAAGTATTCGGATAATTTTGAATATAATTTTCGGCGGATATTCGGATAATTGAATATTCGGATTATTCGGATTGCAATTGAAATGTTTGCCTTGCGTTCGGGCAACTGTACAGAATAAACTTTATCTGTCCTCTTGATGACGCGGTATGGACCATCGTACGGAGCTTTCAACGGCCTCCTAACGGTGTCATCCCTAACGAAAACATGCGAGCACGTTTTCAGATCGGGGTGCACAAAAAATGATTTAGAATTACTATGAGATCCTGGGACTGGTCTTAACTTACCTATCGTTTGACGGATCTTTTCGATCAAATCGCTGTCGTCACCTACCTCTTTGTCCGCGAACTCGTAAAAATCAGCTGGCAAACGCAGGCTTCGGCCGAACGCCATCTCGGCGGCGCTGACACCATTGTCGCTCCTTACCGCCGCGCGAAGACCTAACATCACTGTTGGCAATTCCTGTAGCCAACTAGTGCAGTCTAATCGGGCTTTTAAAGCCATTTTTAATGACTTATGGAATCTTTCAATTTTCCCATTGCTCTGCGCATGGAAAGCAGTTGTCCTGAGCTTCTTCACACCCAATAATTTCATCAGAGATGCGAACAACCTACTTTCGAATTGCCTACCCTGGTCGCTGGATAACTTGAGTGGGCAGCCGTACCGTGATATCCAGCCATCATATATAACCCATGCTACGCTTTCCGCAGTAATATCCTGTACTGGAAAAGCCTCCGGCCACTGCGTCCTACGGTCTATGACAGTGACCAGATACCTATAGCCATGCGCCGTCGTAGGGAGAGGTTCAGTGATATCGATATTTATATGTTCGAACCTAGCTACTACCGGGTAGTCAACAAACTCTGAAACTGTGTGTCTTATTACTTTTGCCCTCTGGCACTGAATACAACACTTTGCCCATGAACCGACACCTTTATTC
This sequence comes from Notocelia uddmanniana, assembly GCA_905163555.1. Lineage (NCBI taxonomy): Eukaryota > Metazoa > Arthropoda > Insecta > Lepidoptera > Tortricidae > Notocelia > Notocelia uddmanniana. The sequence goes on along the minus strand of LR991063.1, from coordinate 13,766,423 downwards.
ATCCCTGGCCAAAAAAATCTGTCTGCTACCAATTTTCTAGTTGTGCGTATCCCTGGATGACTGAGATTATGCACAGCGTCGAAAGCAAGCCTCCTGAACTGCGGTGGTAGGTATGGCCTAACATGCTTCGTTGCAGTTTCGCCATAAACCTCCTTATTGCACGCTGGCAAAATAAATTTCCTAAGACTTACGTTGCTATCGTGCGCGTCCGCTTGCCGCACATAATCGTCACGTTCCTGCGCGTCAGCGACTTCGTCGAAGTCGAGCACTGTGGGACAGGAAATCGTCTCAACACGCGATAACGCTACTACATTATTTTTACCTACCACATATCTAATATCTGTAGTGAACTCGCTTATGAAAAGGAGTTGCCTCGCTCTGCGTGGGGTCTCCTTGTTACTATCGACATTCTTAAAAGCGTACGTCAATGGTTTATGATCTGTGTATATCACTAGCTGTTGCCCCTCAAATTGCTTACGGAAATGCCTAACTGCTAGGAATATAGCCAAAAGCTCTCTATCAAAACACGAATACTTCATCTGTGCCTTTGTCAAACCTTTCGAAAAGTAACCCATAGGTTTCCATACATTGCCTACTTTAATCTGTAGTACCCCCCCGACGGCGGTGTCCGATGCGTCGGTCATTAAAGACAATGGCGAATCTGAGATAGGTTGAGCCAATGTAGCCGCATTTTGCAAGCTTAACTTACACTGCTCAAATGCTTTGATAGATTCCGCCGTCCATTCGATCTTTGTCTTATCTCTTTTCTTACTCTTGTGTAGGTACTTATTTAACACTGTCTGGTGTGAAACCGCGTTCGGCAAGTGGGATCTGTAAAAATTTACCATACCCATAAATCTACGTAGCTCTTGAATCGTCGCAGGCCGCGGATACTCGACGATCGCTCGCACTTTCTCTTCCATTGGACGGATTCCCTCCTTGGAGACCTCGTACCCTAAAAATTGGACTACCGACTTACCGAAATTACATTTCGAGATATTTATGGTGACAGCGTACTCGTTGAGCTTCGCGAACACTTGCTCTAGCTAGGTGCTCCTCGTGTTGTTTCTGTGTCTCGCTGGCTATTAACAAATCATCTATGTAACAAAATACAAAATCTAGGTCCTGAAAAATGGTATTCATAAACCTTTGAAAGCTTTGCGCTGCACATTTCAATCCAAAACACATGCGAGGGAATTCATAGTCCGAAAGGCGTGATTATCGCCGTCTTCTGAATGTCGTTCTTCGCTACTGGTATGTGGTGGTATGCCCTATTTATGTCTATAGTCGAAAAATACTCATTGTTTCCTATTATGTAAGTAAAATCCTGTATCCTAGGAATGGGGTATCGATCAGGAGTGGTCACTGCATTTAGGCGCCTATAATCCCCGCAGGGCCTCAACTCACCATTCTTTTTTGGTACGACATGTAGAGGACTGGCCCAAGGGCTTTTCGATGGCTTACAGATGCCCAAATCTTGCATGACCTTAAACTCCTCCTTAACCCTCTTGTAACGGTCCGGTGGTAGCGGGCTGGCGCGCGCATATAACGGAGGACCGCTGGTCTCTACCTATATATGATGGTACACACCGTGAGTTGGAGTTTCCCTGAAAGATACTGGTTTGGTAATCTCTGGGTATTTACTAAGCAATAAATGATAAGGGTGATACCCATCCACAGTCTTTATAGATGGCTCTTTACACTCTACTACTAATGCATTAATATTTAAATTGGTTACCTTATCTATTAATTTACGAGCTCTCAAATCAACCAAAAGGCCATATTTGCTTAAGAAATCAGCCCCTAAGATTGGCTGAGTTATGTCTGCTACTATGAAATTCCAACGATATGCCCTTCTGAGACCTAAATTTAACTCAACCATTTTTGTGCCATATGTCTTGATTTCAGAGCCGTGGACTTCATCAGTCGAGAGCGCTCTAGCTTGACGCATATATTCAATGTGCCTCTTACCAAACGATGATCACTTCCGGTTTTAACCGTATTGATCACAGAGACATCATTGAATATATGCCTCTTCGTCGACATGATGAAGTCAATCTCGTTTTTTGTTGCACCGTCGGGACTCATCCAGGTCCACTTCCTGTGCTCGCGTTTCTTGAAGAAGGAGTTCATCATGTAGAGTCCCTCCTTCTCCAAGAAACCAGCCAGTAGTTGGCCCCGGTGGTTCCGACTTCCAACTCCAAATTGCCCCACTCTCGGCTCTTCGCCGTCTCTCTTGCCCAGTTTCGCGTTGAAATCCCCCATAACAACGGTGAAGTAGGTTTTGGAACTATGCATGACCTTTGATATATCCTCATACATAGCCTCCACCTCGTCGTCGGAGTGTGCTGAGGTCGGCGCGTACACCTGTATGACCGTCAACGAGTACCTCTCGGATACTCTGAGTATAAGGTACGCCACCCTAGCCGACACACTCTCGATCTTCACCACGTTGTTCACGAGGGATTTGTGGACGATAAACCCGACACCTCCCTGGGACTGTTGGTCGCCCTCCCGGAAATAGAGCAAGTTGTCTCTCTTCGGACTTCAGATAACCCTACGATATCCCAACGCAACTTGCTCAATCCTTCCTCCAGTTCCGCTATCTTTTCGTCGGTCCGCAGTGTTCGTGTGTTGTACGTTGCCAGGGCCAGGAGTCGTCGGTGGTGGTAGCCGGATCTTAACCGGAGATTCTTAGCACCCCTGACCCCGCTAGTACCCTGGCCGCTACCAGAACCAGGGTACCGGGGGTCGCCGGAACCTCGGGGCCGTGGCCTGTTTGTGTATGTCATGAGGGGTAATTGCCATAATCGCCACGCTTGGCATGCGGGTTGGCGATCGCAGTATCTCCACCGCACTCCAGGGATGCTGCTGCCCATCCTCCGGTGGTCTTGGTCGTAGTTTTAGGAGATACCCGGGTCCCTAGTAATATAATTATCACCCGCCTATTCTTACTATTAAATATTTGCTTTTCGACCGAACAAGCGAAGCGGGCGAAGCGTCTCCGTTTCAGCTTTCGACAAAACTCCCCCATATGTCTATTTAAAATGTTTTCTTTTGTTTCATAGTGCTTGTTCAATGGCAATGCTCAAGCTTATTTAGGAAACTTATTAAAGCATACGAAACTATTTAGCATTTACATATATGACATGGTTGTGCTTTCGCCAAGACTCCTATTTCCGACTATTTTCTTAATAATGCTTTCAACGGGGAAACCATGAATTTATCTAACTGTCTCTTGGAAAATATTTCAATATGGAAGTGACGGAGCGCAGTGGCGTTCTGTTACAATACGAGCAAATAGTAAGGAGTGCGAATGGAAGTGAGGCAAAATTTTTCTTTTGGAGGCGCCAATGGGAACTGGCAAAACCTACCTATTAAATTTAATTTTAGGAAAAATAATGGTTACACTTCATATTGTATTAGCCGTATTTCTGTACTTCAAAGGACCAGAGTTTATGACCGCTGCTTGGTCGTTATCAGACCTTCTATTGGTGTTACTGTAGTACACAGATACTTTTACTAAGGGCTATTTAAGACATGCTTTTATTTCATCGGCCCTTTCTCCTTCGGCCTCTCGGAAATGTATGATAATAATCTTCGATCCTTATTTTTGCCAAAGTCAAATGAAATTCAACGGTTAGCCGGTTCTCAGAATGTATACTGACTGTTCATCTGTTAATGAATCACAATCACCAAACTTCGTATACCGAAACCCCCAGAATGTAACAACTACTTTTCTGGAAACCGCATTTAAATCGGTTCAGCCAAACGCGAGATAATCGTGGACAAACATACATACATACATACGGTTAAAAATTATGCTTAGTACGCGGGCGAAGCCGCGGGCAAACGCTAGTATTGGTATATAATGTTTATTGTTTTAACCTCTTCACCACTACATGACTATTGTGTACTACATTGTCAGTTCCGTGGCACTAAAACTAAAACAGTTTTATAGTTTAAGATGAGTTAACAGTCTATCATGATATAATACTAAAAAATATATATATATATATTGATCCCTGAAAACTACAGAAAAGAAATCCTCTACAAACTACATAAAGCTCATTCAGACATAGAAAATACTCTAAAATTAGCCAGAGAGGCCGTATTTTGGCCATCAATGTCAACAGATATTAAAGAAATGATAAAAAGTTGTTCATTAAGGGCGATTGTCATGGCGCACGTCGGGTGCATTGCACGACTCACATCGTAATCTTATAGTTTTATTTATCTTAAAATAACAATAAATAAATAAATAGCCTAAGAAAGTAAACTGCTCTGCTCGTCACTTGTGAGGCTTAATTCAGTATTCGCTTAGCTTGTCACGGAATAGCTTGTTATGTGAACTGCTCTGCTCGTCACTCGTAAAAGTAATATCAATAAACTGATCAGCTAGTCACTAAATTAGCTTATCCTGAAAATTGACTTGAAAAAACAATAACCATTTAGCTAGAAATCGTAACTTTAGAAGAGGCTACCCTATTTTATGAATACCGATAAATGTTTAGTCGTTTCTCGACTAAGCATTCTTCGACCCCAAATTAACGATAAAACCTAGAGTAATTTATTTATCCGTGACATTTTTCAGTAATTTAGATAGGTACTCTATTCATACAGGAACATAAATTGTTAGAGCATGTTGGCCAGACACAGATCGCATTTTAATTAATTTATTTTGATTTTATGTTTAAGGGTGACGTGCATCTCTTTTTTCTTTTTGGAAACAATACAATCGCTGTGAATGACTCTTAAGCACACTTTACATTGTACTCTGTCTTTTGGTTTTACCTTTCGACAGCAAAACAAGCAAAGCTGGCGCATGTCGTCGCTATTTTTTATTATAAGGTTTTTCAAGTCTTCTCTATAATTGTTATATTTTTTCTTTGTCGGTTGTTGATTGTTTTCGACGATATTTTTAAAGATATCTACTATTATAGGACCGCAGTTATGATTATCTTTTTGTATGTAGTGTGTCCTCGTTTGGAATGTTGTGAATTTGTGTTTAATAGATTTTAATTCTAGTAAATTGTTAATTCTCGCAATGTAAAACTGATTATAATTGTGTTCGTTTCCCAGTGGGTCAAAATTTCTAATTTATTTCTCTTTATTGACACGATGACCATAGTGTAGTGGCCGTGGCGACATATTGGAAATACTGTGTCTCTCTTCTCCATTTTTGGTGAGATTTATCTTCTAAAATATATTTGGAGCGTTCAACCATCACTAAATGAAAATTTTCACCATTTAATATGTGAAGCAGGTGGTCCACCACACTGTCGACAACAAATTTTTTTTTTATTCAGTGACACATAATCTTCTACTAAAAGACTTTTCAGGGTTGTGTGGGTAATGTTAATCATATTATTGACAACATAACCCCGGCCGATTTCTTTGTAATAATTCGGGTCATCTACGAGACCATTCACCAAAAATTTTAATTCCGTTTTCTTATTTTTTTGATGATTTGTCTTCCGGGCCAATTAAATTCATTTTCTGTTTACAACAATGGTTACAGTAAAAAATCGTTGAAAAATCAACACAACCATCCAAGTCGTTTGCGCAATTTTAATGGATCCACTGATCACAAGCATCGCACTGCACCCAATCAGTTGTTGGCGAAGTTGCGCTAGTACCACGACCGCAGTACAAGCAATTCAAAATTGCTTCTAATGCGTCTTCTGGTGTCGCGGGTCGCATTTTTTTAAATGCCTTCCCTCAAAATGGCATAAGGGTATTTTCCGCTTCCGGTTCCACATTTCTTCTTGAATTTCGATACGCTGAGCAACACAAAGTCTGTTTTTAGAAATTTTGATGCAGTATTCTTTATGGAGCGCCATTGTCTCCATATGCAGCGCTCGCAAGAACTGTGTACATTTCAACTTTTTTCGGTCTTCTAATGTACCGTGCTTTAAATGGCCAAAATAGTTTTCCACCGGCGCATTGCTTACCCGCTCGGCTTTTAGCATATTGGTCCACATGGGTATGTAAGGCAAATACTTTTTCAATAGTATGTTTAATAAATCGGGGTCGAAGTATGCATTATTGTTTTTCCCGTTTTTACACGAGAAATGGTCATTTTCAGTCCCTATATCATCAATAATGGTCTTAAAATAGTTGTAAAAGAGATTGTTTTTGTAGTTCCTATGCGAGTTATTGGGCAAGCAATGAGCTTCTATGAGCTTCGGTGATTCCGAGACTGTCTCTTTGGGAGACACGTCGGTGATATACTGACGTGCGTCAATCACGGTGTCTGTTTCCAATTCAGATTTCAATAAAAAATGAACACGCATTTTATGTACGTCGCAATTTCATTCAGATTAGTGAGAAGATATTATATTTTGGCCAACATCTCTTTTATATCCGTCTTGTTTTTAATACTCGCGCGGTCTACGTCCATGCACATGCATTTCATTAAGTGTGCAACACATAAATATTGTATAATGGGATATTGGCTCAAATGTTGAGTTTAGATCGCCGTCGAAATGTAAAAAGCAATAATTTAAGTATTGTAACAACGTTAGCTTCGAGTCTCTCCACTAGTTCAGTTTTAACACTATTTACTGAGTTGTACAGCATCAAAAGACGCTTTTAACTATACTAGTTCCTATGTGTAACCTCGACATGTTCTGGTAGAAATCTGAAGAAAACCTCTCAAAGACTTGAGCAGCTAACTTTGATACCTAAGTTAGAAGTAGCTCGGTTCTTTCAATTGTGACAAAAGTTTGCTTGTTTGAAACGCATCAAAATACGCTTCTAACGATACTATTTAGTTAAAATGTGTAACCTCGACAGATTCTGGTAGAAATCGGCAGAAAACCTATGACATAGACCAGGGGCTCCCAAACTTTTTTTTCTCATAGACCACTTTAAAAAATTTGCTGGTTCTGGTGGACCCCCTACTCTACAGCCTACACCATATTCCCAAAAAATTACAAAAATGTGACTATTACCTAACTCTGGTGACGATATAACTATGAAATAGTATAGTATATTATATGTACACCTAGGGAGATAATATAAAGAAAGGTCGAGATCGCAGATATTTACGGCCCGAGCTGCAAGCGAAGGACGCAAATGTGCGATCAAGGCTTTCTTTATTATCTCCCGTGTTGTATACATCATTTTATGTCAACATTTGGCGAAAAAGCGGCTATTTCCGCACATGTATCGGGCGAAAAAATCCACTTTTAGCCAGGTGTGACATAAATGTTCTTTACAGGTTTAGAAAAAAAAGTGAAAAATGATTGGTTAATATGCTGTCAATAATAAATACTTTACTTTTTTGACATCTACTCACAACCTATCTATTCCAGCATCAAATAAAATAAAATCAATCAAATCTAAATCTCGGAGTGGTGAAATAAAATTAAATATAGTATATTTTGCTTGTGTTGTGTTTATTCGAGTACTTTATAATATTTATGATGATAATAACAGTCGTAAAATAATTAAAATTAAACATTGTTACGTAACTTCTAAGTACAATGACACTCAAAATTAATGGGAGGGATGAGCTTGATGAATTGACAACAAATTGTCAATATTTGGGTTCAGTTTTGTCAGGAATAATCGTAAATCTCCTCGTTCTGTGATATTCAGTCTGTTCCTATTTTTCGTTAAAAGGTTTGTAACGGTGCTGAAACTTTTTTCCACAAGATATGACGAGGGAAATGATATCAAAAGCTTTCTCGCAATTTTCCACAGTCCAGGATATTTTTCGGGTATTTCTGCTTGCAGCCAAAAAGTTTGATACCCTTTTTTATATTTCACCTTCAGCTCCTCATTAGTGCTAAGCTCAAGTAGCTCCTCTTGCAATATCACGTTCTCCACTTCCATTTCATCAAATGGATTTATAATCCATGGTGGTATTTCCATCGTGAGAATGTCTTCAAATCTGGTTTTGAAGTCATCATGCAGGGCAATCAAATGTTGAACATATGTCTGAATATCATCATCCTTGCATTCTACCTGTGACAAGCTTGAGAATTGGGAAAATTCGCGTCGACTAATGTTTTGCTTCATTAACTTCAATTTTCCAAGAAAAGCGGAAATCACACTCTTTGTTTTAATTAAATTGAGGTTGTCCCCTTGCAGTTGTAAGTTAATATCATTAAACTTTTTGAACAAATCTGTCAAATACGCGATATCTGCTTTGAACTTGATCAGGTTTTCTTTTAAATCTGGAGCTTTACTATCCAGAAACTCCAAGACAGACTCAAAAAGTGAGTAAAATCTTGTTAAACATGCACCTTTCGACAACCAGCGTACTTCAGTGTGTAAGAGCAATCGTCGGAAGTCTACATCATTTTCATCGCACAATTGGGCAAATAAACGCGTATTCAAAGCATTGCTTTTTATTTTATTAACCGCGTTAATCACAAATTGAAGCAATTGGTGCAGTCTAGCACTCAAATTTTTTGCTACTAAGTGTTGTCGGTGGATGACACAGTGAATTGCAGTTGAATCTGGTATCATTTTTTTTAGATGGCTTATGAACCCACGATATTTCCCGACCATTGCAGGAGCTCCATCTGTTGCCGCCGATGTAACGTTTGTGAACGGAATTGATTTTTCTTTTAAAAAATCGCTCAGGATGTTAAATATCGATTCACCTTTAGTGTCAGTCTTCAAAGTTTTGGCGAATAATAGCTCTTCATGAATTTCTTCGTCCATAACAAATCGCACAAATGCTAATAATAATGCCTCATTATCAGGTAAAGTTGACTCGTCCAGTTGAATAGAAAAATGAGTTGTTTGCAGATAATTACACAAGAAACTTTCAATATCAGAGCTCATTTCGTCAATACGTCTTGTACAGTGTTGTTACTCAAAGGAATTTTTTTGAGTATGTCAAATGGAGGTTTGTGCAGAACAGTTTTTAAAACTTCTTCAACAGCGGGTAAAATTAACTGTTCACCAATGGTGTGGGGTTTTCCAGATTTCGCTATGAGTAATGAGATGTTGTAAGATGCCCGCAAGCCATCATCGTTACTTTCAGATGTTGAAGCGAACATACCTTGCAGGGTGGGTCTCTTTTCATATTTTTCTTTCAATGATTGAAAATATTTCAAATCTTTACCTGTTTTATCAGGGTGGCACCTTTTTAGATGATCTTCGAGCTTCGATGGTTTCATAGAGTCATTGCTCAAAACTTTATTGCATAAAAGGCACATGGGCAATCGCTTGTCCGCGTTTGATGGAAGAAAGCCAAATTTTAAATATTCCACACTGTACTGTCGACACTTAATTTTCTTCTATGGCTCCGCCATGTTTCAAATTAGCTACCTGTAAGTATAAAAAAGTTTTTGTGATCTTAACATTCTTACTTAACTTCTTCTTAGTCTTACTTAACAGGATATGGCTATTTTATAGAACAGAATTTATAATTTTTCGCTATGAATCAAAAAAAGAATACTAATAAACTTTTTTCGGCTGTCTGTTGTTTTATGGAAGTAGGTAGGTAATAATCGTAATGTTCATTATTTCATATTTCATACATGTCTATCATACACAAAGAAGACAAATATATTAACTACAAAAAGAGATACCTATAAGTTGTATAGCAAATAAACAAATAATGTACTTACTTTTCCGACACGATTCTGGCAACCAGGAACAGCAATTCACTTTACTTTTGTAGTCGAAATCCGGAAACAAATGAGTAACGTTTGTTCTTAGCATTCGTATTTATTGGTGAAGAATCAAACAAGTGCATACAAGCACAGCACATTACCGTAAGTCATAGGTATTTCGTCCCTTTGCACGTCCGAACAAGCGTTTTGGTCGGCGCCGGCGATAGCGACGCGACGGTGCTTCGCAAGCCTAGACTTGTTCGTTTGTCCAACAGCTCGTTCGCGATATGTTGCAGACTTGCAGTCGACAAGTTTTGGAGTCGAAAGTTGTAATTTTAATAATATAGTATTATAGTATAGGTAGTTTGATTCACCGAAATATTTATCACGGAGGAACGCAATATTTTTATTATATATTTATCAGTCGTCCAGGCTATAAAAATAATACAAAAATCATTATCAGTTTCGTTATTTACCATCGAAACCAGATAAATTTTCGTGGACCCCCACGTACAAACTGTGAACCCCTATTTTTTTTGCCACTCCAGCGTAGACCCCTGTCACATCGTTCGTGGACCCCTGGGGGTCCACCTGGACCACTTTGGGAACCTCTGACATGGACTAAGGCAGCTAACTTTAATACCTAACTTAGAGGTAGCCTGGTTCTTTCAATTGTGACAAAAGTTTCCTTGTTTCAAACGCATCAAAAGACGCTTCTACCGATACTAGTTACAATGTGTAACCTCGACATGTTCTGGTAGAAATCTGAAGAAAACCTCTCAAAGCTAACTTTGATACCTAAGTTAGAGGTAGCCTGGTTTTTTCAATTATGACATAAGTTTGCTTGTTTGAAACGCATCAAAAGACGCTTCTAACGATACTAGATAAAATGTGTAACCTTAACTCATTCTGTTAAAAATCGAAAGAATACCTCTAAAAGACTTGGTCAGCTAACTTTAATACCTGACTTAGAGGTAGCCTGGTTCTTTCAATTGTGACAAAAGTTTGTTTGTTTGAAATGCATCAAAAGACGTTTCTAACGATACTACACTGAGAAAAAAATGTTGTTGGGTGTAACAAAGAAACTTTAACGCTATACAACGTCTAAGGTGTTTGGTCCATGCAACAACGTTTTTGTTGTCCAATGCTTATTGAGAATCTAACAACATTTTATTAACAATGTTTTCATTTGTTCTTGTTACAATGTTTTCTATATTGTCGTTATAACAACAAAAACTCTGCGCTAATAACAACAGGAATACTTATCTCTTAGCAAAGCACTTGGCCTGAACTTCTGTTCTTAAGTTGCTATCTAGACAAACTTGCTTTGTACCATTGACGAAGTAGCTTGTCATAGGATTTGTTTTTATTTTGCTCTTGCAACAAAGTTTTATTGTTTTCAACAAATTTAACGTTGTCACCACTTCAACATGCTTTGTTTAGGCATTAGTTGTATTTAGGGCGGAATGGCTAAATTACTTTGCTGTCCTAACTATTTAATTTTGCCATTTCAACATAACATTTATTGCTATCCAAACAATATTGGCTCCATTTCATTTTGCTCTTGCAACAAACTTGCTTTGTACCATTGACGAAGTAGCTTGTCATTGGATTTGTTTTTATTTTGCTCTTGCAACAAAGTTTTATTGTTTTCAACAAATGTAACGTTGTCACCACTTCAACATGCTTTGTTATGGCGTTCATTGTTTTAAGTCGGAATGGCTAAATTACTTTGTTGTGCTATCCATTTGGTTTTGCTATTCCTAGTTACCATTTATTGCTATCCAAACAAAATTGGCTCCACCTTTCAAAATTCCAACGGCCTTGACCCGCGTAATTGACATTTTTTTTAAAATCTCGTCATTGGAAAATTATACGTAAACATCCAATGCTCCAAAATCCAATGTATTTTAATCATATTTTATTAAGTTCTAATAATGTGATAAATCTGTACAATAATAATTCTCTGCATACTAAGCATGGGTTTTTTTTTTATTGCATATTTTTCATTAGCGAGATTAAATAAAATGTCGACAAATACGAGGCTCAACACACTTGAAGGCTACAGTCGCCCAGACACTAGTAATCCACTTCCATGTTCCGTAGTTCATTTTCATCAGGTTTTATGCAGAAGATAAGTTCATCAAATGCTCCAGTCAATCATTAATGCATATATCTGCAAAAACTTGATGATTGCTGGTGTCCATTATTATAGCTACCTGAAACATTCTGAAAGGATGAGCCACGTGTTATAGAGAAACAAAATAGAGCGCGCTAATTCTCGGGTCGTTCGAGATGAAGCTCCATCGTGAATCTGCATGGAATGATAGCGTTACTTCTATCGAATTTCGAATAGGAATTTATTCTGATCGCGACCGAAAATCGCCTCACAGGAGTAAGTATCTGAGATTTAATAAAACAAAAAGAAATGTAAATACGTTTATTGGAAATATTACAAATAACTTTGAACTTGTACATAAAAATACTGTTTGAATATAATCAACATAAAGGGACATCCAGATACAGGAGCTCAAGTTACACTAGACAATATAACATGCACCAAATAGTTTATATAGCAACAAATTATGCTAGTACGGTACGAAACTCTCAGGCACGAGTTTGACTCATAGTTGGCGGGTTTTTTCATACATACTTTCTAAAAACTACAAAGACCCGAAAGTATCCGGGAATTCCCGGGACTGACGCAGTCCCGGTCCCGAAATCTTCGGGACTTCAATAAGTACCGGGACTGCAAACCCTAATTACAAGTTATTTAAACAATAATTATTTTCTTCGGTTTCCGCGATTGTTATACATAAATGAAACTCTTTATAGACGGTGTTAAAGAGTGGACTGTATAATTGATATTCTAACGAGAGTGGATTTTATGACAATAGGATACTAGAACGAAATGCTATTCAGTGCCTTGATTGACGGAGGTAGACACTCACCTTGGGTTTGGAAGGTGCGATGCTTCGTCGAGCAGACTGAAGGGCCACCTTATCTCAGAGAGCGAGCACCCGACTTACCTCACGAGACCTAGGTTACCTGCAGTCTGAAACGCACCACGTAGAGCGTCTAACTCCCCTTCTTCAAGGCACCTTGTAGACCGAAATTATTAAATAACGAAAATGTAGGCTGCGCTGTGGGCGCGCTTCCCGAAATCAAAAATATTTGCGCGCTCACGTCGCTCCAGCGATAGCGAACCGACAGACGTGAAACGAACGACTATACTTCTTTTTTTAAAAGGATTTACAGTTGCACTGACAGTTGTCAGTGTTGCTGTTTCAAAATAATATAGTTTGAGCGGGGACTTAACATTCCGCCCACCAAAATGCAAAGTATTTTCAAAAGAACTTTGGTTCGACTAATCCTATATCTTATCCTATGTCTTATTGCTACTACGATTTTTTTTGTTATTATTATAAGGCTTGACCCTTAAAAGATAAAACCTTAAGGGCAACCTAAGACAAATTATATCTACGAATTTTCTTAGCTAATTAACAAGCGGTAGAGCGCAGAGCTTTACCATCGGACGTTTAAATTCACCGGTTGCAGTGCGAACGGTTACGACACGACATGTACCGTCGACACCTGGATGAAGTTGAGTCACTCTGCCCAGACTCCATTTTAAAGGGCTACACTGTTCGTTGACAATTAGAACCATTGTACCGACATCAATATTTTGCTCCTTTTTGAACCACTTGTTCCGCTGTTGGAGAGTGTGAAGATACTCAAAATGCCATTTGCGCCAAAAATCTTGGTGCATCTTCTGCAACAATTTCCAACGCTGGAGTGGACTAACTTTAACGTCCGTAAGAGGTGGCTCAGGAAGGAGAGTCAACGGCTCTAACGTTAAAAAATGGCCCGGAGTTAACACGGAAAAATCATTGGGAGCTGAGCTAAGCGGCGTCAAAGGGCGTGAGTTGAGCAGTGCCTCAATCTGAGTTAAAAGTGTGTAAAATTCTTCAAATGTGAGGCGCTGTAAACCGATTACTCGCGAAAGATGAGTCTTGACAGACTTCACACCCGCTTCAACCAATCCTGAGAAATGTGGGCTACCAGGGGGGTTAAAAACGAAGTCTATGTGCTCCACCTGAGAAGCTTCAGCCATCAACTCCTTTAGAAGGTTGCTGGCGCCTATGAAATTCCGTCCTTGGTCCGAAATCAATCGAGAACATCGACCCCTGCGTGCGATAAAACGTCGCAGCGCAGCCAGGTAGGCTTCAGACGTCAGCTCCGACACGAGCTCTAAGTGGACTGCCTTCGTGGCAGTACACACGAAAACACAAATATAAGCTTTGTATGATTTGCTGCCTCTAGAACGACCTAACGAAATGTTAAATGGGCCAGCATAATCAACGGCTGCAGAAGAAAATGGCTTTATCTGGTTGATTCGAAACGATGGTAAATCTCCCATCAGAGGTGGCGGGCAAACTCGAGGACGGACACGAAAACACTTGATGCAAGATGATATAACCGAAAGAATAGCCCGTTTGGGCGATAAGATCCAAAAGTCCTGGGCAATTAGATTTTGCAAGGTTTGCAAACCAGGATGCAGAAATCTGCGATGGTATTCTTCGACTATCAATGAAGTGAGTTTGTGTGCACGAGGTAGCAATAAGGGATGCTTCTTCTCATAGTCCATGTTAAGACTTTGAGAGAGCCGACCGCCTACCCTGAGCAAACCGTCCTTATCCAGAAACGGACATAACTTACGAAACGGTTTGGGAAGTGAGTCAACTGAACCCTTTTGTACATTTCTAATTTCTGTCGAAAAGACACGCTCTTGGACGTGTCTAACGAGAAAATGAATTGTATGGTTCGTTTCAACAGACGACAATGCCTTTCCGGCAATTTTTCGGCTAGGGTCCTTCAAGTTATAAAGGTAACGAAAACAATACGACAAAATATTAACGACACGACGAAAAGACGAAAATCGATTCAAAATCTGATCGATGAAGTCAGCATTCAAAGCACTGAACAAAGTCAACACCTTTTCTTCTTCAAAGGCTGATCCGTCAACTTGAGAGAGATGTCTGGGCCAGGTATCTTCCGGTTGCGAAAGCCAAGTAGGTCCCGCCCACCATGATTCACACCGCACTAGATCAGCAGGAAGTAAACCACGAGAACCATGGTCTGCTGGATTGTCAAAGGTAGAAACATGGTGCCACGAATCGGGAGCAATTTTGTCTTGGATTGAAGCAGTCCTGTTTGCGACAAAAGTTTTCCAACGCGAAGGGCAGGATTTAATCCATGTCAATGCCACAGTAGAGTCCGACCATGCGAAAATTTTGTTTATCTGATGGAGCTCTTTTAGCGATTGGGAAACTGCTGACATGACATCGGCAAGCAAAACAGCCGCTTGCAATTCAAGACGAGGAATCGAAAGTTTGCGGAGCGGTGCGACTTTAGATTTTGCGCAACAGAGACGCACGACTATATCTTGGTTATTGTTAACCACGCGACAAAAAACAACAGCACAATAACCACGCTCTGATGCATCACAAAATCCATGGAATTGAATATCCTGAAAGGTCTCGATCATTCTCCGAGGAATAGAAAGTGAACTCAACGACGAAAGTTGCGATTTTAGTTTGAGCCACTCAGTAGCGATATTCTCAGGAATATCATCATCCCATTGCACACCTGAGGACCACAAAAGTTGCATGATATACTTCGCAAGGAATACGACAGGCGCCAATAGTCCAAGCGGATCGAAAATACGAGCAATATCCGACAATATTGATCGCTTCGTACAACGACCATTGACTGAAGTGGTTTTGAATGAGAATATATCCGATTTGGGTAACCACAGAAGACCTAAAATCTTCAACGACAGGTCATGACTGTGTTCAAAATTCCGAAATTGTTCCGAATACAAATCGGAATCCGACAGGTTTTGAAGAAACTCATTACTATTGGAAGTCCACTTCCGCAAGTAGAGACGCGCTGACGACAAAATCTTTAACAGTTCGTCACGAATACGCACAGCACTCTCCACTGAGTTTGCGCCTGACACTATGTCATCGACATATGCATCTCTGTAGAGGACTGCTGCACCTAAAGGGGCAGTTGAAGAGTACTCCTTGGCCAGCTTGGCAATACACCAAAGTGCTTGGTATGGAGCACAGGAGACGCCATAAGTCACTCTGAGTATACGAAAATCCTTTACAGGTTCCTCTGCAGAGGACCTCCACAATATGCGCTGATAATCGCAATCTTGAAGGTCAACGAGAAATTGACGGTACATTTGCTTTATGTCCCCTGTAAAAACAACAGCGTGCCAGCGAAAACGAATCAACAAATCGAAGATATTCTTTTGTAGTTTCGGGCCTGGCAGCAATGTGTCATTCAAGGACTTTCCGAGGGCATCTCTAGTGCTAGCGTCAAAAACCGAGCGCAAAGGAGTTGAAATAGAGTCAGGACGTAATATTCCAAAATGTGGAATATAGTAGAAGTGACCTTCACGAGACGAAGGGGGTTCGACCTCTTCCATGTGACCACATTTAATATAGTCATTCATAAAATTGACATAAGCAGTCTTGAATTGAGGGTTCATACGAAACTTCCTCTCCAAACTTAAAAGTCGCTTAAGAGCGATTTCACGAGAATCCGAAAACCGAGGCTTGTTCTGAAGGTCCACAAAGGTTAGTGGAACGACCATTCTTCCTTCAGAATCACGACGATAAGTAGCCTCCATATGGTTTTCACACGACGAATCATTTTTCGACAGAATTACAGTTTTAGGAGTCTCAATATTTTCTATCTCCCAAAACCGCTTAATACTGTTGTCCAGGGACAAACTCGAAACGAAAAGACAATCCTTGGTAACTACACAAGAATCGTTACGAAAACGACAGTGAGAAGAATCAATATCAGCAGCACATTCACCCATAACTATCCAGCCGAAAACAGTGCAGATAGCTATAGGCTGACCGGGCTTGCCCTTGACAAGACCAGGCCGCAGTGCTGACGCGAAAAGGTTGACATTGACCAACATATCGACAGGTCCTGGTTCATAGAAATGAGGATCAGCAAGATCCAAATTCTTCAAATGAGTCCAGGTCGAAACATCAATTTGACCAGCTGGCATGTCTGAACAAATTGTCGACAAAACAAAAGCGTCCAAAGAAAATGACTTTGATGTGCTATTAACTTTTGTTGAAAATAATTCACATTCAACATGGCCGAGTACATCAGTTGAGGTTTGGCCGATGCCATTCACAGATTGATGACTGCTTGTAACATGCAACCCGAGCCGATCAACTGCATCTTTGGTAATAAAATTACAAGCACTGCCAGAATCAAAAAGAAGGCGCATTGGCATCAACACTCCCTGGCCATTTTTAATGTGAACCACAGCGGTCGACATCAAGGCTTGCATATTACAACTTGGGACCGATAAAGTTGTCAACTGACTATCAGACTGCGTAGACTGGACTTTATTGCTTGGTTCTACTTCCTTCTCAAAATGAAGCAAAGTGTGGTGACGGAATCCACACCTGCTGCAACGAGCAACCGATTTACAGGATTTTAAGCGATGTGATGAGCTAAAACACACAATACAAAGTCCCTTTTCTTTAATTTTATTAAATCTTTCAGTCGGCACCAACTTTAAGAAGTTGGGACATTTGCTCAACCCATGGCCCATAGTAGCACACATTGGGCAGTTACTAATAGGTGTCGCCGGCACAATAAGTGTGGATTTGGTTTTATTATTAGCAAGCTTATTAGTGGTAATGTTTAACTTTATAGTAGAATTTTCTAGGGCTTTACTCCTTTTTTCAATAAACTTCTTTAAATCCTCAAACTGTGGGATATCAGTTTCATCATCCAGTTGTAACTCAAACGCTTCCCTAGTAGGGAGGTCCAGCTTCGACCACAATAAGTAAAACATCATGAAGTTATAGTCGGGTAAATTAAATTTAGCTAGAATTTTCAAATTTTCATTAAATGCCCTAGAAATCCTATCAAGATCACTCTTGGTTTTGACAGGTTCACATGTTAATAGTTTTTCATAGTAAACCAATGCAATCTGTCGCTTTTTGTCATAGTGTCTAGTTAAAGTTTCATACGCGTTCATGTAACTATCATCGGCTAACGGAAAGCTCTTAATTAAATCATAAGCCGGGCCCTGTACACTCGACAACAAATAGTGTAACTTTTCGACATTAGGAATATCCCGATTATGGATAAGAGAGTCAAATAATTCCTTGTAAGACACCCAATTCTCAAGCTTGCCATCGAAAGCCTTAATTGTAATTTTAGGCAGCTTGGCCGTGTTCGAACAATTATTGGAAACGACAGGTTTGACTTCGTTAACTTTATTTTCAGCATTCTGCCTTAGTCGACATTTTACCGATTTTAAACGCGTTTCGAAATCCTTTGTCACTTGAAACTCAATAGAACGATCATGAGCGTTCAAAAGCCGTATTATTTTAAGCTGTGCACTATGAAAATCTGTTTCAATCTCTTTAAAATCTTCGAGACAATAACCGACCAAATCGGAACTCTCGATGTGTTCCAAACGCATAATTGCATAGTCTCTTTGTATGCGAAACGCATCGCTAACAGCGGATTGCTGGTCATCACCGTTGTCACTCATTTTAAAAACACTAAAAATAAGCTGAAATAGAAAATATCATACAATATCTCCTATCCTAAACACTATTAACATAGGTTATGTTGTGAAAGTCAATTTGCAGTACTTGACGTGACGTTTAAAACCATAGACGACACCAATATGGTTACCCATGCGTTTCGTTTCACGAAATTACTCTGCCAGCGACAATGTTTGAAAATATTTATTTGTCATTAATTTATTTTAGAATTAATTCCTACAAATTTTGAAATAATATATTAGTTTTATTTTATACGATAATTGTAATTTAATTCAATACGAAATTCGAAAGCAATATTTGAGGTAGTCCAACAAAAGCTTGAATTCTTAACGAAAAAAGGTCTACCCTACAATTTGGTGGACGAAAATTATTATATGCGAAAACGACAAATTTAACACCAAAATGCAAGGAATTTAGCACGAAACAATGAAATCAAGCTCAAAACTAATAAACTATCCATAGTTACTTTCTCTAGATCCGGTGTGAAGGAACAAAATGTTAAAGAGTGGACTGTATAATTGATATTCTAACGAGAGTGGATTTTATGACAATAGGATACTAGAACGAAATGCTATTCAGTGCCTTGATTGACGGAGGTAGACACTCACCTTGGGTTTGGAAGGTGCGATGCTTCGTCGAGCAGACTGAAGGGCCACCTTATCTCAGAGAGCGAGCACCCGACTTACCTCACGAGACCTAGGTTACCTGCAGTCTGAAACGCACCACGTAGAGCGTCTAACTCCCCTTCTTCAAGGCACCTTGTAGACCGAAATTATTAAATAACGAAAATGTAGGCTGCGCTGTGGGCGCGCTTCCCGAAATCAAAAATATTTGCGCGCTCACGTCGCTCCAGCGATAGCGAACCGACAGACGTGAAACGAACGACTATACTTCTTTTTTTTAAAGGATTTACAGTTGCACTGACAGTTGTCAGTGTTGCTGTTTCAAAATAATATAGTTTGAGCGGGGACTTAACAGACGGATTTAATTGCGTGTATATATTTTTAATTTTATCCCGACGTTTCGAGCCCTTTGCAGCACTCGGGCAGCTACCCCCTTGACCTTGAGTGCTGGAAAGGGCTCAAAACGTCGGGATAAAAGCTTTTTTTCCTCAGCAGACCTTTCCTGTTCCTTATTATGTAAGTTTTCTTGAGGGAGTAAGTTAAAGTCTAATATCTCAAATCCACCATCAAGCAAAAATGATAACTCCTGAAACAATACATATTTCTGAATAAATAAATATAATAAAAAAGATTGAAAAAAAAAACTAAAAGACTCGAAGTGGTACAGTGAGCAACAAAAGTCCATGGACAATATTCTGTATACTTATACTTATATACAAAATATAGATGTGTTCATGAACTATTATTGCTAACTGCACAAACAAATAATTAAGTTTTATAAAAATAAAGCGGCGAAGTGCTTTTCGATGCACAATGAAGGGTTCTGTATCTACTCACTAGTCCTAATTGAAAACCACTATCCTATACTGGGAATTAAATAAGGTCACATCTCACAGGAAACTCGAGGCACTTACATCCTTTTGTTTGGGCGCTGAAAAACTGCCTTTTTCAGCGATAATTGAAAAATTGTTGAACTTATCATGTTCAAAACATTTTACATTGAAAGTACATATTTAATAAGCACAAAGACGGGCGTCACTGTCGCACTCGCATACTTGTCAGAACGTGACGGGCGTCTTATCCACGACGATAAGTGGCAACCATCATACGCCCGCTGTTTTTATTTTACCCACATCTTCAAAAACCACACATAGGTAACGAAAAGAGCAGCTCACGAGTCGTCTCGAAGCACGAGTAGGTACAGGCCAAGAAATCACAACATATAAGTAAATTTCTTATTTCAATAACCTAAGGTATGAGTAGATCAAACTATGAACTTTTCTTGGGCAGTCGGAGTTTATTCATTTGCAAGAACAAAGAGCTTCGTAAAAACAAACGGTAGTGAGTAGAAGTCTCATAGATACTTATTACCTCGTTGAGTGGCCACAAAAATAAAAAGTAGGTACTTACCCAACATGCTATGGATTAAATGAGGAAGACCAGCGTCTTCTAAAAACTCAATAATCGTGGCTTCTTCTTCCATATTTTCACATAATAAACCAAAAAAGTCACTAATATCACCGTTCACCAGCGCGTCTAAACTAAAAAACCTAATTAGATTCCAACATACGTCAAAAAAGTGTTGCCATTAAAATGACATATTAGTGGATCGGTAAATTTTCACTTCTGTAAATGTTATAGGTAGCTGTTTATTTTATTTATAATATTAAAGGCAACATTTAATTTTCCTTCTTCAATAAACAATCTTATTTAAATACTCGTCGCAAAAAAAGATATTTAGTTAACTTGTTTTATAGGAGAAAAGTTTAAATTACAATGGCAATAACTCATGCTTTAATAACACTTGGTACCAATTAATATTCTCATTATGTGCGATTACATTTTTAGGAAAAAAAATCAATCATATTTTTACGTACGTCTTCAAAACTTGACAACTGATCATGTGTGGTAGCCTTTATGGTGGACATGGTGGTTCTGTGGCGGCCATAACATCTATTATCACTTCATTCGACATCTGACGTTTGGATAGCTCGAATGTTTTCTGTATTCTGTGTTCGCCCCGTGGTGATTTCCATTGTTAAGTTTTTGTTTTCCGTTAAGTTTTTGTTGTTTCATTTCGTTATTGTTTCAAGTTTGTGTTTTGCTCGTGGGTTTTGCTTTATCGCAAGTAAAATGGAGCCTGTACCAGGTTCCTCTCACAGCAAAGAGAATGATCCTCTATCTCCACCAAAAAAGCGTCCTAAAAGTCATATGAGTGTCTCGGAGAAATTCATGGTCGTGAACTGTTACAAACATACCCACAGTACATGGCCCACGGGAAAACATTGGTCACGTGTGGACTGTGCAATTGAAAGTGGCTCAAATATTGGGAATATCTGATAGAACTGTCAGGCAGATTATGAAAGACCACAAAACGGATGAAAACTTTAGTCCTCCCAATAAACCTGGCCCCAAATTAACCATTATTGAAAAACTTGATGAGTTTACCTTCGCTGCAATTAGACGTGTAGTTCATCAATTTTTTCATCGGAATGAGCCACCAACTATTCAGAAGGTGAGTAATTTATTATATATATATATATATATATAACTGATATTACTTGATTTCAGTATTTTCTTGAATAAACCATGCTAATATAACATTTCTTTGTCTGCAGGTTTTAAAAGTTGTGAATGATGATGCCGACTTGCCAAATTTGTCAGCAAATACAATGCGACAGGTACTCAAGCATCTGAATTTCAAGTATGCCAGCCGGAAACGCCAAAGCTGCCTCATTGACCGAGCAGATATCATTTTATGGAGAAAGCGTTACTTGGTCAAAATAAAACAATATCGCAGAGAAGGACGAACATTATATTATCAAGATGAAACCTGGCTTAATGAAGGTAATTTTTTTGGATACTAGCCATTGATTTGTACTTACTATATTGAACTGAATGCCCAATCAGAAAAAATGGCATGTGACATGTTTATAAGAATTTAATTAAACCTATCATAAATTAATCATCTTAAAATCAATTTTATATGATATGAATGTGGTGTTAATTTTGAAAAATGATTTGTGATTATGATTATAAACTTACCAACCTGTCATTACAGGTCACATGAAGAACAAGGTTTGGCAAGATCCCCAGGTTTTGTCATCTCGGCAAGCTTTTTTAGAGGGGCTTACAACTGGACTAAAAGGTCCCTCAGGAAAAGGAAGACGATTAATTATTAGTCATATTGGCAGCGAGGAAGGTTTTGTGGAGGGAGGACTGCACCATACCACTCTAGAAAATTAGAAAGTGGACCCATAAAAAGATGGAACAAGGGCCAAATAATTGAGTGGTTGCAAGGAAGAGGCATTGAATGCGATGCTAGTATGTTAAGGACAGAGTTGTGGGAATTGGTAGAAAAAGCAAAACCAAAATATGATAAACTGGCAGTTGATGAACTAGCAGCCACTCACAATATTACAGTTTTAAGACTCCCTCCCTACCACTGCGAATTAAACCCAATCGAGTTGGTGTGGGCTCAAATAAAAGGGCATGTGGCCTCAAATAATAAAACTTATAAAATGGCTGAAGTAAAGTCGTTATTTGAAGAAGGTCTGCAGAAGGTGACAGCGGAACGTTGGAAGTCTTGCATAGACCACGTTATAAAAATTGAAGACAGAATGTTCTACTTAGACAACTTAATTGACGATGTGGTTGATAGTCTTCTACCATTATAAACATACATTATAGCCATTTTTATTTTATTGTATATCTATCTAAGAGTGCACCATCTAAGTATCTTTTGCCGGCCTCCCCCATTGAAGTCGGTTTTTTTTCCTTAAAAATTATTCTCAGTGTAGTTAAAACGTGTAACCTCAGCTCAATATGTTACAAATCGGAAGAATACTTCTCAAAGCAGCATTTAACTTTATATAGCTTTAACTTTATATTAGCATTTAATTTATTGATACCTTCGTTAGGGTTAGCCTGGTTCTTTCAATTGTTACCAAAGCTTGCTTGTTTAAAACGCATCAAAAGAGACTTCTAACGATACTAGATAATATGTGTAACCTTAACTCATTCTGTTAAAAAATCGGAAGAATACCTCTCAAAGACTTGGTCAGCTAACTTGAAAATGTGAAGTTAGCTGCCTGCACTGATAATAACGTATATTTTAGATATATAGCATCTTTAAGGGGTGAGGAGTGGATTGCTGAGTGTGCGTTGTAATTATATTCTATACTGTAGTACAATTTTCGTCCTGTACAGCTTTTTTAAAGTTAGATTCTGAAATGTAATTGAGACGCTCTTTATTTGGTCGGGTTATCATGGTCAGCTAACTTTAGGCAGCTAACTTCACACCGGTATACGTTGTTACAAATGCGGCCAACCCGGTGTAGTGAGATCGAAATGCGAGAATTGCGCTGGGAAAAATGTACCAGCGACGTCATGCGATTTTAACGTCATTACCGGTGATGACGTCATTCACGAACCGCGTGTGACGGAAACTTATCGGGTATTGCGAATAGGGTAGGGGTCGCGATACTTGACACCGGAGCTCAGAACGCTCTGACGGGGTACAGTTTGTAGAGGTGGAACGCACCATTGGGCTTGCGGACGGTTCCCGCCAACAAAAGGTAGTATTGACCGCGACGGTACCCGTGTTTTTAGAAGGTAGGCAAATAGCTACCGAGTTTGTGGTGTTCCCAGGGAGCAACACCCGAACATTATTAGGCCGCGACTTCATTAAGAGTGCTGGGGTAATTGTGGACATAGCCCAGGAGTCGTGGTATTTTTCTGATAGCCATAACCAGATATTTCCGTTTGTGCGATCTGTTGTTTTAAAGGAAACAGAGCTGATGCGAGCAGAAGTCTCCGATGTCACCTTGCGCGACGACGAAGGGACGGAGCTACCGCCAGAGCATAGGGACGCGCTCGACGCCTTTTTGCGTAGCTGAGCGTCTCAGTTTGCTGCCGAGGGGCCTCCTACGGACTTCGCCGTTCACAAGATTAAGGTAAGTGAACATCAGGAGCCACTCGCTTCGCCACCCTACAGGTTGTCGCCGCCGAAGAAGGAGGCATTGGAGAAAGAGCTGCAAAAGCTACTTAGGAATGCGAGTCCCCGTGAGCCTCAAACGTCGTCCTGGTGAAGAAGAAGGATGGGAGCTACAGGCTTTGCGTTGACTACCGCAAGCTCGACGCGGTCACGGAGCCTGACCGCTACCCTCTCTCCAGGATCGAGGACATCCTCCACGCCGCTAAAACCTCCAAGTACATGACCACGCTGGACTTACGCTCTGGCTACTTTCAGGTGGGTGTTGATCCAGACCATAGAGACCTCACTTCATTTACGACACCATTGGGGACCTTCAGGTTCAAGCGCATGCCCATGGGCCTTCGTAACTCTAGAGCGACCTTCCAGAGGTTGATCGACCGGTTTAAGTCCAACCTACCAGGTATGACTTTGGTTGCATATTTAGATGACCTACTGGTGTTATCCGATGAATCATTTGAGAATCACCTCGCTGATTTGGAGGCTGTGTTCGACCGCCTCGCAATGTTCAACTTGCGGGTGAATCGTGAGAAGAGCCACTTCGCGAGAGAGTCCGTCAAATTCCTCGGCCACGTCATCGTACCAGGTGGTATACACGTGGATCCGGACAAAACGTCCGCGATAGATAATATGCCGCCTCCTCAAACGTGAAACACCTGAAGTGCTTTCTGCAAACCTCGAGCTGGTTCAGACGCTTCATACCAGTGAACCAAGTGCGAATGTGTCGCTGTTGAGTTTGACCGCGCACGGAATAGATGAAGATTTTAAACGAATAAAGGTAATATTAAAATGTCAGACATTCGACGGCCGGCATACAGGAGATTTGATCCAAGATAAATTTAATGAAATGCTACTGGAATGGGGTATAACTTATGACAAAATTCATTGCTTTATTCGTGATGCCGGATCCAATATGGTAAGAGCAATGAGACTAGCCAACATACCTGACATCAATTGTAATGTGCATCAATTACAAATATGTGTGCGTAATATGTTAGAATCAGACGAAGATGTCAAGAACTTAATAGCAAAATGTAAAAGAATTTGTACTCACTTCAATCACTCTCAAATTGCACAAAGTGAACTGCAAAAAATACAACAAGAACAACTCAACCAACAACCTTTATGCTTGTTGCAGGAGTGTGCTACACGGTAAGAAGTTTTTTAATTACCTATGTCTTACTTATGTAATGTGTCTTTGATAATATCTTGAAAAATAGAAATGCAGATATTTTTTTATAACTAAGTGAAGAGTTTCAACTTTTAACTCTTTAAAGTACAGCAATCGGTTTCTACAATTACAAAGTATAAGTATAAAAAACAATTACTTTAGATTTTATAGCCTAAAATCTAAAGTTATTGTTTTTTGTGTATCTGTCTTTGATTTAAAATTAAGGTCATTGACTCCTGAGAAAGGAAACACAATTGTTTTTTTTATTTTATTAGAGGAGTGAAAGCGGGTTAGAATTAATTTACTGTTATTAATATCTGCTATAAAATAGATAAATTTATTACTTAACATCATCGACAATATCAACATGTCATAAAATGATGTCGCCAAATATTACAATATTTTTTTATTTATTTGCAGATGGAGTAGTACATTTTATATGATGGAGCGGATGATCAAAATACAAGATTCCCTGTGCCTGTATGCCGGTAAACACAACATTCCACAAATTTCTCCTGAAGAATGGCTACAGCTGAAAAAAATATTGTCGTTACTTCAACCTTTTGAAGAAATTACTAGAAACATGAGTAACAGTAATACCAGCATTTCATCCGTCATTCCTTTGATACACACCCTGAAACATACGTTACAGATGGAAAACAATAAACCAGATACAAATGAAAATTTCAAAAACTTAATAAAATCTACCATAGACCAATTAAATTCAAGGTTTGGAGAGCTTCACCTTAACGACAATTATTCAATTGCTACTTATCTGGACCCACGTTACAAAACAAATTTTTTTAATGAAGTTACTAAAGAAAAGGTAGAGTCAGAAATTATAACTTTGTTGGGTGATGCTGGTGAGTCTGGTGACTCTAACGCAGCTGGTAGCACTAGTTCTCCGGCAGCGAAAAGAACTAGATTACTTGAAGTAGATGAAGCTGCCACGTCTACCAGAGATAATATTCAATCAATGTTGTCCGACATCTTAATGAGCAGCGACGATGATGATGAGCGCACAACAGCCAATCAGAACGTTGTGGATAATTGTTTAATTCTTAAAGGTTTAGTAAATGAATATAACAGAGAAAAACGTATAGCCATTCATGAAGACCCCTTAATGTGGTGGAGATCTCATAAAAAATTTCAAGCTTTGTATTCCATAGCCAGACAATATTTGTCATGCCCACCAGGCTCAGTAGCCAGCGAGCAATTATTCAGCGGCGCAGGCCTCATCTACGATCCATTAAGAAATAGATTAGATGGAGACAAAGCATCAAAACTTTTATTCGTCAAATATAATCTACTGTTACTGGAACAGCTTAATTTGATCTGACCAATCTAGGTCTTGTTATTTTTTGTTCATTGATGATTAATTTAAATACCTATTTTGCTTAAATGGCTTTCATTACAGGAGTATTGTTTATTTTTCAAAATATTGTTAAAAAGATAATTATAAAAGTTAGAAATTTTGTTTTACCCAATTATTTGGGAAGAATTAATTATTCATTATTCCCAATTATATTTCTTATACTTAATTATGAAATTATATAATTATGTTTGTGTACACTACACATGTACTCATTTCTGGAGGTACTTTAGTATTAGTACTCTAACTAAGTTACTTTTTTGATCTCTATCTATATCGACTGATTATGTTCTGTTTCTATCTAAATATTAGATAAGATACTGTTAAGATTATTAAGTATCACGAATATCACTATAATAAATGTTTGCAAGTTTGCTCATACCTATTGATTTTTTTAAATTTATATTAAAAACTAAGTAATATAGAGCATTGTTTTATTTTATTGGCTGAATTAACATAAAATATATAAATAGATTAAGTTCACATTAGTCTCCCTCCACCTCCACCTCCACCTCCGGCTCCGGTTTCGGATTCGGTTTCGCTTTCGGTTTCGCTTTTGGGTTCGGTTTCGGATTCGCTTTCGGTTTCGTTAAAACAAATTTAAAAACTCCGGTTTCGGCTTCGGTTCCGATAAAACCACCTCCGTAACATCCCTAGTTCCGTTTTCTCCATTTTGTCTACGGAACCCTAAAAATGCATTTTACGTTTGCAAAACAAGTGGACGGTAAAATAAAAGTTACTAAAAAGAGCATAGACGTTTTTTTTATATTTATACAGGGTGGAAAGAAAATACGGGCCCTGGAGGGAAACTACCTTTAAACGTTGAGGTAACTCAATTTACTGAAAGGAAACATTATTTTATTTCTCCTAAGCAATAAAACTGCTTTCACAGATTTTTGAAAAAGATAACTTTTTTTGCAATACTAATTGTGCAAAATGTCTTTTTTTGGGCTCTCTTATATCCTAGACTAGGTCTGTCTCTAATAAGTTTTCGTTCCTTGATAAAAATAGGATCTATCGGCATCAATTTTTTTTTTTGACAAATATGTCTAAAATATGCATTTTTTTGCTATCTGTACATTTTTAAAAAAATCTGTGAATGCAATTTTAATGCTTAGGAGAAATAAAATTATGTTTCCTTTCAGCAAATTCAGCTATTTCAACGTTTTAAGATAGTTTCCCTCCAGTGCCCGATTTATCTTTCCACACTGTATATTATAGATATACTTGAAATATACAAGGTGGGCCCTGTAACTGGAGCAAATATTTAAAAGGACGTTTCCTTAGAGCATCTGCAGTAACACCTGGTATACAAATTTTGTTCAAAAATTTTCGTTTCGGAGAATTATCTAAAGTAAATGGATCTTGACACCACGAGATTATAGCACATCGGTCAACGCAGTGTTTGAAGTAGTATCAAGTTATGTATGAGTCATAATTGTTTTTGCATTTTGTGTTTTCAAGGATATTTTTGGTAATTTTTTTTTACAATTTTATTAACTTTTTATAATAAATTGACATTAATGTCACTTCAAAAAGTAACAAAAATACACGTAAGGCAACTTTGAAGAAAAAAAAATACGATTTTTATTTTCGACTAAGGCCACTTGGAAATAATTATTGGCCCGCTAAATAGTCCACACCGTTTGATTTTTTGCTCCTGATACAGGGCCCACCCTATATAAAATAAAATCTCCCGTATGTTAAAATTCAAATTAAAATTTCCCGCTAAAACGCTAACTCCTGCCATAGCATCGCTACGATGTTGCGATCCTCTACACAACAACATCATATTTTCATCAACATAATAATCTCTCCATTGTCCGTTCGTGAAGGTGAAAAAAGTCATTAAAATTCACTAAAACTCAATTGTCGCGCATTGCCGTAATTCTGTGTGGATGTTCTGTGTTGAGAATGGGGGACCTGCATATGACTCTAGCTTGACAGCTGGAGACATTGCGGTTCCCTTACTCTCAACGCAGCGCATCCCCAAGTCAATAAAGGGTTGGCGACGCACTTAAGATTCCTCTGGAGTCCCAAGTGACAATAGGCTACGGTGCACGGTGTCTTACCATCAGGCAGGCCGTATGCTTGTTTGCCACCGTCGTAGTATACAAAATAATAATAATACCAGTATGTTTCTCCAGAAAAGAAAATCCTAAATACGGGCCTTCTTCTTAAAAATGCACAGCTAATAATTGAACTACTATATATTTCCTATTTTGTGACAACATAAGGTAGTTAAGTAGGTACTTTGGAATGAGTATATTGATTTTTTCAGTAAGTAGGTACCCTATATTTCACTAATTTACATCCAAGTATCATCACCAATATTACATATCAATTATTGATACGTAATATTGTAATGCAAACGTATCTAGACACGCGGCAGCGTGTCCAGCCAAGTTCACCCCAGGAACTGGCGGACAGCTGTGTGTTATATTACACGAACCGTTTGGAGCCACTTTTGATCCCCCAATAACTCCAAATCTATCTAACATAACAACATGAAATTTGGTACATATATTAAGATCCGTTAGAACAACTAGAATCCCAAATCTCATAAATAAAGGTTTAATAGTTATTGAGATAATAAATTCCAAAAAACGGCATTATAACCACTGCCATTTTCACATTTATGTTTTTGATGGGATAATATGGGGATGGGAGTGTGAGTATGAGTATGAGTAATACATACAAAATCAAACTGCGTATTGTACTTAATCTATCACTTTAGTATTTACACCCAAGAGCAAACAATTCGAGTAGATACACTTTGTATGGATATTCGATTCAAAGGGAATCCGTTTTATTTGGGCTTAGTGAAGTTTCAATTAAATAACTCTAATATGAGAACATCGTTCTCGGCGTTGGGACCTCACGCTGTATCGAACTAAGCAAAATCGTCTAGCGAGTCACCGCGATGTTTACATCAGCGGAAACGGAGCCAGAGGGGAAGTGGGGGTGAAATCTCAAGGACGGCTGGCCCGTGGAGTCCTCTTAACATCCTTGGCAGAATGGAGACATAGGCTGTGCCTTCCCGCTTTAGATTAGGCACATGCGCAGAAGTAGATATGTTGAGCGCGCATGTATTTAAAATAGGCCGCCATTTTTCATTTTACTAATTTCTTGTTTAGTTCGAAGTCAATCTGTGTTAATTTTGTTAAAAACCAATTGAAAGTGATGAATCGGATCAATTTAACTCCAGAAAATTTTATTCTACAAGTAGAAACACAAAATGCCAACAAATGTCCCTAGCCGGCTAAATCATAATTAAAAACCTAAATACTTACAATATTTTTTACAGTGAAATCTAAAAAGTTACTTTTTTTTTAATTTATTTATCATAAAAGAGAAAAATACTAAAAGTGATCTCGTAACAGCGGCCAAAGCCATACAGGTTTAACTGCCGCTGTATTCGCTCGTAAACTGTATAGGATACATTTCATTATTTGATTGAAATTTATTTGCATGTATAAAACAGTAAAACGATGGTTTTGAGTAAAATTTTATAGCAATCTGTGTCGAGCAGTTTAAAAGTGAAGTTCCAGATATTAAGTACGTATCCAGAAAGGTACGTTATAAGCTATATATATTAAAGTAACTTTTCGATTGCTTTATTTAATTTCCTCGCACAATGCATAGTAAAACGTTGTATGATACGCGCACGTAAAGATGATTTTCGACACGTGTCGCATTATAAACTCGCTCGCTACACTCGCTCGTGTATAAGAATGACACTCGAATATCACAAACTTTCCGCACTTGTAGCATAAATACTGCGGCCGGCGCGCCGTGGGCGGGTTGTACTTTATGCTCTAGACCAGGGGCTCCCAAACTTTTTTTTCTCATAGACCACTTTAAAAAATTTGCTGGTTCTGGTGGACCCCCTACTCTACAGCCTACACCATATTCCCAAAAAATTACAAAAATGTGACTATTACCTAACTCTGGTGACGATATAACTATGAAATAGTATAGTATATTATATGTACACCTAGGGAGATAATATAAAGAAAGGTCGAGATCGCAGATATTTACGGCCCGAGCTGCAAGCGAAGGACGCAAATGTGCGATCAAGGCTTTCTTTATTATCTCCCGTGTTGTATACATCATTTTATGTCAACATTTGGCGAAAAAGCGGCTATTTCCGCACATGTATCGGGCGAAAAAATCCACTTTTAGCCAGGTGTGACATAAATGTTCTTTACAGGTTTAGAAAAAAAAGTGAAAAATGATTGGTTAATATGCTGTCAATAATAAATACTTTACTTTTTTGACATCTACTCACAACCTATCTATTCCAGCATCAAATAAAATAAAATCAATCAAATCTAAATCTCGGAGTGGTGAAATAAAATTAAATATAGTATATTTTGCTTGTGTTGTGTTTATTCGAGTACTTTATAATATTTATGATGATAATAACAGTCGTAAAATAATTAAAATTAAACATTGTTACGTAACTTCTAAGTACAATGACACTCAAAATTAATGGGAGGGATGAGCTTGATGAATTGACAACAAATTGTCAATATTTGGGTTCAGTTTTGTCAGGAATAATCGTAAATCTCCTCGTTCTGTGATATTCAGTCTGTTCC
Organism: Notocelia uddmanniana; assembly: GCA_905163555.1. Lineage (NCBI taxonomy): Eukaryota > Metazoa > Arthropoda > Insecta > Lepidoptera > Tortricidae > Notocelia > Notocelia uddmanniana. Next base: position 13,735,461 of record LR991063.1, on the reverse strand, counting down.
TATTTTTCGTTAAAAGGTTTGTAACGGTGCTGAAACTTTTTTCCACAAGATATGACGAGGGAAATGATATCAAAAGCTTTCTCGCAATTTTCCACAGTCCAGGATATTTTTCGGGTATTTCTGCTTGCAGCCAAAAAGTTTGATACCCTTTTTTATATTTCACCTTCAGCTCCTCATTAGTGCTAAGCTCAAGTAGCTCCTCTTGCAATATCACGTTCTCCACTTCCATTTCATCAAATGGATTTATAATCCATGGTGGTATTTCCATCGTGAGAATGTCTTCAAATCTGGTTTTGAAGTCATCATGCAGGGCAATCAAATGTTGAACATATGTCTGAATATCATCATCCTTGCATTCTACCTGTGACAAGCTTGAGAATTGGGAAAATTCGCGTCGACTAATGTTTTGCTTCATTAACTTCAATTTTCCAAGAAAAGCGGAAATCACACTCTTTGTTTTAATTAAATTGAGGTTGTCCCCTTGCAGTTGTAAGTTAATATCATTAAACTTTTTGAACAAATCTGTCAAATACGCGATATCTGCTTTGAACTTGATCAGGTTTTCTTTTAAATCTGGAGCTTTACTATCCAGAAACTCCAAGACAGACTCAAAAAGTGAGTAAAATCTTGTTAAACATGCACCTTTCGACAACCAGCGTACTTCAGTGTGTAAGAGCAATCGTCGGAAGTCTTCATCATTTTCATCGCACAATTGGGCAAATAAACGCGTATTCAAAGCATTGCTTTTTATTTTATTAACCGCGTTAATCACAAATTGAAGCGATTGGTGCAGTCTAGCACTCAAATTTTTTGCTACTAAGTGTTGTCGGTGGATGACACAGTGAATTGCAGTTAAATCTGGTATCATTTTTTTTAGATGGCTTATGAACCCACGATATTTCCCGACCATTGCAGGAGCTCCATCTGTTGCCGCCGATGTAACGTTTGTGAACGGAATTGATTTTTCTTTTAAAAAATCGCTCAGGATGTTAAATATCGATTCACCTTTAGTGTCAGTCTTCAAAGTTTTGGCGAATAATAGCTCTTCATGAATTTCTTCGTCCATAACAAATCGCACAAATGCTAATAATAATGCCTCATTATCAGGTAAAGTTGACTCGTCCAGTTGAATAGAAAAATGAGTTGTTTGCAGATAATTACACAAGAAACTTTCAATATCAGAGCTCATTTCGTCAATACGTCTTGTACAGTGTTGTTACTCAAAGGAATTTTTTTGAGTATGTCAAATGGAGGTTTGTGCAGAACAGTTTTTAAAACTTCTTCAACAGCGGGTAAAATTAACTGTTCACCAATGGTGTGGGGTTTTCCAGATTTCGCTATGAGTAATGAGATGTTGTAAGATGCCCGCAAGCCATCATCGTTACTTTCAGATGTTGAAGCGAACATACCTTGCAGGGTGGGTCTCTTTTCATATTTTTCTTTCAATGATTGAAAATATTTCAAATCTTTACCTGTTTTATCAGGGTGGCACCTTTTTAGATGATCTTCGAGCTTCGATGGTTTCATAGAGTCATTGCTCAAAACTTTATTGCATAAAAGGCACATGGGCAATCGCTTGTCCGCGTTTGATGGAAGAAAGCCAAATTTTAAATATTCCACACTGTACTGTCGACACTTAATTTTCTTCTTTGGCTCCGCCATGTTTCAAATTAGCTACCTGTAAGTATAAAAAAGTTTTTGTGATCTTAACATTCTTACTTAACTTCTTCTTAGTCTTACTTATTTCATATTTCATACATGTCTATCATACACAAAGAAGACAAATATATTAACTACAAAAAGAGATACCTATAAGTTGTATAGCAAATAAACAAATAATGTACTTACTTTTCCGACACGATTCTGGCAACCAGGAACAGCAATTCACTTTACTTTTGTAGTCGAAATCCGGAAACAAATGAGTAACGTTTGTTCTTAGCATTCGTATTTATTGGTGAAGAATCAAACAAGTTCAAAAACAAGTCAACACAGCACATTACCGTAAGTCATAGGTATTTCGTCCCTTTGCACGTCCGAACAAGCGTTTTGGTCGGCGCCGGCGATAGCGACGCGACGGTGCTTCGCAAGCCTAGACTTGTTCGTTTGTCCAACAGCTCGTTCGCGATATGTTGCAGACTTGCAGTCGACAAGTTTTGGAGCCGAAAGTTGGAATTTTAATAATATAGTATTATAGTATAGGTAGTTTGATTCACCGAAATATTTATCACGGAGGAACGCAATATTTTTATTATATATTTATCAGTCGTCCAGGCTATAAAAATAATACAAAAATCATTATCTGTTTCGTTATTTACCATCGAAACCAGATAAATTTTCGTGGACCCCCACGTACAAACTGTGATCCCCTATTTTTTTGCCACTCCAGCGTAGACCCCTGTCACATCGTTCGTGGACCCCTGGGGGTCCACCTGGACCACTTTGGGAACCCCTGCTCTAGACGACAGAAAAAGCGACTTTTTGTCGCCTATACAGAGCGTAAAGACGAACTTTTAGAGAATGATAAGTGATAAACAATTTACTGACGAGTCCTACGGTAATAAATTTTTTGATCCAAAACAACCATTAATTATCCAGACTGACAGCTCAAAGAGTGCAATTGGTTGTGTATTGTTACAAAATAATCCGTTGCTTTTGCATCAAAAAGTAAATCAGAATGTGAATACGAACAAATAGATAAGGAATTTTTGGTTTGAGATGCATTCACCAGTTCCTGGGCCTTCTGGATTAAGCAAAACCATTACACGATTTACACGAGTCTTATCTTCGGATTCAGGCTCATCTTTGGATTTTGAAAGCTTTGTTCATCAACAAAACACCACCACCTGTAAGAAGCCTGATAAAGAGTTTGAGATGAATTCACCGGTTCCTGGGCCTTCTGGATTAAGCAAAACTATTACACGATTGACACGAGTCTGATCTTCGGATTCAGGGTCATCTGTATTCAGTTGAGTCAATAAATTGATTAATTGCAGCTTCGTCGTCAGTCATGGACGGAATTAATGGAAGCGCTATTTTCAAGTTAAACTCGCCCATTGTGGATTGTTTTTAGACGCTGGATTTGAACTTGTATAGGTTTTGTTACAAAAATCCTCTATTTGCTTATACAAACTCCTAATATGCTCACAAAAACTCTGAATATCAAATAAGCTTTGTCCAATCCGTTTTTTCTCATCAATTTCTACTTTGATTCCTTCACTTCAGATAGTTAGAATATAATAAAATTGCTTCTTCTAACTTTGCTTTAAGGACTTCTGACTAGTTCTGACGTCCTTCTATCATAGCTAAGCTTAACCAAAAATTCTTTAATGGTTTTTAAATCACCAAATATCTTGTTATTGATGCGCTCATTATTATTGTAAAGTAGGCTCGTTTATTCTTTAAGTAAGGTGTTATGCTACATTGTATCGTATCGTAAGGACTTAAAGTACAATTGTAAAGCCCATGTTTAATACAACCCGCTACTATGCAAGTAGGGCAGACAGTCCGCTGCTAACCGCGAGCCTAATCGCACACCGTTGTGACAGTTTAATATTTTTACCGTAAAATATACCTAGTCTTCTGGAACGTGCTGGTTTCCTTCCTCGCTGAACCCCGTAGCCTACAATGAGGTCTTCGAACCGGATTCATGTTCCACACGCCAACTAAGATTGAAACGCGGAGAGCGAAAGCGCGTCGTGAACAACAGGAGAGGAAGATTCTAGAAGACGAACAAAGGATGTCCAATAACAGCGAGAAGAGTGAGGCGCCTAATTATCAAGATTCCACACTCAAGTTAAAAGTGATAATGCAAAATCCGTTACAATGTGCTCATAAATTCCTAGCCAACACAAAGAAAGTTGAGGGTAGCATTAAGTTGGAACAACAAGAACACAAAAAAATGCCTCCGGTTTCGAGTGTTACAAGAGCTTCTAGCAGCAGGGGCTCCAAAATGTCTAAGGAAGCCAGGAAACAACAGTTATTATTAAAAGCAGCCAAGCAAAAGGCCGCTATTCAGATGGAGATCATCGATAGAACTCTAGATGCTCAACTAGCAGCTATTAGCGACGAGGAAGATCACGAATACAGTTCACAAGTGGATCGAAGGGATATTTCTCAACGCGACGTAGCAGAATGGGTGGACCATCAGAGTAACCATAGGGAACCGCAAGCTGATCAGCACCAAATCCTCAATAATGAGTTCCAGACGGGTGAGTTGCCACAACAAGTGCCACAGCTGACGCGCACGTGCCCGGCCCAGCGACACGCGCCGCCACGCCTGCGCCTGTTCCGCCGCCCGTGCCGGCTGCCCCGCTGCCGCCGCCGGATGCAACCCTCACAGCACTCAACAGCGCAATTCATGTTTTAGCTGAAGCGGTAAAGAATATCTCCACTGCCAATGTTAATAACACACCGAGTACCAGTTTGCTCAGTAGACTCAGCACACCAAAAGATTTATCTGAGTTTTCTGGGGATTATTTAGAGTGGTTGCAATTTAAACAAGCTTATTATGAGTCGAGCGAGGTATGTTAATTTACGGACAAAGAAAACCTATGGAGGCTGAGAAAATTCCTACACGGTGCCGCTAAGGATGCTGTCAACGCTTTGTTTATAAGTGCCACGTCGCCCGAAAATGTCATGTCGGCGTTGGAACTACGTTATGGTAATTCGGACTGAATCATTTCCCGCATTTTGTACGACATTAAGAAGTTACAACCGCTACACCACGACTACCACAAGGATATTATCACTTTTACATTGAAAGTGCAGAATTACGTCGAAGCAGTGCGAGCAGTTGGTCAAGAGGAGTACCTACAGGGGGTAAATATTGTATCTATAATTTTATCCAAGCTTCCAACTGTATTAATCTCGAAGGGGTCAGATTATAGCTTGAATCTAATCAATGAGGGCAAGAAACCCAGATTAGTCATCATGTCCGAATTCCTTAACGACGAGGCTGTCAAGATTTCAACCACTGCAAATATGTATACTGCGACTAAATATGAAGGATGCAGTAAACATAAATCCGCAGACACTAACAATGCACGTAGCCATAGAATATTAGTCCATACCGAAGGAAGCGATAAAAAGTGTCTATTCTGCCATACATTCGGTACACAAATTAACTGATGTAAACAATTCAAAAGGGCGCTGCGCAAAGTCAGGTGGCAATTCGTTAAAAAAATGGCTTGTTTTATAAATGCCTATTATCTAAACACGAGCGAGAATCATGCCGCGCGCCCGCCTGCGATAAAAATGATTGCGGCGAGTCGCATCACCGCCTTCTACACTATACGATAAACAAGATCGAGGTACCGCTTACGTCATCATCATCAGGACCTTCGAGTTCTCCAAGTCGTTCATCAGCTACAAACGCGTTAGTGCAGCATGATCCCGAGCCTTTCAGCGTTCCTGAGACTTTGACGCATATTAAATTAACGCGAGTGATAAAAAAAGTGTTATTAAAAGTAGTACCGGTATGTGTGCAGGGACCTAACGGCACGCTAAATAGTACAGCTTTACTCGATGATGGTTCTTCGGTCTCATTAATAAGTGCGAATATCGCGCGCCGTGTCGGTTTACATGGTCACTCTGAAACATTGCGCGTTCGCGGCGCCTTTAGTGATAACGAACTTGTGTACAAATCGGCGATAGTAAAAGTGGACCTTAAGGGTATGGACAGTAAGGTTTATAATGTTAAAATGCGTTGTGTTGACGAATTGAATTTACCCTTGCAAACATTGTCTGTTTTAAAATTAGTTAATTATGGTTACCTGACAGATATAATAAATAATTTGTGTACTACCGATTCTAAACCCGAGTTGTTAATAGGTCAGGATAACCATCATTTAATTATTAATTTACAACAACAATAACATTTATACCTTACAGCTAAGCCAAAGCGGTACAAACTTGTAGATAATAGGTACATACATTAATATAAAATATTACAACAAATATTTTGTATTATTATTTTGTTTGAATTATATAATTGTACGATGATTGATGACGACCCGTAAGGCGATCTTAATTCTTTATTGACATGTTCATTTTGTATATATATATATATTTTTATATATATTTTTTTTTTGACATATACTTGTAAATAGTTTATTATTATTATTGTAAATGTATAATTTGACAATGTTTAAAAAACTGACGATCACAATATAAATTCCTTTCAATTGACTATGTGTAATTTTAAGTGACATAAAATAAAAAATAATATTGTGTAATAAATAAATCTATCTATCTATAATAAATAAAGAACATCTCTCATACTATCGTGCTCACAGGCATCTCCAGTTCCGCTACCTTCTTGCACTCTATCATCAGCCGTCCAATCGGGCTCGCAAACAGATCACACTGTGGATGTGCCTTGAGCACGGAGTTGAGGAACGCCATTGCGCGTGTGATCGGGTTTCGCGCGTGCGCCCTCCGTGCGCGCAACCGGCACCGCCAGCAGGGGGTGCCTTCGCGCGCGAACATATCCACTAGGGACAAAAAGACGCACGAATGCTTCCGCGAGACCCACACAATCGATCTTGCCTCTAACTAGTGAAATGCTAAATTTAGCTAGAGAGAGCAATCTACGCAGTTGCAAAGGAGTCATAGCCTAAATGCCCCTGTAAAAATAAAGTAGGGTACATATACGGAAAATAAAAGTGTATCCTCTTGTATAGTGCCCTTAGAAACATTTTCTGCACCTGTTCCAACATGAGGGTGTATTTTCTCTCATGTGGACTCCAAACCACCGCATGTCTCCAGCACGCTGCGTACGAGAGCCGTATACAACACGCGGGTGGCGTGGGTGGTAAGGGCTGCAGAATTTCGCAGGACAAACCCGAGCCTCCCGGATGCGACTTTGGTCACGGCTTGAATATGGTCACGGAAAGTGAGCCCCGGATCGAAAAGGACACCCAGGTCGCGAACCTGACTCGCACGAGCTATTGGGACGCCACCGATAGTATATTGAAAATCTTCAGGGGTATTCGATCGCGTGAATGTCAACATTTCGCATTTTTCCGCAATAAAATAGAGTTTATTACGGTGACTCCACCGGTACACTGCGTCGATGTCCATTTGCAATTCTACGTGGTCGTTCGGGCTTTGAATCGGCTTAACCAGCTTCACATCGTCTGCGAACAGCAAGACTGCAGAACTATGTACCTCCTCGCAAAGGTCGTTTATTAAGAGCACAAAAAGGAATGGTCCTAGGTTAGATCCTTGGCTAACACCGGAGCGCGTGCGGTAATATTTTGAGATATATGGACCATACTTTACATACTGCTTTCGATCCGAGAGGTAGCTCGCAATCAGCTTCAAAATTCTAGGTGTGAAACCCATGGTTCCTAGCTTTAGAAGAAGAACATCATTATCGACACGGTCGAAGGCTTTTTGGAAGTCCAGGTAGATGACGTCTACTTGACTCTTCCTGTCCAACTCCCGAGACACGGTCCTCGCTAAGGAGAGCAGATTCGTGGTTACGGACCTCTTCGGTAAGAACGCATGCTGAGCGCTGGCGATATGAGGCAAGCATTGGGGGAGGAGAGCACCCTGCAAAGCCGACTGAAATACCTTGGCTATGGCGCTGAGAATTGCAATAGGCCGATAGTTCTCTATTTTTACCTTCTACCCCTTTTTAGGAATTGGCGTCACCCGAGACTTTTTCCATGCAGTTGGATAGACTTCCGGTTGTAGAATGAGATTGAACAGAAATTTTATTGGACCGATCAAATCATCTATACAGGCCTTGAGCACAAATGCGGGCACTCCATCGGGTCCAGGAGATGTTCCTGGTTTTAGCTTCTTGATCGCGAGCCTAACGTCACTCTCACAAAACCGTCTGATGTCGATACGGCGAGCGTCAGCCGGGGGACATGCACTGGCTACTTGCGGGTCTAAAATTGGCTCATCCGATAAGAAAACTGAAGCAAAGTGAGTTCCAAATGCTGCAGCGGCGCTTGCAGCAGAATGTTCAACATCCCCCAGCGTGACCTTTGGTTCGACCCCGCCCTTGCAGTGAAGCGAACCAACATGAGACCAGAACTGAGTCGGGTTTACAGCTAATTGGTTAGATCATCTTTTGTTACCTATACAAATGAAAGTAGGAAAGTCAAATGAGCCTCAGGTGAGACCCAAGACATTTTATCTTGCTCATTTTGGCGTTGACAACCCTGATAAATAACGCTTACGTTTGGTTTTCGACTCGGCGAATAAGGTACACGGTTATTGTCTAAATGATTACCTACTGACGGGACCCGACTTGCTGTCATCGCTGTTTGGTATAATGTTACGTTTTAGGGAAAATAAAATTGGCGTAACCGGTGACATCAGAGACATGTTTCTACGGGTCAAGATTCGCGCCGAAGATCAACACGCTCTAAGGTTCCTATGGAGAGACAACCCTAGCGACGAGCTAAAGACGTATGTTATGTCATCTTAAATTTTTGGAGCAAATTCATATATCGTCAAAAATGAAAACAATGTAACTTATGTACGGATTAGAGTCCATCTCATACATAGTGTTAGATATTGAACTTGTGTGATTTCCGAACGAGTGACGTTGATTGTTTTTAATGGCTATGACAGATGTCGATTCGGGTTTTTGCATGGTCAAGAAAGGAATTACTTTTAGATGGTTCTTGCAGAAGTTTTTAATTATTAAGTTTATTGTGACGTTCATAAATAAACCTTTAAGCACCTGAACTTTGAGTTAATTTTTGAGAAAATATTCTACGTGTATTATCAGAAGTGGCAAAAGTGAAAAGAAAATGGGACGTAAACGGAATAAAAAATCAGAAAAACGAAGTCGTGCTAAGTCAAGCTCCGAAATATCTACAGACACGCTCACAAAAGGTCTCGGAAACGCTATCGTCACCGTCGTCACAGATCGTCGACTCGTGTAAAACGAACACCGCCAATAATACCGCATGCGGGGCTCCACCAGCGCTACCAGTGCAAGCGCTGTCACCACCACCGCGGGCACTGCAATCATCGTTCCCGTCGGTACTTTCGTCGAGGGTGTCACAGCAGAGAACGACGCTTGAGGAAGGTAGTGATGAACGAGTCGGGGCTGAGCAAAGAATACCAGTTTTGATAAGCAGTAATGACCGTCGCAGTGATAATACTTATATAAAAACAGCAACACCGCAGGTACTTCCGGAGTTGTACACATCAGGTCAGACAAACATATTACCTCCTAATGTGCTGATAAATTTAAATGACATTTTTCAATTGTTGCAAGGAATGGTCAAGTCCAATTCACCATCAACTTTTAACAGCAATATTAATATGATACCAGAATTTAACCCTGCATTAAAAAACAACCGTATTGATTTGTGGATTTCTAAAGTTAATGAATGTGCAAAGATATATAATTGGGATGAAGCTCACATTATACATAATGCTCTCCCTAAGCTAGTTGGCAGTGCTAAAGATTGGTATCAAGGACAGGCATCTGTCTTACATACTTGGCCGGAATGGCAGGTACAGTCAAGGTCAAAGATATATATGCAAGTAATGTGAAAAAAAACAAGTAATCATAAAAAGTTCAAAAGATATATACCCATACAAATACTAATAAATATGGAAACTTCAATGGCCACATAAATATGTATAAGGAGAGTTCAAAAACTTTTATACAATCAAAGTTACATAATTAGTATCCTGCAAATGGTGCAATATATTGTACTTATGTTTATGGCATTAAATATAGATTCCATAACTGCTACAGAAATATGTATACAGAATATTAATCTGCGAAAATGAGCTTTATCATCTAGTCAAAAATTTAATAAGTAAAAAGTCAAATTTAAATGGACTGTTTTGACAATTCACGAAAACAGTGCAGACTTGTCATTGCATATGTTTGTCTCATGTGATAACCTGTCAGGCTGTCACGTCGTTATGGGCATTGCGTGTTTATCATATTTTGCAATTTTGAAACTGTCAACAAAGTAATAAGGTATGCATTTCAATATTTCGACCACCCCTCTACAAATGGCCCCTATACTAAAAATGAACATTACTTTATTGAAAATGAATTCTATAGGTAAACGGATTTAATTATAAGTATGGGGGCAGCCACCGAAAGGCGGCCGAGAATTGGCGATTTACTCTATTTCGTTCTTTTTTCGTAGATTTAATAAAAGGCAAAGATATGCTTATAATATCTGTAATATATAATAAACTAAACTAAATATCTTCCCTTAAAAAAAAAGAAACTAAACTAATTACTCAGTAGCGAGTATATCCTCCATCGGCTTCAATGACCGCGTTTAATCGGTCCCGCATCGAGTTTACCATGTTGAAACATATATCTGTGCCTATAAACGAATCCCAAATCTCATGTGCGTGATTTTTCAAATTTTCAGTGGTTCTCACAACAGAAGAGTCCCAGTTTTGAACCATTAGGCCCCACAAATTTTCGATTGGATTTATATCCGGACTTTTAGGGGGCATCTTTATTAAATGAAAGTCATCTTGGTCGTCAGTCCACTGCTGCACTATTCTCGCATTATGTATGGAAGAATTATCTTGAACGAATTCGATACGTCCATTCCCAAAGCATGCACGAGCTGTTGGAACAAGTGCCTGCTCCAATATGTCAATATACCCGTGACTATTCAATCGACCAGTAATCTCCACAAGTTCACCTGGCCCGCCCGCGGACATCCACCCCCAATAGCCAACAGATATTCGACCACTCCTCCGATTAGGGCGAACATTACCCTCCTCATAGCGGCTGTGGTCAACTCGCCATAATCTGAGGCGACCGTCAGCTGCAGATGTAAACACTTTCTCGTCAAGAAACAGAACATCACTAAAGTCGTAGTCCAGGTAACGTGTGGCAAAAGCATACCTCAATCTCTTGTGCCTATCCGTTAATTGTGGCTTCCTAGCAGGCACTCTACAATCGCATCATGTAAGCGACGTCTTATTGTGTTTGCAGACACATTGTACTGAGCAGCATATGTGCTCGTGTTGACGAATCGTCGGTATCTCACGTCTTCTAGTAACTGTTGGTCTTGAATGGCAGAGGTTTTTTTTGGTCGGCCAAATGACACATGTTTCGTAATAACGCCTTCATCAGCCCATCTTTGCTTCCATAAATAAACAGTTTTTCTCTGAAATGGAAAATAATTCGTATTATTTATGACGAAGTATTGTTCTAAAGCCCATAGAAAGTTATATTTTCGGCGTTAAGTTACTGTTATTTACATTGATTTTTTCGTACATACCATCATCCTCCTCTTCCCCTCGGACCGCCGTAAGGCGTAGACTTGTTCACTGTTCCGCAAAAAAAATATTTTTTAAATTAAATATGTAATTCATGTAAAATAAAAGTGTCAAAAAATAGGAGTGCATAAGAGCAAGGAGGTATCGTGACAACTGCGGCGCCTGGTACGCCGCCTGGTACTCCGCAGGAGACGAGTGAGTCATCCTTTTTTCTGCTGCGCGTACGCGTCGCCGTGCACCAATCAGCGAGCTCCGCACCGAAGCCATTTGTAAAACTAATATCGCGGCCACGCCCCCGTCGCCCAATCAACGCTCAATATTTAGCCGCCATTACTACGCACAGTGCGCCGCTTATCTCCTACCATTGTCTGATATCCCAGTCCTCTACAATGAGTGAATCGAACATGTCTATTTGCGAGGGACACGCAATGGGATCGGGACATGAGTCATCTCCCGATAATGTAACTCAGCGTCAGCCTAGACAAAGAGTCGAACCTAGAGGCGTAACAGGCGGGGAACTAGACGACTTCAGAATTGAGATAAGAAAGCTCTTTACATTCTTCACGACCAAACAAACAGCCGAACTCAAAGAAATAAAGGAGACCATGCAGGAGATTAAGCACACAAATGAGTCCATTGAGGCCTCCATTCATGAGTTAACGAAACAAAACGACGAGTTTAGACAAAGGTTAGAGCAGGTGGAAAGGCAGGCAAAGGCGGATGGCGAGTACTTGGTATTCCTAGAGAATAAACTCGAAGAAATGCAAGTAGGTTGCCGTAAGACTAACATAGAGATCAAAAATGTTCCTAGGAAACAGAATGAAACCAAGCAAGACCTGCTGGGCATGGTTATGCGCCTGTCAGAAAATCTAGGTTGCCAGATAAATAAATCGGATATAAAAGATATCTACAGGGTGCGAGGCAGGGTTCAAGAACAACGAAACACACCAATCATTTTAGAGACGAACTCCGCTTTACTAAAATTGGACCTGATTAAAGCGGCGAAAACTTTTAATAGTAGGCACGCGTCTAGACTGTGCGCTAAACACCTAGGTTTCACTACGAACGAGGACGTCCAAGTATTTATCTCGGAGCATCTCACTTCCAAGGGCTCCCGACTACACTTCTTAGCTAGAGACCTTAAGAAGACAAAAAATTACAAGTACTGCTGGACGTCATATGGCAAGGTGTATGTACGAGAGACGGACGAATCTCCAATTATCCTAATACACTCTGAGGATCAAGTACATCGTCTTTTACAGATCTGACTAACCGGCAACGGTTACGGCGTTAATTTAATTTACTCTATGTTCGACTTAACTCTATGTCAAATTTTACAATCCTTTATGTTAATTAAACTATGTTCAACCAGTAATACTCTAAACACACAAACACACATATACACATTTATACATATATACTTACGAGCAGATACACTTAAACACAAATCTAACATTTACTCACTCGCTATTAGCGCACTTCATACAGATAACTTAATTATCTGTTGTTTATATAATTTTGTAGGACACTTAGACCTTATACCCTCTATATCGCTATCCTATATATCGCGCTTCATTATGCCCAACACTGATTTAAATCTTCCTTTACATATCAACTTTCATACATTGACGCGTTTACTCTGCCACTTTAGTAATGAGTGACACTTTACAAACTATAACAAATATAGACGAGATTGAAATTGCCCGCACTATAGAATGTAACAACGTTGGGGATTTAATGAAACTAATACGATTACGTCAAAATGACTTTACGATAATAGCACAGAACATTAGGAGCATCTATTGCAATTTCGACGATTTTGTTATCACCTTGTCTAGATTTACATATAAACCTGATATCATTATACTTACAGAATGTAGATTAAACTGTAATAAACCTCTTCCTCAGCTAGAAGCGTACGACTCTTACTCTACTTCATTTCAGCTGAACCAAAATGATGGTGTGGTTATATATGTAAAGAGTAATTTAAAACATAAAGTCATGGAAATTAAATTAAACCATGCGTCTTGCCTTCAGCTGGAGGTACTAAATAATACAGTTCTAGGTATATATAGATCTCCATCAACTGTGAACGCAGAAAGTTTTATTGAGTCGCTACAAAATCATTTGGGATCAATAAAATCAGGAAGTAACTTAATCATCGCGGGGGATATTAATATTAACTTAAGACCTAAGCCGTTAGAACTCTCGTATGAGTACAAAAACAGAAATAACTATCTAAACATGTTATCCTCATTTGGACTTCTGGCTGGACATACGAGACCTACCAGGGGAAAGAACTGCTTAGATCACTTTATGTTAAAAATTAATAAGATTAAGTATTCTCCTACCATTGCTATTATAAAAACGACTACATCTGATCACTATTCAATCTTCTTGACATTGGCAAAGAATAACAATAAAACCCTACTTTCTGTAAATAAAACCAAGACTACTTTAAACTTTGAAAACGCTCTAAAATATCTAAAAGAAAAAACTTATCCAATCTAATGTTTTGTAATGACCCCGACGTTGTAACCAATCGTTTAATAGACATGTTAAATGAATCAGTAAAAAATAACTCTGTTACTACTTCTATACCTAGCAAAAATCGTATAATGAAGCCCTGGATTTCCTCCGGAATGCTGCGTTGTATTCGCAACCGAAATAAACTCCAACGACAACTAAATAATGATCCTGACAATAAAATTATAAAAATAACCTACACTCGCTATAGAAATTATTGTAATAAATTGATAAAAAAATTAAAAAGAAAGTATGAACGGGAGCTATTAGCAAATTCAATACATAATAATAAACTTCTGTGGAAAAATATAAAAAACCTAACGTATACTACCAAATCTAACAAACTCAACACAGAGCTATTAAACATTAAAACTACTCCGTCTGAGTCAGCTCATTTTATCAATAAGTACTTTGCTGACATTGGGAGAGAGCTTGCTCTAAAAATTACCCCTGATCCTCAAGACAGTTTAAACGCATTCCTTGATACCTTGCCTGTTCAATCCAGTTCTTTGGTCCTACTATCTGTAAGCCAGGACGAAGTCTCCAACACTTTGTCCAGTCTGAAGTCTAATAGCGCACCTGGCTGGGACAATGTGTCAACAAAGTTTCTAAAATACACAGCTCAAGAAATAGTTCCGATAATTACACACCTCATAAACCTCAGTATCAACTCGGGAACTTTCCCTAACTCACTAAAAAAATCTCTAATTACTCCTGTGTATAAGAGTGGGGATAGAGACGATGTGAGCAATTATAGGCCGATATCTGTTTTACCAGCAGTATCGAAAATCTTTGAAAAGATTCTCAATGCCAGACTGATGAGCTTTTTTACAAAATTTAATCTTTTGTCGAAATCACAGTATGGATTTAGACAAGGGAAATCGACGGAAGATACTATAACTGCTCTTACTTCGGAAGTTGTAGATAACATAGATAACAAAAATAAATGCTTGGCAGTCTTTCTAGACCTAAAAAAGGCTTTTGACACCGTCTCTATCCCTATCCTTATTCAAAAACTCGAGAAAATGGGGGTTAGAGGTACTCCGCTTTCCTTATTTAAAAGCTACCTTTCTGACAGAAAGCAACAAGTTAAATTAGGTGAACACGTTAGTGACAATGAGTATGTATCGTACGGAGTTCCTCAGGGAAGTGTCTTAGGACCTACACTGTTCTTGGCTTACATCAACGATCTTTGTGACATGGCTGTAGCTAATGGTAAAGTCTTCTCATATGCTGACGATACAGCCATAGTGTTCGTTGGTAAAACTTGGATGGAAGCCAAAACAAATGCTGAACAGGGCTTAGCTCAGATTTCAAAATGGTTAAGACTAAATCTGTTAACACTTAACACAGATAAAACAAAATACACGTGTTTCAGCATCACAAAATCCACACAACCCAACTTCGATGTAGATCTCAAAGTCCACTATTGTCACGGAACAAATCCCAATACTTGTAGCTGCCCAGTTATTGAAAAGGTATCACAAATTAAATACCTAGGAGTCACTTTAGACGAGCATCTAAATTGGTACGCTCATCTTGACCAGGTAATAGGGAGGGTCAGAAAGCTGCTCTGGATTTTCGGGGCGCTAAGACATATTGTACCAGATGGAGCATTAACGACCTCGTTGAAACAACGGAACATACTAAAAGAAATTTACACGTCCCTGGTACAGTCTGTCTTGGTGTACTGCATATCTGTTTGGGGTGGGGCGGCCAAAACTCGATTCATTGACCTGGAAAGAGCTCAGCGTGCACTCTTGAAAGTGATGTATTTTAAAAAAATCCGTTTTCCCACTGAATTATTATACCAGCTTGGCGACCTTCTGTCAGTGAGGAAACTATATATTTTACAAGTCTCTCTAAAAAAACATAAAACCCTTTCGTACAATGCTAACTATAGCTCTAAAAGAAAAATAACTAACGTTGCTATTATAAAAAACACTAACACTAAGTTTGCGTGCTCACAGTACAATGCTAAGTCTGGACACATATACAACAAACTCAATAAATGCTTAAACATATACCCAAAACCATACTACGATTGCAAAAGAATAATTATAAAGTGGCTTAAATCAAAAAATTACCAGGAAATAGAAAACTTGCAAGGTTAACAAAATAATTTAAATAATTAAAAACACGCGACATTCACATATCCACTTATTAAACACACACATACACACACACACACACACACGCACGCGCGCACTAACACACACACACACACACACGCACACGCACGCACACACAAATACTGGTATGAACCAATACTGAATAATACATATCTGATAACTTTGATACTTACATAGTTTTATATACAATTGCATTTATCATTTTCATGTTTCTAGTTGCATGCACTTGTTTTAGGATCTTATGTAGTAGTGTAATTTTCTTGTAACAATCTGATAACCTAAGGAAGAGCGGTGTCTCCCAACACAGGCAATATTTTGCTTACCGGGCGGCACCATCCCCTAGATTATAAACACGTGTAGATTTTACGAAATAAATAATTTTTAATTTTTTAATCCTGCTAGACCTTGTTCCCATTTACTTTGGGTCGGCCTTCCCCGTCCTTTTCTTCCATTCTGCACGATTGAGTGCAAGGTCGGCGCCTATATTGAGCTCTTTCAGGTCACGCTGAACCGTCGTCTGCCAGGTGGCAGGTGGTCTTCCACGTCCTCGCTTCGTCGTTGGAATCTCGAGCGCTAACTTAACCATGTAGTCTTCTGGACGCCTCTGTACATGACCGTACCATCTCAGTCGTCTTTCTGTCAGCTTTTCTGCTATTGGGGCTACCTTGAAACTACCCCGGATGTACACGTTCCTTATTTTGTCCATCATGGTTACGCCCGCTGACCATCGCAACATGCGCATCTCTGTGGTGTGGAGCCTGTTTAAGTGGGGTTTATTTGTAGCCCAGCACTCGGAGCCATACAATATCGCTGGTCTTACTGCTGTCTTGTATACATGGCCCTTCACCTTGAGAGGTATTTTTC
This sequence comes from Notocelia uddmanniana, assembly GCA_905163555.1. NCBI lineage: Eukaryota > Metazoa > Arthropoda > Insecta > Lepidoptera > Tortricidae > Notocelia > Notocelia uddmanniana. The sequence continues at coordinate 13,718,701 of LR991063.1, read as the reverse complement.
TATCGCATAAGACGCCTGTGAGCTCTCGCCATTTCATCCAGCCTGTCTGAGTTCTATGGACTACATCGCTGTCAATCTTTCCGTCGTTGCTGAGTACGGAGCCAAGATACTTGAACTTTGTAACAGATGGCAGGCGATCATTTCCTATGTAGAATCTGACGTTTTCTGGGTTGTTAGTCGTTTTATCAAACAGACAGGACATGTGTTCAGTCTTCTTCCTGCTAATTTTAAGGCCGTGTCCTTCTAGCGCTTCTACCCAGCTATTTAAATCGCGCTGAAGGTCAATTTCTGTTTCTGCTATTAAGGCCACATCATCAGCATATAGAAGGTGCCAGGGTACACTCCGTTGGCATTTACGTGTGAGGTAATCCATTGTAACATTGAAGAGAAGTGGACTAAGTGTGGAGCCCTGGTGTACACCCACCTTGAGGTCGAAGCTCTCACTCGTACCTGCTGGGCAGATTACCTGTGTAGAGACACTTGTGTACATATCCATAATAAGATCTATATACGACTCTGGGACAAATTGGGCGCGGAGAGCCTCCCATATAAGGTCGCGTGGTACATGGTCAAATGCCTTTTCAAGGTCGATGAATATCATATGCAGGTTTGTGTTGTTGACCTTGGCCTTCTCAATTAGTATTCTAATAGCTTGAATGGCGTCAGAGGTGCTTCTTCCCGATACAAACCCGCACTGATTGGGTGTGAGCTTCACAATATCATTAAGTCTGCTGTTAATTATCCTCTCCCACAGTTTAAAGGTATGATCCATGAGCTTTATTGCTCGGTAATTCATACAGTCACGTACATCTCCTTTTCCTTTGTAAAACGGTATTAAATGGCTTCGTCTCCAGGCATCTGGTATTTTCTGACCTGCCATTAGTCTGTTAAACAGCTCACTTAGCCAACCGATGCCAGGTTGCCCTATATGTTTCCAGACTTCTATTGGTATCTCGGTTGGACCTTGGGCTTTGTTGTTTTTCATCTTTCTGATCTCCTTGATGATTTCTTCCGTTGTGACTGCTGTTATTGGACCTAGGACTGGCGGTAGGTTTTCATGTTTATAATTTCTGGGGTTGCTAACATTTAGCAAATGGCGGTAGTACTCTGCCCATCTTTCTCTTATATCATTTTCTTCTGTTAATAGTATATTGTTTTTATCTGTAATATATTTGGCTGAAGTTATATCTTTGCTCTTTTTATTTCGAGCTTTTTCGTACATACCGTGATACCCAATTCGTCAGCTATGTCAGACACGGATACACCATCCTTGCATAATGCAATAATCCGATGTTTTGCATGATCGCTTATGCGATACATTTTTAACTCCAAAAATTATTGGAAATCCGACGCAAACGTTACGGTTGGAATTAAAAATCAAACAGTGACACATTATTTATAAAAGAGTAATTTGCTAAAGAGTCTGGAACAGCAATTGTTCTACGACTTGAAGCGTCAATAGTTTATAGTTTGCGAACGCTAATCGCTAACCGTTGCATAGTCAAGATGACTAACTGGCGGCTGTATGTTACAGAAACGGGGGAGAGACTGCTCGCTTATGTGGAAAGCTCCGTACATTGGAAGGGGTTGTTCTCAAAGGGACAACTAAACAAGTTGTACCTATATGAAAACTTATTATATTGCTGGATGGAGGAAAACCCGATCATGAGACAACTCCTCCTGTCGCCGGGGTCGGAGGAGCAGCAGTCTGCAGGTGCATCAGTCGTGCGCACAGTAATCTACAAGGACGTGGAGCTTTCCATTGACAATTTTAGAAGGATGCCGCTGCCGCCGCTATATTGCGATATGGTCGAATTTTTATACGCCCAAGCCGGCGGCCATAAAATATCCGCCGGCGATCAAGACCATACTATAGACACCCTGTGCTGGCCGCCGCACGGGATTATCTGATGCACCAGAGGGCCGTCCCGTACACGAATTACATTCCACAACATTATTACGGTATATCGGGCAATAATCTAGACTAGAAAGGGGATCGTAAACCAGGTGGCAGTGTCGGAGGTCGTGGAGTGTATTGTGTCGCCGAAGAAGCAAATTGTCAAGTTCGCACTCGCGTGCGTGCCCGGCGTGACCGAGATGGACGACCTCGAGGGGAAAATAAAGGCGTACGTCTTAGAGAAAGTGGACGCATTCCCCGGATATTACGTAAATGAAAGTTGCTACCAGCCGGCCGAGTTTGTTAGTGTAGTGAAAGACATTAACAGACTCGACCGGACTGTGAACTTCTCGGCGGGTCTCCGACGTCGTCTGAACATTAGACAGCTGCAGACTAAATGGGCGTCAAAGGGCACGCAGACCACAGACGAGGCGGCTGAGGCGGCGACAGCCAGACGGGCCGTAGAGGAGTCCGAGGCGACGTTGTATTCCCTTATACAGTCGTACAGAGACATCGCCTCCGCCTCCGGTTCGGCACCAAAAGACAAAACAACTGAATTTAAGCCATCACCACGCGGAACAACAATGAACGACGACGAGAGCCGCAGGCCGTCGAGGAATGTGTTTTTAAAATAAAAAGACCCGCAGCCGCCGCACCACCTTCCGCCGCAACCTCGCCGCCGCCGCCGCCGCCGACCCAAACCCAAGCAAAGATTCCTCCTCCTCCGCCTCATGCCCCGCAATCCGCCGCCGCAACGGTTCGACCACCCGCCGACGCTGCCAGTAAACAGGTGACACTGGCGCGGTATTTCCCTGCCGATTTCATGGCACGTTTCGATCGCCCCTCCTCCTCCTCCTCCACCACCACCGCCAACTCCGCGGCCCCTCCTAATGAGAGAGACTCATACACGAAGGAGGAGGACGTTAAAATATTAAAGTTCCTCTCAAACCCTCACAACCTGACGAAGGCGAAGGGTAAAAGGGTTTGGGAGGACGCACAGATTTACGAAAGGGTGCTCCAGGGGCGGTCGGTGGTCAGTTTGATCAGTCGCTGCCGTAAATTGGCGAAGCACTCCGTCCCTGTGCTGACGGAGACTTACGGCATGCGGCTGCATAACGCGCGCGATTCCAAAAAACAATTCGGCGGCGGCAAATAATAATAATACATTTCATAAAGTTTAAAGTATAGGTAATATTTTTTCGTCATATATAGGTTTACTAAAGTACCAAAAACAAGTTATTCCGCTCTTTTATAAAAAAATTCACAGATCTCGTGCACTACACGACCATCAAGGTACATTGAAAATGAACTCAACAAAATAAAAAAATGCATTACATTTGCTAACGCTATGCCAATTTGGTTGATATATAATATATAAACATAGCTCACATACAAAATTCCTATTAAATAGGCAATTTTTTAAAGCGCAGCCAAGTTACGGTAACCACAAATCTTACACTGGGTACTCATGTTTGTATTGACGAGATGCTTGAGGGGTTTAGGGGCCGATGCAAATTTAGAATGTACGTGCCTGATAAGCCAACCAAATACGGGATCAAAGTGCTTTTGCTTGTTGACTGTGATACTTTTTATGTATATATAAGTAATGCATATATTTACCATGGTAAGGGATCTGATGGTGACGGAGTGATGCTGAGAAGAAACTTGGGATCCCTTCACAATCTGTCATACGGCTGTGTAAAGGTATTGAAAATAGTAACCGCAATATTACTGCAGACAATTGGTATATATATATATATATATATATATATATATATATATTTATGCACAACGTTTACTTTCGGGTCTTTTTTTTTATCGAAGGCATATTTTGAGAACATTTGTATACTTTGAGGACGTTTCTCAAAGTAATCTTGTATACAACGCTTACTGTGGGGTCATCGAGCATTTTTATACAAAAATATACTGAATGTTTACTTTGAGTCCTGCGGTTTTATACGCTAAAATTTATACACAGCGCATTAGTGTGTGTGTGTGTCCCCAAACTCTTTTATACACTTTTATACAATTTATATATACAACGTAATGTTACTCGAGCATGTATTATGGCATATTAATAAGATATTATATACGTTATATATATAATTCATCTGAACGTGTGTTTGTCACCTCAACGGCTCGACCGATTTGGATGAAATTTTGTGTGTATATTTCAATGGGTGGGAATGGTTTTTAAACACAATTGGACCCGGTAGGTGTCGCTGCTTTGGTATGTTACCAAACTTGATTTGTTGTACAAGAGAATAGTAGGTACATAATTTTGAGCGGTACTTTTTATTGCCTAGCTAGAAAGAATAGAAAATTATAAATTACCAGTTTTTTCATTGTTGATTAGATAAGAGATTAGAGGTTACACGTAATGAAATGAAATGATATGATTTATTCATGTATGTAGATATTGGATTACATTTGCAGTTCCAATCGCTATTCTAATTAGTGTCCTTTTCAGGCGTACGTACAATTGTACCTTATTCTAAAATCATATTAATTATTAATCTAAGAATCGAAGTAGACGTCATTCAACCAATATTGCGTTGCTAAGGTCAAAGCTAAAGTAAGTGGAAAAAATTGTTAAGCTGGTAACGTTCGTTTCTCCTTATCTATTACTTTGACATTGCTTTGGAAATTCGTGTCGGTTACACCATTTTATAACTCCGACCTATTTTAACGATTTATGATTTGTTGGATTTGTCTCCATTCCGAATAGCAGAATAACTATTAAAATATAGTAGCAATAAAAAATAATAATATGGTCTATGCCTGTGACATACGGACAGACAAACACTAGACAGACCGACAGACAGACGGACAGGACTAAAAAATAAAAAGCATTTATTTCGGACATAGGAATCCACTAAACTAAACCGCTGCACGTCGATACGCCCGCCGCACACACTATAATTTTCACAAAAATAAGTACTCCCGTACAAATTATATATGTAATTATGTATACCGGCCCATCTATATTATGTATCTTTTGCCTATATATCAATCTAAAACTATATCTGTTGTAATCTAAACAAAATTTTGCGAGAAACATCTCGCGTTCTATAAAAAATCGTAACCACCGAGGTTACTCGTATCGCAGCTACATATATTTTGAAATTCATGTAAATAAATGTACTCGCCAAAATGAAACGCTTAAACAGAATATTCTAATGACAACTTAACTAGGATATAATTGGGATATAATCGAAAGATCGTATGCTATTTTTACGCTCCTGTTTACGTTCACAAGGCTTCGTTATACCTACATCACAGCCTTAACTAATTACTACTTTACTTTACAAGTTACTGCCCGGGACGTTATTGCTGTTATTGCCCTTGTTGTTGGCTCCCGGTCTATGGCGGCGCACGCGCTCAAGGTCACTGCATTGTATTTTTGTGTAGGTATTTATTGAGGTAGGTATTTGCTATTTCAATGAGAGATTCGGATCGTATCTGTTCGTAAGAACTATTATAATAATTATAATCTATGACAAAACTAGGTACTATTTAAGGGTTTCGTTTTCGCCATTTTTAGCTGCGTAACCCTAATTTTAAACCGGTCAGTCAACTCAGACGAAATCGCGGGTAAACAGGCAGTACTTACACTTACCTATTAAACATGCATGTGATACCTATTGTTTTCTGGAAAACGGTTCAAAATAAGTATTTAAATAAGAACGTAAGTACATATAAGTATATGAAATAGTTTAGAAAAAAGCCGCTTGAAAAGAAAATAATACTTAGGTACCTACTTAGCTATCATGATCATGATTCATGATATCTTATGCAAGTTCATTGGAACATGCAGTTCTCAGATCATAGAAACAATTATGTTCTGAGATGCAGTTTAACAGTAGTCTTCGCGACGCGGTATTTTGCAATATTTAGGTAATTAAATATCTAATAGGTAGGGAGGTGCCTACCACCGACTTAAGGATAATCTACTTTTTTTGTTTTCCTTCTATACCTACCTATGTATAAGCGCAACAGGTGGATAGACTGGTAGGTAGACTACCTAAGTACCTATACGTACCGAAAGACGACGACCAGCTGTTCAGTAGCGTGATAACACTGATAACAACAAACCAAAATTAAAGTTACCTACTTTAATTTTGGTTAAGTAGGTAAGTATCCTCCCAACGTGAAGAGAGTAAGTAATAAAATCTCATAGGTAGCAAACAGCAAATATGGAATATTTATCTTGGCAATTAAAAAATATGAATGGTACCTACATTTTATAAAATATAAGTTTATTAATGCATAAAAATCACAATAAGAGCACACACATACGGTGAATTTCCGAAATCAATTATTGCAATTAGGCAATTACATTGCAGTTCGTTAGAGTTATCAACCTTTGTACGTAGTACTAAGAGACGTCACTAGATGGCGCAAAAATAACTCACACAAATAATTTACAAAGCTCACTAACAATTAGTCTCAGGCAAGAAAGAAAAGGCCAATGTAAATCGGACCTCCAATCACGCACAAATAAATCGAATGTTGGGAGGTCAGGTTATACTAGTTACGTGAACGATGAGGCGATATAAAACAGGTCGTGAAACGGTCGCGATCAAATGCAAAATTAATGACAAAACTTTTAAATAATTACTATTAGTTAATTACTCTAAATTGTTTTTAAGGTTGTGTTCTTCGCTCTTGTTCTCAAGTACTCTTTATAAAAAAAAAAAAAAAAACAAAAATACGTTGTTACTGAGCAAAACTGTTGCTCGCAATCTTTTGTAATTACCTATGCGTCGTCACAGTGTACCTACACTACCTACTATTTTAAGATGTTCTAACTGTTCTAAGATGATTTTTATCGTGAACGAAAAAGGTAATGGGGTTCGAACTCCATAAGTATCTATCTAAAAAAACCTAATTAGTAATGAATTAGTAATCACCTACTTATTCGGTAAACTAATGCAACTAGGTCTAGGTACATATAAGTATACGTACTACAGGGGATGGTTAAAATATTTATAAATTAGTAAAAACAATATAAAAACAAAGTAAATTCAAGAAAAATCAATCAAACTACAAATTTCTCAATACGGAATCCGAAAACGGGACGGCCATATTGGTCTGCAGATAATTGTAGGTATTACACTAATATAATATAAGTAATAATAATAATGAATGTAGCAGCGCGTGCGCACTATGTTATCATGGGTTACCATGACAACGCGCCGGCCCGCCCGGCCCGGCCCGAATCCACGAGACTTTCCAAGGTCAACAGAAGTTTCGTGCTTGCGTTGCATTGCATTGCATTGCATAATATATATGTTAAATACAGAGCGCTCGTGGCCCAGCGGCACCCGCCTACCGCGTGCGGTAAGCGAGGTTAAGCAAAGTGGGCGCAGGTCAGTTCTTGGATGGGTGACCGCTTTGAGTGGTTACTAACTGAGCGCTCTCGTACTTTGGAAGGCACGTTAAGCCGTTGATCCCGGCTGTTGTCTACGACAGCAGTCGTTAAGCCAAGTTAGAGGCCTCTTCGGTCGGGGGCGGCTTGAAAACTTCTAACAGTCAAGTTGGCCCACTCACTTGACAAAGGGGGGTCGAAGTTGCACCACGTCCGTAGGAGTACCCACCGTTACGGTACCCTACAAGTGACCCCTGGGTGGTGCTAAAAGTGCAACAAAAAACTGGCAACCGTTCTTGTCTTCTCGAAGATCTCACGGTTCGTAAATAAATGCCATGCGATTAAATAAATATATATGGTAACAGCGCCAGTAGTTATGCACAAGGACTAATGATGCGCATTATTAACTCTTTTAAAACAAATTAAGACTTATTCATTTTTAGACTTCCGTACCTAGCTCAAACCGAAATAAAAACCGGCCAAGTGCGAGTCGGACTCGCGCACGAAGGGTTCCGTACTATTATCTATAAAAACGGCAAAAAAATCACGTTTGTTGTATAGGAGCCCCCTTAAATTTTGACTTGACGACCTGTTTAGCCTAGTTGGTAGTGACTCTGCCTCCGAAGCTAAAGGTCCCGGGTTCGAATCCCGGCCAGGGCATTTATTTGTGCATTTTTCACGGATATTTGTTCTTGGGTCTTGGATGTTTTCTATGTATTTAAGAATGTATTTATCTATATAAGTATGTATATCGTCGTCTAGTACCCATAGTACAAGCTTTGCTTAGTTTGAGACTAGGTCGATTTGTGTAAGATTGTCCCCCAATATTATTTATTTATTATTAATTACCTAAATATTTTATTCTGTTTTTAGTATTTGTTGATATAGCAGTGAACCTTTCAACTATATATCTGTGAACATTTCAACTTTCTAACTATCACCATTCAAGAGATTACAGCCTGAAGGCCTACTCCGAACTTCGTATCGTGCCGTTCCTTTCCGTCATATAGTGTATGCGTAACACGAGAGTGAAACGGACGGCACGACACCAAGTTCGATTTTCGAAGTTCGGAGTAGACCCTCTGGTGACAGACGGAAAATAAAAGCAGCGGAGTCGTAATAGGGTCCCGTTTTACCCTTTGGGTACGGAATACGGAACCCTAAAAAGGATCCCTTATAGGATCACTCATGTGTCTGTCCGTCTGTCACAGCCAATTTTCTCCGAAACCACTTGACCGATTAAGTTGAGATTTCGTACACACTTCTAAGTTCGTGATTCGTGACCCAAAGACGATATTGTAATAAACCTAAACTAGGGCCAGTTATGTGGGTAAAATAAAAAACTAGCCAAGTGCAAGTCGGACTCTTACACGAAGAGTTCCGTACTATACCATCTATAAAAAGAGTTCGACTCGCACTTGGCCGGTTTTTAATATTTCTTGCTATAGCGGCAACAGAAATACATCATCTGTGAAAATTTCAACTGCCTAACTATCGCGGTTCTTGAGATACAGCCTGGTGACAGACAGACGGACGGACAGACAGCGAAGTCTTAGTAATAGGGTCCCGTTTTTACCTTTTGGGTACGGAACCCTTAAAAGAATTTGCAAACTATATCGCGTGACATATCAAATGAAAGGTCGTAATATAAGGATCTCAAAATTCTCAAATATTTATGTAAGTAAATATATTCTTTTATAATTTTATGATACTTACATAGTTTGCAAATTATTTAAGAAAATAGGCGTCAATTACCTATTCCCCGGATTCCCCCACCTTAATATCCTCGGAACTACAGCGCCTAAAATAAAAAAAATGGGTAGAAACTAGTTCTTTATCTATAGATTACAAGAGAACGTATAAGAAGTCTATGGGTAAAAACTCCCATATTCAAACAAAAGGACGTAAGTGTCGTGACTCGTGAGTTTCCTATGAAGATACGACCTTTTTTAATTCACAGACTACAGTAAGTATCAAAAACATAAATGCGAAAATGGCAGCCAAGTTCAATATAGGAGGCGTGGTTGTCGTCTTCACCGACAAAAGAATTGAGATCTAAATGCGTGCCAAGTTCCGTAGATTATCTGAAAAGTTGCCAAGTCTGGCACTAGATTGTTTACAGTAAAACTAATTTATTGAGGCTTAATGCATTTTGAGCTTTAACTTGGCAGTTTTCTTAAATATCCAACAGCTTTCATGGTATTATAACATTCTGCGTAGAAAACTGCCAAGTTAAGGCTCAAAATGCACTAAGCCGCAATAAATTAGTTTTAGGTGCTGTAAAAGAATTTTCCAAATCGGTTTATAAATGACAGAGTTCTGAGGTAACTAGCATAAATAATAATAATAAGAGAAAATACGAAAATAAATACTGAGATAAAAAAATAAAACTAATAAAAAAATCACTGTTTTCTGTTTTTTTCTGGTGTACACACATAATTACCGAGCTGCATTTCAAATTTCAGCTTTCTATGTCACCTGGAAGTGGGTTAGGTTTTTGATTACTAGTCAGTCAGTCGGTCAGTCATACAGTCAGTCAGTGGTAAAAATGCCGTTTTTTGGAATTTAATATCTCAATAACTATTAAACCTATATCACCCTATATTTATGAAATTTGGGGTTCTAGTTGTTCTAAAGGATCTTAATACACGTACCAAATTTCATTTTTTTTATGTTAGATAGTTTTGGAGTTAGTTCGTGTAATATAACACACGGCTGGTGTCCGCCAGTTCCTGGGGTGAACTTGGCTGGACACGCTGCCGCGTGTCTAGATAGTGGTTTTAAACGAGGATTAGGATTAATAGGTACGAAAACCGTCATTGCATTTGTATTATGTAGCAAATCGTTTCAGTAAGTTATCTACCAACCGGCAAGCTTATTCGAGTGTGGTATGTCATACCAAAAAATGCAAGCGAAATTAAATCCACCAAAATGTAGACTTAGGAAAACACTGAAACAGGGAATTTTCTTGAAAATTAAAATGTTTAACAAACTGCCTCTTCAAATTACTGAATTGCCCTTTAATTCAATTAAATTCAAATAAGTGTAGTTTATTCTCAGAACATGGTTCCAGTTCCATACCTAAACATAATAACAATAAAAAATAGTCATGTATTTCAGAAAACAGCATTATCATTGGCATTAAAGATTTCCAATAATTAATGAGAAAGAATTGAATGTTTTTAGTATGATATTTCTTTTTATAAATTTGTAATTTTGACATACCTACCATGTAATAACCGCATTACTTTATGGTGAATGAATGAATTCTGAAAATAAAACGTAGTTGCCTCAATTTACTGCTACTGCTACATTTGCTACCTACTCGTAACGCAATAGACGCACCCCTAAAAAGCCTCATACTCAAGGTTGCGCTCATTAATTTACAAGTTCGTGTCATCACAGAATAAGGAATAGTACAAGTTGTCATGTTGCATTGGAGTAGGTACCTAAATTGCGTAGTTTAACTTACCAAGCTTGAGCAGTAAGAACTAAAGAATAGAAGGATGCGTTTCAAGAGTCTAGGCAGCACGCGTTTTTAGTATGGTATGGGCATCTATACCTACTAGTATTATAAAATCTGTGCCTATATTTAATAGGTCGGTAGGTACTTACACAATCAATCACACATTAAAATTTTATCATTCAATATTATTAAGTACCTACCTATTGCCTACATATCTTTGATTTAGTGACTGAGGTAAAATCCTTTCTTTGAAAACTAGGTAGGCAATCATTAAAATTTTCAGTAAGTAAATCGTGATATACTTATTCACGATTTTCACACAGTAGGTATCCAAAAACAGCTGTTTAGCTGGTGGTGGGGAAGACCCATGATGCCAACGAAAATTATCACTTTAAGGCTTAACGAGTAGGTAGATAGTAGTTATTTCGCAAACAGATGAAACAAGAAGAAACAGAAAAAATGTTTAGGTACTTAATTCACAATATTCATTACCTGTCATACGAATGTTCTCGAAGTAAGACTTCGTTAAAAAAGACCCGAAAGTAAACATTGCATCAAGGAATTCCGAAAATATTTGGAAATGAGTTTTATTTACCTACTTACTGCGAATGTTTGTAAAATCACGGTTGTGTGGTTATGTTATGGCCATATGGCCTACGAACGTAAGAACCTACACAACATGTTATTTTGCGATATGTACCTACCTTACCTATTAGAAATTCAAATGTGATGCTTATTTTTCCAGCCAGGGTTCAAATTTTGAAATTCGAACCGTGTGACAGAACTTATGACCTGACTAGGTAGAGTAGAGGACATGACATGATCAGTTAAGCTGTTTTTGAGTTATCGTAAAAAGTCTTCCCTGTAAAGTCTTCCTTGTAGTGTAAGACGTATGAAACGCTACGCTTTTGCTTGTTATTGTTTTTTTTTAACTAAGTTCATTGGGCAACTACGGAACCCTACTTTTTTTTTTTGTCTTGGCCATGGATACAAAGTCCTTCAGCCGGACGGAACCCTACCTACACTTAGGGTTGCCATATGGAAGAATTAAATGTCCTGATATCACCCTAAAAATCCTGACATTTGTGTAACAGATTTGGCGTAGCTTGAACGACGCCCCGGCGGCGCGCTGCGCTTTGCGGTGTACTGTATCGTGGATCTACCTGTTGTATTGTGCAATTTGATCAATAATTAAAACCAAATAACAAAAGCAGATTGTAAGTAGAGTTTTAAGCAAACAAATTGATCTCTTCTTTAGCTGTAATTTATCCTATTTTTAAATGGTTTTGAACGAAAAAAAATGTTTTTGTTGATTAGTTACTACTTTTATGTATCCTTTCATTCATTAAAACTGTGAAAAATTTGCAATAAATATATCAAGTAAACATTTTTTTATGAGGTCATTTTTAAAAATCCTGACGCTTGCCAAGTCCGGCCGCAATCCGGACAAAGGGTCAAAAATCCTGACATGTCCGGACAAATCCTGACGTATGGCAACCCTACCTACACTGAGTGGGCATGGCCCGACATGCTCTTGGCTGATTTTTGATTGTATGAAATGAATACCGGAAGGCATACTACGGTGCTAATACTTATGAGGACGAATGAACGAGCCCAAATCCGATGGGGTTGCGTCCTATTATTACAGTTCCCCTGGCCACCTTCCGGCTCCATCATCAGTTTTTTTTGGAGTACCTACCGTCGACGTAATGTTCACCTTATTACAATGGAATAAGGTGTAAAACATTAAATCTCTTGCTTCGGTATGTATGTAGCAACGTAAATATATATCTCCATACACAAAATTTATGTAAAATGTTGCCAATTTATAAAAGTTAACAGCACATGCACAAACTATATCGAAGGGATTTGTTATATTAATGCTCCAACGCAAATATATAATAACCCGAAATTCGTTTCAGTCATTTATGTGGAGATTCCGAACCAACTGTCAATATTCTCCATAGTGTTAAATTATAAGTAGGGTCCCGAGTGGCCTACATATATTTCTGTCCATGATGATTACTGTGTTAGCTCATGACGTTAAAAAATTGACATACCTAACGTATAAATGGTCACGTTTTTACGTATGATGGTTTATGAAATGAAATGAAATTAATTTAATCCAGAACATGTCCATATGGTTATACAATAAAATAAAATAAAAACAATAATACTACGCTAAAATTAAAATTAAGCCACGGCACGGGTCACCCCAACCCCATTTAAACGGCTTGTGGTAGGTCCTCCATCGTTCGTGTAGCGGGCTGGCATCCCACTCTCTCCCGACTCCCACTCTCTCTGGCGGGTTTATATGACTGTGTATCAAATTAGACAATTCGCTTAAAATTTTACCTGAATTTAACGTTAAAACGTAACCGTAAAACTTGTCATTTTGCTATTATACTAGCCGGGCAGGTTTGAGTTGAATTAACGTTTATTTGTATCACAATTGTATATGATCATCTTGAAGTTTGACAGAATGCAATGCAACCATTCAACAATTCCCCTCCAAGATCCCAACCGACTAAATTATGTAGGCTGGTTACGGCATGCGACAGACAAGCTATAAGTGGACGAAAAAATTTGAGACGATGTAATAAAAGTTTCACTTTAAAAATTACTTAAATCAAAACATTCAGTAAAATAACTTAAATCCACCTGGCCCGTTTCATGAAGTTACAAGGCCTACAAGTTACAAACGAAAGTCTCTTTCTAACACTTTGTAGTTCGTGAAACGGGCCACGGTAAGCTCTGTAACTTAATTGTAATCCAGAGGGGCTAGTATGATCGCTTATATGTCGGACATATAGCATTCGTCCCTCTCGCACTTACATACTTGACAGTACGGGACGAATGCTATATGTCCGACATATAAGCTATCATACTAGCCGGGCAGGTGCTCTGTTACTTAGGCAATTTATTTATAGGTAAAATAAATTGCCTGAAGTGACCAAAATCAAAACCAGCAATGAAAAAAACAATTTAAAGGACAAATATAAAATGAAAAAACAGTATTGTTCGCTGTTAAGTTTCAAAAAAAAATGTTGCTTCGTTTTTTTTACTTTTGTGTTTTCCCTAATTCGATTGGACCGGCATCAGTCAGTGTGGCAACACTGCATTCGAGTGGTTTCGATCATTAGAAGAATGCATCGATCGATCGTGTTGTTCGTGCCAATCGTGCGGTGCGACTGCGACGTGCGCCCGTGCGGTGCGTGTGTGACAAGGCAAGGTGTGTGACGACAAGAAAGTACGAGCATACGAGCTGTGGGCTGCGGGAAGTGTTTTAAATGTTTTTTGATGTTCCCTGTTGTTTGTTTTAAATATTGGTGAGTTTTATCTTTTATTCGCTCAAAAGAAAATAGTCGTAGTGTGCTAAATTGAATCAGAACTTTTACACATCGTTATTCGTACCTAGGTACAATTTAAGAATGGGTGGCCATATCATCCATAACTGCCGCAAAATTTTATTCCTTATTCAAGTGATACTGGTCTTTGAGTATATAGATAAAGTTTAAATTAATTTCAGACAGAAAGTAGTGAAAGTACTCGCCACGCCGCTGTCGCCCGTTATTCCGGACACATTTCTTATGAAGTTATGATAGCTAGGTATATTATATAAAAGACGATTCGGGACCGACTGCATTTTTCTTTTCACATGACGCGTTTCGTTGTTCAACTTGTTCATCATGTTGCAGTTTTGTTCTCTTTCTATCGAGATTTGCAAACCCAGCATCGTCGATTCGTCGTGTATCTTTAATACAGGCATATTTAAGTACCTACCTATTTTAGGCTAGGCTATGAAGGCAACGAGGTTCCTACCACTACATATGTACTTTTTTTCAGATTTGGAATAAGAAAGAATCCATCCATCAAAAGCAGCTAAAATCTGTTGTGAATTAACCAGACATAACCCAGTCACTGGTGTTCAGGCGTGGTATTACACAGCCACAAACGAGATCATGGAATTATCCGTAAATAAGTAAGTTATCGCGTCTGCGATCGCCAACCCGCATGCCAAGCGTGGCGATTATGGCATATACCCCCCATGAATTTGGGGGAGGCCCATGTCCAGCAGTGGACGTCCTTTGGCTGATATGGTGGTGGTGGTGGTGGTGGTGGAAGTAAGTTATAGTAATAGTAAGATTGGCTAATTTCAATTAAATGAATTTAATAAGCATTCATCATCATCATATCAGCCGAAGGATGTCCACTGCTGGACATAGGCCTCCCCCAAAGAGTGCCACAATGACCGATCCTGCGCTATCCACATCCAGCGGACTCCTGCGACCTTTACCAAATCATCAGTCCACCTTGTGCGGGGCCTACCCACACTGCGCCTTCCGGTACGTGGTTGCCACTCTGGCCATCGGTTCTACATGCAATGTGGCCCACCCACTGCCACTTAAGCTTAGCGATTCGGAGGGCTATATTGGTTACTGAGCATAGCATTATGTCTTAATAAGCATTAAGAATTAATATTTCATAGCCCTTCACTCTTGACAGAGTGGTTGTGGTCATGGTGGGGTTGCCCACACTGATTATAAGACAAAAGTAAATGGACTGGATGGACTTTATGATACTGAATACAATTCTGTCGGTTCGGTACAATTCAGTCTGTCCGTCCATCCGTCCGTCCGTCCGTCCGTCATTCCGTCTGTCCGTCCATCCGTATGTCTGTCTGTTAACTTGTGTTATAAAAATAAATAATAATGGTGAGCGTGCTGAGGCAAGTTGTTTAATTTTATAAGCTTTTATTTAACTTGCAATGTATGCATGTTTGTTCAGGTGGAATCTTCCAAGATAAGTTTGACCCACTTCCATTGATCGGATTTACTTGAAATTTGGTATAGATATGTAAGTTGCATGACAATGCCTGTACAAAAAAGTACATTCGGTAATAAAAGCTTGTACCAAAAATTTCAGTTGAGACAAAAACTTTTTTTTTTTTTTACTTTAAATATGCTTATTTGGTTAGTGCAATATTAGTAAAGTACTGCATTTACAGTATCGTTTTTAAAGCCAGTTTTTTTTTTCAAAAGTAACGAGGGGCGAATTAAATAAACAATTTAGGTATTAAAAAGGTACACTGGATAAACTAAAACAGATACATCAAAGTAGTGTACTACAGAGTTTTAGGTATTAAGAAAATCTACAAAAAAGTCCAAAAACATTTTATTTATCTCTTCAGGATAAAATCATCAATGATTTTATTATGATCATGTAATTGATATATTTAGTGAATTTAGAATATCTGTCTGTCCATAGTGTCCGTTTGTCTATCTGTCTCTACTCTGTCTGTTTGTCCGTGAACTTGTGTGAGAAACATACAAATAATTGTATTATCCCTGTCTGTCTGTCTGTCTGTCTACCAGCCTGCTGCCAGTCTGTTGATGTCTGTTGATTATGCAAATTCTATTCAAATGAATTTTGATGAAACTGAGGAAATATATAAAGAGGTGAGAGGTGTTGGATTGTAAATATATTCATTACAAAAAAAAATGGATGATGCTAACCACAAATCAATATTAGTATTTGAGTATTCAATATCTCTTGTCTTCAAACACAGCGACAAAAGTGATCTTATGGATAATATTTGTAAGTTTCCTTCCTGGTAGTTAATTCTTTCGAATCCCAGTAGAGGCAGACTTTTTCGTGATGAATAAGAAGAATAAGAATGAATATAAGAAAGAAGAATAAGAATGTTTGTACTCGAGTCATGGATGTTATATGTATAGATTTACCCATATATATGTGTGTTTATTATCCATAGTACAAGCTTTACTTAGAGTTCAGGCAACAACTTGGGGGGTGTCACATGCGCGTTGCTGACCCTCGACATATTTAGTTAGTTATTTATACGTCGTCGGTGGCCATCAAATAAATGTATGGCCCGCCTGATGGTAAGCGGTTACCTCAGCCTATGAACGCCTGCATTTTTGGGGGTGTCACATGCGCGTTGCTGACCCTCGACATATTTAGTTAGTTATTTATATCACGTTGGTGGCCATCAAGTGTATGGCCCGCCTGATGGTAAGCGGTCACCGCAGCCTATGGACGCCTGCATTTTTGATCAGATGCGCGTTGCTGACCCTCGCCAAACCAAGTGTACGGCCCGCCTGATGGTAAGCGGTCTGCGTTTTTGGGGGTGTCACATGCGCGTTGCTGACCCTCGACTCATTTAGTTACTTATTAATATATCACGTTGGTGGCAAACAAGCATACGACCCGCCTGATGGTAAGCGGTCACCACAGCCTATGGATGCCTGTATTTTTGGGGGTGTCATATGAGCATTGCTGACCGTCGACATATTTAGTTAGTTATTTATACCACGTCGGTGGCCAACAAGCCTACGGCCCGCCTGACGGTAAGTGGTCACCGCAGCCTATGCACGCCTGCAACTTCAGGGGTGTCACATGCGCGTTGCTGACCTTCGTCATATTTAGTTAGTGCGTTCCCTGTTGGTACATTAAATGATTATGCATAAACGTGCCTAGAAAATATTATTTTTTATACCAAGTCAATAGATAAGTACATATATACGCCATGTAAAATTGTTTACCTAAAATAAATTGCGTTGCCGGTATAAACCGCTAATGTTCGACGCGTCCCATCCCTACGCCGGGCGCGCCAAAGCGCGCGCTCCATGAAACAGCCAATGGCAGCGACGTTACCGACCTCCTCGCGAACCGCACGTCACATACCGCTTCTTTGTTGGGCATTTGATTCGAACTAAATCGTTCATAAGGACTATCTAAAGCCCTTTTGGAGAAGTATTTAGGAAAAATATGAAAAATGTAGGATACTGGTGTACAGTCACGGGCAATAGTATCTTTCTACACGAAGGCCGCAAAAATATGTGACCCGCTGTTATTTGTAGGGTCATAAAGACCTTGTCACATATTCAAGCGGCCTTCTTGTAGGAAGATACTATTGCTTTTTTTAACAATTTCATATTTGTGTTTGCTTTTCAGCGTCGATATTTTTGCACCTGCACTTACCCAAACTTAACGTAGTATAATAAATATAATTATTTTAAAAACACTTTTTCTTACCCATGCGAAGCCCGGGCAGGTTGCTACTAAACTATTAATTTTACAATTGTCTTGTGTTATAGGTAAAATAAAATGTTTTCTTTGGTAAAATTCAACAACGACGAACTGCAAGTAGTACCTACAAAACGTGTGCAAATCGCCAAAGGCAAACAATGCACAGTAAACTGGAAAGGATCAAAATATTCTGCAGTCATACTAAAATTTCATGGTAAGCTTTATCTATAATGCAAATTATGTAGGCAAAGTACGGCCCGTGAAGGGGTATAATCCCTGGAGTGCGGTGAAGAACTGCGATCGACAGCCAGTATGCCAAGCGTGACCATTTACGGACGTCCACTGCTGGACCAGGGAGGTTTGTGTCCAGCAGTGGACGTCCTTGGGCTGATATGGTGATGGTGGTAAATGTATTTTTATTAGAGATTTGGCCCCTTAAAATCCCTACATTTTACTGGTATCAATTCATTGCACAATTTGAGGTCAGTTTTTGGTTAGCACTTTTCAAACATCCGGGTCGCGCCGACCTTTTCGACCTTATTCGCCATTTAATACCTAACCCTTTTCCTAACCGACTTCAAGAATAATATTACCGATTTTCAGATTCGAAAGAGATATTGGAAAAAGAATTAGAAAATGATAACTTGAAAACCAAGAAGACAACAAAAAAGAAAAGAAATCTGTCAAGAGTGGAACTTACAGATACTCTGGACGTTAACAAGGCTCGAAATAGTTCGTCAAGAATAATATCCGATACAGTAGTTCCTGAAAGACAGCCTGTACACAATAAAAATGAGGACAATACATGTATTGATACAATTTTATTGCCTGTAAACTGTGAATCGTCTGATAACGTTGCGAAAAAGATATTGGAAAAAGAATTTGAGAATGATAACTTGAAAACGAGGAAGACAAAAAGAAAGAAAATTAATCTTTCAAGAGTGGAACTTACAGATACTCTGGACGTTAAAAAGGCTCGAAATAGTTCGTTAAGAATAATATCCGATAGAGTAATTTCAGAAGGACGGCCTGTACACAATAAAAATGAAGACAATACATTAAATGATACAAAATTAATGCCTGCAAACTGTGAATCGTCTGATAACTTTGCGAAGGAGATATCGGAAAAAGAAATTAAGAATGATAACTTGAAAACCAAGCAGACAAAAAAAAAGAAAATAAATCTTTCAAGAGTGGAACTTACACATACTCTTAACGTTAACAAGGCTCGAAATAGTTCGTTTAGAATAATATCCGATACAGTAATGTCAGAAAGACAGCCTGTACACAATAAAAATGAGGATGATACATTTATTGACACAAATTTACTGTCTACAAACTGTGAATCGTGTGAAAACGTTGCTGATTTACCTATAGAGCAGCTAATAAAAAAATACGATTTCGATTCTAGTATAGAGACTGTTGACCGGGAAATGGGAGCCGAGGTATCTTACTGTCACATGTCTCCTGTTGATCCTGAAATAGAATTTGAAATTAGCGCTGGACGTGATGAATTAGCGCCTATTGCTGTTAGTAAAACACTTACCAATGCGAGTGATTCTACTTATGTACCAGATCAGACGATATCTGTAAACGATATTTCCCAAACTTCACAAAAATCGGAGATTTTTAACAATTGTTTACCTGTAGATGTCAGAAAAGTTACCGTTCCACAGTCAAAAACGTCAGATACAAGAAGAACAAAAAAATATTTTTGTCCATTTTGCAATAAACTTCAAACCAAATTTGCTAGACATCTAGAACTTCTTCATTATTCTGAAACTGAAGTAAAAAAGTTTATAACGCTACCGAAAAAAAATCCTGAGAGACAAAAAATCATAGAGACCATACGCAAAAACGGTAATTATATTCATAATACTCAACCCCAACATAATACAGGAATACTCATTACATGTAGACAGCAAGTGCATAATCAAAATTCTGCAGAAGACTATGTATGCTGTAATACCTGTAAGGGTTTCTTTTCAAAAAGAACTTTGAGACTACATTATCGTAATTGTGGCGAGAAAAAATACAAGAAAGGTGCTAAGCAGACGATGATAATGGGACGTCGAATTACAGGATACATTCATCCTCGAGCAAATATATGTCTTCGACGGAAAGTATTTCCAGTGTTACGGGATGATTCAATAACAAGACTAATAAAATATGACGAATTAATAATCATCTTTGGAAATAAACTGTGTGAAAAATACACTTTGGAGCATCAACATGACATGATCAGAAGTCATCTTAGACTCTTGGGGCGTTTTTTAACGGCTGTAAAGGATAAGGATAAAAGCATTGCCGATTTATCTTCAGTGTTCCAGCCAAAATTTTTCGACACTGTATTAGAAGGCATAAAGATATGCGCTAGCTATGACCCGGACAGGAGGATGTATGCAGCACCATCTGTAGCAACTACAATCGGAACAAACTACAAGAAATGCCTCAAAATGCATATGTCGGAGTGCATTAAGACCCAAAATGAAACTGCGAAAAAAGCTGCAGAAGATTTTCTTATTTTATTTGAAGAAGACATACCAACAACCATTAATAGAAAAGTCTTAGAGGATCAACTAAAAAAGAAAAGAGAAAAAGTTATTCAACTACCAACAATGAGTGATATTTCATGTTTATACTCCTTCTTGAAAGCAAAGATGTCAGAAGCCTATGATGCCCTCGAAAAACGATTTACTCTAGAATCATTTAATACCTTAGCAGAGAGTACATTAGTTTTGCTTCAAACTTTCAATAGACGCCGAGCGGGGGAAATTGAAAGGCTTTTAATATCAGATTACAATAACCAAGAAACGATCGACAAGAATTCGAATCCCGATGTATATGATAACATATCTCCAGAGTCACGAAAATACGCAAAAAAATTTACAAGGATTACCATACGTGGTAAACTTGGTAGAGTTGTGCCAGTTTTACTAGATGGATTCATTGTGAAATGTATAGAAAAACTGATGAAATTACGTCATAAAGCTGGGATAAGTTCTGAAAACGAATATGTCTTTGCTGTAGTACCAAAAGATGGTAATAAAAAGAACTATTTACGGGCTTGTCCTCTTATGCGCAAATTTTCAGAGGAGTGTGGAGCCAAAACACCTTCTACACTTCGAGGAACGGCTCTAAGAAAGCATGTAGCAACTTATTCAGCTATACAAGGTATTGAAGACCGTGAAGTAACTGATCTTGCAAATTTTATGGGACATCACAAAGATATCCATAAAAGTGTTTATCGAGTGCCAGTACCACTGAGAGATTTGGCCAATGTGTCAAAAATATTAGAAAATGCCATGGGTAATTGCGAAACAAATGATGAGGATAAATGCAGCAAAAAAAAAGCAACATTTTCAATCAATCTACAAGCTTATCTACAGAACATAATCGTATAGACAAATCTATAACATCACTCGAGTGCAGTCAACTTGTTATCACCGACGATCCAGTTTCAAGTGATGCCGACGAACTTAGCCACGAAACTAACGAAAGTGAGGATAAGCCTATAAAGAAGTTGCTAAAGCGAAGACGACGTATTGTCTCTGACGATTCACTTTCAGATTCAAAAAAACCAATGGAACAAATTGAGCCAAATGATTCGGAACTTGATAGCTTTACAGATGGTACACATCGTCGTAGTAGTAAGTGTTAAAATGTATTTTATACTAAGTACCGCTACTCCGCGTCAAAACCGTTTATCACTATTCACTCGGAACTGTACAATTTTCTGGAACAAGAAGTATACTGTGTCCCCAGTGTGCAAGTTATCTCCATACCAAATTTCATCAAAGTTCATCTAAAACGCAACGCACAGTCATCATCATCCTCCTAGCGTTATTCGCAGTACAGTTGCATCCTGAAGGATGCCTGGGGTCCGTAACCTAATCCCAAGAATTGGCGTAGGCACTCGTTTTTAAGGAAGCGACTGCCCTTTGACCTTCCAACCCGAGGGGGAAACTAGTACCTTATTGGGATTAGGCTTGTCAAGTGAGTGGGCAACTTGACTGTTAGAAGTTCTCAAGCCGCTCGGAGGCCTCTAACTTGGCTTAACGACTGCTATCATAGACAGCAACCGTGATCAACGGCTTAACGTGGCTTCCAAAGCACGGGAGCGCTCCGTTAGTAATCGCTCAAAGCCCATCCAATGACTGACCTCGCCTGACATTGTTTAACCTCGCATACCGCACGCGGTACGCGTGCGCTGCTGGGCCACGAAGGCTCCAACGCTAAATCGCAATGCACAGTAATGAGTATATTATTATTTATTTATAATTCTAGTCTTTTCCCGCGGCTTCGGTAGGTAATAAATAAATATTCCTGCGGGGTAAATGTATCTAATTTAACTTGAAGAGCAGCGACCTCGGGGGTTTCTGTTCTAGTGTTAACAATTAACATTGTTTCTATGCCTTCACCCTACTTTTAGCTGACCGCGCGAGCGAAGCGTCTCCGTTTCAGCTTTGGACAAAAATTCTTTCGTATGTCTGTCTGTCTGTCTGTCCGGATGTTCTCTACAGGTAGCATTTCTCAACCGATTCCCGTGAAATTTTGTGAGCAGGTTCGATAATTATACAGGTTGTTAACTAGGTGCAAAGACTTTCGGGGATGATAGAGGAGGTAATTTGAAATATTTTAGACACAACATGCGTTGTACAAAGTCGTTTAGTTTCCAAGGTATGCACCATTTTCTTTTAAAAATTGTATGTTTTCCATACTACCATACATTTGGAAAATGTTTAGATTTTTTTCAATGATCCCTTTTTTTCTGGCTTATCTTCATTTTTCAGTAACTGTAGGAACTAAGGAAGTTTTTGAAATGAATTGAATTGGGACTAACGACTTTTACTGCCTGTATTCACATGGTATTCAGATGCGAATTTCTCTCCATACATTTTCATAGTAGGAACGAAAAAAATAAACCCGTTATTTTCGAAATTCTTCTAGTTCGAAGTAAGGGTAATTTTGGAGTGATTAGGATTTTGAATTTTTTGATTAGGATTTTGAATACGGCTACGGGATCCTCTGCCTGTAGTAACAGGCGACAAAAAGGGGTCTTGGGGTCGAAGACGGTCGCAGTTGGGGGCTGTGATCGTGTATGAAAACAGACCGTGGGACTCTAGGGCGGCACTGGTGCGTTCCGACGGAAATCCCAGAGCCGTCCGAAATGAGTTGAGGAGGACGATCGGGGCGTTTAGAGTCTGTGCTAGTCCGACATAACCTCCGCACTGTCCCCGTGCGATGGTATCCATAATGGATTTTCCCCCCGGAAAAAACACCCATACCTTTTTCCATACATCTGTATACAAAAATGACTTTCAGAAATACACTGTCCCTTGACAGTTCTGCGTGCATTTTGCATTTTTTATTTAGCTGACTTATTGAGCCTTAAATCGGTGCCAGAGACCCCTCTTTTAAAATGGTAGTTTTCTTTTTGCAGTGACTTAAGAGGGCGCAGTACGATCGGTGTGGATCGGTTCTCCATACAAACGTATTTATGCTCTCATTTTAAAACGCCATGCTAGAATAACATGAAAATTTGTATACACGATGGGATCCGGCATATCTTGGTCGGATCATAGTTTCTGTTGCTAGAAATAGTATAAGAAAAAAAATACAGCTGCTTTTTGAGTTTTTTACGGCTTGTATGAAAACCTTAATAATCGCTGTATTTTTTCTCCATTATAATTTCAAGCAACAGAAACTATGATCCGACCTAGATATGCCGGATCCCATTGTGTATACAAAGATTCATGTTATTCTAGCCTGGCGTTTTAAAATGAGAGCATAAATAGGTTTGTATGGAGAACCGAACGTACTACGCAGTCTTAAACAACTACTCATTGCTGGTTCATAGAACAGTGTAGTGTGTTTGTAAGTCGCACCTTAAAATAACGCGGTGTGCATAGGCCCTTATGTCTTCTATTATTTTCAGCTTCTCCATTTGGTAAAACGAAACGGATAAGATGGAACAGTGATGAAAAGTCAGCAGTTGCCGATTGTTTTGGTGATCCCACCAAATGTTCCAAATTGCCTTCATTGAACGCATGTTTTGAAGCCACCAAAACGTACACAGCTTTGAAAAGACGCACCCCGCAGCAAATTAAGACCTGGATTGACAACCAAAGAAAAGCTAAAACTCGCTTGGAAGTCTATAAGCTTAAATCAAGAAAATCTTAATATTACTATTATAATAATTAGATATATTCATGACAGCTGGTTGGTTACATTTACAGTGAATAATTATTCGTTCGCGGTATTATTATCAGTTATGTTTATGTCGCTATTTATATTTTAAGTTGTATTGCGATATGTATATTGCACAAGTGGTTTTATTTAGTCAGCTAGATTTGAGTACTAATTGCCACTTTCATCACATTCATTCATAGTTTTGTAATAAGCTAGCTGAGTACAGTACGTGATGTCTTAGAAGAACATTCGTGTTTCGGGTAAAATCGGACGTAATCGTGTAATAGAAAATGACAGTCTTTTTGACTTGTCAGCTCTATATAATTTATGATAGTAGTAAATAAAGGTGGCATTTTCTATTTAAATTATCGCCGAAGGAATTCAGACATTCTGATTCCATTTTATTCATATTATGACAATAAAGTCTGATCGCAATATAGAAATTAAGTATAGTGCCATTAGATTAAGGTTTATTTTATACCTCGTGTTAAGTTTTGAGACGGCTAAATACTCGATTTTTTCATAATTATTTAATTTTTTCTATGTATACCTACAAACATATTGTTAATTTTACTTGACAATAGTTTCATTAATAAATATATACATAGGTATTATTTAAACTGCGTTCCAATATTTTATGTTAGATGCCATTTATTGCTTCGGCTACACCTAGATAATGACCCGCGAGACACGAAAGTTTTCATCAGGGATTCTCTTGCTTCTCTTCCAGTAGCTCATTTGTGAGTAACTATTTTTGAATAGTATTTACGGCAGGTTTTTAGCTCTAACAGTTTAGACACAGTTTAACAGTTTTGTGTTCATAAAAGGTAATTTTGTCCAAAAAGACTAATCAGGAGTATTTAGAGCCAGGCTCGAAGAAAGCTACTTCTATTGGCTGATAAAAGACATACATTTCTCTTTTAGCAGTTTTCGTATGAAAATTTTATTATGTTACGGTGTTTTCTAAAAATTTGTCAAAAAACCAATTATTTTGATGAATAAACGTGTCAAATAAACTTTAACAAGTGATTCCAATAGTCCATCTGGTAATAATTTTAAGGCATAGTTTGAGCATCTAGTATTCAAAATTAAAAGAAAAGGGTACCTCATTCATACGTAATAATCGCCCGTATCGTGAACATCGTAGGGTGATAAGGTTGCAGTACTGTCTGTGCAGTAGTTAGAACATCTATCGACATTTTGGTGTACAATTTGTCGTTCCGCTGCCTTAACTTTCTTTCTACCAGAGACATTAACTTGTCAGTAAAAAAGGCGTTTTTCGTTTGGTGCCGGCACCTAAGAGAGACCACCGCATTTAAAGGCTTAACTCAAAAATATTGTAAGCCAATTTAAATAAACTCTATTTACTTTTATCAGCTACAGTACAGTGATTCAATAAAAATAATAACCTAGACAGAAATATTTTCTGTAATTGATTTATTCAAAACAATATTCGTCTCAAAACTTATGAACACACGAGGTATTGATGCTAATGATCTCCTTAACTCTAATGTAACTTTAAAAAGTTTTATAACTTAATACGAAAGCAGAACAGCAGTATCACCTTCGTAAGTTACCGCCGATACCCGAAGTCTCTGAAATCCCAATGTTCTTCTAAGCTAATTGGCACGTCAACAATATTATCTTGTGAAATACAGTACGTTTTGTAAATTTGGTAATATTGATAGGCCTAGAAAGGCACATTTTCTAGTTCATATAAAATTATAATGCAAATATTAAAATATTTTAGCAATTTCGATTCATAATTAGTTAAAGTCATTAGTGATATTACTATTTGTTTCTGACTATGACTGCAGAGTTATTTAAGCTATGCTGCCAGTATTTGCATTAAATGTACACTAGATTCTATTACTTGTACTGGTTTGTTTACATAGTAATAAACCTAATGAATAATCATTATAAATTCGGGGTATACCAGTTTAATTTGTTTTCAATATGCTTGTATACAGTTGTTAAACAACTCCTCTTTAATTTTTGAATGTTCTTAACATGTGTACCAGTAACTATTTGTCACCTGCCTAGCTAGCACGGTAGCTTATAACGTCACGTTATATGGCCAAAATTTACTGAAACGTCACATAAAACGTGACGTTATAAGTTATCGTGCTAGCTAGGCAGATGTTTAATGGCTAGCCATAGAAGTACGGGTGTCAATTTTTGCGCCGCCTTAATATATGTGACATACCATCCCATTACTTTAGTCAAACAAATTATAAGAAAACGTCCAAAAATAATTATCCAGGAAAAAAATAGGCAATATGGGTTATTACTGCAATGTTCTGCCGCCAAAGTCCACCACTAGCACATATTGTAAACCATAGAGTACTTATTAACAGTTTTTGACAAGTTTTCAGAGATCATTTATAACGAATAAATATGTATTTTATGCATCAAGGCGGTTTGTTTACAGAGGGCCTATCTCGAAACGCGAAAATCGAAATTGTTATCTGCCTCTCTATCGCTCGAATATGCAAGAGTGATAGAGAGACAATAACGAAATTTTGGTTTTCGTGTTTTGCGGCAGGCGCGGTATTTGTGCTAGTGCTGAAATTTTGACTGTTCATAGTTGTATACCTATTGTTTAAAACATTCTATACCGCTTATATTTCATAAATTTATGCTTTCTGTCAACACAACCACAACGAGATGTTCTGCAATTTTTTTTATAATAGCAAGAGACGAACTCCAGATCTGATTACTATTAGTTCTTTTAAGGATGTAATGAGTAGGACAGATCCTCATTTGGAATCTTCCACTCACATTCGACAGGCGGAGGTAATCTTCAAATATTTAGCTGAGTTGAGTATGCCAATGCCAGCAAAGGGTTTGATAATTTGTCCGACGCGGGTGGTGGCTAAGCACGAGTCTTGTTGGCGGCAATTTGTCAAGTCATGCCTTCCCTTAAGTCGTTGATTTCTTTGAACATGTAAAAGAACTGGACAAATTGTCGCCAGCAAGACACGTCCTCCCTCAGCCACCACACGGGCAGGCATATAATCAAGTACTTTCTTAGCATACTGTTAACACAGCCGCTCAAAGATTGCCTGTCAATGTGGGTTGGAAATGCAGAATGAGCATCTCAGTCCCATGACATTCTCAAAAGAACCAATATCAACCAAACATCTGGCGTTCCTCTCTTGCAATTGCAGGAAAGGTTGTAAAACATCTCGTTGTGGTTGTAATGATGTATACTTCGATCAAGAGACATTCAATCCACTTAAGGTGCGTATCATCTTAATTACATTATTAAATGAAAATTGATATTTTAAGCTAGAGTTTTTATTTAGAACCGAATATTATTGTGCTGGTTATGTACCAACATGAACGTGGGCGAAGAATGCCTGATTGCTTCATGATATCGTGGCCACACACGCTACGCTTTGCATGATCGTTGTGCCTCCACCGGAATTGCCTGTCGGGAAAAACTGAACGGGAGTCGAGATAACTGTATAGATTTGTCTGCCAGGTATGCCTAACCTAGCACAGACCCTTTTTATTAGCTCTTAAGCTTTGACTTGCCTCTGATGGGCCTATACGCACGGTCTGCCCTGGTGGCCCTGGCCTGGCGGATGCCCGGCGAGGGACGCAGCTATTTGTTAGATATGTCATACTAGAACAAACTGTGTGTGTGTATGTATGGGTATGACTATGAGGTACGAGATTTAGAAATCAAAATCATAAAATCAAATATTTATTCTGCAAATAGGCCACATGGGCACTTTTACATGTCAAAGCTTGAATTTATACAATTTAAAAACTGACAAACTTACTTAATAATGATGATTAAAAAAATATACTGATTAACAATTCGATGAAAATAAATTTACAAATATTAAGGACGTATTGAATACGATCTGTGTCCGAATAAACAAAAAGTATATAAAATTAATTTAATATCTCAAAGATGTATATGGTCTCTGATTTATAACAATTATTTCAAAGTCCTTAGAGATGTAAATGATCTCTAAACGTTAGAGATGTATAAGGACTCTAAGCGTTAATAACAATAAAACTAATCCAGAACAGGATTATGTCTCTCGTCAATCTACATACAATAAAATAACACTAGTATTAAGGTAATTACTATGTGCCCTTGCAAGCATGAACAGACCGGAGAGAGCTAATTATGTAACTATTATATTGTATGGAATACTTTTTCAACGAGTAAACTACATTGAATAGTAATGTAAACTACTGTACTCTATAATATAATAACTAAAATAATTAAAAATTCAATATGAAAAACTAAATTCAAGTATTCGTAAGGTATATTACGACTACTTTCGCTTAGTTGGTAGTGACCCTGCCTACGAAGCCGGAGGTCCTGGGTTCGAATCCCGGTCAGGGCATTATTTGTGTATTTATTTTTTGGTTTAAAGATCATTTATTTGCATTATGAATTTCTTCTTCTCAGTCGTTCACTCTTGTCAGAGTGGTCGTGGCTGCGGCTTTGCTGTTGGTAATGGACTTCAAACTGACTGGACATTATGAATTTACAATTCACTTATTATGAGAACTTAAAATTAGACACAAGTACATGTTTGTAATTTATCGCGAGTCTTGGATGTTTCCTATGTATTTATCTTTAAAGTATGTATATCGTCGTCTAGTACCCATAGTACAAGGTTTACTTAGTTTGGGACAAGGTCGATTTGTGTAAGATTGTCCGCCATTATTTATTTATTTATTAGAGTAACTTCGAAATTGATAAAATTTCAAAGTTACCTTAATGTAACTTATACGATCTTTTTTTTGATGCCAAATAATGAAACCACCAATATAAGAAAACAATATATTTGGTAACAATCAATATTATTGTTGTTTCTCTAGCATGAATGTTGGGAGTTAAGACACAGAATAAGTAATAGTACAAGTAGTTAAGAGCCGGTGCAAGTGGCAGAGTAGGTCTCTTCTACAGTGTTGTCTTATGCTTATGAATATTTCAGTCGAGTTAAAAGTGCCATAGAGTATCCAACACTGAAAAGTAGGAAGGCTATTGAAATTTAGTCTTTGAATTCCTAAATAGAAGATTTAAGTAAGTCGACGAGTAGAAAAATAATCAAGAAGTAAAAATTGGCACTAAATCCAATAGATTTTCACCCGTCGATATACCTACTAGTTTCTTATATATTTACTCTAGGGACAAATAGCAACACTAGCCCCTCCCCACAATTTCATATCAAACTAATGTAGGTATAAATTTTTATTACACGCTGTGATATAGGTACAGGTTTAATCACTAATATATTACCAGAAGTCTCCCGGTACGTAGTTTGATCCCAACTAAATTATGACTACATCATCATCATCTCAGCCACAAGACGTCCACAGCTGGACACAGGCCTCAGTAGACTTTCACATTGGCCGGATAGAAGCGACCTGCCTTTTTTGCCCAAGCGGCCATCGGTTCTTCGGGCTAAGTATGTTTTTTTATACCACGTCGGATGCAAACAAGCCTACGGCCCGCCTCATGGTAAGCGGTCACCGCAGCTTATGGACGCCTGCAACTCCTTGGGGTGTCACATGCGCGTTGCCCAATGCCCACCCTTTAAAAATTTATACACTCCTTTCTTGAAGAACCCCATACTGTAGTCCGTCGGGAAAACCTCGGCAGAGAGCTCATTCCACAATCGGAGCGTCGTCGGAATGGATTGTGGATCGATATGTGCCCTGCCCATTGCCACCTCGGCTCGCTGACTCTGTTTGCTATGTCGGTGACTTTCGTTCGTCAACGGATGTCCAAATTTCTGATTCGATCTCGTAGAGTGACTCTTGAGCTTCCTTAAAAGGCCCATAGTTATGCACCATTGCACGTCTCAGCTCTGTAGGTTAATACTGGTAATACTATAAATTGAATGTGTATTGCCGTACTATTACGTTTCAAGAGATCTACAGCGGTTGGTAGTCGTGCAATAACGTTAATTTTTAACTTTATTTTATTTTATATAGAAAACTCCCGTGAGTTAGTGACATATTAAAATATAATTAAACGGGTCACTCACGTCTTTAAGGTCGAATATCGCGAACCGGTCTGAAACGATTAAGACGTGAGTGACCCGTTTATTAGTTGTTATAGCGGCAATAGAAATATATACACTGCAAAAATATAAACTGTTTACCTAAGTAACAAACAACACACACACAAGCAAACAACACACGCAGGCGCGTATTGTATATTTACTAGGAAGTCCTCCTGTCATCACTATCAGAATACGTATAAAATAAATATTTTCTCAAACATGCAATGAAATATTGATGTAATGTTCCTTATAACAGGCTGCGAAGTATGACGTTTCAGGTGCGGCTAGGACAAGAGGTCGTTAATGGAATTTCATACAAATCTTGCAGGTCTAGGCCGGCAAAGTCCTCTTTTTTAATTTCCATTCCACATAAATTGTGGCACAGGCACCATGACATTCTGCCATTAAAAATAAAACTTTGATTTTTTTGTTGTTTATTTCATTGCATGTTCGAGAAAAGCACTATACATACCTCGGCGGGAAACATGGGGTTGCCCGCCTCAGACCTATCCGACCTCGCTGCGCTCGGCCGTCTATATATGTCTTCGGCCGGCAACCCCTTACGTCCCGGCCTCTGTAGTAATGTACTATTATTTAATTACTTACACTACACTATCCATCAGAAGTGACCAGCGTCAAATGCAACCCCATTTTTCTTAAAAAAATAATTTTCAAAAACCTATACCGACTGAAGTAAGTAAGCTTCATAATTACAACGTATACTTCGAAGTCTTCGTATACATCGTATACTTCGAAGTCTTGTCCTCATACTAATCCTTATATACCAATAAATGCGCATGTGTGTGTGAGCATTATGTGCAACAATTAGTTTGAGGACATTGTCCTCAAATGGCACGTTGTATCTATGAAGTCTCAAAACATACTTTGTATACTAGAACTGCTGTAACTTCGGAAAATGGACCTTATAAATCGAATTTCCAGGATACCCTCACTAAGGGGGTTGCTGGCTTTAAATTTACCACCCCAAATCCCCATGTCCCAAAACATGCCTTGTACATAAATATATATATATATATATATATACCAATTGTCTGCAGTAATATTGCGGTTATTATATATATATATATATATATATATATATATATATATATATATATATATAAAATAGGATTGCTCTTGCCCAGCATCTAGCCGGGGGGCAAAGATGAGGCCGACGATGAAGCCCACCCAGAAGATGCCTATTCACTCGTGCCTTAAAAAGGTCTAGGTTATATGAACTCAGAAATACAGACGCCGGCAGAGAATTCCAATCCTTCGAAGTGCACATTATAAAAGAAGATGCAAAGCGCTTGGTTCGAATTAGAGGAATTATATATACTAAAGTGTTTCTGGTTTCTTTGAAAATAAAAATCTGTTGGTAAATGAACAGAAGGGATTTCGAAAAAACATGTCAATAAATATGGCAATCTACGATTTAATGCTAACTGTACTAAAAAATATGGATCAAAGGATTCCCGTAACTGCGTTATACATGGACTTGTCGAAAGCGTTTGATTATGTTGACCACCAAATACTTTTAGACAAACTATATCGCTACGGAAAACGTGGAAATGTACACAATCTAATAGAATCCTATCTAAGCAATAGAAGACAAATAATCCAAAAAAGCAACTTGTGTTTAAAATCAAATTTGGAAATAACGTATTCCAAAAAACAATTCGGCGGCGGCAAATAATAATAATACATTTCATAAAGTTTAAAGTATAGGTAATATTTTTTCGTCATATATAGGTTTACTAAAGTACCAAAAACAAGTTATTCCGCTCTTTTATAAAAAAAATTCACAGATCTCGTGCACTACACGACCATCAAGGTACATTGAAAATGAACTCAACAAAATAAAAAAATGCATTACATTTGCTAACGCTATGCCAATTTGGTTGATATATAATATATAAACATAGCTCACATACAAAATTCCTATTAAATAGGCAATTTTTTAAAGCGCAGCCAAGTTACGGTAACCACAAATCTTACACTGGGTACTCATGTTTGTATTGACGAGATGCTTGAGGGGTTTAGGGGCCGATGCAAATTTAGAATGTACGTGCCTGATAAGCCAACCAAATACGGGATCAAAGTGCTTTTGCTTGTTGACTGTGATACTTTTTATGTATATATAAGTAATGCATATATTTACCATGGTAAGGGATCTGATGGTGACGGAGTGATGCTGAGAAGAAACTTGGGATCCCTTCACAATCTGTCATACGGCTGTGTAAAGGTATTGAAAATAGTAACCGCAATATTACTGCAGACAATTGGTATATATATATATATATATATATATATATATATAAAATAGGATTGCTCTTGCCCAGCATCTAGCCGGGGGGCAAAGATGAGGCCGACGATGAAGCCCACCCAGAAGATGCCTATTCACTCGTGCCTTAAAAAGGTCTAGGTTATATGAACTCAGAAATACAGACGCCGGCAGAGAATTCCAATCCTTCGAAGTGCACATTATAAAAGAAGATGCAAAGCGCTTGGTTCGAATTAGAGGAATTATATATACTAAATATTATATATACTAAAGTGTTTCTGGTTTCTTTGAAAATAAAAATCTGTTGGTAAATGAACAGAAGGGATTTCGAAAAAACATGTCAATAAATATGGCAATCTACGATTTAATGCTAACTGTACTAAAAAATATGGATCAAAGGATTCCCGTAACTGCGTTATACATGGACTTGTCGAAAGCGTTTGATTATGTTGACCACCAAATACTTTTAGACAAACTATATCGCTACGGAAAACGTGGAAATGTACACAATCTAATAGAATCCTATCTAAGCAATAGAAGACAAATAATCCAAAAAAGCAACTTGTGTTTAAAATCAAATTTGGAAATAACGTATTCCTCTAACGTTAGAAACACACGCTATGGCGTGCCGCAAGGGAGTGTCTTAGGACCTCTGTTATTTCTCATTTATATAAATGACATGCCAAAAACCATTGAACACCTGATGGTTCTTTTTGCTGACGACAGTACTGTAATATTTGCTGGTATAAACACTTAAAATAGTATGATACTGACATAAATAAGACATTAGATGGTATAATTGAATGGTTGATCAAAAATTATTTAAAAATTAATCTAGAAAAGACAAAACTCATGACATTTAAACACAGAACTAATTACACTCCTAACCTCACAGTAGCCTATAAGAAACGCAAAATTGATGAAACGGACATGACAATTTTTTTAGGATTGAATGTAGATCATAAGTTAACATGGAAATGCCAAATTGACCATATATATGGTGTATGGTCTTACATATGTAAGAAATTAAATTAATTTTCTTATGCACTGCATAATTTAAGGACAAAAGCACACCAGTCAGCTGTTCTTGTGGCTTACCTTACTTTACTTATTTTTTGGGGGAACTCGACAGACCAAGAACTAGCATTCCAAGCCCAAAAAAAATGTGTGATGTCACTGCGCGGTATTGGTTCCCAGGATTCTTGTAAGCCTCATTTCCAAAATTATAAAATACTGACAATGCCTAATTTGTATATTTATGAAATAAGTGTTTTTGTAAAATGTACCCCATTTATTCTTAAGCTTTAAAAGCACACGATTACGTGATAAAATATTACACCAAATGATTCCCAAAACAATGCTTTTCCAGAAGAGTGTGATCGATATGGCGCCGAAAATATTTAACAAGCTGCCAAAATGTATAATAGTTATAGAAGATCTGTTTAAATTTAAAAAAGTTCTGAAAACTTTTCTCGCTGATAAAAGCTATTATACAGTAACAGAATTTTTAAATGAGAAGGAAACGTCATTGGTTTGACTTGCATACTCACACAATTTGTACGCAGGGCGTCACGTAGTGAAACTGACGAAATTATACCATCTTTGTAACCTATGTTGGATAAATAAATGATTTTATCTTTGATCTTTTTTATCTTTTAATATGCCTAATTTGAAGAATAAATAACTTTCACTATTCCTTTTATTTTAATCGGTGCCTCTGCCGCCGCCGCATGAAGTCGTGGCCAGGCCGTATGGTTGCCATTTTATCTCTATTCACTGTTGTAGATAGATCAAACTGTCACGTTTTAACAAGTAGTTGAGTGTGAGACCGACGGATTTGGTTTGCTGCGACTGGTATTATTAAATAATTTGTTTCCTGTATAGTCAAATAAAAAATGTATTTTGTACCGACTGTACATGAGTGTCCCAAATATCACGCAGTATTTCAAATAAAAAGTATGTTCTATGTAGTATGCAGGACGTCATCTTGTAGTACGTTGATGTTCCATATTTTGCGTGATCTTCATAATATATACTATGTATTAACGCATCCATAGTCGCATATTGGTAAGTAGATCTTTAGTTATAAGTATACGGACGTACAAAACCAATTGTTCGCTTAGAAGCGACGTCCGTACCTACGTGTAGTAACGACGTCCCCCAAGAACAAACTAGTGATATTGTGTCCTCTGTGAGTGTAAATTGGCCGAATCCAGATCCTGATGTCGAGGATCATGTGCTTCAGGTAGAAGCAGTCCCCCACGAAGGCTTAGAAAATCTCTCGGGCCGTCGCATTGTCGACATTAATCATCTTCTGCAGTGGGCTTTCGAACTGGGAAGGCATAAGACTAGTCCATGGGTCTACTATAGAATTTGTCTGTGAAGCAAGAAATGGTTCCAATAGCGTCCTCACATTCCAATGTACGCTTTTCGAAAAAACATTTAAGCGGTCGACAGAAAAATACGAGCAAACAAATAAAGCCTTCGCATGGGGGACGATAACTGCTGGCAGTTATTACACTGCAGTAGCACATGTAACTAGCTGCATGGATATACTTACAATGTCCAGCAACACATTTCGGACCATTGAAAAGCAATTGGGGGATGTCTGGCAAGATCACCTTACTGAACAGATAATGAAAGCAGGAGAAGAGGAAAAAGCTATCGCCATTCAGAAGGGGCGGATAAGCGAGAATGGAGTTGCGTATCCAACAGTATATGTTGACGGAGTTTGGCTCAAGCGTTCACATGGACATAACAACACAACACGACACACACACACGACACGACACAATTCGTCGTCTGGAATGGTAAGGAGACATTTTCTATCTATCACTTTACCAAAATATGCTTACTTATAATGTACCATTTTACCATACTACTCCGCTCATGGTTAAATCATTTTTGTTTTCAAAATCGAGCATGATTTTATAAACGATCTATATACTTGATAAGAATTACCTCCATGTTATTTTAAAGTTGAAATCACTATCTAATCTGAGTTCAATATCGTTTACATACTTGCAACTTTTATTGGAATTTGCATTTCACTAAGGACCTACAAATTATACACACACGATTACAATTTTTTTTTAATGGACATCAGCGAGCAGAATCATTATTAGACTTAGCGTGCTGAATTATATTGCAGACAATATTCCTCCTGCCCTAAAACCATTCTGATACTGATTCACTACCATCTTCTTTAATTGACTATTGATAATTTTGTTCCTGAACAGTATCACTAATGTATACAAATAAGAAAAAAAAAACCCTGAATTGAAAAGAAGTAAATGGTACTTATTTTATGAACTTAATGCTCCCATGACGTTATTTGGACGCGTTCCGTGGAATTAAAGATCTGATCTTTGTTTTTCTTACCGCTCTGAGTATTCTTTTACGTCACAATTACCACGTCGTTTTTTACATAAGTAATAAGTTTCATCCTTATAGGCTTGCATCATTGGCAAATAAACGAAAAAATGCTTATTTCTAGGTATTAGAAATAAATACTGTTATCATTGTCAATACTATGAAAAAAATAATTTAGTACCAAAAAAACACGTCTGACCCAAAAATTTCAGTGGACCCTCAACTTGTGAGTATACCTAAATTTTATGAACTTCATGCTCCCATGACGTAATTTGGACGCGTTCCGTGGAATTAAAGATCTGATCTTTGTTTTTCTTACCGCTCTGAGTATTCTTTTACGTCACAATTACCACGTCGTTTTTTACGTAAGTAATAATTTTCATCCTTACAGGCTTGCATCATTGGCAAAGAAACGTCGGTATTAATAGGAACAGACGTTTTAAACCGAAACGGAGTTACGTACATTAGGACAAATAGGGTGCAGCGCCTGATGAGGACTGAGAGTTCTTTTGTACAACATATTAGCGAATTTGAACCCGTAATCAAAACTCCATTAGTTGGTGATGAAAAATAGCGCCTGCTCGGAATTATTAGTGAGTTCTCTCAGTCATTCATTAGCGGCACTGCATCCTCAACAGTCAAGACCGGCACCATGGCGATTAAATTGATTAGAAGCGAACCTGTACACTATCGGCCTTATAAGCTATCGCACGACGAGAAATTAGGCGTTATACGGGAATCTAACTCTGACTTCGCGAGTCCAATAATACTCGTGAAGAAAAAAGATGGCACGAACCGAATGTGCGTCTATTATCGCGCTTTAAACGCGATACCAGTCAAAGATAGATTCCCACTGCCTCTCATAGATGACCATATCGACCGACTAGGTAAAGCGAGGTACTTTTCGACTCTCGATATGGCCACAGGTTTTCACCAAGTCAGAATGGACCCAGATTCGGTGAGCAAAACGGCTTTTGTCACGCCTGAGGGCCATTTTGAGTATCTAATAATGCCCTACGGCCTGGCCAATGCTCCCGTTGTTTACCAAAAGATAATTTCAGAGACCCTGAAGCCATTTATCGAGGGTGGAAGCGTCCTCGTATATATCGACGACGTTTTGATACTGTCCGAAACTATAGACGAGGGCTCATCCCTCTTGTGCCAGGTCTTGAACACGTTGACCTCCACCGGGTTTTCCATCAACTTGAAAATGTTCTATTTCCTTGCGACAGAAATAGATTACCTAGGATCATTAGTAGAGGTCAGGTACGGCCGAGTTCGCGAAAAGTTCAGGCTTTAAGTGATGCACCCCGTCCAGCGAATGTTAAGCAAGTACGCCAGTTCTTGGGCCTCGCTGGATATTTTCGCCGATATATTTCTGGTTTCTCTCAAAGGACAGCGTGCATTGCTAAGCTCACGCGACGTGGTGTACCTTTTATCTGGGGAACCAGGAAGAAGCTAGCACATATGTTATCAAATGTCTTACTGACGAGCCGGTCCTTGCCATATTTGATCCGAACCTCCCTATGGAACTGCATACAGATGCGAGTGCCAGTGGGTACGGCGCGATCTTATTGCAGGAACACGAGGGAAAGCATAAGAGGGTAGTTGCATATTTCAGTGGGAGGACGTAAGGCGCTGAGCCCAAGTACCATAGCTACGAATTGGAGACTTTAGCTATTGTGAAGGCTCTCCAACCCTTCCGTCACTATTTAATAGGCGTTACCTTTAAAATAGTGACTGACTGTAACTCCCTTAAATTGACTGAGAGGAAGAAAGACCTTATTCCTCGTGTTGCTCGTTGGTGGGTGGGGATGCAGGATTTCCGATTCAATATCGAGTATCGCAAGGGCGTTTTATTACATCATGCTGATTATTTAAGCAGAAACCCGGTGGACATCCTACATGTTCGTAAGCCAACCAACTGGACACAGCAGGCTCAAACTGCCGACTCTGAGACTCAGAATCTTATTGACAGTTTGAAAAAAGGACGCTTGGACTCAACGCGGTCCCTACGAGTACAAGGTGAATTGAGTTCTACTTCACGACCGCTACGAACTTGAACTGCTGTCTGGTTTATATGGGAAGCGGACGCGGGCTGCCGCAGAGTATATGGTGCCCTGGCGTGGAGAGTGGACCCCAGGGACATGTTCAGCATTTTTTGAATGTGAGTAGCAATTAGTAGCTTCTTTAGTACTTAATTGCGACAGACCGGCCTTGTAGCCGGCAGACTGTGCTCATATGTTGAGTAGCAGTGCGATTTATCGCGGCAGACCCTGATGTCTCGGGGTACGGCTTGATAGCCGGCAGACTGTACTCGTGTGTTGAATGGCAGTGCGCCCTTATTAGGGTGGCAGACTACGATACTTTCTATCTGTAGTACAGCTTGATATCCGGCAGACTGCACTCCTATAGGAGTGGCAGTGCGACGCGCAGTCGCGTTATAAAGTACCAGTTCATTATTTATTTTTGTGGCCATAGTAACTTCAGAGTGTGTGACTATGTATGCGATAACGTATGTGTCTTACACCTGATTTGAGGCACGAATGGGTCTTGCTATAGATTTCATTAGTCACAGTTGTGACCGCTATGTGTATGTGGAAGACTGTGTGATAGGTAATCTTGTGTCATAGTGTCTAAGTGCGCACAGACATTATCACGCAAGATTTTGTTCGACTTGTTTGCGATTATGCTCTCTAGAGTTGAGCTGGTTATAAAAGATCTTTTTTCTCTGCTTACAGCCGATGAGCACCCTGATGATGACAGACTCCTTGAATGCGGGGCGAACAAGGAAGTTTCGCAGTCAGGAACGGCCGTATTACCAACACCCTAGAAGAAGAGAGGAATGGCAAGATTCCCCGTCTCTCTTGCTGCGCCTACGTCACAGCCCCAGTGTATTCTCCCACCACGCACCGGCCGGGCGATGAGCAAGGTGGTGGGGAAGGGACCGGAGCGACGCGAGAGAATTCACTTCTTGGCGGCGCTCGTTAGGGATCGGACGATTAGCTAGGATTCGTGACCATCCATAACCTGCATAGCTTACTATCGTAATTAGCGTACTTAGAGATATCGTGATTCGTTTCTTAATTTTTAATAAATAAGTCGATTTACTTGTTGGTTTAATTCCTTTATACACCCTGATCCTTAAGAATATTTTAAATGCCCCATCGGGTATTTTTTTACCCCTGCCAGTTTGCCTGGAGAATTACTCGGACAGTTAACGTATTCTGCACTCGTCCATTTAAATGATATAGTATAGGCATCACAATGTGATCTATTACCTGTGACGGTGCAACACAAAAGTATTTATAAATCTAGAGTGTTCCCTATCTGTTAATAATTTGCAGCCCTACTTTCTTCACCCGAACGGAGTGACCAACGTGTACTGCATATTAGACGCAGCATACATGCT
This sequence comes from Notocelia uddmanniana, assembly GCA_905163555.1. Taxonomy (NCBI): domain Eukaryota; kingdom Metazoa; phylum Arthropoda; class Insecta; order Lepidoptera; family Tortricidae; genus Notocelia; species Notocelia uddmanniana. Next base: position 13,679,616 of record LR991063.1, on the reverse strand, counting down.
GAAACTAGCAAGGAACACTTTTGCAGAGTACGTAATGAGATTATTTAAATATGTCAAATTAATGAATGACATTCAAGAAAAAGAGGGATTGAAATTGTCAAAGGAGCATGTCCATTACCAAAAAAAAAAAATGAACGTCCGTCTGGCTGCACAAACTCTCAGCTCTTCGGTAGCTGATGCTATCGATTTTCTGCGTCAAAGTGGGGATGAAAATTTTCGTGACAGTGAAGCCACGACAAAATTCATCAGGATCATTGATAGGAATGATAGATTATTTGACCTCATGAATAGTCGCTCCCCGTTCGGAAAGCATTACAAGTCTCCGCTATACGTACTATATGTATAAAATAGAATCATTCATCTTGATCAAACAGATATTGAACTCATTGGGTTCTCAGATGCCTCGAGCCCTACATGGTTGCTGTTTATCTGCATATCACCGACTGAAAGGTACTACCACTATCCACTTGCTCTACTTCAAGTCGAGGATAAATGGCATGACGGTCCCTCACCTTGAATTGAATGCTGCACATGTTCTGTCTAAGCTTATCGCACGGGTTTGGTTTACAGCATGATTATACTAAAACTTATTCTTTATGGTGTCTATTTGTTCGTCGACTCAAAGTTTGTGTTTGGATACACACCGAGCTAAGACTAGTTTATGAGGCAAGCAGAGTGAAGGTAATAAGGGAGCTTACAGCTGATTATCACTGGCTTTATGTCAATTCAATTCCAAGGATAATTCCTGATCTTATCAACCAAGGGGTCGATCCACAGGAGCTTGGAGTATGTAAGCTGTGGTGTTTTGGGCCTGAGTTTTTGCACAAGAAAGGTTGTCTGGTAGAGATCGCTTAAAGCGATAAGACCGCCTGTTGTTACCATTTTTTTTTAGTAAGTCAGCTACTGTACAACTTATCACTAAGTGGTGCAATAAAGAATATTTATTATTATTATTATATTATTAAGAGTGAGTATAAATTTAGTCTTATACTCACTCTTGTAAAGTAAATAAGAAAGCAGCCTGTTCAGCCCTATTTGATAATCCTAGGGAACCTTCAAAACAGAGTATTCTTGTGGAGAGCGGCCAACTAGATTTTTTTAAACCAATCAGAAAACACACAGGAGGTAAATCGGCTATAATTGCTCTATACGTCCGCGTACATACTCGTAAAGGGTCTTATTACAATAAGACCCTTGTTCCAAATTTTGCATACAGTTCTTCAAGTTTAGTGGCCTCAAAAAAAGATGAAATATCCCTGAGTTTGACTCTACACTTATGTCTCCGTCATTTGTATTCGTAAATAATATTTTCTTTGCTTCTTGTCTGCCTTTATTTCATCTATCTTATTAGTTCTTGGCGAATATAAATATTCATTATATACCCAACTGTTAGGAACAGCGGTATTGGCGTAAGTAAGTAAATAAGATCACGTCGATTTTAAAATCCAAACATGTCGACACAACATCGACACAGTGTTGGAACATTGTGGATAGATTTTCAGTATGGATGAACTCCAGTTAGATATTTATAAAATTCGAATTTCTATATATATATATATATATTGAAGAGCTAAAAGTAAAAAATACTAATAGCATTAAAAGATGTAACAATACCTTTCGCTATCGATGACATACTTATAAAAATTTCTTTCATAAAAATTATATCTCAACTGGCAGTTACGTTTATTGTAGTAAAGGATCGTTTATTATAATTTAAATTCTACCTACGAGCCGCAATCGCGGGGCTCCTATTTTTGCTCTGAGAGTCACAAGGTAACTAACGAACTTACCTGTACCTGGGTAAAAGTCGGACTTTTTACCAGGTATGCTTTGTTTATTGTAGTAAAGGATCGTTTATTATAATTTTAATTCTATCTATGACCCGCAGACAAGTCGACGGAGCCCTGCTTCGCGGGGCTCTTATTTTCGCTTTGAGGGTCACAAGGTAACTAAAGAAGCTACCTGTAATAATAATAATAATAAACCAATGGCGGGTGCTGTCTCTGTGTGCGTCCCATGACACGGGCAGGGACAGTATCCGCTTGGTGTACCCCTTGCATTTCATTAAATTGTCAAAAGGGCCTCTACGTGTTGGCTATGTGGTACTCGTTTGGTACTTCGGTACCTTGGTAATTCGGCTCCGCGCACGCCTTCCAAAGGTCTGGAACACCATTGTCCCGTGAGCGAAAAAGACATACAATAATAATAATAAACCCTTTTTTATTCCATGATATTTACGGAGTTCATTATACTCTAGATTCGTTTTTTTTTCTTCACATGGCCCCGCTCTGAGTCTGGAACCTGGGTATAGGCCTACCTGTACCTGGGTAAAAGTCGGACTTTTTGGCAGGTATGTTTTGTGGTTTGCCTCCGTTAGCTCTAATGATTTTATACCTAATTTCACCAGCCCTAATGTTGACATTAGGGCTAAAATAGTCAAAATAAAGATTCAAGTTCATGATTTTAGGGTATTAAAATTGGTGAAATTAGGTATACATGCACACTGGGGAAATTAGGTAATTAGGTATAGGTAGACATGCTTTTTTCATCGGCCCTTTCCCCCTCGGCCTCTCGGAAATGTATGATAATAGTTTTTGATCCTTATTTTTGCCAAAATCAAATGAAATTCAACAGTTTGCCGGTTCTCAGAATGTAAACTGAAATTTAATCTGTTCATCTGTTAATGAATCACAATCACCAAACTTCGTTTACCGAAACCCCCAGAATGTAACAACTACTTTTCTGGAAACAACATCTGAATAGGTTCAGCCAAACGCGAGATAATCGTGGACAAACATACATACATACCTACATCCGTACATACATACAGGTCAAACAGAGAACCTCTTTTTTGTAGACGGTTAAAAATTACGCTTAGTACAGGTCGCGTCATGTAAAAAGAACGCTGGCGATCAAGCTGCGCATAAGGCGATTTAACGGTCTATTTGGTGGTATGAGGTGCGGTGCGGGGAGGGCGGCTCACACGCCGTTGCTTGCCTGGAGCTTGCCGTTGCGCTATCTATTGGTTCGCCAGTCGACCTTTGCTTTCCGCGCTGTGTCCACGTTTCGTTCGCTTTCAAAATACCATCGCGGCGCGATTTGAATGTCATCATGACATAAAAATCTTATTACGCGATGGTTTTACATAGAAAAGTAAGAAAAATGATTTATGAAGTATATTGTTTTATGAAGAGAGAGGCTGATAATAATGTAGTTGATAATTTAAAACAATGCATGAAACGGACCGCAGATGCAACCAAATGTTCCGAATCTACAGTGAGACGAATTATAAAAGGTTCGAAAGATTCGGAATTTCTTACTGTCTTTCGAACTCCCGGCAAAAATAAAAGAATAAATCAAAAACCAATAACAGACATTGACAGCTTTGACAAGGGTGTTATAAAAAGAATCATCCACAATTTCCACGTCACTGAAAAAGAATTGCCTACCATAGGCAAATTGCGAAAAAAGTTACAGGATGACCTTAATTTCCAAGGATCTTCAGCAAGTCTTAGGCGAATAATAAAACAATTGGGGTTTAAATGGAAAAAAAACGGTAACTAATAGAATTTTTTTAATTGAGCAGTCACAAATTCGATTTCAAAGAATTGAATATTTGAATAAGATAAAAAAATATAGAGAGGAAGGACGACCCATCATTTACAGTGATGAATCATACGTCGACAGTTCCCACGGGTCGCACCGATGCAGGTTTTGTGCCGAATGCTTTGCTGACGTTCAAAGCCGGAATAAAAAGCGGAGACTACCACGACAATATGAATTCGAAGAATTACGACCAGTGGCTCCGTACTAAACTGATGCCGAATTTACCGCCTAATTCAGTAGTGGTAGTTGACAATGCATCGTACCACAACAAACAACTCGATGCGGCACCAACGTCCAATACAAATAAAGCAGACATGCAAAACTGGCTACGTCAAAAAGAAATTGAATTTGAAGAATCCATGCTAAAGCCGAGTTTGTACAACTTAATAAAAAAATACAAGGAGCAATTTAAAAAATTTAACATTGATGCCATATTAAACGAAGCAGGCCATTCTGTACTCCGTTTGCCCCCATATCACCCGGACCTTAATCCGATAGAAATGGGCTGGTCACAAATAAAAGGATATGTCGCCAGCAAAAATGTAAGTTGGAACCTTACACGGATAGTTGACCTGGTTAATGAAATAGTAAATTTAATGGGAGCAACAGATTGGGAGAAATTATGCACTAAGGTAAAGGAAATAGAGGCCGATTATTGTAAAAGCGATCATGTGGTCGATATGATGACAGAAACATTTGTCATTCACGTAGGGGATGATGATTCTTCCTCAAATGATGAAAGCTCAAGTGATGACAGCGACGACGATGAAACGGGCACCTCTAGCACCAACGCCGCATCCTCATCTGGTTTTCAGGTCACCCATGACGACTTAATGGAAGGAGTTTCAACATTAACTTGATTTTTTGTAATTAGATTAAACATTCTACACTGAATCAAACGTTTTTAATTCTATTGAATGATATTGTATCTAATATATCTTTAATTTACCTACTAATAATAACCAATATATATAAGAAGCCGCGAGCGAAAGGCTAGTTCAAAAATAAAACAATAGGTCTAGTACTTTCGTGCGCGAGTGTATCCATGCGCAAATACGCCCCCTCCACTTTCTTCCAGCGTTCTTTTTACATGACACGACTTGTACGCGGGCGAAGCCGGTATAGCAAACGCTAGTATTATTATAAAATTGAAATAATTAAATAAATACAAATTAAAATTTAAAATTAAATTACATGACACAAAAATGAGGACAATACATTTATTAATGCAAATTTATTGTTTTTTTTTTCTTTTTAAATATATATATATATTATTTAAATTTATTGTTATTTTTTTATAATCGTCTGCTAACCTTGCGAAAGAGATTGGAAAAATAAATTGAAAATAATAGCTTGAAGACCAAGAAGACAAATATAAAGAAACCTGTCAAGAGTGGAACTTACAGATACTCTTAACGTTAACAAGGCTCGAAATAGTTCGTTTAGAATAATATCCGATACTGTAATTCCAGAAAGACAATCTGTATACAATAAAAATGAGGACGATACATTATGGACACAATTTTATTGTCTGCAAACTGTGAATCGTGAGAAAACGTTGCTGATATGCCTAAAGAGCAGCTGATAAAAAAATATGATTTCGATTCTTGTATAGAGACTGTTGACCGAGAAATGGGAGCCAAAGTCTCTTACTGTCACATGTCTCCTGATGATCCTGAAATAGAATTTGAAATTAGCGCTGGACGTGATGAATTAGCGCCTATTAATGTTAGTAATTACCTATGCAAGTAATCAGAGATATGTAAACGACCCAAGAATTTTTCCCAGACTTACCAAGTCTAAAATCTACCGTTCTGGTATTAAGACATATTCCTAAGGGCGCAAGGCCTTAATCTAGCTGCCGGTAAGCTGTGCTCGGTTATAGATGATTGTCTGCTTTCGAACAGTGCCGAGGTTTGGTTTGCCCTTTTGTCATTCTCTTTTTCGGATTTCAGGGTGCCAGATGAGTCCAAAAAAAATCACTTACGTCCAAAGTTAAAAGTAATATCAACGAGTCTAATTTTTCCCAATTCGTCGGATCTCGTTGCTTGAATATTGACTACTGATGGCAACAAAGTCCAAATAGCATTCGCAACAGAGGCTTTCGCTAGATGGGATACTCTTTGTCCAGCCGGCGACCGCCCAGACAACTCATCAGTCCAGAGAGGTTGGGACGACATTCTATACCACACCACTTTTGATCGTTTGCAAAGTGGTGCTTCTGGAACCGACTTACTTTACTTAGTGCGTTTTGAGGCACTCAAAAAAACCCGAATCTAGTACGTGGCTGCATGCCCTGCCTTCCCGTCAACTTGATAACGGCTCGCTGAGGGTAGCAGTGGCGTTAATGCTAGGGAGCAAGGTTTGCGAAGCGCATTGGTGCATTTGTGGCATAATGGTGGAGGAAAACGGCCACCATGGGCTGAGTTACCAAAGATGTGCGGGTCGGTTCCCTAGGCACCACTCTATCAATGAAATCGTGCGTCGGGCTATGGTGCCGCCAACATACCCTGCCTCTTAGAACCAACAGGCCTGTCCCGTACGGATGTTGTCTCCTATGGGATGCCAGATATGTTAGCACATTTGCGGCATCCCATCTAAAACACACACTAAGGCAGCAGGTTCGGCGGCAGAAAACGTCGAGAAAGTGAGGCACGCCAAATACTCTGCCTTGGAATCGTGTTATGAGAGAAACTGTATTTTAAACGGACGTACTACTGGGCCGATATGGTCTTCCACTGTTGCAGGTGTTATTAATTCCTGTGAAACTTGCCAAATTATGAAATATGACGGGAGACCACTGGAACCGGAGTTACAACCCACACAACAACAAACCAAGCGTTTTAAAGAAATCTTCATTGACCTCTTTTCTATTCAAGACCAAATTTTTCTTACCATTGTAGACGCCTTTAGTAAGTTGGGACAGGCATTCGAAATTCCTAATCGCTCTACTCCAGAGGTCGTAAAGGCCCTTTTCAATTATTTTTCGATCTACGGAACCCCCGAAAAGGATATTTCAGACCCCGGGTTAGAGTTCAACAATGTATTGTTAAAAGAAATATTAGCACTCTATAAAGTAAACCACGCCTTATAATCTCAACTCTAATGGACGATTCTCACCGAACGGCTGGAGTCGGCGCGCAACCCACTAGAGTCAAGGAATTCGAACCCTCCCTACAGAAGCTAGACTTCGCATCCGTATACAGCCGGGTAACACTGCACAGCCGAGTACATCGCAAACAGCCACTAGTGCAATGGGTGTTAAAGTACCGCCATTTTGGGCGGAGGTACCTGCTTTGTGGTTCGCGCAGCTGGAAGTGTAGTTTAATTTGGCGTAAATTGTTTCTGACACGACCAAATTTTACCAAGTCGTTAGTATCTTAGAACACCGATATGTAGCCGAAGTCAAGGACATTATAACCAAACCGGCAGTGACCGAAAAGTTGAAGTCTGAACTCATGTTTCGCTTATCAGTGTCCAAGGATACGCGCATAAAAAATATATCTATTCATACTAGTTTTACTTATATAATGACTGTACTTACTACCTGACTTACTAAATAATGGGCTGGGCGATTTGTACGCGTCTTCTAAGTAGTGAAAAGTTGTACTACTGTATTTGAGAGTTTCGACTGTGGGTACACGCATTAAGTACTTACCATATTGCATTCGTTATTCTAGCATTCACGCTGGCTGTTATTAAATGTTTTAGCAGACTGCGTTTTATTTTATTCCTCTTTTTACCCATATTTGTTAATAAAAACACGGAATAATCTGCGTTAATTGTACATTAGTGACGCGGAATTGGAGTGACACAGGTCCGACCAGGGGCCTTTCAGCTCGAAGTACGGTTTTTTCTATGGAAATGTTAGTTTAACTTGTTTGCACCAGATGTCTCTGGGTGCTGTCTCTATCGCACTTGCATATTGAAGTGACAGGGATGCAGCGGTCGTGCGGTTAGTTTTTACTAAATACACAACGGCGCTACGATCTATGTGGAGTATTTCACTGGTATCTCTATCTCAGTATATATATTGTACTTTGTGGGTCCGACCTCGAACGCAGCTCGCTGAGCACTAACCATGCTTGGTCAACTTAGAACAAAGCTCTCGGTATTGATAATAGCACCATCTAGTGTTTTAGTTATTGAAACATGCAACATTACAACGCCGCTATCTAATTACAGCCTAGGTGGCGCTTTTGCGGCTTATTCAAAGCCATGTTACTAGTATTGGGACCGAGCACGACGACAGCGCCACGTGACAGGTAGCCATTATGGACAATATTGTCACCGCTGTCAAGCAAGAAGGAAGTAAATATTGTGAAAAATATTAATGAAATCTTGTGTTATTTTACTATATTAGACAATTTTGGACGATGATAGTCAGTAACATAATTGCCAATAAAATTATAATTGTTGTTTTCAGAGAGAAATGAGCCTACTGGTGACTAAACCCGGGTTTCGTGCCATCACCCACGAAATCATTTTCCAACCGGAGACGATGAATAAGGACAAGAAATTGGTGCCAGCTTGGCATGTCCTTGAGGTTGAAACTGTTGATCTGTTCACCGCTATGTCATTATCATAGGTTATATTATAAATCTAGACACGCGGCAGCGTGTCCAGCCAAGTTCACCCCAGGAACTGGCGGACAGCAGCCGTGTGTTATATTACACGAACCGTTTGGAGCCACTTTTGACCCCCCAATAACTCCAAATCTAACATAAAAACATGAAATTTGGTACATATATTAAGATCTTTTAGACCTAGAACCTCAAATTTCGTAAATATAGGTGTAATAGTTATTGAGATATTAAATTCCAAAAAACGGCATTTTTACCACTGACTGATTGACTGACTGACTGACTAGTAATCTAAAACCTAACCCACTTCCAGATGACCTAGAAAGCTGAAATTTGGCATGCAGCTTGGTAATTATGTGTATACATCAGAAAAAATCTGAAAACAGTGATTTTATTATTGGTTTTATTATTATTATTATTTATGCTAGTTACCTCAGAACGCCGTCATTTATTAACCTATTTGGAAAATTCTTTTTTTGTTTGCCACGGTATACTTTCGGCGTGGTCCCATTGTCATCGGTTCAGAATCTGATCATAGGGTCCTGGAGAAATTGAGGGAACTCTTCAAATATTTTAGGTGCACCTATAGCGGTTTGCGTATTTTGCATAGTAACTCGTGCATTCGCTCTGGGAAAGCACCATAGGATGAAGTTTGACAAAAAGTAATGATATCCCATCAAAACATAAATGTGAAAATAGCAGCCAAGTTCACTGACAAAAGAATTGAGATCTAAATGGGCGCCAAGTTCCGTAGATTATCTAGTGCCAAACTTGGCAACTGCTAAGTTTGGCACTAGATTGTTTACAGTAAAACTAATTTACTGCGACTTACTGCATTTTGAGCTTTAACTTGGCAGTTGGCAACTGCGCCAGCAGCCATGGATTTGTCAATGGCAAATGCATGGCTGCTGAACAAAACATGGGAGCTGTACAAAAGAGTGTGCAAACACAAAATAATTCCTAAGAAATCCATCAAAGGTTCGGCAGATTTTCGTCTGGATGTCGCCGCTAGTCTATGACAAATGGGGACTAAATCTTCTACAACAACTCGACGATCTTTAGAAACTGAAATCATGGCTAAAAAACGTAAAGGACCTGATCAGCAAGCACCCCCACAAGCAGTTCGAAAGGACCAGATTGGGCACTGGCCGCAATGGTCTGATAAGAAAATCCGCTGTAAGTTTCCGTCTTGCATCGGATTCACCCACACCGTATGTGAGCAGTGCGGCGTAGCTTTATGCTACACAAAAAATAATAATTGTTTTAGATACTATCATCTGCCATAGGCACTAGTTTAGTAAAAGACGAAAAGGACAGAATTTTTAATATTTTTGATATGCTTGTTACTCAATGTTGCCTACGAGCAACGCTCCCTTTTTTTAGATTTTTGTCTCGAAATAAAAAGAAATAAGAAAATGAGTAATTAAGTTTTTTATTTCAACTAGTTCTATCCAAATTTGTTTGAAATATTAAAATTAATGTTCTTGAGTGACAGAGGGCTAAGCGGCCAGCGGCGCACGAGCGGGTTCGCGGAAATCAGTATTTATGAAATATTATTTTTAGTTGTTTTTATCTCAGAAAAAGTAATCGTTGAATGTAATCAAGTACAACATTACGAATTTATTGATATATAATTTCCATGTTAATAGTAATTAATTTTTAAAGGCGTAGTGTAATGACTCTTCTATATGATGTAACCGACTCATTCGTCTTGTCGGAGATACAACCAAATTTGAAATAGTTTTACAAAAGGCTAGCCCAAATGCATTGAACATGATATTTTTAAATATTTTATTTTCTTATTTTGTTTTTCATTTTTATTAATGGGGTCAGGACGGGTACACGATATGTATACGGAATCCTCGGTGCGCGACTGGGACTCTCACTTGACCGGTTTTTTTATTTCAGTACGGATACATATTTGAAATATTTATATACGTACTGGATGAAGGGTTCGAGTTGTTAGCCGATTTCGAATTGATTGCTCAAAACTTTGAGGATAAGAAAAGCTCGCAGGAAAGCTATAAGGTTTAGGAAAGAAAATGTGCTGAAAATATACGCCAATTATTAATGAAAGAAACAACCGGAAAAAGTATACTCCAAAAAACGAAAAATGGCCATGAATTGAACTAAAGCATAGTCCACTTAGAACTGGCACATAAGTAGTCATGATAAAATAAAAAAATGAACACCTAAAAAAAAAAAACTATCACAGTTTGAAGACAATATGTTAACGTGTTAATCAATATGTTAAAGTGTCGAAAGGAGAAAGTTGATAGTGAACAAATTCATAGAAAATCCTACATGGTCAGGAACAAGAATAGCAAAATCACTCAATTTTCCAAAAACCAACTGTTTGTAGGATAATAAAACGTTATAAGGAAACCCTGACGTCCGATAGAACGAAACAAATCAACAGAAAATCTGGCACCAATGATAAAAAATTGAAGAAAAAGATATTAAAGTCAGTGAAACAGAATCCCGGACTTTCTGATTATGATCTATCCCGGAAATTCAAAAAAAGTCGCAGCACTGCTAGACGAATTAGACTACGAGCTGGCTATAAGAGTTACCGTGCTATTAATAGTCATTAGAATAGTCGTCGGTGCGATTAGACGTGTTGTAATTAGTTTGCAAATTAAAATCGAGTACAAAAACATTGACCTCGATCTTCGCGAACTGTGTCAATCCGTGATGTGCAGTGTGAATAAATTATGACTAATAGTATTTTATCAAATTAATACGACGGAATGGGTGATAATAGCCCATTTTCTCGAAGTTCCAAAATGCAACGTAGCCCTTCATCAACACCTGTGCCATCGGATATCGGAAAAGAAAATGCCCAACCATCGAGTGTGAGAGACCAAACCAACCTTAGCGCTATCCCAACGTCAGAGTTACAGAACTGGATGAGCGCTATAGAGCAGTTCCTTAATGAAATTTGCGCCATCTCAACAGAAGGTAAATTAAACTCGGACCAAAAGCTAAAAGTCCACAACCTTTGTCGTAAAGTTTCTCACGGTACAGCAAACTTGGCAGTTCATTACCAATCCTCAAACAAAAAGCATTAATCAACCAATGCACTCTCCAAGCCCTCGAAGAAAGACAAGATTTATCAGGCCATCTCCGATCCCTTAAGGATACTATCGATTTACCCTAAAGACCAATCGAAATCAAGTGAGGACACGAAAAACTTAGTACAAAAAATAATTAATCCTGAGCAACTGAAATTGCACGTGAGAGCGCTGCGTAAAGTTAAAAATGGTGGCGTTATTATCAGCACTGACTCTAAAGACGACATTAATAAACTGAAAAATACGTTTAAAAATATTTCCCCGGATCTCACCGTCGATGAGCCCTACAAACGCAAGCCCAGGATTGTAATAGTCGGTGTACCTTCAGCTCTACGAGAACAAGAGGTTTACAGCTGCATTTACGAACAAAATCTCGCCGACAAGTTTCAAGACTTAACTCGGGAAAAAATATTGGCTAGTATTAAATTAAGCCATAAATCGGGTAAAAAAGATGCCGAGACCTGTAATTACATTTTAGAAGTTCCAGCCCCTGTACGCAAGGCTCTCATATCTCAGAGCCGAGTCTTCATCAATTGGTCATCGTGTCCTGTGAGAGACTTCACATTTGTCACCAGATTCAGATTCAGATTCAGATTATTTATTGATAAATGTACATCTCATTTACACGTCATTCAAGAAAATTCACACATTATAATTATATAATATGGTAATAGTTGTCACAATTGTAATGTTTAATTAGGTATTCACAAGTAAAGTTACTAAGTACATTATATTGTTCAAAGTTGTAAAATATTAACACGTTCGGGTTTTCAGCGCATATATTATTTTGTATACAGTTTTGGGATAGTTGGGATTGTGTTAGGGTCAATGATTTTTCTGTAAAAACTCATTTACGTTGTAGCAAGCAAGGTCAATAAGTAGTGCCTTCAGTTTTTTTGTAAATAAGGCGTCACTTTCATGTGCTTTTATGTGCTCAGGGACACAGTTATATATGTGGGTCCCGGCAACGCTGAGTGCTGTGCGAGCTTTAGCCAGGCGCCGGCGCGGGGGGGCTAGCAGGTGTCGCTTGCGCGTAGGTCTTTGGGTGGGTTTCCCATATGTTTTATAGTTATGTATGTTGGTTCTTATGTACGAAGAAGCGGTCAATATGTATACACTTGGTAGAGTTAGGATCTTGTGATGTCTGAATATATCTTTAGCGGGATGGTCTACCGGTTTTCGGTCGATAATTCGCAGGGCTCGTTTCTGAATTTTGAACACTCTGTCACGGTTGGCAGACGTGGCCCATAAGTCTACCCCTTGAATTAAAATTGAGTGGAAATAACCGAAGTATGCCTTCCTCAAGTTACTGGGTGATAGGGTAGGTGCAAGTCTAGACAGTGCATAGCACGTGGCGGACAATTTGTCACATACATAGTCAATATGTGAGGACCATGATAGCCCTGAGTCGATTACGAAGCCGAGGTACCTGGTTGCGTCTACCTGTGGTACGATGGTGTTATTGGTGACTATGTTTAGTGAGGAATATTTCTTTTTTAAACTGAAATGTATAATATTCGTCTTTTCAACGTTCAGTAACATGCCATTCGCAGAAAACCACTCTGACATATGGACCATGACTAGACGCAGCTTCGATTTCAGGCCTTCCACATCATCAGCACTAACTATGATGCACGTATCATCAGCAAAGATCACATACTCCGGCTCGTTACAGGCGGTCGTGATGTCATTTACTAAAATCAAAAACAGGTTGTTTCCCATGACAGAACCTTGGGGCACGGCACAGTCACCAATCGGTTCCAGATCCGACCCCGTATTGAGGACGTAGGTACGCTGTTTTCGATCACTAAGGAACGACGCAATTGCTTTGTGGAAACTGCCTGTAAAGCCGTAGCATGAGAGCTTGGCGAGGAGGAGCGAATGGTCGATCATTTCGAAGGCGCGCGATAGGTCGCAGAACACTGCTGCGACCTGCCGCCCGCCCTCCAGATGCGCCGACACCCGCGCCACTACCTCGCGCGCCGCGTCCGTGGTTGACCGGCCCGGCTGGTACGCGAATTGCTGGCGGTTTAATAAGTTATTTGATGTAATATGTTTCATTATTTTATCACTAATCAAACGTTCAAAGATTTTGGATATTATAGGTATTAGTGATATAGGCCTGTAACTTTTGGGCAAGTGCATTTCGCCTTTCTTTTTATAAATAGGCTGAACTTTGATTTGTTTCAATACATCCGGATAAATGCCGGCATGCATACAATTATTAAATAGTAAAAGAAATAGTGAAATAACGGCCGGAGGCAAACAATCTAATGTATGTGTTGACATGTCATTGATATCCTTCGACTCCTTCCTTTTTATCCGTTTGCATGCAATGATCATTTCGTTAAGTGTAAACGGTTTAAAATGATACGGAGGAGGGTTAACAGGTAAATATAGCGAGAGATATGCAAGCGCGGTGCTAGCGCACGGCGACGCGTTGTTGACATTCGCATCAATGTAGTACCGGTTTAGCTGCGCAGCGGCATTCGCGGCGCGGGAGGCGGGGGAGTCTCCAGCTGATTTACTGACGAGTATATCCATTGCACTGCATTTTTTATTTTTGCATGTCTCGGCGGAGATAACACGCCATACGCGTTTACACATATCATCACTACTCGTACCGGTGGATATCATGTTATTAATGAAACTACTGCGAACTTCCTTTAGTTTAGACCAATATTGGAATTCTAGGTTGTGCAAATCGGCACGTGACTCAGCGTTGTCGGGATCCGACAATAAGATGCATTTAGTTTTATATAGACGTTTACGTAATTGCTTAATGGGGTCATTGACCCACGCACTTACATTACTCTTGACCCGTTGCATTTTTAATGGAAAACATATTTCAAAATAATATTTTATGACATTCAAAACTAGCTCGGTCTGCTTACCGGGACATTTTGATTTCATTAAAATAGAATCCCACTCATATGTGTCTGGACACTGGGTAAAATTTAGCTTCTGTTGCACAGTAACAGTTCTTTTTAGTACATGACTACTTTGTGAGGTAGATTTTATGTTGATGTTTGAACCAGATGCTTTAAATGCCAGCAGTTTGGCCATGCCGCCAAGACATGTAAGCAATCAGACCTCACGTGCGGACATTGTTGTAATATAGGCCACTCAGAGAAGGAGTGCCCAAACAAGGCAGCTGCTCCCAAATGCGCATCATGCAGGCTCTTCAAAAAGCCCAATGATCTTAAAACAGGGGATCCTGATTGCCCCGCCAGGAAAATGGCCGAAAAACGTTATATAAACTCTATCGACTATGGAGGAGCCTAAGTATCTATAATGTGCCTTTAGACAATTAGTTATTGATTTGTATTATTATTTTGTATTTGGGTTGTAGTTCATTGTATAGCGACTTATATAGGCCAACAATGTTACTACTTTCCATATTTATGTAAAGGCATTTGTCGTTCATGTTTAATTACTAACTCGTCACATTTGATTTTGCCCTACTAACCGTAAATCTACCAAACTGCAATGCTTTGCAAATTATTCGCAAACGTAGACTTTTGTCAACCTCATAATTAATTGAACTCTATTAACCTAGTTTTACAGTCATTTTATTCGATGACCCAAAATAATTTGATATTTTTATGTATTTCATGTGCATGATTTTAATTTGATTTGTTTCATTATTAGATTAGTTTTATCTTTGCCTAAGATACAGGAATATAATCCTAGTTTAGGCGCATGTGCCAATTTGTATCTTATAAGTATGTTAAAGCACAATGTAACATTAGCTATAAGGATTTTTATTTTTCAATAAATTATTATTATTATATTTATTTTATATTATATGTCTTTTCCGCTCACGGGACAATGGTGTCCCGGACCTTTGGAAGGCGTGCGCGGAGCCGAAGTACCGAGGTACCGAAGTACCAACCGAGTACCACATAGCCAACACGTAGAGGCCCTTTTGACAATTTAATGAAATGCATGGGGTACACCGAGCGGATGCTGTCCCTGCCCGTGTCATGGGACGTACACAGAATCTAAATGAACCGGACTATTGAGTGAATATGATGGACTAATGGCTGGGCTATTGAATGAGACAACTGACGTCTACCTAATATAACTGTCTCACATTTTTATCTCAGGCAGACGGTGACTCGCCCTCTGCTAGATGGGCCCCTATAAATAGCGACATTAAAAATGGCCTAAGGGCAACACCATTATTATTATTATTATTAAACACCCAAATAGGACTGTGAAGCAAACCAAAAATGCGAAAACACGAGCTCGATTGCTATACGACCAAGTTCTGACCAAATTCAAAGGTTGCCTGTTGTTGGACGACGAAACTTACGTGAAACTTGATTTTAATCAACTACCTGGTACAAAATTTTATATGGCCGATGCAAGAGGAAACGATATAAGTTTGTGAAGCTAGACAAGTTCACCAAAAAACATATGATATGGCAAGGAATTTGTAGCTGCGGGCATAAGACCAAAAGTTTCTTTACATCTTCCACATTGAAGACCGAAGTCTACTTGAAAGAGTGTCTCGAGAAACGAGTTTTGCCATTTATTGAAAGCCATGACGGCCCCGTAAAATTTTGGCCTGATTTTGCCAGCTGCCACTATTCGAAAAAAGTTTTAGAGTGGTATGCTATAAACCAAGTCGATTACATACCCCGGGGTATGAATCCCCCGAATTGTCCTCAATTCCGACCAATTGAGAGTTATAGGGCAATAATGAAAAAAAAGTTGAATAAGAGTGGCAAAATTGTTCAAGATATTAATTCATTGCAATCCACATGGAACCGACAGTCTAAGAAAGTCGATAAATGTACTGTGCAGAAGATGATGGCCGACATAAAAAAACGAGTTTGGAACTATTTACGAAATATTGAACAATAAACATAATTTGTAGAAAACCTAAAAATATACTATACATTCGTTTATTTTTGCTATTGATAGCGTTTTATTTATTTATTTATTTGGTTTACCAACAATTGTTTACACTACTATAAATACATAGTTACATGCAACAATGGTTATAAGTTAAGTGTAACAATTACTTACAGGTAAACACAGCATGCAAGTGTTGCATGCAGTTGTTTTATTGCTTAGTTTAAAAATATATAGTCCTTCATTGCGTACCAATTCTAAGTGGACTATGCTTTATCGCGATCGTGCCCATATTGTAACAGTGGTGCAAGGTGGAAAAAAACATGCGCAGAAATACAGAAAACAGTGGGAAAGTCAAACTGAATTAGCTAGGTGGTTAAAAGCCTGTACAAACAAACAGTAGAAATTATGCTCATTGTCTAAGCTGCAAAAGGGAAATAAACACTTCATCTGGAGTAGATGCTTTAAAAACACACACTTTATATAAAATACACAAAAGAAGCATAAAAAATTTAGCAGCGTAACCCAAAATGACTGGTTTCGTGAATAAAGAAATACATACTTTCAACAATCAAGTCCGAGAAGGTGAGATTTTTGTATTTTTTTGTAAACTTTTTACATATATGTATATTTTTTATGAAATTTAGGCATGCTGTGTACGCTGATGAATTTATTTTAATGTATTTTATTTTGTTACAGCTGAAATCAGAATAGCAGCATTTGTAGCGGAACACAACCTGCCGAACGCAATAACTGACCACCAAACAAAATTGATAGTGAACACCTGCCCCGATTCAAAGTTAGCTGAAAGTATTAAATGCTCGCGTTCCAGGGTACAAGCTATCATTGACAACGTTATAGGTGAAGAACTCCAGCCCTCAGTCAACACCAAGCATTAATAGCTCACTTGGCCCTCAGGAAGTCAACTCAACGGGGCACAGACTATCGAGACAAGCATCAACAAGCAATCATAAGCTACCTGTCCACTTACAGAATGTTAACGTCGCAACATGGAATGTGCGAGGCTGTGCCACGCTACATGATAAACTGAACATTGACTAAGAACTCGCAGTGCGCCAAATCACATTGGCAGGAATACAGGAAACACACCTCGCTAAGGGAACACTATCGTCCGACAATTATACATGAATCCTAAATGGAGGCAAGCGGGCAGTATAAAAACAAGGGATAGCAATTCTTTTTAGCGAAAAGGTACAATATGAAATAATAAATACAAACAATAGTTGGCACAACATACTCGCGGCTCAAATCAGGCTGCAAACACCCGGACACAACGATCCTAAAGAATTTTTCTTAATTAACACCCATATGCCATCTGTTTGAGCTAATGCGATGACCGCCTACAAAACTAAGTAAGACAGCGCCACCTAGGGGCAATACGGCGTTAACACCGGTAGCCATGATTAAAATCAGTTTTCGCTCGAAACTCCTACGGTTGAAAGCAAAATATTTGCATCCACGCCGCAGCACCGCCCTTTAACTCTTTAGTGTGTTTTGTGTGATTATTCGCCCCGGGGTTGTGATTTACATGGACAGCACCGGATTTTGTGATCACGACCAGGATTTGAAGTGTTTTCGTCATTGAGTGGGCACGCGGTGTTCCCTATCACCAAGGCCAGAGTTCTCCAGATTGCAGCCGAAACGAAAATCGAGGATCTATCAAGTAAGCCCCTAGATTACGGCAAAGTCAAATCTTACGTCTTTGTTCGGCGAAAGTATCGCAAGCCCGCCCCGCCCTTTTTTATCCGCTTTGTTTAATTACATTTCTTTCGAACGTACATACCTATTTTTAAAATTCTGTAAAACTATAACGAGACCAAGATCGGCAGTATTTTTACGAGCCGGTGGCTCAATCACCATCCAATTCCACCACATGTCTAGTGAAAATACGGGCACTACTACACCGGACGCCTAAAAAGAACCTATACTTCAAAGCGACTATAACGCTCATTTGGGTAGGACTAAGTTCACGCAACAATCACCACACGTATGTAGAAAAAACCTCCTACACGAGGTATCTAACTTTAACGGCACTCTACTATTGAACTTTTTAGAATAACACAACCTAGTTGTGAAAAGTACTTCGGGTCGCCCGTCAAGCAAGGTAACCTGGAAAATGGGGGCAAAATCTCAGATTGATCATATAATAAGTAGTCGAGATAAGTTAGTAATTTTTAAAACCATACAACGGAGCTGGTCGAGGAAGGTTAAAATGGATCTCAAGCTTATATGGGGAATGATATATAATTGTCATACGCCACAAAATAAGCGTTCCAGTTGCACGCAAAAAAGTACGGGCAACACTCTCAATACTATCATCACGACCAGGATTTGAAGTGTTTTCGTCATTGAGTGGGCACGCGGTGTTCCCTATTACCAAGGCCAGAGTTCTCCAGATTGCAGCCGAAACGAAAATCGAGGATCTATCAAGTAAGCCCCTAGATTACGGCAAAGTCAAATCTTACGTCTTTGTTCGGCGAAAGTATCGCAAGCCCGCCCCGCCCTTTTTTCTTCGCTTTGTTTAATTACATTTCTTTCGAACGTACATACCTATTTTTAAAATTCTGTAAAACTATAACGAGACCAAGATCGGCAGTATTTTTACGAGCCGGTGGCTCAATCACCATCCAATTCCACCACATGTCTAGTGAAAATACGGGCACTACTACACCGGACGCCTAAAAAGAACCTATACTTCAAAGCGACTATAACGCTCATTTGGGTAGGACTAAGTTCACGCAACAATCACCACACGTATGTAGAAAAAACCTCCTACACGAGGTATCTAACTTTAACGGCACTCTACTATTGAACTTTCTAGAATAACACAACCTAGTTGTGAAAAGTACTTCGGGTCGCCCGTCAAGCAAGGTAACCTGGAAAATGGGGGCAAAATCTCAGATTGATCATATAATAAGTAGTCGAGATAAGTTAGTAATTTTTAAAACCATACAACGGAGCTGGTCGAGGAAGGTTAAAATGGATCTCAAGCTTATATGGGGAATGATATATAATTGTCATACGCCACAAAATAATCGTTCCAGTTGCACGCAAAAAAGTACGGGCAACACTCTCAATACTATCATGCCGTTCAATCATAAAGAGGTAAACTATGAAGCCCTACCAGAGTACGAAACATCTAGTAAACTTCCAAAATGAAGTCAATAAGAATCTCACCTCCTGGCTTGAATCAATCGCACGAAACAGCGCAAGAACTAATAAAAATCCTACTTGGGAAGAACTGAATACAATTATGAAAAAGTCCCCCGGGCAGCCCAAGCGATCCCATCCCACACAACAGTCCAGAGAGAGTAGGATTGCTCAGGCCCAATTGCAATAGGCGCTATTTCTTAAACATAAGTTCCCGAACGCTTCGATTCGATCCACATCAGAAACCTTAAAATAGCAAGAAAGCGTATTAGAAAAAGGGAGGAAGATGACGACGAATTCGAATGTACCCGTTTCTTTCAAGGTTTGAGTACGGCTCACAGAGATATGTGCATGAAAAATACGTAAGTACAAATACTTGAAAAAACATGGTCAAAACAGTCACGAACGCAGCATCGTCATTTCATCCCTATGGCCAATTGGATATCCGAAGTTAAAAGCAGTGAAGGCCCGGGAGTAACTACAATACAATGCGAGTCGGATAATGTACCGAAATCGGGCTGCCCCAAAACGGAGGATATAACACGCATAATAAGCGGCATGAGAAACGGAACAGTGCCCGGTACGGATCAAATTGTTCCGGAAATGTACAAAGCAACCCCTCCAGCATTTATTGCACAAATAACGAATATTATGAAGAATGGGTAATTACCAAACAGGTACCAATTCCAAAAAAGCGCCCCTAAAACGACAGGGGACTTCAGAAAATTTTCAATTCGTAATGTGGGGTACAGGATATACACAAACTTCTTACTGGAAAAGCTAGACGCAGCAATAAAATCTCGGGAAAACTACCAAAGAGCCTTTCTTATGAACCGATCCACTGATGATCACATCTTTACACTTCATCGAGTATTAGACACGAATTGGCGGGAAAGAAACCGACTTTTATGGCAGCCCTAGATATCGAACAAGCATTAGACAACGTTAACTTGAACGCGCTTATGGACATAATACTATCCCGCACCAATGCACCTCTCACCAACAGAATTGTGGAAGCCTGCATGAAGGAAAATCTTTTATATCTTGGTGTTGGGAAAAGGCGTGAAACAGGGCTGTCCGCTGTCTCCCCGGTTACTCACAATCCCTATGGATGGCGTACTCCGCACATTGGAAGAAGACGAAGCAGTTTGGCTTAGACCAAGACAGTAAAATCACGTTGCTGTTGATGCTATCCTACGTGAATGACCTAATCATCCTAGGTTAATAGATCGTATTGCATTAACTTAATAGATCGTATCTTGAAAAGATGAATAGAACTCTTAAGTACGGTAGGCCTCCAAATAAACATAACGAAAACCAAGCTAGTTATAAGGGACCCATGAGGAGACAACGTGAATGACGTTCAGCCTAGTTGTTTAGGCGGTGTACCCATACAACCTGTTAATGAGATTAAGTACTTAGGTACGTACATTACGGCATCTCATAACAGAAGAGCTACAATAAAGACCCGCTGCGACAAGGCAGTAAGGAATTCTAAAATTCTTGGTCATCTCTAAAATGGTAATATCACCAGCCATGACGTACGGTCTTAATGTTACAGCGCTTACCAAAGCAAACAGATCACGCCTTAGAAGATACGGGAGGCGCATACTAAAAGAAATGTTATTAGAAATGTATTAGTGGCAAAAGATATCCGAAACAGAAAATAAGAGATATCTTAGAAGGTATCCATCACAAACAATAATCAAAGTCCGCCGACTTTCGTACTACGGACACGTACTTAGACGCGAAAGACCACATTTATTACACGCAGTTCTAAAGTACTCGTACGAAGAACGTAAACGAAAGATTGGCCGTCCTATATAAATGCACATGGGAAGACTCACTCAACCCCGACATTCGACATTATACGAATAAGTCGCGCTCTTACTGGAAACATATAGCCAGTGACAGAAATCGGCTAAAGAAAACTGCGGAATAAATATACAAACAACCGGAAACGGACACAGAATCAGAACCAGATGAAAACTAAGAGGCAGCGGACTCGATCTTAATTAACCACTGCGATACGTGCGAAGAGGTTCATTGTTAGAACCTGAGGGTCTAAATTAGAAAAATGGGAGGGACAAAGCAGTCACAAATTAATAATAGGTAGGTATACGAGGGGAGGTACAAATATTCGCGGAATGAAGCAAAAGGAGGTAAAATGGTACAAAACCTCTTTGCTTATCTGGTATGAGAACTGTTTAGAAAAATAAAATATAAATGTGAATTTAAAACCGTCTTTTGTTTTAAAGATATCGCCCTTCAAACAAAATATTTCGGAATAAACGTGCGACTATGGAGCAAATTGAATATCGTGCCGTGATAAAATTTCTATCGAAGTAAGGAAAACCTGCAACTTATAATTAAGGACATGAAAGCCGTCTACGGGGACCAGTGCCCTGCTAAAACCATGATTTACAAGTGGCATGGCCTCTTCAAACATGGCAGAGAGTCAATTGGAGACGACCCTCGCCCAGGACGGCCGATTGAAGCCACATCGTCGGATATCGTTAAAAAAACTCGCACTAAAAGATGCTCGATTTAAAAAGAAACAATTAGCTGCATTAGTTGGTGTGTCAGTGTTCAGTATACAGCCGAGCCGATGAACCTCAATGGTAAAGAAAGTAGGTATTGGCCGGCACGAATATCAAAGATTATTAAAATTCAAAAAAGACATAAGTCAGTGTCACAAAAATGGTTTTTCCAATAGCTGTTTAAAAAACCAATCTCTTATTTCTTCAATAATAGGTATTCGTAAAAGTGAATCATCGGAGCTGAAGGGGAGCGC
Source organism: Notocelia uddmanniana (assembly GCA_905163555.1). Lineage (NCBI taxonomy): Eukaryota > Metazoa > Arthropoda > Insecta > Lepidoptera > Tortricidae > Notocelia > Notocelia uddmanniana. Next base: position 13,657,525 of record LR991063.1, on the reverse strand, counting down.
TCCCTCAACGGTGCGGCGACCACAGCATCAGGTGAGTCGGTCTTTCCACTTTCAGTGTCAGTGAGGTTCATCGACAGAACACGGGGACAATAAATTAGCACATATTTAGCCTTTGCTGTTTGAGCAACAGTACTTCCATACAGTCCACTTTTCCCGTGGCTTTATGCCACATTTTCTGACCCTTCTAACCGCATCCAAAATTAACCTTCTGGTTTTGAACCAAATCCTATAATAAGTACCTAACTTATTCCTTGTTCCCCGTACCGCGAATCGTATTCGCTATTTTCTATTCCCATATTGTGAATCGTATTCGCAATTTTTTTCGTAGTATTTGATCAATCCTATTCCATTTTGACATAACATAACTGTCCGTGACAGAACAATGGAAGACGAGGCACAACTATTATTGAAAATAAATATGTTGACAGTCAAAAAAGAATATCTATTTAACAAGCTGCAAAAGGCCTATGACTTATCCAAAACAGTTAAGTTGGATAGTTTAGACTCAGTACAAAACTTTATGGTGCAGTTCTCAGAACTCGATGATGCTCGTGGCGATTTTGAGAGAATTGTCATGGAAATTGCAGTGCTCGAAATGCAAGCAGACCCTAAGTTTAAACCTTCGTCAAGCGCATTAGAGAGTTTCGATGACTTATATTACGCTTGCAAAAAAGTAGCTTTGAATTGCAATCGTATAGGCCAGGAGCCAACCGAAAAAATGATCGTTCAAAAGAGTGATGATTGTCTAGCTAGGCCGGTCTTACCAAAGCTGACATTATTCGAGTTTGATGGTCAAATAGATAATTGGACCACATTTCATGATACTTTCATGTCATTAGTGCATACTCGCAATTTTGAGAACATAGATAAATTTCATTATCTACTATCCTGTGTCAAGGGTCCAGCTCTGAATATGGTCAGGAGTCTGCCGATCACAGCTTATAATTACCCTTTAGTGTGGCAAAGCTTGCTTGACAAATACCAAGATGTCAGGGCGTTGACTGGCAGGTATCTGGACAAAATGCTGAATTTCTCACCTTTGACAAAGGATAACGTAGCAAATTTAACGTCGTTCGTGGAGACATTCGATCATTCGTTGAAAGCAATTCAGGCCTTGCAAATAGAAAATTTAGATGACTACCTGATTTGTCATTTGGCATTACGCGGGTTGGACACTCATAGTCGGAAATTGTTTGAAGAAAGTCGCGATCAAAGGAAATTACCGACATTTAAGGAATTAATTGAATTCGTGAACAAACAAATTAAAGTATTGGAGCATACATTTCCGACTACGGGCTCTCGGTCTAATTTCAGTGGTCAACAAATGAAAGTGAAGTTACCTGTCAACTTCACAAATATGCAATCGAGTCATAAACCGGCCAGTTTTAAATATTCGAATGCAACCTCGTCTTCGCAAAAGGTTGGATTAGCTGTTTCGCGTGACACTCGTACTCATAATTCGAACCAAAACAAATTAACTTGTGTGCACTGCAACTCAAATCATCTGATTTATCGTTGCGAACAGTTTCGTAAGCTGTTGGTTCAAGATAGGATTGACCGTGTCAATGCCTTGAAATTATGCACCAATTGTTTGAAAAGTGGTCATGATGCGTCAAGTTGTAAGAGTAACATGACGTGTGGAGTTTGCGCTCGTAATCACCACTACTTACTACATCGCGATGCGACTGTGCTGCAGGCATCGGCCGTGCCGATCCCGCAGCCGCCCCGCGCTGCCGTGCACGCAGCGGGGCCGTCGTCGCCGCACTCCGTGAGTGTGACGCCCGCTTCAGCCGTAACTGAAAATCTTCATTCCGTGAATGAAAATACGAGCTCTTACGGTGTAGTGTTAGGGACTACGAGAACTTTAGTTGCTGACATCACTGGTCAACATCAGAATTGCCGTGCAGTTCTGGATTCAGGAGCTCAGAGCTCATTTATTACTTTAAACTGTGCTCAACGTTTGGGCCTACGCCGCAACAAGTGTCCATTCACAGTGTCTGGACTAGGCGGTGATATCGTCAAAAACTTTGGCATGATAACCTGCGACATGAAGCCGTGTAAATCGGACGTTCCGAGTTTCCAGGTGGATATGGTTGTCGTCGAGAAGGTATCATCTGAAATGCCAAACGTTTCATTTCCACAGGAAGTTGTGGACGAATATAAGGACTTCGAATTGGCTGATCCGTTGTTCTTCAAGAAGTCGTCGATTAACATTTTGCTGGGCAACGACATCGTGTCAGAGTTTATTAAAGACAAGCCGATTAATATCAAACCGAACATTCCGAAAGTGATCCAGACAGTTTTTGGTTACGTCGTGAGTGGAAGGTTGTACAATGATGGCAAACAACTGTCACAGAACTTTCATCTGTCAGTTTCTCAAGAGAAGACTTTGGACAGAACGCTGCGTGACTTCTGGGAAGTAGAGGAATTGCTGTGCAAGCCTGTACTTAGTCCACCCGATCAGCAGGCTGAAGATATTTTCGCATCTCATCACTCCCGTGATGAGGGGGGGAGGTATATAGTGCCGCTACCCTTCGCTACTGATACACCACTACTTGGAGACTCTCGCACTGCAGCTGAACGGCGATTGCTAGCAACAGAGCGGAAACTCGCGCGTTCTCCAGTGCTTCAACAAGCCTACAATGATTTCATGCTGGAATATGAAAAGCTCGATCACATGGAATTGTACACTGGTAGCGAGCCAAGTAGGTATCTGATCCCTCACCACAGTATACTTCGACCAAGCAGTACGTCAACTCCCTTAAGGGTGGTATTTGATGCCAGTGCTAAGACAAGCACCAATGTCTCTCTCAACGATACGCAGCTGACAGGACCCAATTTATACCGTGATATAGGTGCCATAATAACTAATTTTAGATTATTCGAATATTGTTTCGCAAGTGACATTTGTAAAATGTATCGTGCTATCCTGGTACGTGAATCTGATAGAAAATATCAGCATATATTATACCGTTCGTCTGTTGACGAACCTATAAAGGTTTACGAGCTGAAAACGATAACTTATGGCGTGAGTTCCAGCCCATTCTTGGCTATCCGCACCTTGCTGCAATTAGCTAGTGATGAAGGCGAACGGTTTCCTTCTGCTGCTAATGTCGTTAGACAAGGTATTTACATGGATGATATTATATGGTCATGCGCAACGTTCTCCGAAGCGTGTACATTACAAGATGAATTAATTAACATGTTGCAGTGCGGAGGGCTTGTGTTAAAGAAGTGGTCAAGTAACTGTGAACAACTGTTCGAACGTGTTCCAGAAGAACATCGCGAAAAAACAGTTACTTTTCAAAAGGACAGAAATGATGTTTCGATAAAGCTTTTAGGCTTAAAATGGTCCCCAGTATTCGACGCGTTTAGCTTTTCCTTGAATAAGCAGGATACCGTCAATACAAAGAGGTCCATCTTAAAGACATTAGCGTCTATTTATGATCCCGTTGGATACATTGCTTCGTGCACCTTCATTGCGAAGTGTATTCTTCAGGATCTTTGGAAGCTGGGTCTTGGTTGGGATGATCCTCTGCCTCTAGAAGAGTACCAGCAGTGGGTGGAATTCATTGACGAGTTAGCCAAGCTATCTGAGATGCTAATTGAACGACATATTTTGCTGCCAGAGGTCACTGAATGCGAACTGGTTGGATTCAGTGACGCATCATCTCGTGGCTACGCTGCATGCATTTATATTATTTCACGACGTCACTCAGAAGTTAAGTGCAGACTTCTGATTGCAAAGTCGAAGGTAGCACCTATTAAAGTTGAGACCATACCTAGAATGGAACTCATGGCTGCCACCCTTCTTAGCAAACTCATGAAATATGCGTGTGAATGCTTAGCGCGGATTAACGTAACCAAAATTATAGCATTAACCGATTCATCTATTGTTTTGGCGTGGATACAAACTGATGCTTATAAATTAAAAACATTTGTGTGTAACCGTGTTACTCAAATAATCGAGTCAATACCTCCTCATGCATGGCGTCATGTCAACAGTGAAAATAATATGGCAGATGTTGCTTCGCGTGGGGTTACTCCGTCACGGTTCATGGCTTGCAGGTCGCAATGGTTTGAGGGACCTGCCTGGATATATAAGGATCGAGAAAGTTGGCCTGTATCTACATACGTCAACAGAAATGAATCGAACATCCCAGATATGAAATCCAACACAAATACATTTAACTTGCTATCTCAACAAACGGGAGAAGATAAATTGGAATTTGTTGAACGTGTATTCAACCAGTTCTCTTCATTCTCGAGAATGCAGAGAAGTATCGCCTGGATTTTGCGTTTACTGCGGCGGTCCCGCGGAGACGTTTCATCCTGTAACCGAATAATCTTAACAACTGATGATTTGAATAAAGCTCATGATTGCTTAATCATATTAGTTCAAGGTGCCTACTTCACGAATGAAATTGACGCTTTGAAGAGAGATAAAGCGTATATTCCTTCTTTAAGGAAACTTGCACCTTTCATTGATGCCCGTGGCTTCCTGAGGGTGGGGGGTCGTATTCCTCACTGTGATCTGCCGTACAATGCGAAGCATCCATTGCTATTGCCGAAGCAAAGTAGGTTTACGAAGTTTTTAATTGAATATTTTCACAAAAAATATTTACATGCTGGACCGCAAACCTTACAAAACATCATTAACCAAAGATATTGGATATTATCGGCTCGTAGCCTCATTCGGTCAATTTTGTTGAAGTGCTTGCTTTAAGTGTAAACCAACGCTGCTTCAGCCTAAAATGGGAGATCTTCCGTCGACACGGCTGCTGCCTAACAAAGTATTCGACCATGTAGGTGTTGACCTAGCCGGACCTTTCTATGTAAAAGAGAGCTTACGACGTAATGCGAAGATAGAGAAGGCTTATTTAGCAGTCTTCGTGTGCTTTTCCACTAAAGCCGTGCATCTGGAAGCACTTTCTTCCCTATCTGCAGATTGCTTCTTGGCAACTCTCGATAGATTTGTATCACGTCGTGGTCTTTCGGCATGCTTCTATTCGGACTGTGGATCGAATTTCATAGCAGCCAGCAAGCACCTTAGTGATGTACAAAAATTTATGTCTGACAACGGCAATCAGCATGATATTTTAAATGGCTGTGCTCAGCGCTTAATCAATTCGAAGTTTAACCCTCCCAGTGCTCTAAACATGGGCGGTTTGTGGGAAAGTTGCGTGCGCATAGCTAAATATCATCTTATGCGTGCTGTCGGTGAAAAGGCTTTAACCTTCGAGGAGCTTACTACTGTTTTCTGCAAGATAGAAGCCATAATGAATTCGCGTCCGTTATGCGCGCTGCCAGCTAGTGACAACCCTAATGAATTTAATATTCTGACCCCAGGGCATTTCTTATTAGATAAGAGTTTGACAGCTGTACCTGAGTATGATTTGGAAGTGGTATCTGTAAATCATCTGTCGCGATGGCAATATTTACAACATTGCTCCCAATTGTTTTGGAAAAAATGGAGCCAAGATTATTTGAACACTTTACAACAGAGATCAAAATGGGTTGCCTCGCCGCCTAACCTTAATGTAGGAGACTTAGTATTGGTCAAAGATGATCGAACTTCTTCTTGTAGTTGGCCACTTGCAATAGTCCATCAGACACATCCCGGTTTGGATGGAATTGTGCGTAAAGTTACTTTGCGTACAAAAGGAAATACTTTTTTGTCGAGACCATTGAATAAACTGTGTCCTTTACCCTACACTAAATTATTCCCCTTTTTCAAAATGTTTCTTTTAGTCACGCGGGTACTTATTTATTTTTTCTTTTAGCGCTGTTATATGCGCAGAAGTCCATAATTTTATTTTAATCAATTTGTCTTTTCTTTATCTGAAAGCTACATAGTGCTTTCGGTGGGGGGTGTTCAGTATACAGCCGAGCCGATGAACCTCAATGGTAAAGAAAGTAGGTATTGGCCGGCACGAATATCAAAGATTATTAAAATTCAAAAAAGACATAAGTCAGTGTCACAAAAATAGTTTTTCCAATAGCTGCTTAAAAAACCAATCTCTTATTTCTTCAATAATATTCGTAAAAGTGAATCATCGGAGCTGAAGGGGAGCGCTCCCTCAACGGTGCGGCGACCACAGCATCAGGTGAGTCGGTCTTTCCACTTTCAGTGTCAGTGTGGTTCATCGACAGAACACGGGGACAATAAATTAGCACATATTTAGCCTTTGCTGTTTGAGCAACAGTACTTCCATACAGTCCACTTTTCCCGTGGCTTTATGCCACAGTCAGATATAACAATTACGAGGATCCTACATGACCATCTTGGCATGACGAAAGTGAGTGCTAGGTGGATACCGAGAATGTTCAAACCACAGCAGATGATACAACGCGTTGAAGCATCGAAGCAATTTTTGAATCTGTGCGGTGACAATCCTACCCACATATTGGAAGGAATTGTGACTGGAGACGAGACTTGGGTTCATCATTTTGAACCTGAGTCGAAACAAGAGTCCATGCAGTGGCATAAGAAGGGTGCACCTCCTCCAAAGAAGTTCAGGATATCATGGCTACGATATTTTGGGATTCTAAAAGAATTCTCATGATCGACGATCCGGGCTGTAGGGAGGGTGAACCAGGGGTTCGAACCCCTGGTTCACCCTCCCTACAGCCCGGATCAGGCCCCCCGCGATTATTATTTGTTCCCAAATTTAAAAAGAGAACTACGTATATATATTTATATGTATTATATATGTTTTATTTATTATTGTATATATGTACTTGTATATATTTTCCCTGATAAATGTATGTATGTAGTTTATGAAATATTCATATTAATACTTAAACAATATTTAACTTTTCATGTTTTCTTTTTATTTTACTCAATGCACCCACTTTTACAAGTTTCTGTTTGGCCCTATGGTTGACTGGTAGAGAATGCCTCACGGCATTAAGTCCGCCTTTTGTATTAATATGTGCAATAAAGTTTAAATAAATAAACTACGAGGAAAAAAAATTGTGGCGATGAATAAGTGAAGGAGGCTAATTCGGCTCATTTTGATAGCAAAGATAAAAAAATATTTTTTGATGGTAAATTAATTAGTCGAATTGAAAAATGCATCAAACTCAGGGGTAAGGGAGGGGGGGGGGCTCATATTGAAAAAGAAAAATACTTCGATTGTTTTATTTAATTTGCAAATACTTCATTCCGCGAATATTTGTAACTCCCCCCTTGTATATTACAAACCAAGTATAGAATCTATCTACCCTACGGTGGCGTCACGATGCTAGTATTCGGACCGGCTGCACCTCCCTTCTCTCCAAACATCCCGACAGCGAAACTACATTCCCTTCCGTATGTACATGGTGGACTGGTTTCTTCCCATAAGCAAAGATGTCGTTTAAATAAGCCTTTATACGACAATTTGGTTATATAATTGCTTAACTTAAAAAACCAACCAACCGGTTCGTCACAGCCTTGTGGCCATAGAAGCCACACCGCCTGCACCAGGGGAGCTCCCGGACTCGGCGACCAGCGCGGCAGGTTGTATTGTCGACATTGTGGTGATCCAGAGTGACTATTACAAATATAGTTATAATACGGCCAAGGGCCCATTGTTACAATCAATGATTGGGATAACCCAGGGTTATTACATATCATTTTGGTGGCCCATGAGGGAAAAGAACCCATATAGCGAGATCGCTACATCAGCAATTACAAAAACCATTGCGCCCACGACGTCGCGTCGGCGGCGCACGACATTATTTACGAGTATAAGTACTGCGCAACGAAGTGAGCGGCGAGAAATACCGGCCCGGCAAAGCGGCTTCGTTATTAATCATTATTTTGTGTAAAATCAGTGCGGTATTCAAGGGCAATTTCCGTAGATGTTTAAAGTGAATGTGATAAAGTGATACGGTCTATTCCTCATAAACTATCCGCCATATTGCATCGGACAATTCCAACGTGAGTAGAAAATACGATTGCGTCATCCGGACGTGTGACAAATAGACACTTGAGTACGTTTATTCTGCAATTTGGTAGAACTGTCATTGCGTCACTGAACGTCACATCGCTTGACAACCTTTAAGGTTAGAATCGGTTGTCAATTTTGTTAGATAAACTTTCACACTAAGAATTCAAGGAATTACTTTAGTTACATTAATATAAAAAGACGCTTCATTGTCGCAGTGAAGACAAACAATTGATATTGTTTATATGTAATATTTCATTTATTGTGTGCATAACATTTATTCATAGTGTAACCAGAATAGTTTTAACATATACCTGTGCGTGTAATCAAGGATTAGCGTTGCAATATATAGTCATAAGTGAAATATAACCGCAGTTACACATTATTTGTTATTGCTAGTAGGATAATTCTATAGTTAGTTGTGCCATTTATTACGTGATCATGGCAGCCCAGTTGCGTAAGGCTAAAATCCAATTCACCTCAAAATATCAGATTCTGAGTGACTTGTATGCGACGGTATCAGACACGAGGCAGAGCATAGCTGCCTCCGTGGCTAGGCGGCACTTTAATGTCTTTTATCCCCAGTTTGTGGAGGCGTACGAGGCGATCCTAGGGGCCGACACGGACGACCTCACCGAGGAAGAACTGGGAGTGTTTCGGACACAGTTCTCAGAGATCAACCGGTTTATGGTGGGTCTGGACGAGTCGGAGGCCGCAGCAGGTCCTTCCAGGCAGCCGAGTTCGCAGGTAACGGCGAAATTGCCTGCCATTCAAATACCTATCTTCACAGGACAGCCAGAGGAATGGATGTCCTTCTGGGATCTGTTCGACTCCCTGGTTAACTCCCGCGACATCTCGGATGCAGAGAAACATTATTATCTAAGAGCCTCTCTCGCGGGTGAAGCTATAGCCTTGGTGAGACAACTGCCCATAGATGGGTCAAGCTACTCGGTAGCTGTTCAACTACTTAGAAATAGGTACCAAAATAAACGATTGTTGGTAGATACATATCTGGGGCGTATTATGAACCTGCTATCAGGGAGCTGTAGGGTTGAGGTCAGAATTTTATGACCCGCTGACTGAGTCTCTACAAGCGCTGGAGAAACTCGGCCAGCCAGTCAAGGACTGGTCATACGTGTTGCTATTTTCAGTGTTGCAGAAGCTACCATTGCGGTTCCTTCCCCTTTTCGAGGAGCGGTATGGCAAGGCTCCAGAGGTTCTGCCCACAGTCCAGCAGTTGCTGCAGCTGCTGGATGAACAGTGCCGTGTGCAACAGAGTGTGGATCCGGACGCTGGGGCAAGCACAAGCCGGACACCCACTCAGGCAGCACCGATGCGAGGACGTCGGGCTCCAGCGGCTTCGCGGACACCGCCTGCGGTGCGCGTGATGACCGCACAAGCATCATCAAGGGATCAGGTGAATCTGACTACCTGTAATTATTGTCAGGGACATGATCATTCCTTATACCAGTGCAACAGGTTCCTGCAACTAGCTCCATCAGGCCGTAGGACCTGGGCAAGGAGGAATGGACTCTGTTACAGGTGCTTGAGAGAGCACTTCGCTCGGGAGTGCACTCATCCTAGTTGGTGTGCTCATTGTGAGTCTGCCCAGCACAACACGCTGTTGTGTAATTTGGAAACCAAGCCCCTAACTCAGAAGGAACCGGCCCGCTCCACATGGCACCGAGGAGCTCCGGTTTCACACACCTCAAGGAGGCCTCATCATCATCATCATCAAGGTCAGGATGTAGCAATACCAGACCGAGGTCGACATGAGCATGGTCCGGCACAGTCAGCCAGTCTGCGCCAGGACACGCAACATGTACCTGTTCAGATGGTACATCAGAGAAAGAGCCCGGTTCAGGGAAACCGCTCCTTCTCACGCACGCCCACGCCCCGCACGGCTGTGACGCCGCCCCCGCAGCAGCTGCGGCAGGTGATCCCTCAGGGTCAGCTCTACCCGAGGCCAAGAGTGGGGCAGCGCGCACATCAAGCACAGAAGATGTTCAACTCATTGCGCTTTGGCTCGCAGCGGAGCCCACCGCATGAGTTGTGAGATAGTACCACTGTTGGTGCACAGGTGTCACTGCCCATCACCATATGTCCCACAGCGATGGTTATGGTCAAGGCAGGTGACGGCAGTTATGTTAAGGCAAGAGCATTGGCGGACTCTGGAGCGAGTCTCACTATAGTCAAACAATCATTAGTTAAACGACTAAACTTGCACCAACAGTCTAATGGTAATAAAATCTATGGAGTAGGTCATTAGTATGTCCGCAGTCCAGGAACGGTTGTCAAGTTAGTAGTCAAACCGATTGACAAACCGGTCCCAATTATTAGTACTATTGCAATGGTCATGTACTCATTAACGGGCTGTCTCCCAGTAACTCATGCTTATTTGAAAGAACATATTAAATCTTCAAATATAACATGCTTATTTGAAAGAACATATTAAATCTTCAAATATAATATTAGCGGATCAAGACTTTGATGTAGATATCATTCTCGGAGTTGATATATTAAATTATGTGTTTGATGGCTCAAAGATTGAAACTAACATTCCAGGAATATCAGCGTATGGGTCATGCTTCGGGCACGTCATCATGGGCGTAGCACCTTCAAGGACGCCAGCGCTGCCTGAGCAGTCACTGGACCAGCCGGCGGGCACGCTAGTCGAGGACTACGGCTTGCTCGCGACCAGGCTGGAGCAGGTCTTGGAGAAGTTTTGGGAAGTCGAGGCACCACCCACCGAGCCTGCTGCACACCCGGACCACGTGGAGGCAGAGAGGTTGTATGCAACCACCACTAAAAAAATGCCTGATGGTAAATATATGGTCAGATTATCACTGCGTTCGAGTAGGCCGCCGCTAGGCGAGTCAAGGACCCTAGCGACGCAGAGACTACACGCTCTGGAGCGTAGAATGGAGAGGAATCCAGTATTTGCAGCGAAATATAAAGCATTCATGCATGAGTATGAATCACTTGGTCACATGTCATTATCTAAGTTTAAGTTCGATGCAGAACACTTTGTGATACCACATCATGGTATTTTTAAATCGGGCAGTGATAAAATAAGATGCGTATATGATGGGAGTGCGAGATCATCCACGGGAACGTCTCTCAATCAATGCCTGCACTCAGGCCCTCCTCTTCAGAATGATATTACAAAGATAATACTTAATTTCAGGCGACATCAGATTGTCTTCACCACGGACATTAAGATGATGTTCCGGCAAACGTGGGTACACCCAGATGACAGGAGGTACCAGCTGATCCTGTGGCGGGAGAACCCCGCCGAGGATATAAAGGTATACGAATTAAATACAAATACCTACGGTTTGACCTGTGCTCCATTCGTAGCAGTTAGGACACTGCTACAATTGGCTAAGGATTGGGAAGCTACGCACCCAGATTCTCAGGCCGCAAAGGTTGTACGTCGAGACGTCTATGTCGACGACATACTTACGGGCGCGGATTCACTATCCGACGCTCAGCTGCTCAAGGAGGAGCTAATGGCACTCATGAAGAGTGCTCAGTATGACCTTAGAAAGTGGTCGTCTAATTCTAGGGAATTATTGTCAAATTTGCCCGACGAACACTGCGAGCACCCCCACCTTTTCGATATGGATGATCCAAGTTTCATCAAAGTATTAGGAATACAATGGTGTCCAGTGTCGGACACGATGTCTTATCAAGTAAATGTGCCTCTAGGAAAGCCGGTGTCAAAGCGCAGCATACTCAGCACTATCGCGAGGCTGTACGACCCCTGTGGTTACTGCGCGCCCATAATCATCAGATTCAAGGTATTTCTTCAGTCATTATTCGTCGATGGCCTGCAATGGGACGAGCCAATCAGCGAGAGTCAAAACAACGAATGGAACGAGCTTATCCGGGATTTGCATCATTTATCATACTTACACATTCCTAGATGTGTTGCACTTCCGGCAGCTGTGTCGTACTCCTTGCACGGATTTGGAGACGCATCAGAGCTTGGATTCGGTTCGTGTGTCTACCTCAGAACTGAGGACGCTGGAGGTAACGTCATGGTACGTTTAATTATTGCTAAAACTCGAGTTGCTTCCAAGAAAACGAAGCAGACCATTCCGAAGCTGGAATTGAGTGCGGCGCACCTGTTATTTAAATTGCTCAATCATGTAGCAGAGTCTTACGAAGACTCGATTCAGATCTCGAGCATCAATGCGTGGTCAGACAGCACCATAGTTCTCTCGTGGCTGAATACTGAGCCACACCTACTTCAGACCTTCGAGAGCAACCGAGTCCAGGACATTAGGAGCTCCACACGACCTATGATATGGAGGCATGTAAGATCAGAATTGAATCCGGCAGATGTCGCATCGCGCGGAATGACCGCACGTGTCCTGACCAATTTCGAATTGTGGTGGTCACCCAGCTGGTTGCTGCTGGATGAGTCACAATGGCCCAGTTTGAAGGTAACTATGCCACATGATTTACCAGGCTTTAAGAAGCAGGTGAATATCGTCACGCCTGTGGAGGCGTGGGAGGACACATTGCTTGCAAGGATAAGCTCATTCAGCAAACTCATCATATGTCATCAGATTCTGTAAGAATATACGACTGCCCAAGGAAGACAGGAATCTTCAGCCTACGCTATCTCTAGAAGAGAATCGTGAAGCACGAAGGCTATGGATTAAGAAGATCCAAATGGACGCATACCATGACGAGGTCATAATGATGAATAAAGGTAGACTGGTTTGCAAGTCATTACAGAAACTGAGCGTTTTTATAGATAAGGACCAGTTTATACGAGTCGGCGGTCGACTAAGAAAATCAGCGTTGCCGTATGAGGCAAAGCATCAATATTTATTGCCTAAGGACAATAAATGGACTCAGATGCTCATCGAATATTATCATAAGGCGTATTGTCACTCGCCGACAAACGCTCTTATCGGCATCTTGCGCCGCGAATATTGGGTACCATCAATTAGACGCCAGGTGTCTAAGGTAATCAATAATTGTTTAACCTGCTTCAGATTTGATGCCTCATCGCATCCACCATTTATGGCAGACCTGCCAGCTGATCGAGTCACAGCGGCTAGGCCATTCTCGGGAGTGGCTACCGATTTTGCGGGGCCATATTTGGTTAAAGCAAGTTTATTAAGGAACGCTAAATCAGTCAAAGCTTACCTATGTGTTTTTATTTGTCTAGGAACAAAGGCGGTGCATCTCGAACTGGTGTCATCGCTGAGCGCTGAGGCGTTCGTGGCAGCCTTCACGAGGTTTGTTAGCAGGCACGGTCTGCCCTCTCTCATCAGATCGGATCGAGGTACCAATTTTATTGCTGCCAATTCATATCTCAAGGAGATCACTAAATTCTTGACTGAGAATGAGACAACTCTCAAGGACGAGTTTCGTAGGCAAAATATTAGATGGGAATTCAATCCACCAGGCGCGCCTCACATGTCGGGATTAGTTGAGGCCGCAGTCAAAAGTACAAAGAATCTCCTCAAGCGAGAACTTGGTGATCTTATTTTAACGTTCGAGGAACTTACAACCTTATTAACTAAAATAGAAGCTATTTTAAATTCGCGCCCTCTTGTTCCCATGTCAGAGAACCGGTGTGATTTGGAATGTTTCTCTCCGGGTCATTTTTTGATTGGTCAGCCTATGATTGCCGTACCAGAACCAAACTGGAAGGATATTAAGGTGTCGCGGCTGTCACGCTTTCAAATCATTCAAAAAATGTATCAGTCAATTTGGTCACGATGGCATATTGAATATTTAAATACCTTGCAATCACGTAATCAATGGTACAATCACGTAGATAATATTCAAGTTAATGATTTGGTTTTTATCAAGGATGAAAACACGCCCCCATTGCACTGGAGGCGAGGTAGAGTGCTAGAAGTGTTTAAAGGCACTGATAATATTGTACGCTCTGTTAAATTGAAAATTCACGGCGGTGAAATTATCAGACCTGTTGTCAAGCTTTGTAAACTACCAATCGAGCGTGACTTAGATCACTCTCCAGCTGTAAGTAGTAATTAAGACTATTTACCATATCATGTAGCATGCTATTGTGTATTGTCTAATTTTATAGTCTGAGAGACAACGACATAATTTTGTTATACCATATAATGTCAATTTTTTATAGTCTAGGAGACCATGGTATAAATATGTTGTGTTGTATGTTGTTATGTTTATAGTCTAGGACTCCATTGTATAACATGTATGTTGTCATATGCCGCTTTCATAGATACCAACCGTGGATTTACTCACCTTTCTCCCTGGCCCGGCCCAGTTAATGTTGACGCAAATCAACATGTATTATTTAATTGAAATCCATTTTATTAGATTTCATTAGTGTCACTGCGAGTGCAGATGTCCGTACATCTGAACTCGCCCTTATACGTAAGCGCGGCTTAATAACGCACGGGTATGGTGCATACGACGGCTGGCAACACTGTCAATAGAGGTTGTCTATTCAACAGACGGCTTCCTGTCACTGGTAAGAGATTTTCAAGGGCGCTGTGTCAAGGACACTTCGTCTCGATAAATTATTATCTAGTTATATAGTTTCCATCCGAAGCGCGGCCTTCCATGTAAACAGTCATGTAAAAGTGTGCATTTAGTGATTAAATTCAGTGTCGATATTTTGGCGGTTTCATTTGGAATAAGGAACCTATCTAGGACCAGGCGTGACCAACGCGGTTCGTCACAGCCTTGTGGCCATAGGAGCCACACCGCCTGCACCAGGGGAGCTCCCGGACTCGGCGACCAGCGCGGCAGGTTGTATTGTCGACATTGTGGTGATCCAGAGTGACTATTACAAATATAGCTATAATACGGCCAAGGGCCCATTGTTACAATCAATGATTGGGATAACCCAGGGTTATTACATATCACAACCAAAAGACAGCCATACAAAAGTTAAGCAGCCTACAACGTACCGCCTGCTTAACTACAACAGGAGCCTTGAGTTCAAGACCCGGGGCAGCCGTCTATGCACTGCTTGACATAACACCACTCCACCTGCAAGTGCAAAAGGAGGCCAAGCTGTGCATATACAGGATATGCTCATTGACGAGGCTAAAATGGCGCTCAAAAGCACTAGCCAAATTAGAAGCCTCAGTTTTTGAGAACAAAACTTCAACAAACTGTATACCATGGAAATACCTCCAAGAGACACATGGACAAACAACCAAATGGACTTCAAGGAGGAAAGCCACATATGATATACAGACGGTTGAAAGAAAGGTGAAGATGTGGGTTGCGAGATCTATGGTGAGAGACCACAGCTCATAACCAGCGTCAGCATGGGCAGAGGCCTCAATCTTTCAAGCCGAAATTTTCGCCATTGATAAATGTGCGGAAATGAATCTTGATATGAACCTAAGACACAAACACAATCTACATCAACTCGGACAGCCAGACTGCTCTGCTGGCATTAGAATCCTTAGAGCCCAACTCTAAGCTAGTCCAGAACTGTAAAAATAATTTAAACGTCCTCGCCAAATCCAACAAAGTAATACTTAGATGGGTACCGGGACACTCCGATATTGACGGAAACGAAGAAGCAGATAAACTTGCCAGGAAGGGTGCAGACATACCCCCCTGCTCGGCCCAGAACCGTTCTGCGGTATTACCAAACTCTCTGTTAAACAACAAATCAGAAGCCATCGATTTGTGGAAGTTCACAAAAGGACTGGTACAATCGAAAGCTCTAATAGAAGGTTACAATGGAAAGCTGTCCAAAGAGCTACTACAACTCAAAAGACACAAAACCTGCGCAGTGACAAGAATACTCACTTGTCACTGCAAACTAAACAAACACCTAACTAAAATGGGTTTAAAACAAAGTGCAGTATGCAGTTTCTGCCAAGAGTCAGAGGAGACAGCCATTCAGATCCTCTGCTCGTGTGGACCACTTATGCGCAAAAGAAGTATCTACCTAGGGAGGTACATCATGCAACCAGAGGAGATACAACAAAATGCAGCCCAGAGTCCGGAAATTCTTGGAAGCAGTGGGTGTACGCAACGAACTATAAGGGCTGCCACAAAAGATCAACTACAGGTCGAAGCGGCATAAAATGGCCCGCAACTAGCCAATAATAAAATAATAATATATAATTGCTTTATAGGGGTTATTAACTAAAATATTTGTCGTATAGACGTAATGTATATTCCGGTTAAGTCGTCTAACTAAAAAGTCCAATTACAACGTCCAATAAACGTATGGAGCTATTCTACTTTGTAGGTGTATAAATCAAACACGAACTCCACAATAACTAATTAAATCTATTCTTGAGACTTCAAAGTATTAAATATGCGTTAAGTAAATAGTAAGCTAGCGAAAGCGTAAGCGTGAGCGGCGGGGCAAAGTGGCACAGGTTTGGCGTCGATCGCGTACGGATGCGCTCTGCCGCTGCGCGCTGCGGTCTGGGGTGGCGTAGCAAACGGGGGGCGGCGGGGGCGGACCGCACCGGGTGTCATCTTTTTTGGGGTGACACCCACCCGGTCTCTCAACTTTAAGAACAATGTACAAACAAAAAATAAATAAACCGCTAGCACAAAAATTTCTTTTTCGGGGATTCCGCCACTTGCTGTAGCTCAGCTCTATGTATAATTCGGGGAATCCCGCAAAAAAGCCTGACGCTGTCGTGGGGGATTCCCCGTCCCATACTCGCGATCTTTGACGTCTCAGTTCAGTTGCAACATTTTTCATTTGTTTCGTGAAGGAAGTGAGTTATTTTTGGTTGGCGTGAATTGTTAAACGTGTATTATTCTATACTGATAGATAATAAAAAGAAAAAAACAATATTTTAGAAACTTAAATGCTGTTTTGTGAAGATTAAAAAGGTTGATTGA
This sequence comes from Notocelia uddmanniana, assembly GCA_905163555.1. NCBI lineage: Eukaryota > Metazoa > Arthropoda > Insecta > Lepidoptera > Tortricidae > Notocelia > Notocelia uddmanniana. Next base: position 13,640,744 of record LR991063.1, on the reverse strand, counting down.
TTCATATCAAATATTTTACAGGTAAGATAATTTTATAATTACATTAATTTCTAGTACTTCCATGGACGAAAATTATAGGGTTATGCAAAAATGGCTAATGTTATATCAGTCATTTTTGCGTGAGTACGTATGGACTGGCACTATAAAGTCAACCTAGGGGGCTAGCATGCTAATTTTTACGTTGGATTATGTGGTCACACAACTGTCAGTTCCCATACGTTTTTGACGTTTGTGTTACTATAAAACCGTGGATAAAATTAGCATGCTAGCTAGTAGCTACACTGGGCTAATACGTCATTATACTTTTAACGGAATTTTTATCTGATTATAACATACATAATATATATTACCTTATAAACTAATATTATTATAATTTAAGTCAGGAGATTTTATCTACTTTCATATTTTAATATCATTTTATGTTGTAAATCGCACGTTTTGCACAATAATAAATTGAAATTTACACTTCGACAAGTACGCGACTATGAATGATTTCGTTATTCGAATGAAACCGAATTTACTAATAACTTTATTTGAATGCGAAATTAGTAATTTACAAATCTTGTTATTCGCAGAATTTTACTAAGTAGTCTAATTAATTAATTTCATTTTTTTTAAATAAAGTTTTTAGTAAATATGTTTAATTTTGCTTAACTAGTTTATGAGAAAATACTCTCACATTATAGACCATAACAACTGGGTTTTTGTTTTAGTGTAAGAAACAAACATTAAATGAAAAAAGACCCGGGGAGTGCATACATCCAAAAGAAAAAGTGGATTTCAGCAAAGGAAAGCCAAACAGGCTAGATTGGATGTAGCTCAGAGTATGTCTGGATCAATTTTTAAGTATGTTACAAAAACTGATGACAGCCCAAGTTCATCAAAAGAAACTGATTTTCACCTTGATGCAAATTGCAAGAGATGATTTAGATAATATCAGCTCATTTTCAGGAAGCAACATTGACAGTACAGAATTAATTAACACAAACGAAGAAGATGCTGAAAATAATAGTAGCAGTACTATTATTGCTACCAATGAACCATTGCCTCAATTGAATGATGTGTCAGAATGGAGTATTCCTGTTCCTTACAATGTTCGCATTGAAATAATAAAAAAAGGAAATGAATATTTCCAAAACAAAGAAGGACCATTTGCCACTGTTTCTAGACACGGAACCAAAATAAAAGGTGACGCTCGTCATCTCTCAAAAGATTGGTTTTATAAAATTATGCCTAATAGTGAAAAAATCCTACGGTCATGAATGGTTTATTCCCTCACCTCTAAAAACCTGTACTGTTTCTGCTGTCGTTTATTTGCTATGGCCAATAATACCAATGCGAGAAAATTTACGACTGGATTTCAAAAGTGGTGGAAATTAAATCCGAAAGTAGCTGACCACGAATGTTCAAATGAACTTCTAGAAAATCTTGAGAAATGGAAAACTTTAGAAATGAGACTAAAATTGAATAAAACAATAGATGATGCAGCTTTGCAATTGATGGATACAGAAAATCAGAAGTGGAAGCATCTTTTGACTAGATTACTTCATATAACTTTATTTGTGGCTAAACAAAACTTGGCGTTTCGTGGACATGATGAAGGACAAGACTCTAAAAATAAAGGCAATTTTTTGGAATTAGTAAATCTATTGTCAAAGTATGATGTAGTGTTGAAAGAACACATGATACAATTGGAGGAAGATAAAACTTCAAAAGTATCATATTTGTCGCCAGATATACAGAATTAATTCATTAATGTTCTATCAAACCATGTGAAAACTAAGCTTGTCAACGAAATTAAATCAGCGAAATATTTTGTTATTATGTTTGATAGCACACCTGACATTTCACATATTGACCAAATGTCTGAAGTGATACGTTATGTGAAAATAGGAAAGTGGAAGTCAAAGAAGCATTCGTTCGATTTTTTCCTTTGCAAGGAAAAAAAGCTGCTGATCTAAGCGATGAAATTCTTGACAAGCTTAAGACAGACGATTTAGATATTATGATGTGTCGTTCCCAAGGCTATGACAATGCTGCTGTTATGAGCGGTATGTACGGAGGAGTACAGTCCATTATTAAAACAAAAAACAATAAAGCAATTTTTATTGGTTGTATTGATCACTCGATTAATTTGTGTGGTCAACATTCATTTGCCCAAAATGTATCATGCGTTACATTTTTTGGAACGGTAGAGACGATTTTTTTTTTCCGCCTCCACTAGCCGTTGGGAAGTGCTTATGAAACACAGCAAATTATCTGTTAAGACTCTCAACAACGCGTTGGATTGCTCATTACCGTGCAGTAAAAGCACTAGCAGAGAATTTTGAAGAACGTGTAGACGCAATTGAGGAGTTGTGTGATGGTCGAGAAAATGTAGACACCAGCACGGCTAGCACAAGACGGCGCGCGAGCTATATCGCGCGCGAGATAGACTATCCGTCTCTTTCCGTGTGTACCCATTAGAGGTGAGACGGATAGTCTATCTCGCGCGCAATATAGCTCGCGCGCTGTCTTGTGCTAGCCGTGCTGAGGTGCTGCACAAAACCTCATGCCTGCTGTGTGCAATAAAACTTTTTTATGTTATCTTTTCTTCTGGTATGATGTTCTTCGGGAAACAAATGATGCACAGATTGCATTGCAAAGTAAAGGCTTGTCTGTTGACGAAACTGCTACAAAAATAGAGGCACTTCGTTTTTATATCGAAGAAAAACGTGATTACACATTGTGGAAGAGGCAATAGATATTGCAACAAAAAAATCAGAAGACTACGATATTCCAACAGAAAGACGACTTCGGCGTAAAAACGGATGGTTGGTGAGATGGCCAGCGATGCAGGACTCACACTGAAAGAGGAACTTCAAAAAGATATGTTGGAATGTCTTGACCGATTTATTAAAAAACTAACGCAATTTCTTGTAGATAAAACATACTACACTATTAACGGATATTTACAAGATAACAAATAAATAGAAATTGTATAGTAAAAGCTTGTAAATTTAAAATGTCGATGCATAATATATAATGTATTTATTTGAAAAATACCACCGGGGGATGCGCCATGAAACTTAAGCTTATAAAAAAATATCCATTTAGGCGACGAAACGAAAAAAAAAAAATAAAGTTATCTTGTTTATAAATAATCTACACAACTTGGCACCCATTTAGATCTCAATTCTTTCACTTATTCTTAATATTCAACTTGGAAACCATTTCCATATTTACGTTTTTGATATACGATCAAGCTTAGACACTGCTTGAGAAACAAGAGAAAATAAATTGTTAAAAGTAAAATTTTATGTGCTAAACGACTGGTTATCTGGTAAGACATAAAGCTGCCCATCGCAGCTGTATTTCGGGCATCTTGGGCTGTATATTGACAATATTCATGTATTTAAATCCAATGACAGTCCAAACCAACTGATTATGAAATAAATCACCCAATTAAAATACCCACATTTCACATTTGATTACGTATACAGACACAACATTATAAACCAAGACTAGCGAGACTCTTTGAAGAGCTTACTTAGAAAACGAAGCACCTCAAATCTGATTAGGTATCATTGGCATACAACACGATTCCCACCGGCTTGCCTAAAATTTCTTGCTGCATGTACCATACTTCTAATGTCATAAATGAACAATATAAATACAAGCGACACTGAATTTGACAATACGATTTACTAAATAGCGTATTGACAAAATATTACAACAAATCACTATCAGTATAAATTCACACGCCGAGCGCGCCAAGCCGGTGAAAACCGTGTTGCCTTCGCGCGTGTACTACAGCGTGCACACATCGAAATTGCACGCACACATTGATAACGCACTTCCAAGACTCGCAGCGCAAATGCAGGCTTCCACGCGTTTTTGCAAGCCGCTTTACAGCGGTTTATTTTAGTATTATCTCACTAGAATTTAAACCTTAAACATATTATAATAAGGTTTATATCAGAATGACTTGATTGGGCCAAATATTAAAATTATATTAAAATGTGTCTTGAGCGAATGGGCAAAATATTATTAAATATCGATTTATAATTATCAAATATTTGTACATTATTTTTCCTCCGGGTTGCCCGTCAATAATTCTCAGGGACCCCCACTGTTAGGTATATTATACTATTATCCAGGACAAAGAATAAAGAAAAAACTAAACCAGACATAGAAGCCTGACCATTTCACAACCGAAAGTTTTTTTTCTTAAATAATTAAATGATAACAAACTAAATAGTGCCAGCCGGCACGACAACTTAAAATGAGTCTTGGACTCCGAGAAAAGAGCACGCCACTTTTGCTTCAAGCTCACGCAAGTCCACGACCACCAAATCCAGAAAAAACATAACACAAAAGTAGCAAAAGTTTATCATTTTGCATCTGACTTGACATAAGGACTGTTCAATTTACTAAGCGGACACGCTAAAACTTCTTTGAAACATCTGATTTAAATACAATTGATAAAAAATAGAAAAGCTATCAACGTCAACTGCTACATATTTGTTTTTCCAGTGTCAATTATTTTTCGCGATGGAGCGTATTAATTTCGAAGTTCGCAAATCAATTGTGCAAACATGGTGTACCGTGGAGTTTTCTCTGCGAGAAAATCGCAAATATGCACAACTGTTCAAAATTGGCGGTATTCCAAATCATTACAACATTTCGAGATTACCATTCGCTTGCGCTGAACAGCTATTTAGCAAGCGTTAGCGTAGGTACTGTTCAGAATATAAAAATGAGGAATAATATACGGACCTATAAAAAACAAAAAATGCCGAAGAGAAGTGCAGATCAGAAATCACGGTGAAAAAAAAAGGTGCAGCAAACTTTATAACATCTTACTAAAGGATAAATCTTGTTGCATTTTAATGGACGACGAAACGTACGTGAAATTTGACTGTAGTACATTACCGAGACCACAGTACTACAATACCGTCGTAGGAGAGCATGTGCCAGATGAGGAGAAAACCATAAAAATGGATAAATTCGGCAAGAAACTCCTTGCTTGGCAGGCAATCTGTTCTTGTGGCCTTAAAAGTGCATCCTATTTTGCAACAGGAACCATTGGTGGCGACATTTACAGAAAAGAATGCATTCAAAAACAACTACTTGCCATCTATCGGAAGTATAATACGCCGCCTTTGTTTTGGCCTGATTTGGCAAGTGTCCACTATGCTGGTCAGGCACTGGAACTACTAAAATTAAAAAACATTGAATTCGTTCAAAAAGATGACAGCCCACCAAATTGCCCGGAGCTCCGTCCTATCGAGCGGTACTGGGCAATTGTGCCTCGCTTAAGAAAGGATGGCCGAGAAGCTAAATCACTGGATGAATTCAAACGAATGTGGTTTGCAGCTTGCCAAAAAGTAACAAAAAGTGAAATGCAAGCACTTATGCGTCGTATCCGGATAAAACTCCGAAAATGTTACTGATGTAATTAAGTTAATTTTTTTTTTTTTCATATTAAATATTATTCTGTTTTGTTTTCGTTTTAATAACATTTAGCCAAACAAAACCATATTGTCAAAAAAAAATGGCTCTGCTATTTTTAAGTGTCCGCTGTAAATTGAACAGTCCTTAGGATTTATTTGTTCATAATATTTGACGAAACTGGCTCTTTACTTTATTCTCCATTTCATTTTACGTTTGACCCACATCCTTTGAACTATTCTTATGCGCAATAAGTGTTAGCAAACAGTCATACTAACTGTCCTTCAGGTAACATTACTACAATCTGGCCACTCCAACAATTTCATTATTTCTTGACCTGCCGCATAAGCATCTTCTTCCCTCATACAGTTTAATCTCTCAGTAACATGGCGACTGAAGAACCAGTAATTGTTGGTTTCCGAGGGAATGTTGGTGACCACTATGGGTTTCATAGCTAGAAGAAGATCATCCAAGACTTTTTTGCATTTGTTTTTCTGTTTCTTGGTTTTAGGTATGGGTGCCCTGCGTCTGGGTCTGTCAGTTCTCTGGCCTCGCTGACGGATTTGCAGAAGCTCTGTTTCTTCCATATCAGACTGGAATTCTACTTTTACATCAACTTGGTTGGTCTCTTTGAAGTCCATTGAAAAGCCCTGCAATACAAAAAAGTAAATATCTGTAGTTATCAAAATACACTGACCTTAAATTGAATGCTGGTACACACTAGAGAACAGTCGTGAATGATAGACAGCAATGGAAGGGATTACAAGCGGACTTTACCTCTTGGTAAACTCTGCTCCTTGCATACTAAACTCAGAGACAAGTTACACATTTAAAAAATTACAAAAAAATAACAGTTTGGAATAAAGTGCTTAAATAGATAGATACACAGAGTTGAAAGTAAATGTGCTTACAAAGTGCCCATGTTCAATATGATTTTCATTTTAGTGCAGATATCTCTTAACAGATCTGAATTAAAACAAGCTTTAAATGCACAATATGTAAATCTATGAGAGAGACCATATACATCTCTGAGATATTAAATTTATTGTATATACTTTTGTGTATTCGGACAGAGACCATATATATACGTCACATTTTTTAAAATATAATTTATTGTAAGTTTATTTTAATTGAATATTGTAAGTTTGTTAATCACTATAGTTTTAAAATCATTATTATTATTGTCTACTCTTTTTTTAGTTCTGCAATTCTGTTTTGAAAACATAATAATAATTATTGTCAATTTATTTAATTGTATAATTCATGTGTTGACTTGTAAAAGTGCCCTTGTGGCCTATTTGCAGAATAAACCAGAAGCCACCAAGAAGCCAGAACGCAAGAGCAAGGGCAAGAGGCCAGAAGTGTTAACCAGTTTAAAAACAAACTTGACAACCTATAAAATAAGTAGTGTGATTGTGTGCTAAGTGAACTCTGATTTTGACATATCAGCGACAGCTGCCTGTCTAAAATAAAATAATAATAATAAAAATTTTGATTTTGATTTAGATTATGTATGCCAGTATCATACCTCATAACTATCCTCTTTTCTGGATGCTTCCCGGAGGAACTGCAGAGGCTTCCACAGTGGCCAGCAAGGCACATAGACGTCGGCTGGAGATTTGGCTGTCTCTCTTGAGCGTTCAATGCGGCGCACATTGTGGTTGAATGTGCTGCGGATGTTCACCCAGCGATCCCGAACAGACCGAGCTGACACAGAAAAAGGATGTTACTTAATAAATTACATTTCACAAAAATTACTCCCATTCACTACTACTGTCACCAGAGTGGTAGCTAACTTTGGAATACAATTACTAGCAACCAACAAATTGTGGCACTCTTTATGAAGCTGTAGACGTCCTATGGCTGACGTGGCGATGATAATTAATGTAATGAATAACAAATTACAACCTACAGCTAAAATTTAGCACCTGCTACACTAATGCTAAAATGCTTATTTTCGTATTTGCAAGGAGGATTTGCCAATATCGAGGTTGGTTTTGATGGTTAACTTGACACAAGAAGAGAATGCTGAGAGGCTAAAGTTCTAAACAAAAATTCAATCAATTTAAAAATGGTCGCCAGACTTTAGCAATGACTTTAACGGAATAATGTGAGATGTGAGAGATCCAACTTTTAGACGTTTGGGGTCACACAACACAACAAACCATTTTACCTGTAAATCCTCGCCCCAATTTTGCAGCAAATTCCGCATACGCCTTGTACTTCTGCTGTATGTGGTGATTGGTGTTCCCAAAAGGTTTCCAAATGAAGTCTCTTTGACGCACAAACTCAACGAGATCCAGTTCCAGCTTACGCGTCCAATAACACGGTTTGCGAGGCATTTTAATAAGATTACGCGTAGTACTTAATGTAAGTAAGTACTTATGAATTATGAAGTTAATTACTTACAACTCAGTAAATACTAAGTATTTTATTTAGTACAGTAATTTATCGAAGTAACAGAAGCAGCGTGCGAATCACCAAACAAAGAGAATATCCCAAAGGGGAGAGAGCATCAGAGCAAAGAGAATATAATCACAAAGTTTACATGAGCACAAACTACTAAAGAAGTAAAAGAAGATAACTGATAATTGTATTCAGTATTGTACTATTTGATTTGTACAACTAAATAAAAGGGGGACGTTTTAAGCTCTTATGTAGGTAAATTGAGAACGTATCTTAAACGTCTGGCACTGGCAGCCCATCTAGTATGATAGCTTATACCGTCACGTTATATGGCCAAAATGTACTGAAATGTCACATAAAACGTGACGGTATAAGCTATCATACTAGCCGGGCCGGTTATCATAAGCAGCCTCTTCAATTTGGGCGGGTAATCGTTTATTTGCCTCAAACTATTTGACATGACGTTTACATGACATTAGGCAAATAAAGGAAAGCGGAACTATGACAAGGACAACAAATGATATATCCCTCTCTGTCGCTCTTATTCAATTTAGTATATGACCATCTAGCTGGGTATTATTATTTGACGTCTACTCTGGTACTCTGAGGGCCTACTCACATAGTCTATAACACGAGAGTGAAGGGGACGGCACGACACGAAGTTCTATTTTCGAAGTTCGGAGTAGGCCCTCTGAGCAACTTACTGTACGTCACAGATATCAGAGTAAAGCAGATCCGCTCATTTAAGTTGAACGATGTTTGTACGTCTGATCTATTCTCACTAATGTACAAATCAGAAAGTTTGAGAGAGACAGACAAGTGACATCTGACACGTCTTCACCTGTCAGTGGCTGCGTCTTCATAACTGAAAATTGTACTGAACTGACGTTATGGTGTGTTAAGTTTATATGGGATTTAACATCCTGGTGTGCTCGCAAAGCGAGACAACTTGTTAACAGCCGAAAATGATTGTTTCATCTGTCGCATTCTAACTCATTTTCGTGCACCATAAGGATTAAAGAGACAACTATATGGAAAATCATCTGGCTTAATACTGCGAGTCTGCTTTTCTCTGATGTCTGTGCTGTACGTACTGACGTTTGTGAAGTTTTGGAATATGGGATTCGACAGTTTGGTATTGATATCTGTGGGACTAGTATGATCGCTTATATATCGGACATATAGCATTCGTCCCTCTCGCACTTACATACTTGACAGTACGGGACGAATGCTATATGTCCGACATATAAGCGATCATACTAGCCCCTCTGTGGATAATATAAATCGTGTATAGGGCCCCATTGGGACCTTTTACATCGTAATTAGAGTCTGTCAAGCGAGTCGTGTCCTTTCAAAAAGGCGACAATAATAATAATTTGTAATTTTTGTTGTGTGGTTTATGATGTATTAGTAGCTTGGATTGTATTCAAAATAGCGATACATACTGCAAGACTTGCTTTTATCCCGTGACAATTTCCTTTGGAATTGTTCGTTGTATCGATATTTATAAAATAAAAATTGCGGTACTATCACTAAAAATAAAAAAATAATCATAGGGGATAAATTCAAAAATAGTACATTACTACAGAGGCCGGGACGAAAGGGGTTGCCGGCCGAAGACATATAGACGGCCGAGCGAAGCGAGGTCGGATAGGTCTCAGGCGGGCAACCCCATGTTTCCCGCCGAGGTATGTATAGTGCTTTTCTTAAACATGTAATGAAATAAACAACAAAAAAATCAAAGTTTTATTTTTAATACGCATAGTGGCAGAATGTCATGATGCCTGTGCCACAAATTTATGTGGAATGGAAATTAAAAAAGAGGACTTTGCCGGCCTAGGCCTGCAACATTTGTATGAAATTGCATTAACGACCTCTTGTCCTAGCCGCACCTGAAACGTCATACTTCGCAGCCTGTTATAAGGAACATAACATCAATATTTCATTGCATGTTTGAGAAAAGTACATTTCAATTTAGACCTTTATTGGTCAGAATCAGAACTAAAATCAGAATCTTGAAATTCAATGCCTTCATACGAGAAATCACTGTCAGTATCATCATTACGTAGAGAAATGATAAAGGGTACAAATTCCGTCTCCGTTATCCTATCTCTAATTTTATATTTGTTTTCTACGTGAATAGTGTGATCTGTGCATTTATCCAATCATCAGCTGTGACACTATTTAGTCTATAGGCAAATTTGCAAAAAGTCGTCTCCTTCACGATTTTCGTCGACATCTCTTCTATATACCTAAAACAGGTATGGATGTGTTCCTTGTTGTCTCTAGAACACGAATCTACCTGTTTTAGTTCATGGAGGGGGGAACACACATAGGTGTGACGTCATAAAGATGGCGGCCGATCGTCGTCGATTTATGTCCAAATCTCGGGTTCTATTTTACCAATCGGTTCGTGTGAGGCGTCGTTTGAAAGCTTATTAAACTTACTATAATTGCTTCTTTGACACTTATACCATAACTAGTCATTTTTAAAATATTTTAAAAAAGGTGATTTTTTTACCCTGCATGATTGCATAAGTACTGATAAAAAATGCTTATAACTCAATAAATAATAACTTTAGAGCAATGTATGTTATTACAAAATAAGTAGATCATTTTATAAGCTTTCCAAAAATTTAAGTTTTATTGGTGTACAATAATAAATAATCAAGTCTTGACCAATTTTGCTCAACATGGGTCATTACGCGTCACAGACCACTTAGTCTGGTCAGTGTTACGCGTCGACTGACTATCACGACGCTCGACTGCGCTGCGAGCGCTGGCGTCGCGCCTTATTGTAAATATTAGTAGGTAGTCTGTATGTTTTCTCAGTAAATATATTGCAGACGGTCATTATTTAGTTTGTTTTATGCATATAAGGTGATAAAATAGAAACCGTCACAGATCGCGGGCATTTGCAGTCCAAGCCTCTAGGACCCTAAGGCGAGGATTTTAAACATGGGATCTGAGGCTCTTCTATCACCGACCGAGCTGCGTACAAAATTTTACGTCTTGCCTTGGCTGTCCCTCTTAATTGTGTTTAAGCTGTGATGCCCTCAAGTACCCATATATCGATTAGGAAGTGTTTAGGTGATTAGGAAGTGTTAACGTTTGTTCAGGTAGTTGAATCGTTATGATCTGATTATAACTCGAATTTAATTTTTTTGTTGGTAAAATTTATTTGAACACCTGCAAGTTACCTATCAAGATCGATTAGGTAGTGTTATAGGTGTTTGTGTAGGAAGTTAAATCGTTAGGAGGATCCTATTCCAATTCTGCTTTTGACCCCTGTGACTTAAAACTCCAGTTGACTAGTAAAATTATTGTTAAAAAAATTAGAGCAGGCAATTAAAATGTTAGGATTCAACTCCAACTGTACTTTTAACCCTCTGACTTAGATACTCCACTTGAATAATTTATATTTACTTTAGATTTTTTTACTTGTTAAACTTATTTGAACACCCGCAAGTTGCCTATCTAGATCGATTAGGTAGTGTTAACAAATATTTGTTAAGGTAGGTAAATTGTTAGGATCCGATTCCAACTCGTCTTTTGACCCCTCCGACTTAGATACTCCACTTGAATAATTTATTTTTTCTTTAGATTTTTTTACTTGTCAAACTTATTTGAACACCCGCAAGTTGCCTATATAGATCGATTAGGTAGTGTTAACAGACATTATTCCAGGTAGTTAAATTGTTAGGATCCGATTCCAACTCGACTTTTGACTCCTCCGACTTAGATACTCCACTTGAATAACTGTTATTTTCTTCATTTTTTTTTTTACTTCCCAATCTTATTTAAATGCCCATAAGTTACCTATCTAGATCGATTAGGTAGTGTTGATAGATGTTTGTTCAGGTAGTCAAATCGTTAGGATCCGATTGAAACTCGAATTTCCCCCCCTTCAACTTAGATACTCCACTTGAATAATTATTTATTTCTTCAGATTTTTTATACTTGTCAAAATTATTTGAACGCCCGCAAGTTACGTCATGAGTAATCGTTAGGATCCAATTCCAACTCGACTTTTGACCCCTGCGACTTAGATATTCCTTTTGAGTAATTTATTTTTTCTTTAGAATTTTTTTACTTGTCAAATTTATATGTACGTCCGCCAGTTACGTATCTAGGTCGATTAGGTAGTGTTTATTAACATTTGTTCAGGTAATTAAATCTTTAGCATCCTATTCCAAATTCCAACTCGCCTTTTGACCCTTCCGACTTAGATACCCAGCAGTTGAAATTATTTATTTCTACAGAATTTGTTTCGGGCCAAACTTATTTGAACGCACGTAAGTTACCTATTAATATCGATAAAGTTGTATTAAGGTAGTGGCTGTAGTCATTTGTGAAGGTAGTTAAATCGTTAGAATCCGATTCCGAGTCGGGTTTAGACCTCTCCGACATGGATACTCCGAAATATGTCGCTTCTAGGTAAAAAGTATCAATTTGTCGGTTGTAAATATTAATTTTTGAGCACTACGATGCAATTAAACATTATTATTATAGATATTTGTCAAAAACACCATTTATTAGGGAACGTAACAAATGCACTTTCAAAAATTAACATCATGCCAATTTAGCCGATTTACCGCGTCGCTCTGTACGACGTTGGTACTCGCGTTACGGAATTGGCCCTAACATAAGTATTTATTACTGTACGACGATAAAATCTATATTTTTAGGAAGCTAATAAAATATTCTATCATTTTTATAATAACATCATTCACGCTAAAGTACCATTTTCTTGAATTATTTTGGTAAGTAAGCAAACGTAAAAAGTAAAAAGAACACACTTTTCAAATATTTTTAAAACCGTTCATTATACGTTAGAAGCATCAAGGATACAATTATAGTACGTTTAATAAGCTTTCAAACGACACCTCTCACGAACCGATTGGTACAATAGAACCCGAGATTTGGACAAAAATCAACGACGGTCGGCCGCCATCTTTATGACGTCACAGCTATGTGTGTTCCCCCCTCCATGAACTAAAACAGGTAGATTCGTGTTCTAGAGACAACAAGGAACACATCCATACCTGTTTAAGGTATATAGAAGAGATGTCGACGACTTTTCTAAAACTGGCCGATTGCCTCCAGACTAATTAAAACATTGTTTGATAAGGTTCTCCATTTCTTCACCTGGGATTCCTAAGTTTTTGCTCGCAATTTTTCTTTTAGCCAAACTCCATATGAGTTCAATTGCGTTCAAGTCACAATGATATGGTGGAAGTTTCAAAACCTCATGGCCATTTTCTTTCAATAATTCTTCAGCTTCAAAAATTGGAGTTGTTTTATGTGACAAGGCACATAAGCTCTTCCTTTGTGAAGTATTGTTCATAATGAACACCATTTTCAACTAGCCATTTTGAATATCAGTCTTCAAATTATTCATAGTTGTCCATGACAATGACACTGGGTTGTGTTAAGTTGGGTATCAATTTTTCTCGTAACCATTTCATAAAGTTATTTCGATTCATGTTGTCATGGTAATCAGCCGTTTTTGATTTAGTACTGAAGACTAATAATGCATTGGGAACAAAACCCTGTTCGGATCCAGCATGAACAACAATATGCCTTTTGCCCGAAGATATTTTGTCGATTACTCCGCTTGTGGACGGGCCTTGCCATGATTTTTTTACTTTGTAGTTTTGGTGGACATAGGTTTCATCAATGTAAAGTATTAATTTACCTTGTTTTCGTTTTTCATCAATAGTTCTGAGAAACCTATGTCGCCATGCTGATAGTTCAAACTTTTCAATAAGAATTGATCTTTCATTTTTATTCTTTCTGAAATGAAATCCATTCTTAAGCAATATTTGTCTCAACGTTTCATAAGAGCCACTAAATCCAATAGATTCTCTTAAATCTGCAAGTAAATTTCGCAGAGTTGGAACTCTCTGAACATTTTTTTCATTTTTGCAAATGTTGTTATTTAATTTGTAGTATTGATAGATTACTATGCAATTAACAAACGGAACAGTGTGTAGCTAATCGAAAATTCATCTGGAATCGCGTAATAACCATTGTTTGGACAACAAATGGAAGATATTGAAGTGCGTCGTATGTGGCATGCCATGCAAGTTCTCATTTTGCAAAATGTACGAGTGTTGTGGTTGTAAAACGTAGAACTCTGTGAAAGGACGAAGATATATCGTTTCCCCGGATATGAAATGAGATACATTAAAAAATAAATCTGTTGATAAGTAAATTGTTTGTTTAATTTCATATAATACGGCACAACATAGTTCACGGTATTTCAATTGAACACCAGTTTCATTTTACATCGGACGTTGGTTTTCAATTGGAAATGCCGTGAGCTTCTACACAAAGTTAAATTTAAATGAGCTATATATATTTATCGTTGGATCTTCACAGTAAGTTCCATTGCCACAGTGTCATTAAATAATTAAAAAAATAAACGTCAAAAATCTACCTGCGGGTACAGATTAAATATGGTTGCTTACGGTCTATATTTTTAGTTCGTGAGTTGGCGGTCTGAACCCTTACTAGTGTGTGGTTCGATTTGTGTAAAAATTGTCCCCTAATATTTATTTATCTGTGGTTTTAACTCTGTGATTCCTTTGACACCTATCATCCCGGTACAATAGACGTCAAAGTTGGCATAAATAGTACTGAAATGACAGCTATCAAATGAAGATATGACAAACCTTGTAGACCGCAAAATGTTTGGCAAACAAAAACATTATTCACTCAAAACTCGTAATGGACGGGCAGTTGTAACAAACATGTTTTGCAAACATGTTTTGTTAGAAGTTTGGCGCTGTGGACTCGGCTTAAGGTTCTACGACGTTTTATATATAGCACTAATGCAAATGAGCTATTTATAATGCAAAAAAGGTGCATACGCATTATAGCCAATATATCCCAAACTGAAAGTTGCAAACCACACTTCATACAACTAGAAGTACTAACTCTCCCTTCTTTGTACATTTTAGAAGCTGTGACGTTTGTCAGAAATAATTTGAATCTATTCAAATTCAATAAGAGTGCACGGCGTAAGGATAATTTAATTCTTCCTGAATCTGTCATGGACATTTATAAAAAGGGCCCGTATTACAGCTCGATAAAAATTTATAACAAGATTCCCAACACCTTAAAAACAATAGAAAAGGATCGGTGTTTTGCAAATTCCTTGAAATCATTCTTGATAAAAAAATCTTATTATGCAATATCGGAGTTTATGAACGATGCGCTGTAAATTAAACAATAGCCAAATAAGAATGTACTTACTGTTTACTTATAGTCACAAACAACCATTTTATATTAGTTTTAAGGTTTTATTTCTATAATGATTGCTATACCCTGCCAGGGTCCATGAGATGCCACTGTATTCCTAAGAACTGTATTTTACCATGGTTGCAATAAAGAATTATTATTATTATTATTATTATTTGTTTCTCCTTCGACATTCACGGGCCATTACATCCCGGTCTTTTGATAGGCTTGCGTGGGGACACAGATCCAACACGTAGAGGCCCTTTGGAGAGTTTTACTATGTAATACACCTGCTACAACCCATTCACGGGTACATCAATAGATACCCGTGAACCGGTCCCAGCAGGCGTTGGGACTATTGTAAATAAAATGAAAAGATTACTGGGCTATGGTGTTGAAGTTTGGCTGGTCAAGAGATTGGGCTATTACTTAGGTTCCGGACACCTGCCATAACAATGCTTACACCGTTATCGAGGCAGGTGGTGACTCGCCGCTGCCTAGATGGGCCCCTGAAACTGCCGTCGTAAAGACGGCCAGGAGCAACATCGGTGTGAGCGGCTCAGGGTGTGGAGAGGTGTGCGCCGCTTTCTACCCAGTGGCTGTTAACAGCCACCGTGCCCACTCGCGACTTATGCAAGTTTCACTTCCACCCTGCGAGCATATAGCTCTGACGACTCCTCTCTGGACGGCCAATGAAGGCAAGCCAGAGCCGAGAGTCCTGCGGGTCCCCTTGGGGTTCCACTCCGACCGACGAAGACACGCCGGAGACGGAGACCCTGACCGACTCTCTGGAGCACTCGGGTCCGTGGGGTCGTCACTCCCCAACAGCTCGCCACAAGCTGCCCTGCGGGCTTATTATTATTATTATTATATTTAAATTTAGTGTTGTACCGATCCAATCGTTTAGAGCCTGCCAAGATATTACTAAATCGGTATGAATCAAATAATTCTAAGTACAAAAATAACAATATTTTAACTAAATATGTATATACTTTTGAACATAAAGTAGTCACGATAATACGCAGTATATTGAAGCAATTAGCGCTTTTCTATAAAATATGATGGCGCTATGAGCGTGCTGGTTAGGGCTCTATAGAGATTGGATGAAATTAAGTAATACTACCTTGTGATGTGCTGCAGCCCCCGGTTTATTAAGTATATAGACGCCACAGATTAATACTTAGTTACTCCGTAAATAGACTCACATTTATGGTATATAAATGAATCCTATATAGCAGGTTTTGCTGATTTTGCTCTAGCAACACTCTCTGTTGCTAGAGCAAAATCAGTGAAAGAACATTATAGCATACCATATTTAAAAAAGAATTTCAACAGTAAAAACACGTGCATCTCCAAAACTGACATAAATAATAAATAAATAATAAATATTGGGGGACAATCTTACACAAATCGATCTAGTCCCAAACTAAGCAAAGCTTGTACTATGGGTACTAGACGACGATATACACATACTTATATAGATAAATACATACTTAAATACATAGAAAACATCCAAGACCCAAGAACAAATATCCGTGAAAAATGCACAAATAAATGCCCTGGCCGGGGTTCGAACCCGGGACCTCTAGCTTCGGAGGCAGAGTCACTACCAACTAGGCTAAACAGGTCGTCAATCGTCACATATTTGATCGTGTGTAAAAATGTTCCCTCAGGCGTGTAATCCCATCCTAAAAATATTATAAACGTGAAAGTTTGTGCCGATGTACGTTCCTCTTAATCTTAAAAATGAGTGAATGGATTTCTATTATACTTTCCAGATTAGTGTTGGGTTACTCACTCGTGAGGCACCTCTTTTGTCATACTCATTTTATTAAATTGTCGCATCACTTCGCGTATTAAAAATGTCACACTTCATAACTCACGAGGTACCAACTCACTCGCTCGTCCATCAACTCGCGCTTCATTTATCCTTCAAACCTCGATCACACCTCAATATGCCTCGCGCCTCGTGCCTATCTTCACATGTCCCACTACAACACTCCTACTCACGCCTAACTTCATTTGTCCCACTGCCTATCACACCGAAAATGAGCGCGTGAATGAGGATGTTTACTCTAACATGACAACGAGTGCGATCCCCAAAATGTACGGTGTGATCTGAGTTGGGACATGAAACACCGCAACCAATGCTCAACAATGTACTATGCGTTGACAAAAAGTTCGTAAGTGCCGCAGGATTTCATACATTTTACGCGTTTACGTCAAACGGTCAAAAAATTTTTGAAACTGACGGAACGTTTAGAAATCTTTTTACTTACTGTATTTGTGGATATGGATATGGAATGTGGTTCTTATACTTAATAAAATAGAATAGGATTAAAATCTCAACCATTATAAGAGTGAAATTCTAGGTAGTTGGATTGTTAAAAATAAGAGTTTATTTTAATGTTGGTGTTGGTGCAGAGTTAATGGTGAAATGGCGGGACAAATTCTATCTTCAAAAATCGAATAATTTCTTATTAGGTACTTAATGAATATCTTTAAGATGTTATTTGAAAATTGTTTTTATTTATTTATGATAGGTAATTACTAAGGAATGAAACAGTTTTCAAAATTGTAACGAAAGGGCGAGAAATTAAACGCAACTCAATTTTGACAGAAGTCAAACAAGATACCTATGACATTGACAATTAACCGACAAAGTTGATCACGTTGAGAATGGTGATGAGATGTTTGTTTGTTTATTTACTTTATATCCGGATTAGGTTAAAAACATCTTGCCGACACATGAATGTGCCTGGCTGCCTTGTGGTTGTGGTGTGGTTATTGTTTGCGTGTTAAACGGAAAAGCCAATACGCGGGAATAATTTTTAATGTTGCTTTTATTCAATACATATCTCATTGTTGATAATATCATTGGTAAGTTAATTATATTTGTGCCAGTCCAAATCTTTTTTAAGGAATCTTATTATGAGTTTAATTTACATACGTGAATTGCTTCTAAATACCCAAACAAACTATCAAGTTGGAATAATAAATAACTAAACTACACTGGTGTGCTTTTGAAGTACGAGTATTATGTTTATACATGTGACATTATACTCTGGTTCAGTTGTAAGCGTCAATATTAGATTGTCATACTATATGAAGTTTCTGGATGACAAAATTCTGCTCTGCTGTGGTCTAATTTATTGTTTTAATTCATCTGACTGTAACTGAGCATGCAAAATTGAAAACTGCCCGGTAATTCATTTTTTATATGAAGTGGAGGAAGGTGAATATAAATAAGTAAGAATATAGAACATGAAAGTACTCAGTGCTCGGTTATAACACTACACTTAATTACAACCATGTTTTTGCTGCCGAAAGATTCTAAGTACTTATATATATACTGTTACCTCACCTCATTTGAAGTAGGACATTGTACCACCTCATTTTTGGAAATGAGGTACTCCCCCAAACTCATTTTAATTTCATGTCCTACCCAACACTATTCCAGATACCTAC
This sequence comes from Notocelia uddmanniana, assembly GCA_905163555.1. NCBI lineage: Eukaryota > Metazoa > Arthropoda > Insecta > Lepidoptera > Tortricidae > Notocelia > Notocelia uddmanniana. The sequence continues at coordinate 13,622,192 of LR991063.1, read as the reverse complement.
GAGTATAAAGCTTAGGCATCCGAATAACACATAGGGTATAAATAATTTATATATATATATATAGTAAACGTAACGCTTTATAAATTGTACTCAGAGCAGGTGTTAGTCGAAAAATTTGCATTTCCCTGTGCCTTTGATACGTATCGAAATCGTTAAGATTCCATTTATAAAAAACTAGCTTTTGCCCGCGACTTCGTCCACATCTTCGCTCCTGTTGGTCGCACGTAGCTAGGCCTCCCCACAGAGTGCCACAATGCCCGGTCCTGCGCCACCCGCATCCAGCGGACTACAGCGACTTTCACCAGGTCATCAGTCCATCTTGTGTGGGGTCTTCCCACGGTGCGCCTTCCGGTAAGCGGTCGCCACTCGAGCGCCCTAACGGCCATCGGTTCTACGTGCAATGTGCCCCGCCCACTGCCATTTTAGTTTAGCGATTTGGAGGGCTATGTCAGATAATTGGGTTCTATTGCGGATTTCTGATGCGATCACGCTGAGATACTCCCAGCATAGCCCTCTCCATTGCTTTTTGGTGACTTCAAAAGCCATCCAAAAGTGTTTTGACTTGAGGCCCATAGTAAGCGACTACGTTTCAGTGCCCATTATGTCATCACTGGCAACACACACTGGTCAAAGACTCGCGTCTTGAGACACTTACACATTTCTTCTGAGAATATGAAAAATACCTACTAAGTACGTTTATCACGATAGTAAGAATAAAAACTCCCATTAATTTTGATAAGAGGTTAACCTAACCCCAAAATAGTGATTTTATTGGATTTACAGCTCAAAGCCACGAAATATTCAGAAAAACCAACAATAGTACATACCTTTGCGATATTATACTTCTTCGTTTACATCAATAACACGAACCACAGTTATCTTTTGAGAGAACACACATCTAAGCGATCAAAATTCTTACGAAAATAGCGGGTATATTGGAGTTAGCCAATAACTTTTAAACTCGTGGAGTTTTCCTCATCATGTGATTTAAGCAATTTGTTAAAATAACTGGCAGAAGCTGTTTTTCTCAGGCGATGTACCTTTTTTTGCTACATAATGGTGGGTAAACCGAAAAAAATGTTAAGAAATGGATTTAGCAGGTGTACACTCTACGAAATAAAAGAAAAATAAATAAATAAATACTAATCTAATAAGCTGCTGCCAGTGGGTAACGTCCCCAAAATGATGGCGGCATTGCCACGTTGAATGGCAATGCTCAATCTTTGTGCAAAATAAAGTCCAGCATTTTGGTCACGTGTTGCGTCGACCAGACGCCTAGACAAATCTTTGTATATAATATGCGCTCTTGGTCCCCACGGACCCAATGTTTCGACCCCAAAAGGCTTAAATAAGTAACCGCTATCGAGGGTACTCTATTTGCGCCTTTTGAGGGTTTCCGCCGATTCAGCCACCGCACCAGCCCTATTCCTCGTTCCGGGAAGATGTGACGGCGCAAGGGTGTCTACGCAGGTAGCGTCCCACACCAAAGGCCGTCCCAGCCTCCACGGAATAAGGGTCATCCCGTCAGGTCTTTTACCGTCATCACGCATGAGGCCACTTGGCTCTAGTATAGCCGCACAGTTGGCGGCGGTAAAAGCCCGACGGATGACGTCATTAAGGCTGGAGTGCCGGGCATCACAGAGGCAGTGGGACGGGCCGCTCTGCAAGCAAGTACGGATAAATCTTTTACAAACGCACTTAAGCTCCGCAGATCGCGCCCGTCTCTTAGCCGTTGCCGAGTGGGAATCTGGTTTGTGGCTCCAGGCTCTCCCTTCACCTAACACCGGTACTTTAATGGACTCAAGCACTTGCCGTATTGAGGCGTCTCTACGCTTGGGCGCTTCGTGCTGTGCTCCGCACCGCTGCCAGTGTGGCGCTGCCGTTGACCGGCTTGGTCACCACGACTTATTATGCCAGAGAAGTGCTGGAAGGATTCCCCGGCACTCCAGCCTTAATGACGTCATCCGTCGGGCTTTTACCGCCTCCAACTGTGCGGCTATACTAGAGCCAAGTGGCCTCATGCGTGATAACGGTAAAAGACCTAAAGGGATGACCCTTATTCCGTGGAGGCTGGGACGGCCTTTGGTGTGGGACGCTACCTGCGTAGAAACCCTTGCGTGTTGAGAATGATGTCCAACATTACCATATTAACGTTGTAAACAGTGCTGCCCTCACAGTGCAAACGAACATGAATGCTTATGTAGGTTATCCTCTTTGTATACATCTATGTACGCTCTGCTGAATAAATGGCGATCAGGTAACATATATTTTATTTTGATCCCTATATTTAATACGCTTCCACTGCGCTATATTCAATAAATACAATGCGAAAGTAAAAGAAAAAATATAAAGTAACGGCTAAAGTGAAAACTCGAAGAAAATAGCTCAAGATTATCATTTTCCGAGATTAACAGAAACTTGCAATTTCGGCATTTGGAAATTTAGAATAAAATTAATCCTTGAAGAGAAAGGAGTGCTGCAATGCATAGAAAGTAAAGATGATAAGGCGTCGTCTGCAGTTTCTGACGCCAAGGCGAGGTCAATAATAGTACAAGCACTAACTGACAGATATATTGAAATCGTAAAAAATTGCAAAACGGCTGCGGCCATGTTGTCGAAACTAGAAGACATTTTCGAAAGGAAAACCACGTGCAACAAATTAAGATTAAAACGTAAATTAATCATGCTCAAATGCGGTACTAACGAAAAGCTACAGGATTATTTCCTTAAATTTGATTCCCTAGTAGGAGAATTAAGCGCTATAGGATGCGCGGTCGATCAAATGGATCAGGTGTGCTACCTACTCTCAGGTATGCCACCAGCGTATGATAACGTTGTTACATCCATAGAGACCATGATAACAGATAACAAGATTGAGATTGAGGCGATTAAAGCTAGACTACTAGATGCGGAGTTGAAGTTGAGCCAAGAGAACACCAGTGAAGAATCTGCATTTCTAATATGCTATAGATGTAGAAAACGAGGTCACATGATCAAGGACTGCAGAGAACAGATGGAGACACATGAGTACCGGGGAAGAAGTTCAAGAGGATATCGTGGCGCTTCAAGATTTCGGAGTGGTGCGGGCCGTCGGCGATATGGAATGCGAGGCAATGCCCACGGCGCAGCGCAGGCGGAGGAGGAATCCAGTATGGTTTCCTTTACTGTATTTAATGATACAGATGAACAGTGCTTGATTGTAAGTAGTAACTATATACAATTTATCGTTGACTCGGGAGCTACTGAAAACCTACTTAAGTCCGAATATGAACAAAATATGACAGATATAGTTATGTTAGACAAAGAAATCAAAATTTTTGTTGCTAACGGACAATACCTGACAAGTAATAAAAGAGGTAAATTAAATTTAATGTATAATGATGTGTCCGTGAATATTGAAGGGTTAATAGTGTCAAATCTGTCACACAACTTATGGTCAGTAAGAAAATTACTCGAAAAAGGCTTTAATGTAGAGTTCAATAAAAATAATGTGTCAATTAAAAACAATGCACGCAACATTGTTGGAAACTTGGTTGGAAATCCGTATGTAATACCAATGCACTTAAATTTGACTAGATCTTTAACAGCTGCGGATGATGACTTATGGCATAGGCGACTAGGCCATGCTAATAGGAAGCACCTGAGGATAATGAAGTTGCCTTACTCGGAGACACCATGTGAGCCATGTATGCAAGGTAAGTCCACTAGTTTACCTTTCTTTCCTACTCCGAAGCCGCGTTCCTGTCATATTGGTGTGCTAATACACACCGATATTTCTGGTCCTGTGAGTACACCAACAGCTAATGGTGAGGTTTACTATCAAACAATTATAGACGACTATACTCATTTCTGTGAAGTGCACTTGTTAAAGAGGAAAACTGAAGCTACTGAAAAGATAATTGAATATGTATACAGGATGGAGAGACAGACAGGATATAAAGTAAAGAAGATTAGGAGTGACAATGGAGGTGAATTTAAGAATGAAATTATACCAAAATTTTGCTAGAAGAATGGAATAATACTGCAATATACGGTTCCTTACAGTCCAAAATCTAATGGCGTGGCAGAAAGAATGAATTTAACGATCTACAATCGTACCAGAACCTTGTTAATTGAAACAGGATTGCCAAAAACATTGTGGGGCGAAGCAGTAAGATGCTCCGTTTACCAAATTAATCGATGTCCATCTTCTGCAATTGGGTTTAAGACACCGGCGGAGATTATGCTTGGGAATCGGGATTTATCCAGGTTGCGAATATTTGGAGCGAAGGTATGGGTTCATATCCTACCAAAACAGGATTAATTACAGGAAAGAGCTAAAACGATGAGATTTGTAGGCTATGCGCCAAATGGATATCGAGTGTGGAATCCTGAAACAGATCAAATCGTAGTAGCAAGAGATGTAAGATTTGATGAATCGCAAATCAAGTATGTAAAACCAAAAGACATATTTTACAGGTATCATGATGAAGAGGAAGCTATGAAACCAGGTCAAGGTTGTGGTAACAATAAAGAAGCAGAATATGGCCAAGAAGAAGAATTTGACACAAATGAAGATGTATCACAAGAGAATCAAGGAGATACGTCTAGGTATTATACAGGAACAGATGACGAGAGTAACGAAGAAAATAGTCAAAATAGTCAAGAACCAGAACCATATAAGACTCGATCCGGAAGAGTAGTAAGAAAGCCGAAGGAATTACTGGAAGATTATGAACTAAACCATACAGCATATTGCTTACTGTCAGGAGATCCCCAAGAATTTGATGAAGCCATAAAGAGCGAAGAATGGGAATTAACAATTAAGAAAGAATTGGAGTCACAAGAAAAGTTAGAAACATGGGAAGAAGCAACATTACCTAAAGGATTTAACCCTTTACACCCGAGAAATCGCGATTGAGATAAATTAAAATGAACTTTAATGACACTGTTAAAAAAATGATAATTCAATGTAATTAAGGGCTCACAATCGTTTCAGTCCGGGTGTAAAGCCATAGATACAAAATTGATTTTCAGAACTAAGCAAGATGGTACCAAGAAAGCTCGACTTGTGGCCAAGGGATTTCAACAACACAACTCGTACAATAATTATGCTCCAGTCGCTAGATTATCAACATTAAGACAATTAGACGTGCCGACTGCGTTCTTAAATGGGAATCTGAATGAAGAAGTTTATATTAAATGCCCAAAAGGATTAAAGATAAAGGAAGGAAAAGTACTCAAATTGAAGAAATCATTGTATGGTTTAAAAGAAACGCCCAAATGTTGGAATACTAGGTTTCATGAATTTGTTACAGAACAAGGATATATTCAATCGACACATGACTCCTGCCTATACTGAAAAGGAAATACCTGGCTTCTACTTTATGTAGATGACATCCTATTACTCGGAAATTACGATAAAATATTTAATCAACTAAAGAAGCAATTCAAAGTGAAAGACTTGGGAGAAGTCAAGAACTATTTAGGGTTGGAAATTACAAGAAAGAAGGGAATAATGGAAGTCAGACAAAACGAGATGATACAAAGACTTTTAGAGAAAATCAACATGCAGGATTCTAAGAAGACCAATACCCCAATGGAAGAAAACTACACTGCAAATACTGACTCAGAGGTAATTAATGTTCCTTTCAAGGAATTAGTTGGTTCATTGCTCTATATTTCAACAAACAGTAGACCGGATATAACATATGCAACATCTTATTTGAGTAGATTTTTAGACAAGCCTACAAGTGGATTTATGGAAAGCAGGTAAGCGAATCTTACGTTATCTCAAAGGAACACCTGAAAAGGGGCTGCTGTATAGGAAGTCTAAAGATCCTCTCCTCCTGGCTTATTCAGATGCAGACTGGGCTGCTGATAAGACGGACCGAAAAAGCATTAGCGGTTGTGTCATCTATCACGGTGAGAATATAATATCTTGGTCCTCTCGTAAGCAGACATGCACCGCCCTGTCAACTGCGGAAGCTGAATTTGTCGCTGGCGCTAACGCTGTAAGCGAACTTATGCATATTAAGGGTGTACTGTCAGATATCTCAAACAAGGAAACATATGCTCCTATCTCTGTGCTCGTGGACAATCAAAGTACCATAAAATTAATTAACAATCAGATAAATAGCAAAGCCTCGAAACACATTGAAATAAAGTACCATTATATTAAAGATATTGTGAATAAGAAGCTCATAACTGTATCATATATTCCAACTGATGAAAATGTATCTGACATTTTTACGAAGTCTTTGCCAGCTAAAAAGCATTAATATTTCACTAGCACATTGAATTTAACTGTTTAATTATGTATACTGCATGTTCCTGTATAGTATGATACCTCTTATGTAGTGGTTTGAACACCGATCCCAAGACTCAGGTCGTAGGGCTATATAAGTGCGTATATTCATGCTAGTTTCCAATTATAGCATTCATTTATGTGAAATAATACTGAAGTTGGTAATGTTTCTTTTATATTCTTTTTATCACTTACATGTGATGTGTTTTGTTTCAAGTTGTATAACTTTAGTTTCGTTTTAAACTTGAGGCGGGGGGGGGGGGTGTTGAGAATGTTGTCCAACATTACCATATTAACGTTAACAAATTGCTTCAATCACATGATGAGGAAAACTCCGCGAGTTTAAAAGTTATCGGCTAACTCCAATATACCCGCCATTTTCGTAAGAATTTTGATCGCTTAGATGTGTGTTCTCTCAAAAGATAACTGTGGTTCGTGTTATTGATGTAAACGAAGAAGTATAATATCGCAAAGGTATGTACTATTGTTGATTTTTCTGAATATTTCGTGGCTTTGAGCTGTAAATCCAATAAAATCACTATTTTGGGGTTAGGTTAACCTCTTATCAAAATTAATGGGAGTTTTTATTCTTACTATCGTGATAAACGTACTTAGTAGGTATTTTTCATATTCTCAAAAGAATTGTGTAATAGTGTCTCAAGACGAGAGTCTTTGACCAGTGTGTGTTGCCAGTGATGACATAATGGGCACTGAAACGTAGTCGCTTACTATGGGCCTCAAGCCAAAAGACTTTTGGATGGCTTTTGAAGTCACCAAAAAGCAATGGAGAGGGCTATGCTGGGAGTATCTCAGCGTGATCGCATCAGAAATCCGCAATAGAACCCAATTATCTGACATAGCCCGCCAAATCGCTTAACTAAAATGGCAGTGGGCGGGGCACACTGCACGTAGAACCGATGGCCGTTAGGGCGCTCGAGTGGCGACCACTTACCGGAAGGTGCACCGTGGGCAGACCCAACACAAGATGGACTGATGACCTGGTGAAAGTCGCTGTAGTCCGCTGGATGCGGGTGGCGCAGGACCGGGCATTGTGGCACTCTGTGGGGAGGCCTAGCTACGTGCGACCAACAGGAGCGAAGACGCGGACGAAGTCGCGGGCAACAGCTAGTTTATAATATTTGTATGGATTTAGTGGGTTACACTATATTACCGAAGGTTAATCAAAAAATCTGTTGCCAAAGTTTGGTTAAAAACTTCTTTCTTACTTCTTTTAATTTTATTATTGGTAAACGGGACTTAATCGCGTACAAAAAACCACCAACCAATAATAATGTGTAAAAATCGTGCAAGTTCTTTTAATTTGTTTTGATGAATTTACTGTATTGTAACCAGGGCTCGGAAACCGGTATTCTGTCCATACAAAAATACCGGAATTTTTTTAGTTCTTATCGTTCTTTCGTCTACTATTTCATGTTTAATCAGGCAATATAACAATATGAAGTAATAACCCAAATACATTATTGAGTCCTACATAAAAAACATAAACTAATTAAAAATATTTGGCTATTTCAGGATTTTGAGATTAACCGGTTCCGAGCCCGGATTGTAACAGTTTGCACGAATCGGACAGGTTTAAAAATTAAACGGAAAATAGATTAAATCCAAAACGGAAGGATTGGGAATATTTTTTTAAGAAGCTGACTCTCTCTCTCTCTCTCACACACACACACACACACACACACACACACAAGGTGGGTTGCGAATACAGAATTTATTTTTTCAGTAGCAACTTTAATTTTCAGGTCCAGGTTGCTGTCAAAGTAATTTGATTATATTTTTAGACATATTTTTTCTTTTTTTCGCAACACTTAAGTTGCCAAATCATACAATTTTGAAACACAAATTCACTGTCGAAGTTGATGCTCGAAAGCGGCGGATTTTTAGTTGAATTTAACTTTGTTTTTATGTGGATATCGTTTACATACTTACATGGCTTATTAGAAACAGTAACACATAAGTTATATTTTCTCTATTTTGAGGAGAGCAGGGATGTACTGAGGGGCGAATTGGGTCGACAACGGGGACAGTTGGGTCATGAATGGGGAGAGTTGGTGTTACGAACGGGTTGTACCGGGATGATAGAGGGGGATTTGCTGTTCGTAGTTCAGGGTTGTCGATTTACATAAGTAGTCAAAAGTGTCTTACATTATGATAAAATGGTAAATATTAATTTTAAAAATTTGAAGTACTCGTAGTGGAGGAATTAAATAAATATGTTATATTAAAACCTACTAGGAAGTCCTTAACATTGTCGAGGAAAAGAGGTCCATGCTAGAAACTATTGAGAACAGAAGAGGAAAGATGCTTGGACACCTATTACGACACGACGAATATTTTAAAACTATAGTGGAAGCGAAAGTGGAAGGAGTGCGGAAGAGAGAGAGACCAAGAATAACATATATTGACCAAATTAAGGAAAAAGTAAACGTCGTGTCGTATCAGGCTGTTAAAAGGAAGGCTAGAGGAAAGAAACACATGGAGATTGCTCCACCGACAAGAGCCTAGCTCTTAAATAAATGACGATGAAAACCAGCAGTCAAGCTATTGTCTTAATCCAAAACTGTCAACCCTAGAAATTTTCCCATCTCAGTCCCCATTGCTAGCCCTTATAACCCCAACTACGGTGTGAGCTGGTTTTGTCTACTATTATGTAGTTTTCGTTGAAACTATGCAATGAAGCAACAAATTGTCATTGACAAATCAAAATTCATACCTCCGGAACACTTTTTTTTTATATCAATCAATGTTCCACATATAAAAATAAACTTTTATCTATGTTTGAACTTTGATTTCGACCCAACTCACCCCATTTTACGTTAATTTAAATTAAATTGTAATGCATTGGCTATGTGTGAAGTAGGTGGTGGGGGTAAGCTAGGCGATCGTAGCGCACACCATGGCAGAAATGTGCACTTACTGGAGACAACTGTCAAATTTACTTTCACGTTTTCTATTGGTTTCTTAACGGTTTCCTACGATTCGTTTCGTTTGTATGTATTAAGTTATTCTCTTATTTATTTCAGTAAAATTTCCAATACGGGGTCTTTCTCGTTTACTAAAGTAAATAAAATATTCATGTGTCATTATTTGACATCTCTGAGTTTTGACATTGTCTCGGGACTTTTGAAGTTTGACGTTTCAGACGTGCACATAGTCAATATAGCTACTTTGTATTGTTTAAACAATTACTTGTTATGGAAGAGCGGGGTCTCCTGTCACAGGTATCATTATACACGTACTTACTAGGAGATCCCAACCTTTACAGTACCCTGACCTTGTAAAAAAAATAACATTTTTTCATTTCACTTGTTATGAATTTACTTAGGAATATTATAGGTAACTAAATTTTTCCTGCAGAACCAATACCAAAAAAAACCTAAAAAACTAGAGGTATGTGCACTTGTAACGCCTTTACGGGACACTTTTATTGACATCTGCCCGGCTAGTATGATAGCTTATACCGTCACGTTATATGGCCAAAATGTACTGAAACGTCACATAAAACGTGACGGTATAAGCTATCATACTAGCCGGGCTCTAAAATTCCTAAAAATGATTATTGCACAATAATCAATCGATTCCAAACTCAAAATAATTCATTTGCAAATATAGGTATATAGTGATGGTCTTTATTATTAACAGATTCGCTATATTTTACCGATAGGCGTGCAAAAACATTTATTTATAGGAACATATTTCAGACATAATTTTTACAGTTATTACATACTCAAACAATAAAGCCCACAGCATAATATTAATAAATATTTAACACAAAGCCGAATTCCTTTCATTAGCCACTATTAATCGTAATCGGAAATTATGACAACCGATTCGCATTAGCCACATCACTAAATACGACATACGCCAGTGATTATATTCTCTTTGATACGCCTATTTGGAACTGTCAAAAGACCATTCTTACTTATTTTTATTTCTCGTGTTCTTTATCCACAAACAGACTACAATTGAAATTATACAAGCCAGCACAGACCAATAAGAGACACTACGTAAGCCAGGCAGTCCAGAGTCTTCTTAGTAGTTTGTGGGCCAGAGTCAGATCAGAGATTACCGTAGACCAAGGATATTACAAAGAATTAGATCTTTTTGAGATACACACCTGAATTTTTACAGTACAGGCATATAATCCTTGTATTGGCTTTTTATGTGGGCTGGGGCATGTCTCTTGAGCAGCAGTGTGCAGTACAGTCAGTGAAGCAAGCAAAGCCGTACACATCGACGTTTAGCAAAGCAGACCATTTTGTTGTTGTGTGATACTATACTGTTAAGCTCAGATTCAGACAGAGTCCTATAAAATGGTCATCTTAGACACTGGTCATGTTCATGCGTTGTCTTCGACATAAGTTGCAGCTAATATCATTTGCATCTCATTCAACAACCAGACAGTCTACAATTTTTTATTAATTGAGATTCTGCTATCCTGCCTCTCCTAACAAGCCTGATGTGTCAGTGTAACAAGTGTCAGGGCAAAATCTAAATTGATAACAACAAAGCTTCAAAAGTTGGTCTCTCTCAGTAATGTTATTCTGGAAATAAAATAACATGTATTTGTTTTCAGTTATGATATAGCAAATATTTGGTTTAAAAAGTAAACTTCTTCATGGCCTTCATTCACACAATTACTTGGTTTGTCTAAAAGTCTGTATCCATATTTTGTCTTCTGTTTGTTGGGATTAGTTAGTTATAGTTATGGTACAGTTGGTGTGTTAGTTTGAATAAGTGACACTAGTCATTGGGTCTATTACAAATTTTAGTCAACTTCAAGAAGTAATAAATTGCTCGGAGTTTGATAAAATGAACTATTAACAGAAAAAAATATTTGGAAATCTTTATTTGCCCAATGCATTTTTTGGATAGTGTTAGTTTCGTGGAAAATGTAGTCTATATCAATAATCGTGCAGGCAGTGGGGACAAATAAAAAGGTAAAATGAAAATCTTCATGATTTGAATGACAACTACCTGAAAAATTACCCCTATCATGGGTTCTACATTTTGAAGTAGGTCTCTGTCGGTGAAAATTTATACCACGTCGGTGGCAAACAAGCGTAGGCCCGCCTGATGGTAAACATGCTTACGAGACTTGATTTTACTAGCGACGCGAGCAGATTTTGTCCGTACTAATTTTGCGTATGTGTGCGTGCACGCACACATGCACGTATGTACGCACCGTATGCACCACCAGGCGAGTTTCGACCAAATGAAGGTCAAGTTGGCGGATTTGTGCAAGAATGGCAGTGTTCAAAGCTTGTCGGAAAGTTGAAAATATCCGACGAGCTTACGTAATGCCATTTTTACACAAATCGGCCAACTTGATCTTCATTTGGTCGGAACTCGCCTGGTGATGAGGAGTACTAATCCCCAATTAATACCTATTCGAGGGTAATAAAAAACAAATTATAAATGCTGTTATTTAATTATTTACACACGCTTTAATTTAATTTACTAGTCTGTCTGGTATTAACAAATCAATACTTAATAACAAAACAAACAAAAAGTTATTTGATATGCCTGTGTGTGTTATAGTACTTTGCAGCACTTAATTTTATTGGATCATCAGTGTCTGTATGAGTAATTTTTCCGGAAAAAATCCTGTTAATCGACCTACACCAACTGAATATTAAAATATCAACAGTAGTTTTTGTAAAATAATTTTGCACCGATTCTTTATGTTCTTCGCAATTACAGGGAAAATGAACAAATGACTTTGTTAAATACATTATATTTTCTTTAAGTCTTTGTTTCTGGACATTGGTTTTTAGGAATGTGACTGTTATTTTCTGGATTTCTTTAAAGCAATTGTGTAGTTGGTCAGAAGGGTAGCAGAGCCATCGCTTGTTTTTATCGTATTCCTTGGCCTGTATGAAACAATCTCTTGGATTATTTGTTTTTAAAACTAAGGTGTCTCTACATGTTTTACATTTTTTAATAATTTTTGATAAACTTTTTGTTAGGACCCAGCCACAAACGTATCGTGACTGCGTAGGCGAGGAAGCATCATTTGCTGGACAATCTTGAAGAGCTTGAAACAATTCGCTGCTTATGTGTATTTGTGTTTCATTTGGATTTTGCACTTTATTTCTTTTTTCTTTTAAAAAAAGTCTAGTGTCTGAAGACAGGTGTTAAAATCTTCTTCACAGTTTGCGTTAACTGCATGGTGTGAACTGAAATTATTTAGTAACAAGGACTTAAATGCACCCTCGAATGAGGTGCAATCCGGAGATATGTTTCTCGCCCCTAAGCTTCTAATGCTACCAAAGAAATTCTCGTATGGATCCTGATTAAAAATTCTTGTCAGCATACAGTCCAAAGAATATTTGTTTGTTAACAATTTCCAGATGGCTTGCATACCTTCAATTGTTTTGATAAAGTTTTTTATTGTTGGTATATGTTGGATTTTGTCACTATTCCTTGTTTTTGTTATAAATTGTACAGTTTTTAAAAACTTTATTCCTTCCATCCACAATTTGTAGTGAGGCGAGCTTTTCCTAACGGCACCTCTATATATTTTTCCGTTAGGAATGTGAAAAGTACCAGCATTCAGGCTATCAAACAACTGATCTATTAGTAAAACAGGTGAAAACAGCTGTCTGCACTCCTACGGCAAAAGTCCTCTTGCGATGAAATGGTCGGTAGTGACTGCTACACTGTGACTAAATATTTGTGCTGCCATTTTCACCCTCATCTTCTTAATTGTTCCCGGATTAATATGTTCTTCAGTAAGTTTGTGGAGACACCTGAGAAACATAAAACTGTTGAATATTACATCGTTTATCATTATCACTAAAAATCACTATATTCAATATCATTATTATGGCTAACGATAAGCACGAATACTTGTTCCGCAATCGTGGATGTCTTTTATGTATTTTAAGTCATCATTATCATCCTAGCGTTACCCCAGTGCAGTAATATACTGATGTCCGGGGTCCTACACCTAATCCCTAGTTTTTTTTAAAAATATATTTAAGTATTTATTTAAATATGTATATCACTGTCTAGTATATAGGAGACAAATAAGTATTAGGGGACATTTTTTTTACACAAATATACCTAACTAGTGCCATAGTAAGCTCAATAAGGCTTGTGTTGTGGGAACTAGACGACGATATGTTATCCATTCTGTTGTACACTGAGTATGAGTGGCACGAGGATATGAAAAATACTATACTTAAAAAACAGACTTACCGAAGTTCTCCGCGCGTTTTATCGGCTTGGTAATGTTGTTCGAAAAAGTTCCACTTGACAATTTTTTCTTTTCCGTCTCTATCCTTGTAAATAAGGTCCTTATTTAACAGATTATTTCTTAAGCCCTTGAGGAGGTGTGGCACATCGTAAAGTGGTATAATTTTTTGGCCATCTACCTCAAATAGTTCCTGACGCCACTCTCTTCCATCTCGCAAATAATTTTTCTTTGTTTGTTTTACGAGATTGTTGATCGCGCTGACGTTGGCGGCTCCTTGATCACACACAGTGCATATAACTTTTAGCCCAGTTTGCTGGACGTTGACTAGTACTTCTGTTATGATTTCTTTTAATTCCTCAGTTTTCAAGCTTTGAGTGAAGTAATATGCCACTGGTTGTTTAAAACTCTTCTTTATTCCTTTTACCATAAACACCATGGCATGATTTGCAAACTTTAGGCTAGCACTGTGACTTATAAAGCCTTTTAAATTGTCATTGGTGATGCGCAGACATGGGAACCACGCAGCGGCGTCGCGTAAGACTCCACGATGACACGGAGAGGAGATCACCAGTTACCACAAGTCTGGTTTGAGGTTGTAGTCTTGTTTTAATCACTCAGAATTAAAATGTAACTCATTGTTTTTATAGTTAAACATTAATGTAAACGGATTAAATAAGAGGCTAACATTTTATGTGCAGCCATTGTAGCGAACGAGATTGTGACAGAGAGAGAGCGGAAGGAAGAGAAGGGTATAGTCTATGATATTATAAAATGTCATAGACATCAGTGTTGCCTACGTAAATGTGTACCATTCCAACACTCCTCCTTACACTTTACATAGGATCAAAAAAAAACAACACTCTGCTACATTAGCTCTACATACTAATGACTAGAAATTCATGCTATAAACCTAGGTAAGAATGCATACATGCATATGAATAAGAGCATTAGATCAAGATCATTCAATAAAACATAACATAAAAAACATATAAACATTATTTAAAAATTCAGTCTCTTTACATTCATTTGATTAATAAAATAATTATGCTTTTGAGTACACAAGGGTTTCGTTAAAACATCTGCTATCATATGATCTGTTTGAAGATATCTTACACTTAAACATTTTCTCTGAATAAGATCTTTTACAAAGTGGTATCTCAAATCTATATGTTTTGTCTTTTTATGGGAGTGCTCCTTTACTAAGAGCAATTTCTGAGCACTTTGGCTATCATTATACACAATGACATCAAATGTTTTATTAACAATTTCATTCATGAAATTTCGCACAAAACATATGTCTTTGCACACATCACAAATAGCGACATACTCGGCTTCACAGGAGCTTAATGAGGTACAGCGTTGTTTTCTAGCCTCCCAATTTATGACATTGTTACCTAATTTTACCACGAAACCAGTGTAAGATTTTCTGTCAGATAAGTCATTCGCCCAATCTGCATCAGCATATGCTGTAAGGTTTAAATTATTAGATTTGGTGAAACACAGGCCATAATTAATTGTACCTGCCAAATATCTCAGCACACGCTTCGCTATGCGCCAATGACTTTCATCGAAACATGTATTATACATACTTAACTGACTACATGCAAATGAGATGTCAGGCCTAGAACATACACTAAGATACATCAGACTGCCTAGTAATTGTCTATACCTATAAACATCATCATTTAAACCTGTTTGACTAGATTTTTCTAATTTACAATTGACTGGTAAAGGTGTGGACACAGGTTTACAATTGGTCATATTATATTTGATTAGCAAACGCTTTATGTACTCAGACTGATCTAATGTTAAAGTGCCATTTTCTCGGCGAACATTCATACCTAGGCAATTATTTAATTTACCTAAATGTCTAATTTCAAATTGATTTTGTAAAAGTTGTAAAATATTTTCAATACAATTATTATGAAAAATATAAAAATCATCAACATACAAAGCAATTATTATATATTCAGTCTTGGTTTTCTTACAATATATGCATGGCTCACACTTACTTTGTACATAGCCGTTCTGTGACAAGAAATCATGAATTTTAGCATTCCACATACGGCTTGCCTGTTTGAGACCATACAAACTCTTATTTAGTAAACAGACTTTATTGTCATTTTTAAAACCAGATGGCTGTTCCATATATATTTGTTCGTTTAAATCGCCATTCAAAAATGCGGTTGTAACATCTATGTGGTCTATCTCTAAGTCTAATTCTATGGCAAGAGAAAAAAGTATCCTCAGTGTGCTATGCCTCACGACAGGTGCAAATGTTTCTGTATAGTCTACCCCTTCTTTTTGACTAAAGCCACGGGCAACCAGTCTAGCTTTAAACTTAGAGAGCTTACCTGAGGTGTCGATTTTCTTTTTAAACACCCATTTACATTTTACGACGTTTTCATTAGCAGGTCGGTCTACTAATGTCCAAACATTGTTTTTGATTAGCGAGTCATATTCACTCTTCATTGCCTCGCACCACTCATCCTTTTCAGGAGATTGTACCGCCTCCTCATATGATGTAGGCTCATCAAACGAACAGCCATCAGCAATCATAGACAGATCATAGTCCTTAAAACGTTCAGGCACATTACCTTTCGTTGTACGTACAGGACGAGAGCGAGACGTGTCGGAAACAGCCGACGACATCGACTCCTTGCCAGGTGAAGGTGTAGACTCCGGTAGAGGGGACACGACGTCCAGCGGGACGCTAGCCTCTTTACCTCTGTCATAACCATCAAGTGATGACTCGGGAAGAGAAGACACGACGTCCAGCCGGACGCTAGCTTCCTCACCGTAATCGTCATCACCTTCATCACCAGTACAGTACCGTTCTGATAACGGCGACCACGCAGGTGGCGTTGGCGACTCCGCATCTGAAATTGGACAGGAACTATGATCATCATCTTTTTCATTTAAACTATTTTCATTTTCATTAGAATTAAAATTTTCATCATCATCATTATCATTATTAAAATTATTTCTGTCAATGTCATATAAATAAAAATTGTCACTACAAATAGCTTTGCAATTAGGAGTTTTTCCAATGAATTTATCCTCCAAGAAAGTAACTGTTCTGGAATGTATCACAGTTTGAGGACGAGAAGGATCTATTAAACGGTAACCTTTACAATTTGCACCATAACCCACAAAAATGTACATCTTGGCTTTCGCATCAAGTTTGCGACGTTTTTCGCTTGGAACTTGAGCATATGCAGTACAACCAAAAACGCGCAAATGGCTGATGTCTATTGGAGACCCAGTCCACAAGCATTCCGGTATGCCGCCTGATAACGCTCTGGTAGGAGATCTATTTTTTAGATAAATAGCCATCATAACAGCTTCTCCCCAGTAACGATTACAAACGCCGGACTCCTGCAGCATAGCTCTAGCCTTGTTGAATATCACACGAAAGCCACATTCAGAAATCCCATTTTGCTCGGGTGAATAAGGTACAGTGGTTTGATGTATGATGCCATGTTTCTTTAAATAATTACCGAGAGTAGCATTTACAAATTCGGAACCATTATCACTGTGAAAAATCTTAATCGGTAATCCTTTTTGTTTTTCTACCATAGTTTTGAAAGCAATAAAGTGAGAACTCACCTCTGATTTATGTTTCATTAGGAAGCCCCACGTTTTTCTGGTACAATGGTCAGTCAGGGTCAGCAAGAAGCGAGCTCCGCCCCAGCTGCTCACTTGCATCGGTCCGGCCACGTCCGAATGTATGATCTCCAGCGGTTGAGTAGCGCGACTGCTGCCAACGGTAGGAAATGACGCCTTAGGCATCTTCCCCGTCAGGCAGGAAACGCAGCTACCACTCATGATGTCTTGCTTCTGAAAAATAGGTTTCATGCAATTTTTCCCATCACCCAGGACCCTCATACCTTTTTCAGATAAGTGACCGAGCCGCTTATGCCATGTGTCCATTGACACACTGGATACAGCATGAGCATTCTCTGTCCTATGCCTTGTCTGCATGGGCTTGGAATGCTCCTCCTCGAAGTCGGGCTGCACTTGCACCTTTACTTTATAAAGACCATTCTCCTTATGAGCTTTCATGACATGGTTGCCTGTGATTACACAGTTTTTAAATATTCTACAATGATCCTTCTGGAAAATAACACTATAGCCCTTATCAGTTATCCTACTAACAGATAACAAATTGCTGGAAAGGTCAGGCACATGGAGGACATTACCTAAAGTCACATTAGAAGAAATAGGAACCCTACCACAGCTATTACTATGCAATTTACTACCATTAGCAACATATACAATAGACTGTTTACCTATGGCTTCTTCCAACAACTCCTGGTGAGCTACCATATGGGAAGTCGAGCCGCTGTCCACCACAAACTCGTGAGAGTCACCATGGCAGACGACAGTGTTGGCTGTTGCAGTCATTGCATGGCTGTCTTGGTTGCACTTCTGTTGTAGATCCTTTTTCTTCTTGAAACACCGCTTGATATTGTGTCCGCTTCTTTTACAGTAATGGCAGAACAGAGATGTCTTCTTTTTGTTGACTAAATAAGCCGAAGAACCTTCTTGATCGCCGCTGTTTCGCCTATGGTCCTCCTGTAGCAGGCGAGTGCGAACCACTTCAACGGTAAGAGTGCTCGTCAAGCAGGCTGTCTCCAGGCCCGAAACTAAATTGTCGAATTCCTTTGGAAGTCCACTTCGGAGTATTTCCGCTACCTCATCATCTTCGATGGTCTTCCCAATGTCGGCTAGCTGTTGAACTAACCTTGTAACAGCTTCGATGTACTCTGACATGCCACTATATTGCTGGTATTCCACTTTATGAAGCTGACGAAGAAGTAGAACTTTTCTGTATAGTCCTTTCGGTTCAAAAGTATCGGATAACTTCATCCATGCCTCCTTCGCAGTCTTGGCGTCACGTACATGTTGATATAGGTTAGGTTTTAGCGCCAGACATATTTTAGCTAAGGCACGACGATCACGTGGCGCGTCGGTGTCGGTTCCTTCGACACATTGCCAAAGTCCATCTAATGTGAGCAACATTTTCATAGAAAACTTCCAATTGATGAAATTTTGAATGCCTTCCAGCTTTTCAATAGGAAATCCATTATGTGTTTCAATGTTAGACATGGTGGCAGATATATATTACCTTATTTCTTGGTCGACGAGAATGGCACAGGGGCGAATGCCAGCCTCGTGTATCTTCACTGGGCACAGAAACCTGATGCGCAGACATGGGAACCACGCAGCGGCGTCGCGTAAGACTCCACGATGACACGGAGAGGAGATCACCAGTTACCACAAGTCTGGTTTGAGGTTGTAGTCTTGTTTTAATCACTCAGAATTAAAATGTAACTCATTGTTTTTATAGTTAAACATTAATGTAAACGGATTAAATAAGAGGCTAACATTTTATGTGCAGCCATTGTAGCGAACGAGATTGTGACAGAGAGAGAGCGGAAGGAAGAGAAGGGTATAGTCTATGATATTATAAAATGTCATAGACATCAGTGTTGCCTACGTAAATGTGTACCATTCCAACAATTGGCCGAGTTATATAGAATGTGTGGCGTCAAGGACATTTCGTCGAACATTAAAGTGCATAATCGGTCTTCTTCAATTAGTTCATTAACAGTCTCCTTTAACTTTTCAAAGATGCAATGGTTAATACCAGGCGATATATTTATTTCACCTAACAAATTTTTCAATGATTTTGCAGAAGGCAGCTTAAAATATTTGTACAGCATATTCTAGCATTTTGGGCTTTTTTTATAAATTGACAAAGCCAACACTTTCTCCTCAACATTGTATCTCCTCCCTTTTGGTTTCTTTAGGGCTTGTCGATACTGAATTCCAGTAAATATTTTTCTAGATCTAGTCATGTTTTTAGTGACCTTTTCAAAGGCATCACTCTCTTTTAAAAGGCTAGATGCCACAGCAAGTCGCGCCTTGTAATTTTTTTCTTTTTTTATTGATTTGCTCAGTTGCGCTCTCAATTTTTGGACTTGTTTCTGAGCCGTTTTATATTTTTTGATTTGGTGTTCAGTAGATTTCAGACCTGCAATAATAAATTTAAAAAAGTATGAATGTGATAAGAATATTTGCATTTGTCTATAGCTGTCAACACAACGAAGGGAAAGAGTCGGCAACGCGCGTGTGATTCTTCTTATACCATCAGGCAGACCGTATATTGCTTAGCCACCATCGTAGTATTAAAAAAACTGGCCAAGTGCGAGTCGGACTCGCACATGAAGGGTTTCATACCATTATCTATAAAAACGGCAGTCTGACTCGCACTTGGCGCGGATATTTTTTGTTTTAGCGGCAACAGAAATACATCATCTGTGATAATTGCAACTGTCTAACTATCTCGGTTCTTGAGATACAGCCTGGTGGCCGACAGATGGACGGACAGATAGCGAAGTCTTAGTACTAGGGTCCCGTTTTTACCCTTTGGGTACAGAACACTAAAAATGAATGCTGTTTCAATGAATAATGAATATTCACTTATTATTATAAATTTTAATTAGTTTGTATGTACTTTGTTTATTACTTTTTTAATGTGTAATTCAATCAGAGGTGTACACTCGTACAGGCTACAAATAATGTACATACATAAGGTTCAGAGTTAATACTAAGTTTTAGGTATTTTCGTGTAAAAAAAGTTTTTATAAGAGTTTACAAAATCTAAGCAATTAACACAGCACAGGTTTCTCTAGTATCCACAAACACAAAAATGCGAAAATTGACAATTACCATCATACGAACAGGTTTTAGATGTTGAGGGCTGCACAGTTGGTTGTAAGCGCTCTATTATTGCTGAAAAAGAAATATTCAGTTTATATATTTCAAATACTTTAGGCTTCAAACTAAACTTTTATAAGACCGAGACCATATTGGAATTTTGTCTTGTATAGCTGCATCCAGACAGTCCTGCATTGCAGTCCTCCAAACTATAAGATACAAGCGAGTCACTCCATCTTATAGCTGGCATATATTATGCGGACTGGCATGCTAGACCGTCTTAATGCACTTAAAATTTAAACTTGGAAACCAAGTAAATTATTTGAGTTGGACAAAACTTAACTAATAAATGTCTTACCTTCCTCTGTGCAAGGGACGACATCTGAAGAACTTGGTTGTGAGACTGAGTGACTAGCTGTGTTTCCCACATTTGGCAAGCAGTAATTATGCTCTAGTTGATTCTGAACACATTGCGTCAAAAAAACACCTGAAGATAAAAATTTACCCATGTACATCAGTCAGCTTTTTACTGTACATGCATGCTAGCATGCTAGGAGTTGATATCAGAAAGATTGGTATGATTATTAGATAGAGGTCTGATATTTTTAAAGCGATGGAGTTTACTTTATATATGTAAAATTCATTTCCACAGTCATTGTGGAAGTTTGTGGGAGGCCTATGTCTAGAAGTGGAATTCTTTGGCTGATATGGAGATGAAGATGATTATGTAAAAAAAGATATAAATATGTGTGCCAAAAAGCCCTTGGATGTCAGGTTTTATTGAGGCGAGTTTAGTGGAGTCCAGTAAAAAAATATATACAATACACTTATGTACATTGTATTGATTTACAATGTATACAAAATTGTAAAAGCTAAAAAGTGACATAAACACATGCAACTCGACAATACAAGTATAAATTTAGTTTGGGGCTCGGTCAATTTATAGTTTACTTACCATCTAAATTCACTGATGGTGCTGCCATGAAGGCTAAACGATGGCCGTACACTTTGTGATCTGGTGTGAAATGATGATCACAAACTTTTTTATTCTTATATATTTTCCATGGGTCTCTTTCATCTTATCTCCAACAATTGACAACCAACTCATAAACAATTCTGATTCCCTCTCAGGGTGAGGAAAGCCGTGCATGGATGCACCTGCAATATACAATAAATCTCATTAATTATGAATAGTGCACACTAGTTTTCACCTGCAGTTTTACAAACTGATAAACACGACTTTAATGCGTTAAAGAATTTACAGATATATTTGAGTACTCTTCCATGTTATGAGTTATATGTATGGTGATGATGACTGTACCGTTATATCATTCTTTACGTATTTTGAAACTGGAAAGTGTTTTTTTGTCTTGGTGGAATCATCGGATCACTGAATATTTAAGTTCTTTGCAAACACTTACCTAAGTGATCGCACCCGAAGACACAATACCTTTTTTTCCCCGGAACACTCATTTTCACGAGATCACGAGTAACAACAAAAATGTGTGAAAAACAAGATAACAAAAAGCGATAACAATAACAAAACAAACAAATAACAAGATCAACAAAATACTCGACTCAACAAACA
Organism: Notocelia uddmanniana; assembly: GCA_905163555.1. NCBI lineage: Eukaryota > Metazoa > Arthropoda > Insecta > Lepidoptera > Tortricidae > Notocelia > Notocelia uddmanniana. The sequence goes on along the minus strand of LR991063.1, from coordinate 13,600,370 downwards.
AGAGAGAAAAGAAATTAACGGAGTAATAACTCTAATATGCGATTTGCGCTCGTATCGTAACACAACTCACGAAATTCGAACTAGTGTCGCAGTTACGCCATTTCACTAAACGTTTCTTTTCACGACGATAAATAATGTAACTATGATAAACTTGTGAGGAATGTGCCATTACCAAAAATAATACTATTATTATTTTATATCATCAATTAATTGAAAAATATAAAATAAAACTCGAGCCATGAATCAAGGACAATATCAAATATTATTTGCTTGAAACGAAATGTTCTATCAAATTGTTGTTATCGTGATGGCGACATCTAGCGGTCTTAACTATTCTTAGCAAGCAAGCAAAAAATGGCGGACAAAATGTGAGAGATGTCGCTACATTTGTCAGATTTGATGGGTGCGTTCTAAGTTTCCGGCCCCTGGAGCGGGCCACGCGTCGGACCTTCCTGAGGCGCGCGGAAAGCTGACAACGCATATATTGTTCCTATAGTCGTCCCACACACAAAAAAAAATTACAAAAAAAAAAAATCAAAAGAATACTTATGAATACGTAATGCTAACACAATTTTTACATGTACTTAGATATGCAGAATTATAAAATCTGGGAAAACTAAATGTATTTTATTCCATTGTGCCTGTTACCTCATAATTATACTTAATATTCTGACTGACTGTACTAATAAATTGTGCCTCTGATTCAATAACGCGGTATCACTACTTGGAATTCAATAGCGATAACAAACACAATGTAATTTGATTACAACGCTCACAAACATAAGGTTCAATTTAAATTGCATAGGTACTTATAGGTAGCTAGCTGTTCAATCAACAGTGTAAGTTGTCTAAAAATAGAATTACCTTTGTTTATATTCACTTGAGTAAAAAAAAAAATTAAACGATTCGCACTGCACTATTTTTACACTTTTAAAAATATCTGTTGCGGCTGGCTTGGAGTACCCTGGACTCCCGAAACCAGTTGTTGATCCTGTGTCAGGACTCGGACTCGTCTGGTGAACCATTTGTTCATCTTCTTTTTGCAAGTACTGTAGAAGTAGTACAGTATAAATAGTATTAAAATTATAACAATCACCAATAACACGATGCTGAATGTGTTCAATTGGGTAGCCATTCCGGAAACGTTAACTGAGGCTTCCGCCGTCAGGGTATTAGATTTATCTGTGTTATCTGAATCTTTCTTGCTACCCCAGTTTCCCATAGTGTTTAATGCTCAGTTGCTCACAGTGAAATGCGAATTGTTTCTAAAAACAATTTAAAATAAAAATACATTTACTAAACCTAAATAAAATGTTGTTACAGTTATTACATACTTGCAAAAATGTAACCTACTAAACTACGTTTAAGTTTACTCATCACAAAACCTAACCGATTTCTTAACTGTCCGACCGCTGCGTGTAACATAGGGTGCGACTCTAGGCACAGGCGGAGTGATTCCGCTGTCCGCTTGTGGTAAACTTGTTAACCTTTTCGCCGCCAGACGTCAAAGTAATTCGCCGTGCCCCTGACGCCACAACGGTAAAAAAATGATGTGTAAAGAAATAATGCCAATATAAAATTGGGCAGCTTCTCAGTAGTTTTTCATTAAAAAAATTGTCGGCCAGTGCCGTCGTTGGCGTCGGGGTGACGATTTTACGTTGACGTCTATGGCCGACCGTGGCGTTCAAAAGGTTAAAGTTGTGCTTTGTGGTGAGCTCACTTCTTCGTTAAGTAAATACGCAGGTTTTAACCTGTCAATTGACATGTTGACCTCACGGTCCTCTAATTGAATTTTAAACACTTTATTATTTCGGTTTATAACTTTGTATGGCCCTTCATAAGGCGTTTGTAAGGATGATTTTACAATTCTACGAACAAATACATTATCACATGTTTTAAGATCAGGACTAACAAAGAATGTGTCATCCTTACTATGTTTTTTTTTAAATCTTTATTTAGAAAAAAGGCCTTCGTCGCTGAGCGATGACGCCGGCCTTATAGGTGTTACATGACTTATTGTCTACAGTACATTAATTTAATTGTTAATTGATACAGTTTGATTGCCTGTTTGGATGTAGGGTCAGATAATATTATGTTACATAAGCCATCATCTGTTAATTTAAGTTTGGCCTGTGATTCAAATGCACTGCGTTCTGCTCCGATCCGAGCACATTCCACCAATGCGTGGTATGTGTCTTCTCTCACATCACAAAATGAACAGTTTGGAGAATCAACCACCCTCATCAAATGCCCGAACACATTGAGTGGCAAGTGCCCGGAGCGCAGTCGCATGCTTGTAACAACTTGTTGTCTATTTAGTCGAGACTCGCAGAACCACGGTATCTTCGGTGGTTCACTAACCATAGTTTTATACCATATGCCTTTTTCTTTCGATCTCTCATCAAAATAGGTATTCCAAATTTCAAAGCATTTCTTTTTTGAGTCTCTGAGTAGGTCGGTAAAAAAAGGCATTTGGCTTACATATATCCCCTCCTCGACTGCAGATTTTGCCAACTTGTCTACTTCTTCATTACCTACAAGATATAAAGCTACGGGGAGGCCTCGTTCACACGAGGTGCATCGAGCTAGATGCTGTAGTGCGCTCTTCGAGTCACTAAGCACTACGAACTTTGTCCCAACACACGACTGTATGTATGATAGACATTCGAAGATGGCATACAGTTCTGCTGACATGACAGAAAATTGGTTATTTAATTTGAAGGCTGCTTTGACATTTGATTGAGGGTCAAAAAACGCTCCCCCAACCCCTTCACCAACTTTAGACCCATCAGTATAAATATGGTGATACTCGTTATATTTTTTTATGAATTGTTTTTTTAGATTATCGGAGCAAGCTCCCAGAGCTATAAGACTTCTTAGACCCTTCGATATTATCTATACTTAAGCTTATCTGATTTTGAATATCTATATTTGTCATCCACGTCGATAATGAAAACATTTCCAGTTTACGCGAGGAATATATCGCTTGATTGGATAATTCATTATGTACTATAACCAACAGCGGTTTTTTTTTGTTCCAATATGAATTATAATCACATAAAGATGCAAGCTCCTCTATAATGGAAATGGTCTCACATCCGTCGATAGATCTAGCCTTTAAAAAGAATTTAGAAGCCAAATACTTTCTTCTCACAAACAATGGAGGCATGCTTAATTCAGATTCCATGACATGTATCGGGCTGGTTTTTATAAAACCTCCAACCACTTGCATAGCTTGGTTTTGGACTTTGTCTAGCTTAGTTATGTTAGTTTTCGAACTGTTGTCTAAGAGAAAACACCCAAATTCTAACCTGCTGCGAATAATTGCAATATATAACCTCCTTAAATGTGAAGGATGAACTCCCCAAGATGAACCCGCCAATACATGAAATACATTTAGGAATTTTCTCGACTTTTAACACATTTCATGAACCTGTTTTCTCCATCGTAAAGATTGATCTAGCCATAGCCCTAAGTATTTAATTGTAGTTACATTTTTTAACTCAACATCTTGAATGTTTACGCTGGCTTGACGCAAATTTTGCTCTTATTTGGTGATAACTCCGAACCTAAATCTCCCAACAGAGATGATAGCCTATCCAAAGCTGTTTGAAGTGTTAATGACATAAGTCTTAGATTTTGTCCAGATACATACAAAACAAAATCGTCGGCATATTGTGAAATATGTACATAATCTATCTTATCACAAATATCGGTAGTTACAATATTAAATAGGATTGGAGACAGTGGGTCCCCCTGTGCTAATCCGACCCCCGTCCACCTCGTGATCAGACTTTTCCCGCTAGACTCCATAACAGATAAGTGCCTTTCCTCTAAAAATTCCCACAGATATTTACATATGGTGGAACCCACTCCCTGCTCATCTAATTTTTTAACGACATTCAGAACATTAACATTATTATAAGCGTTATCTATGTCGACAAAACAACCCAATGTTTGTTGTTTATTAGTAAAACCTATCTGAATGTGTGTAATAAGCCGAACCAAATTATCGAGGCATGATTGGGTTCTACGGAATCCCACTGTATGTCTAGAAAATAACTCTTTGCTTTCGAAGTACCATTCTAACCGTCTAGTTATGATCGTATGTAGAATTTTGCAACAACACGATATGAGGGATATGGGTCTTAATGATGATATGTCGTTCAGATCACGCCCCGGTTTCGGTATTGCGATTACTTTAATATCTCGCCACTGTTCAGGTACTCGCCCCTGAGACAGAAGCTTATTAAACATATCTACTAAGATCTGTTTGTCTGGGAAATTGTGCATCATGGAGTATGAAATGTCGTCAACTCCAGGTGCTGTGTCTTTCTTTTTAATAGTATTATTAAGTTCCTGTACTGAAATAGGAGCCTCCAGCTGCATGTTACACGACCTAAATATCGGATCCTGTGGCAAAACATAGTCAGGCGTTAATCGCGTAAGAAACTCCTCCGTTCTTTCGTAATCTAAAGGATTTCTAACTACTCTGTATCCCTTTAACCATTTCATTTTGTTCCATAGGTCGCTACTCGATACTGTAGTATTGATACTGTCACAGAATTGTCTGAATGACGCTGCCAATGCCTTTCTAATTAGACACTGCGCTTCAGCAGTCTTTCGTTTAAATGTGCTAAGATTTACTGAAGTGGGATTTCGTCTAAGTTGAGCTAGCGCCTGTCTACGCATCGCCACAGCTTTCGACAAGTCTGAACACCAGTATGGCTTTGGTTTAAATGTACTTGCGGGATCAGTGCTTAACTTAATGAACGGAATAGATTTTTTAGCTGCTGAACCAATCCACTGCGACACAATGTTATATATTTGTTGAGGGTCACCTGAAAGCTTGTTTTTGTCAATAAGTTCTGTCAAGCTCTCCCTATATTCAATCCAGTCAGCCATCTTAAAGTTTCTTTTTTGCATATTAAGGTTGGTCTTTTCGGTTTCTGTAGACATAAAAATCATTAAGTGGTCGCTGGCCAAATTTTCATTTAAAACAGTCCAAGAAAACCTAAGCGCAACATCTGATGAAACGAATGTGACATTAGGTGAACTCGTCTGCCAATTGTCCAAAACCAGTCTACACCTAGTGGCCTCGCCGGTATTAAGCGATACATAATTGTAATCATTAGCTGCGTCGTATATTTCTAACCCCGTACTATTATTCTTAGACGACCAATTGGGATGGTGGCCATTAAAATCACCGCACACTAAGGTTTTACTCGACCTTGAAGAGAATAACATTTTCCAATCATCAGTTGTAGTATTTACATTGGGTGGACAATATACAGCAATATTTTTTTGTAGATAAGAACAATTAAAGACCCTAATGCCAAGGCTTTGTATGCTACCGTTACGTAATCTGATATTGATAATTTGCGATCGAATAGAAGGGTGTGTTATGATTGCGACGCCTCCATAAGAATCATTGCCGTCCTGTCTGTAAACATTGTACGTTCCAATTTTTAAATGGCTATTTGGCTCGAGCCAAGTTTCAGATATAATACATATATGAACCTTTTTTTGCAATAATAAATGTTCCAGCTCGACAACTTTCGGTCTTAAACTTTGTGAATTCCACTGTAAAATGTTTAGCTTAATAACTTTGGAATCACGACTATTTTCCATTATAACTTAACATTTCCACAATACTTTAAAATAGGCCACTCAGACATAAAATCTACCGCTACGACAACGAACCATTCAATACAGCATTTAATTATATTTTTAATTATATCATGCATACTAATGTTTTTCAGAAATATTATATCTTTTAAACGACTTAATAACTCACTAAAATGCACTCCACGCGAGTTGTTTACGCGCTCGGTGTCATCCTTATCAGTTGATGCCGTTGATGTCTCTGGAATGTCGTTTAAACGATCTATCGACTATAGCCTCTTTTCCTTGCTCTTCATCCTCATCTTTAATATCTTCCTTATTTTCTGTTGGTGGCACCGACTCCTGTAAAACGTTCTCCAACTCCATCTCCGACTCGTGGTCCGATGCTTCGGTCTCCATGTTCTCAACGGAACCACCTACTAAACGGTAACCTGCTTAGTAGCAGGCACCGTGCGTCGTAAACAGTATGTTGTAAACAATAATCGAACGTCGCGTGCGATCGACACGAGTGCCGTGACAAGACTGATCCTTACTATGATGATGATACGGTCTTGGTTTCAAATTCCGTATTGTCTCTTTAATTTTATGTAACATAGTATGTTGCCCTGGTTAGTCTTTGATGGCGGTAACCTAAACATTACCTTGTGTCGTGTCCGTGCTTAAATTCAGTTATAATTAGAAGATCTCCGTATATAACAACAGAAATAAGAAAAAATGTTGTACAATGTTTAAAAGGATATTAAATATAAAAATTGGTGTTTAAAAAGGTGTAAGTGATGTAGAAAACAACATTTAAACGTTGTGAATACTGTGAATATCCACGATTGCCCACCTACCCGCTAATGTGTTGCGTACTGCCAGTGCGTAGTTACATGCGATTATCGCGCTAGCGATAATGGCTGCGCCCATCGCGTAAGTGCTTTTTAGCGTGGACGCCACCACTGCTACTGATGACGTTTTGCACAAAGAAAGACGTGCGTCAAGTCTCATAGATTTATCCGCCAGAAGCGACACTTCACTTTGTCACTAATCACGTGCCTCTGAGAGGTTTGTAAAATACACCCGTTTTCACACAAATATAATTTTACTTTATTTTACCTACACAAGATTATTGACAGTATGCCGCCTAAATCAAAGAAACATCAATGCGTGAAATGTGAAAAAGAAATTACAAACAGAGATTTTCTAAAGTGTTCACAATGCATGCAATACTATCATGTGAAATGTACTACAAATGTCGGTCAAAAAAGGTTTTTACTAATGACCAGTAGGGATAAAACTAAGTGGCAGTGTAAAATTTGCTATGAAAAACTTACCGTAGCCAAGCAAAAATTGGCTGTCCCAGATCTACCTGGGTCATCCCTGGACTCCATGGCCAACGTAACCACCAGAAAAAATGCCTTCACTCGACAAAACCCCGTAAATTTATCTTACGAAACTGGTTCTCACATTAGCTCGCGATCATTATCATCACTTGATAACAGCATATGTAGCTTGCCAAATATGTCAACCGTCGATGACACTGAAATAACGACCTTAAAATTGGAAATTACTGCAACCTCTACGCAGCTGGTAAGTGCTCATGACGAGATAGACCGTTTAAATCGACACTGGAAATTTCAAATGTCGTAAGGGACAAAGGTCCACTTTTCAGGAGAGCCAAAAAACAAAATCCAAATAAAAAAAATAAAAATAACGTTACTCGGTAAATATTCATCCGAATTGGATGATTCTTATATACATTACTTTCAAAAAGCTTTATCTACATCAAACTACTAACTACTACTAGTTTAGAAAATAGTGTCCCTTACGCAATAAATTTACTAGTAATATGCCCCTTAGGCCTCCAAAAAATCTTACTATATTTCTGAAAATCTCTTACGCCAAAAACTAAAATACTATCTCACTATCGTAACTGTCAAACAACATTCTACATTGCGTTTTTTTCTGTTGTAAAGTCATTTTAGTTTCCAGTTTATTGAAGTAAGTAGCCAAAAAATGTATGATAATGTAAACTTCTGTATTACAATTGCTTTATTTTCATAGCCGAAAATCAATTACTCGTGTAATTTATTTTATTTTAGTAAGAAGGTTACACGTTAAGTAAAGGGAAATAAATAAAAAAGGCGGGTTCATATATTTTTATAATTCTTTATGAATGTGTAACGAGAACATATAAGAAATATTCAATCAATATAAATGTTGAATAAGCCAAGAGGTTAGGCCAGAGCTTGAATTTTTACCATTGCTCATCACAATGATCACTTCTCAGATAATCAGTTCTGAGATAATCAGTATTCAATGATTAAGACTTCTTGAAACCTCTTTTGACGCTAATACTACTTTATTTTTATTCTGTCCAAATCATGACTCACAGTATAGTAAAAGATTTTTATGTCTCTATTATCAACATCCTTTTAGTACACGTTAAGGCAGCTAGACATTTCTTGACTTCCTCGTTTACCCTCTGTTTCTCCCCACAGATAACAAACAGTTCACATTTTGAATCCACTTTCGTAAGAGGTTAAGTTATACATTGCATACTTCCTAGAATAATATAAGAGCATGCTTTCGCCGTGTGGTGTATTCAATACTTTTTGCATGTCAAAACTTGCCTTGTCGTTTCAGGGTCATTCATATTTTGATGCAATTTAAACCGGGCATAACTTGCCTTCTTCTCTTCTATATGTTCCTCCATCTTTTTTGCTTCATCTGCAATCTTTTTTGCTTTTTTTCAATCTGTTTTGCTTCTTCTTCAATATCGTTTCCTTCCTTTTCAGTCGAATTAATTTCCAAATTTTCCAATTTAGTGCACAAAACTCGCTTGTCCTTTTTGGGCACATGGAAACCTATGTTATAGTTGCCTGTAAATATATTACTGAAAACCTTCTCACTAATTAACTGTGGCTGCTTCTCTTCCCTGCTTCTTTTTAGGAATATAAGTTACTGATGTTTTTGAACTTTTCATATCCGCTTCTTCCCCTAAACTCCGGCAGTAATATCCAGGGTTGGGATCTAGTCTAAGTTAGAGTCTTCTAAAATTTATTTTAATATTTTATACCTCATAATAAAAAAAGGTGAACAACAACGTTAAAAACCACGTCCAGGTCGTGGTGAGCGGTTGCATCCTTACGTTGTCAGTCTACCATTTATTTGCATGAAGCGATTTGCTTCTTCTTTCCTAATGCGAACAGCTAAAGACTGGAATTTGCTGCCGCCGTCTGTATTTCCTGATACATACAATCTGGGTCTCAGCAAGACAAGAGTGAATAGGCTATTACTGAACCAGCGAGCAACACCTTAGGCCTTTTCATCGCTTTCCATCAGGTGAGACTGAGGCCAATCACTGGTCAGACAATCATAAAAAAATGACTTACCGCAACATTCGGCTTTAAAAAACATTGATAGCGTTTATTGTTCTGCTTTTCGTTCTCAACTCAAGTACCTAGTTGGCTACTAAGTTCTGTTACTCGATTTGCAAACTCTTTTCTTGCGTTAAAACAAATGCTATCGAAAAAATAAAAAATGACATATAATGGCGGGTTGTCAGTTATAATTTTATAGCACACACAACACTTATCTCGTCATATTTATAATGGATTGGGGTCTAAAAGAAAATCGTGTCGCTGTAATTGCGTTGCACAAATGCGGACATCCGCCAAACGTGATTTTGAAGTTGCTTCAAAATCTGAAAATCAACAAACAATTCGTTTATCGTACCATTAATAGGTACAATAGTACCCTGAGCTTTGATGACCGCAAGAGGTCTGGAAGACCACGCACCGTTCGGACCCCAGCTCTAATAAAGGCAGTGAAGGCGAGAATCGCAAGAAACCCCGTTCGGAAGCAAAAGTTGTTGGCAATTCAGATGTCTGTGAAGAGAAGCTCCCTTAAAAAAGTTATCAATCAAGACCTTAGACTACACGCTTATCGTAGACGGAAAGGTCATTTGCTTAATGGACGATTGAAGACTATGAGGCTGAATAGAAGTCGCGTGCTACTGAAGCGGTACGCACAAAATGGCCACCGAAATATATTATTTACAGACGAAAAAATTTTTACCATTGAAGAATGTTGTAACCGCCAGAATGACAGAGTGTATGCAAAAAACAGTCAAGAAGCGAGTGTAGCTGTTCCGAGAGTGCAACGAGGCCATCATCCCTCTTATGTCATGATTTGGTTAGGTGTGTCATACTCAGGTTTAACACAGGTCCATTTCTGTGAAAAAGGTGTCAAAACTGGGGCTAAAGTTTACCAGGAAACCGTTCTGGAACCAATAGTGAAGCCTTTAAGCCACTCTCTATTTCAAAACCAGCCCTGGGTCTTTCAACAAGACTCAGCCCCTGCACATAAGGCAAAAACAACTCAAGCCTGGTTTCGAAGCAACAAAATTGACTTCATTGCCCACGAAGACTGGCCCTCCTCTAGCCCGGACCTCAACCCCCTGGATTATGCTATATGGCAGGTTATTGAGGAGAAAGCCTGTGCTAAACCCCACACAAATCTTGACTCCCTCAAGCGGGCCATAGTCAAGACAGTGACGGAATTAGATATGACAACTCGTCGTCTGAAGGCCTGTGTTCAGGCCCAAGGAGGCCATTTTGAATGAAATTGACAAATGTAAATCCTGATTGTGTGTACTTCATTTTAATATATAATTTATTTAACTTTCGTTAGTATATTTTATGTAGATAAGGATTATTACAGTAACATAACTTAGTAACCAACTAGATAGCTCCCTATTCGTCTCCGTCGAGATTCTCATATTCTTTCTCTACTTTTTAGTATACTTTTTGTCTCCACAACACCCTCTTATCTCAAAAAGCGTTTTAATCGTCTCACTTCCACCATCTTCACAAACCTATTTTCTCGCTCCACCACCTTCATCCACAAAATTTTATAACAACTCGTTCACTTTTCGAGCTGTTCGGCTATGGAATGCTTTACCGTCGTATATAAGATGGGCCAAATCATTCATCAGTTGAAACAATATTACTTGTCGCTCCCTTAAGTTGCCTTTTATTATATATAATATATGTATATAAGGCCTCTCCCAATTTCATGGGGGGTAAATGCCATAATCGCCACGCTCACCTCCCATGAAATTGGGAGAGGCCTATGTCCAGCAGTGGACGTCCTATGGCTGATATGGTGGTGGTGGATATATAAATCTATATATACTTATAATAATTGGACCCGGGTATGTCCTAAAACTACGACCAAGACCACCGGGGGATGGGCAGCAGCATCCCTGGAGTGCGGTGGAGATACTGCGATCGCCAACCCGCATCTCAAGCGTGGTGATTATGGCATATACCCCCCGTGAATATGGGGGAGGCCTATGTCCAGCAGTGGACGTTCTTTGGCTGATATGGTGGATACTTATTATTATTATTGTTTTTCTTCTAGACTGAAAAGAATTTATATTTATAACACAACACTCGAAATCTGCGCACGCGCCACAGCTTCACTTGCTTGTTTTGATTTATAACTAAGTCCTATGACGCGGGACGAAGCTAAAACAAACCCGTGTCGTAGTAAACATACCGCTCCGCCTTCACCCCTACCCCTGAGACCAACTCGCACTTGTCGTGCCGGTACAACAGAAACAAAACTGGATGTTATAACGTACACAAAAAAACTTTAAAGGTTTTTTAAATAATCATCTTTCTGAGGCGTAACTATCATTGTTTTGCCGTATTTAATGTAACTTTTTTAGGGTTCCGTAGTCAACTAGGAACCCTTATAGTTTCGCCATGTCTGTCCGTCCGTCCGCGGATAATCTCAGTGACCGTTAGCACTAGAAAGCTGAAATTTGGTACTAATATATATCAATTACGCCGACAAAGTGGTAAAATAAAAAGTGGAAAAAAAATATTTTATTAGGGTACCTCCCCTATACGTAAAGCGGGGAGTGTTTTTTTTTTTTTCATTTTAACCCTAACGTGTGATATATTGTTAGATAGGTATTTAAAAATAAATAGGGGTTAACTAAAATCATTTTTTGATAATGTTAATATTTTCGGAAATAATCGCTCCAGAAGTAAAAAAAAATGTGTCCTCTAACTTTTGAACCATAAGTTTTAAAAATATGAAAAAAATCTCAAAAGTAGAACTTTATAAAAACTTTGTAGGAAAATTATTTTGAACTTGATAGGTTGAATAGTTTTTGAAAAAATTACAAAAATAATTTCTGAACTAAGTTTGTAATTTAACCGTATAAACAGGTGTTTATTGTACCTGTCATTTCTACAAAATCACAATGAAATGACGTGCTTTTTAGGGTTTTGTGTTTCTGTACTTAATATGTCAACTTAATGTGACGGACGGAAAACTACGGAACCCTACACTGAGCGTGGCCCGACACGCTCTTGGCCGGTTTCTTTATAATGTTTGAGGGTGAGTTACTACATCAGACTTTAAAAACATGAGCCATAAAATTCTTCGGCATTATGTTGTAACATACAAAAGCCTAAAATAGTTGACCCTTACGCCAATGTGGATTCAAAGTTTGGTATTTATTTTATCAGACAGGTTGTCGTAAAGGAGTTTTTTTTACTGTGGTAACTTACAACATAGGGATTTATCAATTAGAAGGATATACAACGTTATAAATGAACACATAATACCTTCAAATTTAAAATTTGACCCATACAACATAATATTTTAAGCATTAGGAAGTTACAACAAAATTTAAATACTTCGTAACTTCTCTATTTGAAGCGATACCACAAAGTTAGTTATACAGATCGATAGAGAAAAAAATTCTGAGTTCTATGCAATATTTAGTGTACTTACGACAAAATGTATCTTACGACATTTGAAATTTCCAGTGTCGAAATGTAGAGGTAAAGTCATTAAAAAAAACTTTGGAAGATAAACAAAAGAAAATTGAATTATTGAATGCTTTACTCTCGGACAAGGTACCTAAGAAGTCCACCCCCATGAAAGCTACCTGCAGGAGGAGGTCCCTGCACAATGACAATGACAGTGAACTGATTCAAGAAGGAGAATAGTACTTTTTGCTGACCAAAATTGTGCATATGTGAGGAGGTTCCTGCAAAATAAACTTGGAGATACGTTTATTGTTACATCATGGTATAAGCAAAATGCATCTATTGATAATCTCTTGGAAAATTGTCTCAATTTGTGTAAGGATTTTTCTAAAAGTGATTATGTTATTATTATATGTGGCAATAATAACTCGTCTCTAACGAAATTACAATATGTTCTATACAGTAATTTATAAAAAATGTCCCATACAAATGTCTTACTTTCTGATGTGCACTGTAAGTCTCAGAACTTCGAAACATGTTTAATTCATTGTGCACTGACTTTAAAATTTATACGACATATGTAAAAGACAGTAGCTCCTATAAAAAATTGCTTAACCGGTTATCAATATGTCGCATGTTCCTTGGCCACATATCCCGTCTGAACTATAAATATGAATATTATAATTTCTCACCGATTGATGCTGTTGACTTTGAAAAGAAGGCGTCAGTGGTATGCGTGGAAACGCAAACAGATTCCCTTAATGAGCCTTCGTCGTGCAATCAACACGAGGCTTCAGCCGCTAATGATATTTTTCGTAAATAAGAGATAAAATCATTATGATACCAACTAGTATCAGTTTACATGAAAAAAATTGGTACACATATAATAGAAAAATTCATGGTAATTTAGAAATATTCATAAAAAATATGTCGCAAATAAATTTTTCTCAAGTATACGAAGAGACAGACGTAAATTCCGTATTTGAAATATTTATAAACTTATTTCTATTAGTATTCGATCTCTGTATTCCCCTTGAATGTGTTAGACACACATTCATAAAGAAATCTAATTGGAAAACACCAGGGATAGTAAAATCAACTAAAGTTAAACGTTTAATATATTTACAAAATCAAAATAAAAAACATTCAAGTGATGGGAATGCACTGAAATATAAAAGATATTGTAAGGTACTTAAAAATGTCATTAGAAAGTCAAAAGTGATTGCAAATGATAAATTCATTAAAAATAGCATAAATAAAACTCCTCTACAAATAGCATTACTCCTACAATCGAGAAATTGGATATTGATGGTAATATTATCACTGATCCAGTACTAATAGCAAAGGCGTTTAACAATTTTTTCACAACCCATCATTTAAACAGCATGGCTAGTGTTATGGATTATGAACCAATTACAGACAAGGTATGTAACAGTATGTTTCTAGTACCCGTAGATGCACAAGAAATACAGAAAATTGTAAAAACTATGAAAAATAACAAAACTTCAGGCTATGATGGTATCCCGATGCAACTAATCAAAGCAAGTATTGATTATATCACAGATCCTGTAGTCCATATTATTAATATAATGTTAAGTACGGGAATATTCCCAGATGCGCTAATAAAACCACTTCATAAAAATGGTTCATCGGATGATTTAAGCAATTATAGACCAATAGCTCTTTTGCCTAGTATTTCACAAATTTTAGAAAAAGTAATTTATGTCAGATTAAATAATTTCTTAAGTACGAAAAATATCTTGCATCCCAACCAATTTGGCTTCCAAACACAAAAATCTACGTCATTGGCTATCTTCAAAATGTTTAAAGGCATATGGGAGAAAGTCAATGATAAGAAGCTTTGTGTTTCCTTTCTCCTAGACATGTCAAAAGCTTTTGACTGTGTAAAGCATGATATACTTTTAAAACAATTAGAGAATATTGGAGTTAGAGGAAATGTTCTAAAATTATTTCAAACTTACCTGAAAGACAGACAGCAAGCATCAATGGTTGTTACTTACCGAAAAGAACTAAAAACAGTAGATAATATTCTATCAGATTTTGTAGTGACTAATATAGGGGTACCGCAGGGTAGTGTCTTAGGACCCCTACTGTTCTTAGTTTATATTAATGAACTGCCGAAGATTGTTGATACGTTGTGCGTACTGTTTGCGGATGATGCCACCATACTATTTTCAGAAGACAAATCCAATATATCTTATATGGAGCAAAATATTAACACTACGCTTAAAAAAGTGATAAATTGGCTTCACACCGTTATTTGTCAAGCAAAATAAAGTGTATTTAGCAAGCTTCTTTCACCTACCACCATATCATGGATACACAAGAATTTAAGAAAGTAAAGGCTTATAAAACATAATCTTCAGCAGCGTCAGTATTGTTAATTATTATTTAGTATTGCTATGTATAAGTTTTTTTTGTTACATTTATCGATAATATTGTAATACTTTACACACCAACGGGGCGATAAATCTAAGAATGTTTCAGGTAGTAGGTACTAGGATATGATAAATATGCGATCTGAGACTTTCTTCATTACCGCCCGTGATTTGTATACACTTTTAACCCTACGATATATGAGTTTCGGCATGCTGGTTTTGAAAATAGCATATAATTGAAATTATGTGTTTTTTTCAAAACCAACATAGTGAGAGCTTCAAATAATGAGTTTGAATTTACAGGAAGGAAGAGACATAATAGTATTATTCATGAATCTGATGACTCTCTTGACGATAAAACTTTAATCTATCCACCATCACAATCCCAAGTCAAAAGTTACGAAGATGCGGAAGTTCAAACGACTACAGTCCCACCTCAAAAGTACCTATATAATCAACGTCCCTCAGATGCGAGGAATGAAAATTTTGCAAGACTAGTAGCGCATGAACTAGAATATTTACAAGAGGATAGGCGTTACTATATTCCATACTTATTTAATATAATCAGGATTTTGCGTAGTGATCCCGAACTATCTGAAATTTCGGAACATATTCCAAAAATAAGTGACTACTTAGAAAATAATGAAACTCAATGTGTTGAGTCGCCATCACCCATGTCGTCGCCATCTATTATAACATATACTAACGAAGACAATATAGTACCGAAAGAAGATAAGGCAATTAAAACTAGTGAAACAGAAATTATTGACGCCTTTGTCTATAGAAAAAAAGGAAAGAATAGAATTTCTTATACAACTGAAGCTTTGCCTAAAATAGACTTTTACAATCAACTCTCGGATGTACGAAATGAAGATGTAGGAAGGATAGTAGCATTCGAGTTGGAACGTACGTCTAAAGAAAGTCGGTCTATGGTATATCCACAAATTTTAAATTTCATTAGGGAAGCGAGAGGTGAATGCGTGTCAAATAACGTGGTGGCATTTGTTTCATTTACTAAGGAAAGTAACGAAACGATGTAAGTACTTTTTAATAAACACATTTGTTGAGGAGGTTGATTAATTTTATTAACGCTATTAAATTAAACAACATTAGATTTTAGTTATCTGGGTCGTTCTTCTTTTTTACCGACAATAAACAGACGATTTTCTGATTTTTGAACTATCAATAATTATGGATTCAGTGTTCGATTTCAAAAAAGTAGCAATTATTTTTAATTAAGACTTATTAATACTTCCTGTCCTGCAGATAACGTTTTATTCTTTTTAATGGTAACAGGTCATTTTGGTACTAATGTCTAAATGTATAATGGTTCAAAATGTGTCATTATCAAAATGTACAACGGTTAAAATGTATGTAAATGTAAAAAAAAGAAGAACGACCCATCTATATAAGAAAAATAAGTAAGTAACTCAACAACATTTTAATTAACTGGTTTCCATAAGCGAAACGTAATTTTCTTCATTTAGTTTTCTTTGGCTATAATCATCATTAGTCAACCTAGTCGATAAGTATTACAAAATCAATGTTTCTTTGATTTAGCTTAATGATTAATCTTTAGTTCCAATTAGCAGTAGACCTGAAATTGTGTGCAGCTGTGAATGTGTGTATCTGTGTATCTTCGTGTATGTGTGTATCTGTGTGTCTGTGTTTATCTGTGTATATTCGTGTATGTGTATATTTGTGTATCTGTGTATCTACGTGTCTGTGTATGTGTGTATCTGTTGTATTTTTGAGAAAAGCACTAATCATGCTTCGACCACTATGAGCCATCTTGGACCCATACGTATAAAAGAGTAAAGTACTATAAGATACCCTGCCTTTGTATTTTATCTATATGTGTAATAATGAGACAAAAACATCATTATTTTTTTCATAAACAGAACAAAACTGTAACTTATATGATTTATACATATTTTAATGGTGTGTTATGCAACAACAATCTTAATAATAAAAAAGAAATGTTATAATATTTCAGATTCATTTAAACATTCTCATTTATGTTCTTTCTTTTAGTTATTTTTATTATAATCTATTGTTACAATATAAAAAAATCAATCAAATTGCCTTTTAATTTGAAATGGTGTTTATACATGAAAAAAAAATATACCTTAGTTTGTAAGCTCTTTTTCAATGCATATAACTTATGTGGGTATAAACCAAAATAAATGTACATTCAGACGCTATTTAAATATCATTTAAATGATATCTAACTTACAGTTTCGTCACAAAAATGTGTTTGACGTCAATCTATAGTCTCGTTACGGACACTAACTCTTCTTTAACTGGATATTTATATTGGTAATTGCCCATGT
The DNA here is from genome assembly GCA_905163555.1 of Notocelia uddmanniana. Classification (NCBI taxonomy): domain Eukaryota; kingdom Metazoa; phylum Arthropoda; class Insecta; order Lepidoptera; family Tortricidae; genus Notocelia; species Notocelia uddmanniana. The sequence continues at coordinate 13,583,237 of LR991063.1, read as the reverse complement.
AATTTTTAAATTGCAAATTTTTAAATCATAAAAACTTAAATTAATGTCTAATTTTTGTTTTAATAATAATAATAAGCCTTTATAATAATAATAATAAGCCTTTATTTATAAAATATAGAATATTCGTGAACCGCCCTGTGCGAGCTGCCAAGAAAAACAATTAACAATTAATTATGGATAGTTTCAAAGATCAAGTTAATAAATTGAACGGAATCGTTATGGTCTCGTTTAACTGCAGGTCCCTAAAAAGGTCGATCGGACACGTTCGTCAACTTTGTCAAAGTGCTGACATCATTCTGCTACAAGAGACCTGGCTCCTCGGACACGACCTGGGCCTGGTGCACAATATCGATAACGATTTCAGCGGCTGCGCGACGTCCTCGGTAGACACTTCGGCTGGGGTGCTGCGTGGGCGACCGTACGGCGGCCTGGCGATATTATGGAGGACGGGGATTTTCCCCATTGTTACAAGAATAGAGTGCAACAATGACAGGATACTAGCAATAAAAATTAATTATAATAATTCCTTTTTTAATGTATTTAATGTGTACATGCCCTGCGACAGCCCTGACAACCTGATGGACTTTACGAGTTGCCTGGCTAATGTGAGCGCAGCCATTGAGGAGAGTGATGTTGCGGCTGCTTATATCATCGGTGATTTTAACGCGCATCCCGGTGCTGCTTTTGGGCAGGAACTAACGGAGTTCTGTTCCGAGCAGCAGTGGGAATGTGCGGATGTTAATATCCTAGGTATAAACTCCGACATATATTCCGACTCCCCCGACTATTTAAGCGAAGCAAATGGCTCTCAACGATGGCTGGATCACTGCGTGACTACTGAGGCGGCATGGATGACGGTTCAGTCTGTCTGGGTCGAGAATGATGTCACCTGGTCAGATCATTTTCCCTTAGTCATTCGCCTTAACTTGGGAGTCATACCTAACACAGTGGCAAGAACTCAAATCGAAAACAAATTAAAAAATGTACTATGGGGTCAAAGGGATATAGAACAAATAAATAAATACGGCGAAAATTGTTATGAAAAATTAAAACTCATTGGAAATTTTAATAATGTATCTAATTTAGATTGTCAATTAATTATCTCCAATTTGTATGATAATATTGTTGATATTATGCAAACTGCTGCTATCACGAGTTGCCGTTTGTGTGCAGGCGCACGGAAGGTCGGCAGACAGGTCGTTGGTTGGAATTATCATGTCAAACAAAGCCATCTCATCGCTCGAATGTACTTTAAAAACTGGGTAGATTGCGGGAAGCCGCGCGCGGGCGATACCTACAATAATATGACAGAAAGTCGCAAAATATTTAAAAATAAATTAAAGTGGTGTCAGGAAAATGAAGACTCAATTAAAATTAACATTTTGGCAATAAATAGAAAATGCAACAACTTTTCAAAATTTTGGAAAAATACTAAAGCGTTAAATCATAAATCGAAATTACCTGTGACAATAAACAATATCAATGATCCTAAACACATAGCAAACCTGTTTGCGCGCCACTTCAGCGTGGACCCGCCAAGTGATAACAGTAAGGCCGCTCCTCCCCGCCGTGTGTGCGAGCCCAGTCCCTCTCTAACCACAATGCGTCAGTTTACACCAGAGGACATTGCGGATGTTGTAAGAAAAATGAAAAGAGGCAAATCTCCAGGACATGACGGATTGAGCTTGGAACATATACTTTATGCTAGCGATGAGATGCCGCGAGTACTGGCTATTTTATTTAATTTATGCATTCAATTTAGTTACCTACCTGAAGGTTTAATGAAAACTATAGTTGTGCCAATTGTTAATCCTGTTACCCTGCGGCACAAGCGGTGGATGTCGTTTCAGTCCTCGCCAGCTGAATCGATGAACTGTATTTAAATATTTATTTATCTATATAAGTATAAGTATGAATATCGTCGTTTAGTACCCATAGTAAAAGCTTTGCTTAGTTTGGCACTAGGTCAATTTGTTAAGATTTTCCCCAATATTTACTATTATTTATCTTTATTCATCTTAAAACTTAGGTTATTTATATTATTTCTTATTTGGCTCTGTGAGCCGTAGACCTCGCGAGTCTGTCGTTTTGCATAACTCTGTCTGTTGTTTTGGTTTTTTTTTTAAACTTGCTCGAGAAAAAAAATATAATTGCCAAACCTGCTTACCAGAGATTTCACGAGAATCGGTTGAGAAATGGGATCTCTAGAGGAGAACAGCCGGTAATCCGGACAGACGTACAAAAGCATTTTTGTCCAAGCTGAAACGGAGACCTTATTCGCTTTCGTTCACTCGGTCGATAATGAATTACTGTTAGAGTTTTCAGTTTCCAGGTTATCAAGTTCTAGGTGAATAGTTTTTACCTGACTTATTCGTTTCTTGGTTTTAGTGTAGGTGTTGAAATAAAATACCAGGTAATTTAGAAATGTAGGTACATTTTATTTTTACTTGAATAAGGTTAATAGCTATTGGATGGTCATCGCCTGCCTCGATAACGTGTAGAAGCACTGTTATATCCGGACCTCTCAGCAATAGCCCCATATTTTGACCAGCCAAACTTCAACACCATACCCGATATGGCATGTTTACTGGTCTGTGGTGCCTTGGTCTTTATCGGGTTCGACATTTTCATTATACTGCACATCCTAGAATCATAATCATTTTAATTTGCCTAAAGTATAATAAGCTTCATCGACAGATAAATAAGAATAATTCCTTAACCTTTCCAGATTCCAGCGTTGCGCTGATTTCTTTATAGTCTGGGTTTAATCTTTTAGGACCACAAAATATTTTTTCCTCTTTACTTTACCAAATGAACGGTTTGCCGTCCTAGGCGCCATACTTAAATCTTAAATAATAAAACCAATCAATTTATAAATATTGTTTTATAGTATACTACTTTAGCGACATGAATAGTAAGAATCTGAGCAAGAAAAAGATGGGCGATAAAAAGGTGGAGATAAAACATGTTGCACCGTCCGTCCACAACTAAAGTGAAAGATGAAACAACTCCAGCAAATATTATCACTATTAAGTCATAAATCACTAAAAAGACGCAAAACAATATGCTCTTTAAAAGCGTGAGTTCTATACAAGTGGTGAAATAACACAGCAGAAATTATTATCAAAGGTGCAGAAGAAGAAGCAGAAATACCGTCATTTTTTTGTGAGGAAAACCGATGTTATCCTGGCAGCCGATTTTAGCTTTAGCCTTTAAAAAGAAAGCTGATTGATACCCATAAAATCAGACTCCCATTAGAGTAATTTTTCTAATATGACCAATTGTTGCTGACGGATATGTGTTGGGACCTGTCATCGAAGCAGATGTTAGGTAAAATTGCATAAATATGGTTAAAACCAGAAATGACTAAAGAGGCTAGAAAAGTAGCATTAGGACAGCAGGAAGCAATTTATATCACACAGATAAAGGCAATGGGAATAAGATTCTGTAAATCGGAAATATTCCAAACGGCTGCCAAAATTAAGAAACAGCAAAATAACAACCTGAACAGTCCAATTAATTCATGAGAGGACGTATCTGCCCAGCAGTGGGACATATATACTGATGATGATGAAAATTAGATGACGTACTTTTAGAATTATTGCTTAATGTATATATAAGTACAGTGTGTAAATTTTATACGGGCGTAATGGAGATTAACCACTCAGGCGTCCAAGGAAGCTATAGTATCCAAAAAAAAACGTTCACACGTCCGGCCCGCAGACCCAATATGCCTTGACACGTGCAGCCCTGAGTAGCAGCGCGCCGAGCAGCGCTCGCGCGCCGTTATCTTGATAAAAATGATGATTGCTGATCAACTACATACACTGCAGCTAAGATAAAAATACTTCCGGCTAGACGAAAGTATACAGATTAAAATGGTATTTTGGTACATCTAAAATGTTCAGTTAAGGATCCCGAAAATCAAAGTCAAACTTGAAATAACAAAGTTAAGTCTGAAATATTTTTTTGTTATGTTTTTAACACCGATTTTTGAACATAATGCTTATTATTTTATATTTTACTAAAAAAATCACTTTATTTGCTTTCTATTGGTTTCTTTAACTTACTCTATAACAAATGTTTAGTATTTAAATAATTCCAAAGAAAACACGCACTCCTGACACAAAATGCCGCAAGCCCGAACTAGCTGCTGGAGCTAAACTTCAAGCAATATGGCCGCCGGCCCTAAGGGCGTCTACAAACAATTTTTATAATATTGTTAAGATTCTCGTATTACTTTAAAAAATACTTTTATTATAGAAATTTAAATCAGACTTTCTTTTATTTCAATATTTGATGTACATTTATTTATTTATTTTTACATAAATCTAATGAATGTATGCAACTTATCTTAAATAAATGTTGAATGCAAACATTTTTTTAAATAATAAAACCTTTTTTTGATATGTTCTACTATTTAGTTTTACATCATAATCATCATCATCAACAGCCTAATACATCGCACTGCTGGGCACAGGCCTCCTCTTATGGATGTAAGAGGAAACGAGCAGTAGTCCCCACGCTGGCTCAGTGCGGGTTGGGGACTTTCGTAATTTCACTAAACCTACCCAGGGATTTGATCAAATTACTGGATTTTTCTAGGGAAATGATGAAATGGAGTATCTATTTTAACATCCTGCGCGATTTGATCATATCGCTTAGGTATATCTCGGTTTTGATCAGTCCCTGTGCATATACGAGTATACAGGGCAATCAATCCAAATGGGTCAGTACGAAGAAGTCTGAAACTATGAGATTGCGAAATCTTTTCTTAGGATCCATGGCGTCGATTTTAGATTTAATAAAAATTTGCGTCATACATATTATATATATTCGCGTATATCGAATTTTATAAGCTTCTTAGCTTCTTCCGTTTTTGAAGCTACAAGTAACAATTTTATGTATTTACATATTCGAAGTTTACAAGACCAGTGACGAGTGGTATTTTTGACCAGACTTGTAAAATTGTAGCTCATAGCCTTTTGGGTCCCATATACATTAAATTAAACTACATGATTAATTTACTTAATGTTTATGTGTAAATACTTATTTAATGTTCTTGCACGTGAAATTTTATAAAACAGTTTTCAATACAAAGATTGACGTCACACTGCAGGCATTTCCACACGGTCCTCGATGTCACTTTTCGCGTGGCGCATAGGCGACAGCGACTCTGCTTAAATCCCGTACAGACAGGGAAGTGGCGATCCTGAACTTTGTCGACGGATCTATCTGTCAGATGTCGTCGTTCGGTGGTTATGTCAAACTGTCTATGATTTTTTATCAGGTCGTTCGCCAACATCGTCCTGAACTGTCTTTGTGTCAGTTTGGCGTTGGTGCCTTTGTTATAAATGACAAAGCAATTAAACAAGGCGGCATTAAAAATACGGCGGAATAATTTTTTATACCAGATTTTATTGCGGTCTCTTTCTATGGGTTGGTTAGACAGGAACTGATCCTTCCTGTCCACTCCTCCCATGGACTTATTGTAATCGAGGGCGATATTCGGCTTATAAGTCACCCTATTATATTTTTCTTTTGTACCGATTTGTAAGGAATGGTAAGTTGAGATCATACTAACTAAGTTAGCATCCCGCCATACCATCACTGACAAATCGGAACAATAGCTAGCCACTACTTCACCTCGTCGCAGATCCGATTTGGATAATGTTTTCAAAGAAACTGGAACAAATTCTCTGTTAAGTCGTAAGGTCCCATAGCAGTCAGTTTTCTGTTTTTTAAGGCATCTTGCTAGTAATGGACTATTATAGAAATTGTCCATTATTACCGTATGTCCTCGGTTAAGTAGGGGCTTTATCAAATCGTATACAATTTTAGCTGTCGCATTGGTGGGAAATGTATTATTGTTAGTTTCTGTCACGTCATTATCAATCAAATCGTTGTCATTAACAATGCCAGGTTCAGCATTTTTCCCGGCATATACAAAAAACTTCCAGAGGTATCCACTGGAAGATTCGCACAATTCATACGTTTCGGCCTGTTGTAATCTGCAAATTAATAGCTGTGTCATCCACATCACAGTCGCTGTCACTTAGGTCATCAAGCAATGTCATCCATTCGTCAATAGTTTCATCAAAATTCTTGTCGTTTACTCCTGAAAATAACAAATCTATTTTAATTATATTCTTTTCGCACATGTTTCTAGTTTCTTCAATAAACGTGACTTTACCAATTATAGCGCGCTCTCGCGGTTTACTGGTATTTCCTTTTGTAGTTTTTGTACCCACGATTTGTAGTTTTGGAGTTTCATCTAGAATAAGAATGATAAGGTTTCATCAACATCAGAATACAAGTCGTCCGTATATTCTTTCATCCTCGGATTCAGCGACATAAGATACCAGTTAAGGCTAGTACTCAAACGACTTCCATCGCTATCAAAGGAATTAGGAAAATTAGGTACTGTATCGGCATCTAGCGTACCGGGGTCTCGAATGTTATCCGGCGCAAGTTCAAAATCCATGTCCACTGAAATAAAGCAATTTATTTTTAAATGCAGTCAGTAATTATAAGTAATCTATTGTTTTCAGGAAAATAAAACATTAGCTTACTAATATCTATATTTGCAGCCACTTGCTGTTCCTCCGATTCCAGGGTCTCTTGGATATCATCTGAAAAAAAAAGATTAATATATTTCAGGGCCTTTTGAAATTGCATAACATGCTACATAAACAGGTAAACTTACAAATCTCTATATCTGCAGCCACTTCAACCAGATGCTGTGGCGACACCCGTGCCAATTCGGTATCCTCTAAAAATTTAAATAACAAAGGATTTTACATGGACTAGGTAACGGGCAAAAACAATCAATCTATAAGTAAGTACTAGTATAATAAAGAAAGAGACATAGGCTATGTTTTAACCCGCGCCTCCGCCTTTTTAATACGCGGGTTCTTTGTAATACACGGGCGAAGCCGCGGGGCCAGCCAGTCAATAATAAAGTTTGCACTTGCCTAATCTTATCACCGTAGGTGGAATTGAAGCCGGCAGTTGCACGAAATCGCAAGTATTTCAGCCTCTACCAATGATTAGGTAGAATTGAAATACAATATGTGTGCGTAGAAAGGGTGAAAGAAAGAAACAAGGCATTTATTCATTGCACAAAGAAGTCATTAAAAAACGGTGCGATTTATGACAACCAACTTCCGTCATTATTTTTTACTTTTCAAATTTTAACCGTCATAGTATTCTACATATGTGTGGTAGAATCACTTACTTGGCTCGTATTTTGCGCGGGGGTGCGTCTGGTAGCAGAACCCGTTGCAGCTCGGACGCTCTTTAGCGAGACAAGTAATTTTTTCGAGCCTCTGCCGGTAACTCAGAAACTCGTTTTGTGTATGCTTTCGCTGCGCGCGAATCAAGTCTAACTCACAGCTGAAATACAATAAAAAATAATTAATAAAACTGAAAATCACGCCCTTTTCATTCCAATCACTTGGAATGTAAAATGATTCCGTGATTCCGCAATTCATACTAACTCATATTCTTTGGGGACCGAAGTACGAGTCCCACGACCACGGCCACTACGAGTCCCACGGCCTCCACGGATTCCGCAATCGCTACGAGTTCTATTGTTCTCGCTGTCCTCACTGCTCTCGCTCCCAGGGCTCTCACGCCCCCCCCGCACGACTTCCACGGCCGCCACGACTGCTACGGCCCCCACGACTGCCACGGCCCCCACGACTGCCACGGGCCCCACGACTGCCACGGCCTCCACGACTACCACGGCCTCCACGACTACCACGGCCACCTCGTCCACCGCGTCCACCACGGTCTTCACCAGTAACACAGTCACCAACGTCCAATACATTCTCGATTGAGCTAAAATGATCAATAAATTTATAATTTTGCATTTAAATGTATTTCATCTTAGTTTTAGGCCCAGCACGCACAGGATCAGCAGAGCAAATTTGTAATTAATTAATGAATAAAGTCATTGTATAATTTAAACTGAAATAAATTTTAAATTCGCTGAGACCCAGTTTGGAGCATCTCAGTGGATTTTACTCTCTGGTTCCGAGAAGATCCCGCAACAGCATCTCAGCATCTACCGCTATGAGTCAAGCGTCCAGCACAATGCTTCGGGGTTAGTGGTAAGCGGGGAGATGCTTTCGCATGACGCGGCTTCCGACAAACCAATTTATTTCAGTTGAGATCATTCCGCGATGTCCTAGTGTACGCTGTTTGTGCCAGCGCTTTAATATTCATTATGTAGCTGGTGGACTTAAAATACAACGAAATCCTCTCGACTACGCTTCCCCTGTTTGCGCTGGGACCAAAAAGCATAGATACAAAACCCAAAGTGAACAAAGCATGAAAACACAGGGTGAAATTGCAGTCATCATCCATCAAATCATCAAATTTTAATCAGCATTGAAAACAGCGAACGAAATTGAAAGTAAGAAAAAAAAAATTTGTCAACATTTTACCTACCCTGTGTAAAAATCACCCTGTGAAAAACCCTGCATCCTAAAGTTAGTATAGTATTTCACACAGTAAATTAAAATATGAGAGAAGAAAATTATAAAACATCAAACATCAAGCAAGGTGCAGTCCAACCCCAAACGTGCTGTTAATATGGGAGTATCATAAATTATAACAAAACGATAGGTTTAAAATTGTGCAGTGCAAATGTGCTGTTGATATGCATCACAATCAAAACATAAAATATGCACGCAATATTTCGTTTGACCCTTATTTTAGATGTTTTTGAAAACGTCCGTTGGCTAGTAATCTGTCCACTGCAAAATACACAAGGAACACGCTGAATATTATTAAAATACACACTCGATTGGTGATATTTCTATTAAAACATTGAATAAATATGTTAATTATGGATTAATCATCAATAATGAACGTATATTTCTTGAAAAAAGACGTTTATTATTTCAAAATTCACAATAAACATAACCTAGCCTCTGCGCAAACTAGGTGAACCCAAATTGATTTTACGATTACAACACGTTTACCTTTCTCACACTCTAAAATATACACACAGTTAAATAGCGGCAATCTTTTACATTATTTTGATATATATCTATCTACAATTTATGTAATTATAATCAAAATACTTACGACATAACCGAGGATCAGATGAAAAACACTTACTAGAACACAAGAACGCCCGAGCACAGATAAAACATATTTTTTTTCTATTCGTATGACATTGCCATTAACCGCCATCTCGACGTTTTTAGGTGAAATATTTCCTTAGCTACGACTGTGTTAACACTTTATCAAAATAAAGTCCAGTAATTCCGCTAGATGGCTGTTAAAGATTGTTATTTTAACCAGTTCTTCGCCTGACAACATCATCGGATTTCAAAGCCATTAAAAAAGGAAAAAAAAAAGAACTTTTGTCTATGTCTAATAACCAGTCGGAATTGATTCGTATTGTAACAGCCAATGTATTCGTGTCGTGTCGATTGGCTTGTTGCGATTAATGTCGTAGAACGTCCAGATATCGTGTCGCAGTTGGTTAAATACTAGACTTGGCTAGACAAGTCGAGTGTGGAGCAAAGGAGAAAGGGGTTTGGTCAACTGGATTGTGTGCCGGCCGCGCTGCATATCGGTGGAAGCTCAAGGGAGGTATTTCTCATACCAGAGGTAAGTCTGGACGGTCCGAAGGTTGGAAGTACTCTGCCCTGGTCGCCAACACCGTATTCTGCACCCACAACCGCAGAAAAGCCTGGTGAGTACGCAATTTGCTTGACTTGTAAACCCTACTCCACACTAAGTTATTTTCGCATAATTTCGATCTTACTCATCAAAAATTACAGTCCATTGATAACCCAAAACATTTGGTCATTCGAGCCCGATCATATTGTAAGGCGATCGTGGTATTTTTCGTATTTTATAGTTTTGTAGTTTAATAGTTTTGTAAAATTACCTACATATATTCTCGTACAAATTGGCGGGTAAGCTAACAAAAACGCTTGGGTTGGTTCTCTTTGGGTAGAACGCGCGGTTCATTTTTGCGTATTGGTAACCGTGGCGTCCTGTCATAGAACGAAACTAGTAGGTTCGGAACGTTCCTAAGTTGTCAAATTAAACGTCACTGTCGGTTTCAGTTGAGGTTATACATATTGTTTATTTTGGTAGTTTGGTTTTGTATATCCGCTCAATATGGGAAATAACGATAATGTTTCTGAGGTCGGTGATAGGAACCGGGTTGGGCGCGATTACGCGTTCGCGCGGATGGAGTATATCGCGAGTTCCGATTTGAAAGGGTATTCAACTGAAGACGTGAAAAAGTTAGAAAGTGAATTCCATTCATACCAAATAGAACTTTTGTCGTCGTTATCGAGCGGGGAGAGAAAAAGTGAACTACAAGTGTCATCGCAATTCGAGATGATGGTGAAGGCGATTAAACTGCGGCTCACCACTCAAGTAGAAGAACAAAAGCCGTCAGTGTCTAGTGCCGGTTCCAACTCGTGTGTGCAGTTACCTCGTATTGTTATTGCCCCGTTTGATGGGAAGATGGAACATTGGGTTTCCTTCAAACAAATTTTTGACTCACTGATCCACAAAAAGGACATTCCTGCAGTGGAAAAGTTTCATTATTTGATGACTAGTGTGCAAGGTGAGGCATTTAGCTTAATCAAAAATTATCCCTTGTGTGATGAGAATTATTTGCTTGCTTATAACACATTGGTAAAGCATTATGAACGAGAACGAGTTATAGCTACAATGTTTTATGAGAAATTGTTGACCTGTGAGTCCATCAAATCGAAAGGTAGTGCAGAATTGAATCGGGTGTGTCGTGCTTTCAAAGAAAATTTAGAAATTTTATCAAAATATAATTTGCCTGATAAAAACTTTATGTTGTACCATTTGTTGTGGTCTAAGTTAGATGTCGCTACTAAAGAAGCCTATGAGTTGCATCTCAATTCAAATGTTGATATACCGAAGTATGAAGATTTAATGTTGTTTATTGAAAAGCGAGGTCAGGCCTTAGAAAACTCTGTTGGTAGGTCAAATATTGTAGTTAGCAAGCCGGCAAATAAATCAAAATTGTCATTTGTTGTGCCACCTGTCACTAATTGTGTTATTTGTGCTGCAATGGGTCACAGTTTGGAAAATTGTGCTGATTTTTTGAAATTGTCACCCATGGAGAGATTTAACAGAGTGAAGGACAAACGGCTTTGTATTCTCTGTTGTCGGCCATCTCATGGGGTAAAAAATTGTAAATCAACTGTCCTGTGTGTCACATGCAATGGTAGACATCACAAGTTGTTGCATTTTGATAAAAGCAGGGATTTGGAACCTGCGGTCTCAGACAGTCCAGTGACGTTGGCTGTTCCCAGCTGTAATGCACAAGTTTTATTTTCAACAGCAGTTGTTTTAGTAAAAAACAAATATAATAAATTTGTACCAATTCGAATATTGTTAGATAGTGCAAGTGCTTGCAACTTCATGACTTTGGAGTGTGTTCGAAAACTCGGATTGACAATTAAAAGGAATAGTGGGCAATCCGTCAATGGCATTGGCCAAACGTCAGCGGAAACTCTGGGATCGGTTAATTGTGAGATAGTTCCTTCAAATAGTGACCTCTCATGTAAATTTTCTTTAGAAGCATTTGTGTTGTCAAGGATTTGCTCTGATATGCCATCAGAACAAATTGATATTGCCTTGTGGAGGCATATTAGGTATTTAGATCTCGCGGATCCAACATTTTTCAAGCCTGGACCTATTGACATGCTGATTAGTGTGAACATTCTCGCTGCAGCACTTAAACCTGGTGTTGTCAAGGGCAATGCAGGGCAGCCCATTGCTATTCACACAGTTTTCGGCTGGATTGTGATGGGTGAGTGTTCGGTTGGTGTTGCTCCTTCTGGTAGGGGTTCCAATGCTGGCACAAAGGACTGCCTTCTCGTGTCGAGTCTTTCATTAGACAACAATATAAAGCGGTTCTGGGAATTGGAAAGCGTGGACCCTCCTAAATCTGTCGTTCTTTCAAAATCGGAATTGTCGTGTCAAAGTACAATGGAAGCTTCATACTGTCGTAATCCTGATGGTAGGATGGTGGTACCATTGACCTTCGCTGACCCTCAGGATAAGCCTCAGTTCACAGGTTCGCGAGAGATTGCTCTCAAACGGCTTTTAAATTTAGAAAGGAAGTTTCGATTGAACCCTTGTTTTCGGACAGCGTATGTCAACTTTATGGATGACTACCTGAAGTGTGGTCACATGGAGGAAGTGGATCCCCCCTTGTCGTCTAAGGGCCACTATTACTATGTGCCGCATCATGGAATATTGCGTCCTGATTCGGTTACCACTCCTCTTCGCACGGTCTTTGATGCCAGCGCCGAGGATGCTACCGGGAAGTCCTTGAATGCTACCGTGTTGCCTGGCCCTAAATTACAAAAGAACATATTTGACCTGCTAGTTCGATTCCGATGGCATGCCGTGGTCTTTACCGGGGACATTAAGCAGATGTACCGCCAATTTCTTGTCGATCTGCGGGATTGCGACTATCAGCGTATCTTATGGCGTCCATCTCCTGAAGAATCCGTGAAAGATTATCGGTTGCTCACGGTGACATATGGAGTCTCCTGTGCCCCATACCAGGCGTTGTGGTGCATTTCGAAGTTGGCGAAGGAATTCTCTGCTCGCGTCCCTCGTGGTGCCGCTGTGCTGGGCAGGGATGCATACGTCGACGATATAGTGTCAGGTGCGGACTCTGTCGCGAATGCTGTCGTCCTGCGTGAAGAGTTGGTGGAAATTTTATCGTCCGCTCAACTTCACTTACGTAAATGGAGTTCTAATAGCACTGAATTTCTTGATAGCTTGCCTAAAGAAGAGCTATACTCAGAACAACTTCGGAACTTCGAGGAAATTCATGACGTGTCATTAAAAATTTTAGGTCTGTCCTGGCTCCCTAAGGAAGACAACTTCACATTCAAAACGTTTGAAAGTGACTGTCGCTGTACGAAGCGATCGATCCTCTCGGACATTGCTCGTATTTTTGACCCGTTGGGTTTGTTATCGCCTGTTGTATTTTTCGCCAAATATTTAATACAACTTCTGTGGGTATCGGGTGTTGACTGGGATGGCGAAGTCCCTAGCACTATCGCTCATGAGTGGCGTAAGTTCAAGGCACAATTGTCAAACTTGAGTTTGTTGTCGATTCCCCGTCGAATGGTTGTCAGCTTCGTATCGTTGCAACTAGTGGGCTACTGTGACGCTTCGGAGAGGGGCTACTGTGGCGTCATCTATTGTCGTGTCGTTCGTAATGACGGTTCTGTTGTCGTGCGTCTTTGTTGCGCAAAGTCGAAGGTAGCTCCCCTTCGTAAATGTTCGGTGCCTCGTCTGGAATTATTATCAGCTGTTTTGCTGTCAGACCTGCTCGCTTCGTTCACGGAAGCCTTGAAAGACTTCCACATCTTTGATAAAGTCTACGCGTTTTCGGATTCCAGTGTCGCTTTGACCTGGATTCGTTCGTGCCCATTGAAGTGGAAGACCTTCGTGGCTAACCGGGTTGCGCATGTACAGGAACAAGTTCCTCCCGAATGCTGGCACCACGTTTCTGGTGCAGAGAACCCAGCGGATTGCGGTTCTCGCGGTTTGTTACCCGCTGATTTGATTCAGAACCCGTTATGGTGGGCGGGTCCTTCTTGGTTGTCTCTTCCTCAAGAGTCTTGGCCGCAGCGGGAGATTTTGCTAGACGAAGCTGCCTCGAGTGAACAGAAGATTTACAGTCTGTTTACCTCCTCCAATGTCTCCTTCATTGACACAATTTTGAAGCGATTCTCGTCGCTGCAGAAAATTTTGCACATCCTAGCTTATTGTTTTCGATACATGTACAACCTGCAAAATCCCGCTGCTAAAACCACAAACCCTAATTTATCGTCCAAAGAACTTAACAAGGTTCTTCATTTCCTCGTGAAGCATGTTCAGGAGTGTGCTTTCGCTTCAGAGCTTCGTTGTTTGACAAAGGAGAAGTCCTTTCGCTCTGTGCCAAAAGCCATTCGCAAATTGTCTCCTTTCTTGGACCAATCTGGTTGCTTAAGGGTGGGCGGTCGACTCTCAAAAGGGGATTTGTCGTTCGACGTGAAACATCCGCTCTTGTTGCCTCGTGATCATAGGTTCACAACGCTGGTCATTGAGGACTACCATAAGCGATTTATGCACCCAGGGCTACAAACGTTGCAGAACCTAATATCCCAAGAATTTTGGATAATGTCGTCAAAACGGGCTATAAGATCAGTGATTGCATCTTGCATGAAATGCTTTCGTGCTCATCCGACTGTAGCTGAACCTCCGATGATGGGCAATTTGCCATCCTTCAGGATCAATCAAGTCAAACCCTTTTCGTCCTCAGCAGTGGACTATGCGGGTCCTTTCGACACTAGCCTGGGTCGTGGTCGCGGCTTGCGCACATTCAAATCCTATATTTGCGTGTTCGTGTGCACGGTAACAAAGGCAGTGCATTTAGAGCTCGTCTCTGAGCTTACGTCGGATGCTTACTTGGCAGCTCTCCGCCGTTTCATCTCACGTCGTGGCCGTTGCTCGAGACTCGTTTCGGACCAAGGACGGAACTTCATTGGTGCCTCTAACATGTTGCACGACTTTATGGTTAAAGTTTCGCGTTCGGAGCAAATTGAATTTGTTTTCAACCCCCCTGGCAGCCCGCATTTCTCTGGTTTGGCTGAAGCTGGCGTTAAGTCGGTAAAAACTCACTTATCGCGAGTGATAGGCTCGCAACGTCTTACCTTTGAGGAGTTTTATACTGTACTGACTCAGATAGAGTCTATGTTGAATTCGAGGCCTCTATCCCCTCTCAGCTCAGACCCTAATGATTTTTCGGTGTTGACCCCGGGCCACTTTCTCACGTTAGAGCCGCTCACTATATTACCTGAAGATAACATAGTCGACGTAAAGCTAGGTCCCCTACAAAGGTGGAAACTGTTGCAAAAAATTCACCAAGATTTTTGGCGTAAGTGGCATTTAGAGTACTTACACACTTTACAACAGCGCAACAAATGGTTCGATAGCCAAACAAGAATAGATGTCGGGACTCTCGTTCTCATTGTCAACGAACAATGCAGTCCAATGAAATGGAAAATGGGTCGAGTACTTCAACTTCATCCCGGGACTGATGGAATTTGTAGAGTAGTCACAGTTCGTACCGATTCTGGTGAACTTAAAAGGCCCGTTGTAAAACTCTGCCCTCTCCCATTACAAAATTAAGTTCGTTAGTGTCGCAAAATCTAGTTTTAAGTCAACGTAGATATAAATAAATATTAGTTTTCTCAAGAGATACAACCCAAAGCATTTGTTAAAATACCCCTTTGAAAAGACTCGTATTTTGGTGGGCGGAATGTTAAAGATTGTTATTTTAACCAGTTCTTCGCCTGACAACATCATCGGATTTCAAAGCCATTAAAAAAGTTAAAAAAAAAAGAACTTTTGTCTATGTCTAATAACCAGTCGGAATTGATTCGTATTGTAACAGCCAATGTATTCGTGTCGTGTCGATTGGCTTGTTGCGATTAATGTCGTAGAACGTCCAGATATCGTGTCGCAGTTGGTTAAATACTAGACTTGGCTAGACAAGTCGAGTGTGGAGCAAAGGAGAAAGGGGTTTGGTCAACTGGATTGTGTGCCGGCCGCGCTGCATATCGGTGGAAGCTCAAGGGAGGTATTTCTCATACCAGAGGTAAGTCTGGACGGTCCGAAGGTTGGAAGTACTCTGCCCTGGTCGCCAACACCGTATTCTGCACCCACAACCGCAGAAAAGCCTGGTGAGTACGCAATTTGCTTGACTTGTAAACCCTACTCCACACTAAGTTATTTTCGCATAATTTCGATCTTACTCATCAAAAATTACAGTCCATTGATAACCCAAAACAATGGCATTTATTTCAAACAGGCCCAACCTCGCACTTTTGGAAACTAAAGCATCCATGGGCGTAAGACGCTACTTATTTTTTGGATACTAAAGTATCCATGGGCGTGAGACCGGATATTGGTTTTGGAGCCGGACGTGTGAGTGGTTTAGATTGGACCTAGGGAACCTATTTACATTAATTTCTTTAGGAAATAAAGTTCTTTCTTTTTCATACATGATAATTAAGCACGCATAGTATTGCACCCATAAAAATTAACGTACTGATGCGTCTTGTCAGTGTTTAAATTAGTTTGCTTAATTAATTAAGTCCAGTTGCTAAGTCCTGATTGTTCCTATCAAACAAAAACATCATGGGAAAAACACAGTTTCTAAAAGTTATAACAGATAAAGTAAACAAACTTGTTATGTCAACATAAGTTGGACTGCGTACATTGCTGCTCGGTCAGATTAAAAAACAATCGTTACACCTAATTAATAACACTATTTAACAAAACCAGTATTGATTTGTCAAAGGCCTTCTGGCAAATACCTATTGCTGCGGAAGATAGGGATAAAACATCATTTTATGTTTCTTCTAGAGGCACCTACCGCTTTAAAAGGGCCGCCTTTGGGTTAACTAATGCGCCCGCAACACAACAAAGACTTGTTGACTTATTATTCGCGGAGTTTGATTTAAAGGTATTTGCGTATTTGGATGACATTATCATCGTTTCTAATGACTTTAATAGTCACGTGACTTTGTTATTGCGTGTTCTAGACAAGTCAAAACAGGCCAACTTGACAATCAATCTGGAGAAGTGTAAGTTCTTCAGCAGTCAGCAGATATTTTCATAAAACCAGGTGGTTACAAATTATATGACTTAATAATAGTCTCAGATGTTTTGCCAGTTGATGATATGCAAATACTTATAAATTTTGACATTATATTTCAATTAAATAATGTCACTTTAGTAGTACTTACAGTACATAAATTAACCAAAAAGGTAAGCGTCCACAGGTCCGCATCGCACGCATCGGACGCATCGCACGCAACGATTTTAGTATTCTTTGTATAGAAAGTCACACGAGTGCGTTCACTGAAAGTCCGATGCACGCGATGCGGGCCTGTGGACGCTTACCTTAAGTGAGCTGTTCACTAAAAACGAACATATTCCTCTATTCACATTCATAAATGATATCTCTTTCGCACACTCAGTAGCGCGAGAAAGAGACAGCGCTATACGCGCGGAGCGGGGCTGCGACGCGACTCGCCGCCGGCATTCGTGGGGAGTGGGGAGGTTAAGAATTCAATATGGCGTTGTGACTGCTTCCTTCCAAGTCAGGGTGGAACGAGCTATTTTTCAAGTCAACTTAGTCAAATTATTAATCAAGATTCAGTTGTAATACATTCATTATAAGGTGAACTAATGTAACGTTTTAACAGTCAGTAAAGTTATCATAATTCAGTGAAGTTCATATTTTTCAAAACCTCAAACACGTGTAACCGACACGCTAAAAACGGTTGGTGGCCCATTCGAACAAAACACAGGCTTTCAGGGAGGGAGCCTGCTCTGAAGCTGCTGCAGGACGCAGGGCTTCCATTGAAGTTGGTAATAGGGCGCGGCTAGGTAAACCGGCCCACACTTCAATTCACCTCAAACAACCTCTCAACAGTCATCATAAGGGAAACATCATTCATCCTTCATCCCTGGTGTCCAGGAAGAGAACTCACCATACCACTTCAACGCCACATTTTTTGGTGGTCCCATGAGAGGGATCATTCATCAACTTAAATCCTTAATTTTTGGTGGCACCCATGAGGGGAGAAAGATCAGCACGACAAAAAAGAAGAAACCCATCACCCGGCCTTTTTCCGTTATCAAACCCGGGACTGGGACGGAGCGACATCGCACCACATCGAGTGAGGGTTATCGACCGCCGTGCGAAATCGGGACAAGGTCATCCGTATTCCACGACCGGCGGGCGAAGGCGTCGCATCTCGATCTGTGTATGTGTTATGGTGTAAACTCAGTGCGCGAAAAGGCTAATTACGTAGTTATTTAGAGTGTCGTGAGTGTCTTATCAATTGGACAAAAGGCCAAGGACAAATAGTGAGTAAGAAACATTTTAAGGTTATCAACACAAGACTCATATCGTCAATTATGAGTGGATAAATAAAGAAATAATACGTTACACTCTGGCAAGGTTTAAAAAACAACAAGGAAGACGAAAAACTTAAACAAGATTTTGACAAACAAAAAAAACTGGTATCGACGAATATACAAGAAGCAAAGAAAACTTATTACTACAAATGTTTCAAAGAATGTACGAAGAAACCTCAAAAAATGTGGTCGTTAATTAATGATCTTACAGTCAATAAAACAAAAGGCATAACATCACTGGCAAAACTAGAAATAGATTCAAACACCTATACTATTACAATGAATATCTGCGAGCAATTAAACGTCTATTTTTCTACAATCGGTTCATCCCTGGCTGAGAAAATCCAACCTGTAGATTCTACCCTGGCTGCGAGTTTCGCTTTATCACAGCCACGTCTATCCGTGTGTCTCTGCAAACTGGAACCAGTGACTATCGAAGAAATTAATAAAATTGTAACAAACTTAAAATCTAATACTACTTCTGGCTTGGATGGATTGACCGCGAAAGTAATTAAATCTGTCAAAAGTATTATAACTAAAAAGCTTACCATGTGTGTCAACAAATGTTTAAAGCAAGGTGTCTTCCCTGACAGTCTGAAAACTGCTAAAGTAACACCCATCTTTAAATCAGGATGCCAAACAGACCCCGGTAACTACCGCCCAATCTATCTGTCCTCCCTGTAATCTCAAAGATATACGAAAAAGTAATACACGAACGCATAAACAATTTTTTAATGCTTAATGACATTATTTCGGATAGACAATATGGTTTCAGACAAAAATCAAATACCTTATCAGCAACAGTTGACTTAGTCACGAAACTAAAAACTCAAATCGATCAAAAACAGATAGCAGTAGGAATTTTTATTGACCTGAAAAAGGCGTTCGACACGGTATCCCACGAGAAATTACTAACTAAACTACACAATATAGGAATTGCAGGGAAAGCCCACGATATGTTAAATTCATATCTATCTAACCGTCACCAGGTAATAAAAATTGACAAATGCCAGAGTAGCCCAAGACTTATCACATATGGCGTACCACAGGGCTCGATTCTGGGACCACTCCTATTCCTCGTTTATATTAACGATATACAGGATTTAGGACTTAAGGGAGAACTGGCACTGTACGCTGACGATACATGTCTTTTTTACTTTGGCCGTAAAATCGAACATATTCTTATAAATATACAAAACGATCTAGATATTCTAAACACATGGTTCCGACGTAACCTACTTACCATTAACATCGACAAAACCAACTATGTCGTGTTCGCGGCAATAAATAAGAAAATCGACGATCACATGCCACCGTCAATAAACAATAAAAATATTACTTTAAAAACAAGCGAAAAGCATCTAGGCCTAACTATAGACAGCCGCCTAACTTGGAAGCCCCACATTGAAAAAATAAGATCAAAACTAACCTCCCTTACGGGCGCTATTCGAAGTATCTCACGGTGCCTTCCACAAAAAGTAAAATACCTGATATAGAATTCCTTAATAAAACCTCACATTGATTATCTAGTTGAGATCTGGGGAACAGCGGCAAATAGTAATTTAACTAAACTACAGAGAGCTCAAAATAAGCTGATAAAAGTTTTGTTTAATTACAGCTTCTTAACACCAACACGAAAGATCTATGAAGAGCTAAAAATTATGAATATTACTCAATCATATGTATATTACACGTTAGGGTGTCCCGTCGTAGTATGGGAAAAATTTTTTTTGAAGCTACACTATCACAAGAGGTATCAAAAGTTGCGTAATAATACACAGTTTACGAAAACAATTGAAATAATATAATAGAAGGTCATCTTCAGGGTTCTACCGCATGTTGTTTATTTCTAAAATTTACATTTTTAATGATCTAAGACGTATGTCTAAAATAAAAGATAACATTAGTATTGAGTATATTTTATTGCTTAAAATTATAATACAAAGCACAATAAACATAATAAGAGCAGCAATGAATATCAAAAACTTAAAATTTGAACTTATTTTTGTGTCCGAAATTTGGCATTTCTGCGCGAGATTGCAATCTGGTTCTAATAAAACCATCTCTAGCAGTAGCGTCGGTTACGCTTTGTGAGGCCTCTGTAACTAGTTTGACACATCTTTCCACAGATTGCGTGTGACAAGGAAAGTCAATAACATCCAAGGTCTTATTTCTCACCGTGATTTGGAGGTCCTCATCAGAAATATTCCGTAGAACGGGCGGTGCAGTAACTTGACACTTGTGCCACTCAATAATGTCAATGTAGTCTGTCGCAGAGAAGTTAATTTTTGGTGGTTTAAATACCCTGCGTTTTGTGCTAGTGTCAACTTCTCTAGCCTTGATTATTCTTTGAAATGCCAACTCTCGAACATGGTCTCGATCATCAAATAACATTGTGATAAGGATATTTTCCGGGTGTGCAAAGAAGGCATTTCTTTCGATAGTGGAATTCACAACACATCGCCATTTTTTGGGTAAATACTGAGAGTTCGCTATCAATTGAAAAATATGTCTAGCTCCGTACTTAAAGACGCATTTTGTTTTATTGCAAACCAAACCGGGGCCTATACTTTAACCACGTAGCTGACCAGCAATTTCAAATTTTCGGATGGATTCAGGGTACTAATGTAAAGTCTGAGAATACGATTAGCTGTGGTAAGCCATCGCGAGTGCGCCATTTTTCCTGGTTGTCGGTTTGCTACCTAAGGAGGACAGGAACCATTGGCCACAGCTTGACATATCTCGTAAAGATATTTTTGATCAGTGCTTAATTCATCAACCACACTCTTTGGTAAGTCAGGCAGATTACGCCCCCTGGCTAGATACTGGCCAAGAGCAATCCCATTTTTATAAAAAAAAAAAATACTAGGAACCGCACAAAAATCCACCATGGTTTTAGTTTCACAATCAGGTAATTGTTTGCCAATGGGCCCAGAATATTCTCTAGGACCCGCAGTGCTGCCATCTAAGGTTGAGAACAAATGGCGTAGTGTAAATTCATTCGCATGAAGCATACAAATGCACCATTGTAAAGGTCTGTCAAAATACTGTTCCAGATATTGGATAACACCACCCTTACAACCAGTATTAGTTGCAGTTCCATCGCATCCAACGCAAATTGTTGGAGATCCGGGATCTTGAGTCAAACCACCTTATCAGTTCGAGTAATTTATTGTGAATGATTTCATTTGGGCCGACACAGCAAAAGAAAACAAACCGTTGACATCCGTCATAGAAAAAGTATAAAAGACTATTCTAAAACGGATTGAGTTTGTATTGGTACATATAGGAACTCTATGTTCCAACACTGGCCCTTGAACCAATATAAACTCACCGTCAACAGGTAAAGTTAACACATAACACAATAAGCAAATAAGAAAGTAGTGACACATCTGCTGTCCGTACAACTAAAACAACAAATATCAAACATGTAGAAACTGTATAAATTAATAAATATATCCGTTACATATAAAACAGTACACACTCGAAACAATATATGAAACGGATTTAAAATAAATTTATACCAGTTCCATACCAGTACACCACTTAGATACCTACATTTCACCCATTTAACACAAGAAATAAATGAGATAAAAACTTATCATGTTTTTCTTTTGGTAGCGGTTTCGTTAACACGTCAGCCACCATTTGGTCCGTGGGAAGGTATTTGAGGGTAACTGTACCTTCATCAACAATTTCCCTGATGAAATGATGCCTGACGTCGATGTGTTTCGTTCTGGCGTGATACATAGAATTAGTGCATAACTTCAAAGCTGACTGATTGTCATTATGCAAAGTTATGCTGTACTGTACCCCGTAAATTTCGAACAGAAACTTGCGTAAAAACAGAGCCTCTTTACAAGCATCCGACAGAGACATATATTCCGCCTCCGTGCTTGAAAGAGCTACCGTTTTCTGCTTCCTACTCTCCCAAGAGATGGTAGAATTACCAAGTTTGAAAACGAAACCGGTATAAGATCGACGATCGACCTCGTTCGCCGCATAATCAGCGTCAGCATATGCCACAATATCTAGCCCTGACTTCTGAAAAGTTAAACAATAATTAATCGTACCTTTTAAGTACCGAAGAACTCGTTTCGCCGCCTTCCAGTGCGTCTCGTCATATGCTTCGTTGAACTGGCTCAGCGAACTAACAGCATACGCGATGTCAGGACGCGAACAAATCGCGATGTACATGAGACAGCCTATCAGGCCTCTGTAGTCGTGAGTACAATCCTGCGTAGTTGATTTCACGAGCTTCAGTCCTGTTTCCATAGGTGTTCGTGCAGGCTTACAATCTGACATCTGAAAACGTTCTAGTACCTTCTTAATGTAACTTGACTGGTCTAGAGTTATCTCGCCATTCTGTCTGCACAGCCTCATGCCCAGAATATGATGTGCTGGCCCTAAATCCTTTATTTCAAAGGCTTTTCCAACTCTTCTTTGATTTCTGCCGTTCCTTGGCAATCTGGTGAAGAAAACAGCATTATATCATCAACATAGAGCGCAATAATCATCATAGATTTCCCGCTCGACTTGACATAAACACAGGGTTCCGAAGATAAACGTTTAAATTTCATTTTATTCGTTAAAACGCCATTTATCTTTTCATACCAAGACTTCGAAGCTTGCTTCAGTCCGTATATGGCTTTGTTCAACTTATAAACTTTATCCTCTTGTCCTTTTATTTTGTAACCCTCTGGCTGCTCCATATAAACGGTTTCTTTGAGATCTCCATTCAAAAACGCCGTTTTGACATCCAGATGTTCGATATTCATGTTATATTCTGCAGCTAAAGCCAATAGCGTGCGTATAGTAGAATATCTCACTACAGGAGAAAAAGTTTCTAGGTAATCTATACCATACTTCTGTGTATAACCCTTTGCAACAAGGCGCGCTTTGCACCTTAATATTTCCCCGTCGAGGCCAAGTTTCCTTTTAAATATCCACTTGCATTTGACAGGCCGTTGCTTCGGATTGCGGTCAGTCAGAGTCCAACACTTGTTGTCAATGAAGGATTTATACTCTTCCGCCATCGCGGCTTTCCACTTATCCGCTTCCGGGCCATTCAGTGCCTCGCGAACTGTCTGAGGGTCCCCCGCGTCGCTGCACAGAGCGCGCGCTACACTCGCAGACTCGAACGAGTTCTCGCAGTCTTCCAGTGTCGAATCTCCTGGGACGTACGTCTCATCCGCAGGGTCATCTGGGGTCTCACTACTGCTCTCAGAATCATCTATCGTGATTACACTATTATTATGACAGCTAGATGTTTCTGCAGGTTCTTGGGGTAAATCGGGTTGCACTTGAATGTTGTTAGTGGCAGATACATTGTTGTTAGTTAGTTCAAACAATCTGCAATGTGAACTGTCATCCTCATTCGATGACATGTCATTCCAAAAAGCATGTTCCACAAAGGTTACATTTCTTGCTTTTATGACATTCTTTGTACACGCCGGGTCTATTAATCTATAACCCTTTGTATCGTCACAATATCCAACTAAGATATATTTCTTACTTTTGGGATCCAATTTGTCCCGTTTATGCTGAAGGGCGTATGCTTGACAACCAAAAATGCGTAGGTAACTAATATTCTCCTTTTTACCTGACCATCTTTCTTCTGGAGTACACCCCATCACAGCCTTAGTCGGAGAGCGATTCTTTAGGTAAACAGCAGTGTTGACTGCTTCTGCCCAAAATTCCTTTTTCAGACCTGCGTCCTGAAGCATGCACCTGGCCTTTTCCATGATGGATCTGTTCGCTCGTTCTGCGACCCCGTTCTGAGGCGATGATCTCGGAACTGTGGTCTGGTGTCGTATCCCATGCTTCTTCAGGAATCTCTAAAAATTGAATTAATATATTCACCACCTCCGTCACTTCGAAAAACTTTTATTTTCTTATTAGTTTGATTTTCTACGAGAGTTTTAAATTGTGTGAAAATCTCGAAAACCTCACTCTTCGCTTTAAGGAAATAAACGAATGTTTTTCGTGACCAATCGTCGATGAATGTTAAAAAATATCTCTTCCCACCAAGGGACGGGCATGGCAGTGGTCCGCACACGTCACTGTGCACTAACCCAAGAATTTCTTTTGCTCTGGTCTCAGATTTCTTCGGAAATTGCAACCTACTTTGTTTCCCTACAATACAGGAAACACACGACTTAAAGTCATTGTTGTCATACGAAATACCAGTTAACATACCTTTTCTCAATAACTCCATGCTTCTAGAGTTCAGGTGTGCTAGACGGCGGTGCCAAACTTGTTGCGTAGACTGGCCTCTTGGTGCTGCAGGGGACTGCGCTTGCATGACGTGCTCAACAGGACGACCTTCATCCTTCAGTTGAGGCGCTGACGTCTCGCTGTCACCTGTACCTACGGACAAAGACGAACACATCGCCTGCGGAGGTGGCTCGCTACAAACAGTAACCGTTTCGATGGCATCGAGTTGATAAGTACCATCTCTCAGGGTTGCAGTAGCCAAGACCTCCCCATTGTCGATGACTTTGCACACACCAGAACGAAACACAACATCATACCCTTTATTAACCATGACACTGACGGATAACAAGTTAGTTGCTAATTTAGGAACTAAATACACATTGCTTATAGTTCTTACACAATTGTCTTTCAACACAACTTGCACTGTGCCTTTTCCAGTCGTCATCATAGCCTCTCCGTTGGCTATGTACACCTTCTTTGGATTGCCAGTTGTAAAATCCGACATCACACTGCGATCATTACAAAGGTGTAGCGATGACCCGCTGTCCACGTGCCAAACGTCTCGCTGAACTCCCACAGCCAACGCCGTAAGAAGAGACGACTGACTCTTCCGGCCGCTCTTGTTGCCGTCCGACTTTTCAGGGCAGTCCTTCATGCAGTGCCCAGTCTTCTTGCACTTGAAGCACTTAAATGGTTTCCGTGCTTTTTGAGCTTTAAATGCCGTTACATTATCATCTTTTTCATCGCGTCGTAAATTTTCTTGCAGCAATTTCAATTTGACAACTTCGCTTGACAGTGACACGTTCGAATTTTCTAGAGCCATAATCAACGGATTTGGAAGTCATATAAGTTCCAACTTTAACCCTCCAATAAAGTTGTGATTGAAGAAACAATTGCCTTCGCAGTACCTCGACTTGGTGTTGTGTGTCCCAAATAATTTGAACCAGGTTCTGCCAAAACTGATACGTGCTCTTCTAAAACTTCGCTGCGATGATAACGATCCCCTTTTTTTTCATTAATCAAAGTCTTGTCCTTGCGTCCATCAAAATAAATACTCTTTATTACGATGTTCCCAATATTTTTCGAGGCTTCCGTCCGTTCTTTAGATACAGCTCTGTGAATCTTGTTTTTATCTATTACCAGAGTTAAATTATCGGTAGAAACCAACCCGACGTTAGCCAAAACTGCAGAAGCTACAGCAGCAGCAGATCGTGTAGATAAACCGTATCTATCACAGACTTTGGCAACTGTTGGTAAAGGCATTACATTGCGATTAACGGCCGTTGAATGCGTTGAAGTTGGTGGTGTCTCTGTCGTGGGGCTCGTGGGCGTATTAGTCGGTGATGCCTCTGCCTTCGCATATGTCTCTGGAGAAAGTTCACGCGACGAATGTCCATCACTATCTGCCATAGTCGGATAACTTTTTGCAGTCCTTATTGAGCTTTCAATTTGTCTCTGTTGTCGTTTCATTAATCGAATAGTTTCTTTCTTGTCAACACCACTTATAACCATTTCTCTGTTACATCTCTGATCCAATAAAAAACTTCTTTTGTTGATGGGAACTTTCTTCGGTTTCGAACACGAACATAATTCAAATGAAGTACATTTACAAGCAGCAACATCGAAAAGTTTCTCAGATGACTCTAAAAAATACTTCAGTTTATTTTCAAAACTATCATTTCTTTTGCTTTTGGGATATCTCTTCAAAACAAAATACTTTTCAGAGCAAGATTTCAGTAACTGAATAATTCTTTCTTTGGTTACGATTGGAATCGAGGCTTTAGTCCAAATTGAGATGATCTCTTCAGAAACAATCGCATAAACATCTGATTTGGGCGGATCTTTCCGATTGCACTTCAATTTCAGGTCATTCGTGACAAATAAAATTTATTTGATGATGTCCCTTATAGTCGGCAACTGCCGATCGTCAAGTTCTTTGTAATGTCCCTCTATATCACAAGTAGTCTCACTACGTCTCGATCCCATCATTACAATACCACCAAATTATTTAATTGAGGGGATATTTACAAATACAACATAACAGACTACAATGGTCGACTCCTACAACGATACAAAATGTTCCTCTGAAAGTGTCAACCAAGTCAAGAAGTAACTGAAACAAGTCGACACTCGCACGATATTTGCACGTTCAAACCTTACTTTCAATTCACTGCTAACATGTTGTTGCGTGCATTTATATTCAAGTGAAGTGTAATTAATGTTTGTTGTTTAGTAAAGTATTTATTATACGTAATTATTTTGTCATATTAGTATTAGGAACCGACCATAATGACAGTACGGCACTACCATGAAATGGTATATTTTTCACAATTTGGAGGATCGGTAGAACCCTAAAGATATAACTTTATAGTATATATGTAATGATTTTATTAATCTACGATTTATTACGCAAGTTTTGAGAGGTCTTGCGTTGTCTAAAGCAGAAAAAAAAAATTTCGGGACACCCTATTACACGTGTCTATTAGTACGAAAAATCCTCCATAAAAATATACAGTCACATATAAATTTTATACATAAACATCACGTACAAAGGATTAAATTACGAAACGCGGACCACTTAGTTCTACGGCCAGCAAGGACAAAATATGGTAAAAGAAGTATGGTCTATGAAGGTGCTCAACTTTACAATAAGCTGCCGAAAGACATAAAAGAATCTAAATCTATGACCAGTTTCAAGAGACACCTTAAATTTTATATAATTTATAATTATTTCATTAAATGATGTAGAGCGTGTGTATTTGTTAGAAAAAATCACGTACAAAAATAAATAAAGTATAAATACTTCAGTATTTATAATAGGCTTATGAATTAAGTTTTTACAATAACAAGGAAAAAACTGCTCTAATAAAATAATATTTTAAGGTTTATCACAATAAAACAATTAAATTTCATACATAAACACATCAATATTTTCTATGTATCAACCCTATCTATAGTAAAGAAACCAAAATATTTCATTTAACACTACATACCATTATTATTTACACCAATAAAGTTGTTCTTTATAAAATACCTAACAAAAACGCATAAAATATACACAAAAATATAGGAAATTAAAATGACCACAAATATAAGATAAATATATACACTAACAATTTTAAATGAAATAAATTACTGTGAATACATGTTGACGTAACCTTTTGTATGCATACCAATAACATCTTACGAATTGCAAGATATTACCGAGTCGTGAGCGTCAGGATGACAGGACCATGATAGATTTTTATATCGAGAGTAATTTCAAGTTTTAGTACCTTTTTTGTACTATTTGGTACCTGACAAAAAATTAAAAATTTGTACCTCGCTAAAAATCCAGAAATCTTCAAAATAAAGTGGTCAGCCATTCTGACGTCAGGTTGACAGGACCAAGTCTAGTTCCCCTAGTTGCAGGCGTTATACCGAATCCATCTTTTCGTAATTATTTAGTACCTAATTTGTACCTTAATGCATGATATTCAGTATTTTATAAAGACTTACAAAAAAAAAGTTACCCAGTTTCAAGTTACACCAAGAATAAGCTTTGTACGGGCTTAGCGCTGCAGTCCGTCCATTTGAACCGGACCTTAAATTTAGTTGAAACGTTGTGGTTTATTGCTATTAAAGTATTTTCTGCATAATAAGGATTCCCAAAAGCCAAGTCGCCGTAATGAAACGAAGGTAGCTAGTTTTTTTATTAAAGACTCGAGAATTGACATGTATAAAATACCAAATTTTATGAATAAATATCTAAATCTAAAAAATAATTTTAAGACCTAATTAATTAACGTTGCATGTTGTTTTTTTTTTGTACGGTAGCAAAATAATTGGATTAAAATTAAAACCGATATGGTGGTAGCATGCGGGCATTGACGTGTGCCTCTTTTAAAAATTAAATTAAAAATAATTGTATAGTAATGTATGGAAATCCATTTTGATTCTCCCACCATGCACCATTCATATAATGACTTGTCTAATTTGTGTATGGTATAGACTTGCATTTGTATAAGCAGATTATTGTTTTAATACTGCTGTCCGTCATCTAATTGACAGGTTATAATGCTCGTATAGAAAAAATATTTTTATTTGTATTAGAAAAAATATTATACGTAACGTTACTTAATTAGTTCTTAAAATTAATAATAAATTAAAATTAATAATAAAACTCGCTATGCTCGTTTTGTTACGGCGACTCGGCTTTTAGGAACCCTTATTACGCATTATATTATAATACTTTAATAGCAATAAATCATAACGTTTCAACTAAATTAAAGGTCCAGTTCTAATCGACGGACTGCAGCGCTATGCCGATATAAAGCTTATTCTTGGTTTAACTTGTTTTTTGTAAGTCTTCATAAAATACTGAATATCATGCATTAAGGTACAAATTAGGTACTAAATAGTTACGAAAATATGGATTCGGTATAACGCCTGCAACTAGGGGAACTAGACTTGGTCCTGTCAACCTGACGTCAGAATGGCTGACCACTTTATTTTCAAGATTTCTGGATTTTTAGCGAGGTACAAATTTTAAGATGTCAGGTACCAAATAGTACAAAAAAGGTACTAAAACTTGGAATTACTCTCGATATAAAAATCTACCATGGTCCTGTCATCCTGACGCTCACACCGACTCCACGCTAACGCTTCGTAGCTCACTGACACACATCAAGTCATAAGCACACTGCACCGCCGCGGCCGCGGCGAAGGAGACAATACCAGTGTAGCTTGACATCGAGCTTCCTAACAACCTTGCTTAATCGAAGACGCGTCTATACTGGTTCTTTTAAATATTAACGCGTATGTTGTGAATAACAGCCTGGTTGCTAACTAGTGTGCGCGACTCAAGTTATCTAAGCCGGTTACTATGTATTTCTACTTCTACCCACTTTACATCTAAAGTAATGATTAAAAGTAGCATAAATAAATGTTTGTTATCAGTTAACTATGCATTGTCTGCACGTTAGTTTTAAGTTATACACAAATATTATGTTTTCATGTAAGTAAATTTTGTAAATTCTTTATGAGAATAAAGTTCTTTAACCATAATTATCAATTTTCATTTTGTGTCATGTTAATGGACCTTATTTATGGGCATTACGTCATTTAGTTCATTCATCAAATGTGCGTGTTACGTTTGGCTGAGATTCAATTTAAATAGCGAACGTATTGATATCATACGGTCGTCAGAGCTGACTAATACGATATTATACAGCAGTAGCATTACCATGAGTTTGCAGTGACCGTACTCGCTAGCGACTGCGTAAACAATCAGTATGGAGAATAAGTACAGCGCCTCTGGTGGTCACTCATAGAACTACAGATTGGTACTCGTACCATGAGTCAATTACACGTTTACTATACTCGCTAACGTTAACTCGATTCATCGAGTAGTTTACGTTACGATCGGAGTGACGTGCCTAACTTCACAGCATACAAAGCTGTCTTTCTAACTATACTGAAAAGACAGAGCAAGGACGATATTGGACAAAAGGCTAAGTACCCAAAGCTTCCTTTCAAAAGTATAGAAATAAACCTGCTAATTTAAAGTGTCGTAGAACAGTAGCACAAGGTCAAATGTTAGTGAATCTTGTATTTGCTTTGGTTATTTTTGGTTATTATTGCCATACCTATAAACTGAGTGATACAGTCTTCCCAGTTTTTATGATGTTTTTTTTGTTTCATGTGATTAGATGTACATAGATTATATATAATTAATAAACGTAATCTCATTTTATAGTATGATTTTTTTATTTTTTTCTCTTATCAGCCTCAATTTATCTCTGTTATTTGTCGTTCATCTTCTTACGCAGCCGTCGCTAACATATTCCACACAAAATAATGCCTTGCCGATATTAATTAGATAAATAATTATTACAATAACTTATGAAACAAGATCTCTAATAAGCTTTCACGCTCCAATTTGCTAGTGAAATAGTTTACTACAGTCGATACGGTATTTTTCGATAGCGACTGTCAAATTGGTGACTCATGGTACCGATCTACGGCAACCGCTACAAAACGTTAGTCGCTAGCGAATATTACGTTAGCGTCTGGCGGGCGCCGTGAACGCGCGGTTGACTCATGGTACGAGCACAATCGAAATCTACTCGAAACGCGTTTATTCGGTAGCGACTGTAGTAACGTAATGTATATTTTCGATAGCATCTCATGGTAGCGGTACTGCCAGCTGAGTAATAACCGCTTGCGGTGAACAAGTGACGTATTGTTCTGTAGTGTGATTTATTTGTGTCATTATTATAATTCATGTTATTGTTTGCCGGTTCATGATCCAATAACTATTCAGAATAGATAAATGTCAATGTTTTCAAGGATATAATTAAGGATTTGTACTTATAATATTTGTCAAAAAGTGACTTTGTGACATTCAAATATATCTTGAAGGGTATTCAAACCCAGGTTACAATTCAACATAATTGTAGCAGGTATTCAATTGAGGATTATAACTCAACACTTTAGGATTGTCATTTATTGTGCCCGGGGTATTCAGATCTAATCATGGCGACTTTGAGAACAGCCAAAGCTACGTTCAGAACACGGTTTCAATTATTAGTTGACATAGCAGGATTTGCAAACCCGAACGAAGGGGGGATAACTGCAGAAGTAGCTAGGAGGCAATTTCATACATTTTATCCACAGTTTATCTCAGCATATGAGGTCATCATCAGCGCTTCAGACCAAGACCTCACCGAGGAGGACCGGGTACTCTTCGAGCAGCAGTTCACCACGGTAAACAAATTACTGGTGAGGTTGGAGCAGGCCACCGAGCCGTCGACAGGGAGCCGTCGGCCGGATGTCAAACCGCCAAGCCAGGTAATGTTGGCAAAGTTACCCGCTATAGAGCTACCGCGATTCACTGGGAGGGTTCATGAATGGCTGTCCTTTCATGATCTCTTTCAGTCATTGGTTCACTCTAGGGATATTTCGGATGCTGAGAAGCATTATTATTTAAGGGCGTCCCTCGATGGAGATGCATTGTCACTCATAAGACAATTACCGATGGACGAGGTCAATTACCCAGTAGCACTCAAGTTGCTACAGGACCGGTATCAAAAGAAGAGGCTGCTTATTGATACCTATTTGGCTAGGATAGTCAACTTACCTGTTGTAACGGAAGGGGACCCGCGACAACAGCACTTCTATGATCCGCTTAGGGAATCGCTTCAGGCATTAGAAATGCCGGTGACTGAGTGGTCATACCTCATTGTGTTTCTAATCTTACAGAAGTTGCCGGTCAGAATCCGAACTGCCTATGAGGAGCGGTACGGCAAGGACTCTCAGGTCTTGCCTACGGTCACACAACTTCTGGAGTTGCTGGACGAGCAGTGCAGGGTGCATCGGACGGTGTCTCCGGAGGCTCCGGGGACTTCAGCGGCGACGAGCGGGAAGCCATCGCCACCTCAACGACCGCGTCGGGTTCAAGATACACCGAGGCCTGCAGCGCCACGGAGGCTGCTGCACGCCCAACCCAGCTCATCTCTTCGTCGTTACACTCTTGGCAGAGTGGTCGTGGCCGTCATGGTGTGGGTGGCGAGCTTTACCACCCGGCGCCATTCCTATCTGACTTCTGCACGCCTGGCACTTTCGTGCAATGGGCATTTTAATGCCGCTTTAATTTGGTCCGTCCATCTCATGGGGGACCTGCCACGTGGTCTCGTGCCCTCAACTCTGCCCTGTACCACAAGCCGTTCAATCGACAAATCTCCACGTCGTGACACATGACCGAAAAATGACAGAATCTCATCTCAGGTGAACTCAATCCAGTGTTCCTTTTGTGCTAGCCAGGACCACACGCTTTACCGGCGCGAGGACTTCCGTCTGAGGATACCGGCGGAACGGAAGGCGTGGGCGAAGAAGAGCGGACACTGCTTCAAGTGCCTACGGCTGCAATATGCACGGGACTGCACTCACAAAAATTGGTGTGCCCACTGCGGCTCAGTGGAACACAACTCCTTGCTGTGCACAGGCAACGCGGTGCCATCGACGTCCAGGTCTCAAGGGCGCGCCGCCATCAACATGGTGAGTCAGAACAGGGGTGATTCACGACCACATCATTCACCGCCTCAGTCTCCAAGCCGGACACCGCGACGGGCGTCGCCGGTGCAGGTCGAGACACAGGACACCGAGCACGCTAGGGCAGCGCCGGTGCCCAGGGTATCAGCTGCTACTCATCAACAGCTACAAGGGCATGTACCTCGCCCTCGTCTGGGGAACAGGACGCATGTGGCCTTCAAGGAGCTCAGGTTTGGTTCTCGAGATTATGCCGAGGAACAATGACGTAATCAAACTGTTGGCAGCATAAACGGTCAAAGGTCAGTCACTATCTGCCCAACCGCTATGATCATGGTCAGGTCAAACTCAAGCAATTACGTAAAGACACGAGCGTTACTTGACAGTGGCGCTGGGGTGTAAGTTGTACATCAATCATTAGTAGAAAAGTTAAGATTGCGCCAGCAGTTTAATAATGCTAAATTATATGGAGTAGGTAATCAAAAGTTAACATACCAGGATCATCAGTCACACTAGTCATAAGGCCTGTAGGAGCACAGGTACCTATAATAAGCACTCAAGCTACAGTCATGTACTCATTAACGGGAGATATACCTCCAATTTCATCATCAATCAAAGATCATTTGGGGTTGTCAAATATAACATTAGCCGATGAAGGGTTCGACAAGGGTAGTGATGTAGATGTCATAATAGGTTCAGATATGCTCAGTTATGTGCTAGACGGTTCAAAGCTTTGCACTCACATTCCACATGATCATGGGTACGTCTATCACTCAGCGGGAAGCTGGGACTTCGGTGGAAGATTATGGACTGCTCGCATCCAGGCTGGAGGACGTACTGGAGCGCTTCTGGAAGACGGAGGAGCCGCCTTCAGAACCTGTCATCCATCCGGACCACTTGGAATGCGAAAGGTTGTATCAATCCACTACTCAACATATGCCAGATGGCAAATATCAAGTCAGACTGCCACTGCTATCAAACCGGCCCACTCTGGGCGAGTCGAGGGCTGTAGCCGTCAAGCGATTACACTCATTGGAAAATGAAATGGCGAAAAATCCGAGATGCGAGAATACGAGGCCCTTGGTCATATGAGTAAATCAAACTTCAAGTTCAACTCAGAGGCCTCAGAGCACTTCATTATACCTCACCAGGGGGTATTTAAAAGGGGAGGGGATAAGAGAAGGGTCGTCTTTGACTGCTCAAGTAAATCAAGCAATGGCGTGTCCCTCAATAAATGCCTTCATTCAGGACAGCCACTTCAAAATGATATCACGAAAATATTGCTCAATTTCAGACGTCATCATGTGGTCTTCACTACGGACATCAGGATGATGTACCGGCAGACGTGGATTCATCCAGAAGACCGGAAGTACCAGCTCATCCTATGGAGTGAGGATACCTCGCAGGAGATTCAGGTATACGAACTCAATACATCCAAAAAATCAGGTGGCCCATGCCACCATAGCTGGTTCTTAGAAAGGTCGACAGGATCACTTCCTCTGGACAGACAGTCTGCTGGGTTGATTGTTCCACCAATATGACACCATTTACAGTTAGCCGTTATTTCTTTTATTAAGTTTACACGGTTTTTTACATATGCAGGCAATTTGTCCTTATTAGACATAATCTATGACAGGGTTACAAGTGAGTCAGACAACAGGTAATTGGCTTCAATTCTTACTTTTAAAATAGATTTCACTTTAGCATATAGTTTGGCTAAAATTAGTGCAGAATTAAGCTCAAGCTTCGGTATAGTCAACTCATTTCGAATCGGTGCAACTCTGGATTTGCTGCACAACAGCCTCATAGAAATATTTCCATTACAAATACATCGTATGTACAAGCATGCACCATATGACCTTAGCGAGGCATCGCAGAAGCCTACAATCTCTACATGACCCTTGTTCGGAATGACATTTCTTGGTACTCTGAATGTCGGCATGTTTAATACTTGGTAGTAGAACTTTAACCATCGTTTTAAAAAGTCATCTGGTATTGGAGAGTCCCACAACAGATTTTCTTTCCAAAGGTCCTGCAGAAATTGCTTTGCTTTTACGACTACCGGCCCTGCCAGTCCTAAGGGATCAAAAAAGGAACCAATGAAGCTTAGAATGGAGCGCTTGTTCCATTTATGAACCGGTTTGTTAGGGTAGCTAATTTTAAATTCATCGGGGTGTGTATCAAATACCATACCTAAAGCTTTTAAATCAGTTTTCAGGCAGAGCTCATGGTCGTCCATATAACGCTCTTCGGACGGAATGCCTGCTAGCAGCTGAGGTTTGTTTGCTGCCCATTTGTGCAAATGCATATTGGCATGGGACAGTAGTTTAATAAATTGATTTCTTACCTCCAAGGCATCAGTTATGGAGTCAGCTCCAAATAGCGCATCATCAACATACATTGCTGTGCGAACCACTTCTGCTGCTTTTGGAAGCTCCGCCTCATACCTGATTGCCAGCTCTTCGAGGCATCTCGTTGCGAGAAAATTTGAACAGCGGAGGCCGTAGGTCACCGTTTGTAATTGAACGACTATTAGTTCCTTGCCTTCGCCATAAAATATTTTGTAAATGGTGAAACTTGGGATCTATTCTAATAGCCCTATACATATGTTGTATGTCAGCCATCATAACATATTTGTGTTCTCTGAAGGAGATCAATATGTCAAACAAGTCCCTTTGAACTTTTACACCATTCAGTAAGACATCATTCAGGCT